>CM038144.1:306087130-307419005 GCA_021437245.1 Aegilops speltoides
CTACACGAACACTCTTTTACATGGTTCAACATTTTTAGATTTGCATACTCTTTTTTCAAGGACATGCCACATATATTCTGTTAAAGTTATGACACCTTTTTTACCTCACGCAAACATATTTTTGCATTGTACACACATTTTTTTATATGTCACAAACACATTTTTTGAAACTCGTGAACATTCTTGAAATGTTACATCTTTTTAAATGTAGAAAAAAAATTGAATCACATGAATATTACTATACATTGTATAAGCATTTAGATTGGCCCATACATTTTTTTAAACTTGTGATAATTTTTAGATGTCGCAAAATATTTTCAGGTTTCAGAAAATGCTTATGTATCAAAAAGTGTCCGTACTTTAAATTTTTGTTCAGGTTGCAGAAAAAAAAATATGTTTCAAAAAGTGTTTGCACTTTAAATTTTGTTCAGGTTTCAAAAAATGTTTATAAAGGTGTTAGCTTTTTCCAAGTTGTTGGTTTTTTAAAGTATTCAATTTTCAAAAAGTGCTCGCACTTCATGAAATGTTCAAAGATTTCATAAATAAATATGTTTTCAATACTCGTTTGGCCCTAAAAAATGTTTACAAAGTTCGACGCTTTGGTTTCTGATTAAATATTTCGGGCCTCTGACTATGTCAGTCATAGTCGTCTAGTGTAGTGGCTACCAGGTCCCAAGTTCGACTCCACGACATGTTTTTTTTTGTTTTGGAATTATTACGTCGCCCGTTAGGAAAAAGAAAGAAAGAAGTTTCACGTCGCATGCTAAGGAAAAAAAACTCACATCATGTCTGGTTGGTTGACCCAGTCAAGTCCACTGCCAACAATCCAAAACATTTTTTAAATACATTACTTATGAAATAATTTACGAAATTCCAAAAACATATGTTAAAAATGTGACACAATTTTGAAAATATGAATTTGTTTTCAAAGCATATGAAAAACTGTTGGAATCTGAACATTTTTTGACAAATGCGATTTTTTTTAAATAACTAATAGTTTTTTAGAATGCTAATAGAGTTTCAAAATTACAAACAGTTTTTAAAAAACACAAAACGAGTTGAATTTGTCCAAAAAAATAGAAAGTAGGGGCAGTTTTAACTTCTGAACAATTTTAAAATGTGCGGACATTTTTTTAAACTCACGAATTCTTGTTGTGTTATAGTGGGTCGGCCCAAATTCTAGTCCGTCAGAGTAACTGGTAATCCCGACCGGGATTGTATTATTCCCAGTGTGCCAAACAGGTATAGGGTCCAAAATAGACCGGGATTACAAGTTCAGAGTGTCAATTTTCGGGATTCAAAGTTCAGGGTTTGATTTAGCTTTCATCTATAATTTCAAGGTTTATTTTGGACTTTTCTCAAATTAAAATTCTGAATAACTTCCCACAGAATCTGCTTCTCACAGAAACTGTCATTCAACTTTTTTCTGAGATAGCAGTTTGTGGTACGAGTTTTTTGTCACTGAAACTGTTTGCTATACTACTTTCTTATTGATGTGTACCTACAAGCTCATGTTCGACATTCAGGGTTCAGATTCTAAAAAGAAAGACTCAGGGTTTAGGCCCTTCTCCACACGTCAAATACTTTCTCTGTTCCAAAATATAATATATATTTTATTTCAAAGAAATTTTATACATCTACGAAGAGGTACCTAAACTTCCTGAGACTAGTTACAATGGGTAGTAACTTAGACTAGTAACATGCATATGTTACTATCTCTATAGTAGAGTAGAGTAACATATATGTGGTGTCTTCATTTATTAGGTTGTAGGCTCATCTTGTCTTGGTTTGTGTGATGTTACAGTAACTAGCTATGTTACCACATGTCTCTCTTTTCTCATTAATTGCTCGCCACATCATCTATTTTGTCTAAAGATGTGTGACGTTATCACCTATGTTACTCCCACTGGTAGTCTGACAATAAAACGCCCCCACCCCCGGCGCGAATTTCAGGCGGTGGAGCTGTCCCACCCTTATCTTCAATCATATTTCTCCACATGGCATGTAGATCTAGCATTGCTCTTTTATTTTTTAAAGTCAAATATGTCTACAATTACTCACGTTTAAACACAAAACATCAACATCGATAACACAAACTAGTAGATAATATAAAATTAGGATCATTAGAGCATTTACAGCCGGACTTGGCAAATCCGGCCCCTCAAACGCCCGCAGTCGTGCCCAGGCGCGTCTGTGGGCACTGACCGGGCACCCTTCAAACAATGTAATCCACATTCGAACACCTTAGTTATCATATCTCAAATACATACAAACCCATGCAATTACGTCGATGCACAGACATCGTCCGACTACTCCATCAGTATTAACTAAACATGCCATCGGACTATCAAAATTTGGCAAGTTTGGCTATTGTGGAGTTCATCTACGGCTGCCCTTGCCCTTCCTGGCGCCCTTGCCGTCCTTCTCGCAGAAGTACTAGTCGAAGATGCAAGGATCGAGGCGGATTTGCTTGTCGCCGGAGCTGTCCTCGCCGTCACTGTCCGTCTTCTCCTCCTTCGGCGGCAGTCCAGCCAAGGAACAGACCGCCCGATTCAACTCTTGGGCGAGGGCGCGAGTGTTCCTCCGTTGCCGTTTCTTCATAATGCGGGCGCAGATGGCTTCCTCCCATGCGGCCGCCCGCATCGCCGCATCAGTCGCCTCTGCCTCCCATTTCCGCTGCGATATGGGCCTAGACGTCCCTTATCCTCTCCTCAGGGCCTTCTCCGGGAATTCGGGGCCCCGGCGCGAAATATAAAATGGGGCCCAAAATTTGCATCATCCATCTAGTATTTCTTGAAACAAAAATTTTAAATCGACTACATATACTAACAAAAGAAAAATTCACTGAATCATTCTTGGAATGAAGTATGCTAGTAGTGTAGCAGGAGAGTACACAAAGAAGAATCAGTACTAGATTACAGGTAGTGTGTTAATCCTATTAGTTTTGATTAAAACAAAGCCTACTCGAGTAGCATTGTTGTACTACTAGCGCTAGGATAACATCAAAAGAACCAACGATGTTTCAAAAAAGAAATAATCTTAAGGCATTGTTCGGTTCCTTGAGATTTGAAGGGGATTGAGAGGGATTGAACCCCTTACAAGTCAAAATCCATCTCAATCCTCCTCAATCTCCTTGTGACTGAACAAACCCTAGTTAGTTTTCGGTTCATTAATTTTGATTCTGGGCATATGGTAACGGCTTACCTTGGAAAATATTGGGGGATGGCGAGATGAGGCTGCTGCCGTAAGAAACAAGCGGCGACGTCCAGACACACAACAGACTCGCGGTGAGCGATCGCCATCTATCGGCGGCTCGTCCCCTCATCGAAGCAGGTAGGCGGCACCTCGTGAAGTCGTGGACACATGCATGCTCAGCTGTAGAGAGTAGGCACATTAACGTAACTAGTCTGCCTTGATTTTCTGTTTGGACCTTCTATCTACAAATAAGGCCGAATGAAAGTGGGAAATTGGTACTAGGACAACTGTGGGCTGATACATCCATTTTGCATCATGCTTTTATATTGATATTTATTGCATTATGGGCTGTCATTACACATTATATTACAATACTTATGCCTTTTCTCTCTTATTTTAAAAGGTTTACATGAGGAGGGAGATTACCAATAGCTGGAATTCTGGACTGGAAAATGAGCAAATATTAGAGACCTATTCTGCACAACTCCAAAAGTCCTGAAACTTCACGGAGAATTATTTTGAAATATAAAAAAATATTGGGCGAAGAAAGCACCAGAGGGCGGCCTCCAGCCATCCACAAGGGTGGGGGGCGCCCCCTGCCTTGTGGCCCCCCTATCAGGCCATCGGTGCCCATCTTCTGCTATATGGTATGTTTTTACCTGGAAAAAAAAATCAGAAGGAAGCTTTCAGGATGAAGCGTTGCCGTCTCAAGGTGGAACCTGGACAGAACCAATCTAGGGCTCCGGCAGAGCTGATGTGCTGGAGGAACTTCCCTCCCAGAGGGGAAATCATCGCCATCGTCATCACCAACGATCCTATCATCGAGAGGGGGTCAATCTCCATCAACATCTTCACCAACACCATCTCCTCTCAAACCCTAGTTCATCTCGTGTATCCGATCTTTGTCTCAAAACCTCAGATTGGTACCTGTCGGTTGCTAGTAGTGTTGATTACTCCTTGTAGTTGATGCTAGTTGGTTTATTCAGTGGAAGATTATATTTTCAGATCCTTAGATAATTATTACTCCTATAATTATGGACATGAATATGCTTTGTGAGTAGTTACGTTTGTTCCTGAGGACATGGGAGAAGTCTTGTTATAAGTAATCATGTGAATTTGGTATTCGTTCGATATTTTGATGAGATGTATGTTGTCTCTCCTCTAGTGGTGTTATGTGAACGTCGACCACATGACACTTCACCATCATTTGAGCCTAGGAGAAGGCATTGGGAAGTAATAAGTAAATGATGGGTTGCTAGAGTGATAGAAGCTTAAACACTAGTTTATGCGTTGCTTCGTAAGGGGCTGATTTGGATCCATATGTTTCATGCTATGATTAGATTTATCTTAACTCTTCTTTCGTAATTGCGGATGCTTGTGAGAGGGGTTAATCATAAGTGGGAGGCTTGTCCAAGAAAGGTCAACACCCAAGCACCCGTCCACCCACATATCAAATTATCAAAGTAACGAACACGAATCATATGAGCATGATGAAAACTAGCTTGACAATAATTCCCATGTGTCCTCGGGAGTGCTTTGCATTATATAAGAGTTCATCCAAACTTGTCCTTTGCTACAAAAAGGATTGGGCCACTGATACATCTCCAACGTATCTATAATTTATGAAGTATTCATGCCATGTTTACAATAATTTTATATGGTTTTGGTATGATTTGCATGGAACTAACCTGGACTGACGCTATTTTGAGCAGAAGTACCGTGGTTTTTTTGTGTGTGCAGAAATCAAAGTTCTCCAAACACCATGAAACTTTTTGTGGATTTTTATGGAACAAAAGACCACCAATGGGCCGGAGCAGCACCTGGGGGGTGCCCCGAGCGGGGCATAACCCACCAGGGCGCGCCTGGGTCCCCAGAGGCGCCCTGGTGGGTTGTGCCCACCTCGGTGGCCTCCCGTACCCCTTCTTCGCCCTATAAATTCCCAAATATTCCGAAAACCCTCGGGGAGACCCTAGATTGGAAGTTCCGCCATCCCAAGCCTCTGTAGCCGCCGAAAACCAATCGGGACCCCATTTCGGCACCCTGCCGAAGGGGGGAATCATCACTGGTGGCCATCTTCATCATCCTGTCGGCCACCACGATAAGGAGGGAGTAGTTGTAACATCCCAATTTTCAATTTCGATGTTATACATAGAGCATATTATATTTATTCTTGCATTTTGTTGAGATCCTAGAAATATTATGCAACTCAAGGAACCATGGAGAGAGGTGGACGTTTCACAAAATTCATATTTGAATTTATTTTCAAATTTGAAAAGAGGATCAAGTTGATTTTATTATTTTCTCTCCAATTATTTCTAATATTAAAAATATATGAGAGAATATAATATGACTTCTTCAACATCAGTGAAATATTGGAGAAAGAATTTTAAAATCAAATTACTATTTTATTTGTATTTATTTTGCTATTTTATTTGAATTAGGAAAAAAATTGCATTTTTGAAAACTGCATCTTAGTCTAGAAAAATGTTCATCTTGTCCTAAATATTAGGTTTGGATGGTGAAAATTGTTTCTGGAATTTTTTAGAACTTTTTTATATTTATTTAGGGTTTTTTCCTTCGCGGCGAAATTATTTAGAAAAAAAGTTTGGACCGATGGGCAAGCCCACTGCCCAAAGAGTCATATCGCCCATTGTCGCCAAGGCCACAAGACGGAGTCGTGACTCCTCGAGTCCGGTCGACCTCGTCGCCCTCGCCCAAGGCACCTCAAGGGCCTTTATATACGCCGCCACCCCGCCTCCACCCCCACCTCGCCTCGCCCTGGCCTCAAGAAAGAAGTTGGCCCAAGACGCTGCCGCCGCCCGGTATAACCCCGAACCGTCCTGGTTTTTTTAGGTTTTCTCGTTTTTTAGAATAGATCGGTTTTCGTTCTTTTAGTTAAACACTCGTTTGATCGTTTGTTTTAACGAAAGATTTTTGTTAGATTAGTTATGTTAACGAATGTTCGCGCTGTAGTCTTTTTTTTAGTTTATTTTCGGTCAGGGACCTATCCACGAATAGTTTTCTCGCATTTTAACTCTTGATCTTAAAACTAGCATAAATTTTTACTCGTTTATCCAAATTAGATGAAACCAGCGCCTAAATCTTCATATCATTCTGTTCTTTCCAGTTAACCAACTTGAACATGATTTCGCACTGTAAAATTTGAGTTTAGTTCAGATTAGTAAACGATCTTGTTTCGTTCGTATTTTGAGTTTCATTTCTCTATTTGAGTTGTTTCTTTTTGCAAATCGTAGCTAATCACTTGTACTTACTGTTAAGATCTAATTCACATGATAATAATGTTGTTAGGTTTTACTTTTTGTTAGTCTAAGACGTTTCTTGCTTCGTGTTTGATTTGAATATTTTCTCGGTTTTCTCGTTGTTTCGTTTGAGTGATTGCTTATGTATGCTACTGTTTGTCTATGCTAGATTACCTGGGGTGCGAAGCTTGTTAGTACGAATCTCTAGAGTTTGCAGATCGCCAGCAACGCAAGTTACACTTTGATCATACTCTTCTATACCCAGTTTTACTATGCATTAGTATTACCCCTCAAACAATTGCATGCGTAGGATTGGGAACATGTGGTTTGGTTGTAGTGCTTGAGGTAGGAACCTAATACCTTTTGATCACCCCGAGACTATACGTTATACTTATTTATTGCTAGCCATGCTCGTCTACGGGGATTGGATCGTGATTTACACATGGAAGTTTGAGAGTTATTTAATCATGGATAACATTAAGGTGGAAACTGTAATATACATCTGGGTGGATTGGTTGAGGCACCTGGGGACCTAGTGTTGCCTATTTAAGGAAATCCCGGAGTACTCAAAGGGATCATAAGACTATTCATGCTAGAAACTTCCATGTGTAGCCACAAGCCATTATGGGCTCTGGCATAGTTGAGTAAGTTGCGTGAGCTCTTGAAGAGGTGGACTAGCAGATGTAGGAGAAAGTAGGTGTACCGGTCCGCCCGGAGTAGAGAGTAAGTGCTTCAGAAAGACTACGTCTCGATCATGGATGCGGTCGAGTCTTGTGGGGAAAAGTGCACAAATCTCTGTAGAGTGTATAAACTAATCATGGTTAGCCGTGTCCCCGGTTATGGACATCTTGAGTATCTGGTACTTGAATTATTGATTTGATCTCATCACTCCTTAATGAATTTATTGGGTTAAATGATGATACTTTTAATTGGGATTTGAGTTGGGGTTACCTTCTCAAATATTGGGCAACTTGGGAGTAGTTAAATAAATTTATTCCTTTGTTGTAGGAAAAAAATCAGCTTTATGCAAAAATTAAACTTAGAGCCTCCACCAGCCAAATATTGCTTGTAGATATAGTATTTGCATTTCATTGCTTTACGGTATAACTCTGCCAGCATATTCAATGTGCTGAGCTACACGGCTGCAACGTCTCATGTTGTAGACTACTCAGACAACGAATAAGGTGCGATAGGTCATTGTTTGCACTCAGCTTTGCCATTGGAGTTGATGGACTCATTTACCCTCGAAGCTTCTGCAGTTATTTAGTTTAGATGGCGTTCAGCCATGATATTTTGTGTAATCATACTCTTTATGAGGACTCGACGTAATAAGTGTGTGATTGAACTCTGTTATAAATCCTTGAGTACTGTGCATGTCAGCATTACCGATCCATGGATGACACTGATGCACAGAGACTTTGGTCCATTTGGATCATGATCACTACAAGATGGTATCAGAGCACACGCTGACTATAGGACGCGACCACTAGAATAAGCCACATGATTTCTCTTCTCTGCTCATTTCTAATTCTCCTCTATTTCTACTCTACAGATGGCGGATCCCAGGAACAAGTTCACTCAGCCGGATGACGACACCCCTTTCGGACGACACTTGAAGGAAGTCACTAAGTACTTGAACATCGGACTACCAAAGCTTCATGGGGACTTTCTCTATAACTGTACCGGAAGAGGAGCGCTGGAAGATCAAAGTCTGGGTACCTGGGAGGACATTTGCGCCAAGAACGGAGCCTACTGATTTCTACATGGATGCACCAAGCTGGAGTTTAGGAAAGAGCATGGCAGCCCATATCACCTTTGGACGTATATGTGAGGTATATCGCAAGGAGCTGGAGAACACCATTTATCAAATATGTGGCCGCCGAGATGAAGAATGGGAGATGATTCATACCAGGAGGGATGGATCAATTGGAGCCTACATTCAAGAGATGGGAGATCATATTCGTTGACAAGAGAACCAACAAATTATCCACATGAAGAAGATCAAGAAGCCGATGAAGAGAAACAACAATCTAGAAGAGGAACTCAAGTCTACACGCGATGGATATGAGGAAGAGATTGCCATACTACTAGAGAAGCAAGAAGACCTGAAGAGGAAGCTAGGACCACCAGTGGAGAATCACAAGCGAGAACCAGCAAAGGAGATTCGTTCGGAGGACTACATCATCCTAGATGACACCGACACGGATAGTGATGCCAGCGATGACAGTGAAGACGACTACGTTGATGAAGGTGGAGCATATATTATGGAGTCTTCCTCTGATGAAAATTTCTAGATGACCACCATGTAACTAGTAGTATTCCTCCAATTAGTTAGCAATGATTGAGTTTGTAATCATAGGTTAGATCGTTTGTGTGAATCTTGTTTGCTATTGGATGAAATGAAATTGATTGTGTTTGTCTCATGAGCATATGGGTAGTGAATCTCTCTTAGACCTCATTTCTACTCTATTTTCTCACCCCTTCTAACCCATCAGATGCCTCCGAGATGTGACAATGGATTTGTATTCCCACTGGAGCTCACTCAGTTGATCCAGCAGCAGAATGCCCTGATGCAAATACTAGTTTAGAACTAGAACCAAGACAACAACAACAATAACAACCCACCGCCACCACCCCCTATTGACCACCTGGCCCACTTTCTAAGGTTGAATCCTCCAGTGTTCTCTAGTAGCACCGAGCCGATTGTTGCAGATGATTGGCTCCGCAAGATTGGAAGAGAGTTGATCACTGCAGGATGCACAGATGCGGAGAGAGTGCGCTTTTCCGCACATCAGCTTGATGGACCCGCAGCATCTTGGTGGGAGAATTTCACCGCCACTTACCCCATTGATACAGTTACATGGGATCAGTTTCAGCAGGTTTTCCGCACCGCCCATGTTTCAGCAGGAGCTATGAGCATGAAGAAGCGTGATTTTCACAACTTGCGCCAAGGAGGGCATACACTGGGCCAATATGTGGATGAGTTTAGCAAGTTAGCACGCTACGCCCCAGATGATGTAGCCACGGATGCCACTAAGCAGGAGAAGTTTCTTGAGGGACTCAACGATGAGCTGAGCATGCAGTTGATGGTGGCAACTTTCAGCAACTACCAGCAGTTGGTAGACATGGCCCTCATGATTGAAGGCAAATAGCAACAGATTGATAATCGCAAGAGGAAGTATGGACAGGGGAGGTACACTTCAGGAGCTCAGTGGAAGCCCTGCTATTCCCCATACTCGGGAGGATATATCCACAACCATGGAGGCCATAACCATGGAGGACATACGCACAATGGAGCAAGTTCGCATAACCACAGTGGCCCAAAGAATGGCAATGTGAATGGAGGAAGCAGCAGCTAGAACCATTCCAACCCCGCAACACCAGCCAAGAGGGATCTGTGCCACATTACCTGTTTCAAGTGCCAGAAGACCGAACATTATGCCACTCAATGTCCTTAAGCAAAGAATGGAAATAGGTTCTGCAAAGAAGCCCAACCCCTTCACCAAAGGTCAGGTGAACCACGTCAGTGTGGAGGAGATTGCGGATCAACCTGACGCAGTTGTCGGTAAGTTTTTGATTAATGCATTTACCGCACTTATTCTTTTTGATACTGGTGCATCGCATTCATACATATCAAGGGGATTTGTGGATAAGAATAAATTGCCAACCATAGCCCTTAAGTCACCTATGTTAGTAAGTTCCCCAGGAGTGGAGTATATGGCTAGTAGGGGATGCTATTAGTTGCTAGTAACCATAGGAAGACATGTTTTCCCCACCAACCTGATTGTTCCGGAGTCACAAGGATTGGCTATCAAAGTTTGAAGGAAACATGGATTGTGCCAGTAAATCAATTCTTCTCACCACTCCAGCAGTAAAGAGGATCAAGTATGTATCCCGACATGCGCCGAGGAGAACTTAGGTGAATTCCTTATCAGGAGTTGTTCAGGAGGAAGTACCAGTGGTGAAGGATTATCCCGACGTATTTCCGGAAGAGTTACTGGGCATGCCACCAGATTGAGACATTGACTTTTTGATTGAGTTATTGCCAGGCACCGGACCAATATCGAAGTGCCGTACCAGATGCCCGCATAAGATCTGGAGGAAATTAAGAAGCAGATTAAGGAGTTACTGGAGAAAGGTTACATTTGACCGAGTTCATCACCGTGGGGAGCCCTAGTGCTTCTAGTGGAGAAGAAGGATGGATCTTTGAGGATGGTTGTTGATTATCGTGCGCTGAATGAGGTGATGATCAAGAACAAATACCCTCTGCCGAGGATCAATGATCTGTTTGACCAGTTGCAAGGAGCAAAAGTTTTCTCCAAGATCGATCTTGGATCAGGTTATCACCAGTTGAAGATCCGAGAGCAAGATATACCTAAGACGGACTTTACCACAAGGTATGGGCTATATGAGTATACCGTTATGTCATTTGGTTTGACTAACGCCCCTGCCTATTTCATGAGCATGATGAACAAAGTGTTTATGGAGTTTTTGGATAAGTTCGACGTGGTGTTCATTGATGATATATTGGTCTACTCGAAGAATGAAGAAGAGAATAATGAGCATTTGCGTTTGGTTCTTGAGAAGCTCAGGGAACATCAGTTGTATGCCAAATTTAGCAAATGTGAGTTTTGGTTAAAGGGAGTTGGATTTCTCGGACATGTTATATCCGGAGAAGGAATAGCAGTAGACCCTACCAAGGTCGCTTCTGTCACTAAATGGTTGGCACCCACATCAGTTGGAGAGATCAGAAGTTTTCTTGGACTCGCAGGTTATTACCGGAGGTTTATAGAGAATTTCTCCAAGATTGCAAAGCCCATGATGGAGTTCTTGAAGAAGGACACCAAGTTTAAATGGACTGAGGATTGTGAGGCTAGTTTTCAGGAGTTGAAGAAACGTTTGGTTACAACCTCAGTGCCGATTCTCCTAGAACAACGCAAGGATTTCCAAGTATATTGTGACGCATCACGCCGAGGATTTGGAGGTTTGCTTATGCAGGAAGGAAAAGTCATTTCATGTGCCTCACGACAACTTTGACCTCATGAGTTGAATTATGCTACACACAAATTGGAGTTAGCAGCCGTAGTGCATGCGCTGAAGACATGGAGACACTTTCTCATTGGAAACCATTGTGATGTATACACGGATCATAAGAGTTTGAAATACATCTTCATGATACGTCCATTTTGCATCATGCTTTTATATCGATATTTATTGCATTATGGGCTATTATTACACGTTATGTCACAATACTTATGGCTATTCTCTCTTATTTTACAAGGTTTATCATGAAGAGGGAGAATGCCGCGGTGGGATTCTCAATGGAAAAGGAGCAAATATTGGAAACCTATTCTGCACAGCTCCAAAAGTCCTGAAACTCAACGAAAGTCATTTTTGGAATTAATAAGAATTATTGAGCGAAAGAAGTACCAGAGGGGGCCCACACCCTAGCCACGAGGGTGGGGGGCACGCCCACCCTTACAGGGTGCGCCCCCTGCCTCGTGGGCCCCCTGGTGGCCCTCCGGAGCCCCTCTTCTGCTATATGAAGTCTTTTACCCTGAAAAAAAATCCTAAGCAACCTTTCGGGACGGAACTCTGCCGCCATGAGGCGGAACCTTGGCGGAACCAATCTAGGGCTCCGGCGGAGCTGTTCTGCCAGGGAAACTTCCCTCCGGGAGGGGGAAATCATCACCATCATCATCACCAACGATCCTATCGTCGGGAGGGGGTCAATCTCCATCAACATCTTCACCAGCACCATCTCCTCTCAAACCCTAGTTCATCTCTTGTATCCAGTCTTTGTACTCAAACCTCAGATTGGTACCTGTGGGTTGCTAGTAGTGTTGATTACTCCTTGTAGTTGATCCTAGTTGGTTTATCCGATGGAAGATTATTTGTTCAGATCCTTAATGCATATTAACACCCCTCTGATCATGAACATGAATATGCTTTGTGAGTAGTTATGTTTGTTCCTGAGGACATGGGTGAAGTCTTGCTATTAGTAGTCATGTGAATTTGGTATTCGTTCGATATTTTGATGAGATGTATGTTGTCTCTCCTCTAGTGGTGTTATGTGAACGTCAACTACATGACACTTCACCATTATTTGGGCCTAGAGGAAGGCATTGGGAAGTAATAAGTAGATGATGGGTTGCTAGAGTGACAGAAGCTTAAACCCTACTTTATGTGTTGCTTCGTAAGGGGCTGAATTGGATCCATATGTCTCATGTTGCGGTTAGGTTTACCTTAATACTTCTTTTGTAGTTGCGGATTCTTGCAATAGGGTTAATCATAAGTGGGATGCTTGTCCAACAAAGGGCAGCACCCAAGCACCGGTCCACCCACATATCAAATTATCAAAGTAACGAACGCGAATCATATGACCGTGATGAAACTGGCTTGACGATAATTCCCATGTGTCCTCGGGAGCGCTTTTCTCATTATAAGAACTTGTCCAGGCTTGTCCTTTACAACAAGAAGGATTGGGCCACCTTGCTTCACCTTATTTACTTTCATTGCTTGTTACCCGTTACAAATTATCCTATCACAAAACTATCTGTTACCTACAATTTCAGTGCTTGCAGAGAATACCTTACTAAAAACCGCTTGTCATTTCCTTCTGCTCCTCGTTGGGTTCGACACTCTTACTTATCGAAAGACTATGATAGATCCCCTATACTTTTGGGTCATCAAGAATCTTTTCTGGCGCCGTTGCCGGGGAGTGAAGCGCCTTTGGTGAGTGGAACTTGGTAAGGAAACATTTATATAGTGTGCTAAAATTTACTGTCACTTGTTACTATGGAAACTAATCCTCTGAGGGGCTTGTTCGGGGCATCTTCGCCCTGACCAGTAGAGCAAAGAGTTGCTCCTGAACCTACTGAACCCACTGAAAATTTTTACTTTGAAATTCCTTTGGGTATGATAGAGAAACTGCTAGCTAATCCCTTTGCAGGAGATGAAACATTGCATCCCGATTTACACCTTATCTATGTGGATGAAGTGTGTGGTTTATTTAAGCTTGCAGGTATGCCCGATGATGTTGTCAATAGGAAGGTCTTCCCTTTATCTTTGAAGGGAGACACACTGACATGGTATATGCTATGTGATGATATGGGATCTTGGGACTATAAACGATTGAAATTGGAATTTCACCAGATGTTTTATCCTATGCATCTTGCTGGTCGTGATCGTAATTATATATATAATGTTTGGCCTCGTGAAGGAGAAAGCATCGCTCAAGCTTGGGGGAGGCTTAAGTCAATGTTATATTCATGCCCCAATCATGAGCTCTCAAGAGAAATGATTATTCAAAATTTTTATGCTCGGCTTTCCCTCAATGATCGCACCATGCTCGATACTTCTTGTGCTGGTTCTTATATGCTGAAGACTATTGAATTCAAGTGGGACTTATTGGAAAGAATTAAACGTAACTCTGAAGATTGGGGTTTCGACGATGGTAAGGAGTCAGGTATGACACCTAAGTTTGATTGTGTTAAGTCTTTTATGGATACCGATGCTTTTCGTGGATTTAGCACTAAATATGGACTTGACTCTAAGATAGTAGCTTCTTTCTGTGAATCTTTTGCTACTCACGTTGATCTCCCTAAGGATAAGTGGTTTAAATATAATCCTGCCACTAAAGTAAAAATAGTTGCACCTGTTACAGTTGATGAAAATATTATCACTTATAATGATCATATTGTTCCTACTACTTATGTTGAGAAACCACCTTTCCCTGTTAGGATAAAAGATCATGCTAAAGCTTCAACTGTGGTTCGTAAGAGTAATACTAGAACATATACACCTCCTGAGCAAATTAAAGTTGAACCTAGTATTGCTATGGTTAAAGATCTCCTGGTCGATAATATTGATGAGCATGTTATTTATTTCTGTGATGAAGCTGCTAATATTGCTAGACCCGATGCTAAGATACATTGACCTGTTGTAGGCATGCCTGTTATTTCTGTTAAAATAAGAGATCATCGTTATCATGGCTTATGTGATATGGGTGCTAGTGCCAGTGCAATACCTCATTCCTTATATAAAGAAATTATGCATGACATTGCACCCGCTGAGATAGAAGATATTGCTGTTACAATTAGGCTTGCCAATAGAGATACTATTTCACCAATTGGGATCGTTAGAGATGTTGAAGTCTTGTGTGGGAAGGTTAAATATCCTGTTGATTTTCTTGTTCTTGGTTCCCCACTAGATAGCTTTTGCCCCATTATATTTGGTAGACCCTTCTTGAATACTGTCAGTGCTAAGATTGATTGTGAAAAGGATGTTGTTACAATTGGCTTGGGGGATATGAAACATGAGTTTAATTTTGCTAAATTTCGTAGACAACCCCATGATAAAGAATTTCCTAGTAAGGATGAAATTATTGGTCTTGATTCTATTGCCGTGCCTCCTACTGATCCTTTAGAACAATATTTGCTAGACCATGAAAATGATATGTTTATGAATGAAAGAAGGGAAATAGATGAAGTATTCTTTAAATAGGGACCTATTCTAAAACACAACTTGCCTGTTGAAATCCTAGGGGATCCCCCTCCACCCAAGGGAGATCCCGTGTTTGAGCTTAAACCATTACCTGATACTCTTAAATATGCTTATCTTGATGAAAAGAAGATATATCCTGTTATTATTAGTGCTAACCTTTCAGAGCAGGAAGAGGAAAGATTATTGAAAACTACGAAGAAGCACTGTTCTCCTATTGGATATACTCTCGATGATCTTAAGGGCATTAGTCCCACTCTATGCCATCACAAAATAAAATTGGACGAAGACGCCAAACCAGTTAGGGATCTTCAACATCGGTTAAATCTAAGATGAAAGAAGTGGTAAGAAAGGAAATACTAAAGCTCCTTGAGGCAGGTATAATTTATCCCATTGCTGATAGTGATTGGGTAAGTCCTGTCCATTGTGTTCCTAAGAATGGAGGTATTACCGTCGTTCCTAATGATAAAGATGAATTGATCCCTAAAGAATTATTACAGGTTATAGGATGGTAAATGATTTTCGTAAATTATATAAGGCTACTAAGAAAGATCATTACCCTTTACCTTTTATTGATCAAATGCTAGAAAGACTATCCAAACATACACATTTCTGCTTTCTAGATGGTTATTCCGGTTTTTCTCAAATACATGTGTCAGCGGACGATCAAGCAAAGACTACTTTTACTTGCCCTTTCGGTACTTTTGCTTATAGACGTATGCCTTTTGGTTTATGTAATGCACCTGCTACCTTTCAAAGAAGCATGATGGCTATATTCTCTGACTTTTGTGAAAAGATTTGTGAGGTATTCATGGATGATTTCTCCATTTATGGATCCTATTTTGATGATTTCTTGAGCAACCTTGATCGAGTTTTGCAGAGATGTGAAGACACTAGTCTCGTCTTGAATTGGGAAAGTGCCACTTTATGATTAATGAAGGCATGGTCTTGGGGCATAAAATTTCTAAAAGAGGTATTGAAGTTGATAAAGCTAAAGTTGATGCTATTGAAAAGATGTCGTGTCCCAAGGACATAAAAGGTATAAGAAGTTTCCTCGGTCATGCCAGTTTTTATAGGAGGTTCATTAAAGACTTTTCTAAATTCTCTAGGCCTCTGACTAATTTATTGCAAAAAGATATTCCTTTTGTCTTTGATGATGATTGTGTAGAAGCATTTTAAATACTTAAGAAAGCTTTGATTTCTGCACCTATTGTTCAGCCACCTGATTGGAATTTACCCTTTGAAATTATGTGTGATGCTAGCGATTATGCTGTATGTGCTGTTCTAGGGCAAAGAGTTGATAAGAAATTAAATGTTATTCAATATGCTAGTAAAACTCTAGACACTGCACAGAGAAATTATGCTACTACTGAAAAAGAATTCTTAGCAGTTGTATTTGCATGTGATAAGTTCAGACCTTATATTGTTGATTCTAAAGTAACTATTCACACTGATCATGCTGCTATTAAATATCTTATGGAAAAGAAAGATGCTAAACCTAGACTTATTAGATGGGTTCTCTTGCTCAAAGAATTTGATTTGCATATTATTGATAGAAAGGGTGTTGAGAACCCCGTTGCAGACAACTTGTCTAGGTTAGAGAATGTTCTTGATGACCCACTACCTATTGATGATAGCTTTCCTAATGAACAATTAGCGGTCATAAATGCGTCTCGTACTGCTCCATGGTATGCTGATTATGCTAATTACATTATTGCTAAATTTATACCACCTAGTTTCACATACCAACAAAAGAAAAAGTTCTTTTATGATTTAAGAAATTATTTCTAGGATGACTGAGGGAGTCCTGGATAAGGGGGTATCCGGACAGCCGGACTATATACTTTGTCCGGACTATTGGACCGTGAAGATACAAGACTCAAGACTTCGTCCCGTCTCCGGATGGGACTCTCCTTTGCGTGGAAGACAAGCTTGGAGATTCAGATGTTAGATCTCCTTCTTTGTAACCGACTGTGTGTAACCCTAGCCTCCTTCGGTGCCTATATAAACCGAAGGGTTTAGTCCATAGGACGGCAGCAATTATAATCATAGGCTAGCTTCTAGGGTTTAGCCTCTACGATCTCATGGTAGATCAACTCTTGTAATACTCATATCATCAAGATCAATCAAGCAGGAAGTAGGGTATTACCTCCATCGAGAGGGCCCGAACCTGGGTAAAACATTGTGTCCCCTGCCTCCTGTTACCATTAGCCTTAGGCGCACAGTTCGGAACCTCCTACCCGAGATCCGCCGGTTTTGACACTGACAGTGGTGCTTTCATTAAGAGTTCCTCTGTGTCATCACAACAAGGATCGATGGCTCCTTTAAACATCAACAACAATGCGGTCCAGGGTGAGACTTTTCTCCCCGGACAGATCTTAGTGTTCGGCGGCTTTGCACTGCGGGACAATTCTCTTGGCCATCTGGAGCAGATCGACAGCTACGCCCCTAGCCATCAGGTCAGGTACAGAAACTTGAACTACACGGCCGATATCCGCGGAGACTTGATCTTCGATGGATTTAGGCCTATGCCAGGAGTGCCAAATAGTCACGACGAGCATGGCTTAGATCTGCTGTCAGACAATATTCGGGATATCGCACCTGCAGTAGCTCCGGACCTAAATCCGGGGCAGATCGCGTCGTCCGAGGTCGGGTGGATGGACCCCGCCCCAGATGCCGCATACTCATCGGCAGTAAAGCCGAACAAAGACTCCACCTCCAAGGAAATCTGTGTCACCGAGGTTCCGGACCGTACGCACCCGGGCCCATCGAATCCGATTGGGCTCCGGTAATGGAGTTCATCACTGCGGATATCTTTCAGCACTCGCCCTTCGCCGACATGCTGAGCTCATTAAGGTCTCTCTCTCTCTCTCTTTGTGTCACAGGCTACATTATTGCTTGTATTAGTTGCATCTTAGAGCACTTATGTTTCATGTCTAAATTTCTGAAACTTGAACTGAGGAAATTAGAAAGCCTCAAAACTTTCTAAAACAAGGGCAAGAACCCTTTAAATTGCATTCAGTGATTCCAAAATGCCCTAAAAATCGTTCTGGTAATTTTGGCAAGAGATATATATCAAACCAGAATTCTGGAACATTTTTATGGAATATTTTGGAACATTGAATTTAAATCATATTGTATTTGGATTTGAAGTTATATTCATAATATATAATGATTATAGTTTCAAATGCCTGTGATATTTTATGTATATGTGGAGAAGTCCATTAAGTGATATGTAGGGGAGTTTTGGCACTGTTTTCCATTTGTTTAAATTTGAATTCAGTGGCAAAAGAATTAATAAAAAAGAAAACAAAACAGAAATATAAACAGAGCAGAAGAACTTACCTGTAGCTTACCTGGCGCAGCCCACCTAGCACCCAGCCGGCCCATCTTGACCGGCCTAGCCCACTTACCTCCTCGCTCGTCGTCTTCCTCTGCCAGTAGGCAGAGGCGAAGACGCACGCGCGTGCTGGGAGGCCTCCACCTCCTGCTTTGGCAAGTGTCCCCATGAGTCCAAGCGCTTTCGCTCGAGACGCCCAGCACCCCCTGCACCTCTTCCCTCTCCCCTGGACCTCTTCCCCTCCTCTGCTCTCTCTACGCGGCACCACCGAACACACCCGCCGCCGCCGATCGCCATAGCCGCAGCCACCGCCTCCCTCCCACCTCTCCGACGCGCCCAAGGGATCCGCCTCGTCGCCTTCGTCCTCCTCGTCGAGCCACGCATCGCCGGGAGCTCTACTTCGCCTTCAACCTCTCGGTCGCCGAGATCGCCGGCGCCCGTTCGTCGTCCCCGACGTGTCCCCGAGCCCGCTGAGACCTGCTTCGGCTTCGCTGTGAGTTCCTCTTCCTCTCCCCCTAGCTCCCGTGCTCGTTTGGCCGCCGTAGCCGCCATTCCCACCGCGCCCGATCTCCGACTGCCGCCCGTGCTCAGCGCCGCCGACGCTCCGGTGACCATTTGGTCCCGGGTGCGTGTCCATCGAGCTTGCCGCCCCGCTCTGAGCCTCGCTAGCGCCTTCCGTTGCCGCTTGCACCCCGCAGCGCCACCCGCGCACATCACCGAGCCCCGCCGCCGCCTGAGCTCGTCACCGCCGCCGCTACACGCCGTTCCCGGCATCCCCACGACCACCACTGGATGCCCCGCACCACGGGCTCTCCAACGCACCTAACCGCGCGGCCATCCGTGGCCGGAAACGGCCGGCCGGCGATCGCCGCCGCGTCGGGTCATCGCCGGCGTAACCACGTCGACGTGGCACGACAATTAGGCGCTAACCTCGCTGCTTAAACCGCCCACAACCATCGGCGGTGGGCCCGAACTGGTCAAACCCGGTCGGTATTGGGTTTGACCGGGATTAGCCCTGTGTCGCTGAAGCGTGGCCCCCACACGTCAGGGTTGACCTGGTCAACCCAGTTGACTGCTGACGCAGGCATGACACAGTGCTGACGCAATTAATAATTTTCTGGATTTAAAATAAATCAGAAAATCCAGAAAATGTCCTAAACTTCTAAAATTCATAGAAAATCAACCGTAACTCCAAATGAAATAATTTATATATGAAAAATGATCAGAAAAATTCAATCTATCCATCTGCACTGGTTTCATGCATGATAAAGCAACTTAAACCTTCTGTTTATATCAAAACATTATAAGGCACTAATTAAATTCATAATTTGAGTTTGGGATTGAACCATTGGTTCAAAATGACTCAAATCCATCTGGTTGTAGTTGCACTAGGCCAACACACTCATATTGCCATGTCATGAGCATGCATCATATTGTGCATTGCATTGATTGTGTTTCTTTCTTAGTTGCCGATCATTGCCCCCTCTCGATAGACGTGGTTTCGACGATGTGATCGATGACACCGATGAAGAACTATACTATCTTCAGAAGTGCCAGGCAAGCAAAACCCCCTTGTTCATTTCGATACAATCCCACTCTCTCGCTCCTACTCTTGTTTACTGCATTAGGACAACAACGATACATCTGCTACTTGCTGCGGTAGTTGAACCCCTTTATCCTTTGCATGACCTGTCATTGCCACAGTAAATAGATGAAACCCACTGGCATGAGTAGGAGTTGTTTGAGCCCTGATATGCCTACTCATTCATGCTTGTTTGTCATGCCTGCTACTGCTTAGAGTTGAGTCAGGTCTGATTCATCGGGGATGAATTGGAGGTGTGTAAACATGTCCTACTGTGTGTGAGCTAAGTGTGTGAACACGATTTGGTAAAGGTAGCGGTGAGAGGCCATGTAGGAGTACATGGTGGGTTGTCTCATTGCAGCCGTCCTCAGGAACTGAGTTCTGTGTTTGTGATCCATGAACAGTTACTACCACACATTGGGCTCCGGGCGCTCCAAGCTCTCTCGACTTATTAATCAACTCGATCTCTGTCCAGGAGTGGCAACTAGTTTCTGATGTTTGTAGGTAGTGCTAGTAGTCTATCAAGTGGCACCCGGTACAGGTGGGCTTGGGACAGACTAGGCACAGTGGCACGGTGTACCAAGTGGCACCCGGATGGTGGGCTTGGGAACCCTGCTCACATCGTTTGGGGCCGTGAGCGACACCCCGGCCGGATATCCTTGCGGATGGAACCCGAATAGGCGATAAACCTGGACGAGAGACTTGTGTGGTTAGTCAGGTCGTGGCCGACTCCCTCGCTAGGCTTCCGCTTGAAGGTTGCCGAGATACACGAGGTGTACATGGCGGTATGTGGCGAGAGCGTGTGTGAAGAAGTACACCCCTGCAGGGTTAATATGATCTATTCGAATAGCCGTGTCCGCGGAAAAGGACCTCTGGGTTGCCTGTACAGTTCATAGAGAAGTGAAAGTGGATACTCTAAAATGCGCAAGATAAGCATGAGTGCTATGGATGGCGTTCTCGTAGGGAGACGGGAGCGGATCCATAGTGGTGTATAGATATGGTGAATATGTGGACTCGTGTACGCCACCTCACAAGAGTTACTTGCAGTCATAGTTCAGGATAGCCACCGAGTCAGAGCTGGCTTGCTGCAGTTAAACTCCACCACCCCTTTGTTGATACCGATGCATATGTAGATAGTTCTGATGTAAGTCTTGCTGGGTACATTTGTACTCACGTTTACCTATTTATGTTTTTTGCAGAGAGACTTTAGTCTCGCTAGTTGTTCCACGTGGGCTTCGACGTTTGGCTTGTTACCTCAGCTACGATCCTGTGCCCTCGGCAGGATCTGGTAGATAGTCAGGCTTCTCAGCCTTTTTCATTTGTAGATGTCTTTACTCAGACATGTTAAGCTTCCGCTTGTGCTTTGACTTGTATGCTCTGAATGTTGGGTCATGAGACCCATGTTTGTAATATCTCGCTCCTCGGAGCCTATTGAATAAAATACTTGAGTTGTAGAGTCGTGTTGTGATGCCATGTTGTATTTGCACATATCGAGCATATTGTGTGTATGTTATTGAAATGCTTGGTATGTGTGGGATCTGACTATCTAGTTGTTTATCCTTAGTAGCCTCTCTTACCGGGAGATGTCTCCTAGTGCTTCCATCGAGCCATGGTAGCTTGCTCTTGCTCCGAACACTTAGGCTGGCCGACATGTGTCCTTCTTCGTTCTCAGGTATGCGTCCTTCGGGAAATGTCACGCGATGAATCTTGGAGTCTGTTAGCCGCTTCTGCCCGGTTCACCGAGTCTCGCTAGCCAGTGCTACAGCCTGGATTCACTCGTGATGACCGACACGTTCGATCTTTGGGTCATGGATGCTGTCCTGTAAGCTTGTGCCACTTTGGGTTTACGACTAGCCATGTCAGCCGGGCTCCTTATCATATGGATGCTAGCGACACTATCATATCGTGTGCCAAAAGGCTAAATGGTCCCGGCAAAGGTAAGGCGACACCCATGGGGATACCGTGCGTGAGGCCGCAAAGTGATATGAGGTGTTACATGCTAGATCGATGTGGCATTGAGTCGGGGTCCTGACAGCTTTGGTATCAGAGCTTGACTGCCTGTAGGATTACCAAGCCAAACTGGTCGAAGTTGAGTCTAGAAATTCTTTAGTTATATAAGGGAATTGATTGTGGGATGGAACGTAAGGCTCTTTTTTCTCCTTATACCTCATGCCCTCTGATCCGAGTTATCTTATCTTTCCTACGGGGTTAAGGAACTAGGCTTTCTCTTCTTTCTATCAGGATCACGTGTTACTAATCTGTAGACTTATAAGATTGTTGGATTTAAGCCTCAGTTCAGTTCCTACTATCTCTGTGTATTCATTGTTGATCGCAGAACCTTGATATTATGATGATCAAGTGGTTATGCCACCATTCTGTAGCATGTCTCAAATCTTTTTGAGAATTTACAACCGTTATGCTGTCCGAGTCATCCCAGGTTTCTAAATAGTCTGATGCATTTGCAAATTCCTTTTTACCGTTCTGAAGATCCTTTGTGCCAGACCAACCACACTAACTAGTGTGTTGAGGTATTTCATTGCCTCAGCATTTATGTTGGAGCTATTATTATGACCCCAGGTGTCTAGAGTATCACCTAGTAATTTAGCCATGTTTTTGTTCCCAGTGTGATGATTCTGGCCACCATTCTCGAAAGCATCACGTGATGCAATTTAGTTAGTAGGTATTCTACTCCTGGGTTTTGAACCCGATATTCACCGTACTTACTTCATGTTGATAGTGTTTGCTCGTTCCTTCAGGATATTAGTAACCTTTGCATTAGTCCTCGAGGTCCCTGGTATTTCCTTCTTCCAAATACTATGAACCATTTATGGCAGATGTTTGTTGGATCAAAAGACCACAACAGGAGTGCTCTCGATGGGTTCTCCATTCTATATTGCGACTCTGTCAGTCCTATCTTTCTGCATGGGTTATCTAGAAGAAATATGTTGAACTCGTTCGACATGCTAATCCATGCATCCACAACTCAGGAAATCATATGTTCCTTTGAGTTGTCCCTCTTTAGTTGTTTTTTGACCTTCGTCTATCAACTGCTAGTCAAGAGTATGTGTGCCTTCGTTCATCGATGCCTATTATTCTTGTGTTCCGTCAAGCCATTCTATCCCAGAATGACTAGGAGAAATGAACTCCAGTACCTCATCCATATCTAGGATTGGGTCAAAGTAGTCATACTCCGCAGATCAAAATACTAATCCAGTTTTTGTTCTGTTCTACCCTGAAGTATTACCCTCTTTATATCAAGAATATCATGGAATTGCACACCACCCTATGAACTCTTGATACAGTGATACTTCTCGCCCTCATTATTCATTCCTCGGTTCCATGTTGTCGCAACCGGAATGCTGACAAGTCAATCGTGATGTGTGAAATCAATACTGCTAGCAACCCCGTTGCTTGGTAGTTAATGGACAATAATCTCATTCTTAGCATGTTGGTATTGAATTATCATTCTAAGATAGATTGTGCTACCTAGTCCTTATTTCTGGTGCACTCTTTGATCAATGAGTTAGGATTATTCAATTCCTTGCTTATTTGATCATATCGTCTTGTCCTGAAAAGCAAGATTATTCTCTAGCTTAGTAGATTATTGGTGGCTCGTGATTTTCCGATTATCTTCCCGGAAGTATCACCAGGTTGTCCCCCTGACCAAAGTGTTGAGCTCGTGATCAAGTTGGTTTCTTGTAAACCAACCTTCTCCAAGAATCCGTGCAGGATACCCCTGAGCTAGTTGGTTAAGATAAACAACAACTTGGAGAGTTAAAAGATAAAAGCTTGTCCGATTTAGTTCATTTTAAGGGATATCTTGTATGTGTGTTGAAGAAAGATGGTATTTTCATCGATTGACCCTCGTGGTCAGTTAATGGACCTATCATCTTATCCAATCTTTGATTCGAGTATGGGCTATCCTCAAATCAAATCAGAACCAACGATATTCGTAATGTTGTCTTACTCATGGTTGTTTCTTCGAGCATACACCATTATATCTTTTGGTCTGACCAATACTATCACATTGTTCACATAATGGTGGAAGTCCAGTGATATGGAAATTCCGATGAGTTGCTGTTGAGCCCATCAGCGGCATTTTGTCTCCTCCATGATTCATGTTGAGCATCAACCTAGTGTTGGAAACTTTGTAAGCAACGCCTTCGTGTTCCATTCATGAAGCTTATGCTTGGATGGAAGAAGTGACTTCCTCGAATTCATGTGCATTTGGTGCAAGTTGCCGCAGTGAGTTCGAGAAAGATTGGTTTTGTTTCCTCTGGTACCATCCCAAGTCTATTATGCATGTGCGAATGTATTCTATGGTTTGTAGATTAATTACCTCCACTCCATATGGATTCCTTAGCACACCAAGCCACTTACTGATTTGTTCAGGAAAAGGAGTTAAGTGCTAATCCATGGTAATGCACAAGACTTCGATATCCCCGATGATGGTTCCCACCTGAACTCGGTAGTGTTTAATTATAAGACTACTACGTGGCCATGCTTGTCTGGGACAACGTGTTCACATGTTTGTAGCAGAACCAGCTCATGTTTTGGAGCTTACTACCGTAGTCCATTTCCCGAGAATCTCTCAACGTCATCTCGTCGATTTGTGTTGCAAACTTTTATTTTTCTTTCTAGACTCGATGAGTCTGGAATATCCTGACACCAACCCGATCTGAATCTCAGGCAGATATGATGGTTGGAACGTTCCCAAGAACTATAATATTGGTCTCTTGTAACCCGGTAAAGTGGATGTCGTGGCCAACACACCCAACCGGAAGACCTATTATTGTAGTATCTTGATTGAGGAAGTTGGCCACATCCCATAAGGATATCGTAGGATTTATTTCCTAGTTGTCCCTTATGGATTTTTGTGTTCCCGAAGTCCGACCTTTTACTTGATGTTCTAGATACCAACCCATGTAAATGGGTTACGCTAGCACATCAAGGAGAACATTAGGAGCGGAGTGCTAAATGTCTCTCGGTCGATCATCCAGATTTTGTTTCCTTGGCCTCGCTAGGGTGAAATCTGAGAAGAAGTTATCTTCCTTTGCATCTGCATCGTCCATCACTATTCATCATGGTAGTATGATGTGTTTCCAGGATCCTCGGCACGGATGTTGGTAAGACCCTGATGAATATGGAAATGCTCAAGTTCTTGAGAGCATGCTCACACACTAGGTTATATCCTCGGTATCAATTGGAATGTGCCTTCCGTTTGTTGAGTTGTCTTATAACTCTAGTTTCCTTTCCAAACTGAGTATGCCATTCTTTCGAATTCGTTCAAACAATCAATTGTGATTTGCCTTAGGTTGGCATAAGGAGTTTCAATGATCTAGGTATCAAAAGTAATTCTTTTTGCCACTTAAGGGAATAATTCTACGAGTCACCTTCTCTAAGGTGCCCTGTTATGGAATCATGGCAATTATTTCATCGCTATCTTGAAACCATTCACCATCTCCTCAAGCGTGGAATTGTTGCCTACCAAATTGAACCCCGTCATCTGTTCTTCCATCCCTCCTGAAGTGTGCTTGAACATCTCAGCTCAAGAGGTGTTCTATGCCTCATTCCGTGAGTTGATCGTCAGTTGCTCGATTGTAACACCCCGGATCCGATGCGCCAGGTGTCCGCCAGTTATTTGCCGTTGTTGCCATGTCATTGCTTGCGTGTTGCATTTCGCCATGTCATCATCCGCATTTCATCTGCATGTTTTTAAAAACTTGCATCCGTTCGGGTTCCGTCGCTTCTCTCCGTTGTCCGTTCCGAGCCCTTTCACACTCGCACGCGCCCGCGGCACCTCCGAATTATTATTTTATAAGTGGCATAAAAATGTTCTCGGAATGGGTTGCAACTTGTCATGCGGTCTTATTATAGTGTAGACAGGCCGCCTGTCAAGTTTAAATCGCGATTCGGAGTTCGCTTGATCGCCCAACCGTTAGATATATAACCGCGATATAGTCGGTCTAGCGTCTGACGTTTTCGGTATTCGGAAACTGTTGCCGGGCCTCTCTTCTCTTCTCTCCTCTCGGCTCGAGGCCTCTCTTCACAGCCCACTAATCCCTCCTAGGCCCAGCCTGCCTCTCCTCGCGTCTCGGAACCGCCCGATCGCGATCGGAGGGTCCAAAAACCCCTAAACCTACCAAACCCTAGCCTTTGTCTATATATAGAACCCCTAGTCCATTTTGGACTAAACCCTAATCTAACCTAGCCTAACCCCTCCCTAACATGCAGCCGCCACCTCCCACCTCGGCCTCATTTTCGCGCCCGGCCAAGCCCTCCGCCGCCAAGTGGCGCGCCAGCCAGCCTCCGCCGCCCCTTGATCAGCGCCGGGCCAAGCGGAAGGCGCCACGTCGTCCCAAAGAGCCTCCCACGCGCCAGCCCTCCCGAGCCATGGCAGGCCCGCTGGGCCCGATCTGAGCCGAGGCCCGCTCCACGCCGCCGCCCTAAGCGCTTCGCCTCCTGCGCCCGACGCCGGATGCGCCACCGTCGCCGACAGTGCCCCCCGCCGATTTCGCCGCCGCTCCGCCGACGACCTCCCAGGTCGCGCCGTCCCTCGCCACCTCTCTTCCTCTATCTCGCCTCGCCCCGCCTGAGCTCGCTCTCCCCGCAGGATCTGCCGCCGCCGCCTCGTGAAGCTCCGCTCGACGCCGGTGGCCCTCACTGATGCCGGGAACGGAGTCCCCGCCCCGTTCTCCACCGGATCCGGCCGGCTTTGGCCGTCCCCGCCGCTGTCCTGCTGCCCTCGAGGCTCGCCGGAGCCTCAAGGTGCGCCGCCGCCGCCGTTGCCCTGTTTTCCTGCATCGAGCCAAACAGCGAGCGCCCCGCTCGATCCGGTGCCCGTTGACCGCGCCTGGGCCAGCGCCCTCCCGCGTGGGCCTGCCGGCCTCCTCCTCCAATGGGCCAAAGCCCATGGTGAGGCCACCCCAGCGCCCCCTCTTTTATTTTTTTTTCCTGTTGGGCCAAGCGGGTAGAGCCCGTGTCATTTTTTTTCCCTGCGCTGTGATTTTGCTAATTATCCAGTAAATTCCAGTTTTGCAGAAAAACCCTTCATGATCATGCATTTAATAACTCCACAACCGTGCATCGGATTAAAACAACTTATATATGTAAAATGATTAGAATTTCATCTAGTTTCATAATATGCCATTTTCATCCATGTTTAAAATATTTAAAATGATGTCTGCTTAAATTTTCTCAAATGCCATGTTAAAATGATTTATTTCATAACTAAATAACCGTAGCTCGGATTTAAATGTTCTTTATATGTATTTGGGGTAGATTTTTGCCTAGTTTAACATGGTGCACTCATATTGCATGTTTAACAACTCTAAAATTGTGTTTAGGGCAGAACAGTACCAAACCTTAAAATATGCACATGGGGATTTTCCGGACTTGTTGTTTGTTGTTCCGGCCTCATTTAAACTTGCCTAGTTAGGTAGTTTTGTTATGCTCCACCTCTTACCATGTTAACCAACATTTAATCTTGTCTTGTTCATAACCGAGATTAAACTAAATAATTGATGTGGTGTTCCGTCAATATGCAACTCGTTGCATATTGAGCTCCACTTAACTTGTAGTATTGTTTGTTGCACTTTGCCATGCCATGCTATTTAAACCGGACATGCATCATACTTGTTTGCGCATCATGCCATGTTTATGTGATGGTTGTTTACCATGTTGCTTGTTTCTTTCCGGGTTGTTTCTCTCGTTAGCTTCGGTTTCGTTCCGGAGTTGTGAGGATCCGTTCGACTTCGTCCGTTTGTCTTCTTCATGGACTCGTTCTTCTTCCTTGCGGGATCCCAGGCAAGATGATCATACCCTCGAAATCACTACTATCTTTGCTCTGCTAGTTTGCTCGCTCTTTTGCTATGCCAATGCTACGATGCCTACCATTTGCTTGTCAGCCTCCCAAATTGCCATGAACCTCTAACCTTTGACACCATTCCTAGCAAACCATTGATTGGCTATGTTACCGCTTTGCTCAGCCCCTCTTATAGCGTTGTTAGTTGCAGGTGAAGATTGAAGTTTGTTCCTTGTTGGGACATGGAGATGTTGTTCCTTGTTGGAACATGTTTACTTGTTGGGATATCACAATATCTCTTATATTATTAATGCATCTATATACTTGGTAAAGGGTGGAAGGCTCGGCCTTATGCCCGGTGTTTTGTTCCACTCTTGCCGCCCTAGTTTCCGTCATACCGGTGTTATGTTCCCGGATTTTGCGTCCCTTACGCGGTCGGGTGATTTATGGGACCCCCTTGACAGTTCGCTTTGAATAAAACTTGTCCAGCAAGGCCCAACATTGCCTTTTACCATTTGCATCACCTACCCCTTTTCTTCCCTTGGGTTTCCGGAGCCCGAGGGTCATCTTTATTTTAGCCCCCCCCGGGCCAGTGCTCCTTCGAGTGTTGGTCCAACCCGAGCGATGTCCGGCGCCCCCTGGGCAACCAGGGTCTATGCCAACCCGACGTCTTGCTCATCCGGTGTGCCCTGAGAACGAGATATGTGCAGCTCCTATCGGGATTTGTCGGCGCATCGGGCGGCTTTGCTGGTCTTGTTTTACCATTGTCGAAATGTCTTGATGTACCGGGATACCGAGTCTGATCGGAGTGTCTTGGGTGAAGGTTTATTCCTTCGATGATCGCGAGAGCTTGTCATGGGCTAAGTTGGGACACCCTGCAGGTTTAAACTTTCGAGAGCCGTGCCGCGGTTATGTGGCAGATGGGAATTTGTTAATGTCGGTTGTAGAAAACCTGAAGTTGACCTTAAATAAAACGCATCAACCGAGTGTGTAGCCGTGATGGTCTCTTCTCGGAGTCCGGAAGTGAACACGGTTTACGTGTTATGTTTGGCGTAAGTAGGTGTTCAGGATCACCTCTTGATCATTGCTAGTTGACGACCGTGCTTTGCCTTCTCTTCTCGCTCTCATTTGCGTATGTTAGCCGCCATATATGCTAGTCGCTTGCTGCAGCTCCACCTCATGCCTTTACCTTACCCATAAGCTTAAATAGTCTTGATCTCGCGGGTGCGAGATTGCTGAGTCCTCGTGACTCACGGATACTTCAAAACCAGTTTGCGGTGGCGCAACCAAGCTCAAGGAGGAGCTCGATGAAGATCTTGTTCATTGTGTTGTTTCGTTTGAGTTGATCGAGAGTGGAGCCCAGTTGGGGTCGATCGGGGACCTTTTGTCGCATTTGGGGTTCTTCTTTTATTTTGGTTCCGTAGTCGGACCTTGATTGTATCTGGATGATGTAATGCTTTATTCATGTAATTGTGTGAAGTGGCGATTGTAAGCCAACTATGTATCTCTTTCCTTATGTATTACTTGGGTTGTGTGAAGATTACCTCACTTGCGACATTGCTTTCAATGCGGTTATGCCTCTAAGTCGTGCTTCGACACGTGGGAGATATAGCCGCATCGAGGGCGTTATAAGTTGGTAATCAGAGCCATCCCCGACCTTAGGAGCCCCCACCGCTTGATCGCTTTTAGCGGCGAGTTGTGTCTAGAAAAATGTTTTGAGTCTTTTAGGATTATATATATCGGAGAGTTAGGAATTCTTTTTACTCCCGGTCCTTGACCTTACGGTGAGGTATCTGACGTAGAGTTTTGACTCTTCTCTTCTCAAATTTCACTAAAAATTTTTTTAGGATCACGCGGATATCTTGGGATCGTTCCGATATTCTTATGACGAGAACATTGTTCTTGGTGCCTCCTGTCATTTAGGGGTTGTGGCGGTGTCCGGGAGTTGAGCTCCGAGGTGTTGTCGTCATAATTTTATCGTTGCGATTCGGAATACCGAGTTTAATGCGCCGACATCGAAAATCTCTTTTATGCAGTTGTTGGTGAGATAACCCCGCTAACCCAAAGATCTTGAGGTGAGTACGGAGTATTGCCATGACTTGTATAACGGATGCTTTTGAAGGTTGAGGTAGACGATTTCGAAGGTTTCTTGGTTATGTGTTGTGGATGGATACAATTGGATGTAGGGATTGTTAGTTTGTGTGAGATATTATTGCTCCCTGTATCCCCAACACCAGATTGCATAACCGTAAAGTTTGGGAGTTTCATAGGTGGGAATTCAAGTAGCTCTTAGGATATCTTTCCGACGGATGTATGATATGAAATTGGTGTTCGACGTCTAGTGGTCCGCCTATTCACGGTTGGTTTCTGATGGTCTCGTTGTGTCTTAAAGAGTCCTTGGCTATGCCGACTCGGGGACACTTCGTATGTCATGTGCACTGCCTTGTACATGATGGTGCTGTACGATTGAGCCCGTGTAGGCCCCACCACGAAAACTTCGGACGAAATCTCTATCATATGTTTGTTCCGGCTTATTCTGCAAGCCAATCCTTTGTTTTTGTTTTATTTGTGGTATTCGAGTTGCTTCAAAGTCAAATATTGAATCCATACCTTTTCGAAATGGTGTTCTCATACTCCGATGTGAATACCAATCCTTCTCGACAATCGAGATTATCATGTCAATCCTTTTAAACCGGCGTGTTTCTCTTCAAGTGGATCCAATCACTTCAACATCAGCAAGACCAACTATCATTTCTTCTCAACGGTGTTTGTTTCATCCGTCTCCAAGTTGCCTTTGTTTTTTCCCGCCCACCCACCCTTTTTCCTCAAGGACTAAGATTTCTTAATCAAGTATCCATTTATTCTTGTGAAGTCTCTTCATTCTTTTCAATCAATGTTCTTACCCGGTGGTTCTCAAGAAGATGTTCTTCTAGTTCGTCATTCCTCATTCTTTTTTTCTTCTCCGGTGGATTCAAGTCAAGTTTTGTTGATCATACCTTTTTCCTGATTTCAATGTCTTCTCATACCGGTGCACCTCATTATCATTCTACTTCTCGCTATTTGTTATTCCGGAGTGCTCAAGATATCTCGAAGATTCGTGTTTCCACTCTGCAGTCGTTCAAGCTCTTTCGAGATTGGTATCTCATTCAAGTCATTTAATTCAACCGGTGAAATATCTCTTTAAATCTTTTCAACGTTGTTCTTTTGAGTGGGCCCTAACCCACAGGTTTTTCCCAGGATCTTACCTGACTCTTCTAATGATTCTGGAGCTATTCCAAATTCTTCTCCAAGTTTGACGTAAGAATGAGTTATCATCAGTCAAATGTTTTTCTCCAAGATCTTTCAAATTCTTTTCATAGTTGGCTCAACCTCTTCGCTTTTGATTCTTCCGGTGTGCCTCAATAATTCTTGGTGGTGTTTCTCGTTGTCATTTTCAACATTTGAAGACCGAAGAAGAGTTTCTCTTTAATCTTGCTCTATTCTCTTCAATATTCATGGTGCTAGCTTGTTGCCATCCTCTCATAATTGTTTTCGATTGTGAGAATCTTTTTCACCCGTCAGGAGATATTCAAGAGTCTTCTCAGTTTGTCATCCGGAGTCCATCAATTCAGGTTTATTCTTTCTCAGCTGTCAGTTATCATTCTCCTATCTTACCGGTGCATCACTCAAGTATTCTCTAATCAGCTCGTCGATCTCTTCGTTCTCATGTATCTAAATCCTCTCAAATATCTTCATTCGTTTTCAAATTCTTCCCGGTGAATTGTGCCTTTGCTACATTCATTTTCAATTCTTACGGTGGTTCGTTCAGGATTCCTCTTCCTTTATTACCGTATCATTTCATTCGTTCTTTCCAATCCTACCGGTGGTTCGTTGAAGACCTTCTCAAGTTTTGATATATCTCTTTTAATCCTTTCTACGAGAATAAGTAGTATGCCAAATCCATTGCTTGTCATCAATTTAATTTGATGAAGGATAAGCATACAATAAATCTTATTCTTATTTCCTCGAGGTGATTCCATTCTTTTCTTCCGGAGATTGTTCATGATGAAGTAATTCTCGGTTTCATTTGTTTCATCTTCTCTTTTTCCCGGAGTTCCAAGCTCTAATTATCACGGAGATCCATCTAAATCATTGCAAGGTTTCACCTTGTGTTTTCAATTTCTCTTTCTTTCTATCATCCTTTTATTACCGGAGTTCTTCGTTGAGGCTCTACAATGGTGGTTCATCAAGGTTTCTCTTCATTATTCAATTGTTCTTCAAGATTTCTCTTGAAGTTATGATCCGCCAAGCTATACTCTAAAATAAACATGGTGCTCAACACATGTTTTGTTTTGAGGAGTTCAAGCATTCTTCATCTTGCATTCCGAAGTGCAATTCTTTCTACCTTATTTTTTTGAGATGGTGTTATATCACTCTTGACAATTTCCTTCATGTTAAATGATTCATATGTTGTCAAGAATGAGGTATTTTAAATCCATCAATATCTTCTTTGGAGTTATCTTGGTATAGATTTCACCTAAAGCCTTTCCTAAGGGATGTTGCTATTTGTGGTGTGTATCTATGATCCAAGTTGTCTCTCTATCACCTCGGTGGAAGAAGCTTTCATCTCTTTGGTGCTCTCAATCAATTCAATGGTTTCCATTTGTGGCCGGTTGTCACCTCATAATTTTGGGATGTTTCCATAAGCCCACTACAAGCTTTCTCTTTTCGTTGTTGGTTTTTCCAACAATTCCATTCTAACCTTCTTGCGAGGATGCCTTCCAAATTCAATTGTGGTAGAAGTTGGCATTTTCTTCTCCATACTTTTATTCCAATGATTTATCTTCTATTCCTTCTTCCGAAGGCATTATGTTTTGCTCTCTTCACTCATCATGTCGAATTGTGAGGATCGTGTTCTTTTCTTGCTTATCCATTTAATCGGAGTGTCGTGTCTTTTCTTTCAAGTTCTTTTCCATCTTATCAAGTCTTGCATCTCTTTTCAGTCGGAGTGCTGCCCAAATTATATCAATCTTATTCCTTCGCTATCTACTTTTAACCGGAGTGGTTTCAATATCTATCTTATCACTAAACCTCTTGGTTCGCGTCATATCCCTTGTTCCTCTTTTCTAACGGAGTGTTTTCAACTTTGTTCATCTTCGTTGTTTTCTTTCATTCATTTTGTTCAACCTCTCAAGGTTCATGGTTTCACTCTTTTGTCGAAGAAGCAACTTAGTTTTACCTTTCTTTTCTCTTCCGTTTTCCCTCCGGTGCCATTCTAGATCTCGGGACGAGATCCTCTCATAGTGGTGGAGTGTTGTAACACCCCGGATCCGATGCGCCAGGTGTCCGCCAGTTATTTGCCGTTGTTGCCATGTCATTGCTTGCGTGTTGCATTTCGCCATGTCATCATCCGCATTTCATCTGCATGTTTTTAAAAACTTGCATCCGTTCGGGTTCCGTCGCTTCTCTCCGTTGTCCGTTCCGAGCCCTTTCACACTCGCACGCGCCCGCGGCACCTCCGAATTATTATTTTATAAGTGGCATAAAAATGTTCTCGGAATGGGTTGCAACTTGTCATGCGGTCTTATTATAGTGTAGACAGGCCGCCTGTCAAGTTTCGTCGCATTCGGAGTTCGTTTGACTGCCCAACCGTTAGATATATAACCGCGATATAGTCGGTCTAGCGTCTGACGTTTTCGGTATTCGGAAACTATTGCCGGGCCTCTCTTCTCTTCTCTCCTCTCGGCTCGAGGCCTCTCTTCACAGCCCACTAATCCCTCCTAGGCCGAGCCTGCCTCTCCTCGCGTCCGGAACCGCCCGATCGCGATCGGAGGGTCCGAAAAACCCCCTAAACCTACCAAACCCTAGCCTTTGTCTATATATAGAACCCCCTAGTCCATTTTTGGACTAAACCCTAGTCTAACCTAGCCTAACCCCTCCCCTAACATGCAGCCGCCGCCACCTCCCACCTCGGCCTCATTTTCCGCGCCGGCCAAGCCCTCCGCCGCCAAGTGGCGCGCCCCCACTGGCCTCCGCCGCCGCAGTCAACGCCCCGGGCCAACCGGAAGGCGCCACGTCGTCCCCAGCAGCCTCCCACCGCGCCCGGGCCCTCCCGAGCCCATGGCCCGCCCGCTTTGGCCCGATCTGAGCCGAGGCCGCCCACGCCGCCGCCCCTAAGCGCTCGCCTCCTGCGCCCGACGCAGGATGCGCCACCGTCGCCGACACCGTGGCCGCCACCGCGCGCCGCCCGCCGCCGACGACCTCCTGTGTCGCGCCGTCCCTCGCCACCTCTCTTCCTCTATCTCGCCTCGCCCGCTGAGCTCGCTCTCCCGCAGGATCTGCGCCGCCGCCTCGTGAAGCTCCGCTCGGACGCGGTGGCCCTCACTCGATGCCGGAACGGAGTCCCGCCCGTTCTCCACCGGATCCGGCGGCTTTGGCCGTCCCGCTTGTTGTCCTGCTGCCCTCGAGGCTCGCCGGAGCCTCAAGGTCTTGCGCCGCCGCCGTTGCCTGTTTTCTGATCGAGCCAAACAATGAGCGCCCCGCTCGATCCGGTGCCCGTTGACCGCGCCTGGGCCAGCGCCCTCCCGCGTGGGCCTGCCGGCCTCCTCCTCCAACGGGCCAAAGCCCATGGTGAGGCCACCCCAGCGCCCCCTCTTTTATTTTTTTTTCCTGTTGGGCCAAGCGGGTAGAGCCCGTGTCATTTTTTTTCCCTGCGCTGTGATTTTGCTAATTATCCAGTAAATTCCAGTTTTGCAGAAAAACCCTTCATGATCATGCATTTAATAACTCCACAACCGTGCATCGGATTAAAACAACTTATATATGTAAAATGATTAGAATTTCATCTAGTTTCATAATATGCCATTTTCATCCATGTTTAAAATATTTAAAATGATGTCGCTTAAATTTTCTCAAATGCCATGTTAAAATGATTTATTTCATAACTAAATAACCGTAGCTTCGGATTTAAATGTTCTTTATATGTATTTGGGGTAGATTTTTGCCTAGTTTAACATGGTGCACTCATATTGCATGTTTAACAACTCTAAAATTGTGTTTAGGGCAGAACAGTACCAAACCTTAAAATATGCACATGGGGATTTTCCGGACTTGTTGTTTGTTGTTCCGGCCTCATTTAAACTTGCCTAGTTAGGTAGTTTTGTTATGCTCCACCTCTTGCCATGTTAACCAACATTTAATCTTGTCTTGTTCATAACCGAGATTAAACTAAATAATTGATGTGGTATTCCGTCAATATGCAACTCGTTGCATATTGAGCTCCACTTAACTTGTAGTATTGTTTGTTGCACTTTGCCATGCCATGCTATTTAAACCGGACATGCATCATACTTGTTTGCGCATCATGCCATGTTTATGTGATGGTTGTTTACCATGTTGCTTGTTTCTTTCGGGTTGTTTCTCTCGTTAGCCGGTTTCGTTCGGAGTTGTGAGGATCCGTTCGACTTCGTCCGTTTGTCTTCTTCATGGACTCGTTCTTCTTCCTTGCGGGATCCTGCAAGATGATCATACCCTCGAAATCACTACTATCTTTGCTCGCTAGTTTGCTCGCTCTTTTGCTATGCCAATGCTACGATGCCTACCATTTGCTTGTCGGCCTCCCAAATTGCCATGAACCTCTAACCTTTGACACCATTCCTAGCAAACCATTGATTGGCTATGTTACCGCTTTGCTCAGCCCTCTTATAGCGTTGTTAGTTGCGGTGAAGATTGAAGTTTGTTCCTTGTTGGGACATGGAGATGTTGTTCCTTGTTGGAACATGTTTACTTGTTGGGATATCACAATATCTCTTATATTATTAATGCATCTATATACTTGGTAAAGGGTGGAAGGCTCGGCCTTATGCCCGGTGTTTTATTCCACTCTTGCCGCCCTAGTTTCCGTCATACCGGTGTTATGTTCCCGGATTTTGCGTCCCTTACGCGGTCGGGTGATTTATGGGACCCCTTGACGGTTCGCTTTGAATAAAACTTGTCCGGCAAGGCCCAACATTGCCTTTTACCGCTTGCATCACCTACCCCTTTTCTTCCCTTGGGTTTCGGAGCCCGAGGGTCATCTTTATTTTAGCCCCGGGCGGTGCTCCTTCAGTGTTGGTCCAACCCGAGCGATGTCCGGCGCCCACAGGCAACAGGGTCTATGCCAACCCGCGTCTTGCTCATCCGGTGTGCCACGAGAACGAGATATGTGCAGCTCCTATCGGGATTTGTCGGCGATCGGGCGGCTTTGCTGGTCTTGTTTTACCATTGTCGAAATGTCTTGATGTACCGGGATACCGAGTCGATCGGAGTGTCTTGGGTGAAGGTTTATTCTTCGATGATCGCGAGAGCTTGTCATGGGCTAAGTTGGGACACCCTGCAGGTTTAAACTTTCGAGAGCCGTGCCCGCGGTTATGTGGCAGATGGGAATTTGTTAATGTCGGTTGTAGAAAACCTGAAGTTGACCTTAAATAAAACGCATCAACCGAGTGTGTAGCCGTGATGGTCTCTTCTCGCGGAGTCCGGAAGTGAACACGGTTTACGTGTTATGTTTGGCGTAAGTAGGTGTTCGGGATCACCTCTTGATCATTGCTAGTTGACGTCCGTGCTTTGCCTTCTCTTCTCGCTCTCATTTGCGTATGTTAGCCGCCATATATGCTAGTAAACTTCTGCAGCTCCACCTCATGCCTTTACCTTACCCATAAGCTTAAATAGTCTTGATCTCGCGGGTGCGAGATTGTTGAGTCCTCGTGACTCACGGATACTTCAAAACCAGTTTGCGGTGGCGCAACCAAGCTCAAGGAGGAGCTCGATGAAGATCTTGTTCATTGTGTTGTTTCGTTTGATTGATCGAAGAGTGGAGCCCGGTTAGGGTCGATCGGGGACCTTTTGTCGCATTTGGGGTTCTTCTTTTATTTTGGTTCCGTAGTCGGACCTTGATTGTATCTGGATGATGTAATGCTTTATTCATGTAATTGTGTGAAGTGGCGATTGTAAGCCAACTATGTATCTCTTTCCCTTATGTATTACTTGGGTTGTGTGAAGATTACCTCACTTGCGACATTGCTTTCAATGCGGTTATGCCTCTAAGTCGTGCTTCGACACGTGGGAGATATAGCCGCATCGAGGGCGTTACATCGATCCTCGAGAAGATCGATTGTTCTAGAGTTTTCATTTATTCTCGTGGTCATGTTGAATGGAGTTCTCAAAGCAAGATGTCAAGATCAAGATGATGCAATGAATCAACATCTTCGAGAAGAGCAATTGGATCATGAGGATTGTGTTAGTTTGTGTCCCCCTTGTCCTCTTACCTCATGTCTTGAATCTCGGGACGAGATTCTTGTTTAGTGGGGGTGAGTTGTCACAGGCTAGATTATTGCTTGTATTAGTTGCATCTTAGAACGCTTATGTTTCATGTCTAAATTTCTGAAACTTGAATTGAGGAAATTAGAAAGCCTCAAAACTTTCTAAAAGAAGGGCAAGAACCCTTTAAATTGCATTCAGTGATTCCAAAGTGCCCTAAAAATTGTTCTGGTAATTTTGGCAAGAGATATATATCAAACCAGAATTCTGGAACATTTTTACGGAATATTTTGGAACATTGAATTTAAATCATATTGTATTTGGATTTGAAGTTATATTCGTAATATATAATGATTATAGTTTCAAATGCCTGTGATATTTTATGTATATGTGGAGAAGTCCATTAAGTGACATAAAAATATCCAGGGGAGTTTTGGCACTGTTTTCAATTTGTTTAAATTTGAATTCAGTGGCAGAAGAATTAATAAAAATGAAAACAAAACAGAAATATAAACAGAGCAGAAGAACTTACCTGTAGCTTACCTGGCATAGCCCACCTAGCGCCCAACCGGCCCATCTTGACCGGCCTAGCCCACTTACCACCTCGCTCGTCGTCTTCCTCTGCAAGAGGGGAGGAAAAGACGACGCTGTTGAGGCCTCCACCTCCTGCTTTCTTGTTGGCGGCGTTCCTCATGAGTCCAGGCTGCTCGCCTGGAGATGCCCAGCACCCCCTGCACCTCTTCCCTCTCCCCCTGGACCTCTTCCCCTCCTCTGCGCGGCACCACCGAACACACCCGCCGCCGCCGATCGCCATAGCCACAGCCACCGCCTCCCTCCCACCTCTCCGACGCGCCCAAGGGATCCGCCTCGTCGCCTTCGTCCTCCTCATTGAGCCACGCATCGTCGGGAGCTCTACTTCGCCATCAATGCCGTCGTCTTCAACCTCTCGGTCGCCAAGATCGTCGGCGCCCGTTCGTCGTCCCCGACGCATCCCCGAGCCCGCTGAGACCTCCTTCGGCTTCGCTGTGAGCTCCTCTTCCTCTCCCCCTAGCTCCTGTGCTCGTTTGGCCGCCGTAGCCGCCGTTCCCACCGCACCCGATCTCCGGCTGCCGCCCGTGCTCACCGCCGACGACGTTCCGGTGACCATTTGGTCCCGGGTGCGTGTCCACCGAGCTTGCCGCCTCGCTCTGAGCCTCGCTAGCGCCTTCCCTTGTCGCTTGCACCCCGCAGCGCCACCCACGCACATCACCGAGCCCCGCCGCCGCCTGAGCTCGTCACCGCCACCGCTACACGCCGTTCCGGGCATCCCCACGACCACCACTGGATGCCCCGCACCACAGGCTCTCCAATGCACCTAACCGCGCGGCCATCCGTGGGCGGAAACAGCCGGCCGGCGATCGCTGCCGCGTCGGGTCATCGCCGGCATAACCACACCGACGTGGCACGGCAATTAGGCGCTAACCCATTGCTTAAACCGCCTGACCATTGACAAGGTGGGCCCCGAGCCTGGTCGAGCCCGGTCGTCATTGGGTTTGACCGGGATTAGCCCTGTGTTGCTGAAGCGTGGCCCCCACATGTCAGGTTTGACCTGGGTCAACCCAGTTGACTGCTGACGCAGGCATGACACAGTGCTGACGCAATTAATGATTGTCTGGATTTAAAATAAATCAGAAAATCCAGAACATGTCCTAAACTTCTAAAATTCATAGAAAATCAACCGTAACTCCAAATGAAATAATTTATATATGAAAAATGATCAGAAAAATTCAATCTATCCATCTGCACTGGTTTCATGCATGATAAAGCAACTTAAACCTTCTGTTTATATCAAAACATGATAAGGCTCTAATTAGATTCATGATTTGACTTTGGGATTGAACCATTGGTTCAAAATGACTCAAATCCATCTGGTTGTAGTTGCACTAGGCCAACACACTCATATTGCCATGTCATGAGCATGCATAATAGTGTGCGTTGCATTGACTGTGGTTCTTTCTCAGTTGCCGGTAATTGCCCCCTCTCGATAGACGTGGTTTCGACGATGTGATCGATGACACCGATGAAGAACTATACTATCTTCAGAAGTGTCAGGCAAGCAAAACCCCCTTGTTCATTCCAATACAATCCCACTCTCTCGCTCCTGCTCTTTTTTACTCCATTAGGACAACAACGATACATCTGCTACTTGCTGCGGTATTTGAACCCCTTTATCCTTTGCATGACCTGTCATTGCCACAGTAAATAGATGAAACCCACTAGCATGAGTAGGAGTTGTTTGAGCCCTGATGTGCCTACTCATTCATGCTTGTTTGTCATGCCTGCTACTGCTTAAAGTTGAGTCAGGTCTGATTCATCGGGGATGAATTGGAGGTGTGTAAACATGTCCTACCGTGTGTGAGCTAAGTGTGTGAACACGATTTGGTAAAGGTAGCGGTGAGAGGCCATGTAGGAGTACATGGTGGGTTGTCTCATTGCAGCCGTCCTCAGGAACTGAGTTCTGTGTTTGTGATCCATGAACAATTACTACCACACATTGGGCTCCGGGCGCTCCAAGCTCTCTCGACTTATTAATCAACTCGATCTCTGTCCAGGAGTTGCAACTAGTTTCTGGTGTTTGTAGAGAGTGCTAGTAGTCTATCAAGTGGCATCCGGTACAGGTGGGCTTGGGACAGACTAGGCACAGTGGCACGGTGTACCAAGTGGCACCCGGATGGTGGGCTTGGGAACCCTGCTCACATCGTTTGGGGCCGTGGCGACACCCGGCGGATCTCCTTGCGGATGGAACCCGAATATCGATAAACACGGACGAGAGACTTGTGTGGTTAGTCGGATCGTGGCCGACTCCCTCACCGGGCTTCCGCTTGAAGGTTGCCGAGATACGAGGTGTACATGGCGGTAAGTGGCGAGAGCGTGTGTGAAGAAGTACACCCTGCGGGGTTAATATGATCTATTGAATAGCCGTGTCCGGAAAAGGACCTCTGGGTTGCTATGCAGTTCATAGACAAGTGAAAGTGGATACTCTAAAATGCGCAAGATAAGCGTGAGTGCTATGGATGGCGTTCTCGTAGGGAGACGGGAGCGGATCCATAGTGGTGTACTGATATGGTGAATATGTGGACTCGTGTGCGCCACCTCACAAGAGTTACTTGCAGTCGTAGTTCAGGATAGCCACCGAGTCAGAGCTGGCTTGCTGCAGTTAAACTCCACCACCCCCTTTATTGATACCGATGCATATGTAGATAGTTCTGATGTAAGCATTACTGGGTACATTTATACTCACGTTTGCCTATTTATGTTTTTTGCAGAGAGACTTCAGTCTCGCTAGTTGATCCACGTGGGCTTCGATGTTTAGCTTGTTACCTCAGCTACGATCCTGTGCCCTCGGCAGGATCTGGTAGATAGTCAGGCTTCTCAGCCTTTTTCATTTGTAGATGTCGTACTCGGACATGTTAAGCTTCGCTTGTGCTTTGACTTGTATGCTTCAATGTTGGGTCATGAGACCCATGTTTGTAATATCTCGCTCCTCGGAGCCTACTGAATAAAATACTTGAGTTGTAGAGTCATGTTGTGATGCCATGTTGTATTTGCACATATCGAGCATATTTAACCGACGTGCTTGACTTTGACTCCGAAGACATCGACGTTGTGGGCGACGACGCAGGAGAAGAACAGGAACCACCGCCCACAGGGCGGTGGACAGCCACCTCCTCGTATGATATATATATGGTGGACACTCCCAAACAAACAAATGGTGATGAGGCAATACAGGATAACCCCTTAAGGAAGAAATTAAAGCATGGGCATCATCGACGCCGCTCTAAGCCCCGCCACAGCAATACCGGCACAGGAGATGAAAATAATCCTGATGGTAATGAAGATGAGCCTGCCTTCGAGCGGGCTAGACAGGAAGACGGGCAGGTTAGGCCAAATGAACAGGCGACGGACGGATACTTGGAGGAGGACAACTACATGCCCCCTCCAAAGACGAGGTGAGCCTCGGCGACGATGAATTCGGCGTGCCTGAGGATCCCGTAGAGCAGGAGCGCTTCAAGCGCTGGCTTATGGCCACTGCAAGAAGCCTGAAAAAGAAGTAGCAACAGCTCCAAGCTGATCAAGATCTGTTCACAGATAGATGGACTGAGGTCCTGGCAGCCGAGGAATACGGACTCGAGCGCCATACCAAACGTTACCCAAAGCACAAGTTGCTACCTCAACTCGAGGAGGAGGTACTAAAGCCCACACTACCAGCACAAGACGAGGCTGACCAGCCACCTCGTGGCCTGGATAAAATGGCTTATCAGCCCGAATACCAGCTCGCATCCCCACGCCAATACACTACGGCCCGGGGCAATAGGCAGGACCTGCGAGACATACTGGAAAACAAAGCAGGACGGACAAGACCGATCTACGGATCGCGGGGGCACGCCCCAACACATGACAATGATCGTCATGCCGGATACACTATCAACAAGTCCGGCCGGGCCGAACATAGCCGACCAGACTTATTCGAATGGCGTAGTAACATAGCTCGACATAGAGGCGCCGCACACCCCCTCTGCTTCACTAACAAAGTAATGGATCACGGATTCCCAGAAGGGTTTAAACCCATAAACATTGAATCATACGATGGCACAACAGACCCCGCGGTATGGATCGAAGATTTCCTTCTCCACATCCACATGGCCCGCGGTGACGATCTACATGCCATCAAGTATCTTCCCCTTAAACTCAAAGGACCGGCCTGACGCTGGCTGAATAGCCTGCCGGCAAATTCCATCGGCAGTTGGGAAAACCTGGAGGACGCGTTCCTCGACAACTTCCAAGGCACTTACGTGTGACCACCGAATGCTGATGACTTGAGTGACATTACCCAATAGCCCGGAGAGTCAGCCAAGAAATCCTGGACTCGGTTCCTAACTAAAAAGAACCAAATTGTCGTCTGTCCGGACACCGAAGCCTTGGCGGCCTTTAAGCATAATATCCGTGACGAGTGGCTCGCCCGACACCTCGGCCAAGAAAAACCGAAGTCCATGGCGGCCCTCACGACACTCATGACCCGCTTTTGCACGGGCGAGGACAGCTGGTTGGCTCACAGTAGCACCACACGAAGAAACTCTGGCACTTCAGTTGACCGTGACAGTAACAGCAAGCCATGGCGTAACAGACATAAGCGTCAGAACAATGGCGACAACACCGAAGACACGACAGTCAACGCCGGATTCAGTGGCTCAAAATCTGGTTAGCGAAAAAAAGGCGTTCAAAAGAAACAATCCGGGATCGTCCAGTCTAGACCGCATACTTGATCACTCGTGCCAAATTCACAACACCCCTGATAAGCCAGCCAACCACACTGACATAGATTGCTGGGTGTTCAAACAGGCCGGCAAGATAAATGCCAAAAACAAGGACAAGGGGCTGCACAACAACGATGACGACTAGCCCCGGCGCCCGAACACTGGGGGACAGAAGAAATTTCCTCCCCAAGTGAAAACGGTAAACATGATCTACGCCACCCACATTCCCAAACGGGAACGAAAGCGAACACTAAGGGACGTCTATGCGATGGAGCCAGTCACCCCAAAGTTCAACCCATGGTCAGCCTATCCGATCACTTTTGATCGCAGGGACCACCCTACCAGCATCCGTCATGGCGGTTCAGCCGCATTGGTCCTTGACCCAATCATCGACAGATTCCACCTCACGCGAGTCCTTATGGACGGTGGCAGTAGCCTGAACCTGCTTTATCAGGACACAGTGCGCAAAATGGGCATCGATCCTTCAAGGATCAAACCCACCAAAACCACCTTTAAAGGTGTAATTCCTGGAGTAGAGGCTCGTTGTACGGGCTCCATAACACTGGAAGTGGTCTTCGGATCCCCGGATAACTTCCGAAGCGAGGAGTTAATCTTTGATATCGTCCCATTCCATAGTGGCTATCATGCACTACTTGGACGAACCACATTCGCTCGATTCAATGTGGTACCACACTATGGATACCTCAAGCTCAAGATGCCAGGACCTCGCGGGGTTATAACAGTTAACGGAAACACAGACCGCTCTCTCCGTACAGAAGAGCACACTGCGACCCTCGCGGCAAAAGTACAAAGCAGCCTTCTCCGGCAGACCGCCAATTCGGCGACAACAACCCCGAACACCGCCAAGCGAGTCCGGAGTACCCTGCAACAGGATCGCCAGGCATGCCAAGAGCACGAGTAGTAGTCTGGCCTCTGCCCTAGCCCCATTCAGGCAGCATTTGTGCTGCGCGTACACAATTACGCACTCAAAATACCATTGGCATAGGCGGAGGCGCAACGGTGATGCGGTCCACAGTGCGGTTCAACCGCCACATACTTTAATAACCTTCTTTCTCTTTAAGGACCCTACTTTCGGGCAGCCCATCCAGAGAACCGGATCATCGGACTTATCACATGAGGGAAAACCAAGGAGGTAAAAGGCTTTGCGCACAAAGGGAATACCTAGGTGGTATCTGTCAATGATCGTTATACCTGTTTTGCATACCCGCATGCGGCCCGCCCTTGGATAGGACATGTCAAATAGACCTATTTGCTTCTGCTTAACGCATTAATTGTACACATACGCTTGGACGTATTATTTAACAATGGGAAATAATATATAGCGTCAGCTTATTATTCCTATCTTCACATTTTCCCTATAAATGGTTATTTAATATTGCATCCGTACATTTTGGTATGTTCAGTTTGCCAGGGGCTTCTTATGGTGCCCCATAATATGGCAAGACAAGTCCGAACACTTTCCACAGTGCGGCACCCCGAACTTATAGCATTATATGCATCAGCTCCGAATCATGTCTTGGGTCAATAGTTGGGTTTGCTCGGCTCCCTTGTTTTGGTACCTTACGTTCCGTTATATTAGCTAAGGTAGCGCAGGGAGAACTACTGCGATTGTGTCCCGGTTCTTCCGGACGAGCACCTCAGTAGAGAAAGCCGAAAACTAACCGTCATGATGCGGAGAGAGCTGGTCGCTGTTTGAGAGGTCTTAAATCCTTAAAGATTTTTTCCGCTTCAGGCGAGGAATCGGCCTTGTCCGATTTAGGCATGTATAGGGCCCCAATTCAGCTTTCCAAATTCTAGGGGCTTCGTCGAAATTTAAAATGGTAGACTTCTATGGCTAAGTGAGAGTTATAAAGCCACGTAGTCTGATTGCCTTGTTCGCTGCGCCAAACACCTCCTTAATGGACCAAAAAATTTGGATAAAGAGTGTTTGGGTTTTCCACGAACACCCCAGTACTAGTTACGTGGGGGAGAAAGCCGACGACTGGCCTACTTTAAGAATTTTATAAACAACTGCACAGAAGGTAATATTTTAAATCAACAAAGCGGCATATAGCGCATACAAACTCGTTTTCGTATTACAAAGACGACATGAGTACATTCACTCAAAGATTATGTCCTTCGTACATTCATCGACCACGAGGCGAGCACCGTTCATAACGCCATCATAATATTTCTCGGGGTAGCGATGCGCCTTGCCCTCTGGCAGTCCATCCTTCACCAGCTTCTCTGCATCCAGCTTGGCCCAATGCATTTTCGCACAGGCAAACGCCCGGCGGGCACCCTCAATACAAATGGATCGCTTGATAACTTCAAGCCGCGGACAGGCATTTACCATCCGCTTTATAAGGCCGAAGTAGCTATCGGGCAGGGGCTCACCAGGCCACATCCGGACTATGAAGTCCTTCATGGCCACTTCGGCCGCCCTGTGGAGTTCAACCAATTGCTTCAGTTGGTCACTCAGAGGCATTGGGTGTTCGGCTCCAGCATATTGGGACCAGAACAACTTCTCCATCGAGCTCCCCTCTTCGTCACGATAGAACTCCGTGGCATCCGATATGCTGCGTGGCAGATCTGCGAATGCCCCTGGAGAGCTCCGAATTCGGGTAAGTAAAAGAAATGTCTCCTCCACATGCTTGCTTTGCATAATGAATGCCTTACCCGCTGCTATCTTCTGGCCGCCTGGATTTCTTGTTGGGCCTTTTGGGCTTTGGCCCTGGCGTCTTTCGCGCTCTGAAGGGCCTTCGCAAGCTCAAACTCTTTCGCCTTGAAGTCACGCTCCAAGGACTCGAACTTCTTGCCGAGCTCCTAGAGCTCTTGCTGTACCTCGCCCACCCTAACATCTTGCTTTTCACGCTCAATATGCTCCGTGGCCGCCTTGTCTTCAGCCTCGGATAGCGCTTTCTTCAGGGTCGCCACTTCGGTCATGGCCCCTATTAAAGAATCATGACACTTTTTGTTAGCGTCACCAATTTTTTCTCCTCTATATGACACATGAACGGGGTATCACTCACCTATGTTCTCTTCGAGTTGCCTCTTTGTGAGGCTGAGCTCCTCTTCGTCCTGCTTCAGGTCCCATTCGAGTCCGGCGACCTCTGCTGTGCGGGCAGCAGCGGCAAGCAGCACCGCCTGCTTATTCACATAGACACATACTGTTAGATTTCTGTGGTTTAGAGTTGACCCTCTGTTTGGCTTTTCTTTCCAAACACCAAACAAAGTCTCGGGGGCTACTATCTATTAGGTGATAATTTCTCACACCTTTGATTACTTACCTCAAAGCCTGTTAGGAGGCTGGTGCAGGTTTCGGTCAATCCACTTTGTGTGGACCGAACCCTCTGAATCACCGTACTCATAAGAGTACGATGCTCTTCATCAATGGAAGTGCCGTGAAGCACTTCCAGCAGACTATCCGACGCCTCTGGCGCGACGGAGGTCATCGGCATGGCCGGCTCCCCCTCCCTAACGAGGGGCTGCCTACCCGAATCCGGAACCTTTGGAGGATCTGGCACAATGTCCGGCTGGGAGCCCAACTTGCTGCGGCTCTCGTCAGCATAATCTATGGGGATCTTACCCCCCATGTGCCCGGCGTCTGGAATTTTGCCTTGCAGCGTCTCCAGAACCACCTCCCCTGCTCTGGTACCCCTTGGGACAACACCTCCGTCTCATCCGCAGGCCGAGGGGAGGTGGCCGTCGGGAGCGAATTCATTGCTGAATCACTCAGAGACCCATCCAAAGAGGATACCTTGGGATGGGACCTGGCCGGACTGCATATGCGCTTCAGCGTTATAAAAAACTACGAAGTTAAGTCACACAAAAAGTATCACAGAGTGCGGATACTTACGATCTTGCCAGGGGCTTGCCCCTGGGCAGCCACTCCTCCTCGCTGTAAGCGGCCATGGTGGAGTGATCCGGAAGGGACGCCTTTCCCTTATTTGGCGTCTTAGCCTCCCCATGTGGGGCGGCTTTTCTTTTCTTGTCCTCCCTAATGAGGGAGGGGGAATTTCTTCATATTTCACCCCGTCTCCGCGGGAGGAATCTGCCTCGCCGTCCTCGGACGACGAGTCTATCACGGCCTTGCGCCGGGGACCCTTCCTGGTCCCCGCGGCCGCCTTCTTAGATCCTTCGGCCTACCCGGATGGGGCGGCCCTCTTCTTCTTCTCCTCCCCTTCAAGAGAGGAGTGCGCTTCATCAACTTCGGATGAGGCGCCCGGTGCGACCTTGCGCCAGAGACCCTCCCTGGTCCCCGTGGCCTTCTTTTCGGCCTTCTTTTCCGGCACCTTGTAAGGCGCCAGAACTAGCATCTCCGTCAGGAGTGCGGTTGCTGAATCTTTCGGCAACGGAGCCGGACAGTCGATTCGCTCCGCCGTCACCATGTAATCCTGATTAAATAAACATGGTGACTTAAAATCCTCCCATGAATATGCCGGGAAAGGTACATCTGGTGATGGTCAGAAAACTCACCGGATGGGCGAGCCGCGTGGCGTGGAGTCCGTGGTCCTTGGATGTGGGAGGAGGTAATTTGGTGGCCTTGAATAGCACCTTCCATACGTCCTTGTGCGTCGTGCCGAAAAGATCTTGTAGCGTTTGGTGTTCGGCCGAATCGAACTCCCACAGATTGAATGCCCGTCTTTGGCACAGAAGGATTCGGCGGGAGAGCATGACCTGGACCACGTTGACAAGTTTGATCTTCTTGTCCATCATGTTTTTAATGCAGTTCTGAAGTCCTGTCAGCTCCGCAGGTTCGCCCCAGGCCAGGCCCTTCTTTTCCCAGGAGGTGAGCCGCATGGGGATTCCGGATCAGAATTCATGGGCCGCCGCCCAGTTGGCGTCGCGCGGCTCGGTGATATAGAACCACCCCGATTGCCACCCTTTCACGGTCTCCACAAAGGAGCTGTCAAGCCAGGTAACATTGGGCATCCTGCCCACCATGGCGCCTCCGAACTCCGCTTGCTGGCCGCTCACTATCTTCGGCTTCACGCAGAAGATTCGTAGCCACAGGCCGAAGTGGGGCTTGATGCAGAGGAAGGCCTCGCACACGACAATAAACGCTAAGATGTTGAGGACGAAATTTGGGGCTAGATCATGGAAGTCTAGCCCATAGTAAAACATGAGCCCGCGGAAAAAGGGATGAAGTGGAAATCCTAGTCCGCGGATGAAATGAGAGAGGAACACTACTCTTTCCTGAGACTTTGGAGTGGGGATGATCTGTCCCTCCGCCGGAAGCCTGTGCGTGATGTTTGCAGCCAGGTATCCGGCCGCCCGAAGCTTGGTAATGTTCTCCTCCGTAACCGGAGGAGGCCATCCACTTGTCTCCCGCTCCGTACATGCTGCGAATGGTCCTACGGAGGAGGTGAGAACTTGGGCGCTGGGGCTCGAGAGTGCGAGAATGGATGGGCAAAGGAGGAAGAAGGCGTGGGTAAAAATGGGAGATCCTTGTCCCTTTATAGAGGTGGCGAAAACGGTGCGCCTCCCCGCAATGCCTGATGAAATCGCTTATTTTCCAAGCGCCACATTAATAGCACGGTTGGGTTACTCGTACTCGTATTAATGAGAATCCCGTGATAAGGGGACATGATCTCTGCCTTGACAAGACGTGCCGAGGAAACCGCCTCGCAATATGTGCGGTGGCTGATTGTGGGAAAACGGTTCAAAGAATGACTCGACCATGGTGTGATGTCACGTTATCTAAAGTTGTCAGCAGATTATATTTGTGGAATATTGTTATCTCTAAGGTGGTATGTGAAAATCGTCTTGCAGAGCCGAACACGATTTAAGTGTTCGAGATTTACTTTGGAGTATTCGGAGATGGAACCTGCCTTGCGATGCCAAAGACAATCTGCGTGCCGGACTCATCGTCATTGAAGCCTGGTTCAGGGGCTACTGAGGGAGTCCTGGATAAGGGGGTATCCGGACAGCCCAACTATATACTTTGTCTGGACTGTTGGACCATGAAGATTACAAGACTCAAGACTTCGTCCCATGTCCGGATGGGACTCTCCTTTGCGTGGAAGACAAGCTTGGCCATTCGGATGTTAGATCTCCTTCTTTGTAACCGACTCTGTGTAACCCTAGCCTCCTCCGGTGCCTATATAAACCGGAGGGTTTAGTCCATAGGACGACAACAATCATAATCATAGGCTAGCTTCTAGGGTTTAGCCTCTACGATCTCCTGATAGATCAACTCTTGTAATACTCATATCATCAAGATCAATCAAGCAGGAAGTAGGGTATTACCTCCATCGAGAGGGCCCGAACCTGGGTAAAACATCGTGTCCCCTGCCTCCTATTACCATTAGCCTTAGGCGCACAGTTCGGGACCCCCTACTCGAGATCTGCCGGTTTTGACACCGACATTGGTGCTTTCATTGAGAGTTCCTCTGTGTCGTTGTAGCAAGGCTTGATGGCTCCTTTAAACATCAACAACAACGCGGTCCAGGGTGAGACTTTTCTCCCGGAGCATGAACTTCGTGTTCGGCGGCCGCGATCGGGCCAATTAAGCAGCCATCCGGAGCAGATCGGCAGCCACGCCCGCCATCGTGTCGATTCGAAACTTGAACTACACGACCGATATCCGCAGAGACTTGATCTTCGAGGGCTTCAGGCCTGTGCCAGGAGCGTCGAATAGTCACGACGAGCACGGCTTAGATCTGCTGTCAGACAATATTCGAGATATCGCACCTGCAGTAGCTCCCAACGTAAATCCGGGGCAGATCGCGCCGTCCGAGGTCGGGTGGATGGACCCCGCCCCGGATGCCGCATACTCATCGGCAGTAGAGCCGAACACAGACTCCACCTCCAAGGAAATCTGTGTCACTGGACCCCCGGACTTGCGTCCGGTTGTAGGTTCCGGACCATATGCACCCGGGCCCATCAAATCTGATTGGACTCCCGTAATGGAGTTCACCGCTGCGGATATCTTTCAGCACTCGCCCTTCGCCGACATGCTGAACTCATTAAGGTCTCTCTCTTTGTCAGGAGACTCTTGGCCGAACTATGTCCGGCTCGAGTGGGAAGCAGGTGACGAGGAAATTCGTTACCCACCCACCACCCACTTCATTGCCACTGTCGATGATTTAACAGACGTGCTTGACTTCGACTCCGAAGACATCGACGGTGTGGACGACGATGCAGGAGAAGAACAGGAACCACGGCCCATGGGGCGGTGGCCAGCCACCTCCTCGTATGATATATATATGGTGGACACTCCCAAAGAAACCAATGGCGATGAGGCAATAGAGGATAACCCTTTAAGGAAGAAATCAAAGCATGGGCGTCATCGGCACCGCTCTAAGCCCCGCCACAGCAATACCGACATAGGAGACGAAAAAAATCCGGATGGTGCCGAAGATGAATACAATCCCGATCAGCCCGCCTTCGAGCAGGCCGGACAGGAAGACGGGCAGGTTAGCCCAGATGAACAGGCGACGGACGGATACTTGGAGGAGGACAACTACATGCCCCCCTCCAAAGACGAGGTGAGCCTCGGCAACTATGAATTCGGCGTGCCTGAGGATACCGTAGAGCAGGAGCGCTTCAAGCGCCGACTTATGGCCACTGCAAGAAGCCTGAAAAAGAAGCAACAGCAGCTCCAAGCTGATCAAGATCTGCTCATAGACAGATGGACTGAGGTCCTGGCAGCCGAGGAATACGGACTCGAGCGCCATACCAAAGGTTACCCAAAGCACAAGTTGCTACCTCAACTCGAGGGGAGGTACTAAAGCCCACACTACCAGCACAAGACAAGGCTGACCGACCACCTCGTGGCCTGGATAAAACGGCGTATCAGCCCGAATACCAGCTCGCACCCCCACGCCAATACACTACAGCCTGGGGCAATAGGCAGGACCTGCGAGGCATACTGGATAACAAAGCATGATAGCCAAGATCGATCTATGGATCGCGGGGGCACGCCCCAACACATGACGATGATCGTCATGCCAGATACACTATCAACAAGTCCGGCCGGGCCGAACATAGCCGACCAGACTTATTCGAACGACGTAGTAACATAGCCCAGCATAGAGGCGCCGCACACCCGCTCTGCTTCACTGACGAAGTAATGGATCATGAATTCCCAGAAGGGTTTAAACCCGTAAATATCGAATCATACGATGGCACAACATACCCCGCGGTATGGATCGAAGATTTCTTTCTCCACATCCACATGGCCCGCGGTGACGATCTACATGCCATCAAGTATCTTCCCCTTAAACTTAAAGGAACGGCCCGACACTGGCTGAATAGCCTGCCGACAAATTCCATCAGCAGTTGGGAAAACCTGGAGGACGCGTTCCTCGACAACTTCCAAGGCACTTACGTGCGACCACCGGATGCTGATGACTTGAGTCACATTACCCAACAGCCCGGAGAGTTAGCCAGGAAATTCTGGACTCGGTGCCTAACTAAAAAGAACCAAATTGTCGACTATCCGGACGCTGAAGCCTTGACGGCCTTTAAGCATAATATCCGCGACGAGTGGCTCGCCTGACACCTCGGCCAAGAAAAACCGAAGTCCATGGCGGCTGACGGTGTCCTGGACTAGGGGGGACTCAACACGTCATCTCCCGATCTGCTAGATTGGGCCGAGGGCCCCCGTGGCTGTATACTCATGGGCCAGTCCGGACAGTACCTCATACAAGGAAGATTCCACAAGACTTGGCGATCAAGACAAGGACTCCTCCCCCACCGGCGTATTCAGCTAGGACTCTTGTTATTCTAGGCCTCTGGTGCATTATATAAATTGAGGCCAGGCTAGTCGATAGAGCATATACAACAATCATACCATAGGCTAGCTTCTAGGGTTTAGCCTCCTTGATCTCGTGGTAGATCCACTCTTGTACTACCCATATCATCAATATCAATCAAGCAGGAGTAGGGTTTTACCTCCATCGAGAGGGCCCGAACCTGGGTAAAAACATCGTGTCCCTTGTCTCCTGTTACCATCCGCCTAGACACACCGTTCGGGACCCCCTACCCGAGATCCGCCGGTTTTGACACCGACATTGGTGCTTTCATTGAGAGTTCCGCTGTGTGTTTGGCAAAAGGTCGATGGCTCGCCTGTAGATCAACTGCGACTTCGGCATCGTCGTCACCAGCTCGACTGGTCACCTTGGTTCGACCAAGGACTACGCCCTACCTCCGATCGTCATGTTCGGATGAGGGCCTTCATCAACATCAACTCCGATCTCTATCAAGATCATGGAGCAATCATCCAGGGAGCCCGGGGGCTCAACGCCAACATTGCCCTCGGGCCACCGTGCTGTTTTTTGGACAGCGAACTTGTGTCCGCCACCACCGCCTACTCGATTGTCGTTTTAACAATTGCTTCGGTGGAATTGTGCGGAATTGAGTCTACAACAATCATGGAAAATTTCGTCGAGTTCCGATGGAGGAATCTCCGGCAATCTCCGATATACCGGAGCCGTATTGAATCTGGACGAGAATCTGGATGAGTTTAGGGCGTGGTGTCCAGCTTGTAGCTCGGACGTCCTTTGGAAGATCCAACCGTTGATCGGCTGCGGAATTCCTATATCTACCACCCCTCAAAATTTTAGCTCGATCCGACCGTCCAAACTCCGGGAACCTTCCGATTAGTGCATCACTTTTCGGATCTGTTTTCTGCGCGAAAACGAATCCGACCCGAGTTCGTCTTTTTTACGAACGTGATTTCGGACATCCTTTTTGAAGGAAGTTTTTTATGGAGTATTGTGGTTTGTTCCCGAACACATCCCACTAACTTTAAAATCTTTCGAACATGATCTTCAACATCGTGCTGGTGTCAAACTAGTCCGGCAATATTGCTCTACTGCTGCCGACCTGCGCTAGACACGTCGTCACTTTGTTGAGCCGAGCTCAACTTCTTTGGATCATCATCTCGGCAAGACGAACATGAGTTCAGCATCATGAAGGATAAATCGTCATCAACATCGCCGCCCCACGGATTACACGGAGCGGGCACATCAGCATCGCCGCACTGTCACTTCATCAAGCTGGCATTGACCACGTCACGACCTGCATCGGCAGGGCCGCACTATTTCTTCTTCAAGCCGGTGTCCATCACGCCGATCTACTTCGACTCATCGGCTGACATCGAGGCTTCGACGTCTCGGTTGGACCGGGGGCTTCGCCATCTCTTCATCAACCTACTCCGGTGACTTTGGCGTCACCGGCCGACCAGCTTCGTCATGATTAGCTGGACCGAAGGCTTTGCCTCGGCAAGCCAACCTTTGCCGGCATTGCCATGCCGTCGCTCTATCGCCCGTCAAGTAATGGGTGTGCGGATCGAGTCCCAATTTTGGGAATCACCTTTCTTCGGATTGCTACAACAAATAAACCAGGTGCTATTAATCCTAGCATTTTTTGCTTGTTTGGGTTAATTTTTCCCAAGGAATTATTACTCTGGTTTGTCCATCATATGTATGCAGGTCTATCAAATGGTGGTCGCATTAACGATGATCGCATGGTGGTTCGGTCAGTTTCCATACATAGTACGGCGAACGCCGCATCCGGAACTCGGACCGACCTATGAATTCAGGCTTTGTCACGCCTTTACCGCAACATGCTGACGCCCTGCATCGACATTGACTTCAGCTCCAGGCCATATTTCTTTATTACTCACTTTGCATAAATTATTTATTACGCAACGATTTTTTATTATTACTATTATCTCCAGTTTGCACTATTTTTTGTGCACAGGAAAATGATCCAACCGGACTATATCCTTTGGTGTCACCTCGGCTGGACGGGGGGCTTCGTCAACACTTCATTACTCCATGCCGGGGACTTCGGCATCACTCTGCGGGCCTGTATTGCCCGTGCTATGTCACCACTTCGGAGTGCCGAGCTCTTTGCTCCGCCACCTCGGGACCAGCTTGGGGGATGGAACCTCGTCCCGCATCAAGCTCGGACCACGTCATCAATACTGAAGACATTAACCAGCTAAGTTGCCTTCATGCTCAAAGTTTTAATTTGTAACTTGTGTTTGGTTCGGCCAAGCATTATACTTTTTTGGAAAAAAGTTGCTTGTAAAAAATTTTCCTTGTCCAAACTTCGTTTGTGACACACAAATTCAAATACCCCGTTCACTTGGGGGATTCCTTCATGAAGCTTTTTCCTCTTGCATATGATTATACTTGTACGGTTTTGTTCCTTGTTCGTGTATTATGCCACAATATGTACCATATTGACTTAAGCGATTAGCAAGCTGGGTTGCCTGGCTCCTGTGCTTACCCCTACGTTCCCGATTGTTCGGCTAGGGAGTAAAGAGAGCACCTCTGCGATTGTCACGACCGGGTCCTCCGAGCTCTGACCTCAGACTGGGTGAAGCCAAAAGCTAGCGCTCTTATTGTTTTCAATCATGGTCGGCACACAACGGAACTCATGAGTACAAAAAATCTATTGCACAAGTCTCATAGTAATAATGAGCACCGAAGAAAGGTATCGGTGGGGGTACTATTTTCTTCGAAGATGCTCCTTACACTTTGTTAGTAATATAGCATAAGTTCCTTGAGCGCGCTTTGTCTATTACAGCCTTATGGCCTGGTTGCCTGGTTATCGGAAACACCGTCGATATTCTCGACAGGTGGAGTACATAACACTTTTCGGCCCTTGCCGAAGAGGGAGAAGCCGACGATCGGTTAAGACGCGTATAAAGTTCGGGTGAACATAGATATGATATAAGTACTTCGGTACATACAATCATTCTTTTACCCAAGTCACTTGGGGGCTCTTAAGTTTATTGAGCCGTTTTATAATAAGTGTTTTTCTTCTTAGTCGTTGCAAAGTTATTATTATTACTATTTATCACTCCTTTTTTCGACGTGAGTATGCGATCAATAGCCGGGGCGCCTAATTTCTCTCTCAAAGCCGCTAAAGTTTGCTAAACTGGCCTAACGAGAAGTACTCCGCCTTCGGGATAGGAGGTTGACGCCATAGGCTGACCCGCTTGAAGTCTCGAGATAGGATGTATCATGTTAAAGCACGACAGAAACACCCTTTTTTTAAGACCAATTTTCGATTTGGCACCGAACACTTGATCTAGTTCGGACATTAAACTTTTGAATAAGTTTTTTGGCTTTTCGAGCCTATGGCACTTTTAAACTATTTATGCGTTTCCAGCATTAGTCTCATGAGGCAACGCCGACACCTTTAGGGATTCGCAAAATATTCTCGGATATTGCTATATATGCATCGGTTTCAATTGTGTCTTGATCAATAGTTGGGTTGCTGGCTCTGTGTTTGCCGCCTCGTTCCTCTTTGTTCGCTAGGTGTGCCAAGGAGAACCATGCGATTGTGCTTCCAGCTCGCATGGTCAAGCACCTCGGAGAAAAAAAAACTGACTATCACAATAGGCGTAAACTGGTCAGCGATCCGATGACTATATTAAATGACGAGCCGTTCATAACATTGGCCAAAGTGTTTATGGCTTGACCTCGATTGTCGCCGAACACTACCAGGGGCCAGTAACTGGCCTCCCAAACTAAATCCTCAATATTTGCTCTTCCATTAGAGCTGAGGCTTCGTGATCATGCTTAGCATGACAACCCAATGAAAGGAACCGATAGCGGGATTATTTTCTTTGGAAGACATTTCCTATGTTAAACAGTAATATAACATATCTCTCTGCGTACCTTTGTTTATAAAACCGTATGGCCAGATTGCCTTGTTTGTCGTAAATCTTTGCCCTCATAAAAGGCTTTATAAAGTAGGACAAACACTCCTCGGCTACTGGCCGAGGAGGTTGAAGCCGATGGTTGGTCAACAAAGTTTTGTACAATGCAGATCCGAGCATTAATGACATAAAGTACTTGGATACATAGAGTCATTACACATAATTTGTGATTTTACTATGGATATCGATCCTTAATTCGGCCACCCGTGCCCGCATTAAGGCTCGGGGGCTACTGGGCTTCGGGCTCATTATCTATAAATATTAAAAGGGGCACATCGATCCCCTGATGCGGTGTTGCCACCCGACCGATGTCTCGGGGCTCTGCATTGCACATTCTATGAGAAAATTTTAAGTGCAATACTGTTTCCGAGGAGATTTTGATCCTCAGGTTGGTCAGCCGCACCCAACGTGAGTCTCGAGGACTGAGCACGCCGCTTTTTGTGTCCCAAAGTATTCTGCCGAGCTAGGACTTGATCCTCAGGCCGATTTTGCAAATCAACCTGAGTCTCAGCGGTTACTGGGATCGGCGGTCTTATGTCATCCTTCAGGTACATCTCGGGTTTTAGACCGATACACACCTTGAGGGCTACTGGCTATATATCTCGTCTGAGAATAAATTGCATCAATACCAAAAATCAGCCCATGACCGAGGTGCTGAACCACCTCGGAAGCAGTTCGGCATATAGCTCGGATGCAAGTGGCTGGCTCCTTAGAGGGCATTTCCGGCATTAAGCTCGGCTAAACTCCTTCAACTTTTTTGGACCAGGATGATCTATGACATCTTGGATATAGTCCGGCGTTGGAGCTTGGACACAGTCCAGCGTTGGAGCTTGGATACATTTCGGCGATGGAGCTCGAAAGAAGTCCGACATTGGTGCTCGGCTGCAAAAGATACCTCGAATGCAGTCCGGCGTTAGAGCTCGGATGCAAGAGGGCACTGCCTCTCGGGAACAACTACAAACCCGAGGTGTGGCATAAAAATAACAAGGCATTGATAAAGGCTGGAAAGTTAAGGGGGCTCCTCGGATACCCGACGTATAAACTCGTCGAATGCATTTCGGCAATCCTCAAGATCAAAGATGAGAAGATTTGTCGAACCAGTTTTCAAGGCCGGCAATCGTAGATGAAGAACAGTTCGGAAGAATCGAGGAGCATCCCTAACTTGAAGACCGGTTCAGGGGGCTACTGACGGTGTCCTGGACTAGGGGGGACTCAACACGTCATCTCCCGATCTGCTAGATTGGGCCGAGGGCCCCCGTGGCCGTATACTCATGGGCCAGTCCGGACAGCTGCCGCATACAAGGAAGATTCCACAAGACTTGGCAATCAAGACAAGGACTCCTCCCCCACCGGCGTATTCGGCTAGGACTCTTGTTATCCTAGGCCTCTGGTGCATTATATAAGTCGATAGAGCATATACAACAATCATACCATAGGCTAGCTTCTAGGGTTTAGCCTCCTTGATCTTGTGGTAGATCCACTCTTGTACTACTTATATCATTAATATCAATCAAGCAGGAATAGGGTTTTACCTCCATCGAGAGGGCCCGAACCTGGATAAAAACATCGTGTCCCTTGTCTCCTCTTACCATCCGCCTAGACGCACAGTTCGGGACCCCCTACCCGAGATCCGCCGGTTTTGACACTGACAGCGGCCCTCATGACACTCATGACCCGCTTTTGCGCGGGCGAGGACAGCTGGTTGGCTCGCAGTAGCACCACACCAAGAAACTCCGGCACTTCAGTTGATCATGAAAGTAACGGGAAGCCACGGCGCAACAGACATAAGCATCGGAACAATGGCGACAACACCGAAGACACGACAGTCAACGCCGAATTCAGTGGCTCAAAATCTGGTCAGCAGAAAAAGCCGTTGAAAAGAAACAATCCGGGGACGTCCAGTCTGGACCGCATACTTGATCGCTCGTGCCAGCACCCCTGATAAGCCAACCAACCACACTAACATAGATTGCTGGGTGTTCAAACAGGCCGGCAAGATAAATGCTGAAAACAAGGACAAGGGGCTGCACAACAACAATGACGAGGAGCCCCGGCGCCCGAGCACTGGGGACAGAAGAAATTTCCTCCCCAGGTGAAAACGGTAAACATGATCTATGCCACCCACATTCCCAAATGGGAACGAAAGCGAACACTAAGGGAAGTATATGTGATGGAGCCAGTCGCCCCAAAGTTCAACCCATGGTCAGCCTGTCCGATCACTTTTGACCGTAGGGACCACCCTACCAGCATCCATGACGGTGGTTCAGCCGCATTGGTCCTTGATCCAATCATCAACGGATTCCACCTCACGCGAGTCCTTATGGACGGTGGCAGTAGCCTGAACCTGCTTTATCAGGACACAGTGCGCAAAATGGGCATCGATCCTTCAAGGATAAACCCACCAAAACCACCCTTAAAGGTGTAATTCCAGGAGTAGAGGCTCGTTGTACGGGCTCCATAACACTAGAAGTGGTCTTCGGATCCCCGGATAACTTCCGAAGCGAGGAGTTAATCTTTGATATCGTCCCTTTCCGTAGTGGCTATCATGCACTGCTTGGATGAACCGCATTCACTCGATTCAATGCGGACCACACTATGCATACCTCAAGCTCAAGATGCCCGGACCTCACGGGGTTATAATAGTCAACGGAAACATAGACCGCTCTCTCTATACAGAAGAGCACACTGCGGCCCTCGCGGCAGAAGTACAAAGCAGCCTTCTCCGGCAGACCTCCAATTCGGCGACAACAATCCCGAACACCGCCAAGCGAGTCCGGAGTACCCTGCAACAGGATTGCCAAGCACGCCAAGAGCGCGACTAGCAGTCCGGCCTCCGCCCTAGCCCCATTCAACCTTCTTTCTCTTTAAGGACCCTACTTTCGGGCAGCCCCTTCAGAGAACCGGATCATTAGACTTATCACAGGAGGGAAAACCAAGGAGGTAAAAGGCTTTGCGCACAAAGGGAATACCCAGGTGGTATCTGTCAATGATCGTTATACCTGTTTTGCATACCCACACCTCTATAAAGAAGGAGTAGATGGTGTTATTAGACATTGTGTACCTGAGGATGAAGAGGAACAAATCCTACACAAGTGTCACTCCGGAGCATATGGAGGACACCACGCTGGAGATAGAACTACACATAAGGTATTGCAATCCGGTTTTTATTGGCCTACTCTCTTCAAAGATGCCCGTAAGTTTGTCTTGTCTTGTGATGAATGTCAAAGAATTGGTAATATTGGTCAAGAAATGCCTATGAATTATTCTCTTGTTATTGAACCATTTGATGTTTGGGGCTTTGATTATATGGGACCTTTTCCTGCCTCTAATGGATATACACATATTTTAGTTGCTGTTGATTACGTTACTAAGTGGGTAGAAGCTATTCCAACTAGTAGGGTTGATCATAACACCTCTATTAAGATGCTTAAAGAAGTTATTTTTCCGAGGTTTGGAGTCCCTAGATACTTGATGACTGATGGTGGTTCACATTTTATTCATGGTGCTTTTCGTAAAATGCTTGCTAAGTATGATGTTAATCATAGAATTGCATCTCCATATCACCCGCAGTCTAGTGGTCAAGTAGAACTGAGTAATAGAGAGCTCAAATTAATTTTGCAAAAGACTGTTAATAGATCTAGGAAGAATTGGTCCAAGAAACTTGATGATGCATTATGGGCCTATAGAACTGCATATAAGAATCCTATGGGTATGTCTCCATATAAAATGGTTTATGGAAAAGCATGTCACTTACCTCTAGAACTTGAACATAAGGCATATTGGGCCATTAAAGAGCTCAATTATGATTTCAAACTTGCTGGTGAGAAGAGGTTATTTGATATTAGCTCACTTGATGAATGGAGAACCCAAGCATATGAGAATGCCAAGGTGTTTAAAGAAAAAGTTAAAAGATGGCATGACAAAAGGATACAAACGCGCGAGTTTAATGTAGGTGATTATGTTTTGCTTTCAACTCTCGTTTAAGATTTTTTGCAGGAAAACTTCTCTCTAAATGGGAAGGCCCTTACGTTATCGAGGAGGTCTATCGTTTCGGTGCCATAAAAATCAACAACTTCGAAGGAACAAATCCGAAGGTAGTGAACGGTCAAAGAATCAAACATTATATCTCAGGTAATCCTATAAATGTTGAAACTAATATTATTGAAACCGTGACCCGGGAGGAATACATAAGAGACACTTTCCAGAATGTTTTAGACTTTGAAAAGGAATAGGTATGTGGTATGGTAAGTAAACCGACTCCAAAATAGTTCTAATAGCAATTTTTCTCCGTTTTGGAATATTTAAGAAAATAGGAAAAATAAAAAGTAGTCTGGGAAGGACACGAGGCCTCCACGTGGGTGGAGGGCGCGCCCTACCCTACTGGGCGCGCCGCCTGCCTCATGGGCACCTCGTGTGCTCTCCGGACTCCGTTTTCTTGCACGATACTTCTTTTGGTCGGTAAAAATTCATTATATAATCTCCCGAATGTTTTGACCACCGTATCACATAAATTTCTTCTATTTTCGTTTCGAGCCGTTTTTCTGACAGATCTAGAGCACCATGACGTCTTCAAGCGCTCCCAAGGACAAGTTTTTCGAGAGGGTCATCAACCCCTATCTCGCAGAGGTGCTGCATCACCCTCAAACCATTGAGATGCGTGAGGGGGTGCTGCACATCTGCGATGTGGAGGGACCAAGGAGTACCGGAAGCGTGCAGACAAAGCTCGAAGCGATGGAACAACAAGTTTTCAAGTGCCAAGGGATGGTGGAGCGCGGACTTAACGCCAACCAGATGATGATCACGGAGTTCACCAACGACCACAAGCAGAACGCCAAGAACATTGAGGAGGCCATCTTCAAGCTTCATGAGAAAATCGAGCACCTCCAAGCCCAGATCTATGACCTGCAAAACCAAAACTATGAGTATGAATATAGATTCAAGAGGATGAGTTTGGCTGCAGATTTCAGGATCCCGGAGACTCGATCATCCTTCTATGATGGTGAGCCTATGCGTTGGAAGACGGACGATCAGCCTACATCATCAGCAACTCCTTCTTCACCAGCTCTGAGGACATAATCACATGGGTATGGGCACTCCCCTTGGCAACTGCCAAGCTTGGGGGAGGTGCCCCGGTATCGTATCACCATCACACTCCTATCTTTACCATTTTACTTAGTTCGATCCTTTTGGTGATATCTTGATCTAGTAGAATAAAGTTTTGGTACAAATTAGTTTTGAGTTTTGCTTTGAGATCCCTCTATGTAATCGAGTCCGTGAGCTATATATAATAAAGATTAGTGTTGAGTCAAGGGCTTTGCTATCTTGCTATGATCTTGAGAAAATAGAAAGAATAAAAAGAAATAAAGGAGTTCATATTGATCTTATGGATAGTAATGACTTCACACATAGAGAGTATGAGGCTTAAAAGTTGTTGAGAGTTGGCAAACATAGTTTTGGTCATCGTTCCAATTAATAGGAAGTAGTAAAGAAAGAGAGGTTTTCACATATAAATATACTATCTTGGACATCTTTTATGATTGTGAGCACTCATTAAAGTATGACATGCTAAAGAGTTGGTGTTGGACAAGGAAGACAACGTAATGGTTTATGTTTTCTCACATCTCCGTTAAAGTATATTGTCATGGATCGTCCAACATGTTGAGCTTGCCTTTCCCCCTCATGCTAGCCAAATTCTTTGCACCAAGTAGAAATACTACTTGTGCTTCCAAATATCCTTAAACCCAGATTTGCCTTGAGAGTCCACCATACCTACCTATGGATTGAGTAAGATCCTTCAAGTAAGTTGTCATGTTGCAAGCAATAAAAATTGCTCTCTAAATATGTATGACTTATTAGTGCGGAGAAAATAAGCTTTATACGATCGTGTGATATGGAAGTAATAAAAGCGACGGACTGCATAATAAAGGTTCATATCACAAGTGGCAATATAAAGTGACGTTCTTTTGCATTAAGATTTTGTGCATCCATCCAAAAAAGCACATGACAACCTTTGCTTCCCTCTACGGAGGGCCTATCTTTTACTTTAAGTCTTTTACTTTATGCAAGAGTCAAGGTGATCTTCACCTTTCCCTTTTTATTTTATCCTTTGGCAAGCACCTCGTGTTGCAAAGATCCTGATATATATATATATATATATATATATATATATATATATATATATATATATATATATATATATATAGGTGGGTCTATTATGATAACACCCCTTAAGACCTTATTCTGATAACACCTGGCTTATTCTGCTAACACTTCTGTACTACTTGACCTCTCTTACCCGGACCGCATAGCAACGCGAGAAAACTGCCTCCACCCACGAACTCTCCCCTCCACCCACTCCCTCCACCTTCTTCCTTTAGCCGGGGCCACGCCCACCCCACCCGTCCACCTCTCTCCATCTCCCCGCACCACCACCTCCCTCCATCGCGCCACCGCCCCACCTGCTTCCACTGCGCCGCACCATCACCTTCCTCCACCGCACCAAAGACCTCCCTCCCAGCGTCGCCCGCCCTGCCAACACCAGCTGCTGCCACCCGCCGCCCCAGCCCCACCGCCCGCCCCAGCCCCCACCTAGCGCCGGCACCCCGTGGCCTCACGGATCCAATTTTGACGCGCCACCGACGGATCTGACCAGCGACTTGACCTCCCTCGTCAGATCTCGCTGACCACGAAGGCCATGGGTCTCCCTTCCCCTGCCTTGGCTCTCTCCTTCACCGCCAAGCCGCAACGGCCATCGATCGGGCTCACGGCGATAGAGCGTCCAGCCCTGCGCCGGTCGGAGGGCCCCATTTTGCGCCGTCCCCTCCAAATTCCTCTTGTACGACCGTGCCCAGACCCACCCCACTTCCCTTTCTGCTAACTCGATCCAGATCGGGATCAAGCGCATCGGGAGCCGCCGGCCGAGCTCCCTATCCGTCGCCGGAGACCTAATGTCCCCTTCTAGGCTCCTGTGCGGCGGCAACCAGAGGAGGCCGGGGCGCTCCTAAGCGTTGATCTAAATCTCTACGGGCGCGCAACAAGGATTCAAGGTCGTTCACCATGCCGGAACCCGACGCACCGCCGAAGAGTTCTCCACCACCAGATCCAAGCGCTACCATCAGCATCGGGATGCAGCCACTGCGGGCACCGCTGCCGGAGTCCTACGCCTCCCCTTATTCTCGTCCTTGTCTACGTCCAAGCACGGCCATCAGCATCAGTCCGCTACGAACCATGCTGCAGCTCGGCTCGCGTGGGCGAGGAGTTCGTCCCACGAGACAATGCAGTGCTGGGGTGGGATCGAAGTACTGGATTATTTTTTGTCGACCGTTGTTCCTCCGCAGGCTCACAAACGACGGTGGAGCACTTGGTTCAATTTCTTGTGTTTTTTCAGATTTTGTTTTGCAAGTTCAGTGTAGTTCGCATGGAATTACCCCTAGTGCAGTTTCAGACGGCGACAAGGAGCGCAGCTCGCCGAGCGGCATGAAGCTCGATTGTGCGGGCGTGCGGCTCGGCCAGCTCATTCGTGCAGTTCTGCGCCTGTGGTGTTGTGTGTTGAAAAACAGTAAAAAAATGCATCGACGCTTGCAGTGCACTTCGTCATCGTGTGAAGAGTTCCCTGTGTGTCAATTGCAGTGCGGTTGCCCGTCTTTTTAGAAGTAAAACGTGAGTGTGGTCGTGTACAAATCGTGCAAATCATGTAGTCCGCTTACACGTTTGATGTGGTGCCGTTTTTAGTCTGTAGAACTACTTTTTTCTATCTCAAAGAAGCTCGCTTTTCATTATATGTAGTTTACTCGCCCAGTCCTCGCGGTCCACTCGCCCGGTCTACACACGTAAAAAATTGAGTTTTGAAAAAACTCATGCGGTTCACTTTTGGTAGTGTCGCGGTCCGTTTATGGTAGTCTCGAGGTTCACCAACGCTCGACATGAAGTGCACTCCATCTCGTTTGAAAAAATTTACATCCCACAAAAAGGAAATCATGCAGTGCACTCGTCCGTCCGATGAAGTGCGGTTTTAGTATAAAGTAGTGCGTTTTTCTGTCCGATGCAGTTCCCTTCGTCGATTTTGGGTCCGAAAAACAGAGTGTCCGCATTTCAGTAAAATCAAAACTGCTCTTAAACCGTAAAAAAATAGCGCAAGTGTTCTACATGAAAGAGTTGCGTCTCGGCGATATCTTTCCAAGGGCGTATAGTTTGAATCATTCCGACCAGCCATTCGTAAAAATTTCGCAAAACAGCCGCTGCCTCTCGAAGTCAGCCGCACGATTTTCAAAATTAACTAAAAACCGTAAGGAATCTCAAAACCATTTCAACATATGAAAGTTGCGCCTTGTCCATATCTTTCTAACGACGTATCATACGTCTCGTTTCGACAAACGATTAGAAAACTGGAGCGAAAACAGTACCGAAAATTTCAAAAAATTTGAAAAAACAGAGTTCCGCGATTTAGTAAATTTGAAACTGCTCTTCAACCGTAAGAAATTAGAGAAACATTTATATATGAAAAAGATGCGCCTCGACGATATCTATCCAACGGCGTATCATTTGCTTCATTCCTACAAGCGGTTTAGAAATAAACGCGAAAAAACGCTCGCTGCCACTCGTCATCCGCCGCACAATTTTGAAAACTGCTCTTAAACCGTGTGGAATCTCGAAAAGTGTTCAACATGTCGAAGTTGCGCCTAATCCATAGCTTTTCAACGGTATATTACACGCCTCATTCCGATAAAGGGTTAAAAAATTAGAGTGAAAACAGTACCAAAAAAACACCGCGTGCAGTTTTTTTCGACACGAGGTTCACTAGTCTCTATTGCAGTGCTCGTCGTCAAAATGATGCAGTGCGCTTCCCCCGGACTATTCTGTTACCCGTAACAGAATATTATTCTGTTACCCTTGCCCCCTATAAGGCGCGACGCGTCAACGACCGACCCAGCCCCAATCCGACCCACTTCCTCCCGCCGGAGGCAGCCGTCGCGGGGGAGCGAGCGACGGCGGCAGCCGGAGCAAGGGAGTCCGCAGCGCCGTGACCCGCCGACGCGCCGCCATCTAGCCATGTCGCCGGCTCGACCACCGCCACCATCCGTCGCCTCGTCCGGCGCCGGAACATCCCCGCGCACCTCCCCACCACCGGGCGGCGGAGCCTCCCTGCGTGCTTCACCGCCGCCGGGCGCCAAAGCCTCCCCGCACGCCTCCCTCCGTCTGGTGCAGGAGCCTCTCCGCTCGCCTACCCGCCGCCTGGTGCAGCAGCTTCCCCGCGCGCCTTCCCGCTGCCGTGCGCCGGAGATTCGCCTGGGCCGTGATCCACGCCTCCTGCCTCCGCCCCTCGACGGACCTCGTCGACAGAGCTCCACCACAAGCATGGTCGTCTCCCCAACAACAATGGCTCCACCTCCCAAGTTCTTGCCAATATGCCGCCAACGAAACGAAGATGGAGTCACATGCAACAAGATGCAGGTGATGAATTCTTCCCACACACATTACTAGCAACACCAAAGTTTTTGAGATATGGGTTTGAATGAAGATAGGTACCATGTTTCTGTCAATTTATCAGTTCATCAGTTTATCTGTGCTGCTATGCTCTGCCTACATGTTACACTATTGGGTTCATGAGTACAAAATTGTGTGATGCATCATGCTGCATCAAGACATTGCAAATGCTTGCATCATTCGTTTACACCCCGCCACTTGATGCTAATTAGCATGTCGAGGTTCTTGTCGATGCATCTAATATGCTATCTTCAGTTCAAGTAAAAAAAACTTAAAAACATATGCGTCAGTCCAAGTAGATAGTGACAATAGGTTCAGCTACCACTGAAAAGTTGTATGTTGCTATCTCTAAGAGTACAAGTCATGTAATTGCATCAGTTTGAACGAGTAACAAAACTGTTACCGAAAAAAATAATATAAAATTGCTACACAGTAAGTTCAGTGATACATAAGCTAGCAGTGCTTGTAATGTAGATGCATTGATGCGCGATTACAAATGTCGAGGTTACTGTCAGTGCATCTAATATGCTATCTTCAGTTCAAGTAAAAAAAACTTAAAAACATATGCGTCAGTCCAAGTAGATAGTGACAAAAGGTTCAGCTACCACTGAAAAGTTGTATGTTGCTATCTCTAAAGAGTACAAGTCATGTAGTTGCGTCAGTTCAAACGATTAACAAAACTGTTACTGAAAATAATAATATAAAATTGGTACACAGTAAGTTCAGTGATACATAAACTGGCAATACTTGTAATGCAGATGCATTGATGCACGATTAGGATGTCGAGGTTCTTGTCGATTGCATCTAATATGCTATCTTCGTTCAAGTAAAAAACTTAAAACATATGTCGGTACCAAGTATATAGTGATAAGAGAGTGCCACATTTACACAAGAAGTTCAATGATACATAAACTAGGAGTACTTCTCTGTAGTTGCATAAGTTGTAGAAGAAAGCAAGACATCAAGACATCCGTGTTTGAGCATCAACGTTCATCAGTTCGACTGAGAACGAACCAGATTAATCTCAAAACTGTTGAATGTTGTTTGCAGAAGCATGCAAGGCAGCGCACGCAGCAAGAATTTCATGAGCCAGAAAGATATGGGGCACCACCTGGTTGGGTAACACCAGAAATATCGCCTGGATATTTCAACAGTACATGCAGATTTGAAGATACACTGCAAGCATCAGAAGCACAGACATGTTCTTCTATACAGCAAAGACCAATATCTAGGATTGCAAGCTTTGCCGCTGCTGGGTTGCAACAAGGCCAACAATATCACCAACAACAAATGTTTTCCTTCCCCAGTGCAGGCAAAAAGCCAAGGACAGGAAGCCGTGGATGGGTTGCAACAAGGCTTCCTCCAGTCGCTCCGTCAACATCAATCATCCATCTTTGCAAGAGCGATTATGACGGGAAGACCAGGGCAAAAAGACAGAAATTTTGGCCAATCTAGCAGGTTCAAAGGTACAAGATATGAGCCATATAGACAGGAACAACCTCACAAATGAATCTGAGGGGAGACAACCGTACAACGAAAGACGGAGATCTTCGTCAATGTTGCTCCCTCCAAGAGATGCATTGCTGCATGTGCCAAGGGTGACACCACCGGCACCCATAAACTAGGGAGAACAACAAACACCAGATGCAGCGCAGAGCTATACACATGTAAGTATCCATATAGAAAGAAAAAAAACATAAGCACAGTCCATACCATGGTGCTGTGACCACCCCATCTAACATTTTTGTTTTGTCACTGTTGTGTGCAGCCACCTGATATTGAAGCTTATGTTCTGCCAAGGCTAGAGATGAGGTTTGAAACTTTTGAAGAAACTAAGAACTTCTACAACGTATATGCAAAGCACGCTGGTTTCTTTGCCGTGAAGGCCCCAAGTTTAAGACCGAGCCTACCTTTATTGCAAGTGCCATGGAGTTTATGAATCAAAGGTGTCTGAAGCAAATAGACAGCGTAACAAGACGACAGCCAGAACTAACTGTGGGGCTAAAATGAGGCTGAAGAAGGAAAAGGATGGAACATTTGTCGTAAAAGAGATAGTCTGGGAACACAACCACAGGCTATAGCTCACCGCAGAAATGCTTGTCTTCTTGCACTCCCACCAAAACTTTGACAAAACAATCTTGGAGTATGTCAAGTACCTGCAGTTCAAAGGCATTGAACACACGCAAATCATGAGCATACTGGGCGGTGATGACCCTGGTAGCTACTTCCTCGAAATGAATGCCAAAGACCTGATTAACCTGTAAGTACAAACTTGTTTTCCTCCCATAAACCATCTCCATAATTTTTCCTCTGTCAGTACAAACATATCACACAACGCATGACCTGACGCCAGTTCAACATGCATTTTTCAATGAACTTTTGATATGCAGGAAAGCAAAGAATTCAAGGATTGATGATGTGGACGATGTCCTAAAGACTGTCAACTTCTTTAGGGAGATGAAAGCTATAAACAGGGAATTTTTCTGTGACATGCAACTCGATGAGTCCGACAGAGTTGAGAACATATTCTGGGCGAACGCAAGCTGCCGAGGGGCGTATCAGGACTTCAGAGACTGCGTAACATTTGACACAACATATAAGACCAACAAGTACCATATGCCACTTGGGGTGTTTGTCGAAACTAACAACCACTTACAGACTACATTCTTTGCTTTTGCCCTGATAAGAGATGAGGATGCAGATTCATTCAAGTGGCTGTTCAAGACATTTTTAAGGTGCATGAGAAGGAAGGCTCCTACATGCATCCTCACAGGTACAACCGCTAAAACCACCCCCAACCACCACCCCCTTCCAAAAACGAAAAGTAAAGTAACACAAAAAAATGTTGTGTCAGTTCTATTGGTATATATGCACAACCATCTCTGCTGACCACTCAGAGTCTATTTTCTCATTACTAGACCAGTGCCCGGCAATGGCTTTGGTGATCGTAGATGTTTTCAAGAACACAGTACATAAGCTATGCCGCTGGCACATTATGAAGAAGTACAGGGAACACCTTGCATACCTGTATTTCCGGCACGAGGACCTTAAAGATGAATTCACATCAATTCTCAACTGGCCCCTCATGCCAACTGAGTTTGAGGATGCCTGGAAAAGACTCATGGATAAGTACAACCTCCACGATGATGCCACAATGGTGGGCATGTGGAACGAGCGTGAGAAGTGGATATCAGCCTACTTCAAAGAAATTTTCTGCGCCAAAATGACATCCACACAGCAAAGTGAGAGCATGAACTATGTGCTCAAGAAGAACTACGTAAATGAGAGACATAACCTACACAGGTTTGTCAGTCAGGTAAACTCATGCATCAAAACCAGGAGGCAAACAGAGAACCAGGAGACAATGGGTAACCGGGTATATCTCTATCACTTGTCGTAAGACATAAAAATAACATGCTTACTAAAGTAAAAACTTAATTAGAAGTTTTTCCTGTGAGAAAACTAACAATATGATCATCATTCTTGCATCTGCAGAAGGAACAAAACACGCTGACCTACTATGGGTTTGGCACCCAGATGGCAAAGCTGTACACACGAGCTGTGTACAGCGAGATCAGAGATAGGCTGAAACTCAGCACGCTCTTCACGGCGACAGAGACGGAAGAGCCCACAAAGTACCTAGTGCGTTACAACCACCCACAAAAACTGTCTGTGTTGGCTCAGCACGCATTCCATGTGGTGGCAGACCCCGCGGGAGAAACATATGAGTGCGAGTGCAGGCTATGGGACCACACAGGTGAGGAGTGCAAAAAAGATGTTACATACTGTACTACTTTTTTTTGCAAAAGTTTTTGTTCGAATGAAATGAGAAAAAACATGCACCTCTTCCAAAAACAAATGTAGGTATTTTCTGCGTGCATGTCCTGTGCATGATGCAGACAATAAAGGCTGCCAGCGTTCCAGAAAAATACATACTCAGGAGATACACCAAATGCCTGAACATCCAGCCAACATTTGACATAAATGACTTGAGGATAGTAGAGTCAAACAAGGCATCCCAATACTGCATTGAAAGCTCACTGCTGACGCTGAACATGAGGGTGCACAGAAAAAGCTTGAGAAGCCAAGAGCAAATGGCAAGGTCGCGGGTCGTCATGGACAAACTTGAACAAGAACTCGACGCCATGCATTCTGCTGAAAATGGAGGTGTCGCGGACAATGAAGCCATTGACCAGGATATTGCTACAATGTTATCTGAGATGAACCATCTGGGATCTATTGAGCCATTTGAGAACGAGGAAGAAGAGCAGCAGCAACCGGAGCTTGCCCATGTGCACACTCAAGAGCGCCGACAAACTCACATGCGAGATCATGAGCTTGATAGTGCTGTAGGCGAACGACATGACAATAGCACATCCTACCAGCAGTAGTAGGAAAGGGTGATTAAACCCCCAATATTCTCAAACACAAAGGGGAGGAATAGCAAGACGCAAGCAGCAGCCAAAAACCACCACGCCCCATCAAGCGCACAAACACACCAGTACTGATAAATCTCAGTCGGTAGTACATCAGTACTGATAAATCTCAGCGATAGTACAAAAGGCATAGTAAAACAAACACACCAGTTAATGACTCAAAAAAATCGTTTTGAAAAAACAAAGCTATGCCTGCTCCTGCCAGTCCCAATTCAGAAACACCATCAGTACATGAAAATAATTACCTCAAGCAAAATGCGAATATAATTCATCATGTACTGGTGAAAATCTAATTTATCTGTAAAAACTACTCACAGATTTTCTTGATATAAACAATCCTTTAAAAAAATACGAAAATTGTTTTAAAAAAGAATTAGCACCACACATAGTCTCACTGGTATTTGGTACGTTCAATTACACTTCAATCACCAGTCCGAGTACGACAGTAGAGGAGTTCAGACATCCATCAACACCAACGCTGACACGTGCAAGTGGGATAAGCAGCTGATAAGTACAGCTTGACTATACGAATCGGTGCCACAGTAAAATGCCATCATCACCACCGCAGAGACGTGCAAGTGGGATTTGGCAGGTCATAAGTACAGCTTGACAAGACTAGTCAGTTCAACAGTAAAAACTATTTCACATGGACGATTACTTATTCCATGCCACCATCCGTGCCACCCACTCAGCAGTTGACACAAGGGACTGCAAACGGTGACCCCACGCCACAACACCCACTACACACACGACCCCGAACGAACCGCCTCAGGCAAAATCCCCGTCCACGCACTGCACAAAATCCCATTCTATTCCACCTCTCCCTCGTTCCCACAAACCACCATTGCCGCTTCCATTTCCACTGAACACAAACCAAAAACTTCTCACTCCAAAGGCCACAGTCGCCGGAGGAAGGCCATGGCGGAGGAACCATCCGCCAAGCGTCATCATGCCGAGGCGTCGGACAAGAGGAGCAACCTCGTCGACATTAACGTCCCCGGCGAGAAGCGCGAGTACACAGCAACCCTCAAAGGGGTTGAGCTCCACAACAACGAGACGCTGGAGATCGCCTGCGCACCAGCGCATGCAGAAAAAGGCCGACGAGGTGATCTCTGTGCTCTGGATGAAGCTTGGCTGTGGTTAAGAGGATCGCGGCGCTGGTGTGCACTACACCAAAGAAGATGAACCTCCCATAAGGCAGCAGATCCTGCAGCCAGCGTCGACGAACTCGCTTGGTGTACCACATCGCAGCGCCACAAAATGGTGAGCAATCCTACTCATTTGCCCTGCATATGGTTTATCTGTTTTATTACTATCAGATCATGAAAAATTAATCACACTTGCTTTCCCAACTAGATGTACTAGTGTGGTTTGTGAAAAGTGGATGCACTACTGCATTTTCTCAAGTAGATATACTATAAATGTATTTATGAACCTGATGCAATGGATTACTATTTGGAAAATCTTGCAGAAGATTAAATTCTGAAGTTGATCGACTACTGAAGTTTCTGAAGTTGATACAATAGAGTAGTCTATGTACTCGATGTATTAAAAAAGATGTTTCTGAACTTGATGTAGTGAAGTATTTTCTGAATTTGATCTAATGTTATTTTTGTAAGAAAATAAACTAAGGACTTGGTGAAGCACTGGTTTCTGTGTTATCCCATTTCAACCAAAAAAGACTAAACTAGTGCCAGTGCAGAACATACAACATTGACTGAAACTATGTATAATCCAAGAAGAAGAATAACATGATGTACTTAATTTAATTTCAGAACTTTCTTTACTAGTTTTTGAAGTACATTCATCCATTGTTTATCCTATTTAATTCAGAATGTATTTATGAACCTGATGCAATGGATTACTATTTGGAAAATCTTGCGGAAGATTAAATTCTGAAGCTGATCGACTAGTGAAGTTTTTGAAGTTGATACAATAGAGTAGTCTATGTACTCGATGTATTAAAAATATGTTTCTGAACTTGATGTAGTGAAGTATTTTCTGAATTTGATCTAATGTTATTTTCGTAAGAAAATAAACTAAGGACTTGGTGAAGCACTAGTTTCTGTGTTATCCCATTTCAACCAAAAAAGACTAAACTAGTGCCAATGCAGAACATACAACATTGACTGAAACTATGTATAATCCAAGAAGAAGAATAACATGATGTACTTAATTTAATTTCAGAACTTTCTTTACTAGTTTTTGAAGTACATTCATCCATTGTTTATCCTACATAAAAAACTACTTCATGGATTCATCGCTTGTAAAACAAAACAAAATTGAATAATTCAAAACATCAAAGTAATGGTAATACTCAAAAATGTCTCTGCCCTTGCAGGCCCAAGCGCCTGACCGAGATGCTGCAGCATGAGAAGTCGGTCACATTTGCCGGTTTCAGCATTGAAAGCGACAAAGAGAAGCTGAAGTTGTCCGGTATGGAGATCAACCCCAACAAGTTCATCGACATTCAGCGCAAGTGGAGAGTTCCATACACTGGAAAAGAGTACGACTCCTTGACTGATGTTGCAGCCAGCGTCATCCACCCATTCTACAAAGGCATGAAGAACAAGATCAACACGTAGGAAGACTACAAACTATGGGGTACCAGCGAGCTGCCAGGCAACCTCATCGAGTACGCAGGAGTAGATGCGTATGCCGCGTACAAATCATGGTTCATGATCGACTACATCACAGACGGTTGGGAATATGCGAAAGAGCGGGAGGCTGAAAACTTCTACGACCGCCCCTATTGCCCCTTTACTGGATGAAGATAACATCAGAGCCTGCCTTCGTTTTACTTCCGATTGTGCTTGCCTTTTATCTTGTTGTTTCGAATTAGTAGTTTGCTCTTGTTGGGTTGAACCAGTGTGATTATGTCGTGCTTGTCATGTTTGAACAAGTTTAGTTATGTCATCAAGTAAAATGTTTTGATTATCTCATTATATAAGTTTGGTTTGGTAGCTTCATATGTTGTTAATCCATCATTTCAAAAATTCAAAAAGTAGCTTCTGAATGGAACATTGTCGTTGCTCTAAAGTACTAGTTATGATGCAACTAATAACACAACATCGTTCCGTGTCAGTACAACTCAGTACACTTGATCGGACAATACATTCTTACTACAATAAAAAGTACAAAGAAGCATCAGTCCGTAAGCGCTACTATGAATGCACTATCAGTACAACTCAGTCTACACACAAGTACCATAGTTCTGAAAATGACACCAGAAGACACTTGAGAATAATCACAAAAACAAACACAAAAAAGAAGGCAAAAAACTCAAATGAAAAGGATTACACTCACACAAAACTGACAAGAACTAGAACAAAAAGTATCAGTCCAAGTTACTGGTGGAGTCGAGTACTAGATTCAAACAAACAAAAAAATGACCGCCCAAGGTCAGGCGTAGGCCCTGACAATGCTAGACACTTGCACTTGAGCCCGTGGGCGAATCCCTAGTAATCCGCACAAGGCAGGACCCGACGACCAGGGCCCACAGGTAAGTGTTCAGAGGAGTTCGACTGGTGAGCCTCCGCTGCGCTTATAAACAGGTCTGGAGCCCCCTCGACTAGCGAGGTGGGACTAAACCCAGAGAGCACGCGCACGATGCACTGCATAGCCGCGCGGACGAGCTATCTGGGCCGGAAAACGGCCCAATAGCCTACATCGTCAACAAAACACACCACCAAATAAGCCCAGGTATACAAACCAAATGGTGGGACAAAGAAAAATAAACTACAAGAAAAATGTTTGTCAATTAAACGGTACAAGAAAAAAGGAAAAAATATGATACAAAAACAATGAACCTCTAAAAAAGAACAGAACTTAATAGCATATCTGTTAAATGTACATAATTTAAAAAACCGAATTAAATATTACTTTCAAGTTCAACTACTAAAACTCAAAAAGTTCAAAACATATAATGTTTGTCAATTATGCTAAATTTCTTATTTATATAAAATCTGACAAGTTCAACTACTAAAGGTCAAAAAGTTCAAGCATATAATGTTTGTCAATTATGCTAAATATCTTATTTATAGAAAAACTGACAAGTTCAACTACTAAAAATCTAAAAGTACAAAACATATAATGTTTGTCAATTATGCTAAAATTTCCTATATATATAAAATCTGATAAGTTCAACTACTAAAAATATAAAAGTTCAAACATATAATGTTTGTCAATTATGGTAAATTTCCTATTTATATAAAAACTGACAAGTTCAACTACTAAAATTCAAAAAGTTCAAATAGAATATATTTGTCAATTCTGCTAAATTTCTTATTTATATAAAATATGTCCACACCACAACGAACAATCTGGTCGTAAAATAATCTCAAACACCCAACCTAAGTTATAAAAAAAATCAGTTCAAAACATACATACGACATCACTACTAAAACAGCAAGATCAGTCAGGCCGCTCGCACCACTGTGACATCAAATTTCAAACCCGTGCGTTGTATGAAATTATAATTCAGTTCACACAGTACTAAAACATAAGTGCACTAAAAATGAGAATACAAAAACTATAAAGGCCTAACCTAGGTTGGTACAGATGAAAATAAAATAAGTACAACTTTTGAGCAACAACCCTGTGGCAATTGAAAAAATGTTTTGACATAAACTAGTGTATAAAGACTTCAATAGAAAAACAATGCTTAAACATCCACACGAAAAACATCATAGAGCCATGCGTCACCTAAACAAAGCAAAAATGCCATCATCACCACCGCAGACGTGCAAGTGGGATTTAGCAGATTGTAAGTACAGCTTGACAAGACTAATCGGGCAGAGTAAAAAAATTGTCTTGGACGGTTAGTTCTTCCAGCCACCACCGCGCCACCCTTCGGGTGGTTGCCACGACGACCGCAGAATGGCGACCCCACGACCACTACACCCACGCCCCGATTTAACCGCCTCCAACACACCACCGCCGACGACCGCAAAAATACCCCATTGTCTTCCATCTCTGCCTCATTCATAGAACCACCATTGCCGCTTCCATCTACACTGCACACAAACCAAAAACTTCTCTCTCCCAAGCCCACAGTCGCCAGAACAAGGCGATGGCGGAGGAACCGTCCACCAAACGTCACCATGGTGACACTTCGAACAAGAGCAGCAACCTCGCCGACGTTCATGTCCCCGGCGAGAAGCACAAGTACACCAAAACGCTCAAAGGGGTTGAGCTCCACAGCAAAGAGACGCTGGAGATCGTTTGCACCAGCAAACCAGACAAGGCCGACCAGATGATGAGCAGGCTAAGGATGAAGGGTGGCGGCTTGTATCCGACCTTCATCGGAGTTGATGTGGAGTACACCGATGAGGAAAAACCTCCAAAGATGGCGGCAGTCCTGCAGTTGTGCGTCGAGGAACTCTGCTTGGTGTACCAAATCGCAGCAGCCACAAAATGGTAACCCATACTACTGTTCATTCATCTGTTGTACCAGTACTAGTCGCTGAAAACTTAATTAAAACTTGTTTCCCAACGATTATAGTCATCTGTTTGTACCAGTAGTTCATTGAATGCTATGAACTACTATAGTCTATGAAGTGGATGCACGATTACATGTTTCTCAAGTTACATGCATTTTTGGAACTGTGAAGTGGATTGTTTCACCAGATTAGCATCTGAAAAAAAGTTTATAGCATTCTGAACTTTATGCACCAAATTAATTTCTGAACTTGATGTACTAGCATAGTTTCTGATCTTGATGTACTAGTATAGTTTATAGAATTGATGTGTTAAAAGATCTTTGGTGAAGTGGTATAGGTCCATATCTTGATGCACATGTTTCTCAAAACTAAATTTTGAACTTGATATAGAATTAATGCACAAAGATGTATCAAGCACTGGTATAGGTCTTTTATTCAACAAAAAAGAAAAATAAACTTGAATCAAGCAGTGCATGAATCATTGACTCTGGTAAAAAATGATTCTCTAATTTGGTGAAGCATTTGGTGAAGCAACGAAGATAGCAAAAAAGAAAAATATAACACGGCGTAGTTGAATTTAATTTCAGGACTTTTTGTACTAGTTTATGAACTACATTCATGCATGGCTCATAATATATAAGCATCTACCTCATTGATTATCACTTGTAAAACAAAAAAAAGCAGTAGAATTAAATACTCAAAAAGAAGACTAATCTTTAGAAAATGTGTGTCTCCCCCCTTGCAGGCCCAAGCGCCTCAAAGACTTCCTGCAGGAGGAGAAATTGTACACATTTGTTGGTTTCAGCATTGGAGGTGACAAGCAGAAGCTGGGGAAGTCTGGTTTGGAAATCAACCCCAACAACTTCATCGACATGCAGCGCAAGTGGAAAGATCCAAAGACCAACAAATACTATGACTCCTTGGCCAATGTTGTAGGCGGCGTCATCCACCCATTCTACAAAGGCATGAAGAAGAAGATGAAGAGGGAAGACCACAAACTGTGGGTGACCAGCCCGCTGCCAGACAACCTCATCACGTACGCAGGAATAGATGCGTACGCAACGTACAAGTCATGGAAGACAATTGACAACATCGTGACAGGTTGGGATATTTCAAAAGAGCAGGACGCTGACCCCTACTACCACTGTAACTTCACGGATGAAGATGCATGAAATTCTGCATTCGTTATGTTGAACCAGCTACCATATGCTATGTGTGTCCTTAGTCTTGTTGTTTCAGATTTGTAGTTTGCTTTTGTTTTGTTGAACCAGCTACCTTATGCTATGTGTGTCAGGGTTTGAACAAGTTCGCCTATGTCTATCAAGTACATCGTTTGCTTATGTCATCGAACAAGTTTGCTAGCTTCCTATTTTGTTGAACCATCATTTGAAATTGAACTAGGTTGAAGTTGAAACTTGATGGCTGCCACGCAACACTAGTCATGGAGAAATAAAAATAACACATAAATATTTTCACAGAAAAAAACAGTGGCAGGCTAACTAAGGACAAAAGCAAATAGTAGCCTTGGACGCTCAGTACAGCTTAGACATGAACGGTAGTACTATCACACTAAAAAACCAGTTTTTAGTTTCAGAAGAACACTAAAAAACTAAGTTTCAGTCAAGGACAACATTCAGTACTAAAAACATCGTGCTAAAATAGAAATTAGAAATTCACTAAGTACTGCAATAGGAAAAGCATAGAACAATCAGTACGTATTTCCTAGTAACTAGCATGCTAGGACTGAAACTTCTGGTACACTTGAACACACGGTACATTCATTCTACAAAATATAAAAAGGAACGGGAAGCTTCAGTTCGCATTCCCTAAAACAGTGACACACTAAGAATAACAGTAATAATACAACTGAAATCTCAGTACAACTAAGACTATACGGCAAGTGCTAGGATTATACCAAACATTGCCTGGAGAAGAACCACAGCCTAGAAAAAAAGAAGGCCAAAAACTAAATCAAAAAGATATAAGTTCGACAAAGGAGAAAAATCACAAGAAACACAGCAGGAAGACGTACTAGCCTCAAACAACACAAAAAGTAAATAATTAATCAAAGTACTAGCACAATTGAAATCTCAGTACAACTTAGTTTATTCGGTAAGTGCTATGATGATACCAATTAATGCCTTGAGAAAGAAGTAGTTTTGAACTTAATAGGGCTATCTCTTAAACGTAGCTAATTTAAACCAGTGCTTTAACTTGTACTATGAAGTTCAACTGCTAAAGTTCAATAAGTTCAAACAAAAATTTGGCACCAAATTTTAAAAGCCTTACGCTGAATGAGATTACAAATCAGTACTAACAGAACTATATCATAAGTACAAGAAAACGAGAGTACAGAAACTATAAAGGTCCAACTTAGGTTGGAGTCAGATAAAAATAAAATAAATCTCACTTTCTCAGCAACAACTGATAAATACACTTGAAAAAACATGTGTTTTCAGTTCAACTAGTATATAAGTCTTCAGTACAAAAAATATAACTTAACCAAAACGAATTCCCGATGAAACATACACAAGTGAAACAGCTATTCAACCACACAATCATCATGGAAAAAAAGTTTGTTAAACATTGTGCCACGCTTAAACACAACACAAAATATACTAGTTATTACATAGTACTCGAGAAGACATCAATCACTACAAATAGAGCCTACACTGTTTTCAAGAGATATATCACACAACTATCCCATTCACTATGCAAATGATGACCATTTCTCATATGCATCAGGAGCCAAAGCCTGAACCTCCTTGGGAAGCTCCGCCACCACAAGCTGGCTATTCCGGTTGAACACAACTCTATACAGATCCTCAACGTTCCAATCAACAATGTGTGGCTGCAAAACAATAAAACAAATTTTCAAAAATCATGACACATAAAAAAAGGATCCACAATAAGCCAAAAACAAAAAGATAAAATCTCAACAAGAACCCACGTCATAATCTCAAATGTTCTCAACGGTCTTTTCACCATCGTAGCATCCCGCATACTTCAGAGTATAATGGCCACATTCATTTTCCCCTTGAACTGGAACCTTGACAAACGTTGGTTTCTTTGCAAACAGCTCCCAATTGGGCTACTTGCTCGCATTGTACTGAGCATCACCATACACAACCTTCATTACTTTGACCATTCTAGAAATCTGTAAAAAAAACAAAACAACCCACACAGTTTTAGGTCTCAGAAAAAAGCAGAAACAAAGATGCATAAATATTAATCCAGTACAGATGATAAATGTCACTCACAATCTTCTCGCAGTCTTTGTGATAGGTGTTCTTCGAAGGACGGTTGTTCTTCGGATAAGATAAAGAGTCAAGGATGTCAACGCTGCTTCGGTACCGATTCATGACATATAAGGAATAGTGGTTCACTTTCCTATCCTTTGATAAAACCATAGGCTTGAATAGAGGCATCATGATCTAAAAACAAATGACCAAAAAAGAGATGTTAAATATTCAAAATAAAAACCAGCATCACAACAAAAAAATAAAAACCAAAAATCAGCTAGTAGATCTCACAAGGTCGGCACTGAGCAAGTCTTCGTTAGCTTTAACATAGCTCTTGAAATCTCTCGCTGCACTCTCCACATTAAACACTTTATTTTCATCCTCGTAAAACGAACAGTCAAGCGCAACCTGCAAAAAAGCCAAAATAGAAATTAGACAGCGGTAAAGGATCAACAAGCAAAAGTATTATTAGAACTCGTAAAAAAAATAAGCAGTCTTGTTCAACAGAAAGAAACCGATCTGATTGATTACCGAGATGAAATATGGACTCAGCAATTTCCTTTTCCCAGATGCGAAATCAACATTTCTATCAGGATCTTGCTTCCAATCATCAATGAGGAAGTCCATTACATCACCCTCCATCATTTGCCCAGGTGAAAAAACTTCCCAGATGCGATTCCCAGTGAAGTCAGTTACATTTCCATCAGGCTGGGGTATCATTGAGAATGTATTCCTGCAGCACACACAATAACAAAAAAGAAGGAGAAGCAAGATAAGGCATTCAGCAGTAGTTCGAGTTGTATAAAAAGGAACAGTTAAGGTCATATTTACCTAGCAGTTACAAACAAACAAAAGAAAAAGAGGAGGAAAAATAATGAGAGATACTCACTCGGCATACTTCTCATGCCATTCATCACTAAGCAATAGCTTATACAACCTGCGAGCCTTGTCCAGGTGAGGGAATTTATGAGGGTGAAGCTGCTGCAGGGGAGCAAAACTTTATAGGAGCTCTGGGCACACGCTTCGTGCTTACAACATTGCCAGATTCCAAAGCAGGATCTTTCCTAGCACCACTAGCTCTATGAGCCACTATTCCAAAGAAGGGAGATAAACCTTTGGCGGCAAGACTCGTGACTCTTCCAACGCCAAAGAATCTTGTCAAACACATCATCATCATCGCTTCTATCAATTCGACAATGGGATTCTTGGGTGTAGTAGGGCTCTCTGCACAAGCAGCCGTAGAACTTCTCAGAGCTCCCAACCGCCCCTTCATAACACCAGATCTTGTCTTTTCTGGAGAACGTCCCTGGCTAAGATCAATAGCTACGCGCTCGAGCTCCGAGAACTGGCTACCAAAGAACCTGTAGTCATGCTCACCAAGATCCAACCACTCACCTGAAAAAAAGAGTCCACACAAAGCGTAAGTTCAAATACATATTTCATGATAGTACTGAACAGAGAAGTACAAACTGCAAAAAAATACTAAAGTCCATGCACACGTACAGGTTCGATGCCAAACAAACCCTCAAGTCAACATCAAACACATCGCTAGTTCGCAGTGTACAAGAAAGTCTTCCTAATGTCCAGAATGTCTTCATGGCTGTAATCGACTATTTCAATTACACCATCCTCCCGGCAATAATAGGTCTTGCAGTTTTGTAGCATAAAGAATCCACAATCATGCCTGTAGAACAAAGGAAGAAACCAAAAAAATGGTACAACACAAAATCCGAAAAATACAGGAACAACATCCACTCAGCAACAAAAAGAACCACCAAAAATCATTAAAAAACAGATACTCGCGTGTTTTCCTGCTGAGGCACCCGCACAAACTCACAAGAGAAACCATCAATATGCACCAATGAGAATGGTTTGGCCCTGTCTACACTGGACTCCCTCCAAAGCTTCTTTATATTATCTGTCATATTCCTTAAGAATCTAAGTGCATCACCCGAGGTTTCATCATGGAGTGAATCAAGACACTCGAAATGACGGAACCTCAAATTCAGAACAACCAAGCACCAATGCCCAGATTCGTCGCTAGGCTTCATGGTAGGCACAAATGACGGCGGATCAAATGTAGGGAAAAGAAGCTGGAAAAAAAATCGCAGAGGAAAAATTAATTTACCAAAGTCATAATGAAACAAAAAGTTCAGCCTCCAATCAATAAAATAAAAGATGGAAATTAAAATTCAGAAGTACAAACAAAAAATCACATAATCATAATGAAATTATATCCACCGCCCAAAAATGAGGAACAATCATATCAGTTCAGTTTCCTTGCAACAATAAGTGCATCTTTAATAAAAAGCATGGATCATTCATAAGTACAGGTGTAAAAAGCAGTCTAATCAAGTTCATTCCCACACCTCACTAAACTGAAAAAGAAAAACATGACAGTTCAACTTAATTAGTACAAAAAGTCCAAGTTCACCTACTTGATCGAAACCATCAGCACCTGATCTCGTGAACCAATTTAACACATTGGAATCAATATTTCTATCACGGATCTTGGTCTGTTGTACAAAAAGAACAACAACAGTTAGAAAATTGGCAAAACAAGTTATCATCCTATTTACAAAAAAAGCAAAATCTCGACCGTCACCCATCCGGGAACTATCAACTTTTAGGTGTCTCGGTATTTCGACGAGAGAATATAAAACAACATCAAGATCGTTCGAGTTGAGCATGCCAGTGGGGACAAACGCTTTAGCAATAGAGCCAACACTGGCATCACATTCTTTATTTTGAAACATCGGCTTGTGACTAGAAAAACACAAAAAATTACATGAATTAAGACTACTGCAACAACAATAATAATCATACGAGAGAAAAAAAGAGACAAAAATGTTACGGGCAAAATCCCAAACTAACCATTTAGTACGGTTCGTGCGCAACATCGTAACAGCGAAGAAAAATGTATCAACCTTAACAACATTATCACTTTCTGCTTGCAGAAAAAATGATGAAAAATAATAAGTTCAACAACTACAAGAGAACATGTCCAAAATGAAAATTTGAGAAGTACGCCCAATTTACAAGTGCTTACCTGGACTATCAGGGTTTGACGACGACGGTAGTTCCTGTGATGAGACCATTATGCCTCCAGTTTCAGGGTTTGACGATGGGACATCTTGAGAGGACACCAATATTGCTGCGCTTTCAGGGTCTGTAGAAAGAAAATCCTGGGACAACAACAGCGCCTCCTGCGTCAAGGGGCCAGAAGAAATTGACAGAAGTAAATCATCATCCTCAGATGGCACCTCTTCCACGCTAGAAGCATCTTGCAATGCATCACCGTAATCAAGACCTCCAGGCGGGAAATTCTCTGGCGGCAAGTCTTCACAACCAGAAACATTCTCATTCCCAGCAATACCAACAACAGGCGATTTGGAATCAAGTATGCTAGCAGCACCAGCATCCTCATCAGCAACTTTGGTACCAACATTGCGCCCACTACTCAATGGAGCATCACGAGCATCATCTCCGCCACTAAGGACAACCCCACGTTCAACATCAGTAATCTGACGAAAATAAAAATTCAGAAAAAGTGAATAATATGAACAAAACTAACAATAAAAAATAAACTACCAAAGAGGTGCACAGAAAAATAAACCTTGGAAGCATTCGCTGCAACATCATCGAACTTGCTGCTGCTAACATTCAAAGCAACATCACCAATGGGCAAACAAGGCTCATCGCCAACAATAGCACCCTGATTCAAAATGTAATGAGGCAAAAAATAATGCTATTATGAGCAACAATTAACACAAGGAATTAAAACAACAATAACAAAAAAGGTAGCTACCCCCTTGCAAACTCTAAACGGTGTGGGATAGAAAAATGAACAAGGAGGACACATTGGTGCGCATGAAAATTAAAGAGAATATGAATAAACACAATGAAAATAAAAATAACCTTGCACTTATCAGTGGATGGATCATTAACTCCACGGTCAACATCAGCTTCAACATTATGACTGCTCTCCTGCATGAAAAGAAAAATTAATAAACAGATGTAGATCAGGAAGTTCAACTACAATACTGACAGCAGAACAACATAGTAAAACATACAAACAACGAGGATCGACTCACATCAACAACAGGTGCTGCAAGCCAACATCGTCAGATCTCGATCGAAACATTAGCCTCAAGACGATCATCGGCCCTCTTTGTCGGTGCAAGCAGCCTCATTCGATCAATCTGCATGAAAGAAAATTACTAATAAATAGATGAATATGAGGAAGTTCAACTACAACACTGACAGCAGGACAACAAAGTAAAAATTGAAAACACCGAGGTGACTCACATCAACATCGTGGCGCCAAAGCCAACATCATTCGCTTCGTGATAAAAACATTAGCCTCAGTACCATCACCACCCTCTTTGTGGGTGGCGGCAACCTCATCCGCTCAAACCGCTTGATAACAACATTTGCACTTTCTTCATATGGCTTGCAGCGAGAGTTTTGCGTAGTTCTGAAACACTTCATGTTGTTCAACAGACGAACCGAGATCCGAACTAGATTAGCGGCACCGTCACGCATATCACCGATTAAAATTCTCTCCATCTCAATGTAGTAAACAGCTTCCTTAGCGTTAAATTGATGACCTTCAGGAAGGATACCATTGATACAGCTCAAACGCTCGACTGTCGTTGGGACCTTTTGCAGCTCAGAACACACATTACTTAAGATATGCTCAAGCGCCCAACGCAAAAAAGAACATCAATACCAAAACCCTGCCTCTGGAAGCACTAGCATTACTAGGCCGGGAGGGCATAACCAACACCCTCAACACCACGGCCATCCCTCAACTCATCGGACAGAGATGAAAACTTCGGAACCTGAGACGACGGCATCTCCAGGACTGGCCGTTTATACACTCGGAAAAAAACAACCTCCTCTTGAGTTTTCCACTACAAACAAAAGGGAAAAATAGTTAATCAATCAATGCAACACATAGGGAAAAATAAATCATGATATTAACAGATTTAAAATCAACACCACTAAAAAACTTTAGCTGTCATTGCCAATTTGTTAGTATTTACCAACATGCCAGTTGAACAAAGTTATTCAGTTCAACCACACAAGAAACAACAAAGACTAAAAACCATACCTAAACCATACAAAATATAAGCAGACAACTCTACAAAGACACATGTCCACTACAGAAAAAAATAGCTATACCTAAATTAAAAAAGGTCGCAAGACACAAACCAAACAAAACTCACGGAAGCTTCCCAAACACCCAAGTCTTTGGATCTGCATTGCTTTTTTATCAAATCTGCATCAACCAGATCGTAAAGCTTGGCAGATCCATGAAACATATGCGGGGACTCGATGTCAGTTCGCGGTCTTGCCACGGATAAGGCGGTCAAGGTACATTAGTACAGCCCTATGGCACTGACGTGATTGCCTTCCCAAGAGTATCACCATTTTGGTACTTGGCAACAGCCCTTCTAAGCTCATCAACCATCAACTCGGCAATAATCCATATTAGCCATGTCCTCAAAGACGAGACCTCAAACATTGCTGCCTCTCGAAACACGCGGGCGAACCAGCAACACAACCTTCATAAACACAATCATGAAGAACACTTTCAGAGCAAGGTCATCTTTGCTAGAATCCTTGACGAGCACCTTGAGCTTATTCCTCAAATCCTTTGTCTTGATATCTTTGTCCCTGCTAATGTCAAGCTCCGATCTTAACTTCATCAGAGCGTCGTCATATCCGTCCTCCGACGGCCTTGGCGCAGAACGACCACCACGAGGGAAACCAAATAATTGTTGTATACCATCGCTAGTGATCCGAAGCTTCTTATTAGCCTCACCCATGTCAAGAGTCATTGTATCACAATCTATCCTCAGGTACAAAACTCCCATCAGAGGGCGGGAAATGTTAGACTTCACCCTTCACTTGAAAATAGAACCAAAACTAGATGCATGAACCCTAGCCACATGCCGACGCTCGAGCAATTTAGCGCAATCTTCAACCTATCTCAACGAACATCGCACAGTTAAGTTCAATTTCCGTTGGTCACCTTCATCCAAGGCAACTTTTCCAGTATTGCCTCCCACCGGCTTAACTGGACTCCTAACGCTAACAGGCTGTAAATGAAAATAAAAAAGCCACACCTTAAAAAATGAATATAGAAAAAAACAAGCAAATGAATGCAAGTAAAAAGAAAAAAAGATTGCACAAGGTCAACTACTAAAACAACATCACTACCACCCCCTCAATTGATGCAAACAATAATACCCCTCACCTGGCCGCAAATACCAGCCCAAACACAATTAAATTGTTGCAAGTACGACTAGTAGGTCACATGCAATACAAAAACACATACCACTGCAAACAATGAATATAGAAAACAAAACAAGCATATGAATGTTAGTAAAAAAAGATTACACAAGTTCAACTATTAAAACAACATTAGTACCACCCCTCGATTGATGAAAACAATGACCAGCCTCACTTGGCCAGCATACCAGCACAAACACAAATTAAAATCATTGCAAGTACAACTAGCAAGTCACATGCAGTACAAAACACATACCACTGCAAATTCATCTTCTAAATCAACTTCAATATCATCTTCTTCAGATGCAGCATCTTCAGCTTCAACACGAGCACGCTTCTTCCCACCTTTGTTCACCTTTGCAGGATGAACTTTACGCTTCTTATTTTCTTTCAACAAAGACCGCTCTTGAAGAGGAGAAGAAGAAGGCTTCTTATTTGTCAAACCTCGTGGACTACGACGAACAACAGAGCCACCAAGTTTGCTTGGACCAATTTTCACAGCAGCATTATCCGCATCACCTTTGCTACTACCAGGTTGGGGACCAGCTTTCACACGTGGGCTACGCCTATGTGTGCCGTCAGCATTTCGATCTGACAACTTCCTCTTCAAAACAACTTTCTTCACCTTAAATCCATCACGATCAAAAGCTTGCGCCAACCGAGTTTGTATCAAGTTTGTCTTCACAGGCATGTCACTTCCATGAGATCCGGCATGAACAATTGATAAACCCGCGTCACCACCTTCATCGCCTACACATTTAGGAGCTTGAGCAACATCAACATCACTTTCTGGCACACAGGCAGCCTTTTGACGCTGTTCCAATTCCTTCCTCTTCTGGAATTCATACTTCTTCTTTCTTATCCTTTCATCCTCGAGCTGTAACTGCATAGGAACATCCTCAGCTTGGGTTATAGGCTCAGTGCCATCAACACTTTGAGACTGAGTAACAGACAACTACAAGCTGCCATCACCATCATCAACGTTAAGTAAATACATCCCATCATTAATATCTTTAACAACATCAGCAATGTCCTCTAGAACACCATGGTTGTCATTAACTGCATAAACCAATAACATAACCACGCACATAAAAAATTAAAACACAATTAACATTGCAGATACAAAAATAAATAAAACGCATACCATCAGACACAAACAAAAAGGAACAACTAATGAAACCAAGCATATATATGTATTAAAGGCTGATAAAAAAAGAGAAAATATAAGGGAAACACCAGCAACATTCGCAAGTTCTTCTAGAGGATTTGGTGTCTCAAAAATAACATTCACAAGATCTTGAAAGCGTTCTGATTTCTCAGAATCAGGAGGCACCGACACTCCAACATATGCAACAACATCATAATTAGCAAAAAAGCACAAAAACAATCAGTCAGTTCAACTATGTGAACACTACAAGTTCACCCGAATAAAACAAAATATGAACCCACCACTTGCAGAACAAAACTTCAGAAAACACAACTCTTTCACCACCATACTAGTTCTTCACTGACTACTACAATCTATTCAAATGTGAGGACATCAGTTCAAAATACACGTGGTGATAAGTACTACAAACTGTCTACAGGTTGCATCAACTGCCAAAACCATACGCACCATACAATCCAGGACAAAATTAACACATATCAAAATACATACAACTTATAAAGTCGATACGGCAACAACTGTACACCCTAAAAACCAGATCTGTTAAAACATCATACAAAAAACAGGGGAAATCACCTGCATTCAATTTGTCCGGACTGGATGATGTACCCATTGAAATCTACAGTCCTAAAATCTGCCGAACCAGATCTGCAAGCACATGAACAAAAATTAGGGATTTGAACTATTTCAGAAACGAAGCACGCCATACAAAAAGCAAAACTCTTACCACCTAACACAAAATCCGCCACGCAATCCAGTATCATCGCCGCCAAATGCTCGTTCAACAGCAGAGGAACCCTAGCAACTGCAGCCTGGGTCAGCAAAGAGAGCAACAGATTAGAAATAGAGGGAAAATCTGAACATGAGAGGACGCAAGCAAAGTCAATGACAGAGCAAAAAAGGAACAAAACAGAGCACCCGGAACTCCACCCCCTGGGGTTGAACCCTCCGGCCGACGCTCCCGCGGCGAAACAGGAGTAGCAACTCCCCCTGCGAGAAAAGAAGAAGAGGGGAACGAAGACGGAACCGATTTGGGGATGGGGGAGGAGCGGAACGGGGAAGATCGGAGGTTAAAAGGTGAGTGGGAGGGTGAAAAGATGAGTGGGAGAAAACGGACGGCTAAAGCCCACAACCGTGGCAAAGCCCACTATATCTGGCCAGTTACAAAAGATAATACAAATAATCAAACACAAAATAACAAATTAATATCGATCGAGAAAACAAACGGCTAAAGTACATAAATAACTCACAACAGTACATAAAAAATTATCAAAATGTTCAAATGAAAAAATAATTAATAACAGTGCTGGTTTTCCCCTAAAAAATAAAGATAAGATAATGGGGGCAAGTCATGTTACGGACTCGCCTCCGCATGCGACGCCATGCACACGCGGCGTTATCGCTGCTACGGCTTCGTTCTAGCTCGGCCTCGCCGGATGGGGAGGGGGGCCCCAACCACACCTCCCCACCCCGGCTCGACCTCGCGCTTCTGTGGCGAAGGCTCGCTTGACAAGCGCAAGGCGCTTATTCTATTCCCCACCCACGCACCCACACCCCTAAGATACATAATGGTGCAAAGTCCATACAAGGAAGATGTGTCAGTACAACTATGCCCCTTGGTATGGTGCGGTGCGGGGGCAAGTCATGTCCCCCCCCCACACCCACACCCCTAAGATACATAAATGGGGCAAAGTCCATACAAGGAAGATGTGTCAGTACAACTATGCCCCTCGGTACGGTGCGGTGCGGGGGCAAGTCATGTTCCCCCCACGCACCCACACCCCTAAGATAGATAAATGGGGCAAAGTCCATACAAGGAAGATGTGTCAGTACAACTATGCCCCTCGGTACGGTGTGGTGCGGGGGCAAGTCATGTTCCCCCCCCCCACGCACCCACACCCCTAAGATAGATAAATGGGGCAAAGTCCATACAAGGAAGATGTGTCAGTACAACTATGCCCCTCGGTACGGTGCGGTGCGGGGGCAAGTCATGTTCCCCCCCACGCACCCACACCCCTAAGATAGATAAATGGGGCAAAGTCCATACAAGGAAGATGTGTCAGCACAACCATGCCCCTCGGTACGGTGCGGTGTGGGGATAAGTCACGACCCTCAGTACTATATAAAAACAAACAAAAAAGAAAAATAAAAAGAAAAAAATTGACAGCCCAAGGACAAAAAAGTACCAGTCCAAGATACTGGTATAGTCTAGTGCTAGATCCCAAAAACAACCAAATATAAAAAAATTGACCGCCCAATGACAAAAAACCAGTCCAAGTTACTAGTGTAGTCAAGTACTAGATAAAAAACGAACAAAAAATAAAAAATTGACCGCCCAAGGACAGGAGCAGGCCCACACACGCATGGGCCTGCCGTCCAGGGCTCACAGGTCGACAAAGAGATAGCGAGCGCCGTGTATAACCGCTCTGGTAAGTGTTCATATGAGTTCGACTGGTGAGCGTCGGCTGCGCTTATAAATAGGACCGGAGCCCCCTCGACTAGCGAGGTGGGACTAAACCCAGAGCCTACATGCACGCCGTGCTCCACAGCCGCGCGAGAGAAACTATTCGGGCCGAATACAACGACCCAGGCCGATGGCCCAACAAAGTACTTCGCCCCATAACAAAAATCCAGTAGATCACGCATGACAAAAAAATAAAAAAATGAAGATAATTTAAAAAAACCCAGTTAATAAACAAAAATATTGTAAAAAGTTCAAACACATTTTAATTGTAAGAACTAAAAAAAATATATGAGACTGTAAATAAAAATTTCAGGAACGAATTTACAAAAAAAATCAACTACTACAATTCATAGGGTTCAAGTACAAAATAAAAAGAAGTACTATGCAGCAAAGATTAATTTTATTTTATTTTATGAAATACTAAAACTGTCATTGTTCATCTATTAAAAAAGGAAAAAACGTTCTCCAAAATTCATGTAAAAAAGCAAGGAAAAAATATTATACAACAAACAAATTTGATCGATAATTGACAAACTAAAATAGATCAGTACTATCATTAAAAGGATGTAAGTTCAGCAAAACTCAAATAACAAAAAGCGGTTCTAAAAACTCATCAACAGATAGCACCGCTCATGAAGTTATGAACATGAAAAATATATCAGTCAAAACAAAGGATGCCCATCAGTTCAACTATAGAAATTGTTCCATAACTAATATAAACAATGTAAAAAAAACAGTTATACTTGAGCAGAACAATAGGAATAACATTACATAACTAGTTCCATACCATTCTGATAATACCATACAATTCAACCATCTCACATGCAAATGTTCTAAAAGAAAAAAATACTTCAACATAATCAACCACACACAAATCTCACAAATCGGCGTCATTTGCCACATTTAAACCTACAACACATAGATTCTGAACGTCAGAGAGTCGTCTTCTCTCGAGAACATAACCATAACCACATCACCATCCTCAAATCCAGACTCAGCAACAAACTCCTTCCACCCAGTAGTGAGGTTGATGCAACCATCAAAGTCGATGTGGTAGGCAACATCCATCAACTGATACCCATTCTTGTGTGAAGTCTCCATCTTCAGAACACCGGAACTAGGAGCAACAATCCTGATCCTCGATGACATTTTCTGCAACTGGGAATGGGAGTACAAAACAAAATGAACACCTGACATAACTGAATTTTTACACAGATATAGAAACGATTTGCATAACAAACTAAAATGGAAAAAATCTGAACCAAAACAATAACACAAAACTAACTAGACATGTGAACTGACTAAACTGAAGAAATATACAAATCAATACACCTACAAAAAAACATCTAATCATAAACAAATCAGGATTATACAAAAAATGGTTAAAATATTGTTAAGTAATGAACAAATACACACGTAAATCCCTCTTGTTAAAATCTCACAAAACCAAATTAAAAAATATAGACAAGCTATTCATTAGACAAAACTGCAGATCCAGTCCATGGGATTCAAACAGAAACCATCAAGAAAGTAGGAACCAAAACGAATAGAAAAACATACCCATGATTCCTTCAAGTCACCATCCTTCAGGCGACAAACATAGGGTGTACGAGACCCATGGTTGCTGTACAACACACAAGAAAGTTGCCCGCGCCGCTAAGTCTGAGTGAGATCCAAACCAGACTCGTACACACAGCCGTCAGCTATGTGCACCATCTTTGCCAGGCATCCGCATGAACAATCCTCCATGGAACACACAGGAACAGAGAAAAAGGCGACGAAGAGAAGAGAGATGAACCTAGATCTGATTCTGGAAGAAGGAAGAAAAGGGAGGGGGAAGACTTGGCCACACACCACACATAGATGGATAGCGTTTATAGTCAGGGACACTCGCAGATTATAAAAATAATAAATAGGAAGACGGGCAGCCAGCTGGTAGGAAATAGTTATTACACAAGCCATGCAACATTTGACCGCAAATCAGTACAACTTTAGAAAAACAAGCAGTTCAAAGGTGCACATGTCGAACATATGCAGACAAAACAACACATTCAGAGACAAAAACAAGTTGAATTCATTTAGTCATTCGAACATCTTCTCCCCCACAACAAAAATCTTATAAACATAATGTTCACTACTTCAGTCATAACGATCAAGAAACGACGCCATTTTGCCCTGGTGGATGGATGTGGAGCCGTGGCTGCTCTCGCCCTAGCCCAACTAATGATCTGAATATGGTTCCTTCCCCTGCCCTCTGGGAAAAGAAGATCCAATTCATTGGAGTTGCAAGTATCCATCACCTCACGCCAGAAGCCGCCTATTGAACTCTGCCTCCAGTTCCTCCTCGGCAGCACGTCGCGCCATCTGCCTGCGCCTACGCCTCCTCCTCCTCTGCTCCGCTACTGCAGCCCTCACATCTATGGTGTCCCCCTCCTCCTCTATGACCTCTCCCAGCTCAGGATCCATCCCCCCTTTTCTTTGGTTGCAACTCATATAATGAAACTGACAGAGGGCTCGGGCTTTATAATCAAAGTGCAGAGCCATCAGTGCGGCTCCAATGTCAACACACAGTAATAAAACTTTGACATGCAGCAGTCCAACTACACATACGGCATCAAATCAAAACAAAACTGAAAAACATGCAAATTAATTACGCAGTTTGACCAGATTATAAGAAATCGCAGCTTACAGGCAGCCGCCATACACCACCTCCGCCAACGACAAAATAACATGGGAATCCGAGGTAGAAACAACTAAAAAAGCAAGATTAACAACGCAAATCTTTTCATACAATCCTTATATCTCTCCCTGCAACACCAATTCGAAAGTAAAAAAACAGAAAAAGAAGAACAGAATTCCATGGCGGGCATCGAAAACGACCAAGAACACCAAAACTTGTAATCATGAATTACAGATGAAAATAATCTCAAAAACCATAACATACCGATAATTCTCACATCAAAAACGACAAACACGACATAATTTGAGGCCCGCGAACACCACAGTAAACACTGACGCCAAAAAACACGTCCGCCGCCAAAATGACCATGCCGTCACCTCCGGTGACTACAAATCGCAAAACACATCCAGATGAGCGCGCGCACGTGCGGAACCCCTTTACGTGTCTCCTCTAGCAATGAATGGCCCGCAGCATCGCGCTGGAGAACGGCCGGAAGATCCACGTTGCATCCCCTGTTTCTGTCCGTCGTGCACGCAGGAACATCAATTCTTGTTGAAAAAAAGGTCAGTCCAACCTGTGAACTACGTCAGTACAGAAAGGGTAACAGAATAATATTCTGTTATGTGTAACAGAATAGCCCAGATATATAAATATATATATGTTGCTATTATAAGAATGATCATGATGCCCTCATGTCCGTATTTTATTTTTATCGATACCTCTATCTCTAAACATGTGGACATATTTTTCGATTTCGGCTTCCGCTTGAGGACAAGCGAAGTCTAAGCTTGGGGGAGTTGATACGTCCATTTTGCATCATGCTTTTATATCGATATTTATTGCATTATGGGCTGTTATTACACATTATGTCACAATACTTATGGCTATTCTCTCTTATTTTACAAGGTTTATCATGAAGAGGGAGAATGCCGGCAGTTGGGATTCTAGGCTGGAAAAGGAGCAAATATTGGAAACCTATTCTACACAGCTCCAAAAGTCCTGAAACTCCACGAAAGTCTTTTTTGGAATTAATAAGAATTATTGAGCAAAAGAAGTACCAGAGGGGGCCCACACCCTGGCCACGAGGGTGGGGGGCGCGCCCACCCTTACAGGGCGCGCCCCCTACCTCGTGGGGCCCCTGGTGGCCCTCCGGTGCCCCTCTTCTTCTATATGAAGTCTTTCACCCTGAAAAAAAAATCATAAGAAAGCTTTCGGGACGAAACTCCGCCGCCACGAGGTGGAACCTTGGCGGAACCAATCTAGGTCTCCGGCGGAGCTGTTCTGCCGGGGAAACTTCCCTCCGGGAGGGGGAAATCATCACCATCGTCATCACCAACGATCCTCTCATCGGGAGGGGGTTAATCTCCATAAACATCTTCACCAGGACCACCTCGTCTCAAACCCTAGTTCATCTCTTGTATCCAATCTTTGTACTCAAACCTTAGATTGGTACCTATGGGTTGCTAGTAGTGTTGATTACTCCTTGTAGTTGATGCTAGTTGGTTTATCCGGTGGAAGATTATTTTTTCAGATCCTTAATGCATATTAATACCCCTATGATCATGAACATGAATATGCTTTGTGAGTAGTTATGTTTGTTCCTAAGGACATGGGTGAAGTCTTGCTATTAGTAGTCATGTGAATTTGGTATTTGTTCGATATTTTGATGAGATGTATGTTGTCTCTCCTCTAGTGGTGTTATGTGAACGTCGACTACATGACACTTCACCATTATTTGGGCCTAGAGGAAGGCATTGGGAAGTAATAAGTAGATGGTGGGTTGCTAGAGTGACAGAAGCTTAAACCCTAGTTATGTGTTGCTTCATAAGGGGCTGAATTGGATCCATATGTCTCATGCTGTGGTTAGGTTTACCTTAATACTTCTTTTGTAGTTGCGGATGCTTGCATAGGGGTTAATCATAAGTGGGATGCTTGTCCAAGAAAGGGCAACACCCAAGCACCGGTCCATATGACCGTGAATCATATGACCGTGATGAAACTAGCTTGAAGATAATTCCATAGGGGTTAATTATCGAAGTAACGAACGCGAATCATATGACCGTGATGAAACTAGCTTGAAGATAATTCCCATGTGTCCTCGGGAGCGCTTTTCTCATTATAAGAACTTGTCCAGGCTTGTCCTTTGCTACAAAAAGGATTGGGCCACCTTGCTGCACCTTATTTACTTTCATTTCTTGTTACCCGTTACAAATTATCCTATCACAAAACTATCTGTTACCTACAATTTCAGTGCTTGCAGAGAATACCTTACTGAAAACCGCTTGTCATTTCCTTCTGCTCCTCATTGGGTTCGACACTCTTACTTATCGAAAGGACTATGATAGATCCCTTATCGCATATATGTGCCTAATGACCCCGAGACCAGGAAGTTGATTCTGCAGGAGGCCCATGATTCGCCGTACTCGATTCACCCAGGCAACACCAAGATGTATCTGGATTTGAAGGAAAGTTTCCGGTGGACAGGAATGAAGAAGAATATTGCCGAGTATGTAGCAGTATGCGATGTATGTCAGAGAGTCAAGGCAGAGCATCAGAAGCTAGCAGGATTGCTACAACCATTGCCAATACCTGAATGGAAGTGGGACAAAATTGGCATGGATTTTATCACCGGATTACCCAGGACTCGTTCAGGCTATGACTCTATTTTGGTTGTAGTTGATCGCTTAACAAAAGTAGCTCATTTCATCCCAGTGAAGACAACTTATACGAGTGCTAAGTTAGCAAAGATATACATGACCAGGATCATATGTGTGCATGGAGTTCTGAGGGCCATTGTATCAGATATAGGATCCCAGTTTACTTCAATGTTTTGGACTCAGTTGCATGAAACTTTTGGTACCAGGCTAGAGTTCAGTATAGACTTTCATCCACAGACGGATGGGTAGACCGAGAGAGTCAATCAGATTCTGGAAGACATGTTGAGAGCTTGTGCGCTATATTATGGATCTAGTTGGGATGACAATTTGCCATATGTAGAGTTCTCTTATGACAACAGTTATCAAGCCAGTTTGAAGATGGCCCCTTTCGAAGCCTTAAATGGAAGGAGGTGCAGGACACCATTATTGTGGGATGAAGTTGGGGATCGACAGTTGTTCGGACCAGACTTAATCAAAGACTCTGAAGAGAAGGTTAAGTTGATTTGTGATAGACTCAAGGTAGCCCAGTCGAGGCAGAAGAGTTATGCGGATACTAAACGCAAGGAGATAGTTTACAAAGTTGGAGACAGAGCATATCTTCGTGTGTCCCCACTTCGAGGAGTTAAACATTTTGGAGTCAAGGTAAAGCTAGCACCATGTTGTGTGGGACCATACAGAGTTTTGTAACGCATGGGAGAAGTTGCATACAAGTTAGAGTTGCCCGAAGGATTGTCAGAAGTTCATGATGTGTTTCGCGTTTCCCAGTTGAAGAAGTGCCATGCAGAGATGGCCGATATTCCTCTTAGAGATACAGTGCCACTGGAAGCAATTCAGTTAGATAGTGATTTGACCTATGAAGAGAAGCCAGTCAAGATTCTCGAGTCTTCCAGTCAAGTTACTTGCAACAAGGTTATCAAGTTTTGCAAAGTTCAGTGGAGCCACTTGGGAGCGAGAAGAAGATCTTTGCAAGTACCACCCAAACCTTTTTGCTGACCAACCGAATCTCGAGGGCGAGATCCATCTTATGGGAGGTAGGTTTGTAACATCCCAATTTTCAATTTGAATGTTATACATATATCATCATATGCATATCATATTTATTCTTGCATTTTGTTGAGATCCTAGAAATCTTAAGCAACTCAAGGACCCAAGGAGAGAGTTGGAGGTTTCACAAAATTCATCTTTGAATTTATTTTCAAATTTGAAAAGAGGATCAATTTGATTTTATTATTTTCTCTCCAATTATTTCTAACATTAAAAATTTATGAGAGAAGATAATATGACTTCTTCAACATCGGTGAAATTGGACAAAGAATTTTAAAATCAAATTACAATTTTATTTGTATTTATTTTGCTATTTTATTTGAATTAGAAAAAAAATGCATTTTTGAAAATTGCATCTTAGTCCAGAAAAATGTTCATATTGTCCAAAATATTAGGTTTGGACGGTGAAATTGTTTCTGGATTTTTTAGAATTTTTTTATATATTTATTTAGGATATTTTCCTTCATGGTGAATATTTTTTTTAAAAAGTTCGGACCGATCGGGCGAAGCCTTGTCGCCCAAAGATGCCGCCTTCATTGCGCCATTGCGCGTGCAGAGCCGGACTCCTGAGTCCGGTCGGCCTGTCGCCCCGCCTGAGGCACCCGGGCCTTTATATATGCCGCCACCCTGCTGAGGGAGTCCTGGATTAGGGGGTATCCGGACAACCGAACTATATGCTTCGTCCGGACTGTTGGAGCGTGAAGATACAAGACTCAAGACTCCGTCCCGTGTCCGGATGTGACTCTCCTTTGCGTGTAAGACAAGCTTGGCGATCCGGATATTATATTTCCTTCCTCGTAACCCACTCCATGTAAACCCTAGCCCCCTCCGGTGTCTATATAAACCGGAGAGGTTGGTCCTTAGAAGGATGATCACAATCATAATCATCATAGGCTAGCTTCTAGGGTTTAGCCTCTACGATCTCGTGGTAGATCTACTCTTGTACTACTCATATCATCAATATCAATCAAGCAGGAAGTAGGGTTTTACCTCCATCGAGAGGGCCCAAACCTGGGTAAACATTGTGTCCCTTGCCTCATGTTACCATCAGCCTAAGACGCACAGATCGGGACCCCCTACCCGAGATCCGCCGGTTTTGACACCAACATTGGTGCTTTCATTGAGAGTTCCTCTGTGTCGTCGCTGCGAGGCTTGATGGCTCCTTCAATCCTCAACAACATGGTCCAGGGTGAGACTTTTCTCCCCGGACAAATCTTTGTGTTCGGCGGCTTCGCACTACGGTCCAATTCGCTTGGCCAACTGGAGCAGATCGACAGCTACGCCCCTGGCCACCAGGTCAGGTTCGGAAACCTGAACTACGCGGCAGATATCCGCAGAGACTTGATCTTCAACGGATTCGGGCCTGTGCCAGGAGCGCCGGACAGTCACAATGAGCACGTCTTAGACCCGCTGTCGGACAATGCTTGTGATATCACCCCCGCAGTAGCCCCGGACCTAAATCCGGAGCTGATTGCGTTGCCCAAGGACGGGTGGATGGACCCTGTCCCGCGGGCCACACACCCATTGGCGGTAGAGCTGAAAATAGGCCTCACCCCCAAAGAAGCTGGTGACACCGGACCCCCAGACTCGTATCCGGCTGTTGGTTCCAGTCCGCGCGCTCCTAAGCCCGCCGAACCTGGTTGGGCTCTTGTAATGGAGTTCACCGCCGCGGATATCTTCCAGCACTCGCCCTTTGGCGACGTGCTAAACTCATTGAAGTCTCTCTCTTTGTCAGGAGACTCTTGGCCGAACTATGTCCGGCTTGAGTGGGAAGCACGCGCCGAAGGAATTCATTTCCCACCCACCACCAACTTCATTGCCACGGTTGATGATTTAACCAACGTGCTTGACTTCGACTCCGCAGACATCGACGGTATGGACGACAATGCAGGAGAAGATTCAGAATCACTGGGGCGCTGGACTACCACCTCGTCATACGATATATACATGGTGGATATGCCTAAGGAGGACAACAGCGACAATCCGGAAGATAAAACCCCCGGGCAAAAACCAAAACGACGACGAAGACACCGCTCCAAGTCCGGCAACAGTAAAAATAGCGACAAGAGCGCCAGAAAGATCGACACCCCAGTCAACTGCGAAGGCAACAATGACCATATGGACCCAGCGGTGGAGCAGGATGAGCCAGGTCACGCCGAACACAGTTTGGAGCAGACGCCCGATCACAATGATCCCGAGGGACGAGTTCATCAAACCGCCCCAGGACAAGAACACAGTCCAGATGACGATGCATTCATCATCCCGGAAACACGCGTTGAACGATATAACCTCCACAGAAGGCTTATCGCCACCGCGAGAAGTCTAAAGAAGCAGAAGCAATGGCTAAAGGCCGCACGGGAAACACTCAATCGCAGATGGAATAAACTGCTAGACACTGAAGAAAGGTACGGCGACGATCGCCATAGAAAGAGCTATCCAAAATGCAAGCTGCTGCCAGAATTCGACGATGAGGCCGCTCCACCAAAGAACAACGCGACCAGGAGGCTGGACGAACCACTTCATAACCGCAATAGAGCAGCTACCGACGCCACACACGATTTATGCGAGCACCTGGATAAGAAAGCCGACGCGGCTAGATCCAGCTACGGGTCAAAAGGACACACACCGGCGCGGGACTATGGTCACCAAAACGATCATACTGATCGGATACCAGTTTGGAATCAACACCGGACACAACAACAGCCGACGGCATGCCACAGCACGTCCAGATACAGAGGGGCTGTTCATCCCCTGTGCTTCACCAAAGAAGTACTGGACCACGAATTTCCACAGGGTTTCAAACCTATGAACATAGAGGCATACGATGGAACAATAGACCCAGGGGTCTGGATCGAGGATTTTATCCTGCAGATACACATGGCTCGTGGGGACGACCTCCACGCCATCAAATACCTTCCCCTCAAGTTGAAGGGGCCAGCTCGACACAGGTTGAAAGGCCTCCCCGAAAACTCAATTGGAAGTTGGAAGGAACTCGAGGACGCTTTGAGGGCCACTTTTCAAGGGACTTATGTTCGGCCTCCGGATGCGGACGATTTAAGTCACATAATCCAACAGCCCGGAGAGTCCGCCCGCAAGCTTTGGAACAGATTTCTCACTAAGAAGAATCAAATTGTCGATTGTCCGGATGCCGAGGCCTTAGCGGCGTTCAAACATAGCATCCCAGACGAGTGGCTCGCCAGACACCTCGGCCAAGAAAAGCTAAGGACAATGGCAGCCTTAACAAGCCTTATGACCCGCTTTTGCGCGGGTGGAAATAGCTTGTTGGCTCGTAAAGGCACCAGCGACCCGAGCACATCCGAAATAAGGGATGGCAACGGGAAGCCACGGCGCAATGAAAACAAACGTCAAAACAAGGAAGAGAGCCCGGAAAACACAACGGTCAATGCCGGATTCAGGGGCTCTCGACCTGTTCTTCAAAAGAAGCCAGCTAAAGGCAGCAAAGAAGGACCGTCCGATCTGAACAGAGTCCTGGACAGACTATGCCAAATTCATGGCACCCCCGACAAACCTGCGAACCACACTCACAGAGAATGCTGGGTCTTCAAGCAGGCCGGCAAATTAAATGCCGAACACAAGGGAAGGGAAACACCAAGTAAAGACGAGGATGAGCCTCGCCAGCCGAACACTGGGGGACAGAAAAACTCCCACCAGAGGTAAAAACAGTAAACGTTGATCCACGCGACTCACACATTCATAAGAAGGCACGAATGCACGCTCAAAGACACATACGCTATAGAGTCCGTCGTACCCACACCTAACCACTGGTCGGCTTGTCCGATCACTTTCGATCACACGGACTGCCTGACTAGTATTCGGTGCGGAGGATCGGACGCCTTGGTAGTCGACCCAATAATCGACGGATACCATCTTACTCACGTCCTCATGGACGGCGGCAGCAGTCTCAATTTAATATACCAGGACACTGTCCGCAGGATGGGGATAGACTCATCCAGAATCAGCCAAAGCAACACCACCTTTGAAGGGGTGATACCAGGCGTTGAAGCCTACGGCAGGGGCTCCGTCGTACTGGAGGTAACATTCGGCTCCCCAGACAACTCCAGAAGCGAAGAACTACTCTTCACCATCGCACCCTTCCAAAGCGGCTATCACGCATTGCTTGGAAGAACGGCCTTCGCCCGCTTCAATGGAGTACCGCATTACGCCTACCTCACACTCAAGATTCCCGGTCCACGAGGCGTCATCACCATTAACAGAAACACAGAGCGCTCTTCAGCACGGAGGAATACGCGATGGCTCCAGCGGCCGGATTCTAAGCGGCCTCCAACACCTGAAAGCATGACTGGTCGTTAAGACCACAGACACGGTTAGACGAGTGCGGCAGCCTGGATAAAACTGATCTAGGGTGCCACGTACGTAATCCCATAGAGGACACCAGGGGATATAAATATTTAATACAGCCCCACTCTTGGCTCAACCTTATTAGCAGGCCAATGTCTTACACTTTTACTATCCATCACATGCTAATGTTGTACTCTTCTACACGAGTTCTCTTTTTACAGACAACATCCGTGCGATACCCTTCTAGGACACGGCACAACGGAGACAAAGGCGCTGACGTGCAGCAGGGCCCCGCTCAAAGGTTTCTCTTTAGATTAAGCCCCTGTGTAAACCTTTTCGATTGCCTCTTGTTGTTTACACATTCCATGGGTACTATACCCACAGAGGATAATGCCGTTATTGGCATTTTGCCACGACATACTAATGCACGTACCTGGAAATACGGGGTTTATAATGAAAGGGCATTCTTCAGCCCATTTTCTGTTATAAAGTCCGAATACCTTCGGGAGTGCTCGGCATCACGAGTTTGGCCTTATATGCATCAGCTCCGAATCATGACTTTGGTTAAATGTTGGGTTTGCCCGGCTCCTGGGTTTGCCGCCTTACGTTCCGTTCTTATCGGCTAAGGTGGCCAAAGGAGAACTACTGCGATTGTGCCCTGGTTATTCCGGATGACCACCTCAGTAGAGAAAGCCGAAAACTGACTGTCATGATACAGTGAGAGACTGTTCAACCACTCGAAGACTTACTGGAATCTTTAGGATTCCTCCGCATTAATGAAGGGCCATTTCCCGGTCATGTACATACGCGCCCGTATTCGGATGCACGCAAAAGTACTAGGGGCTACATAGTAGCCCCACCGTCAAACTCCTATGGCTAAGTGAAAGTGTTACAGCTATATAGTCCGGTTGCCTAGTTTGACGTGCGATCACCTCCTTAATTGACCAAGACGTTGGATCAAGTGTGATTATGCATATTTTTCGCGAACACCCCCGCATTGTATGCGTGGGGGCTGAAGCCAACGACCGCTAACTTTCAGAATTACACATATACATAAAAACGGCCGCACAGGAGGCACAAATAATACTTTCAGGCACAAAGTATAAATATAGCCTCATAATCAAAATAACATCATTTTTACAATGAAGCGATTTGTCACTCGAACATGACATTCTTCGAGCACTGAGCCTCTATTGAGCGAGCACCTTCTGTTACCTGCTCCAAGTAGTGCTCGGCCGGATCCTGGCCTCCCGCCAGATTCTGGGTCGCAATGATGGTGGCCTCCATATCTGTCCAATATACTTTAACACGGGAAAGTGCCATCCGTGCACCCTCTATACACGCCAACCTCCTCATGGCATCGATCTAAGATACGTCACCGAGGAATTGTTTCACCAAACCAAAATAACTGTCTGGCTTAGGCTCCTTCGGCCAAAGATGGTCTATTACAGACTGCATGGCAAGCCCGGACAACCTATGAAGCTCCGCCAAAGCAGCCATCTTCTCACTCAACGGCAATGGATGTGCGGGAGCATTGAATTGGGACCAGAACTACTTCTCCACTTCTTTATCACCTTGATCCTCGAAAAACTTGGCGGCATCAGCTGTACTCTTCGCCAAGTCAGCATAAGCGTCTGCAGGACTCTAGCGTCGATCCAGGGGAGCATACTTCAGATCCAAAAACTTCATCCGCAACAAGTAGGGGCTCCCAGCCGCGATTTTTCCGGCCTGTCGAAGCTCCTCCCGCACATCCCTGATTTTGGTCCGCATCTCCTTGGCCGTGTTAAGTGCCTTGTTCAGGTCAGCCGAATTAACCTGATTCTCCTTTTCCAAGAGCTCATACCGGTCGGCGGCATTTTTCAACGCCACAGCCATTTCGGCTATCTTGTATTCGCTTCGGCGATGAGCAGCCTGTTCGGCTCTCAACTCTTCGGCTGCCTTTAGGGCAGACGCATTGCTAGCCCGAGCCTGTTCCTTGGCCTGGGCAAGTTCCGCTGTCATGCCCAAGATGCGACCCTATCCTTAAGGAACTCGAAGGTCCCACCAAGGATAGAAGTGCATCATGAAGACACTTTTGCAAGGTGGATATCATTACATCAGCATTACATAATAGATAGGGATACATACATAAGGCATACAATGCCACACGAATACAACATCGTCTTACATAAGAGCACCATCCGACTACGTATGAAACACAAACAGAACTCAAACGACATCCACCCTGCTAGCCCAGGCTGCCGACCTGGAACCTATCCCCTGATCGAAGAAGAAGCAGAAGAAGAACTCCAAAACAAGCAAACATCGCTCTCGCGTCATGAACATCGCATAACCTGTACCTGCAACTGTTGTTGTAGTAATCTGTGAGCCACGAGGACTCAGCAATCCCATTACCATGGGTATCAAGACTAGCAAAGCTTAATGGGTAAGGAAGGGGTAAAGTGGTGAGGTTGCAGTAGCGTCTAAGCATATATGGTGGCTAACATACACAAATGAGAGTGAGAAGAGAAGCAAACGGAACGGTCGTGAAGCTAGCAATGATCAAGAGGTGATCCTGAACTCCTACTTACGTCAAACATAACCCAAAACCGTGTTCACTTCCCGGACTCGGCTGAAAAGAGACCATCACGGCTACACACGCGGTTGATGCATTTTAATTAAGTCAAGTGTCAAGTTATCTACAGCCGGACATTAACAAATTCCCATCTGCCACATAACCGCGGGCACGGCTTTCGAAAGATAATACCCTGCAGGGGTGTCCCAACTTAGCCCATCACAAGCTCTCACGGTCAACGAAGGATATTCCTTCTCCCAGGAAGACCCGATCAGTCTCGGAATCCCGGTTTACGACATTTCGACAATGGTAAAACAAGACCAGCAAGACTGCCCGGATGTGCCGACAAATCCCAATAGGAGCTGCACATATCTCGTTCTCAGGGCACACCGGATAAGCTTAGCGTACTGGTACCAACATAACCCAAGTTGCCAAGGGACGGTCCCGCACAGTGCTCTAGTTTGGACCAACACTCGAAGGAGCACTGGCCTGGGGCAGGGGGGGGGGTAAAATAAAGATGACCCTCAGGAGCGCGACTCCCAAGGGAAAAAAATGCTAGGTGAGGCAAATGGTAAAACCAAGGTTGGGCCTTGCTGGAGGAGTTTTATTCAAAGCGAACTGTCAAGGGGGTCCCATAAATCACCCAACCGCGTAAGGAACGCAAAATCAAGGAACATAACACCGGTATGACGAAAACTAGGGCGGCAAGAGTGGAATAAAACACCAGGCATAAGGCCCAGCCTTCCACCCTTTACCAAGTATATAGATGCATTAATTAAATAAGAGATATTGTGATATCCCAACATAACCCTGTCCACCATGGAGCAATCTTCAACTTCACCTGCAACTAACAATGCTATAAGAGGGGCTGAGCAAAGCGGTAACATAGCCAAACAACGGTTTGCTGGGAAGGGTGAAAAGGTTAGAGGCTGACATGGCAAATTGGGAGGCTCGAAGAGCAAGAGATAGGTAGCGCAGCATAGCGATAGAACGAAGCAACTAGCATAGCAATGATAGTAGTGAGATCCAGGGTAGCGGTCATCTTGCCTGAAATCCTGCAAGGAAGAAGAACGAGTCCATGAAGAAGATGAAGCCACGAAGACGAACTAAGCGTAGACGAACGAATCCTCACGATCACAACGAAACGGGAACTATCAAGAAGAAGCACACAACATGGTAAACACACCACACATGGACATGACATGATGCTCAACCAAGCATGATGCAAGACAAGTCTACATGAAGCTACTCATGGCAAGAAATGATGCATACAAGAGCAACACATCAAAGCAAGGTTAAATGAGGCCGGAAACAACATATAACAATTCCGGTAAGTCCTCATATGCAAATTTAGAAATTGGTCCAGAACTGAATAAAGCTTATGTTCAAGTTGTTAAACAGCAAGTTAAGATGCACCAAGATGATCTACACGAATTTCTAGTCAAGTTACATATAAAGTTCATTTAGTTCGGAGCTACGGCCTAGAAGATATGAGCAAAACAAGTTAAACATGACATTGATGCAAAATGCATTCAAACATCAAGCAAACACCTCAAAACAAGTATGCAACATTATAATATGAATCTACATGCAAAATCAAGCAAGTTTCATAAAGAGCACACTCAAAACGGAGCAACGGTTCAACACATACACATGAAACAAGTTTAAAGGACAAGTTGTCCAAAACAGCAACTAGGCATCCAGCAAGCATCAAAACAACATGCTATAGCATCTGAACATAAGAACAAAAGGCATGGGCATGAATTACAGGTAATGGATGACAAAACATGAACACTTAGCTATCTCCAGAAAACAATATAACATGCTCAAAAGGACATGGCAAGATTGCAAATAATAACAGTTGAAGACTTAGTAGAAATAACATCAGGTTGCAATGTTTAGAGCTATCAAACAACATTATACAAAACTTAACATGGCAAAAAAAGGCATTGCATGCTATTAATAAAGACAAATAACAAAACTCCTTTACTGAACTAATTCCAAAGATCAACATAAAACATGGTAGCATCCATGCAAACATGGCAAGTGATATGACAGATTCATACATGGCAGGAACAACAATAAGTAGGCATGTTGGTGAGCTTGTACAACTCACCACAGAGCAACACATGGCATCTAAAGGTAACCAACAGTAAGTATACATGTTTAGGAAGCTAAGAATGGCAAGATCAAGTTCATAGGGTGCATGGATCACTAGGAAAGCTCATGGAAAAACTGAACTTAATGTTAACAGGCTGACAGAAACATTATTTAGCAACTTTGGAGCATGATATAAACAATCTACATCAAGCTATAAATTCAACTAGGGGCATGGATGAATAGATCATGACATGTGTAACAAAACATCTTTAGTGAACATCTCCAGATTATGCATAGAATGACTTGTAGCAGCAGGTTTACATAGCATCATGGTATAGCAGATTCAGCCTATCGAAACAGCAACAACAAGTACCCAACTTAACAAGCTTGATGCATTCACTACAAGACTCACAAAAATACATGGGTTGCACCACAGTAAAGATGGAATGATGTAGCTCAACATTCATGTAGACATCAAGCTCATAGGATGCACACACAAAATTTAATGAAAAAGACAAAACAGCAAGTTATAACAGTTTCAACAGGTTAACATCATATAGCACTCTTGCAACGATTATTAGGGCATCACGATGAACTCAAACAAGCACGGCACAATGGAATGAAATGAAGAGCATCTCTCAATGAACATTTTGATATATCGTGCATGCAAAACGGAGTAGTATGCACCAGAATGTAAAATTTCCAGGACTTGCAAGAATTTATACCCCGCAAAAACTGGACGGAGAAGACCCGGGATGGAGAGATCCGGGGACGGGGCAGATGTTTGGTTCCGCAAACGGGTGGATCTCATCCACCCGCCCAAATCCGGTGGGGAGCTAACTCCGGCGAGGTTGGGACGGTGCCGGAGATGGACGCCGGCGAGGAGCGGCGCGCTCCGGCGGAGGTTGGTGGCGAGGGCGGCGACTGGGCCGGCTCGCCACGGCGGACGGTGGCGGCGAGCTCCCAGCCGGCGAGGCGCGCGGAGGAGCGGCTGGCTTAAGCGGCGGCGCGCCACGGGCGGCGGCGGACGAGGAACGGGGCGGCGTCGGCGAACCGGGCCGGGAGGGCCGACTTCGGGCTCACGGGCCCGTGCGCGGTGGAGGCTGGCAGCGGAGATGTGGCGCGACATGGTTGGACGGGGCGGCAACTGGACGCGTCTGGCGCGGGGTTGGACATGTCCGGCGCGGCACGGAGGGGAAGATTTAGGGTTTCATCCGCAAAATCGGGGGAGGGAGACTAATTTATAGGTAGAGGGAGCTAGGAGAGTCCAAATGGGGAGCGGTTTTTGCCCACACGATCGTGACCGAACGACCGAGAGCATGGAGGGGGTTTGGATGGGTTATTGGGACACTTTGGAGGGGTGTTGGGCTGCACACAAAAGAGGGCTTTGCGGTTCCCCGGTTAACCGATGGAGTATCAAAACGGACTCCAAATGGTACGAAACTTGACAGGCGGTCTACCGGTGGTGCACCAAGGGCGCTTGGAAAATCACGGTCCATTCCAAGAATGTTTAACACCCGCTCACAATAGGAGACAAAAGGGGAACGCCGGAGGGCATAGGAGTGTCGGATTGCAAAACGGACAACGGGGAAAATGCTTGGATGCATGAGACGAACACGTATGCACAATGAGATGCACATGATGACATGGAAAAATGCAACATGCAAGCATATGACATGGAAATGACAGCGAATAACTGGCAGACACCTGGCGCATCGAATCCGGGGCGTTACATCCGCCCTCAGGGCTTCCACGGCAGCAGCACCGTCTGAAGTCCAAGCATGTCGCATTAATATTATGCCCCTCTCATCTTTTCCTATACAACATAATAAGGAAAGCAGAGCACATACCTTGTGACTCGTTCAGCCGCTCGTTCACCAGCGTGATATCGACATCAATAGATCTAATCTGCCTCCTTAGTTCAGCAATTCAACGGACTGGTCGGCTGCCAGATCCTTAGATACCTGTGCATATGTACAGCGCAATCATTACTTACACAATATGATCCTCCGTTTGCCGCCTAGGACGGACAACCAGAGTCTCAGGGGCTACTATCCATATAGAGCACACCTAGCGCATGCCGCACAGCCAGAAATTATGTATTTTTCATTACATACCTCAAAGCCTCTGAGCAGGCTCGTAAATGCTTCATTCAAACCGCTTGTGGCGGATGAAATCTTCTTGAGCACCGTGCTCATTAATGAGCGGTGCTCCTCCGAGAGTGCAGCTCGCTCCAGAAGGCCCGTCAGTATGTCCGGCTGGACACCGAACTGTGCCGGAACCTTCTCATCGCTCCCTGTGGGAGCCGAACGCTCCGGGCTCAGGGCCGCTGAAGGATTAGCTTCTGGTTTCGGCAGATCCGGACTCCTCCATGATGACAGCTCGGTGTCGCCCACCTCATGAGGCGGAGAGGTTGGTGGGGTCTCACTCTCCATCATCTCCGGAGGGAGATCCCCCAAAGACGAACTCTGTTGAGAAGAACTGCTAGCCGGACTTCAAAAAATGAATCCTGGTTATTGTTCTCGGAGAAATACAGTACCTTCGAATTAACAATTAACTCACAGCTCGGTCGAGGGCTGGCCCGTCGGTGGGCATGACGCAGTAAGGGCGCCCTTCGGGGCAAGGCCCCCTGGTGATGTTTCCTTCCCCTTCTTGGGCACCCCCGTCTCCAATTCTTCAGAGGCGGCCCTCTTCTTCCCGCGCGGGGAGGAGGCTTTAGACTCCCCTCCCCGACTATCCTCCTTAGGGGAGGTAGCAATTCCCCCAGTTCGGATGTGCAGTGTGTGAAGTTCGGCTTCTCTGTTTTTCCCTTCGTCTTTCCCTGAGGGCATTTTGCTAAGCACCCGACCAAGCATCTTCGCTATGGTAGGACTAGGCAAGCCTTCGGGAAGTGGCGCCGGACACCTGATTCTCTCCGCTTTGCTGAGCCATTCTTGGCTGCGGAGGATTTTCAGAATGATTATGACAAATATAAATGAAGTGTCCGGTTTCGGGGTTACTTACTTGGGTATCCAGGCGATTGCAGCCTAGGCCCGCAGCCTCGGTGGTGTCCGGACACTTTACTTGTGGTCCAAAGAATAATTTACACATCCCTTCGAGCGTCAGGCCGAAGAAGTTCTTAATAGTCTGCGGACCCTCTGGATTGAACTCCCACATCCGGAGAGGCCAGCGTTTGCACGGCAACATCCATCGGATTAGCATCACCTGAATTATGCTGACAAGGTTAATGTCCCTTTCAAGAAGCTCCCAGATACGGCTCTGCAGTGTTGGTACATCACTAGCAGACCCCCAATCCCGTCCCACGTTGGTCCATGACGCCATTTGTGACAGAGGCCCCGAGCGGAAGTCGGGGGCAGCCACCCACTTTGTGCCTCTGGGAGCCATGACGTAAAACCACCACCGCTGCCATAAATCGGATACCTCTGGGAAAGAACCCTCTGGCCATGGGCATCTGCGTTCCTGCTTATTATGGCACCTCTGCACTCCGCATGTCACCCCTCGATCATCTTCGGCTTCACATTGAAGGTCTTGAGCCATAAGCCGAAGTGTGGAGTGACATGGAGAAAAGCCTCACACACAATGATGAACGACGAGATATGGAGGATAGCGTCCGGAGCTAGATCGTGAAAATCTAATCCATAATAGAACATGTGCCCCTCACAAAGGGATCGAGGGTGAGGCCCAAGCAGCGGAGGAAGTGAGGAACAAATACGACGTTCTCATTAGGCTCAGGAGTAGGGATGACCTTCCCTGGAGCAGGAAGCCTGTGCTGGATGTCGGCAGTCAGATATCCGACCTCCCTAAGCCTCGCAATGTCCTCCTCTTTGATCGAGGAAGCCACCCACCGGCCTTGAAGGTTGGATCCAGACATATTGGAGAATCTAGGGTGTTTGAGTTTGGGTCTCGGGTGTTAGAACTCGAGATGCGAAAGGGCGCAAGGGTGGTGGAAAAGAGGTATAGGCCTCGGCCCCTTTATAAAGGGGGTGAATATCAAGAGTCCTCAGCGTGACCGCTTGAGACTTATCTAAAAATACGAAGTCATACGAACAGTCGTTGTGGGGTGGCGCACGCCCGTATTTATGGAAGATCCCGTAATAAGGGGAACACGATCTCTGCTTTGGCAGGGCGTGCCAATAAAACCGCCTTGCAACGTGTATCGAGGTGGGCGAAGAAAAACCGGTTCATGTTGGGCCGGGCCACGATACAAGGGCACGACGCACAAAGATTGCTAGCAGATCAGATTTATGCTATGCCCCCTACGGTGGTATGTGAAGATCATCTTGCAGATCCGGACACGGTTCAACTGTTCGATGATTACTTTGGAGTATTTGGAGATGGAACCCGCCTTGCAATGCCGAAGACAAGACTGCACGCCAGACTCATCGTCATTGAAGCCTGGTTCAGGGGCTACTGAGGGAGTCCTGGATTAGGGGGTATCCAGACAGCCGGACTATATGCTTCGTCCGGACTGTTGGAGCGTGAAGATACAAGACTCAAGACTCCGTCCCGTGTCCAGATGGGACTCTCCTTTGCGTGGAAGACAAGCATGGCGGTCCGGATATCAATTTCCTTCCTTGTAACTGACTCCATGTAAACCCTAGCCCTCTCCAGTGTCTATATAAACCGGAGAGGTTGGTCCTTAGAAGGACGATCACAATCATAATCATCATAGGCTAGCTTCTAGGGTTTAGCCTCTACGATCTCGTGGTAGATCTACTCTTGTACTACTCATATCATCAATATCAATCAAGCAGGAAGTAGGGTTTTACCTCCATCGAGAGGGCCCGAACCTGGATAAACATTGTGTCCCTTGCCTCCTGTTACCATCAGCCTAAGACGCACAGATCGGGACCCCCTACCCGAGATCCGTCGGTTTTGACACCGACACCCACCGCCTCCACCCCACCTCGCCTCGCCCGCCTCCCGCAGGCGCCGCCGCCGCATGCCGCCATCGCCAACCCCACCGCCAGGAGCGCCGCCGCCGTCAGATCCGCTGCCGCCGTTGCTGCCATTTTTTTTGAAGAACCGGTATAACCCCAAACCGTCCCGGTTTTTTTAGGTTTTTCAGTTTTTTAGAATAAACCGGTTTCATTCTTTTAGTTCTTAAATGTTCATTCGTTCGTTCGTTTTAATGAACGATTTTCGTTAGATTAGTTCTATTAACGAACGTTCGCGCTGTAGTCTTTTTTTAGTTTATTTTCGGCGAGGGACTTATCCGTGAATAGTTTTCTCGCGTTTTAGCCCCTGATCTTAAAATTGGCATAAATATTTACTCGTTAATGCAAATTAGATGAAACCAGCGCCTAAATCTTCGTATCATTCTGTTCTTTCCAGTTAACCAACTTGAACATGATTTTGACACTGTAAAATTTAAGTTTAGTTTAGATTAGTAAACAATCTTGTTTCATTCGTATTTTGAGTTTTGTTTCTCCGTTTGAGTTTTTTATTCTTGCAAATCATAGCTAATCACTTGTACCTACTGTTAAGATCTAATTCGCATGATAATAATGCTGTTAGGTTTCACTTTTTGTTAGTCTAAGCCATTGCTTGCTTCGTGTTTGATTTGGATCTTTTCTCGGTTTTCTCGTTGTTTCGTTTGAGCGATTGCTTATGTATGCTACTGTTTGTCTACGCTAGATTACCAGGAGTGCGAAGCTTGTTACTATGAATCTCTAGAGTTTGCAGATCGTCAGCAAGGCAAGCTACACTTTGATCATACTCTTCTATACCTAGTTTTTACTATGCATGAGTATTACCCCTCAAACAATTGCATGGGTAGGATTGGAAACATGTGGTTTGGTTGTAGTGCTTGAGGTAGGAACCTAATACCTTTTGATCAACCCAGGAATATACGTTATACTTTTTTATTGCTAGCCATGCTCGTAGGCGGGGATTGGATCGTGATTTACACATGGAAGTTTGAGAGTTATTTAATCATGGATAACATTAAGGTGGCAACTTTAATATACATCATGGTGGATTGCTTGAGGCACCTGGGGAACCCAGTGTTGCCTATTTAAGGAAATCCCGGAGTACCCGTGTGATTTTTCTTCGGTTCGCCACCCGGGCTCAAAGGGATCATAAGATTATTCATGCTAGAAACTTTCGTGTGCATCCACAAGCCATTATGGGCTCTGGCATAGTTGAGTAAGTTGCGTGAGCTCTTGAAGAGGTGGACTAGCAGATGTAGGGGAAAATAGGTGTACCGGTCCGCCCGGAGTAGAGAGTAAGTGCTTCAGAAAGACTATGTCTCAATCATCCGATCATGGATGCGGTCGAGTGTTGTGGGGAAAAGTGTGCAAACCTCTACAGAGTGTATAAACTAATCATGGTTAGCCGTGTCCCCGGTTATGGACATCTTGAGTATCTGGTACTTGAATTATTGATTTGATCTCATCACTCCTTAATGAATTTATTGGGTTAAATGATGATACTTTTAATTGGGATTTGAGTTAGGGTTACCTTCTCAAATATTGGGCAACTTGGGAGTAGTTAAATAAATTTATTCCTTTGTTGTAGGGAAAAATCATCTTTATGCAAAAATTAAACTTTGAGCCTCCACCAGCCAAATATTGCTTGTAGATATAGTATTTGCATTTCATTGCTTTACATTGTAACTCTGCCAGCATATTCAATGTGCTGACCTACACGGCTGCAACGTCTCATGTTGCAAACTACTCAGGCGACGAATAAGGTGCGATAGGTCATTGTTTTGTACTCAGCTTTGCCATTGGAGTTGATGGACTCATTTACCCTCGAAGCTTCTGCAGTTGTTTAGTTTAGATGGCCTTCAGCCATGATATTTTGTGTAATAATATCTTTATGAGGACTCGATGTAATAAGTGTGTGATTGAACTCTATTATAAATCCTCAAGTATTGTGCTTGTCAGCATTACCGATCCAGGGATGACACTGATGCACAGAGACTTCAGTCCATTTGGATCGTGGTCACTATAGTAGTCCACCCTCGGGGCTGAGGGTTTGTACCAGTAGCTATGTGTTTAATCTCTCTTTCTCGCGATTTTGAGAGATGTCACGATCTTGATGTATCATGGGCTTTGTTAACATAGATGGATCATATGGTGTTTCTCCCCTCTCTACTCTTGTTGTGATGAATTGAGTCTTTACGATTTTAAGTTTTGTCTTGTCGGATTGATTGTTCAGATCTGAGAACACATGATATATGTCTTGCATATGAATACCCATGGTGACAATGGGGTATTATTTTGATTCACTTGATATATGTTATGGCACTCAACTTGCGGATTCCCGGGGTGACTTTGGGGTAATCTATGCATAGGGGTTGATGCATGCTTTTATTATCTTTTCTCCGATAGAATCTTTGGGGTGCCCTTGTAGTTCTTTGTGTCGTATTGAGTATTATGAATCTGAAATTGTTTGATACATATTGTATAACTAACTCACGGGTACTCGTGGTGATATTGGGGTATCTAGGTTACATTAGAGTTGGTTGATATGTGTCATATGGTGTTATTTTAGTACGAACACTTGATTAGATCGATCAGAAAGAATATCTTGCTATTATTTTAGTACGAACTCTAGGATAGATTGATCGGAAATAATAGCTTTGAGGTGGTTTTGTACCCTACAAACAATTTTTATCTTTTGTTCTCTTCTAATAGGAACTCGGGAGTGATTCTTTATTGCACTTTGAGGGATAATCATACGATCCAACTATGTCAGAATTGTTGAGAGATTGCACTAGTGAAAGTATGCACCCTAGGCCTCATTTTCCATCACTGCAATACCGTTTGTGCTCCGTTTTACTATTTACTAGCTTGCTGTTTTTATTGTTCGCACTACAAAAACTCATATCTACTATCCGTACAACACTTTATCACCATCTCTTCGCCGAAGTAGTGCACCTATACAATTTGCCATTGTATTGGGTGTGTTGGGGACACAAGAGATTTCTTGTATTTGATTGCAGGGTTGCTTGAGAGAGACTATCTTCATCCTATGCCTCCCACAGATTCATAAACTTTAGGTCATCCACTTGAGGGAAAATTGCTACTATCCTATAAAACTCCGCTCTTGGAGGCCCAACACGTGTCTATAAGAATAAAGTTGTGTAGTAGACATCAAGCTCTTTTATGGCACCGTTGCCGGGGAGGCTAGGTAAGCGGCACTCACATCCCGTCAACGAAGCTCTTTTCTGGCGCCGTTGCCGGGGAGGTGAGTGCTTGAAGGTATATCTTTAGATCTTGCAACTAAATCTTTTAGTTTCTTGTTTTATCACTAGTTTGGTTTATAAAAAGAAAACTACAAAAAAAATGGAATTAACATTGCATCATATTATTGTTCATCTTTATAATGTCTTTCGTGAAAATGATGGAAAGGAAAATTGTGCTCAATTGATAGAAGAAGAGTTCAATAGAATGTTTGGTATCAATGATGAGCATGATTGCAATGAATTCTTTGAATATCCATGATGCTAATGCTATGCAAAGCCACAAGCTTGGGGATGCTATGTTTGATGAAGATGATAATTTTAGTCCCCCAAGATTAGATGTGCATATTTCTTATAATGATTGCATGCCTCCTATTTATGATGATTATAATGATGAAAGTGGATTTGGAGAGGTCATGAATTTATTTAATATTGAATCCATTATTTTGGAAGAGGTTTCAATTGATTATGATAGAACAAAGTTGCTATCTATGATGATTATGGTGATGACATGTATGCTATAAAGAGTAATGATAACCATGAAACTTGTCATCATGATTTTAATTTTCAATCTCATGATAGTTATTTTGTTGAGTTTGTTCCCACCACTATTCATGAGAATAAATTTTCTTAGGTGGAGAGTAACAAAATTGCTATGCTTATGTGTCATGAAAAGAATGCTTTATGTGATGGTTATATTGTTTAATTTCTTCATGATGCTACTGAAAATTATTATGAGAGAGGAACATGTGCTTTTACATATCTCAATAATATCAAGTTTCCTCTCTATGTGTTGAAAGTTTTGAAGTTATGCATGTTTTGCCTTCCTATCTTAGTTGATTCTTGTTCCCATGAATTATTTGCTCACAAAATCCCTATTCATAGGAAGTGGGTTAGTCTTAAATGTGCTTGCCATGTGATTCATGATGCTCTTTTTCATGTTTCAATTCTTATCTTTTATGCGAGCATCATTGATATCATCATGCCTAGCTAAAAGGCATTAAAGAAAAGCGCTTGTTGGGAGACAACCCAACACTTTTATCTACTATTTTTGTGTGTTCACATAATTATGCTACTATAGTAATCATGTTTTATTGTTTTTGTTTCAATAAAGTGCCAAGTAAAGCCTTTGGGATCATGTTGGGTGATATTTGATTTGATCTTGCTGAAAAACAGAAACTTTTGCGCTCACAAAAATAACTCTCATTAACAGAGGAGTGCTTTTGAGTTGATTATTTTTTCAGAAGATTAATATAAAAATTTCTCAGGTGGTGTTCGCACACGAACACGTCACCGTGTACCTCCAACGCCGAGGGTGATGCACCGCAGCTCACGTCGAAGGAGACCCGGCCAGAAGCGCGGTACGCAGGCAATCCGGCGGGTGCTTTGAGGACCGAAACCCCACACGCCGGGAGGGACCCGTCGGTATGCAGTGGCTATGGGCTGCCCTAGGTCGGCCTGACCGCCCCTAGGGCCTCGAGGTTCGCCGCCCTGCAATGAAGAAGAACGAACGAAGAACGAGGAAGAAAAAGAACTAGGGTTAAGGAGAAAAGATAAAAGATAAAAAGTGGTAGATTGATTGATCAATTGTGTGTTGTTCAATCGGCCGTCACCCCTTAGGTATATAAGAGGCGGCTGGACTTCCCGTGCAAGGAAAAGGCTTGGATTCACGTCCAAAACCCTAGCCAAATTCGGATTGGTTTTGCCCGAACTTTCCAAAACTGTTCGGTTTAAACTGGCTGCACCTTGCGGGTCTTTTTTGTGGTGGTAAACGATCTCGGATGGAAACGAGCCCAAAAGCAATCTTGACCGTTTCGACGAGACGAACAACTTTTATGTTGAACGTTTTTTGATCAGAGGTCATCTTGAGGGTCAAATCGGTCACGCAAAACAGACTATCCCTCGCGCTACCCATCAGACAGGGTATCTGGTGGGGCGCGCCATTTTTTGCCTCCTGACAGGGCTGTATTCTGATGGCTCTAACTTTTGCATACGAACTCGGATTGGAACGATTTTTATATCAAAATCGATCTTTTCGACGAGACGAAGAACTTTTCTGTTGTAACTTTTTCCATCAGAGGCCATCTTGGTTAGGTTTCATGCCATTCTTTAATCAGGTGTCAACACGGGTATCTCCGAAATTGTCATATTTTTGCACTTGAGCTCCTTTTGGTCCATCTTCATATTTATTTCGATCATCTTGACGAAGGCCATCAAATGGTGACATAAACTCATAATTTTAACCTCATTCCATTATAGACTCAAGCCACTCTTTCCGATCATGCCATTTTTGAGCGCCAACACATGCTCTCGTTTTTCGGCAAAGGTAGTATGCGAAAAATAACTTGTACCGTGTTGGTTCTAAGGACGATGTCAACACTCCATCGGCCACTTCGCATGTGCTTAGAGCGATAAATATATACCGGCCATTTATTTGAGGCGGATTCTTGATGCAAACTTGGGTGAAACCTTCTCAACTTCATTAAGAATCCCATAGATATGTATCTCAAGGTCATCCTCCAAACCATATTGCTCACCCTTTTGCTAGGATTTTGCAAATAATCAACAATAAACTTTCTTCAATCCTTACTTTTTGCCTGCATAAAAAATCATTAGTGGCCGAAGCAATGGACTTTGATTCAGCCTTTCCTATGTTGACGAGACTAAGCATCGGCTATTGAATGAAATTCAATACACCATGATTAACATAGTAGCCGGATGCTTGTTGTGCCAACTCTTTTGAATTGTCATGCCTAGAAATATGAACAGTTTTAAAGCAACCAAGGTAAATTTTGCATCTAGGCATACCTCAATATAAACTACAAGTGATTCGTCAAAACATTCATAACCCTTGGATATTTGTTGCACTACTCATAACGAATCACCAAAAAGCCTCAATATGTTTAGCACATATGGCAAAAGTTCCAAACAGAATATCATTGCATATTCGGCTTTGATTATTGTGCAATAAATATTTTAAGAGGCATGAGGCTTCACAAAACAGCACCATATGGAGATATATAAACAACACCAACACCATGGCCATTGTTATGAATTCAACCATCGAAACATAATCTCCATAGCATTAGAGAGACAAGGTTAATATCACTTAACATATACCTTGTCTCGGTTCCAATTGAACTAAGGACGATGTTAGAATTTCACACCAGCCATGATCGGATAGTTTCTTAGGACGATAGTTAATTATCGGCCATTATCATGAGGTCCATGTAGAATTCATCCATTAAAGCATGTATAGCCGAAATAAACAAATAAAATAGCAATAAAATATTTCAGACCCTTTGTCTTAGCAACAAAAATGTAACTAACCAAATGTATAGTGATTTGGTAATACTCTGTCATGATATGGAAAATTATGTTGCATCCATGGGTCAAAATAAGTCCATGGAGGGTAACTGATCATACCTGTGGAAGAATTCCATGGCAAAGGCATCAATGGCATTGTTGAAGAAAATGGATGATGTGCTAACCGAAGACTTTGATGTTGTGATGCGCTCCTTCGGCTTAATTGTTTGGGGCTTTCATTATTTTCCTTCTTCACTTTTATTGTACTTGTTGCAACAGAAGCATGCACATCATTTTTGTCTTGATTGATCTTCTTGGGAACCCATGCCATGTTCTTCTTTTTCAGCTCTTGTGCACTAAGATTTTGTAATTTCTTCTTTTGCCAATATGATAAGCCGAGTGGGCATCTCGGCTGTGATTCTGCTTTTGACCAATGGCAATTCTTTCTTGGCCTTGTGCACTCTCAACTTCTTTTCTTCAGATTTGGCATTTTGACTCTCAATAATTGGTTGCTTCATCTCATTGCCTTTAGTAGCCAATGTCAACACTTCCATTGGCTCTTTTTCATTTGAGATCAAATCTGAAGTAGCACTCTACGACCATCTCTTTTAACGCTGTAAACTTGTTTGACCACCTCTTTCCTCTTCCTTGAGCTCTGGACCGATTGCTTATGATTGAAACGGTCTTTAACATGTGATTGTTCAGATGTTGATCTTCTTGGAGCTGCATAATATTGGTGACATGGTCTAAAATAAGATGGAGAATGTGCCCTTGTATCATACCTGTCCCATGATGAATATGTATCTATATGAGCATAAGGAGGCACCCACGGCATTGGCATTGGCGGCCCAAAATAAGGATATGAATATGTTGCATTAAAATTTGCACTTTGCCAATACCGATCTTCATATTTGCGCCTTGGGGGTGATCTTGCTTTCTTTGCATGATTTGGCCGATAAGCATTCTTCTCTTCACTCTTCTTTTGATATTTATCCAACAGTTCGGCGAAGGTGATTTTTGATCTCTTATACTTGCGCTTATTTCGGCCTTTATTTTCTTTTGATTTGCTATCATCGATCATTGGACTTGCTTGCTGCCCCCCAGTCCTTGGCGTCTCTATTGTAGCTTCGATGGAATTCTCGCCCTCAAGATTATCTTCGTTACGCTCTTCAACAACTTCTTTACTTGAAAGCTTGATCCCATCACCTGCAACTTTTACATTCTCTTTAAATGGATCGGCTTGAAGCAGCCGATGCAAAAACTTTTTACCGTCGGGACCAATCGGAATAGACTGGTCATCTCTTGGTGTTTCAACAAACTTCAATCGTCCTTTTTCAATGGCCGATTTAACTATTTGACGAAACATGTTGCAATCCTCAAATTATGCTTGGACGAATCATGCAACTTACAATACATTCGCCCTGGATTGATGGCTTAACATGGTGATCAAGAATTGTAATGTAATTATTTTTCAGCAACAAATCAAATATTTGATCACACATGCTTGAATTGAAGGTATACTTCTTGTTTTCTAGCCGATCTTGCTGTTTGAACGGCTTTGGAGATAAGCAAACGAATGGTTCAGATTTAGAATCTCCCCATTCGCTATGCATTGTTTTTTCCACTCTATCTTCGATGTCTTTGGATAAGATATTATATTAGCATCGGATTTCTCAAAAGAAATTAACCTTGGCTTTAAACTTCGAAATGAAAATATTTAGAACACACATGTCTCAATTGAGACCAAGTGCAAGCCAAGTAAGAAATAAGCAAAGCTACCCAACTAGATATGAACTTTAGATAAAGCAACGTGGAAAGCTTTGGCTGCAACAATAAGTCATCATCGGTCTTTATAAATTGTGCAATGGTTTGACCGATATGTTCCATAACAATTTTATTGCTAACAAGTAAATTACCCTTCTTCATTGGTCTTTCAAAATTACTTATGAGGATTTTTCTAATAGATGCATCAACAATAAAGTTCTGACCAAATCTGAAAATAGGTAAATTACTTGCTAAACATACCTCTTCAAATATGTTGGGAGAGCATGATAGTGGTGCCATTTGAAGAACATCTTGCTCCGTCTTTGGATGGCTCCCCAACACCTTGTCATCATCTTTTTCTTGAATCCGTGCATCATTGCTTTGAAGATTTTTGTCGGCCGAACTTTGTTCGGCTACTTGTTCTTGTCCTTGAAGCTTGTCAATTTCACGACACGGAACTCATAGGGCAGGAAGTAGGTTCCATTAACTTCAGAAAAATCAAGCACCGTTGTTTTCCTATGCTTGCCGTGCCCTTTCTCAATAATGCTTGCCTCGTTGGATTTGATGGATTCAGAATATATACTACTTGATTCGGCTTTTTCAACCGAAACACTTTCATGTTCCGAATCATCCTTCTTTTCATTGATAGTACCAATTGGCAATGCTTCTTTTATCTGAACCAATTCTTTTTCTATTTGTTTCGACGGCGACGGCAAAATTAGCTTTAAGCTTTTCTCAATTTCAGCCCACTCCGGATATGATTGCCCCCAATGCTTTTAGATTCTTTCGCAATGACACACGAGTGTTGCGAAATTTTGCAATTGTGTAGGGGTGTATAATATGATGTAGTACTAGGTGAAGGCATATGCATTGTTGTAAGACCATACTTTTGCTCGCCAATTTTATCAATTGGCAAAGATTCATCTTCTTGCAAAACTCTAGCTTTTATTATGCATAATCAGAAATAGCCCTTTTCATGTTGTTCAAGACAAAGAGCACTAATTCTCTTATTTTGGGCTAAACTCTTCATCTGCAGCCACCACTACCTCATCTTCTACAATGTTGGGCACAACTGTTCTGTAAAATTTACATTCATTCGGCTATAACCAGGAAGGTGTGAAGCGAATTATGAGCATCTACAGTTGTGTATGGTGTCAAGAATTGGTAACATGAGGTGTAGCATATGACGGTTGAGAGTAATCGGCGAATAGCTAGTAGTAGCATGGCCAATTCTCTCATTCATCGACATGGTTGGATTCTCATATTGCAAATTAGTTGCCGATGAATAAAAAGGTGAAACACTTTCTTGTATGTTATTGGAAATTTTAACATGAGGTGTTTCAAATTGATTAACCAAACCCATCATGTTGTTCATCGGCATATGGATTTGCGGGGTTGCCGATGCATGAGAGTTTGGATACATATGTCGTATGTTGCTAAAATCATGAGAATTTGATGCATGAAAATTGTTTTGCATCGGCCCTTGTGCATAATTAGATGCATGATTGATAAAACTAGGGCTAGCCGATACATTATGCTCATTAGGTGATCTAGCAACAACATATGAATTATTTGCATCTACAAAGGGGAATTGGGTATTCATATTACCTTTGTAGATTGCAGCAACTTGATGACGATCTCTTCGTAGCAAGAACGGGCCGGAGACCGTTCGAACCTTCGTCCCCAGCGGAGTCGCCAAAAAGTGTGTTCGCACACGAACACGTCACCGTGTACCTCCAACGCCGAGGGTGATGCACCGCAGCTCACGTCGAAGGAGACCCGGCCAGAAGCGCGGTACGCAGGCAATCCGGCGGGTGCTTTTGAGGACCCGAAACCCCACACGCCCGGGAGGGACCCCGTCAGAGCGCGCGGTGGCTATGGGCTGCCCTAGGTCGGCCTGACCGCCCCTAGGGCCTCGAGGTTCGCCGCCCTGCAATGAAGAAGAACGAACGAAGAACGAGGAAGAAAAAGAACTAGGGTTAAGGAGAAAAGATAAAAGATAAAAAGTGGTAGATTGATTGATCAATTGTGTGTTGTTCAATCGGCCGTCACCCCTTAGGTATATAAGAGGCGTCTGGACTTCCCGTGCAAGGAAAAGGCTTGGATTCACGTCCAAAACCCTAGCCAAATTCGGATTGGTTTTGCCCGAACTTTCCAAAACTGTTCGGTTTAAACTGGCTGCACCTTGCGGGTCTTTTTGTGGTGGTAAACGATCTCGGATGGAAACGAGCCCAAAAGCAATCTTGACCGTTTCGACGAGACGAACAACTTTTATGTTGAACGTTTTTTGATCAGAGGTCATCTTGAGGGTCAAATCGGTCACGCAAAACAGACTATCCCTCGCGCTACCCATCAGACAGGGTATCTGGTGGGGCGCGCCATTTTTTGCCTCCTGACAGGGCTGTATTCTGATGGCTCTAACTTTTGCATACGAACTCGGATTGGAACGATTTTTATATCAAAATCGATCTTTTCGACGAGACGAAGAACTTCTCTGTTGTAACTTTTTCCATCAGAGGCCATCTTGGTTAGGTTTCATGCCATTCTTTAATCAGGTGTCAACACGGGTATCTCCGAAATTGTCATATTTTTGCACTTGAGCTCCTTTTTGGTCCATCTTCATATTTATTTCGATCATCTTGACGAAGGCCATCAAATGGTGACATAAACTCATAATTTTAACCTCATTCCATTATAGACTCAAGCCACTCTTTCCGATCATGCCATTTTTGAGCGTCAACAGGTGGTCCTAATTTTTTCATAATTTTTGGAATAGCATAAGTATGGTTTGAGTACAGATTACTACAGATTACTACAGATTGTTGTGCTTTTGATAGATTCTGTTTTCATTGCATAGTTTGCTTGTTTCGTTGTTTCTATGACTTATATTGCTCAATATAAATTGTGGAAATGATATGCTACATTAGGCATTGTGAGGAAACAATTATGAATCTTGTTTTTGACAGTACCAAAGTGAAATGGTTTGCTATTTATCATACTAACCTATCTCGGGAAGTTTCGTATAGTTTTGTGTGATTGAAGTTTTCAAGTTTTGGTTGAGATGTAGATATGAGTAGAATAATGAGTGACAAGATCCTAATCTTGGGGATTCCCAAGGCACCCCGAGGTAAGATTCAAGGAATATCCAAGCAACTAAGCTTGGGGGTGCCCCGTAAGGCATCCCCTCTTTTGTCTCCAACATTATCGGTAACCTCACTTGGAGCTGTGTTTTCATTCAAAGAAGGCCAAACTAAAAAAAATGAAGCATTTCAACACAAATTTATAAAAAAGGGACTTTCTCCCTTTAAAAAACCCCTAGAAGTTCAAATCTAAAACACTGAGCGGCTTGATGTTATTAAAAGACTAGGATTCTTTTCTGTTACTAAAAGAAATAAAACCATTTTTTTTATGTTTTTGTATGTTATTAAAAGACAAGGATTTTATAAGATGGTCGTGTGTTCGTGTGTTCGGTGCGCTTGTGCTATGGGTACGCTTTTCCATTATTTCTGAAATAATTCAGAAGTTCTTACATACAAAATACAGAAGTTCAAAAATAAATTTTTGTAGCAAAATTCACATGCAAAAAATGTGCTCAGATTTGTTGCAAGAAGGTCACGTGCACCTCCGTTCACGGTTTAGAATTTATATTGCGGGACGTCTGACCTCCAATTACATGTTTTAAAATTGCAAAAAAATGATGTCCGACCTTCAATAGCGCGTGATTCGACGTACACACAAGAATGTGACCGAAGTTTATAGTGAAAACAACGAGAAGTTCAAGTACTGCAAGGAACTCATTTCAGGTGAGAATAAAAGTATAGAAAAATAAAAGCTTAAAAGGTTTGTTGAAAGAAGTTCAAGTGCTCTGTCCGGAGAAGTTCAAAAATTCTTGCGAGAGAGGTTCACCTTGTATTCCATGTTCGATTTTTTCCGTATAAAAATCGAATTCAATTCTTTACTCAAAAATATAAAAAGGTGAAGTTCAAATTGAAATAACAGAGAAGTTCGGAGTTTATTAAAACCTAGGATTTACCGGTTCAAAAAATTAAAAAACACAACGCCATTTTTTGCACTTTTAAAAACAACTCATAAACGAAAAAAATTGTTGCTAGAAGTTCAAGTGCTCGGCGAGGAAATTTTTTAAAAATTCTTGTGAGAGAGGTTCATCATGTATTTAGATGTCCAAAATACATAAAAAATATGTTGTTTTTTGTGTTTTAAAATAATTCTCTCAAACCAGAGAGAAGTTCAAAGTGATAACAACCGAAAGTTCACGTCCTACATGGTGTGTATTTCATATAAGAAATATACAATAAAGTGAAACAGAGTGAAGTTCAAACAGACATGCCCCAGAAGTTCAATTACTTCACGTAGTGCAAAAAACACCATGTAAAAAATCAACACGTCAAAAACAGAGTGAAGTTCGAACAGACACGTCCTAGAAGTTCAACTACTTCACGCAGTGCAAAAAACAACACGTTAAAAACAGTGTGAAGTTTGAACAGACATGCACGAGAAGTTCAACTACTTCACGCAGTGTATTTCCATTTGCGATGAAGGCAGAAATCACGATCTCGTCATTTTCTAATTTACTTCAAAACAGTAGGAAATCATTTGTGTAAGTTCTAGTCCTTCATCGGAGAAAGTTCAAAAAATTATTGTGAGAGAGATTTGTACAAAAGAAATATCATTTGTGTGACATTGACGAATGTATGAGTAAATTACAAAACGAAAATACGTCACGGAAGTTCAACGTGAAAACTACTGGAAGTTCAAGTACTACACGGAATGAATTTCAAATGAAAAACTTTTAAAACCGTTGCGAGTATGAAAAAGTGATCAACACGGGAAAGTTGCGTGTCTACAACAGCTTTCCATCGGTATATCACTTCCTCAATTCCGGTGATTGTTCTGGTGCATGGATGGAGAGCCACGGGCAAAAAAACACGTGAAAAAACAAAGTGAAGTTCAAGGTTTCATACCGAGAAGTTCAGGTACTTCACGCTATGCATTTTTCACGAATCTGTTTCGCGATAAAGGCAGAACGAATGATCTCGCCATTTTCCAAATTACTTGAAAACAGCAGGGAATCACAGAAAACCGTCAACATGAAAAAGTTTCGCATTTTCCTTATCTTTTCAACGGTATATTATTTGCCCCATTCCGAAAAAGTTTGTGGAAATTACAGCGAAAATACGTTTTTAGCCATTTTGAAAACTGACATAAAACAGTAAGGAATTGGGAGAAATAATATATACCAAAAAGTTTCGCATTTCCTCAAGCTTTCCAACTCCATATCATTTGTTGCATTCGGACATAGTGTTAAAAAAATATATTGAAAATACGAACTCGGTGAAACTTCTACCGCTTTTAAACCGTTCAAAATTAGAAAAAACTTTCTACATGAAAAAGTAGCGCATTTTCATAAGCTCTCCAATGCCATATTATGTGCCTCAATTGGTTTAGCCGTTTAGAAATGACATCGAAAATACGAACTCGGCTGTTCGGTTTGTGAAATTTTACGATTTTCTAAATTACTCTTTAACCGTAGGGAATTAGAGAAAACTTTCAACATGTGGAAGGAGCGGTTTTGCAGCACCTTTCCAAAGCCATATTACTTGCCTCATTTTTATAAACGGTTTAGAAATGCGATCAAAATTACGATTCATGTTTTTTGTGTGAAGAAAAAACGGTTTTCAAAACTGCTCTTAAACCGCTTACATTTTGCGAAAATTTTAACTTGGATCATGATACTCGTGTCCATAGCTTTCCAACGGTATATAGCAAGCCCTATTTGGGCAATGTTGCGGGAAGCTCAACCTAGCACAGCGGGAAGTTCAGGTCGAACAATTCAGGCAGTGAAATCGCAAAAAATGTGAGTTCTTCATGACCCGAGTGCAAAATCCGCCTATGAGTGAGATTCCTATCTAAAACGAGTATTTAGTTGCTAAAAATCATTTGAAGATTCACTTACATCACATGGAACACGACTAACCAGAAAAACTCGCGGTAGAAGGCACGGTTGCGAAGATAGCCCGAAGGTCGGGTTCGTACACAGAGAAGTTCAGGCGCGCGTACAAACAAAAATACGTCACAGAAGTTCAACATGAAAACAACATGAAGTTCAACTACTACGCTGAATGAATTTCAGATGAAAAACTTTTAAAATCGCTGCGAGTATGAAAAAATGATCAACACGGGAAAGTTGCGTGTTTACAACAGCTTTCCATCAGTATATCACTTGCTCAATTCCGGTGAGTGGATGGAGAGCTAGGGGCAGATAGAGATATACGAGCAAAACAAGCACGTGGAAAATAGAGTGAAGTTCAAGTACACGTGCCGAGAAGTTCAGGTTCTTCACGCGGTGCATTTTCGAAGAATCAGTTTCGCGATAAAGGCAGAACGAATGATCTTGCCATTTTCGCAATTACTTGAAAACGGCTACGAATCAGAGAAAACCATCAACATGAATTTTTTTCGCATTTTCCGTAACTTTTCAGCGGTATATTATTTGCCCCATTCCAATAAAGTATGTAGAAACTATGCCAAAAATAAGTTTTTAGCCATTTTCCAATTTGACTTAAAACTGTAAAGAATTATTAGAAACAATATATACGAAAAAGTTTCGCATTTTCTCAAGCTTTCCAACCCCGTATCATTTGTTGCATTCGGCCATACGGGTAAACAATTAGCTCGAAAATACGAACTCAGTGGAACTTGTACCTTTTTCTGAATTACTTTTAAATGTTCCAAATTAGAAATAACTTTTAACATGAAAAAGTAGCGCATTTTCACAAGCTTTCCAATGCCATATCATTTGCCTCAAATTGATTAGCCGTTTAGAAATTACATTGAAAATACGAACTCGGCTGTTCGGTTTGCGAAATTTTACGATTTTCAAAATTACTCTTTATCCATAGGGAATTAGAGAAAACTTTCAACATGTCGAAGGAGCGGTTTTGCAGCATCTTTCCAACGCTATATTATTTACCTCATTCTGATAAACAGTTTAGAAATGCGATCGAAAATACGATTCACGTTTTTTGTATGAAGAAAAAACGGTTTTCAAAACTGCTCTTAAACCGCTTACATTTTGCCAAAAATTTAACTTGGATCATGATATTGGTGTCCATAGCTTTCCAACGGTATATCACAAGCCTCATTTGGACACTTTTTAGCTGAAGTTCAACCCAAGATGAGAGGGAAGTTCAAAGCGTTACTCGAGCGATTCAGAATATTATTCGATCCGTGATCGTAATAGTGTTTTATATATATATATATATATATATATATATATATATATATATATATATATATATATTGGCCTCTGAAGGAGAAAGTATCGCCAAGCTTGGGGGAGGCTTAAGTCAATGTTATATTCATGCCCGAGTCATGAGCTCTGAAGAGAAATTATTATTCATAATTTTTATGCTCGGCTTTCTCGTAATGATCAATCCATGATCGACACTTCTTGTATTGATTCTTTTATGAAGAAGGATATTGAATTCAAATGGGATTTATTGGAAAGAATTAAACGCAACTCTGAAGATTGGGAACTTGACGAAGGTAATGAGTCAGGTATAAACCTTAAGTTTGATTGTGTTAAATATTTTATGAATACCAACGCCTTTCATGAATTTAGCACTAAATATGGACTTGACTCTGAGATAGTAGCTTGTTTTGTGTATCATTTGCTACTCATGTTGATCTTCCTAAGGAGAAGTGGTTTAAATATCATCCTCCCATTGAAGTGAAAGTAGTAGAACCTATTAAAGCTGAAGAAGAAACTATTACTTATAATGTTGATCCTATTGTTCCTACTGCTTATATTGAGAAACCACCTTTTCCTTTTAGAATAAAGGATCATGCTAAAGCATCAACTGTGGTTCGTAAGAATTATACTAGGAGACCTACACCCCCTGAACAAATTAAAGTTGAACCTAGTATTGCTATGGTTAAAAATCTCTTGGTTGAGAATATTGATGGGCATGTTATTTATTTATGTGATGAAGCTGCTAGAATTGCTAAACCCGACATTAAAGATAAACATAGACCTATTGTTGGCATGCCTGTTGTTTCTGTTTAAATAGGAGATCATTGTTATCATGGCTTATGTGATGTTGGTGCTAGTGTGAGTGCAATTCCTTTTACCTTATATCAAGAAATTATGAATGATATTGCACCTGCTGAGATAGAAGATATTGGTGTTACTATCAAGCTTGCCAGTAGAGGTACTATATCATCAATTGGGATTGTTAGAGATGTTGAAGTCTTGTGTGGGAAATAAAATACCCTACTGATTTTCTTGTTCTTGGCTACCCACAAGATGGATTTTGTCCCATTATATTTGGTAGAGCTTTCTTGAATACTATTAATGCTAAGATAGACCGTGAGAAAGAAATTGTTACTGTAAGTTTTGGGGTTATGTCTCATGAGTTTAATTTCTCTAAATATCATAAAAAACCCCATGATAAAGAATTGCTTACTAAGGATGAAATTATTGGTCTTGCTTCTATTGTCGTGCCTCCTACTGATCCTTTAGAACAATATTTGCTAGACCATGAAAATGATACGTTTATGAATGAAACAAAGGAATTAGATGAAATATTATTTAATCAAGGTCCTGATTTGGAACACAGTTTGCGAAATCCTTGGGGATCCTTCTCCACCCAAGGGTGATCCCGTGTTTGAGCTTAAACAATTAGCTGATACTTTGAAATATGCTTATCTTGATGAAAAGAAGATATATCCTTTTATTATTAGTGCTAACCTTTCAGACCATGAAGAAAAGAAATTATTGAAAACTCTGAAGAAGCATCGTGCCGCTATTGGATATACTCTTGATGGTCTCAAGGGCATTAGTCCCACACTATGTCAGAACAAAATTAATATGGAGCCTGATGCTAAACCAGTTGTTGATCACCAATGATGGTTAAATCCTAAGATGAAAGAAGTGGTAAGAAATTAAATACTAAAGCTTCTTGAGGTAGGTATAATTTATCCTATTGCTGATAGTAGATGGGTAAGTCCCGTTCATTGTGTCCCTAAGAAGGGAGGTATTACTGGTGTTCCTAATGATACGAATGAATTGATCCCTCAAAGAATCATTATAGGTTATAGAATGGTAATTGATTTTCGCAAATTAAATATAGCTACTAGAAACGATCATTACCCTCTACCTTTGTAAGTGCATCTAGTGCCCCTTAGTGATTTTGGTGTATTAAAGATTTATAGGTTAAGGGACTGATGCATTTGTGAGTGTGCACAGGTCTATAAGTCTATGAGGAGTTTGATATTTACAGAGAAAGTCGACCCCTAAAAATGGAGTTATTCAACTGAAGACTTTGGATTTCTGAAGACTTTCTGAAGACTTTGAACGTGAAGAAATTGGTGTGACCTTGAAGACTTGGTAATCATTCGAGGAACATGAAGCGTGAAGACTTTTGTTTTCGTAGTTTCATTTTCTCTTTCTTGAGTCATAGGAAACACCATACTGTTAAAGGGGGTCGAGGAAATACTAAGGAAAAAATTCCATGTGATGCTCAACTGAAAATCCTACACCTACCAATCCCCTCGAGTGAAGCCATTGGAAATCTCATACAGTTCAGTCAAATTTCTTCAAAGGATGTGAGACGAAGTTCTTCCGTCGCCGAGGAATTTGTTTCGACCGAGGAGTTAGGAATTCGCCAAATGGATTGCCTACACAAGGAGGAACATGATAGCCCCGAGGAATTTGAGAGTCAAAATTCGACCGCTTCAGGCTATGCTTGATTGTCCCAAAATATCTACCCACCTAACGGTCATATCATTGAAGGGCATTTATGTCTTATCATGTCGGGCTGCTCCCTAGGCTATAAATAGCCGCCCCCTACAACCACTAGCTGAATGGCTACTCTGAGAGAAACTGACACTTGTCATTTGAGAGCATCCCATCCTCCGAGGACTTTGAGCGAAAATCATCAAGTGAGGAAAACCCAAACCCAACACACCTACAACCTAAAGTGGTTGAGCATCACTGAAGAGATTGATCCTGCGTGGATCCGACGCTTGTTACCTTTGAAGACTGTGCTTCTTCCAGACGGTTAGGCGTCATGGTCTAGAGCATCCAAGAGGAATTGTGGATTGCCGAGTGACCTAGTCTGTGAAGGTTTGGAGGTCACCTGAAGACTTACCACGAGTGATTGGGCGAGGTCTGTGTGACCTTAGCTCAAGGATAATACGATGAGGACTATGTGTCCGGGAGTGTGTGTCCTTGAGTTTAAATACTCAGCCTCTCCAACCAGACGTACAACTGAGACAGCAGTTGGAACTGGTCTACCAAATCATTGTCTTCACCAAGCTAACTGGTTCTATTTCTTCAACTCTTTCATTTCCTCATTTCTGTTGTTGTGTGCCTGTTCATATCTGTTTGAAGACTTTGACTGAAGGCTTTCTCAATTTCCTCAGTTCATTTTCTTCACTCTGTCTGTCTTCATCCTGTGTTATCCTATGCTTACGCTTTCTGTACTCTGTGCTTGTCTTCATTTCATCATGATGACTATGTTTGTGTTCTGCTGTGTTTACTTTTGAGTACTTATTCCGCTGCAAGTAGTTCTTCATTTAGGAATTTCCTCACCAGCAAATTCCTCAGTGAAGAATTCATAAAAAACGCCTGTTCACCCCCCCTCTAGTCGATATAACACTCTTTCAATTGGTATCTGAGCAAGGTACTCCCTTGTTATGTGTGATTTTAGTTTAACCGCCTGGAGTTTTAGTTATGTCGACCGTAGGTATGAAGAAAGTGACATGCCCCATCTTTGATGATCATGATTATCCCAAGTGGAAGGCCATGATGAGGAAATGCCTCATGGCAATGAACAACAAGCTGTGGACCGTCACTGAGATTGGTCTTACTGATCTATGCAAGATGGTGGACGCTGATGATATTCGCAAGTACACTCGACTTGACATCATGGCGAAGGATATCATCTGTTCCTGCCTATCTAGAGAAGAATTCAGGCGCATTATGCATCTTTGCAATGCGAAGCTTATCTGGGACCGAATCTCTGACGTCTATGAAGGTCATCGAACTTGTCATGATCCCTGGTTTGAGGATTTCAAGGAATCACTCAAAACGATGACTTTCGAACCTGGACCATCATCTTCTGCACCATGCCTCATGGCAAAAGGTTCCAAGGTAACCGAATGTTCCTCATATGAGTCTAGTGATGATGAATCTGATGATGATTTTGGACCTAGCTATACCAAGCTTGTTTGTATTGCCACTAAATAACAAAAGGCCTTCGAAAAGGTTCAAAACATGCTAGACAAGAGCGATGATATGTTGGGTGAAGAAATGGATCGCACTAAAACTTTGATTGGAAATCTTCAGAGACTTCAATCCAAGTTTGACAACCTTCAAAGTCATCATAACACTCTCTTATCTGATCATGAGAAGCTTTCTTATGAATTTCTTCAAAGAAAGCAAGATCTTGACAAGCTAAGAGTGAGTTATGAAGATCTTCGGAAGGAGCGCGATTCATTACTTGCTCAACATATCAGCGCTACTTAGGAAGAATTTGTTCCTCCATGTCTGAAGTGCATTGAACGTGAATCTGCTAATTCTACACCTGAATGTTCAAATGCTTCTAATGCTACAAATTCTTCATCTGTCTCTGCTATCACTAATTCCTCATCTGAGGACATTGCTAGTATCACTAATGATGCAGGGCTGAAGGAATTGTACATGACAGGCATGTACAAAAGCCTTAAAGGGCATCAGACTCTTTGTGATGTGCTTAAAAAGCAGATCCTCAACAGGAACCCTAGGAAAGAGGGTATTGCCTTTGAGAGGACACTCAATGCTGATGGAACATATTGGAAGCCTGAGCAGTATCCCAAAACCTCATGGGTTGCTGCAAAGGGACCTCCAGTTGATCCATCCAATTTATCTGGCTTTACATGTGAATCTCCTCATTCTTCTGATGAGTCATTTGACTCAACTATAAACTGTTCAAAAATCGAATGGTGAAGTATTTGCTAGATATGTTGGCACTAACTGCAGGAACGGTTCCCCTATGAAGAAAATCTGGGTTCCCAAAAGTTGCCTTGAAAGTCTTCAGGTGAATGTCCTCATGACACCACCTGTGAAGAATAGGAACTCCAGATTAAATTCTTCATATGGACCAAATTATTCATATGGATCAAATTCCTCAAAAGGATCAAAGTCCTCATATGATCATCATCGTCCTAACCCCTCTGTTTCGCAGGGTAGAGCTAAGGGCTATGAATATGAGCATTATTCTTCTAATCATTATGTTCATAAGTCCTCGAAGAATTTCTCTGCTTATTCATATGCTTATCCTAACCCCTCTTATGTGAAACAAAGTCGACTGGCTTCTATGCCACCTTTCTCATATGGTGCTCGCAGAGTGTTGAATTCTTTGCCACCCCTTCAGATGTGGGTGGTGAAGAAAAAGAACAAATCTCTTATGCAGGGTAGGTCTCCAGACGTGCTTAAAACGTCAGAAGAATTTGCTGGAGACCTGAACATTGCCTGAAAGGACGCAGGCTAATCATGATGAAATGAACTTTCATTTCACACGTCCTCATACTGTTTATCTGTTCTATTGTTTGACGAAATTGATCTGATGATATTGATGTCATATTCTTCACTGATGAAGTATATGAGTTCGTAAGTTGCACTAATTCATCTGCAGGATGATCAACCCAAAGCAAATGAGTGGGTCCTCGATAGTGGATGTACAAATCACATGACTGGTGACAAGAATCTATTGATGGATGCTCCTTTATCACCATCACATCTGAAGCATATCATCTTTGCTAACAAAGGCAAAAGTCAGGTATTGGGTCTAGGTAAGGTCGCGATCTCAAAGGATCGACACATGGACAAAGTAATGCTTGTCGAGTCCTTAGGATACAACCTCATGTCTGTCTCAATGCTTTGTGATCTTGATAAGGTTGTTGTCTTTGGCAAATATCGTTGTGTTGTGATCACGGAAGCTGACAATTCCAAAGTCTTCGAAGGCTTTAGGAGAGGAGACTTGTACATTGTTGATTTCTCTATAGGACCACAACCGCCGTATGCCTACATGCAAAAGCTTCGTAGGCTGGCTATGGCATCGACGACTTGGTCATGCCTGGCATGAGGAATTTGCACGCGCCATGGAAGAAGAAGCATGTCATTGGCATTGAGAATGTCAAATTCTCAAGGATCACTTATGCGGAACTGTGAAGTCGAAAGTGACAAAGGCCAAGCATCCAGCGAAGACTATCATGACTACCTCTCGACCATTTGAATTGCTTCACAAGGATCTCTTCGGTCCCAATCATTATTCTGCTATTACAAATGATGCATCTCTATATGGCTTTGTTATTGTTGATGATTATTCTCATTACACATGGGTGCACATTGTCACTTACAAACATGAGGTGCAGGAAGTCTTCAAGCGATTTTCCTCGAGGGCTTCAACCATGTTTGGTGTGAAGATCAAGCACATCAGAAGTGACAATGGGACTGAGTTCAACAATTCCGGTCTTGATGACTATCTTGATGAACTTGGTATTACTCATGAGTTATCTGTTCCTTATACTCCTCAGCAGAATGGCGTCGTGGAGCGCAAGAACATAACTCTCGTTGAGATGGCTCGCACTATGCTTGATGAATAAAAGACGCCTCGTCATTTCTAGATTGAGGCAATTGATACTGCATGCCACATCATCAACAGAGTATATCTTCACAAATTCTTCAAGAAGACTACTTATGAACTCCTCACTGACAAGAAACCCAATGTGAGTTACTTCAAAGTCTTCGGTGCTAAATGTTGGATTAGAGATCCTCATCACAATTCTAAATTTGCACTGAAAGCGCATGAGGGTTTTATGCTTGGTTACGGAAAGGACTCGCACACCTACAAAGTCTTCAACAACGTTCTTCACAAGGTTGTTGAAACTGTAGATGTGCGATTCGATGAAACTAATGGCTCGCAAAGAGAGCACCTACCTTCTGTGTTAGATGAACCAGCACCTGAGGAATCTATCAAGTTCAAGGCTACTGAGGATGTCATTCCTACCGAAGAATCTGCTGAAGAATTCATTCCAGAACATGAAGAACGTCGAGCTGGGGCACCTAAAGAAAATGGTGCTAAGGAAAATGCTCCTGAAGAAAATGCGGATCAAATTCCTCGAAGACAACCGCTCATCCTCGCATTGCAAACGAAGTGCAAATCGAGAAGATCATCAATGACATTGAAGCACCAGGTCCTCTCACATGCTCAAAAGCTTCACATTTGTCTAACTTTTGTGGGCACTTTGCTTTTGTCTCTATCACAGAGCCCACTAAGGTAGGTGAAGCATTTCTGGAGCCTGAGTGGATTCAAGCTATGCAAGAAGAATTACATTAGTTCGAGCTCAACAACGTCTGGGAATTGGTCAAACGTCTAGATCCTCGCAAGCACAACATTATTGGCACAAAGTGGATCTACCGCAACAAGCAACATGAAAATGGCCTTGTGGTGAGGAATAAGGCACAACTTGTAGCTCAAGGCTACACACAGGTTGAAGGAATTGATTTCGATGAAACTTTTGCACCTGTTGCTAGACTTGAGGCTATTCGCATATTACTTGCTTATGCTAACCATCATGATATTATCTTACAACAAATGGATGTGAAAAATGCATTCCTCAATGGTAAGCTTGAGGAAGAAGTATATGTTGCTCAACCCCCAAGTTTTGAAGATCCAAAGCATCCTGACAAAGTCTTCAGACTCAATAAGGCCCTATATGGCCTCAAGCAGGCCCCTCAGGTGTCGTATGATACTTTGAAGGAATTCCTCATGAAGAAAGGCTTCAAACCTGGTTCACTCGACCCAACTCTTTTCACTAAATCTTATGATGGTGAACTGTTTGTGTGCCAAATCTATGTTGATGATATCATTTTTGGCTGTACTGACCAACATTACAGTGATGAATTTGCCCATATGATGAGTGAAGAATATCAAATGTCTATGATGGGAGAATTTAAATTCTTTTTAGGTCTTCAAATTCTTCAATAGCGCAATGGCATATTCATATCTCAGGAGAAATACCTCAAGGACGTATTGAGGAAATTCGGCATGCAAGATTGCAAAGGGGTCAAAATTCCAATGCCCACAAATGGCCATCTATGCATTGATGAAAATGGTAAAGACTTCGATCAAAAGGTATACCGCTCCATAATTGGCTCTTTATGTACCTATGTGCATCTAGGCCGGATATTATGCTTAGTGTTTGCATGTGTGCCTGATTTCAAGCTACACTGAAGGAATCACACCATAAGGCTGTGAAACATATTCTTCGATATCTAGCTCACACACCAACACTTGAATTATGGTATCCCAAGGGCTCTTCGTTTGATCTCATTGGATATTCAGACTCTGAATATGCTGGTGATCGTGTGGACCAGAAGTCAACGCCAGGCAGATGCCATTTCCTTGGACGATCTTTGGTCTGTTGGTCCTCGAAGAAACAGAACTGCGTATCACTCTCCACTTCAGAAGCTGAGTACATTGCTACTGGATCGTGTTGTGCTCAATTACTATGGATGAAGCAAACACTCAAGGACTATGGCATCAACGTGAAGAATGTGCCTCTTTACTGTGACAATGAGAGCGCTATCAAGATTGCTCATAACCCAGTTCAGCAATCGAAGACAAAGCACATACAAATTCGTCATCATTTTCTTCATGATCATGTGTTGAAGGGCGACATCTCCATCGACCACGCAAGCACTGAAGACCAGCTTGTTGATATCTTCACTAAGCCCTTGGATGAGAAGAGATTTACCAAGTTGCGGCGTGAGCTAAATATCCTAGAATCTTCGAATGTTCTCTGAAATGGACACACATCCTAACACTTATGTTGACTTGATGACTTAGATGCGCAACACACAAAGTAATGTTTTTCTTCAATCAATGAAGACTAACCCTCTAAGTGTGAAGAAATTAATGAAGAAATTGATTATCAGAGCCCTACGACAATTGTACGTGGTGTCTGAAATCAGCTTTCTTATACGGTGGGTTACGCCACCAACCAAAGTTGAAAAATCTTCAATTTGAGTTTTTCTTCATTTTTGAAATTCCTCAGTTTTTCAAATTCTTCAAGTTTGCATTGTCTTCACTCTTTCCGTCGTTATTTTTCATTGGCTATATATTTATATGAGTTTATGTCCTCTACAGCATTCACTTATTGCTAATTCTTCAAGTTGATTTCTTCTGCTAAGTGAATGTGATCGGACCCTTCCCCCTCTATGCTAAACTCAACCAAGTCTGTTCACAAATTCTTCATGTGCGTTGTATTTGAAACTCGTTCAAAATCTTCACTGTGTCCTTGACAGCTGAAGAAATTGCGAACGAAACTTTTAACTTATCTTATCTGGATTTTCAGCTTTGTCGCTCAAACCGTTCCTCATCCCACGACAAATACTTATCTATTCACCCACGATCCCAAACGATCGCCACCTCTCAGTACGTGGGTGACACATGTCAAGAGAATGAGAAGGGCCAGGGGCACGTTCGTCCGATTCCCTCGGGCGTACAGTTTTTCACTGCCACTATAAATACCCCCGCCTCTTCCTCACTTCGTTTGTACTCCGCTCGCTCTCACTCCCGCTCGAGCTCCTCAAACCCTAGCGCCACCGCTACTTCATCATCGTCGGTGAGGAAGAGCTTCACCGCCTTGACCTCGTCGCCATCGTGCTCGTGCTGATTGCGGATTTCTTCACGCCGCCGCCGCCGTAGCCATCTTCCTCTGCCGAGTTAGGGCGTGGAAGATCTGAACTGATGAACTTCACATCTACTCTTCCCAGTTCGTCGTGTTCTTCATCAAGGGTAATTAAAAGTTACTTTTACTGCCCGCTTTGATTCATATGTTTTTTTGAAAATCGTCAAAGGTGTTTATTCTTCAAATCTTCACACACATGAACACCTCACATGTCATCTGCTCTTGATTCGTTTCTCTAAGCAATGATTTTCTTCAAGATTCCTCAATTGTGTGGATTTTCAATCTATACAACTCGAACCTAAGATTAAGAACGCTTAGTGAAATTCTTCAAGACTCATCCGTCAAATTCCTCAAACCTATTCTTTTGAAAACCTTCCGAGAACGATATGACCTCTCAAAATTCCTTGCAACTATACTGCTCATAGGTACAAATGTCCGCTGCTGAATCACTAGGTTCTCATCAACTTAACTCATTTGCAGCGTTCCTCGAAGAAAAGTTGCACACCTCTTCATAAACTTCAGTTGTTCATATTCCTCAGCTAAAGAAAATGGCTGATGGAAAGAAGCCACAGAAGGGTGGAAAGAGGCCTGAGGTCAACACTGCTTTCGAAATCCCTGAGGACATATACAAGGATTAGTGCACTCCTGATGAGGCCAAACTTGGCAAGGAGGACAAAAATCAGCGCAAGGTGCGCATACAGAGGATAGAAAGGAGATGGGCATGGGAATGGAGGGAGTACAGATATGTTACTCCCAAGTATATGAAGAAATTCGCACTCAACCCTCCATGCCCAAGACCTCCATTGGCACCTGGCCAATTGGCAGATCCCACCAGCCTCAAGCGCGGTGAGGATTATCCTGATGAATGGGCCAACGCTACTGGATCCAAAGTTGATCCTCGACTTCATTGACCTATGGCACAAGGACCCAAACACGCCTTTGCCTGAGATGAACCTCACTCCTGGTCAAAGTCATGTTTTGACTGCCTTCATTGAAGAAGAGAAGTGGAAATTTGAAGAAGGCAGAAGACTGAAGAAAGCGCAGTACAAGAAGTAGCGCTACCTCAAGGACAATGTCATCACTCTTACCCCTGATCAACTCGTTGCCTTGCAAGATGAGATCAAGCAACTGAGTGATGAATTCAATCGCTACTATGCTGATTGGAAGGGCGCCAAGGTCCGGTTTGTCAATCTGACGAAGAAATTAACTTCAAGTGCTGCTGCTCCTGTGCACATTGAAGTTACTCCGGCTGAAGCATCTGCTTAGCCTACTAAAGAACATGCCAGCATCGCTGATGACAATCAAAGCCAAGAAAATGAAAGTACTGGCTGATGACCGATTCCAGCCATCGAAGAAATTGCTGTGGCATCCACTAGTGGTGCGCCTAAAGAAAGTGAAGAAGTCAGGCAATCGATCGGTTGCGCTCAAGAAATCGCACTAAATTCCTCTGCTCCTCCTGCGCCTACACCAACTCCGATCCTTCCATCTGCATCAGTTGCGAAGAAGACCAAGGCTGCAGAGCATGCAACTGTGAAGAAAAGGAAGGCATCAACTTCATCAGATTCTTCGGCTTCGAAGAAGATGAAGCCTTTGACAAGTTCAATTCACAACCCAATTGATGTCGTTCTTGTCTCATTCATGCCATCAAAGGACCTTGTTCCTTTTGGTGAAGATTATGTGATTCCCAGTGAATCGATGAAGAGAATCCTTCTGTTGCTTCGTTAGAGAAGTTGGATGAAGAAATTGAAGTGGATGCAATCCCTTCAACCCCAGTTGTCTCCTCGCCTATGCCTCAGTTCATTGCTGAAGAGGGTGGCGTTGAAGAAATGGAAGATGAGGATGTGGACATTGGCTGTACCACACCTGTGCTGAATGATGACTTTTGGGAAAGTCAGCACCCCAACTCTCCAATGTTCACTCCACTTCAAGCAATTCCTCAGTCCGCTGCTACTACTGAAGTACAAATGGGATCTGAAGAACCTCATGCAACCCCATCTGTCAATGAAGAAATTCCAGCCACTAGTGCTGAAGAAAATGTAAATGAAGAATTGAAGACCCAGGCTGCAGCTGAAGAAGAACCTCCAATTCCTCAGTCTGTGGACCCTGAGATTGTGATTCCTGAGGTGGTGATGCAATTGACTGACACTCATCAGCCCAAGCCAAAGGATCCCTTCTCAAAGAAGCAGAAATTCAAGGCTGATGACTTCTTCAGCGAGCATGTGTTCTTCACTGATTTCAACCCTTATGACAACGCTCGTCTTAGAAGGAAGTGCTTGTGGACTGCCAGCCAGGCCAATTTCAACTCTTCTCTGCTTTTCAACAAGGACAAAGTCTTCGACAGTGACGCCCCCGATTTAATCGTACACTAATCATGCACGCAAACGTGTACGATCAAGATCGTGGACTCACGGAAGATATCACAACACAACTCTAAAAGTAAAATAAGTCATACAAGCATCATAATACAAGCCAGGGCCTCGAGGGCTCGAATACAAGTGCTCGATCATAGACGAAGTCACGGAAGCAACAATATCTGAGTACGCATATAAGTTAAAACAATTTTGCCTTAAGAAGGCTAGCACAAACCGGGATACAGACGAAGAGGCGTAGGCCTCCCGCTCGGGATCCTCCTAATCTACTCATGGTCGCTGCCAACAGTCGCACGTAGTAGTAGGCACCTCTAGCGTAGTAGGAGTCGCCGCCGACGGTGGCGCCTGCCTCGATTCCAAAGATCTGGTTGCGACAACCGTAAAGAAAGGAAAGGGGAAAAGCAACCGTGAGTACTCATCCAAAGTACTGCAAGCAAGGGACTACACTACATATGCATGGGTATATGTGTAAGGAGGCCATATCGGTGGACCTGAACTACGTAATGCTAGAATATGAGGGGATAGCTAGTCCTATCGAAGACTACGCTCGGCAGCCTCCGCCTTGCAAAGATGTAGAAGAGAGTAGATTGAAATCCTCCAAGTAGCATCTCCAAGTAGCATCTCCAAGTAGCATCTCCAAGAGCATCGCATAGCATAATCCTACCCGCAATCCTCCCTCGCCTCCCGTGGAAAAGTGATCACCGGGTTGTTCGTGGAACTTGGAAGGGTATGTTTTATTAAGTATCCGGTTCTAGTTGTCATAAGGTCAAGGTACAACTCCGGTCGCCCTTTACCGAGGGACACGGCTATTCAATAGATAAACTTCACTGCAGGGTGCACCACATAACCCAACATGCTCGATCCCATTTGGCCGAACACACTTTCCGGTCATGCCCGCCTCGAAGATCAACACATCGCAGCCCCACCTAGGCACAACAGAGAGGTCAACACGCCGGTCTAAATCCTATGCGCGCAGGGTCCGGGCCCATCGCCCATTGCACACACCGCACGCTATGCGACGCGGACGGTGAGCGCACCTAGCAACCTCCATTACAAAGGAAGTTGCGTTAACGCAGTCCAACCCGGCTGCGCCGCCCATCGCCGACGCCAAGAAGGCTTCGCCGATACCACGACGCCGGATACCCATAACTACTCCCGCAGAGATGGTTAGTGCGATAGACCAAATGGCCGACTCAGATCAAATACCAAGATCTCGTTAAGCGTGTTAAGTATCCATGAACGCCGAACAGGCCAGCCCACTGCCTCCTAGGTGGTCTCAACCTGCCCTGTCGCTCCGCCACAAAGTAACGATCGGGGCCGTCGGGAACCCAGCCCACCTCTACCGGATGGAGCCACCGTCCTTTCAGCCCCCTCATCGTAATCACTTGCGGGTACTCCTCGAGTGACCGACTTTAGTCACCATCTCAGATAGTATGTATGTATGTATAGTATATACCCATGATCACCTCCCGAGTGATCACGACCCAATAGTATAGCAAGGCGATCGACAAGAATGTAGGGCCAATGATGATAAACTAGCATCCTATACTAAGCATTTAGGATGCGGGTAAGGTATCAATGATTGTAGCAACAATGTCGGCTATGCATCGTAATAGGATTAACGGAAAGCAGTAACATGCTACACTACTCTAATGCAAGCATTATAGAGGAGAATAGGCGATATCTGGTGATCAAGGGGGGCTTGCTTGGTTGCTCTGGCAAGAGAGAGGGGTCTTCAACTCCGGAGTCGAACTGGGCAGCAGCAGCGTCGGTCTCGTAGTCTGCCGGAGATAGGAGGGGGGAGAAACAGTAAATACATAGCAAGCAAGTGCATAACAAGACAACAAGCAGAGCTAGACGTGTTCTAACGCAGTATGAGGTGATACCGGTGAAGGAGGGAAACATCCGGGAAAGTATCCCCGGTGTTCCGTGTTTTCGGACAGATGAACCAGAGGTGAAATGTTGCAGGTTCACTATGCTAGGGACGCGTGGCGGATGAACGAATTGCGTATCCGGAATCTTCTCGTCGTTCTAAGCAACTTTCATGCTAAAAATAATTTAATCCGAGTTACGGATTAAAAGATATGATTTTCTAAAGATTTTATTAATTTCTGGAATTTAATTAATTATTTAAATCCAACATTATCCAGAATATTAAATGATGACGTCAGCATGATATTAGAGTGATATCAGCAGTCAACGTTGACCATTGACCTAGTCAACCTGACGTGTGGGTCCAGTGGGACCCACCTGTCATACTCTGTTAGGTTGATTAGGGTTTAGGTTAATCTAATTACTGTTTAGTTAGACTAACAGGTTAATTAGATTAATTAAGCAGGATTAATTAACTTAATTAATTTAGTTAATTAATTGATTAACTATTTTTTAATATATATTTTTAATTCTTTTTCTTTTTCATTTTTTTAAAAACGTTCTGGGGGGCGTGGGCCCCCTTGTCAGTGGCCTAGTGGCCAAACGGGCGCTCGCAAACGGGTGCGGGCACCAGCCCGCTCGGTGGCTGGGGCGTGCGGGCGCCTGAGCGAAGGTCGAGCCAGGGCGGCAGCGGGCACAGCAGCCCGAGGCGGGGCCGGCGGCAGGGAGGCGGAGGTCGAGCGGGATGGACCCGAACGGCACCGCTGGGGAAGCGGCGAGCGACGAGGAGGGTCGGTGGCGTGGCGCCGATGATCAGGCGCGGCCAGAGAGCCGGAGAGGCACAGGCGGGCGAGGCACGCGGGCGTGGACTTCACGGCCAGGAGGCAGGCGACCGGGGCGCGAGCCCGACGCTGCCGAAGCGCGGCGCGCGATGCCCGTAGTAGGGGGGCGAGGGCTCGGTGCCGGGCACGGCAATGGGGGTAAGCAAAAGGGCGAGGCGGTTAGCGGAGAGGGCTGCCGCGACAGACGCGCGCGGCTGCCAGGCAGCAGCGGTACGACGCGGCGGAGGGGAAAGGGGAATGGGCGCGGCCACGGCGGAGCGTGCGCGCGATACGGCAGCAGAGAGGAGGGAGGGGGGAAGCTCACGGGGGATTCGTAGGGAACGGGGCAGTTGGCGCGATGGAGGTCGGGGAAGGCCGTTGTGGAGGGGGACGGGGTCGACGTCGACGTAGAGGAGGCAGGCCAGCGATGGAGCGCTCCGGCGAGGACGAGCCCGGCGCTCGGCCAGGCGGGCGAGGGCGCGCCTGCCTGGGTGGCTGGTCGGGGAGGATGAGAGGACGGGGCGGCGTCGTGTGGCAGCGGGGCGGTCTGGCGTGTGGCGGGCTGGCGTCGGGGCGCAAGGGGCGACGGGGTTCGTTCCCCCGATCCGATCTGGATCGGGGAGGAGGGGGAGAGCGAGCAGAGTGGGCGTCGTGCGGGAGGGGGGAAGTGAGCGAGTGGGGCTAGGGTTTCTGCGTCCAGGGGGTTATGGGGAGGCCGGTTGGGCCAAGGGGGAGCTGGGCCGGCTGGGGGTCGTGGCCTGGGATTGGGCGGTGGCTCATTGGGCGGATCCCTGGGGGTTTTTTCCTTTTTTATCTCATTTGTTTTCTGTTTTAGTTCATTTAAAAGTATTTAGGCGATTTATAAAAATGTGTTTACTGCACTATAATTACCTATGCCATTTTTGGCACAGCCCGAACATTTTAGTTTAATATTTTGAAAACTTTTGTCGTTTGATTGATTTAGGATTTAAATTTGAAACGGTTTCGAATCAACCCGAGATTAACTACAGTGAAAGGGGTGACGTGTCATCATTAGTAGGGGATTACTGTAGCTTGATTATCCGGGCGTCACAATTCTCCTCCACTACAAGAAATCTCGTCCCGAGATTTAAGAGGGGAGTAAAGGGAAAGACTAGGTTACGAAACTCTAACGATCCTTCTTGGTCTTGGTTACTCTTCTTGAAGAGGTAGATCCACTACATTGATGTCTTCATTTCTCTGCTGCAGGTCATCATGATGAAGTCGACGTCCTTTCTTCGGGATCTCCATCGTACTTACGAAAAGGGTAAGGGGTAGCTTCAAAAGGTCAGACCTCTACAAGGTTGCTACCTGGTAGCTAACATCGGGGAAGGTGGCGGAAAGTAACTCTCGAACTAAAACTTAAGTAAATATCAAGAGCAAGTAATGAGGTTCCATGGGAAGTTTCGAGCGAGCAGGTAACCGTTCGATGCCTGAATAGGGCTTGAAAGGGGCTCAAAGCAATCGGGACTAAGTATTGCGTCCGGTAACAGATTTGATGATCTCTCGGAAGGCGGCTCGTGAACTACATACGAGGCCACACGCGAGGAAGAACCTTGGGAACAGGGGGTGCAGGAGAGTCAAGTTTCGATCCTGTGGAACTATGGGTTATGGGCCCACCATGTGGTTTAAAGGTAGGAAGGGGGGCTGACATCTTGCACGGTCACAATAGCAAGGCATGCCAGAGGGTAGCCTGTTAGTTATGTCGGCAACAACATCGATACCAAGGGCGAGGGACGAAGAGAACCATTTTCCTGCTCGTTGAACGAGGCGGACCAATAGGCAAGGTTCCCATCCATCGGTGGTTACCGAAATGTCATCAACAATTGTAACAGGGTTTTGCTGACGGAATTGTGCACCGAGGTGTTTACATAAGCAGTGAATCATTACTGCTTAGATTATATAGATCACAAGAGAGCTCAAATAAACCAATGGAAAGGAAAAGTGATTATCAGGTTTAAACAGAACAATGGAAAGGAAAATGTGTCTAAACACATATTTCAAGGGTATATCCTTACCAAGGACAAGTAGAGATTGATATCCTTGACAGGATATAAGGTAGAAAAGCCTCTAGGTGAGGGGAGAGAAATTTTCATGACATTATCCATACAGCGGTGTTTGGATAATTGAGCACGAAACATTTAGCATTGGGCTTCAAATGTCCTTGTTGAAAAGCGGAGTACCACGGACATGCTTCGAGATAGTATTGACATGGTCTTCAAGCAAAGGACTGACTTTGGATACAGGAAGGATCCGTCAGGAACAACTTGTAGAATAAGTCTTACAATTTCCTCATGGAAGAATGGATAACCTTGCTAATAAGGAAACTATAACAAGAGGTCATCCGCCAGTGTGCTGGCATGCCATCACCTTACCGGGTTATAAAGGACCAGTGTTATAACTCTTGGAAAATGTTCCAACCATCATATCTCGACCGAGATTTAGATCTCGATCGGTGTTAGGATACCTCAAACTCGGGATGTCCGAGAAGAAAATGTGCAACACAAATTGACGAGATGACATTGTAAGATTCTCGAGAATGAACTATGGAAGCGAATTCGAACAAGAGTTCAACATTAAACCAAGGAGAAGACGAGGAGCTGGTGATGGACTCGGCGACTATTCATCGAGATTAACAAAAGATGGATTTCCACAATGATGTGAACAAGGTGGCAACACTTGTCGATCAAACGATATAATGATGTATGCTCGATGAAAACATACACAATTAAATATTGGTTGAAAGGCACCAAATATGGGCTGGGTTGCACGACCAACGCCGAATGGAAATTTAGCAACCAGCACACTACATTGGAATTATTGTCCATTAACTCTGAAGTAGCAAGGTTGCTAGAGATATTAAATTCTCATAACAGAGTTCACTCAACACGGGAACCAAGAGAAGAATTATGATGGTGAGAAGCCTCACTGTATCAAGAATTCCTTAAGAGGTGGTGAAACTCTCACGACATTCTTGACATAAAAGATGGCAATACTCCAATGTAAAGAAGAACAATTGCTGGATAGCAAGGAACTCAAGGTATAACACGAAACAAGAACAAGTTTGTGTTAGAGGAAAGGTAGTAGCTAGAGTGGTCGATGATAACACTAATCATCGAGGGCAAGGATTGTTTTTCTCATCATGAATTCCATTGATATCCTGGAAGAGCTCAGAATGCTGATGATGAGCACGACACATTTGTCGAGAGAATTCATGAATATGTAATCAATTGGCGATGACATCAAGTCAAAGGAATGATGAAGCAAAAGGTTATTGAAACCATGGGTACGACACAAACTCCAAAGCAAGCTTGTTGTCCAAAGCGAAATGATATCATGAGGAAAATCGACGTAAGCTTAGCTCATCCTCAAAAATTGTGCTCGGGAAGAAGGACCAGTAGCATGCTTAAAATCGACACGACAAGGATATAGCCAAACAGATAGAAATGACGTGATTGAGTTCAAACTCGTAAGTAATGAAGGTTACCGAGACTTGTTTAATCGCGATGCGGACTCGAGTCAGTTATCGGTGTCTTTGAGTGTTTAATAACTCAAAGCCCGTGAAAAATAGGAATCAATGAGAATGTAGCACTTGATGAAGAACTCATAAGAAGTTATGCGCCTCGTGACAATCTCGAGATACCAGGGGTAATACTCAAGACGGATCAAAGTAGAGGTTGGACTGGGGTATTGATCCGCAGAAGGCAAGTGCTTGAACTTGTCCCGAGAAATTGGATCAAGGAAGAACAATATGGTCGGAAACCACGATTGCAAAAGACCAAATCCTAGATATAAGATGAAATTATATCAAGGGGATAATTATTGTTCACGAGAAGCTTACATGACAAGATCTACATCGTGTCCATGGGCATGAACACAAAGTTCAAGGTCGACTCCCACTTCTCCAATGCATAACCTATCATTCACTTCCCGTCTTCGAAGAATTTATAGATTTGAAAATATTTCTGTCAAAACACCAATAGATATAACCCGCATCAACTTCGGGTTCACATAGATTAAAGAAGGCATAGGTTCAACCCATAAGGGAATCCTAGGAACATATACCACAAGCTACAGGAGCAATTAACTCCAGCTCGGAAGTAGAGCATGGTTGACAAAGCAGAAGATACCGATTGTCAAAGACATTATGTATCATGGGAATAACTCACAAGAATTTTTCCAATGTGAAGGATACTAATGGATAATAACCCAAAGAATGGGCCTAGCGGTGCACAACGGAGTTGATGTGAGTATCGGTACTCAATAAGAGGAGGAAAGGATGCAAATGCGTCGGATCATAGAACATCTGAATAATTTGATGCTTTGGTAACAAAGGTATTATGATTTCCAAAACGAAGGATCAGGAGCAGACGCTCTGGTCAAAGATGGATAAGTTGGATAGACCAGAGGCACAATTGACGACAAATAGTTTGGTCGAGAACCAGATCATGTTCAAAAATGATGCCTGAGCCGGAAAGATAATTTAGAAGGGTTGATAGATGATTGTGTGCATTCGCACACATGTTGAATCAATAGGATCAAAATGACGGTGTCAAAAGATACTAGTGAATATTGCCAGATATATGGGAAGCATCCATAATGCAAGTAGACAAGTATTTGCAAAGCAATAAAGCTGCTAAGGATTTCTGGAGGATTGAATAGTATTTCAAAGACTTTTGTGAAACACCAGAACAACTGGGGAGGAGCGGATACTTGGTAAGTGCGAGAAATTATCCGTAGGGGTATTCATGTAACAAAGAACTGCAAGGCAATAGGCACAAAGTATTCTCGGAACATTAGAGAGAATTTCGAGGTATCTTGTAATAACAAGATCGACTGGGTGTAAAGTAAGAACGACGGGTGTAAGTATTTATCCATAGGGATATTGCAATGGTAGGGAATTGCAAAAGCGACAGGCACAAGGTCTCGAGAGAATATCGGAGAGTATCTTCAAATTCTCCTGGTTCACGGAGCAATCACCTGTAGTGAGGGTTTCTCCGGGAGGAAGTTAGATTTTAGTAAATTCATTACACCCGAATAGAAGAGAGATCAGAGTCCCAGAGTATCAATAAGGAGTAAAAGATCCTAATGTCACCCAATGGCGACGTGGGCCCATGGGCCACACAGCCATGTTAGTAAAAGTTTTGTAAAGTCTAGACTCGACTTCGGCCAAGGAGAGTGGAAGGGGATTCTACAGCAAATCGGCTCGATACCAACTCAGACGCCTCGATTTAATCAGACACCAATCATGCACGCAAACGTACGATCAAGATCGTGGACTCACGGAAGATATCACAACACAACTCTAAAAGTAAAATAAGTCATACAAGCATCATAATACAAGCCGGGGCCTCGAGGGCTCGAATACAAGTGCTCGATCATAGACGAAGTCGTGGAAGCAACAATATCCGAGTACGACATAAGTTAAACAAGTTTGCCTTAAGAAGGCTAGCACAAACTGGGATACAGATCGAAAGAGGCGCAGGCCTCCTGCGTGGGATCCTCCTAATCTACTCATGGTCGTCCTCAACGGGCTGCACGTAGTAGTAGGCACCTCTAGCGTAGTAGGAGTCGTCGTCGACGGTGGCGTCGCCTCGATTCCAAAGATCTGGTTGCGACAACCGTAAAGAAAGGAAAGGGGAAAAGGGGAAGAAAGCAACCGTGAGTACTCATCCAAAGTACTCGCAAGCAAGGGACTACACTACATATGCATGGGTATATGTGTAAGGTGGCCATATCAAGGACTGAATCGCAGAATGCCGTAATAAGAGGGGATAGCTAGTCCTATCGAAGACTACGCTCGCAGCCTCCGTCTTGCAAAGATGTAGAAGAGAGTAGATTGAAGTCCTCCAAGTAGCATCTCCAAGTAGCATCTCCAAGTAGCATCTCCAAGAGCATCGCATAGCATAATCCTACCCGCCAATCCTCCCTCGCCTCCCTCGTGGAAAAGTGATCACCGGGTTGTTCTGTGGAACTTGGAAGGGTGTGTTTTATTAAGTATCCGGTTTTAGTTGTCATAAGGTCAAGGTACAACTCCGGTCGCCCTTTACCGAGGGACACGGCTATTCAATAGATAAACTTCCTGCAGGGTGCACCACATAACCCAACACGCCGATCCCATTTGGCGGACACACTTTCTCGGTCATGCCCGCCTCGGAAGATCAACACGCCGCAGCCCCACCTAGGCACAACAGAGTGGTCAACACGCCGGTCTAAATCCTATGCGCCGCAGGGTCCGGGCCCATCGCCCATTGCACACCGCATGTTGCGTCGCGCCGGTGAGCGCACCTAGCAACCTCCATTACAAAGGAAGTTGCGTTAACGCAGTCCAACCCGGCGCTACCGCCCGTCAGCCGACGCCAAGAAGGCTTGCCGATACCACGACGCCGGATACCCATAACTACTCCCGCGAGATGGTTAGTGCGATAGACCAAATGGCCGACTCGATCAAATACCTAGATCTCGTTAAGCGTGTTAAGTATCCGCGAACGCCGATCAGGCCAGCCCACTGCCTCCTAGGTGGTCTCAACCTGCCCTGCCGCTCCGCCACAAAGTAACAATGGGGCCGTCGGGAACCTGTGCCCACCTCTACCGGATGGAGCCACCGTCCTTTCGGCCCCCTCATCGTAATCACTTATGGTACTCCTCGAGTGACCCGACTTTAGTCACCATCTGTATAGTATGTATGTATGTATAGTATATACCGTGATCACCTCCCGAGTGATCACGCCCAATAGTATAGCAAGGCGATCGACAAGAATGTAGGGCCAATGATGATAAACTAGCATCCTATACTAAGCATTTAGGATCGGGTAAGGTATCAATGATTGTAGCAACAATGTCGCTATGCATCGTAATAGGATTAACGAAAGCAGAATATGCTACACTACTCTAATGCAAGCAGATATAGGAGAATAGGCGATATCCGGTGATCAAGGGGCTTGCTGGTTGCTCTCGCAAGAGAGAGGGTCTTCAACTCTGTAGTCGAACTGGGCAGCAGTAGCGTCGGTCTCGTAGTCTACCGGAGATAAGAGGGGGGAGAAACAGTAAATACATAGCAAGCAAGTGCATAACAAGACAACAAGCAGAGCTAGACATGTTCTAACGCAGTATGAGGTGATACCGGTGAAGGGGGGAAACATCCGGGAAAGTATCCCCGGTGTTCCGTGTTTTCGGACAGATGAACCGGAGGTGAAATGTTGCAGGTTCACTATGCTAGGGACGTGGCGGATGAACGGGTTGCGATTCGAATCTTCTCGCCGTTCTAAGCAACTTTCATGTTGAAAATAATTTAATCCGAAAGTTACGGATTAAAAGATATGATTTTCTAAAGATTTTATTAATTTCGAATTTAATTAATTATTTAAATCCAACATTATCCGTAATAGTAAATGATGACGTCAAGATGATATCGAGTGATGTCAGCAGTCAACATTGACCATCGACTGGTCAATTCGACGTGTGGGTCCAAAGTGGGACCCACTGTCATCATACTGTTAGGTTGATTAGGTTTAGGTTAATCTAATTATCGCTTAGTTAGACTAACAAGTTAATTAGATTAATTAAGGTGATTAATTAACTAAAGTAATTTAGTTAATTAATTGATTAACTATTATATATATATATATATTTTTAATTCTTTTTCTTTTTCATTTTTTTAAAAACGTTCTGGGGGGCGTGGCCCTTGTCAAGGGCCCAAGGCAAACGGCGCCAGAACGGTGGGGGGCAGCACCGCTCGGTGGTCAAGGCGCGGGCGCCGAAGCGAAGGTCGAGCTGTGGCGGCAGCGGCACAAAGAGTTCGAGGCGGGCCGGCGGCAGGGAGGCGGAGGTCGAGCGGGACGGACCCGAACGGCACCGCATGGGGAAGCGGCGAGCGACGAGGAGGGTCGGTGGCGTGTGCGCTGATGACTGTGGGTGCGCGTAGAGCCGGAGAGGCACAGGCGGGCGAGGCACGCGGGCGTGGACTTCACGGCCAGGAGGTAGGCGATCGGGCGCGAGAGCCGACGCTGCCGCGGCGGCGCGCGATGCCATCGTAGTAGGGGGGCGAGGGCTCCGGTGCCGGGCACGGCGAAGGGCGGGCAAGCAAAAGGGCGATGCGGTTAGCGGAGAGGGCTGCCGCGACAGACGCGCGCGGCCGCCAGGCAGCAGCGGTACGACGCGGCGGAGGGGAAAGGGGAATGGGCGCGGCCGCGGCGGAGCGTGCGCGTGATACGGCAGCAGAGAGGAGGAGGGGGAAGCTCACGGGGATTCGAGGGAACGGGCAAGGCGCTGATGGAGGTCGGGAAGGCCGCTAGGAGGGGGACGGGTCGACGTCGACGTAGAGGAGGCAGGCCGGCGATGGAGCGCTCCGGCGAGGACGAAGCCCGGGCGTCAGCGTCGGGCGGGGCCGTTGCCTGGTGGCTGGTCGGGAGGATGAGAGGACGGGCGGCGTGTGGTGGCAGCGGGCGATCCGGCGTGTGGCGGGTGGCGTCGGGCGCAAGGCGACGGGTTCGTTTCCGATCCGATCTGGATCGGGAGGAGGGGAGAGCGAGCGGAGTGGGCGTCGTGCGGGAGGGGCGGAAGTGAGCGAGTGGGGCTAGGGTTTCTGCGTCCAGGGGGTTATGGGGAGGCCGGTTGGGCCAAGGGGGAGCTGGGCCGTCCTGGCAGGTCGTGGCCTGGGATTGGGCGGTGGCTCTCTGGGCGGAGCCCTGGGGTTTTTTCCTTTTTTATCTCATTTGTTTTCTGTTTTAGTTCATTTAAAAGTATTTAGGCAATTTATAAAAATGTGTTTACTGCACTATAATTACCTATGCCATTTTTGGCACAGCCCGAACATTTTAGTTTAATATTTTGAAAACTTTTGTCATTTGATTGATTTAGGATTTAAATTTGAAACGGTTTCGAATTAACCCGAGATTAACTACAGTGAAAGGGGTGACGTGTCATCATTAGTAGGGGATTACTGTAGCTTGATTATCCGGGCGTCACATCGACCATGAGCATATTCCTCACGTGGATATGGAATCAAGCCTTGCTTCTCTCAAGTCCTTAGTATGCTTCATGATGCAGGCTTGCTCAACTTTTGCTCAAACATAGTTGATTGGAATGAAGAGCTTATTCTTCAGTTCTACGCAATGCTGCACATCACAGGTGATGCTGATGTTATCAACTCTTGGGTGTTGGACTGGATGACCAAAAACACTCACTATAAGGTACTGGCCTCTGAATTACTTCATGCCCTGCCAATCAGTCCTCCATCTGAGGGTGCTCGTTGTCTGTACCAAGAGCCTGAACTCACTGCTCATTACATGCAAGTGCTCATGAAGCCTCTGAAGCCTGGTCAAGCCCCAAAGACCAAATTCCTCGTGAAGGAATTGTCGTATGTGCCAAGAACCATCTATCGCATTCTGGCAAAGACTATGAGTCCTATCAAAGGCCATGACTCATCAGATGAGGAAATTATTGGCATGATGAAGACTATGCTATTCAACATCATGCATGGCATCCCTATCAATTATCATGATTTCTTCATGAGGACTCTAGCGAATGTTGCACTTTCACCGTTTGAGCTGAAGCCTTATGCTCCTTGGATTATGAGATTCCTTAGAACAAGGTCTTCACTCAACTATAAAGCTGACTTTCAGAATCTCCTCAGCTACTTGCCACCGATTGAAGTCCTCAAGCGGACATATTCCTCAGCTGATGAGAAGGGCAAGGCACTAGCCGTTATTGATGAAGGTATTCGTCCATTGGATGGTCAGTTCCGCAAAGCTGCATCTTATTCCACCCATGATGACTCTGCCACTCATGATTCTGCTGCAAATGCATCCAAGCCAAATCCTCAAGCCACTGCCCCTCGTGTGATGATTGACCGTGAGCTGCTTCTTAGTCTTCACTAGAAGGTGGATCAAAACCACATGTGAGTTAAGCGTCAGTTTGGCTCTATTCTTCACAACATGACTTCTACACATAATGCAGTGAACAAAAATCATTACTACCTCCATGAAGGTTTTGATCGCACCTGGGCTATTCTGTCACATCTCTATGGTGAAGAAGATCTGAAGCAAATGGGTTTCAAGGAAGATTTTGACTGGTCTGCTCCTCCACCAAAGAAATACAAGAAGTTCAAGGTTCCTTCCTTGGTAGCCAGTTCATATTCTTCATCACGCGACACGGACGAGTATGAAGACTTGGACGACACTATGGCAGGCCCTACAACAACACACGACCCCAACAACACTGGCGCTCCTCCATCATCATGATATTCTTCAGGGGCGTTAGTCCTCATTTTCAACCCTTTTGGTCATTCGATGACAAAGGGGGAGAAATATGAGTTAGTCTTCAAGTGGGTCTATCTTATATGGGCGTTTTTTTCTAAGTTATAACTCTCGTTCTTTTGATGACTTTGCTGGATCGAGTTGTAATCTTAAGCTCTATGGTGGCCTGATACTTTTGCTGAGTTCTTCTGCATGCTTATTCCTCATTAATGTTAATGCACGCATGTTGAATTACATCAGTCACCATATTTCATCATGCATTTCAAATTCTTCATACTATATGTCAAATGCGTGTATAAATTACAAGATATAGGGGGAGATCTCCATGATTATACTCTTCAAGTGTGCATCGCTTCAAAAGCAAATTCCTCACTATGCACATCTTCAGGGGGAGTTCTTCTATATCTTGCAATCAAATTCCTCAACATCAATATTTACACTTCATATATTTATCCCAGTTGAAAACTTAACCTATATTGTCATCAATCACCAAAAGGGGGGAGATTGTAAGTGCATCTAGTGCCCTTCAGTGATTTTGGTGTATTGAAGACTTATAGGTTAAGGGACTGATGCATTTTGTGAGTGCACACAGGTCTATAAGTCTATGAGGAGTTTGATATTTACAGAGAAAGTCGACCCCTAAAAATGGAGTTCTTCAACTGAAGACTTTGGATTTCTGAAGACTTTGAAAGTGAAGAAATTGGTGTGACCTTGAAGACTTGGTAATCATTCGAGGAACATGAAGCATCAAGACTTTGGTTTTCGTAGTTTCATTTTCTCTTTCTTGGGTCATAGGAAACACCGTACTGTTAAAGGGGGTCGAGGAAATATTAAGGAAAATTTCCATGTGATGCTCAACTAAAAATCCTACACCTACCAATCCCTTCGAGTGAAGCCATTGGAAATCTCATACAGTTCAGCCAAATTTCTTCAAAGGATGAGACGAAGTTCTTCTGGTTGCTGAGGAATTTGTTCTAACTGAGGAGTTAGGAATTCACCAGTGCGGATTGCCTACACAGTGAGGAACATGATAGCCCTGAGGAATTTGAGAGTCAAAATTCCGACCGTTGTTGTGCTATGCGCCAGCTGTCCCAAAATATCTACCCACCTAACGGTCATATCATTGAAGGGCATTTATGTCTTATCATGTCGGGCTGCTCCCTAGGCTATAAATAGCCGCCGCCTACAACCACTAGCTAGTTGGCTGCTCCGAGAGAAACTGACACTTGTCATTTGAGAGCATCCCATCCTCCGAGGACTTTGAGCGAAAATCATCAAGTGAGGAAAACCCAAACCCAACACACCTACAACCCAAAGTGATTGAGCATCACTGAAGAGATTGATCCTGCGTGGATCCGATGCTTGTTACCTTTGAAGACTGTGCTTCTTCCAGAGGGTTAGGCGTCATGGTCTAGAGCATCCAAGAGGAATTGTGGATCGCTGAGTGACCTAGTCTGTGAAGGTTTGGAAGTCACCTGAAGACTTACCACGAGTGATTGGGCGAGGCCTGTGTGACCTTAGCTCAAGGAGAATACGGTGAGGACTGTGTGTCCGGGACTGTGTGTCCTCAAGTTTAAATACTCAGCTGCTCCAACCAGACGTACAACTGAGACAACAGTTGGAACTGGTCTACCAAATCATTGTCTTCACCAAGCTAACTGGTTCTATTTCTTCAACTCTTTCATTTCCTCATTTCTGTTGTTGTGTGCTTGTTCATATCTGTTTGAAGACTTTGACTGAAAACTTTCTCAATTTCCTCAGTTCAATTTCTTCAGTCTGTCCATCTTCATCCTGTGTTATCCTATCCTTACGCTTTCTGTACTCTGTGCCTGTCATCATTTCATCATGATGACTATGTTTGTGTTCTGTTGTGTTTACTTTTGAGTACTTATTCCACTGCAAGTAGTTCTTCATTTAGGAATTTCCTCACCAGCAAATTCCTAAGTGAAAAATTCATAAGAATCGCCTATTCACCCCCCCTCTAGTCGATATAACACACTTTGAACCTTTTATTGATCAAATGCTAGAAAGATTGTCCAAACATACACATTTTGGCTTTGTAGATGGTTACTCTGGTTTCTCTCAAATACATGTGTCAAAATAGGACCAAGAAAAGACCACTTTTACCTGCCCTTTTAGTACTTTTTCTTATAGACATATCCCTTTTGGTTTATGCAATGCACCTGCTACCTTTCAAAGATGTATAAGTGCTATATTCTCTGACTTTTGTGACAAGATTGCTGAGGTTTTCATGGATGATTTCTCCATTTACGGAACTTCTTTTGATGATTTCTTAAGCAACATTGATCGAGTTTTGCAGAGATGTGAAGACAGTAATCTTGTCTTGAATTGGGAGAAGTGCCATTTTATGGTTAATGAAGGTAGTCTTGGGGCATAAAATTTATGAAAGAGGTATTGAAGTTGATAAAGCTAAAGCAGATGCTATTGAAAAGTTGCCGTGTCCTAAAGATATCAAAGGTATAAGAAGTTTCCTTGGTCATGCTGGTTTCTATATGAGGTTTATTAAAGACTTCTCTAAAATTTCTAGGCCTCTCACTAATCTCTTGCAAAACTTAAGAAACCCTTGATTGATGCTCCTATTGTTCAACCACCTGATTGGAACCTATGAGGGAGTCCTGGATTAGGGGGTATCCGGACAGCCGGACTATATACTTTGGCCGGACTGTTGGACCATGAAGATACAAGACTCAAGACTTTGTACCGTGTCCGGATGGGACCCACCTTTGCGTGGAAGACAAGCTTGACGATCCGGATATTAGATCCCCTTCTTTGTAACCGACTACGTGTAAACCCTAGCCCTCCTCCGGTGTCTATATAAACCGGAGGGTTTGATCCGTATAGGGACAATCATAATCATCATAGGCTAGCTTCTAGGGTTTATCCTCTATGATCTCGTGGTAGATCAACTCTTGTAATACTCATATCATCAAGATCAATCAAGCAGGAAGTAGGGTTCTACCTCCATCGAGAGGCCCGAACCTAGGTAAAACATCGTGTCCCTTGCCTCCTGTTACCATTAGCCTTAGACGCACAGATCGGGACACCCTACCCGAGATCCGCCGGTTTTGACACCGACATTGGTGCTTTCATTGAGAGTTCCTCTGTGTCGTCGCTGCAAGGCTCAATGGCTCCTTCAATTGTCAACAACAACGTGGTCCAGGGTGAGACTTTTCTCCCCTGACAGATCTTCGTGTTCGGAGGCTTTGCACTGCGGGCCAATTCGCTCGGCCATCTGGAGCAGATCGACAGCTACGCCCCTGGGCATCAGGTCAGGTTCGGAAACTTGAACTACACGGCTGATATCCGTGGAGACTTGATCTTCGACGGATTCGGGCCTACGCCAGGAGCGCCGAACAGTCACGAGGAGCACGGCTTAGACCTGCAGTCAGACAATACTCGGGATATTGCACCTGCAGGAGCTCCGGACCTAAACCGGGGTATATCGCGTCGTCCGAGGACGGGTGGATGGACCCCGCTGATGTCTACTACACAACCTTCTTCTTGTAGACATTGTTGGGCTGCAAGTGCACAGGTTTGTAGGACAGTAGCAAATTTCCCTCAAGTGGATGACCCAAGGTTTATCAATCCGTAGGAGGCGTAGGATGAAGATGGTCTCTCTCAAGCAACCCTGTAACCAAATAACAAAGAGTCTCTTGTGTCCCAACACACCCAATACAATGGCAAATTGTATAGGTGCACTAGTTCGGCGAAGAGATGGTGATACGAGTGCAATATGGACAGTAGATATAGGTTTTTGTAATCTTAAATAATAAAAGCAGCAAGGTAACTAAAGGTAAAAGTGAGCGTAAACGGTATTGCAATGATAGGAAACAAGTCCTAGAGTTCATACTTTCACTAGTGCAAGTTCTCTCAACAATTATAACATAGATAGATAATATAACAAGCCCTCAACATGCAACAAAGAGCCACTCCAAACCACTAATAGCGGAGAACAAATGTAGAGATTACGGTAGGGTACGAAACCACCTCAAAGTTATTCTTTCGGATCAATCTATAAAAGAGTTCGTCCTAGAATAACACCTTAAGAAACAAATCAACCAAAACCCTAATGTCACCTAGATACTCCATTGTCACCTCAAGTATCCGTGGGCATGATTATACGATATGCATCACACAATCTCAGATTCATCCAACCAACACAAAGTACTTCAAAGAGTGCCCCAAAGTTTCTATCGGAGAGTCAAGAACGTGTGCCAACCCCTATGCATAGGTTCCCAATGTCACGAAACCCGCAAGTTGATCACCAAAACATACATCAAGTGGCACATGATATCCCATTGTCACCACAGATAATCACGGCAAGACATACATCAAGTGTTCTCATAAAAGACTCAATCGAATAAGATAACTTCAAGAGGGAAACTCAATTCATCACAAGAGAGTAGAGGGGGAGAAACATCATAAGATCCGACTACAATACCAAAGCTCGGGATACATCAAGATCGTGCCATAGAGGGAACACGAGAGAGAACACGAGAGAGAGAGAGAGAGAGAGTGAGAGATTAAACACATAGCTACTGGTACATACCCTCAGCCCCGAGGGTGAACTACTCCCTCCTCGTCATGGATAGCGCCGGGATGATTAAGATGGCCACCGGTGATGGGATCCCCCTCCGGCAGGTCGCCGAAATAGGCTGCCGAGAGGTTTTTGGGGGCTACAGAGGCTTGCGGCGGCAGAACTCCCGATCTATCTTCTGTTCTGGAAGTTTTAGGGTACGTAGGTATATATGGGTGCAAGGGGTATGTCGGTGGAGCTTCGGGGGCCCCACGAGGCAGGGGCGCGTCCGGGGGGGTGGGCGCGCCCCCCACCCTTGTGGGCAGCCCGTATCTCCCCTGACGTGCACTCCAAGTTCCCTGGGTTGCTTTCCTTCCAAAAATAGCTTCTCCAGATTGATTTCGTTCGCTTTGACTCCGTCGATATTCCTTTTCCTCAAACACCAAATAGGCATAAAACAAAGAATCTGGGCTGGGCCTCCGGTTAATAGGTTAGTCCCAAAAATAATATAAAAGTGGATAATAAAGCCCAATATTGCCTAAAACAGTAGATAATATAGCTTGGAGCAATCAAAAATTATAGATACGTTGGAGACGTATCAAGCATCCCCAAGCTTAATTCCTGCTCGTCCTCGAGTAGGTAAATGAAAAAAGATAATTTTTGATGTGGAATGCTAGTTGGCATAATTTCAGTGTAATTCTTCTTACTTGTGGCTTGAATATTCAGATCCGAAAGATTCAAGACAAAAGTTCATATTGACATAAAAATAATAATACTTCAAGCATACTAATCAAAGCAATCATGTCTTCTCAAAATAGCATGGCAAAAGAAAGTTCATCCCTTCAAAATCATATAGTTAGGCTATGCTTCATTTTCGTCACACAAAGATGTTCCCAAGTTCTATACCCCCGATGACAAGCCAAGCAATTGTTTCATACTTAAATAATCTCCAACTTTTTCAACCCTCACGCAATACATGAGCGTGAGCCATGGATATTGCACTATGGGTGGAATAGAATATGGTGATGGGGATTGTGTGAAGAAGACAAAAAAAGGAGAAAGTCTCACATTGACGAGGATAATCAACGGGCTATGGAGATGCCCATCAATTGATGTCAACATGAGGAGTAGGGATTTCCATGCAACGGATGCACTAGAGCTATAAATGAATGCTCAACAAAAGAAAACTAGTGGGTGTGCATCCAACTCGCTTGCTCATGAAGACCTAGGGCATTTGAGGAAGCCCATCGTAGGAATATACAAGCCAAGTTCTATAATGAAAAATTCCCACTAGTATAAAGATACAACTTATGAGACTCACTACATGAAGAACAAGGTGCTACTTTGAAGCACAATATATGAGACTCACTACATGAAGAACAAGGTGCTACTTTGAAGCACAAGTGTGGAAAAAGAGATAGTAGCATTGCCCCTTTCTTTTTTTCTTTGGCCTTTCTTTTTTTGGCCTTTCTTTTTTTTGGGGAACAATGCTCTAATAATGATGATCATCACACTTCTATTGATTACAACATAAGGATTACAACTCGAAACTTAGAACAAGATAGGACTCTATATGAATGCCTCCGGCGGTGTACCGGGATGGTGCAATGAATCAAGAGTGACATGTATGAAAAATAAGGCATGGTGTCTTTGCCACAAATACGATGTCAACTACATGATCATGCAATGTCCATATGACAAAAGTAATGTATGTCATGATGATGAACGGCATGGTGGAAAGTTGCATGGCAATATATCTCGGAATGGCTATGGAAATGCCATGATAGGTAGGTATGGTGGCTGTTTTTAAGAAGATATAAGGAGGTTTATGTGTGACAGAGCGTATCGTATCACGGGGTTTGGATGCACCGGCGAAGTTTGCACCAACTCTCAAGGTGAGAAAGGGCAATGCACGGTACCGAAGAGGCTAGCAATGGCGGAAAGGTAAAAGTGCGTACAATCCATGGACTCAACATTAGTCCAAAGAACTCATATACTTATTGCAAAAATTTAGAAGTCATCAAAACCAAGTACTACGCAAGATGCTCCTAGGGGATAGATTGGTAGGAAAAGACCATCGCCATCCCCGACCGCCACTCATAAGGATGCACAAGCCAGGTACACTTCATGTTTCAAATTTGTTACACAACTTTAACCATACGTGCATGCTACGGGACTTGCTCACTTCAACACAAGCATTCTTTAAATTCACAATTACTCAACTAGCACGACTTTGATATTATCACCTCCATATCTCAAAACAATTATCAAGCATCAAACTTATCTTAGTATTCAACTCACTCAAAAGAAAGTTTCACATATCTTGAATACCAAGTATATTAATATTAAGCAAATTACCATGCTATTAACAACTCTCAAAATAATCTAAGTGAAGTATGAGAGTTCATCTATTTCTTCAAAATAAAACTACCACCATGCTCTAAAAGGTATAAGTGATGCACTGGAGCAAATGACAAACTACTCCGAAAGGTATAAGTGAAGGTCAATGAGTAGCTAAATAATTATGCAACTATGCGGAGACTCTCTCTCATTTAGTAATTTCAGATATTGATACTTTATTCAAACAGCAAGAAAATCTAAAGAAAACTACATTGCAAGGATAGCACAACTCATGTGAAGAAGCAAAAACTTAGGCTCAACCGATACTAACCGATAGTTGTTGAAGAAGAAAGGTAGGATGCCTACCGGGGCATCCCCAAGATTAGATGCTTGAGCCTTATTGAAATATTATCTTGGGGTGCCTTGGGCATCCCCAAGCTTGAACTTTTGTGTCTCCTTAATTCCTCTCATATCATGGTTTCTCTTTTTATCAAAAGCTTCATTCACAACGAACTCAACAAGAACTCGTGAGATAGGTTAGTATAAACCCATGCAAAACCTTATCATTTTCTACTGTAACAAATTACTAAAATTATTATTCAACATTGAATACTAAATGCCTCTGCATATTTAATACTCCTATCCTCAAATAGAATCATTAATTAAGCAAGCATATGCAAACAATGCAACCATAACAGCAATATGCCAAAACAGTACAGTCTGTAAAGAATGCAAGAGTATCAATACTTCCCCGACTCCAAAAATTATGAACTAAAATTCCCACTGTAATAAATTTATCAGAGCTCAATAGGCAAAAAGATTCAACATTATACCACTCTCTGACGTTTCTAGGGATTTTTGCAACAGCGGTAAACTTTCTGTTTTTCAAACAGCAACATGTATACTAGCAAAATAAGCATGGCAAAGGCTATCCTTGACTTTTTTATTGAAACTAAAGATGCAAAACATTATTCTAACTAACATAAAGCAAATACTAACAAGATAAAATGACGCTCCAAGCAAAACGCATATCATGTGGTGAATAAAAATATAGCTCCAAGTAAAGTTACCGATGAACGAAGACGAAAGAGGGGATGCCTTCCGGGGCATCCCCAAGCTTACGCTCTTGGTTGTCCTTGAATATTACCTTGGGGTGCCTTGGGAATCCCCAATCTTAGGCTCTTTCCACTCCTTATTCCATAGTCCATCGAATCTTTACCCAAAACTTGAAAACTTCACAACACAAAACTCAACAGGAAATCTTATAAGCTCCGTTAGTGAAAGAAAACAAAACCTCCACATTGGTACTGTAATTAACTCATTCTAAATTCATATTGGTGTAATATCTACTGTAATCCAACTTATCTATGGTTCATACCCTCCAATACTACTCATAGATTCATCAAAATAAGCAAACAACACATAGAAAACAGAATCTGTCAAAAACAGAACAGTCTGTAGTAATCTGTATCAAACACATACTTCTGGAACTCCAAAAATCCTACCAAATTAAAAGGTCCTAAGCAATTTGTGTACCAATCCAAAGCAAAAAGAATCAGATAAGAATCACGTTTCTGCGAATTAACAAAACTAATTTTCGGGGTGCAAAAGTTTCTGATTGTCAGTAGGATCAACACAACTATCATCGTAAGCCATCCTAAAGGTCTTACTTGGCACTTTATTGAAACAAAACCTATAAAACATGATTAGTACAGTAGCATAATCATGTGGACACACAAAAACAGTAAGGATAAATATTGGGTTGTCTCCCAACAAGCGCTTTTCTTTAATGCCTTTCTAGCTAGGCATGATGATGACAAAGATGCTCACATAAAAAATAACAATTGAAACATAACGGGAGCATCATGAAGCATATGACTAGCACTTTTAAGTCTAACCCACTTCCTATGCATAGGGATTTTGTGAGAAAACAACTTATGGGAACGATAATCAACTAGCATAGGAAGGTAAAACAAGCATAGCTTCAAAACTTGAAGCACATAGAGAGGAAACTTGATATTATTGCAATTCCTACAAGCATATGTTCCTCCCTCATAATAATTTTCAGTAGCATCATGAATGAATTCAACAATGTAACCAGAACCTAAAGCATTCTTTTCATGATCTACTAGCATAGAAAATTTACTACTCTCCTCATAAGGAAAATTCTTCTCATGAATAGTAGTGGGAGAAAACTCAACAAAATAACTATCATATGATTTTAAATTAGGATCAAGATGACAAGTTTCATGGTTATCATTATTCTTTAAAGCAAACGTGTCATCACAATAATCATCATAGATAGGAGGCATGCTTACATCATAGTAAATTTGCTCATCAAAGCTTGGGGCACAAAAAATATCATCTTCATCAATAATAGCTTCCCCAAGCTTGTGGCTTTGCATATCATTAGCATCATGGATATTCAAGGAATTCATACTAGCAACATTGCAATCATGCTCATTATTCACATATTTTATGCCAAGCATTCTATGTAATTCTTCTTCTAGCACTTGAGCACAATTATCCTTTCCATCATACTCACGAAAGATATTAAAAAGGTGAAGCGTATGAGACAAACTTAACTCCATTTTTTTGTAATTTTCTTTTATAAACTAAACTAGTGCTAAAACAAGAAACAAAAAGATTCGATTGCAAGATCTAAAGATATACCTTCAAGCGATAACCTCCCCGGCAACGGCGCCAGAAAAGAGCTTGATGTCTACTACACAACCTTCTTCTTGTAGACTTTGTTGGGCCTGCAAGTGCATAGGTTTGTAGGACAGTAGCAAATTTCCCTCAAGTGGATGACCTAAGGTTTATCAATCCATAGGAGGCGTAGGATGAAGATGGTCTCTCTCAAGCAACCCTGCAACCAAATAACAAAGAGTCTCTTGTGTCCCCAACACACCCAATACAATGGCAAATTGTATAGGTGCACTAGTTCGGCGAAGAGATGGTGATACAAGTGCAATATGGACAGAAGATATAGGTTTTTGTAATCTGAAATAATAAAAACAGCAAGGTAACTAAAGGTAAAAGTTTTTTTTGAAGGGTTGGACAGTAGGAAAGACTCCTACTGCTTTAGTATATTACCAAGAGCGCGAAGGCACGTCTGTACAAGGTTACATTACATATGGGCAAGGCCCAGCAAACACCCCCCCACACTGGGGGAAACATTTTACTGGTGATCTAGGTGGAGGGAGTCAAGTACAGTGGCGACTAACTGTTTTCTATGGTCAGGGACCCTATGACTAATGTTAGCAAAGTCCTTTCTGAACCTAGTTTTCCAGGATGACAACGAGGGGGCTACTTGCCGAAAGTAGTTGTTGTTCCGCTCTTTCCAAAGGCTCCAAGCTGCCACCAGAAAAATATCCATGATCATGGGGTGGTTGTGCAAAGTTTTGAGGTGCACCATCATGTCCAGTCTGTCGCCGTTCACGGGCCAGGAGATATCGAGCTGGGCCCAACATTCCCTGCTGAAAGTGCATCTATAGAATAGGTGTTCCAATGTTTCTTCAACGTGCCGCCCACATAGTAAACAGTCAAGATTGCCCCCAATGTTATAGTGCCTCCGTTTGAGCATGTTCCTTGTGTTGAGGCGATCGGACAGAAGGAACCAACCAAAGACTTTGAGTTTGGGAACACATTTAGCCTTCCACAGCCACTTAAAAGCTTCATGCGCAGATATATCTCTGAAGAAGAAGGCGTAGTACGCAGTTGTCTTGAATTCAATTGCTCCCCAGACGCATGACCAGGTGTCATTTGTGTCGCGCACTCCAAGGTGTCTCACGTGTTGCTGCAAGTCCTTCAATTCAGCATGCGCCTGGAGCGAGAGGGGCAAGTGAAATCCTTGCTCGAGACTAGAAATGGTGAGAAACTGTCTGACCGAAGCGTCTTCCAGGTTGGTGTAAGAGAATGCCCGGGGGTAAGTGTCAGCAGCAATGCCATTACACCAGTCATCCTTCCAAAAGAGGACCGAGTCTCCCGATCCAAGAGTCACCTTCGAGACCCCCAGAACCGGCATCGTTTGGTGAGTTCCGCCACCGTAAAGAACCACGGCGTTTGCTATGCGGGACATCGGTGGAATAGTAGGAGTCCCACGAAGGTTTACCCAAGGAGTGTCGGCTTTTATTGTAAAATCTGTGGAGCAGCTTGAGAAGCAATGCGTCATTTTGAACCTTAAGATTAAGAACACCGAGGCCGCCACTTTGTTTTGGTCTGCAAACCATGTCCCAGGCTGCAAGAGAATTGCACTTGTCGCCATCATCTGTTTTCTTGATCCACAACGCATGGCGCCTTATTTTATCCAGTTGTTCAATTATTTTTGGCGGAAGACGCAGGGTGCCCATCGGGTAAATAGCCAGAGAAGTGACTAGGGAGTTCATTAGAGCCAATTTGCCAGCGTATGACATCAGTGACATGACCGCGGTGATCCTGCCCTCTGCTTTGCAGATCCACGGAGTGAGATCCGCCACTGTGGGTTTAGTGGTGCCCAATGGCAGCCCGAGGTACGTAAAAGGCATTTGAGCGCAAGAACAGCCGAAGATGGCAGCTATATCTTGGAGTTGATCCTCTGTGGTGTTGATCGGCACCAACGTGGACTTAGTGAAGTTAATGTGTAAGCCCACAGAATCTGCATAATCTTCAAGAATCCGTTTCATTCGGATTGCCTGTGTACGACAAGCTGGCATGACAATGATTGTGTCGTCAGCGTATTGAATCACGGGGAAGTTTTTATCGCGATAGGCAGGTATCGGGAGTTGAAGCTGGTTATCATTGAGAGCCTCATTTATAGCTGATTGGAGCAAATCTGCAGCGAGGACGAAGATTAGAGGTGACAACGGGTCCCCTTGCCGCACACCGCATTTGCACCAAAAGTTTTTGCCAGGGACTCCGTTGAGGAGGACCGAGGACTTCCCGGAGTTGGACAAACATTCGATCCAGTTAATCCACTTTTCGTTAAAACCCATGCTCCGCATGATCATGATGATGGCCGAGTGCTGAACCGTGTCGAAGGCCTTAGCAAAATCCAGTTTAAGGAGGACGATCGGCCGCTTAGAGGCCTGGCATTGATGTATGTATTCGAACGCCCAAGCTAAGCAATCATTGATAGAGCGCCCTCGAAGAAATCCGTACTGGTTACGATGCACAATCTTAAGAATAGTCCATTGTAAGCGGTTAGCCAGAAGCTTGGTGATCAATTTGAGGCAGCAGTTAAGCAATGTAATTGGTCTAAAATCATTGACTGTCTCCGGAGAGCGTTTCTTGGGGATCAGAGTGATGTAGCCATAGTTGAGGCTCTCCATATTGAGGTTGCCTTTATGAAAGTCTTCAAGCAGTCGGTAGAAGTCACTTTTGATAATTGGCCAGCATGCTTTCATGAATGCTCCGTTGAACCCATCTGGGCCAGGTGCGCGATCAGGTGGCATCTCTTTAATCACATCATCAATCTCTCGTGGTGTGAAGGGTACAGTGAGGGCATCGAAATCCACCTGAGAGCGTAACATATGTGAGAGGTTGAATTTCATCCGTGGTGGATTGGCAGCCCCCAAACGTTCTTTGAAGGCTTGAAAAAGGACCGACTCTTTCCCCAAATGGTCATCAACTTCGGCACCATCACTTGTTTTCAAGCTAGATATAAAATTCTTTTCAGATCGCTCAAGAGCTACGGCTTGAAAGAATTTGGAGTTTTCATCCCCAAACTTAATCCAACGAATGGTGCATCGCTTTCTTCCAATACTCCTTCCGATGTTGCGTAGTCTTAACAAGTGGCGCTTCAGATATTTCAAAGTTAGACTCGTGGATCGTGAGGGTGCGCGATCCGCAATGTGATCAAGTTCGAGCTGGGCTTTGTTGGTGTTTTCTAGGGCAACTTTGAGCCTAGAAGTTGTCTTGCTCCAACGGATCAAATCATGCCTGAGGTTTTTGAGTTTCTGACAAAGATTAGACGCCGCATTGGCTGACTTGCCAAACTTCAAAGGTCTGTTCCATGCTTGAGACACGACGTCCATGAATCCAGGGTGAGCAATCCAGTAAGTTTCAAATCTGAAAATTTTGCTTTTGGGTATAGATGTTTGAATGACAACTGAGAAAGGTGTGTAGTCAGACACCGGTCTGCCGAGGGGATTGACCATGGTGTTCGGGAATGAGGATGTCCAATTTAGCGTCGTGAAGAACCAGTCAATCTGCTCGAGTAGAGGGTTTTGTTGCATGTTGGACCACATATAATTTCTGCCTTTGATTGGTAACTCAGTTAGTCGTTGTTCACGTATGAAGTCATTAAACGTAAACATGTCTTGAATATTACCACCAGGCTTGTTTCTATTGTCGGGGGAACGAATGTAATTGAAGTCACCAAGTAAAAGCCAATCCTCGTTGAAGGGGATATTTATGTCAAACAGCCATGAGGTAAAACTGTCGCGCTGTTCCCCCTGACACGGGCCGTAGATATTAACTAGCTTCCAGGAGTGGGACGAGATCATAGATTTGAATTCAACTCCTAACGCAAACTGCTCATGAATGAAAACCTGACCCGAGAAAGCACTGCTACACCAGATCATGATGATACCCCAGAAGCGCCAAGTGAGGGAATAAAAGCGAAAGCATCAAAGCGCGGGGGGCAAATAGACTTAAGGATGCTAGCATTAAAGTCTTGCATTTTTTATTCTTGAAGACAAATGATCGAACAACCAGAAGTGCTGATCGCGTTGGATAGAGCTAGTTGTTTCTTAGGAGAGTTCAAACCACGAATATTCCAACAAAGTACATTCCAGTTGTGCAAAAGTACCATAATGAACGCAGGGTAGAGACTTTAGGTCGATGAAGCCGCTCCATCAACACCCTTGGATAGCACTTCTAAGGTGAGTTCGTCCGGAGGGATGGCACAGAGGTGAGTACCAATGTTCTGCATGGTAGTGATGTCAGTCGGAGGTGGAGATACTTCATCCTCAACCTGCAGAGAAGGGTCAGCTGAAGTGTTCACAGCCGAAGGAACAGTCCTAGGCTTCACTTTGGACTTGGTGGCGCGCGAGTCCAGCGGCTGGGTAGTGCGGAAGCCATCGTACTTGTTATTTCTAGTGCTGCGGCGAAGCGGTGCAGTTGACACTGGGGCTATCTTTTTACCTTTGCGGTCCTCCAACAGCAAAGACAGGCCTGTTGAAGCTGAAGCAGATGCAAAGTGTGTTGATGCAAGCGGCTCATGCATGATCGATGGCAGAACAGTACTCTCAGCGCTTGCATTTGGGGCTGCAGCCATCTGTGCAGTAGCATCTTCAGACAAAGTAGACGGATCAGTGATAATCTCTCCCAGAGCAGGTGCAGAAAAATCAGTCACACGAACTGCAGATTCAACCAAGGCAGAGCTCTCCAAGGGGCAAAACTGAAGATCATGAGCGTGGTAACGCGAGGTGTCCTGAGGAGTGAGAGCATCATCTTCAGCCGGCGCCAATTCCTGAATCTGAACAGCAGAGGAGTGCAGTGGTGGTGCAATCTGGTTGAACTGCAGACCATTGTCATCAGACAGAACCTGAATCTCCACATGTGCCGCAGCAGGGCGTACACCATACGCAGAGCGCCATGGTCCCAAATTCGCCAGAAAAGGGCGCAGAGCCTGATAGATGGAGGCATTGAGCTGTTGACGCGGGAGAGGATCAGCAAGCAGGAGTGCCAGTAAATGATCACCCTGGGATGACAGACTAAAGCGCATGCCCTGGTTATGTATTTCCACAGAGATGGAAAGCTGATCTTCCAGGGGAGTCTGGACAGGAGTTTCTACCACAGGATCAACCACAATCAGGGCCTGAGAAGAAACAGAGCTAGAATCATCAGAAACAGTGATGGATTCGCTCTGCATCGCCGCATTATCAAGAATATTGTTTTCTCGCGTAACACCGCCTTGAACTCGCATCCTCGCAAGAGCGAGCCAAGCTTGAAATTCATGAGGTGCGGTGGCATTACTGGAGGCTGCAGTCCCACCGGCGGAGTCTCAGGCCAAGCCTCCCAAGCAGCCAGGTTCTGGTTTGGGATCTCACCATGTCCAGCAGGAGCAGCATTGGGAGGAGCGGCATTCTGCACAAACCAATTGTGTACCAGTTGCTGATAAAGCTGTTCTGCAGTAAGATCCGGTCCAGACTGAGGGTGGGGGTTACCGTCAGGTGGAGGTGGCTCCTCCCCGGCCGGGGGAACCTCAGGCAGCAAAGCATTCCAATCACTACTGCGCAGAATCGTCACCTGCACAGTCCAACAATCTCTAGCTCCCCCTAGCTGCCAAACCACAAAACTTTTGGGCACAAGACGCAGACTGATGAGTTGAGCTTTGATTAACATGAACCTTCTGTCCTGCCTAGGATTGTACCAAGTGATTAAAGATCCGTATCCACCCAAGGCCTTGGTAATGTAATAGTCTGTCTGATAGTCATATGGAAAACCGAAGAACATGAGCCAGACGGCCGGACCAAAAGAAGTGGTGCGCCTATTGAGTGCTTCATTGTGAGGAACAAAGGTGATAAGCAAATCTTCTTCCTCTAGTTCCAGAGGAGTAGCCACAGCAGAGTCACGAAGAAACGAATCCGCAAACCCGAAAATCCCAATGCCCAAAGGATGATCGCTTGATTCAGTAGTAAAGAGATGGGCTTCATGGAGCAAACCTAGAACAGCATAGCGGACAGCCGCACGGCGGTGCAGAGGAACATAGCTGCTAGCTTCAGCGATCGCCAGGAAATCGTGGTTCAGAGGCGGGATCGGACCAACCACCATCCCGCTGCGCACCACACGATCCGCGGGTCCAGGCTCGACAGCAAAGCCCGGAGGAAGGAACGGGACAGGGTTCAGTGGATAGTTGGCCATGGTGGATGCGAGGGGCGAGATTGACAATGCTGGAGATGCAGAGCTTGATGGAGGGGGTGGCAGGCGGAGAGATTGACGCAGGCCAAAGTCGTTTGGGAACTCGAGGCAGAATGGGTAGCGTCAGGGGTAGATTTGGCAAGTGCAGAAATTTTAGGGACCCATTTCCATCTCGCGTGCCATCGTTTGGAGTAACAAGATTGCGCCACGTGGCTATAGGCCCCATAATAGGTGCATCGTGCCGTGGTGGGAGGCCTTGACCGAGGCAGCAAATGAAAAGCGGAAGGAGCCTCAGAATCCGGTAAATTGATGCAGTTACCATGGAACTGAGGGTTGGTGCCCGATTTTATGCGCTGGGTAATCTTCGACGGGCAATTAATCACCTTGTGATCAGGTGTGGAGCAATGAATGCAAATAAGCCTGTTATGGCAAGAAAAACGACTGTGTCCCCATTGCAGGCAGCGCGAGCACAAATTGGCCCAATTATCGGCGATGAGCGAGATCTCTTGCTTTGTATAGCTAGCTTGGGCTAGATCCGCTTTGTGATGGGCCGACAATGTAGGAGGCCACATTTTGTGAGGTGGCGCATATTTGAAGGCCGAAGATAAAAAACTCTGGGGCATGGTCGGATATGATGTGTTAATGAGGCATTTAAATGCTCCTAACTGCAGAAATGAAGGCAATTGGCCATCCTCAAATTTTGCCTGTACCAGATATTCATTCATTAAACGTAACCTATCCTCAGAAGGCGCAATTGTCGTAGACGCATAATGACCAATATTGAAAGATCCAAATTTGATATTTTGAATTTGTAAATCAATCATGTCGAGAATGAAGCACCCGCACCTCGAGGATGAAGCTTCAAAGATGATGGGCATTGGAGAAAACCATATTCTTGATAGGATGTAGATCAAATTTGCTAAGCTCTTTCAGCGTGGCTTGATCAAAAGCATCTGTATGATCATTAGAACATAGACAAGTGGTGATTGCCATAGGCTTCCGAGCCGAGATCAGAGGCAGTTCTTCATCAGCGTGCCAAGCGAGGTTCGCCAGATGGCTACGGGTGAAACGGCCATTAAACAAGTGAAAGTGACAAATGAAATCCGGCCAAACCCGATCTTTGAGCCCGTATATGAAATGACCAACTTTATTGTTAGCCACCGAGAAACGAAAAACCCGAGGATTGAGTTGAACCACTTTGAAGCCCGAACTAAGACCACCAAGACAGCATTGCAAGGCTAAACCCACCGACTCAACAGTCAGGGGGAAAGAAGCAGATGAGAAGGTGACCACAAGAAAGAACTCCTTGGTGTCACGGGAGGGGGAAAAGTGCACCGTAGATCCAAATTTCTTCCTCACCTGATCGGCCAGGGCAATGCCAGGAGTAAAATCCCAATGAAGCAAGCCCTCCATACCTTAAAGCTTCACTAGAGATCGCCATGGGAGTGGATGGAGCAGGTGGGAGAGAGGGGCAGGAGGGGGAGGTGGGAGGCCATCTCGTCGTTCTCCCTTTAAAAGTGAGCGTAAACGGTATTGCAATGATAGGAAACAAGGCCTAGGGTTCATACTTTCACTAGTGCAAGTTCTCTCAACAATAATAACATAGATAGATAATATAACAAGCTCTCAACATGCAACAAAGAGTCACTCCGAAGCCACTAATAGCGGAGAACAAACGTAGAGATTATGGTAGGGTACGAAACCACCTCAAAGTTATTCTTTCAGATCAATCTATAAAAGAGTTCGTACTAGAATAACACCTTAAGACACAAATCAACCAAAACCCTAATGTCACCTAGATACTCCATTGTCACCTCAAGTATCCGTGGGCATGATTATACGATATGCATCACACAATCTCAGATTCATCCAACCAACACAAAGTACTTCAAAGAGTGCCCCAAAGTTTCTATCGGAGAGTCAAGAACGTGTGCCAACCCCTATGCATAGGTTCCCAATGTCACGAAACCCGCAAGTTGATCACCAAAACATACATCAAGTGGCACATGATATCCCATTGTCACCACAAATAATCACGGCAAGACATACATCAAGTGTTCTCATAAAAGACTCAATCCAATAAGATAACTTCAAGAGGGAAACTCAATTCATCACAAGAGAGTAGAGGGGGAGAAACATCATAAGATCCAACTACAATAGAAAAGCTCGGGATACATCAAGATCGTGCCATAGAGGGAACACGAGAGAGAACACGAGAGAGAGAGAGAGAGATCAAACACATAGCTACTGGTACATACCCTCAGCCCCGAGGGTGAACTACTCCCTCCTCATCATGGATAGCGCCGAGATGATGAAGATGGCCAGCGGTGATGGGATCCCCCTCCGGCAGGGTGCCGGAACAGGCTCCCGAGAGGTTTTTGGTGGCTACAGAGGCTTGCGGCGGCGGAACTCCCGATCTATCTTCTGTTCTGGAAGTTTTAGGGTACGTAGGTATATAAGGGTGCAAGGGGTATGTCGGTGGAGCTTCGGGGCCCCCATGAGGCAGGGGGCGCGCCCGGGAGGGGGGGTGGGCGCGCTCCAACCCTCGTGGGCAGCCCGTATCTCCCCGACGCACTCCAAGTTCCTGGGTTGATTTCCTTCCAAAATAACTTCTCCAGCTTGATTTAGTTCCGCTTGACTCCGTCGATATTCCTTTTCCTCAAACACCAAATAGGCATAAAACAGCAAATCTGGGTTGGGCCTCCGGTTAATAGGTTAGTCCCAAAAATAATATAAAAGTGGATAATAAAGCCCAATATTTCCTAAAACAGTAGATAATATAGCATGGAGCAATCAAAAATTATAGATACGTTGGAGACGTATCACCCGCCCCGGAGGCCGCACACTCATCGGCGGTAGAGCCGAGCACAAACTCCAGCCCCAAGGAAGCCTGTGACACCGGACCCCCGGACTCGTGTCCGGCTATAGGTTCCAGTCTGCGCACCCCCGTGCCCGCCGAATCCGGTTGGGCCCCGGTAATGGGGTTCACTTCTGCGGATATCTACCAGCACGCGCCCTTCGGCGACATGCTGAACTCATTAAAGTCTCTCTCTTTGTCAGGAGACTCTTGGCCGAACTATGTCCGGCTCGAGTGGGAAGCAGGCGACGAGGAAATTCTTTGCCCACCCACCACCCACTTCATTGCCACTATCAAAGATTTAACCGACGTTCTTGACTTCGACTCTGAAGACATCGATAGTGTGGACAATGATGTAGGAGAAGAACAGGAACCACCGCCCATGGGGCGCTGGACAGCCACCTCCTCATATGATATATATATATGGTGGACACTCCCAAAGAAACTAATGGTGATGAGGCAATGGAGGATAGCCCCTCAAGGAAGAAGGCGAAGTATGAACGTCATCAGCACCGCTCCAAGCCCCGCCACAACAATACCGGCACAGGAGTCAAAAACAATCCGGATGGTGCCGAAGATGAATACAATCCCGATCAGCATGCCCTCGAGCAGGTCGGACAGGCGATGGACAGACACTGGGAGGAGGACAACTACATGCCCCCCTCCGAAGACAAGGTGAGCCTCAGCGAGGATGAATTCGGCATGCCTGAGGATCCCGCAGAGCAAGTTTGCTTTAAGCGACGGCTTCTGGCCATGGCGAAAAACCTGATAAAGAAGCAACAACAGCTCAAAGCTGACCAAGATTTGCTCACAGACAGATGGACCAAGGTCCTGGCAATCGAGGAATACGGACTCGACCGCCCCACCAAAAGGTACACAAAGAACAATTCGCTACCTCAACCTAAGAAGGAGGACCTAAGGCCCACACCCCGACGCCAATACACCACGGTCCGGGGCAACACGCAGGAAACGCGAGGCAGCATCCATAAACCTCGACGCAACATACATAAGCATCACAAAAGTAATGATGACGACCAAGACAAGGGAGTTGGTGTTGAATTCCGCGACCCCCAGCCCGGTCAGCGGAAACAGAACAGCTCAGGCCCATCCGGCCCGAGCAGCATACTCGACCAACCATGTCAAATTCATGGTACCCCTAGAGTGGCGGCCAAACATACCAATAGAGAATGTCGGATCCTCAAAACAAAACGCCCGGTTAGGCGTCAGAAACAATGAAAGGAGGTCTCAAACAACGAGAAGCCCAGACCACCAAACATGGTGAGGTCAAAGGAAGATCCTCCGCAGTACAAAAATACGGCCAACCATCTCCAATCTCATCGACCGTCCGGACAATATCCACCATAGCAATTTGATTGCACTTACTATCAAACCAATAGTTTGTCGGTTCCATCCCACACGAGCCCCTATGGGCATAAACAGCAGCCCAAACTCGCTGCAAAATTTGCTAGACAGGTATTGACCGCTGGAGGATCAAACCCATCAATAACATCTTCTAAAAGATGCCGTCCCAGGTGCAAAGGCCAAGTTTTACAGGCCCACCACCCTGGAAGTTGTCTTCGGGTCACCAAACAAATACCATGCCAAAGAATAAGTCTTCGGCACTGTCCCCTTATACAGTAACTACCATATACTATCGGGACGAACCACGTTGGATATACTCAACGCGGTACAACATCAGGCCAAACCCACGTGACATGGTGACAATTATGGGCGAGGCCACACTCCGCCCTAAGAGTGGAAATTATACCGCCGCTGATATAGAGAGTTGTGCCCGTTTATCGAACTTCGATTTGGCAGCCAACCATCCGAACACCAATTGAGGAGTCCAAGTTACTTTACGGCATGATAGCCCGGCTCAACCAGACCCCGATCAGGCACCCACGGTTCAACCACCATATGGAAGGCAACTGCCTCTAAGCATTTGAACTTATAGACTGACTTTTGCGCAAAATAGGACTGGCAACATGGAATCAGCTCGGACGCACAAGGCGGGAACACATAACTACCCCCCAAGGAGACAGTCCGGATACACTTCGGATCCACACACAGCCTCCTCTAGTCCGGCCACGACAGGTTCCGCCAGCACACCTCTTTTAATACGCATAAACCGTATTCATACGCATAGACATGTCACTCTACTACAATAAGCAGACTAAAATAACACTCACCGGCCGTTGTTCCTCATTGACGCTCTTTTCTTCGTCATAACGGCACCCGCACATAGTGTCATGCCCCACTATGCCAGGGGCTTCATAGTACTCATAATATGGCAACAAAGTCCGGCCACCTTTTCGGTCACTCGGCACCCCAAACTTATAGCACTATATGCATCAGCTCCGAATCATGTCTTGAGTCATTAGTTGGGTTTGCCTGGCTCCCATGTTTTGGTACCTTACGTTCCGCTCCATCGGCTAAGGTAGCGCTGGGAGAACTACTATGATTGTGTCCCGGTTCTTCCGGACGAGCACCTTAGTAGAGAAAGCCGAAAACTGATTGTCATGATATGGTGAGAGCTGGTCAGCTGTTTGAGAGGTTGTAAAATATTTAAAGATTTATTCCACATAATTCCATAACAAATGCAAAGTGCGATGGATCGGTCTTCCGATCAGGCGCCGTTAGAGCCCCTCATATGGTCTTTCGAGCACGAGGGGCTGTGCCTACCATACTCGAATTCCTATGGCTAAGTGAGAGTGATAAAGCCCTATAGTCTGATTGCCTAGTTCGCGGTGATGAACACCTCCTTCAAGGACCCAAAGATGGGATAAAGAGTGTTCAGGTATGTCCCGAACACCCTCGTACTTTCTACATGGGGGCAGAAGCCGACGACTGGCCAACTCTCAAGCTTTATATATACTAAACGGCCGCACAGGAAGGAAAAACGTTCATATAACAGACAATAAACAATTACAATGCTAGTATCCCGCATTACAAAGGACAGAATGACTGCCTTCAGGGAAATATAGTGTCTTCGGTACACTGTTCCACCACAAGGCTGGCTCCTTTCAGGACACCTTCATAGTATAATTCGGGCTTGCGATGCTCCTTTCCCTCCGGCAGTCCCTCAGTCATCAGCTTCTCAGCATCAAGCTACCCCCAGTGCACCTTCGCACGGGCGAACGCCATGCGTGCACCCTCTATACAGACCGATCGCTTAATGACGTCGAGCCGAGGGCAAGCACCGACAATCCGCTTCACGAGTGCAAGTAATCGCTGAATTGGCTCACGAGCCACGCCGCATAACTAAGTCCTTCATGGCTAGTTCGGCCGCCTGGTGCAGTTCGACCAGCTGCTTTAGCTGATCGATAAAGGGCACTGGATAATTCGGCGCCAAATACTGCGACCAAAAATGCTTCTCCGCAGACTTCTTCACCTCAGCCCGGTAGAATTGTGCAACATCAGATATGTTGTGCGGCAGGTCCGCAAACGCCCCTGGAGAAACAAGAATTCAGCTCATCGCTTAGAGTTCCTCGCATTACTACGTAAAAATTGCTTTGGGCACAAAAGGCCTTACCAGCCGCAACCTTCCGTGCCTCCTGAATGTCCTTCAGAGCACCTCGGGATTCCTCCCGAGCATCATCGGCGGCCTGGAGAGCTTGGGCGAGTTCGGATTCTTTCCCTGCTAAACTCCGCTCCAAGGTCTTGCTTTTCCTCACGGCCTCCTGGAGCTCTCGCTCAGCTTCAATGACCCTGGCCTCGTGCTTCTCGTGAAGAGCCTCCTCAGCGGCGGCCTTCTTGTCGGCTTCGGCCACAGCCTTTCTTCAGTGCCTCAATTTCGGCACTCGCTCCTAGAGCATACAATACAAATAATTTCATCAGGCACAACTATTAATTCGTTCTCAACTTAGCAAAAGGTTTCGACATATCTTCCTTGTCCTCCAACTGCTTCTTCACGCGGCCAAGTTCTTCTTCGGCCCGTTCCAGACTCCGCTTTAGTCCGGACACCTCCGCATTATGAGAGGCGGTCGTCGCTAGAGACGCCTGTTTTCAAACAAAGGGATATATGTCATTAACTGAGTCTCCTACGAAGCGGAAATTTGATCCCATGTCCGGCTCTCTCTCTCTCTCTCTTTTACCGGACAGTGCATCAGGGGCTACTACTCATACTATGTCAATCTTCCAAAGGTTTCTAAAAACATACTTCAAAGCCTTTTATAAGGCTAATGCAGGATTCATTCAGTCCGCTCTCAGCGGACTGAATCTTTTCAATCACCGCACCCATGAGGGCGCGATGTTCATCAACGACGGACGCACTCTTTAGCGCCGTCGATAGGCCGCCCGGCAACTCTCCTTGGACTGAGGTTGCTGGCGGAGCGGGCTTGCCTCCCTCCATCGAGGGGGGCTGCTCGCCCGATCCTGGAGCTTTAAAGGTCTCCAAGACCGTGTCCGGCTGCGTGCCGAATCTAAGATCGCCCCTGCCGTCGATGATCATGGGAACCGTTGCTCCCGTGTATCCGGCCCCAGAGGTATGCCCTCCCTGGTCTGGGTCTCACTGAGACGACACCTCGGTGTCGCACCTAGGCTTCGGAGGAGGGGCCTCTGGAGGCGTCTCGCTCTCCAGGGCATCTGAGCTCAGCGAATCCTCCGATGAGGACTGTCCGGCATGGGACCTCGCCGGGCTGCACAGAGTACGGTGACAATTAAAACTACTACACCCTAATAACTGATACGTCTCCAACGTATCTATAATTTTTGATTGCTCCATGCTACTTTATCTATAGTTTTGGAGTATATTGGGCTTTATTTTCCACTTCTATATTATTTTTGGGACTAACCTATTAACCAGAGGCCCAGCCCAGAATTGTTGTTTTTTTTCCTATTTCAGTGTTTCGAAGAAATGGAATATCAAACGGAGTCCAAACGGAATGAAACCTTCGGGAACGTAATTTTCCAACCGAACGTGATCCAGGAGACTTGGACCCTACTCCAAGAAGTGCCAGAGGCGGTCACAGGGGTGGAGGGCGCGGCCCCCTGGGCGCGCCCCCTACCTCATGGGCCCCCTGACGCTCCACCGACGTACTCCTTCCTCCTATATATACCTACGTATCCCCGAACGATCAGAAGAGGGGCCAAAAACCTAATTCCACCGCCGCAACCTTCTGTATCCACGAGATCCCATCTTGGGAACTGTTCCGGAGCTCCGCCAGAGGGGGCATCCACCATGGAGGGCTTCTACATCAACACCATAGCCCCTCCGATGAAGTGTGAGTAGTTTACTTCAGACCTTCGGGTCCATAGCTAGTAGCTAGATGGCTTCTTCTCTCTTTTTGGATCTCAATACAATGATCTCCCCCTCTCTCATGGAGATCTATTCGATGTAATCTTCTTTTTGCGGTCTATTTGTTGAGACCGATGAATTGTGGGTTTATGATCCAGTATTATCTATGGAAAATATTTGATTCTTCTCTGAATTATTTTATGTATGATTGAGTTATCTTTGCAAGTCTCTTCGAATTATCCTTTTTGGTTTGGCCAACTAGATTGGTAGTTCTTGCAATGGGAGAAGTGCTTAGCTTTGGGTTCAATCTTGCGGTGTCCTTTCCCAGTGACAGAAGGGGCAGCAAGGCACATATTGTATTGTTGCCATCGAGGATAACAAGATGGTTTTTTTTATCATATTGCACAAATTTATCCCTCTACATCATGTCATCTTGCTTAATGCGTTACTATGTTTTTAACTTAATACTCTAGATGCATGCTGGATAGCGATCGATGAGTGGAGTAATAGTAGTAGATGCAGAATTGTTTCGATCTACTTTTCTTGGACATGATGCCTATATACATGATCATTGCCTAGATATGCTCATAACTATGCTCGGTTCTGTCAATTGCTCAACAGTAATTTGTCCACCCACCGTAGAATATCTATGCTCTTGAGAGAAGCCACTAGTGAAACCTATGGCCCCGGGTCTATTCTCATCATATCATTCTCTATCACTTTATTTATTTGCTTTGCTTTTACTTTGCCTTTTACTTTTTACTTTGCATCTATCTATCAAAAATACCAAAAATGTTATTTATCATCTCTATCAGATCTCACTATCATAAGTGACCGTGAAGGGATTGACAACCCCTAATCGCGTTGGTTGCGAGTTGCTATCATTTTGTGTAGGTACGAGGGACTTGTGCGTGGTCTCCTACTGGATTGATACCTTGGTTCTCAAAAACTGAGGGAAATACTTACGCTACTTTGCTGCATCATCCTCTCCTCTTCGGGAAAATCCAACGTAGTGCTCAAGAGGTAGCAAGAAGAATTTCTGGCGCCGTTGCCGGGGAGGCTCACGCAAGCAAGTCAACTATACCAAGTACCCATCGCAATCCCTATCTCTCGCATTACATTATTTGCCATTTGTCTCTCGTTTTCCTCTCCCCCACTTCACCCTTGGCGTTTTGATTACCCTCTCTTTCCCAATCTCCTCCTCTCTTTCCCGTTTGCCTTTTTCTCGTTGCCTCTTTGTTTGCTCGTGTGTTAGTTTGCTTGTCGTCATGACTAGTTTCATATCTTCTCCGTTATCTCCCGAGAATGAAGTCCTAAATTTTAAGCAAAGGGAGGGAGAAAATCTAAAAGATGCTTGGTATAGAATTTGCAATGCTCAAAATAAATCTACCAGGAAGCAATCTACTTCAGTTCTTCTTCACAATTTTTACGTAGGTGCTAATCCTTGGTATAGATATATCCTTTATACCATTACCGGAGGGAATTTGTTGGGTAGCCATACTTTTGATTCTTATAATGCTTTAATAGATATATTTGGCTCACCACCCCTTTTGATTAATGGAACTACGTTGACTTTGGAGCATGTTATGCAAAGGCTTGAAACTATTGAAAATAAAGTTGCTACCATCGAATCAATTGAAAATCTTGATAAAAAGATCCACAATCAAATTACCCAATATGGATCTAAGGTAGGAATGACTTTGAAAAATATTAAGGAAAAAGAACCCATAGTTAATGAGAAAATAAATCTAGATTCCACAAGAATCGATAAACTTGAGGGTATCATTACCAACTTGGGAACCGCTTTTTCTTCCGTTCAAAACACTCCAAGTTCTTCCACTAAAAATACTAAGCTTATTTATGTTCCTAAGAATAAGGGTGAATCATCTAGTAAGGAAATCATGGATCTTAAATCTATAAGTGTTCATCCCAATCTTTTTACCATCATTAAGGAACCATTTGCTATAGATGAATTTTTTGATCTTTTGCCTGAAAATTTGACAATTACAAGGAAGAAAGAAAATTCTAAAGGAGGTAGATGCCTCATTGAAGAATTGCCTACAAAAGATGGCAATACCTAGATCTATCCTTGCTTTTATGCCTAGCTAGGGGCGTTAAACGATAGCGCTTGTTGGGAGGCAACCCAATTTTATTTTGTGTTTTTGTTTTTGCTTCTGTTTAGGAATAAATAATCCATCTGCCTTCTGTTTGGATGTGGTTTTATGTTTCAATTAGTGTTTGTGCCAAGTAGAACCTATAGGATAACCTACGATGATAGTTGATTTGATTCTGCTGAAAAACAGAAACTTTGCAAGCACAAATATAATTTTGTTAAATCACAAGAACGTGTTTTTGCGTTGATTCTTTTTGCTGCTGTATAAACAAATTGTCCAGGACTTCCTATTTTTGTAGAATTTTTAGAGTTCCACAAGTTTGCATTAGTTACTGATTACTCTGATCGCTCTGCTTTTTGATGATTCTGTTTTACGTGTGTTGTTTGCTTATTTTGATGAATCTATGGCTAATAAAATAGTTTATAATCCATAGAGCAGTTGGAATACAGTAGGTTTAACACCAATATAAATAAAGAATGAGTTCATTACAGTACCTTGCAGTAGTCTTTTGTTTTCTTTCTCTAACGGAGCTCACGAGATTTCTGTTGAGTTTTGTGTTGTGAAGTTTTCAAGTTTTGGGTTAATTCTTTTGATGGATTATGGAACAAGGAGTGGCAAGAGCCTAAGCGTGGGAATGCCCATGGCACTCCCAATATGTCGGTGTACTAAGGTAGGGGTACCTCAGTACCCCAACTTGTGCACGGGCAGTCCCAGTTCCCCACAGCCAGATCCACCAAATGCTTGCGGGAGACCATCTCCGCTCCACACCAAGCCATTCAAGAACAAAGTATATAAGATAGAAGCTCAAGACCCCGGCAAGAGGAGCTTGCCGGGAAGGCCATTCTGTGCTCAAGGCTACATCACTCCTACAGATCCCCCGGCGAGAGGAGCTCGCCGGGAGGACTAGAAGATCATATCACGAAGACACGCCTCGGCGCTGCGCGCGCCCGGGCGAGGACCCGGGAGCGGCAAGTCACAGAGCTCGACAAGCCCCGGCCCGGCAAGATCAAGACCCGGCAAGGCGCTTGCCGGGAGAGCTATCTACGTGCTCGCGACTCCAGCTCATCTGCCCACGCCGTCTCCGGCCTTCTCCAGAGACGCGTGGCGGATGGTCAGGCTGCATGAGGAATGCGGTGGCACTCCACGGTGGTGGCCGCCGCCGTGGCGAAAGGAGACGAATGGCGGAGCTTTTGGGGCGACGGCGACGGCATTTAATGCTCTTGTCCCCTCTGTCAAAAGTAGGTAGAAAGCACCGTAGTGCCACTGTTCCCCGACCTGCTCCAACTACCACCTCTTTTACGTTTTACCCTCTACCTCACGCTGACACTGTCGGTGACCCTTGCCCTATAAAAGGAGGCCCATGCACAACGAGAGGGGTTCCACGACCGCTACTCGCGAGGGATCATTCGCCACTCGCGGAAGGTTCGAACCCCGCAACTCCAAATACTTAGGATTCGCCGGTTTCACACACCACTCCACCGCTTGCTCGCATTCTTGAGCAAGATCTAATACAACACAATGCAGCAAGAGGGTTTTACGCGACCATCGCGGCCAAGCTGGGTAAAATCCCCGCGTGCATCGCTCGATCCGCTCTCCGCGCAGCCTCCGCCCCGCATCAACACACGAAGGGCCCCGCCCCATAGGTGCCACGCCACCCATCGTCGCGACATCTCTGGCGCGCGCTGTAGGTGCGCCGAGGTTGTGCGAACTGATCCGGCGTTCGCGCCAAAGACTCTTCATCAACCTCTCCGGCTTCATCAGCAGCTTCATCGACAACCACGCCATGGCCTCAAGACGAGCTTCGAGGGTCGCGACCCATCTCCGTTTTCCCGCCTCCACCGGAGCCAACGGCAGCGGAGGAGACGCTGGTGGAAGGGTGGACACCGCGAGGGCGCCGGTGCCACCAGATCCGAGGGACAGGACGGAGGACCACGCCGCCTCCGAGATCCACGCCCATCTCAGCGACGACGACCCAGCAGCGCCATACCGCAGGAGGTGGTATCCGCTTGTTGGAACAGGGACACGCCGGAGGCTCGCGAGATGTTCCGACCCCATCCGGACACGGGCAAAGCGGGCGCCGACAGACCTCGCTCCTTCCAACACTGCCGGAAGCCCGAGCGCGTCCGCTCCCGCGCCGCCGCTCCCGCTTCCCTCCACTTCGCGAAGCGCCACGAGCGCGAATGCTCTCGACTTCTCCGCGGCGGACAAGGTCGAGGATCGGAGGGCTACCATCCAGCCTGGTCGCCGCCAACAACGACCGTCAACAGCGGCTCGCGGCTCGCGCCGCGCAAGCGGGAAGGCGAAGGCCTGCGGTGATAAGACCGCGGGGTGCAACTACCGTGCACTCCCGCCGCTGAAACGAAGACGCCGCCCGCCGAACAACGCCGACGACGGCTCCACGGCATCGCCGGACCCGCTGGCTCGCCGAGATCAACGCCAGTCCTCGACGAGCGGGCGGCAAGAAGATGCCCGACCACGATCGAGCGCCGCCGAGACTCGGCGACAACTGATCGAGAGCTGGGAGCACTGTGGCGCGCGACGCCCGGCGAGCCAGCGACTTGCCGACGTGGGTAGCTGCCCTGCTGCTCACCCGTGAATCGCGGCGCGCCCAAAGGGCCTAGCATGAAAAACTTCAAGCCCGACGCATCGAAAAGTACGACGGCAAGACACACCCTCGGAGTTTCTCAGTATCTACACCATCGCAGTGCAGGCTGCCGGGGGGCGCGACGAGAAGATTCTGGCGAACTACTTCCCGCTCGTGCTTAGGCCGAACGTTCGTTCTTGGCTTATGCACTTGCCGGAGGGCTCCATTTCCTCTTGGGCGGATCTTTGTCATCGTTTGTTGGTGCCTTCACTGGCGGCCACAAACCCCACGGCCAAGAAAGTGATCTCCACATTTTGGCCCAGAAGGAAGGAGAATCCCTGCGCAAGTACATCCAACGCTTCAGCCGTGTGCAACACAACATCCCCGACGTCCACCCTGCCGCGGTTATCGTAGCGTTCCACCGAACGTCGCGAATCGCCGCGATGCGTGAAGAGATGGCGATGACCAAGATCCGGATGTCACGAGCTTTATGCCTCGGTTGATAAATGCGCACGCTGAAGAGGGAGGAGGCTTCCGGGAGGATCTTTGGCGCAGGAGGGAGCGACTCCGACGACGCCGCCCCGCAAAGAAGCGCCGCGCAGTGTCTTCCGAAGAAGAACAAGGAACAGGTGCTTGCCGTCGAAAAGTCCGCAAGGAAGCTCCCGCCAAGCAAACACAAAGTTGGCAGTTCGGCAAGGAGCTTGCCCCTGTGGCGGCAGCCGACAAGCAGGACGCCCCCGGCAAGCAATACTGCAAAATCCACCGCACCAAAGGCCACGACCTCTACAACTGCAAGCGCGTCGATTATCTCGTCGAGCAGCAGAAAGCTGAGTACGAGAGGCGCGACAAGGAGAGGGCCCAAGGTGGCGGAGGAGAACCGAGCAAGAAGCGGCCGTTCGTCGGTCGGGGAGGACCTCCCGGCAAGGCCAAGCGGCGACAAGGTGATCGACCTTCTCGGAGCCGCGACAAGGATGAAGAAGACGGCGAAGAGGACGTGGAGGATGAGGACGACAGTGAGCAGGAATTTCAGAAGGCCACGGAGGTCCTGTGCGTTGACGGTGGCGCACACACACCTCTCACCGCCAACTAAAGCAAGGCACGTGAGGTGAATGCGGCAGAGCCGCCCATGGAGTCACGCAGACTCCTCAAATGGTCCAGCACGCCCATCATTTTCGATCTTCAGGATCACCCCGACCGCACCACCGCGGTCGGGTGCCCGCCGATCTTGGTCTCGCCCACCATCCGCAACCTCAAGGTCACCAAGATGTTGGTCGACGGCGGGCCGGGCTGAACTTGATTTCTCCGCCGTGATCAAGAAACTCCAAATCCCTGATGACGAAGCTCAAGAGACCGCCCTTCCAAGGAATCAACCCGGGAGGAGCAGGCCCAAGGAAAAATCACCTTGCCGGTGACCTTTGGCGGGAGGTCAACTTCAGGACCGAGAGCATTACTTTCGACGTTGCCGATATTCCGTTGCCATACAACGGGATACTCGGGCGTCCCGCCCTCGCCAAGTTCATGGCGGCTTCCCATTACGCCTATAACGTGCTCAAGATGCCGGGTCCGATAAGCATCATCACTGTCCGCAGCGACAAGAAAGACGCGCTTATCTGCACCGACCAGATTTACCGGGATGCGGCCGCGGCGGCCGACAAGGATGCACTTGCCGCTGAAGTTCCCAAAGGAAAAAGACGAAGACTGCACGGCAAGCGCCGGGGCCCACTCCGCAATCGCACCCTTCGAGTGTTGCGCTGCTAGCGAGGACGCCCGCCGAGCTCCACCGCAAGGATAAAAAGGATGGCTGCCCGCCGCAACCAAGAAGGTGTCCGCCAGGAGGACGGCACCGGTGGTACCTTCACCATCGGTGCCACGCTGACACAAATAGGAAAGCGCGCTCGTTGCTTTCTGCGAGGCGAATGTCGATGTGTTTGCATGGCAGCCATCCGACATCCCCGTGTTCCTGTGAAGGTAATTGAGCACAAGCTTGCCGCTTGCCCCATGCGCGCCCGTCAAGCAAAAAGTGAGGAAACAAGCCGTGGAACGCCAAGAGTTCATCAATGAAGAAATCAAGAAACTAGAGGCAGCAGGCCTAGTCAGGTGTGATCCATCCGACGTGGCTAGCAAACCCGCTTGTCGCGGCGCAAGGCCAATGGGAAATGGAGACTATGTATTGACTTCACCGATGTGAATAAAGCATGTCCCAGGATCCGCTCCTTGCCGCAAGATCGACCAGATTGTTGACTCCATTGCCGGATGTGAGCTACTCGCTTTTTGATGCGCACTCGGGCTATCACCGATCTTCATGGCCAAAGAAGATGAAGAGAAAACTGCGCTTATCACTCCATGTGGCACCTATTGCTTCACACGCATGCCATTTGGGCTGAAGAATGCAGGTCAACGCTATGCAGGGTAGTGTATACCGCTTTTGAGCCACAGATCCACGTAAATGTAGAAGCTTACATGGATGACATCGTGGTGAAGAGCAAGAGCAAGGATACACCGATTCAAGATTTAGAAGAGACATTCCGTAATCTGCGCAGGATACAGATTAAAATTGAACCCCGAGAAGTGCGTCTTTGGGGTTCCCTCCGCAAGCTTCTCGGTTCTTTGTGTCGCAGAGAGGATCAAGCCAACCCCGATAAGATTAAAGCAATCGAGCAGATCCAAGCCCCAAAGCGGGTCAAGGATGTCAGAAGGCTCGCAGGTTGTGTGGCTGCCCTCAGTAGATTCATTTCAAAGTCTGCCGAGCGCGCCCTGCCTTTCTTCAAAATCTTGAAGAAGGCAGGGCCCATGAAGTGGACTCCAGAAGCGGAGACAGCGCTGCAAGACTTGAAACATTACCTGTCCTCCACTCCAATACTTGTCGCACCTAAACCACAGGAGAAATTGCTGCTATACCTAGCGGCAACCAACCAAGTGGTTAGTGCTGCGCTAGTAGCGGAGAGGGAGTCCGACGAGGAGGCTGCTCCACCGGCAAGCCAGCCCAGCGACAAGCAGGGGGCTGTTCCGACAAGCCCCGGCCCCGGCGAGGACAGCCCTGCGCAGGAGCAAGGCGAGGTGCGGAAAAAGATGGTGCAGCGTCCGGTATATTTTGTAAGCTCCCTTCTCCAGGGAGCCAGATCAAGATACTCCGGTGTACAAAAGTTGCTTTTCCGCCTTCTCATGGCCTCAAGAAAGCTGCGCCATTACTTCCAAGCACACGAGATAACAAAGGGTCACTCGCTTCCCGCAAGAGGATATTGCACAACCTCAAGCAACAGCAGGATCGCTGAGTGGGCACCGAGTTGTCGAGCTTCGACTCAAGTTTGAAAGTATTTCAACCATACAGAGCCGGGCTCTGGCTGAATTTATAGCAGAGTGGACCCCAACACCTGATGAAGAAGTTCAAGAAAAAAGTACACCCGCACAAGGAGCGACGAGTGAATGGGTAATGTACTTCGATGGTGCCTTCTCCTACAAGGCACCGTGCAAGCGCCAGACTCATCGCACCCACCGGAGAGCACCTCAAGTATGTTATCCAGATGCACTTCCCAAGAGAGCAAGCGACAAACAACACCGCTGAATACGAGGGCTTGCTTGCCGCCTCAGATTGCGGTCGAACTTGGGATCAAGAAGTTGATCGTATGGGAGATTCCAGTTGGTGGTCCGCAAGTTAACAAGAACTATCAGAGCCCTTTGATGGAAGCCTATGTAGATGAAGTGAGGAAGCTTGAGGAGCACTTTGAAGGTTTGCAGATGGAACACATTCCGAGAGCTCAGAATGAAATTGCAGACGGCCTTTCAAAGTGTGCTTCAATGAAGTTACCTGTGGAACCAGGGACCTTCTTGCTCAAGCTGACTCAGCCCTCCGTTGCACCATCAATTGGGCAGTCCAAGAAGAGAAAGTTGATATCCGGCGACTACTTGCCGGCGGACCTCCCTGAGGCCGCCGCCAAGGTCCCCAGGATCAACCTCCAGAACGCTGAGGAACAATCTGCTCCCGCCGATCATCAGATCTGTGCGATCGAAGCAAGTGTTCCCGACAAGCCTTGCCCCGGCAAGCTTGCCGGCGGACCTTCAGCTCCGGCGGAGCCAGAGATCCTTGCCGTAGAAGCGGAGGTTCCCGCAGCGGCCCTCATGCCTTTAGTCCTTGCCGTCGAACCCCGAGCTCCGGCATGGGCGCAGCAGATCGTCCGTTTCTTGCAAACTGGAGAACTTCCCGACGACCCTGAAGAGATAGAAAAGATAACCAGGCAGTCAAGTATGTACCAGTTCGTGGACAACGAGCTGTACAGAAGAAGGCTCAATGGTATCAGATTGAAGTGCATCTCTAGGGAAGATGGACAACAGCTGTTGGCAGAGATTCACGGAGGCATCTGCGGCCACCACATTGGCGCAAGGGCACTTGCCGGAAAGGCTTTCCGCAAGGGTTCTTTGGCAAGAAGCCTCCAGATGCAACCGCACTAGTAACCAAGTGCGCGGCGTGTCGGCCCATGCAAAGCAAATTCATCAGCCAGCTCAAGCTCTCCAAACAATCCCTTTGTCCCCGCCCTTCGTCTGGGGCTCGACATCCTCGCCCTTCCCCGTGCCGTCGGGGCTTTGAATACTTGTACGTAAAATGACAAGTTCACAAAGTGGCCGAAGTAGAGCCAGTGAGAAAGGTGACAAGACAACAAGTGATCAAGTTCTTCAGTCGATTGTATGCCGCTTCGATCCCCAACCGGATTATCACCGATAACGGTACACAATTCACCAGCCGCACCTTCATGCAATATGTCCAAGACCTTGGCGCCAAGGTCTGTTTCGCTTCTGTTGCTCACCCAAGGAGCAACGGTCAAGCGAAAAGGGCCACGCGGAAGTGCTGCGCGGACTCAAGACAAGAACTTTCGACAGGCTGCGCAAGTGCGGAAGAAATTGGATAGAGGAGCTGCCGGCGGCTCTTTGGTCAATCAGAACGACACCAAACCGAGCCACCGGGCAGACACCCTTTGCTCTAGTCTATGGAGCAGAAGCAGTTCTCCCCACGGAACTTCAGATACGGATCTCCTCGAGTGCTCGCTATGATGAGCTTGAGCAAGAGCAATCGCGATAAGATGACGATTGCTCCTCGAGGAAGGACGCCTGTGCTGTCAGACGAGCTGCTCGATACCAGCAAGCCTTGCGCCGCTACCATAGCCGCAAGGTCAAAGCCAGAGCCTCGAGGAAGGCGACCTTGTTCTTCGGCGTGTTCAGTCCGCCAAGAATTCCAACAAGTTGACCTTGGCGGGAAGGCCCTTATCGGGTGAGACAAGTCACGAGACCCGCGCTGTCCGACTCGAGACCGAAGAAGGCTTGCCGCTGAGTAATTCCTCGAACATAGAGCATCTTCGCAAGTTCTACCCATAAGGCGCGGTTGCCGTGATCCGCCCGCAACCACCTTTTGTACAAAAGCTTTGCCGCCGTTGCATGTAACCCTTTGTACAAAGCCGGGCGCAGACCCGTGCAGCAATAAAGTTTCCGTGTCTCTATGCTATTTGCCTTTTTCCATGCTCTTCTTTGCTATTTGCATGAATTATTTGGCATCTTTCCGTATGGCACACATGTCCGACAAGCAATAGCGCGTCAAAAAACTACGTGCCCGTCCTCTTCTTTTTTCTCCTTATTTCTTAAGCAAAAGAAATGTTCCTCCCGCACAAGTTTGCCGGGGGGGGAGGAAATGAAGGATGAACCAAGCACTCCAAGTGCTGTTCAAGAAAGAGAAGCCTGCCGGAGAACGCGCAGGTCACGAAGGCTAAGTTGTCGGGATTTGCGCAGCTCAAAATTTTAAATTTTGAGATTGCCTTCCTTGAACAACCACACCTTGTATGGAAAACCTGTGCTCGAGGAACCTACCGACGGACAGCCGTGTTCCTTACCTTGCTCGAGTCGACTCGCAAGTTAAGTGTGTTGCGACCGTCATGCAAGGTTGCTTGTCGGTAAGACCTTGCCCTTGCCGCAAGTCTTTCCTAGAAGCATAAGGTTGAAGCGCATGAGTTGAGAATCAAAACAAGGAGTTGATTCTGCGATCATTGATCGAAATAAAGGTAAATATCCTACAAGGGATAACTTGTCGCGTAACTAATAAGTTCATAGCGACACGTGCAGCAGAAAAGGAAACAAAGATAAAAAGGCCTAGTCTACGCGCCGCCTCCATCCCGGGATCTTGTTCACTTTGGCAATGATGTGGGCGACCTGCTCCTTCAAGGCCTCCATGTCGCGCCGGCCGGCAAGCTGCGAAGGACGTTGGAGAGGTTTATACCGGGTTGCGGTATACGATCTTCGCCAAGACGCGCCCATGGTTCCTCAAGACAACAAAGCGCCGCCTCGGCGAGCTGCGCGGGATCTTCTTCGTCCGCAGATTTGCGAGAGTGGCGCGACTTCAAGAAGAGGCTGAGCTTGGCATCGTGAGCGAGGTTTGATCCGGGAATAAATGAGGTGCTCCAACTTCAGCGCCAGCAGCTCCTAGTCAATGGCGGTTGCGGAAGACACCAATTCCTCGGTCCATATCTCAACGATGCGGCGGAAATCCTCGGCTGCTCATATGGCGCCCGGCCACTAAGGATCGCTCCTCACGGAGCTCTTCCTTCGCTTTGGTTTCGGCCGGGCAGCCTCGAAGCGAGTCCATCAGCGCAGAAACTTTCGCTCAAGATCCTCGACGGAATCCTTGGCGGCCTTCAACTCGTCGCCCTTCTCGGCGAGACGCACCGAGCTCGAGTTGGTGTGAGTGAATTTCTCGCGCCCGTGACGAGCGCGCGATCTTCTCCGAGTCCACCTTCAACAGCTCCTCCGATTCTGCGACCTTGGCGGCGAGGTCCTCCTTGGCAGCCTCCGCGCCGCCGCAGCGTCTTTTCGCTTCCTTCAACTCCCGCCAAGGGCTTGCTCCGCGCGGCGAGGTCTTCCTCGTGGGCGCCGAGGGCGACCTTTAGCTGGTTGAGCTCCCCTTCTCGCCGGGACAGCTCCACTTCGGCGAGCCGCTGCTGCTCCTCAGCCTCGGCTTTCTCCAACAGCCACTCTTCATACTGCCCGGCGAAGCTGCTCGCGCCTCTCCGACACCTCGCGGAGAGCAGCTTGATTGGCGGCGCGGAGCTCCGCCGCGTTCTCCATCTCTCGGCGGCCTTAGCGGCAAGGGCCTCCCGGGAAGCAAGCTACCGCTCGCCCGTAAAGGGCTGGATCCGTGAAGCAGCTTCTCCTCATCGGGCCCGCCGCTTCCCGCCAGCCCTCGACGACCTTCAAACCCGCGAGGCGAGGATCTCCCGCCGAAGGCTTCGCCCGCTGGCGCCAGCGAGGAAGCCCACGCATCCGGATAAAAGACGTTGGGGGCTTCAAGCAGCAGCCGGGCCGCTTCGCTTCAACGGAGGGGTCGGCGATCGCACAGCGCTTGACGCCCCGCAGCCTCCGGGCCGGTGGTACGCTTGCCATCCTCCTCGCGGCCGCCGCGCCGAAGCCGAGGCAGTTTCGCACGCAGGGTTCGGCGGCTCCCGCCGTGCCCTCGACAGCAGGAGCACCATCGCCGCCACCATGCACGCCCTCCTCCTCCCGACGACGACCTCCGCTCCATCCGCCCGGGGAGGATCTAGAAGAAGAAAGAAAAGCAAAAGCGGTTCAAGCAAATATCCAAAAGAGGCAACACCGAGAAGGCGGTCGCAGAACTTACCTTGGTGGACGTCTTCAGCGGCAGCTTTCTTGCCGGGAACCATCCTTGCCGGAGTAGCCGCCTCGCCGGGCTACTCGCCTTGGCGGAGTACCCCCTTGTCGGACGCCTCCCTTGCCGGGAATCCGCCTTGGCGGGATGGAGGGACTGCTCGCTCCTCGGGGCAACCTCCGGATGCTCCTGCTGCGCGGCTCCATCCTCGCAAGTCAAGACAAACACATCAAGATATTGGGACAAGATAAAGCTATCGATGTACCCGCAAGCGAGGTGCGGAACCCAGACTTACGCTGGGGGCTGCACTGGGGCTGCTCCTCGACGGCGCTGGTCCGCAAGCTCGGGTCCGAGCGCTCTCCGCCCTCGACAGCGAAGTCGTCCGCGATCTCGACCACGGGCGCTTTGGCTCTCTTCGCCGCCCGCCACCAAGGCCCTCAAGTCAATACAAAAAGCAAGATTAGCATCAGAATGACCAAGGCGAAATTTAAGAAGATGAAGGTCTTGGGGACTCCTCCTGTTCCTCCTCGTCGCCATCGCCAAGGCGGAGAAGTCGCATCGCACTGGGATGCATCGGTGTGAGGAGCAGAGACGAAGGCCTCTCGGCGCTTGGCGGTCCTCGGCCTGGGGCTGCAAGACCCGCCTCGTGGCGGTCGAAACCCGAGAAGTGGGCGGAGCCGCCGCCTGCCCGAGGAGGCCTCGACCGCCGGGCGCCGACTTAGGGGCGCTTTTGTTGTGGCCTGCCCGCCTGGCCACCTCCGCCACATCTGGTGCGCTGGTCGCTCCCGGCACGGCTCGACTCCCCCGGGAAGCTCGCGCTGCCCGGCGAGCTGGCAGTTGCCGGGGGGCTTGCGTACTTACCTCCGCCGCAGCCTTGCGGAGGCGCTTCGGCGGAGATCGCTTGGGGCTCGTGACGAGGCGGGAGGTTTCGACGACGAGGAGACGCTGTCGTCATAAAGGTCCGTGGACCCGCCGCATCATCGGCGCATCGCGACGTTTTTCCTCCTCCTCGCCGGCTGGCTCGCTGGCTCGCACCTGTCTGCGACCCCTTTACCTTTGGCGCCTGCTCCCTCGGCGCCTCGCTCTCCTCCGGCAGCGCCACCGCTTGCCGCGATTTCAGCCACGATTCCATGGATCCCGGAGTGCCTCAGAGAAGGGACCCGGCAAGCGCCGGGAGGAAGTTTCAGCAACCGCAGATCTCCGCCCTCCGCTTGGTAGGACTTCTCCGCAGCCTCCTCCTCCTCGGGCGTAATCGATTCTCCCCGCCGCTGCGGCTGCAGCGCCTTTTCAGCCCGAGAGGCTATGTACGCGATCTCCGATCCGTGGTGTCCCGTGTCAGCCCGCGGATCTCGCCCTTGTTTTTCGCCACCTCCTCGAGGGTGTCAAGAAGTTGATGATGTCGACGGCTCAGCGGAATCCATGAACGCCCACGCCGTGGGAGTCACACGCGGCATCATGGCGAGGAGACGATCCTGCCACGTTATTGCAAAGGGCACCACTCCCGGGAAGCTCGAACCACTCGATGGGCCGGTCGATGAAGAGCTCCCGGACCATCCCCTCAGCTCCAGCGCCGTGAAATTGAAGTTCAGCCCGCGCGCAGCCTCATTATATCCCCCGCTGCCATACTCCTAGGCCGGCCTTTTTCTCGTCTTGGAGGGGCGGCGCGGCGACGGAGAAAGTCTCGCGCCACCGCTGTAATGGACAGCCCCGCGTGACGGAGGCGGCGATCCGGATGAGGGCAGCGCCGAGCTTGACGCCGCCGGAGTCCAGCTCGCTCAATCTCTGCCCCCGCCGATGGGGCGTAGTCGCGGGCGCGGTGAAAGGCTGCGGCTCGCCCTCGACGATCCAGCACCATCAAGCGCCACTCTTCCCACTTGATGCGGAGCTCCCCGCAAGTACGACTTCTTCAGTTCAGACGGAAAACCCAAGAAATCCCTCCGAGAGGGGGGAGCCGGCTCGCTCTCGGGTAAAGAAATGCCCTGAACAGAGCTACATTTGGGTGGATCCTCACAAGTTCTCACACATATAAAGCGAAACCGCCATTGTGAGGACGGCGTTGGGGGTGAAATCGAGAAGGTGGAAGCCATATGTGTGCATAATGGTACGTAAGAATTCAGAGAAAGGAGGACAAAGACCGCAGTGAAAGAAAGCTGCGAAGAAATGATACCTTGGGATAGTTGTCCATGAGATCGGCCGGTGGGCACTGGTCCGAGGATGTGCCGAGGTCCTCTTGGACCGTAACAAGAAGTACTTGCCCCAGAGCTCGTCCACGCCGAGCCACAAGGGAAGACGATGTTCTCCTCCGATCTCGAGCGAGCTCTTCCGCCGCTCGGATTTCTCCTTCTTGGTGCCCTCCGCCTTCTCCTTCCCTTCCCGGTCTTGGGGCCATAGCGGCAGCGGCGAGGGAAGGGGATGAAGGTCCCACGACGCCTGACGAAAGAAACAGCGGAGGAGATGCGGAAGCGGAGCGCGAGGAGGGTTTTTCTGGCGGAGGAAGAAGAAGCAATGAAAGCAATGAAGGGAACCGCGCCGCTTCCTCTGCTTTTATGGGGAAGTGGGGAGGGGGCGCCCCGCCTCCTCATTAAGGGGCGTGGCACGTCTTATCCCACGACGCCAAGAATCGACGCTGCTGCTGCACGGAGGGCGGCAGAGGCGGAAGTGGATTCGACGCGCCGTGGGCTTCAGGCGCCTGCAGACTGTCTTGGGCCCGCCCAACAGCGCTGGCACTGTATGGCCCAGCCGGGGCTCTGTCGGTGTACTAAGGTAGGGGTACCTCAGTACCCCAACTTGTGCACGGGCAGTCCCAGTTCCCCACAGCCAGATCCACCAAATGCTTGCCGGAGACCATCTCCGCTCCACACCAAGCCATTCAAGAACAAAGTATATAAGATAGAAGCTCAAGACCCCGGCAAGAGGAGCTTGCCGGGAAGGCCATTCCAGGCTCAAGGCTACATCACTCCTACAGATCCCCGGCGAGAGGAGCTGCCGGGAGGACTAGAAGATCATATCACAGAAGACACGCCTCGGCGCCGCGCGCGCCCCGGCGAGGACCCGGGGAGCGGCAAGTCACAGAGCCCGACAAGCTCCCGGGCCCGGCAAGATCAAGACCCCGGCAAGGCGCTTGCCGGGAGAGCTATGCTACGTGTTCAAGACTCCAGCTCATCTCGCCCACGCGTCGCCTCCAGCTTTCTCCGTGAGACGCGTGGCGGATGGTCTGGCTGCATGAGGAATGCGGTGGCACTCCACGGTGGTGGCTTTCGCCCGTGGCTAAAGGAGACGAATGGCGGAGCTTTTGGGGCGACGGCGACGGGCATTTAATGCTCTTGTCCCCTCTGTCAAAAGTAGGTAGAAAGCATCAGAGCTGCACTGCTTCCGCGACCTGCTCCAACTACCACCTCTTTACGTTTTACCCCTCTACCTCACGCTGACACTGTCGGTGACCCTTGCCCTATAAAAGGAGGCCCATGCACAACGAGGGGGTTCCACGACCGCTACTCTCGCGAGGATCATTCGCCACTCACAGGAAGGTTCGAACCCCGCAACCCAAATACCGATTCGCCGGTTTCACACACCACTCCACCGCTTGCTCGCATTCTTGAGCAAGATCTAATACAACACAATGCAGCAGTAGGGTTTTACGCGACCATCGCGCCCGGCTGGGTAAAATCCTCGCGTGCATCGCTCGATCCGCTCTCTCCGCAGCCTCCGCCCCGCATCAACACACGAAGGGGCCCCGGCCCCATAGGTGCCGCGCCACCCATCGGCCGCGACACAATATAATCCAAGGACACCAAAAATCAAAGCTTGGGGATGCCCCGGAAGGCATCCCCTCTTTCGTCCACTTCCATCGGTAATTTACTTGGAGTTATATTTTTATTCACCAACATGATATGTGTTTTGCTTGGAGCGTCTTGTATTGTTTGCGTCTTTGCTTGTTAGTCTACCACAATCATCCTTGCTGTACACACCTTTTGAGAGAGCCATACATGAATTGGAATTTGTTAGAATACTCTACGTGCTTCACTTATATCTTTTGAGCTTGATAGTTTTGCTCATCGTGCTTCACTTATATCTTTTGAGCTTGATAGTTTTGCTCATAGTGCTTCACTTATATCTTTTGAGCGTGGTAATTTTTGCTCTAGTGCTTAACTTATATATTTTAGAGCATGGTGGTGGATTTGTTTTAAAGAAAGTATTGATCTTTCATGCTTCACTTAGATTATTTTGACAGTCGTTAATAGCATGGTAATTCGCTTAATGTTAATATACTTGCTGTTCAAGATATGTGAACCTTTCTTTTGAGTGTGTTGAATACTAAGATAACTTTGATGCTTGATAATTGTTTTGAGATATGAAGATGGTGATATTAGAGTCATGCTAGTTGAGTAGTTATGAATTCAAAGAATACTTGTGTTGAAGTTTGTGATTCCCGTAGCATGCATGTATGGTGAACCGTTATGTGATGAACTCGGAGCATGATTTATTTATTGATTGTCTTCCTTATGAGTGACGGTCGGGGACGAGCGATGGTCTTTTCCTACCAATCTATCCCCCTAGGAGCATGCGCGTAATACTTTGCTTTGATAACTTCTAGATTTTTGCAACAAGTATATGAGTTCTTTATGACTAATGTTGAGTCCATGGATTATACGCACTTTTTCCCATCCTTCCACCTTTGCTAGCCTCTCTAATACCGCACACTTTTCGCCGGTATCTTACACCCACCATATACCTTCCTCAAAACAGCCACCATACCTACCTATCATGGCATTTCCATAGCCATTCCGAGATATATTGCCATGCAACTTTCCACCGTTCTGTTAATTATGACACGCTCCATCATTGTCATATTGCTAGCATGATCATGTAGTTGTCATCGTATTTGTGGCAAAGCCACCGTTCATGATTCTTTCATACATGTCACTCATGATTCATTGCATATCCCGCATATCACGGAGGCATTCATATAGAGTCATACTTTGTTCTAAGTATCGAGTTGTAATTGTTGAGTTGTAAGAAAAATAAAAGTGTGATGATCATCATTATTAGAGCATTGTCCCAAGTGAGGAAAGGATGATGGAGACTATGATTTCCCCATAAGTCGAGATGAGACTCCGGACGAAAAAAAGAGGCCATAAAAAAAGGAGAAAGGCCCAAATAAAAAAATGAGAGAAAAAGAGAGAAGGGACAATGCTACTATCCTTTTACCAGACTTGTGCTTCAAAGTAGCACCAAGATCTTCATGATAGAGAGTCTCTCATTTTGTCACTTTCATATACTAGTGGGAATTTTTCATTATAGAACTTGGCTTGTATATTCCAATGATGGGCTTCCTCAAAATTCCCTAGGTCTTCGTGAGCAAGCGAGTTGGATGCACACCCATTTAGTTTCTTTTGTGGAGCTTTCATATACTTATAGCTCTAGTGCATCCGTTGCATGGCAATCCCTACTCACTCACATTGATATCTATTGATGGGCATCTCCATAGCTCGTTGATATGCCTAGTTGATGTGAAACTATCTTCCCTCTTTTTGTCTTCTCCACAACCACCCTTCTATTCCACATAGTGTTATATCCATGGCTCACGCTCATGTATTGCGTGAAGATTGAAAAAGTTTTGAGAATGTCATAAGTATGAAACAATTGCTTGGCTTGTCATCGGGTTGTGCATGATTTAAATATTTTGTGTGGGAAGACGGAGCATAGCCGACTATATGATTTTGTAGGATAACTTTCTTTGTCCATGTTATTTTGAGAAGACATGATTGCATTGATTAGTATGCTTGAAGTATTATCATTTTTTATGTCAATATGAACTTTCGTCTTGAATCTTTTGGATCTGAATATTCATATCACAATTAAGAAGATTTACATTGAAATTATGCGAAAGTATCACTCCGCATCAAAAATTCTGTTTTATCATTTACCTACTCGAGGACGAGCAAGAATTAAGCTTGGGGATGCCTGATACGTCTCCAATGTATCTATAAGTTTTGATTGCTCCATGCTACTTTATCTACTGTTTTGGACTATATTGTGCTTTATTTTCCACTTTTATATTATTTTTGGGACTAACCTATTAACCGGAGGCCCAGCCCAAAATTGTTGTTTTTTGCCTATTTCAGTGTTTCAAAGAAACGGAATATCAAACGGAGTCCAAACGGAATGAAACCTTCGGGAACGTGATTTTCCAAACGAACGTGATCCAGGAGACTTGGACCCTACTCCAAGAAGTGCCAGAGGCGGTCACGAGGTGGAGGCGCCCCGGCGCGCCCCTCACCTCGTGGGCCCCTAACGCTCCACCGACGCATTCTTCCTCCTATATATACCTACGTATCCTCGAACGATCGTAATAGGAGCCAAAACCTAATTCCACCATCGCAACCTTCAGATCCACGAGATCCCATCTTGGGGCCTGTTCCGGAGCTCCGCCGGAGGGGGCATCCACCATGGAGGGCTTCTACATCAACACCATAGCCCCTTCAATGAAGTGTGAGTAGTTTACTTCAGACCTTTGGGTCCATAGCTAGTAGCTAGATGGCTTCTTCTCTCTTTTTGGATCTAGATACAATGATCTCCCCCTCTCTCGTGGAGATCTATTCAATGTAATCTTCTTTTTGCGGTGTGTTTGTTGAGACCGATGAATTGTCGGATTATGATCCAGTATTATCTATGGAAAATATTTGATTCTTCTCTGAATTCTTTTATGTATGATTGAGTTATCTTTGCAAGTCTCTTCGAATTATCCTTTTTGGTTTGGCCAACTAGATTGGTAGTTCTTACAATGGGAGAAGTGCTTAGCTTTGGGTTCAATCTTGTGGTGTCCTTTCCCAAGAATGAAGGGCAGCAAGGCACGATTGTATTGTTGCCATCGAGGATAACAAGATGGGGTTTTATCATATTGCATGAATTTATCCTCTACATCATGTCATCTTGCTTACATGCTACTCTATTTTTAACTTAATACTCTAGATGCATGCCGGATAGCGGTCGATGAGTGGAGTAATAGTAGTAGATGCAGAATCGTTTCGATCTACTTGTCTTGGACGTGATGCCTATATACATGATCATTGCCTAGATATGCTCATAACTATGCTCAATTCTGTCAATTGCTCAACAGTAATTTGTTCACCCACCGTAGAATATCTATGCTCTTGAGAGAAGCCACTAGTGAAACCTATGGCCCCCGGGTCTATTCTCATCATATCAATCTCTATCACTTTATTTATTTGCTTTTCTTTTACTTTGCCTTTTACTTTTCCTTTTACTTTTTACTTTGCATCTATCTATCAAAAATACCAAAAATATTATTTATCATCTCTATCAGATCTCACTATCATAAGTGACCGTGAAGGGATTGACAACCCCTAATCGCGTTGGTTGCGAGTTGCTATCGTTTTGTTTAGGTACAAGGGACTTGTGCGTGGTCTCCTACTGGATTGATACCTTGGTTCTCAAAAACTGAGGGAAATACTTACGCTACTTTGCTGCATCATCCTCTCCTCTTTGGGGAAATCCAACACAGTGCTCAAGAGCTAGCAATAACCCCGGGCGCGTAGGCGTGTTCAGATTTCGTGTACTCACGACTTTACCAGGGGCTGGGCCCTGGGATCCCACTCCGGGCTGCTATTGGCAGCCATGGTGGACGCCTCCGGGAGGGAACTTTTCCCTCTCTTTGGCGATTCAGCCTCCAGGGATGAGGAAGCCGTCCTTTTCTTCCCTCCCCCCCGTGGAGGACTCGTCTTCTTCCTCCTCCTCTTCGTCTTCGGAGGAGGGATGGTCGCTGGAGTCTTCGGATTTTGCGTCCGAAGCATCGCGGCGATGGAGGCCGCTCCGGGTCTTCTTGACCTTCTTGGAGGCCTCTTTCTTCGGCGCCTCATAAGGCGCTGGGACCAACATCTTCGTCAGAAGAGGTCCTGCCGGTTCCTCCGGCAGCGTGGCCGGACAGTGTATCCACCCCACCTTCTTAGTCCATTCCTGGGATTATTGAAGAAAGCATGATAAAAGCATCTCCCTCGGGATATGCCAGCAAAACATGGATAGACAGAACATAGCAATGACTTACCGGACTTGCAGAGCGGGACAGTTGATACCCGCGGTCTTCGGCGGAGCCCGGCCACGGTTTGCTGGACTTGAAGAGCACCTTCGAGATGTCCTTATGTGAGGAGCCGTAAAGCTCCCGTAGGGTCTGGTGCTCGGTTGGGTTGTATTCCCACAAACTACAGGCTCGGTGCTGGCAAGGGAGAACCAGGTGAACTAACATCACCTGGACTACATTGACGAGTTTGACGTCCTTTTCAACCACGCTCTGGACGCATGTTTGGAGCATTGATAGCTCATCGGATGAGGACCATTTCAGGCCTTTCTTGGGCCAGGACGTGAGCCGCACCGGGGCTCCGGATCTCAATTCAGGAGCAGCGGCCCACTTTTTACCGCGCGGCTCGATGACATAGAACCACTGCTGCTACCACTCCTTGACGGAATCATTGAAGGTGCCCGTAGGCCATGTGACCTTGGGCATCTTTCTCACCATGGTGCCGCCGCACTCAGCATGCTCGCCGTTAACCACCTTGGGCTTCACATTGAAGATCTTCAGCCATAAGCCGAAGTGGGGCGAAATGCGGAGGAAGGCCACACACACGACGATAAACATCGAGATATTGAGGTAAGAATTAGGGGACAGATCATGAAAATCAATCCCGTAATAATACATGATGTCGCGAACAAATGGGTGGAGGGGAAACCCGAGCCCGCGGACAAAATGAGGAAGAAACACGACCCTCTCATGAGGCTCCGATGTAGGGACGATCTGTCCCGTTGTCGGGAGACGGTGGCCGATTTTCTTGGCCAGGTACCCGGCCTCTCGAGCTTTTTGATATCCTTCTCCCGGACGGTAGAGGCCATCCATTTGCCTCCTGCTCCGGATCCGGACATCTTCGGAGAACCACTCTTCGGTGAAGAAGACGAGTGCTTGGGCGCTAGGGCTTGTGCAAAGGGGAATGGACGAGCAGAGGAGAAAGGCGTGGGTAAAGAGGAAGAAACCTTATCTCTTTATAGAGGCGATAAAAGCTTTTGCGCCTCCCCACTTTCCTAGTGGAACTCGCTTGTTCCCGACTTGTCGTGATTGGCGGTGCGATTGGGCTGCCCGTGCCCGTATTAATGAAAGCCCCGCGATAAGGGGAACACGATCTCTGCTTCGACGAGATGTGCCCGAGAAACCGCCTCGCAATATGTACGGTGGTTGGTTGTGGGGAGACGGTTCAATAATGACTCGACCATGATGTTATGTCATGTTATCTAAAGATGTCAGCAGGTTATATTTGTGGAATATCATTCTTCCCATGATGGCATGTGAAGATCGTCTTGCAGATCCGGACACGATTTAAGTGTTCGGTAATTACGTTGGAGTACTCGGAGATGGAACCCGCCTTGCAATGCCGAAGACAAACTGCACGCTGGACTCATCATCATTGAAGCCTGGTTCAGGGGCTACTGAGGGAGTCCTGGATTAGGGGGTATCCGGACAGTCGGATTATATACTTTGGCCGGACTGTTGGACCATGAAGATACAAGACTCAAGACTTCGTCCCGTGTCCGGATGGGACTCTCCTTTGCATGGAAGACAAGCTTGGCGATCCGGATATTAGATCCCCTTCTTTTTAATCGACTCCGTGTAAACCCTAGCCCCCTCCGGTGTCTATATAAACCAGAGGGTTTTATCCGTATAGGGACAATCATAATCATCATAGGCTAGCTTCTAGGTTTAGCCTCTATGATCTCGTGGTAGATCAACTCATGTAATACTCATAGCATCAAGATCAATCAAGTAGGAAGTAGGGTTTTACCTCCATCGAGAGGGCCCGAACCTGGGTAAACCATCGTTTCCCTTGCCTCCTGTTACCATTAGCCTTAGACGCACAGATCGGGACCCCCTACCTGAGATCCGCCGGTTTTGACACCGACAACCTACCCTTTGAAATTATGTGTGAGCAAGTGATTATGCTGTTGGTGCTGTTCTAGGGCAAAGAGTTGATAAGAAATTGAATGTTATTCATTATGCTAGTAAAACTCTAGGCAGTGCCCAGAGAAATTATGCTACTATCGAAAAAGAATTTTTAGCAGTTATATTTGCATGTGATAAGTTCAGATCTTATGTTGTTGATTCCAATGTAACTGTTCACACTGATCATGCTGCTATTAAATATCTTATGGAAAAGAAAGATGCTAAACCTAGACTTATTAGATGGGTTCTCTTGCTACAAGAATTTGATTTGCATATTATTGATAGAAAGGGAGCTGAGAACCCCGCTGCAGACAATTTGTCTAGGTTAGAAATGTTCTTAATGACCCACTGCCTATTGATGATATCTTTCCTGATGAGCAGTTAGCTGCCATAAATGCTTCTCATAATACTCCTTGGTATGTTGATTATGCTAATTACATTGTTGCTAAATTTATACCACATTGTTTCACATACCAACAAAAGAAAAAGTTTTTCTATGATTTAAGAAATTACTTTTGGGATGACCCACATCTTTATAAATAAGGAGTAGATGGTGTTATTAGACATTGTGTACCTGAGAATGAACAGGAACAGATCCTACACAAGTGTCACTCCGAGGCTTACGGAGGACACCATGTGGGAGATAGAACTGCACACAAGGTATTGCAATCTGGTTTTTATTGGCCTACTCTCTTCAAGTATGCTCGTAAGTTTGTGTTGTCTTGTGATGAATGCCAGAGAATTGGCAATATTAGTGAACGTCAGGAAATGCCTATGAATTATTCACTTGTTATTGAACCATTTTATGTTTGGGGATTTGATTATATGGGACCTTTTCCTTCCTCTAATGGGTATACACATATTTTAGTTGTTGTTGATTACGTTACTAAGTGGGTAGAAGCTATTCCAACTAGTAGTGCTGATCATAACACTTCTATTAAGATGCTTAAAGAAGTTATTTTTTCGAGGTTTGGAGTCCCTAGATATTTGATGACCGATGGTGATTCACATTTTATTCATGGTGCTTTCCACAAAATGCTTGCTAAATATGATGTCAACCATAGAATTGCATCTACATATCATCCTCAGTCTAGTGGTCAAGTAGAATTGAGCAATAGAGAGATTAAATTGATTTTGCAAAAGACTGTTAATAGATCTAGAAAGAACTGGTCTAAGAAACTTGATGATGCATTATGGGCTTATAGAACTGCTTATAAAAATCCTATGGGTATGTGTCAATATAAAATGGTTTATGGAAAGGCATGTCACTTACCTCTCGAACTAGAACATAAAGCTTATTGGGCAATCAAAGAGCTCAACTATGATTTCAAACTTGTCGGTGAGAAGAGATTATTTGACATAAGCTCACTTGATGAATGGAGAACCCAAGCCTATGAAAATGCCAAGTTGTTTAAAGAAAAGGTTAAAAGATGGCATGACAAAAGGATACAAAAGATGTGAGTTTAATATAGGTGATCAAGTTTTGCTACACAACTCTCGTTTAAGATTTTTTGCAAGAAAGCTTCTCTCTAAATGGGAAGGTCCTTACATTATCGAGGAGGTCTATCATTTCGGTGCCATCAAAATCAACAACGCTGAAGGCACAAATCCGAAGGTGGTAAATGGTCAAAGTATCAAACATTATATATCAGGTACTCCCATAAGTGTTGATAGCAATATATTTAATACCATAACACCAGAGGAGTACATAAGGGATACTTTCCAGAACATTTCAGACTTCGAAAAGGAATAGGTATGTGGTACGGTAAGTAAACCGACTCCAAAACTGTTCTACTGGCAATTTTTCTCTGTTTGGGAATATTTAAAAATTAGGAAAATTAAAAGCAGTTTGAAGAGTGCACGAGGAAGCGGCAAGGCAGGAGGGTGCACCCTTGTACCTTCGTGTGCCCTCCGGACTCTGTTTTCTTCCATAGTACTTCTCTTGGTCACTAAAAATTCATTATATAATCTCCCGAAGGTTTTGACCACCGTACCACGGCAAAATCCCCTGTTTTTGTTTTAAGTTGTTTTCTACCAGAGTTTTCAAGGCCAGGCATCATTTCATCCCCCTCCTCCAACAACGCGTATGGTGATGCTTGGTTGATGCAGATGGAACTTAGAAGGGAGGATGCCGAGGGATCCAGGATGGAGGTGGATGAAGGAGATTCGTCTGAGGAACAATCTCCGGCATCGGAGAGAAGTACTTTGGCGGGTATCTCCACTATTCCAAATCCCCATCAAGCAATAGGGACTGCAAACAACCATGAAGACCAAGAGGTTCGAGAAGGGCTTCCCCCTAGGAGGTCCTCACACAGGTTCCATCGGAACAACTTTCATAATTTGGTTCATAATTACGGAGTGGAGAACACCCCTCGTACACATATACCCTTCAATTGGGACATATCCCGTCCAAGTGAAAGCAATGCGGGAAAAGTTTCTTGGTGGCCTGAAAATAAGCATCTTTTGGAGGAAATCCAGAAGAATGTAAATATTCTGTGCTCCAAGAATTGCAAGTTCTGAAAGGTGCCTTAATAAAGCTGACGGATACATCAACAACTCCATCATCACCACCTCCAAAGAAAGAGACATTAATACATGGTATGGGCACTCCCCTTGGCAACTGCCAAGCTTGGGGGAGGTGCCCCGGTATCGTATCACCATCACACCTTTACCTTTATCGTTTTTCTTAGTTCAATCATGTTGGTTATATCTTGATCTAGTAGAATAAAGTTTTAGTATGATCCAACTTTGAGTTTTATTTTGAGATCTATCTATGTAATTGAGTCCGTGGGCTATATATAATAAAGAGTAGTTTTGAGTTTAGGGCTTTACTTTCTTGCTATGATCTTGAGGGAATAAAATTAGAGAAAAGAATAAAAGAAATAAAAGATCATATAATGATCTTATGGAGAGTAATGACTTCACATATAAAGAGTATGATGAATAAAAGTTGTTGAGAGTTGAAAAACATAGTTTTGGTCATTGTTGCAATTAATAGGAAGTAATAAAGAAAGAGAGGCTTCAGATATAAATATACTATCTTGGACATCTTTTGTAATTGTGAGCACTTATTAAAATATGACATGTTAAAAGGTTGATGTTGGACAAGGAAGACGACATAATGGGTTATGTTTTCTTATATCCAAATAGAAGTTATATTGTCATGGATCCTCCAACATGTTGAACTGGCGGACACCTAGCGCATCAGATCCGGGGTGTTACAACACTCCACCACTATGAGAGGATCTCGTCCCGAGATCTAGGATGACACCGGAAGGAAAAGGAAGAGGAAAAGAAGAGGTAAAACTAAGTCGCTTCTTTGAGAAATGAGTGAAACCACGAACCTTGAAAGGTTGAGCAATTTAAAAGAAAGAGTACAACAAAGATGAACGAGATTGCAAACAATCCGTTAGAAAAGAGGAACAAGGAGTATTACGAGAACTTGAAGGTTGCAAAGACATGAATCAAGAGTTTGACGATCGAAAAGAATATGACCACCTCGGTATAAAGAGATAGCCAAGGAACAAGAATGGCAGAATTTGGACAGACTCCGGAGAAAAGAGAAGAACACTTGATGAGATGAAAAGATATTGAAGAGATGAAAACTTCTTCCACTAAGATGATAGAGAGATAACTTGATCATTGATAAACACCATAAAAGCAACATTCCTTAGGGAAGGCTTTAGGTGAAATATGACACAAGATAACTCCAATGAAGAAGTGGATTGGTCGAAAAGATCTCTTGAACGAAGAGAAAATGATGGATTTAAAATACCTCATTCTTGACAACATGTGAATCAAGAAACATGAAGGAAATTGTCAAGAGTGACATAACACCATCTCAAAAGGTAAGATAGAAGGAATTGCACTTTGGAATGCAAGATGAAGAATACTTGAACTCCTCAGAAAAACATGTGTTGAGCACCATGTTTATTTTAGAGTATAGCTTTATGGGTCATAACTTCAAGAGAAATCTTGAAGAACAATTGAAGAATGAAAAGAATCCTTGATGAAGCACCATGTAGAACCTCCATGAAGAACTCCGGTAATAAAAGAATGACAGAAAGGAAGAGAAGTTGAAAGCACAAGGTGAAGCCTTGCAATGATTTAGATGGATCTCCGCGACGAGATAATGCGGAAAACTTAGAACTCCGGAAAATAAAAGATGAAGCATCTCGAACCAAGAATGTGATATGATGAACAACTCCGGAAAGAAGAAATTAATCACTTGGATGAACAAGAATAAGAATTATGTTATGCGTATCCTTCACCAATTTAAATTGATGACAAGCAACGGATTTGGCATACTACTTATTCTCGTAGAAAGGATTAAAAGAGATATATCAAAACTTGAGAAGGTCTTCAACGAACCACCGGTAGGATTAGAACAACAAATGAATTGATACGATGAACAAGGAAGAGAGATCTTGAAAGAACCACCGTAAGAATTGAAAAAGAGAGTAGCAAGGGCACAATTCACCGGAAAGAGTTTGAAAACGAATGAAGATACTTGAAGGGATTTAGATACAAGTGAACGAATAGATCACGAGCTGATAAGAGAATACTTGAATGATGCACCGGTATGATTTGGAGAACGAGAGCTGAAAGCTGAGAATGAATAATCCTGAATTGATGGACTCCGTATGACAAACTGAGGAGACTCTTGAATATTTCCTGATGGGTGAAGAGGATTCTCACAATCGAAAACAATTATGAGAGGATGGCAACAAGCTAGCACCATGAATCTTGAAGAGAATAGAGCAAGATTAAAGAGAAACTCTTCTTCGGTCTTCAAAGCTGAGAATGACAACGAGAAACACCACCAAGAATTATTGAGGCACACCGGAAGAATCAAAAGCGAAGAGGTTGAGCCAACTATGAAAAGAATTTGAAAGATCTTGAGAAAAGCATTTGACCGATGATAACTCAATCTTACGCCAAACTTGGAGAAGAATTTAGGATAGCTCGGGAAAATAGAAGAGTCGTAAGATCCTCGAAAAGACCTGTGGGTTAGGGCCCACTCAAAAGAACACCGTTGAAAAGATTTAAAAGAGATGTTGCACCGGTTGAATTAAATGGCTTGAATGAGATAACAATCTCGAAAGGGCTTGAACGATTGCAGAGTGGAAACACGAATCTTCAAGATATCTTGAGCACTCCGAATAACAAATAGCGAGAAGTAGAATGATAATGAGGTGCACCGTATGAGAAGACATTAAAATGAGGAAAAGGTATGATCAACGAAACTTGACTTGAATCCACCGGAGAAGAGAAAGGAATGAGGAATGACGAACTAGTAGAACATCTTCTTGAGAACCACCGGGTAAGAACATTGACAGAAAAGAATGGAGAGACTTCACATGAATAAATGGATACTTGGTAAAGAAATCTTAGTCCTTGAAGAAAAAAGGGGGGGTGGGCGGGAAAAAACAAAGGCAACTTGGAGACGGATGAAACAAACACCGTTGAGAAGAAATGATAATTGGTCTTGCGGATGGGGAGAATGATGGGATCATCTCAAAGAGAAGCGCACCGGTTGGAAAAGAATTAACATGACAACCTCAATGATCAAAAGGATTAGTATTCACATAGCAATATGAGAACACCGATTCGGAAAGGTATGGAATCAACACTTGGCATTGAAGCAACTCGAATACCACAACTCAAAACAAAAACAAAGGATTGGCTTGCAGAATAAGCCGGAACAAACATATGATAGAGATTTCGTCCAAGTTTTTGGTGGGGCCTACACGGGCTCAATCGACAAGCACCATCATGTACAAGGCAAGGCACATGACATACGAAGCGCCCCGAAGTCGGCATAGCAAAGGACTCTTTAAGACACAACGAGACCATCAGAAACCAACCGTGAATAGGCGGACCACTAGACGTCGAACCCCAATTTCATATCATACATCCGTCGGAAAGATATCCTAAGAGCTACTTGAATTCCCACCTATGAAACTCCCAAACTTTCGGTTATGCAATCTGGTGTTGGGGATACAGGGAGCAATATATCTCACCCAAACTAACAATCCCTACATCCATTGTATCCATCCACAACACATAACCAAGAAACCTTCGAAATCGTGGTACCTCAACCTTCAAACGCATCCGTTATACGAAGTCATGGCAATACTCCGTACTCACCTCAAGATCGGGTTAGCGGGTTATCTCACCAACAACCGCATAAAAGATATTTTCGATGTCGGCGATTAAACTCGTATTCCAGAATCGCAACGATAAAATTATGACGACAACACCTCGAGCTCAACTCCCCGGACACCGCCACAACCCCTAAATGTCGAGGCACCAAGAACAATGTTCTCATCATAAGAATATCGAACGATTCCAAGATACCCGCGTGATCCTAAAATTTTTAGTGAAATTTAAGAAGAGAAAAGTCAAAACTCTACGTCAGATACCTCACCGTAAGGTCAAGGACTGGGAGTAAAAAGAATTCTAAACTATCCGATATATATAATCCTAAATGACTCAAAACAATTTTTCTAGACACAACTCGCCGCTAAAAACGATCAAGCGGTGGGGCTCCTAAGGTCGGGAAGGCTCGATTACCAACTTTAACGCCTCGATGCGGCTATATCTCCCACGTGTCGGGCACGACTTAGAGGCATAACCGCATTGAAAGCAATGTCGCAAGTGAGGTAATCTTCACACAACCCAAGTAATACATAAGGAAAGAGATACATAGTTGGCTTACAATCGCCACTTCACACAATTACATGAATAAAGCATTACATCATCCAAATACAATCAAGGTCCGCCACGGAACCAAAATAAAAGAAGAACCCCAAAAGCGCTAAAGACCTCGATCGACCCCAACCTGGGCTCCACTCATCGATCAACTAGAACAAAACAACACAAAGGGCAAGATCTTCATCGAGCTCCTCCTTGAGCTTGGTTGCGCCACCGCCGGTAACAAAGGCACCGCAAACTGGTTTTGAAGTATCCGTGAGCCACGGGACTCAAAGAATCTCGCACCGCGAGATCAAGACTATTTAAGCTTATAGGTAAGGTAAAGGCATGAGGTGGAGCTGCAGCAAGCGACTAGCATAAATGGTGACTAACATACGCAAATGAGAGCGAGAAGAGAAGGCAAAGCACGGTCGACAAAAGTATGATCAAGAAGTGGTCCTATAGCAACCTACGTCAAGCATAACTCCAACACCGTGTTCACTTCCCGAACTCCGCCGGAAAGAGACCATCACGGTTACACACACGGTTGATGTATTTTAATTAAGGTCAACTTCAGGTTTTTCTACAACCGGACGTTAACAAATTCCCATCTGCCACATAACCGCGGGCACGGCTCTTGAAAGTTTATACCCTGCAGGGGTGTCCCAACTTAGCCCATGACAAGCTCTCGCGATCATCGAAGGAATAGACCTTCACCCAAGACACTCCGATCAGACTCGGTATCCCAGACATCAAGACATTTTGACAATGGTAAAACAAGACCAGCAAAGCCGCACCGAATGTGCCGACAAACCCGATAGGAGCTGCACATATCTCGTTCTCGTGGCACACCGGATTGTCCAAACTTCCGTAGGCCAGCCCAGAGTTGCCCTCGGTACACCGGCGGTCGACGGTTTGGACCAACACTCACAACGAGCACCGCCCGGGGTAATAAAGATGACCCTTGGGCTCCTAAACCCAAGGGAAAAAAGGGCTAGGTGAGGCAAATGGTAAAAGGCAATGTTGGGCCTTGCTGGACAAGTTTTATTCAAAGCGAATCGTCGGGGGTCCATAAATCACCCGACCGCAGAAGGAACGCAAAATCCGGGAACATAACACCGTATGACGGAAACTAGGGCGGCAAGAGTGGAACAAAACACTGTGCATAAGGCCGAGCCTTCCACCCTTTACCAAGTATATAAATGCATTAATTAAATAAGCTATATTGTGATATCCCAACAAGTAAACATGTTCCAACAAGGAACAACACCTCCATGTTCCAACAAGGAACAAACTTCATCTTCACCGCAACTAACAACGCTATAAGAGGGCTGAGCAAAGCGGTAACATAGCCAAACAACGGTGTGCTAGGAATGGTGTCAAAGGTTAGAGGTTCATGGCAATTTGGGAGGCTGACAAGCAAATGGTAGGCATCGAGCATTGGCATAGCAAAAGAGCGAGCAAACTAGCATAGCAAAGATAGTAGTGATTTCGAGGGTATGGTCATCTTGCTCGCAAGGTTCTCGAGTTGACGAAGGCTTGATCCTCGAGGCGTTCTCAACAGGTTCCTCGTTCACGACTCGCCTCCCGCTCTACCCAAAGCAAGAACACAAGCAACGGAACCACAATCAAACAAGGAACAATGCACAAGCAATATGATGCAAAACATGACATGCGATGCGAGATGTGATATGCAATGCATATGTATGCTCCGGAAGGAAAATGATGAACTGGCATCAACTTGGAAAACCAAGTATGCCGCTGAAAGATTAGATGATTTCGCTGAAATCGATATAAAGATCACCGAATCGGATGCACGGTTTGCAAATGACAAGCAAAACAAGAATGACGAAATCTGCTTAACAGTACCGATGCTACTTAGCACGCAACACTAAACTATGCTACAGCACCCCAACATACAAACAAAGCATATGGCAGCGAACTACAGGAGATGCTTAACAAAAGAGGAACACTGAGCTACGGCTAAATCACATCATAACATGTTCAAACAAGCATGGTGAAAGTGCTCAAAATATCAGGTTCACAGACTTAGTGAAAATACTAACATGCCAGGAATTAACATCAGGAAGGCATGTTTAGAGCAAGCAAATAACATGCTACAGGAACTTATAATAGCAAAACAAGGCATGACATGATTCTACTCAAAGCATATATCAATAGTCCCTTACTGACCATAAGCCAAAAAGGACTCTAAGAAATGATGGCACCCATGTAAACATAGCAAGTTTTTATTACAGATTTCAGACTTGGCAGAAAAACTGGACATGGCAAAAACAGTTAACGAGTAGGCATGTTCGTGAGCTCGATGCACTCACTACAGAGCAATACATGGCATGGCAAGGCAACCAACAGTAGGAAGACATGATTATGAAGCTAAGCATAGCAAGAGCAAGGTCATAGCATACACGGATCAACTACAACGACCTCGTGAAAATTGAATCTCATGCAAACAATCTGCCAGGAAACATTTCAAGCAAAAGTAGAGCACGAAAATGACATGCTAGACTACTCCATAAATAGCAACAAAGGTAAGGATGGATAGAGCACATCCATATGTTCAAAACACCCTTACTGAACATGCTCAAAAAGGGCATAGATCTCTCTGTAACAACATGAACATATGGCATAAAATTAACAGCAGGACAAGACTTGGTGAAAACACTAAGTTCCTGAAATCAGCAACATCATCATCCCTACTTTGCATGCTTGTTCTAGTCAACACATAACTCAGAAAAATACATGGCAAACACCCTGGAAAGATGGCATGGCAATATTCAACTCACATGTAGGACTCAAGTTCATAGGGTGCACACATAAATCATGGCAAAAATGACAAAAGAGCTCGAGCTAATAAGATTCTGAAACTAACGATCTGAAGCCTTCTTCCAACAGCATTTCGGGCATCAAGATGAGCTCAAATGCAAATGATGCAATAGAATGAAATGATGAACTCTTCGAGGCGAACAATTTGACATATTATACGCCCAAAACGGAGCTACGGGCGCAGAGATGTGGCATGATGAAAATGGCATGAAAATATCAAACCGGGACTTAAGAGTTTTGGGGGTCAACTGCTGGCACGGATTTCAAAGCGGGCGCGAGCTCGCCGGAGTTCGCCGGAGAGTCGCCGGACTTGCGGGAGGAGGACGCCGGAGGTCGGAGAAGTGGCCGGGGCGGCCGGATCCGGCGGCGCGCCGGATTCGCCGGAGGCGCCGGGCGAGGCGCTGGGCCGGACGGGCGGCGCCGGCGCCACGGGCGCTGGAGGGCGGCGCGGTCGCTGCCGGGCGAGGGCGGCGCAGGGCGGCCGGGACGGCGGAGGGCGGCGGCGGCTCGCGGCGGGTACCGGCGGCGCGGGTTTCGGGCGCTGGCGCATGCAGGGGCGGCGCAAGGCGGAAGGCGCGGCGATGGCGGCAAAGATGGCGGCGGGCGGTGCGGAGTAAGGCGAGGCTTGGGCGGCGGGTTGTCAGCGGCCGGGCGGCGGTGGCAGCGACGGCGGGCGGCGCCGCGGCGGCCGGACAGGCGAGGCGGCGGCGTTGGGTTTGACCGGGGCCGGATCTGGCCTCCTGGCGCATGGGCGCAGAGGAGAGAGAGGGTCGGCGAAAGGCATGTGGCGGCGCCGAGTGGCGGGCGGCGGCGGCGCGGGCGACGTGGCGCTGCTCGATTGGTCCGGACGACGGGCTAGCGGACGTGTCCGGCGCGGACGGACAAGGTCCGCGGCAAGTGGAGGAGGAAAACTGCTAAGGTTTGGGGATTCATCCGCAAAAATGGAGGGAGGGCTAATATATAGATAGAGGGAGCTAGGAGAGTCCAAATGAGGAGCGTTTTGCCACGCGATCGTGATCGAACGCATCGAGAGCATGGAGGGAGTTTGGTGGGTTTTGGGCCACTTTGGAAGGGTGTTGGGCTGCAACTCAAAGAGGGCTTTACGGTTACCTTGCTAACCGCTGAGTATCAAACGACCTCCAAATGGCACGGAACTTGACAAAGCGGTTCACGGTGCTATACCAAGGTCGCTTGGCAAACCTCGGGCCATTCCGAGAAAGTTTAATACCCGCACAAGAGAAGAGAGAAGAGGGAGACGCCGGAGGACATAGGAGCGCCGGATTGCAAAACGGACAACGGGGAAAATGCTCGGATGCATGAGACGAACATGTATGCAAAATGAAATGCACATGATGACATGATAAAATGCAAACGATGACATGGCAAAGTGCAACACGCAAGCACATGACATGGCAACAAAGGCGAATAACTGGCGGACACCTGGCGCATCAGATCCGGGGTGTTACAACACTCCACCACTATGAGAGGATCTCGTCCCGAGATCTAGGATGACACCGGAAGGAAAAGGAAGAGGAAAAGAAGAGGTAAAACTAAGTCGCAACTTTGAGAAATGAGTGAAACCACGAACCTTGAAAGGTTGAGCAATTTAAAAGAAAGAGTACAACAAAGATGAACGAGATTGCAAACAATCCGTTAGAAAAGAGGAACAAGGAGTATTACGAGAACTTGAAGGTTGCAAAGACATGAATCAAGAGTTTGACGATCGAAAAGAATATGACCACCTCGGTATAAAGAGATAGCCAAGGAACAAGAATGGCAGAATTTGGACAGCACTCCTAGAGAAAAGAGAAGAACACTTGATGAGATGAAAAGATATTGAAGAGATGAAAACTTCTTCCACTAAGATGATAGAGAGATAACTTGATCATTGATAAACACCATAAAAGCAACATTCCTTAGGGAAGGCTTTAGGTGAAATATGACACAAGATAACTCCAATGAAGAAGTTGATTGGTCGAAAAGATCTCTTGAACGAAGAGAAAATGATGGATTTAAAATACCTCATTCTTGACAACATGTGAATCAAGAAACATGAAGGAAATTGTCAAGAGTGACATAACACCATCTCAAAAGGTAAGATAGAAGGAATTGCACTTTGGAATGCAAGATGAAGAATACTTGAACTCCTCAGAAAAACATGTGTTGAGCACCATGTTTATTTTAGAGTATAGCTTATGGGTCATAACTTCAAGAGAAATCTTGAAGAACAATTGAAGAATGAAAAGAATCCTTGATGAAGCACCATGTAGAACCTCCATGAAGAACTCCGTAATAAAAGAATGACAGAAAGGAAGAGAAGTTGAAAGCACAAGGTGAAGCCTTGCAATGATTTAGATGGATCTCCGCGACGAGATAATGCGGAAAACTTAGAACTCCGAAAATAAAAGATGAAGCATCTCAACAAAGAATGTGATATGATGAACAACTCCGAAAGAAGAAATTAATCACTTGGATGAACAAGAATAAGAATTATGTTATGCGATCCTTCACCAATTTAAATTGATGACAAGCAACGGATTTGGCATACTACTTATTCTCGAGAAAGGATTAAAAGAGATATATCAAAACTTGAGAAGGTCTTCAACGAACCACCGGTAGGATTAGAACAACAAATGAATTGATACGATGAACAAGGAAGAGAGATCTTGAAAGAACCACCGTAAGAATTGAAAAAGAGAGTAGCAAGGGCACAATTCACCGGAAAGAGTTTGAAAACGAATGAAGATACTTGAAGGGATTTAGATACAAGTGAACGAATAGATCACGAGCTGATAAGAGAGTACTTGAATGATGCACCGGTATGATTTGGAGAACGAGAGATGAAAGCTGAGAATGAATAATCCTGAATTGATGGACTCCGTATGACAAACTGAGGAGACTCTTGAATATTTCCTGATGGGTGAAGAGGATTCTCACAATCGAAAACAATTATGAGAGGATGGCAACAAGCTAGCACCATGAATCTTGAAGAGAATAGAGCAAGATTAAAGAGAAACTCTTCTTCGGTCTTCAAAGCTGAGAATGACAACGAGAAACACCACCAAGAATTATTGAGGCACACCGGAAGAATCAAAAGCGAAGAGGTTGAGCCAACTATGAAAAGAATTTGAAAGATCTTGGAGAAAAGCATTTGACTGATGATAACTCAATCTTACGCCAAACTTGGAGAAGAATTTAGGATAGCTCGGGAAAATAGAAGAGTCGTAAGATCCTCGAAAAGACCCGTGGGTTAGGGCCCACTCAAAAGAACACCGCTGAAAAGATTTAAAAGAGATGTTGCACCGTTGAATTAAATGGCTTGAATGAGATAACAATCTCGAAGGGCTTGAACGATTGCAGAGTGGAAACACGAATCTTCAAGATATCTTGAGCACTCGAATAACAAATAGCGAGAAGTAGAATGATAATGAGGTGCACCGTATGAGAAGACATTAAAATGAGGAAAAAGGTATGATCAACAAAACTTGACTTGAATCCACCGGAGAAGAGAAAGGAATGAGGAATGACGAACTAGTAGAACATCTTGAGAACCACCGGTAAGAACATTGATGTAAAAGAATGGAGAGACTTCACATGAATAAATGGATACTTGGTAAAGAAATCTTAGTCCTTGAAGAAAAAGGGGGTGGGCGGAAAAACAAAGGCAACTTGGAGACGGATGAAACAAACACCGCTGAGAAGAAATGATAATTGGTCTTATGGATGGGGAGAATGATGGATCATCTCAAAGAGAAGCGCACTGTTGGAAAAGAATTAACATGACAACCTCAATGATCAAAAGGATTAGTATTCACATAGCAATATGAGAACACCGATTCGAAAGGTATGGAATCAACACTTGGCATTGAAGCTACTCAATACCACAACTCAAAACAAAAACAAAGGATTGGCTTGCGAATAAGCCGGAACAAACATATGATAGAGATTTCGTCAAGTTTTCGTGGTGGGGCCTACACGGCTCAATCAGACAGCACCATCATGTACAAGGCAAAGGCACATGACATACGAAGCGCCCCGAGTCGGCATAGCAAAGGACTCTTTAAGACACAACGAGACCATCAGAAACCAACCGTGAATAGGCGGACCACTAGACGCCGAACCCCAATTTCATATCATACATCCGCCGGAAAGATATCCTAAGAGCTACTTGAATTCCCACCTATGAAACTCCCGAAACTTTCTCGGTTATGCAATCTGGTGTTGGGGATACAGGGAGCAATATATCTCACCCAAACTAACAATCCCTACATCCAATTGTATCCATCCGTCAACACATAACCAAGAAACCTTCGAAATCGTGGTACCTCAACCTTCAAACGCATCCGTTATATACGAGTCATGGCAATACTCCCGCACTCACCTCAAGATCGGGTTAGCGGGTTATCTCACCAACAACCGCATAAAAGATATTTTCGATGTCGGCGCATTAAACTCAGTATTCCGAATCGCAACGATAAAATTATGACGACAACACCTCGTAGCTCAACTCCCCGGACACCGCCACAACCCCTAAATGTCGAGGCACCAAGAACAATGTTCTCGCTATAAGAATATCGAACGATTCCAAGATACCCGCGTGATCCTAAATTTTTTAGTGAAATTTAAGAAGAGAAAAGTCAAAACTCTACGCCAGATACCTCACCGTAAGGTCAAGGGACCGGGAGTAAAAAGAATTCCTAAACTATCCGATATATATAATCCTAAATGACTCAAAACAATTTTTCTAGACACAACTCGCCGCTAAAAACGATCAAGAAGTGGGCTCCTAAGGTCGGGAAGGCTCGACACTAACTTGTAACGCCTCGATGCGCTATATCTCCCACGGTCAAGCACGACTTAGAGGCATGACCGCATTGAAAGCAATGTCGCAAGTGAGGTAATCTTCACACAACCCAAGTAATACATAAGGAAAGAGATACATAGTTGGCTTACAATCGCCACTTCACACAATTACATGAATAAAGCATTACATCATCCAAATACAATCAAGGTCCGCCACGGAACCAAAATAAAAGAAGAACCCCAAAAGCTTATTAAAGACCTCGATCGACCCCAACTGGGCTCCACTATCGATCAACTAGAACAAAACAACACAAAGGGCAAGATCTTCATCGAGCTCCTCCTTGAGCTTGGTTGCGCCACCGCCGGTAACAAAGGCACCGCAAACTGGTTTTGAAGTATCCGTGAGCCACGGGATTCAACAATCTCGCACCCGCGAGATCAAGACTATTTAAGCTTATAGGTAAGGTAAAGGCATGAGGTGGAGCTGCAGCAAGTTTACTAGCATAAATGGTGACTAACATACGCAAATGAGAGCGAGAAGAGAAGGCAAAGCACGGTCGACAAAAGTATGATCAAGAAGTGATCCTATAGCAACCTACGTCAAGCATAACTCCAACACCGTGTTCACTTCCCGAACTCCGCCGGAAAGAGACCATCACGGTTATACACACGGTTGATGTATTTTAATTAAGGTCAACTTCAGGTTTTCTACAACCGGACGTTAACAAATTCCCATCTGCCACATAACCATGGGCACGGCTCTCGAAAGTTTATACCTCGCAGGGTGTCCCAACTTAGCCCATGACAAGCTCTCGCGATCATCGAAGGAATAGACCTTCACCCAAGACACTCCGATCGACTCGTATCCCAGACATCAAGACATTTCGACAATGGTAAAACAAGACCAGCTGTGACGCCCGGATAATTAAGCTACAAAGGAACCGCTGCTAATGATGCTACGCCACTCGACATTATTGCTAATCTCGTTAGTTCAAAATCGATATTTAATTCAAATTCAAATAAAGCCAAACATCAAAATTTTCAAATATTAAAACCAAAATGTTCGGCTGTACCAGCTTAGTGCAAAGGTGGTTATGATGAAGAATCCACATCTTTATATAATGTATAAATGCACTAAAATGATTTAAACGGTAGCCAAAAACATTATTTAAATGCCTTTGGTATTTTATAAAATACTAAACTATTTATTTTGGGTTAGAACCTTTGTGGCAGAGGGTTATTTTGAAACGTAATTTTAGGAGCTATTGTCATATTTTACTAACCAAAATTATAATAATGTGGAACTAAAATTAAAACAGGAAAAGAATAGAAAACAATAGGAAATATAAAATAAAACAACCCTCGACTCCATCGGGCCTCAAACCAGCCATCGGCCTACTAGGCCGCCCACCCCGCTTCTATATGGCCTTCCCAGCCAAACCCTAACCCACCGACACCCCACTTCCTCCACGCCGCCACTCCTCTCCCGATCCGATCCGGATCCGGACCAACCTCCCCCACTCCCCTTGCTCCTCGCCCCCTCTACTCGATCCAGATCGGGGCAACGGCGCCCGACCCCACCGACGACCGCGCCTCGCCGCCCGGAGTTCTCCCCTCACCGGGCCTCCTCGCCGGACCACCGACGCCTCATCTCTCCCCACGGGTCGCAGCCTCGACCCCGACGCCGACGCCACTAGTCGCCTCCGGCGCCACCCCGCCATCGCCGTGGTCCTCTCCGCCGCCTGGCGCTCCCGCTCTCGCTGCCGATGCCGCCACCGACTGCCTCTTCATCACCGCCGCCCGACGCCGCCGCCTCATCCCGCCACCACTCGCGGACGCCACATCACCGCCGGACCGCCTCGCCTCCGCCGCCGTCCCCATCCTCCTCCCCAACGAGCGCCATCGACCGCCGCCCGTTTCGCAACGAGGGTGAGGAAAACCTCCGTCTCTCCTCGCCGACGCCGACCACCGCGCCTCCGCTCCGCCAGGCCCGCCGGCTCCGCCCTCGCGTTCGTCGTGGTGCTCCGCCATACTGCTCGCTTCGCCACTCACCGGCATACCACCCGCCGCTTGCTTCGCCGGGCGATCGCTTCGCCGCCTCGCCAATCGGCCGACGCCGGCCGCCTTGATTTGGCATTGCGCGCTTGGGCATGCGCCAAGCGGCAAGTGCGGCGCTCACATACAGGCCCGCTAAGGCCTCCGTGTTTTGACATGTGGGCCGCCTGTAACGTTTTTTTTAAAAAGAAGAATTAGAAAATATTAATTAATTAATTAATTAATTAGATAATTAATTAACTTAATTAGATCTCGCTAATTAACCTAATTAACTCGATTAGATAACTAATGATTAATTAACTAGTTAATTAGGTTTAGTTAAACCGTGACTATGACATGCGGACCCACGCCAGTAGTCGACTCCAAATCAAAGATAGTTGATTGCCGACGCCAAGATGACAACATGCCGACGCCACCTTTACTATTCTCGATAGTGTTAAAATAAATAATTAAATAAATCCTAAAATGATTTAAATCTTTTAAAATTAATAGAAAATAAACCGTAGTTCGGATGGAAAAACTTTGTACATGAAAGTTGCTCGTAACGACGAGACGGATCTCGATACGCAGCCCGCTCATCCGCCACACGCCCCTAACATAGTGAACCTGCAACATTTCCTCCGGTTCATCTCGTCTGAAAACACGGAACACCGGGATACTTTCCTGATGTTTTCCCCTTCACCGATATCACCTCAAACCGCGTTAGAACACGCCTAGCTCGCTTTGTTGTCTCCGTTATGCTCTTGCTTGCTATGTATTTACTGTTTTTCCCCTCTTCTCCGTAGACTCGAGACCGCCACCGATGTCTTGCGGATCAACTACGCCACCGATGACCTCCTTGTTCGAAAGCAACTGTGCAAGCCCCTTGATCACCAGATATCGCCTATTCTTCTCTATCGCTTGCATTAGAGTAGTGTATCATGTTACCGCTTGATTACTCCTATTCTGCTGTATAGCTCGTCATTGTTGCTATACCATTGATACCCTACCCGCAATCCTAAATGCTTAGTATAGGATGCTAGTTTATCATCATTGGCCCTACATTCTTGTCACCGCCTTGCTATATTATCGGGCCGTGATCACGGGAGGTGATCACGGGTATATGCTATACATACATACATACTATACAGATGGTGACTAAAGTCGGGTCACTCATTGAGTACCCGCAAGTGATTCTCGATGAGGGGCCGAAGGACAGTGGCTCCATCCCGGTAGAGGTGGGCCCGGGTTCCCGACGGCCCCGATCGTTACTTTTGTGGCGGAGCGACAGGCAGGTTGAGACCACCTAGGAGACAGTGGGCCTGGCCCTGCTCGGGCGCTCATGGATACTTAACACGCTTAACGAGATCTTGGTATTTGATCTAAGTCCGCCATTTGGTCTATACGCACTAACCATCTACGTGGGAGTAGTTATGGGTATCCCGACGCCATGGTATCACCAAGCCTTCTTGACGCCAAGAATCGAAGCGCGCTACCGGATTGGAACGTAGCTCGCGCTTGTATAAGGGGGCTAGTTCGCTTCCGCCACAGACGAACGCAGGTGTGCTTTCGAGGCGATGGGCCTGCACTGCGCGCTTAGGTTTAGACCGCGGTTGACCTCTCTGTTGTGCCTAGGTGGGCTGCGACGTGTTGATCTTCCGAGGCGGGCATGACCCAGAAAGTGTGTCCGCCAAATGGGATCAAGCGTGTTGGGTTATGTGGTGCACCGCAGGGAAGTTAATCTATTCAATAGCCGTGATCTTCGTAACAGGACGGCTTGGAGTTGTACCTTGACCTTATGACAACTAGAACCGGATACTTAATAAAACACACCCTTCCAAGTTCCACAGACAACCCGTGATCGCTCTCTAACAGGCAACGAGGAGAGGATCACTGGGTAGGATTATGCTATGCGATGCTACCGAGATGCTACTTGGAGATGCTTCTTGAGATGCTACTTGGCAATGCTACTTAGAGGACTTCGTACTACTCTCTTCTACATGTCAGAAGACGAGGCTGCTGAGGTTTAGTCTTCGACTGTGATTAGCTATCCCCTCTCATTCTCGCATTCTCGCAGCTCACCCACCGATATGGCCCTTTGCACATATACCCATGCATATGTAGTGTAGTTCCTTGCTTGCGTAGTACTTTGATGAGTACTCACGGTTGCTTTCTCCCCTTTTCCCCTTTCCTTTCTTTTTTGTTGTCGCAACCAGATGTCGGAGCCCAGAGCGACGCCACCGCCGATGACGACTACTACACCGGAGGTGCCTACTACTACGCAAGCAGTGTCGACGATTTACCACCTGTGAGTAGTTAGGAGGATCCTGCAGGAGGCCCGCGCTTCTTTCGATCTCAGATCCCGCTTTGTGCTAGCCTTCTTAAGGCAAACTTGTTTAACTTATGTCTCAGATCAGATATTGTTGCTTCCACGACTCGCCTATGATCGAGCATTTGTATTCGAGCCCTCGAGGCCCCCGGCTTGTATTATGATGCTTGTATGACTTATTTATATTTTTAGAGTTGTGTTGTGATTTCTTCCGTGAGTCCTCGATCTTGATCGCACACGCTTATGTGCATGATTAGTGTACGATTGAATCGGGGCGCCACACCAACAAAGCCGCCCGAATGTGCCGACAAACTCGATAGGAGCTGCACATATCTCGTTCTCGTGGCACACCGGATTGTCCAAACTTCCAGTAGGTCAGCCCGAGTTGCCTCCCGGTACACCGGCGGCCGACGGTTTGGACCAACACTCACAACGAGCACCGCCCGGGGGTAATAAAGATGACCCTTGGGCTCCTAAACCCAAGGGAAAAAGGGCTAGGTGAGGCAAATGGTAAAAGGCAATGTTGGGCCTTGCTGGACAAGTTTTATTCAAAGCGAACTCGTCAGGGGGTCCTATAAATCACCCGACCGCAGAAGGAACGCAAAATCCGGAACATAACACCGTATGACGGAAACTAGGGCGGCAAGAGTGGAACAAAACACTGCATAAGGCCGAGCCTTCCACCCTTTACCAAGTATATAGATGCATTAATTAAATAAGCTATATTGTGATATCCCAACAAGTAAACATGTTCCAACAAGGAACAACACCTCCATGTTCCAACAAGGAACAAACTTCATCTTCACCTGCAACTAACAACGCTATAAGAGGGGCTGAGCAAAGCGGTAACATAGCCAAACAACGGTGTGCTAGGAATGGTGTCAAAGGTTAGAGGTTCATGGCAATTTGGGAGGCTGACAAGCAAATGGTAGGCATCATAGCATTGGCATAGCAAAAGAGCGAGCAAACTAGCATAGCAAAGATAGTAGTGATTTCGAGGGTATGGTCATCTTGCCTGCAAGGTTCTCAGAGTTGACGAAGGCTTGATCCTCGTAGGCAATCTCAACAGGTTCCTCGTTCACGTACTCGCCTCCCGGCTCTACCCAAAGCAAGAACACAAGCAACGGAACCACAATCAAACAAGGAACAATGCACAAGCAATATGATGCAAAACATGACATGCGATGCGAGATGTGATATGCAATGCATATGTATGCTCCGGAAGGAAAATGATGAACGGGCATCAACTTGGAAAACCAAGTATGCCGCTGAAAGATGAGATGATTTCGTTGAAATCGATATAAAAATCACCGAATCGGATGCACGGTTTGCAAATGACAAGCAAAACAAGAATGACGCAAATCTGCGTTTAACAACTGATGCTACTTAGCACGCAACACGTAAACTATGCTACAGCACCCCAACATACAAACAAAGCATATGGCAGCGAACTACAGGAGATGCTTAACAAAAGAGGAACACTGAGCTACGGCTAAATCACATCATAACATGTTCAAACAAGCATGGTGAAAGTGCTCAAAATATCAGGTTCACAGACTTAGTGAAAATACTAACATGCCAGGAATTAACATCAGGAAGACATGTTTAGAGCAAGCAAACAACATACTACAGGAACTTATAATAGCAAAACAAGGCATGACATGATTCTACTCAAAGCATATATCAATAGTCCCTTACTGACCATAAGCCAAAAAGGACTCTAAGAAATGATGGCACCCATGTAAACATAGCAAGTTTTTATTACAGATTTCAGACTTGGCAGAAAAACTGGGCATGGCAAAAACAGTTAACGAGTAGGCATGTTCGTGAGCTCGATGCACTCACTACAGAGCAATACATGGCATGGCAAGGCAACCAACAGTAAGAAGGCATGATTATGAAGCTAAGCATGGCAAGAGCAAGGTCATAGCATACACAGATCAACTACAACAACCTCGTAAAAATTGAATCTCATGCAAACAATCTGCCAGGAAACATTTCAAGCAGAAGTAGAGCACGAAAATGACATGCTAGACTACTCCATAAATAGCAACAGAGGTATGTATGGATAGAGCACATCCATATGTTCAAAACACCCTTACTGAACATGATCAAAAAGGGCATAGATCTCTCTGTAACAACATGAACATATGGCATAAAATTAACAGCAGGACAAGACTTAGTGAAAACACTAAGTTCCTGAAATCAGCAACATCATCATCCCTACTTTGCATGCTTGTTCTAGTCAACACATAACTCACAAAAATACATGGCAAACACCCCTGGAAAGATGGCATGGCAATGTTCAACTCACATGTAGGACTCAAGTTCATAGGGTGCACACATAAATCATGGCAAAAATGACAATAGAGCTCGAGCTGATAAGATTCTGAAACTAACGATCTGAAGCCTTCTTCCAACAGCATTTCGGGCATCAAGATGAGCTCAAATGCAAATGATGCAATGGAATGAAATGATTTAATCTTCGGGACGAACAATTTGACATATTATACGCCCAAAACGGAGCTACGGGCGCAGAGATGTGGCATGATGAAAATGGCATGAAAATACTGAAACTGGGGACTTAAGAGTTTTCGGGGGGGTCAACCTGCGCGGGCACGGATTTCAAAGCGGGGCGCGAGCTCGCGGAGTTCGCCGGAGAGTCGCCGGACTTATGGGAGGAGGACGCCGGAGGTCGGAGAAGTGGCCGGGCGGCCGGATCCGGCGGCGCTGCCCGGATTCGCCGGAGGCGCCGGGCGAGGCGCGAAGGTCGGGACGGGCGCGGCGGCCACGGGCGCGGAGGGCGGCGCGTCTGCCGGTCGGGCGAGGGCGGCGCAGGCTGGCCGGGACGGCGGAGGGGGCGGCAGCTCGCGGCGGGCACCGGCGCGCGCGGGCTCGTGGAGGCGGGTGTATGCGGCGGCAAGATGGCGGGCGGGGGCGCGGAGTACGCGAGAGATGGCGGGCGGGTTGTCAGTGGTCGGGCGGCGGGTGGCAGCGATCATGGGCGGTTGCCGGGCGGCGGCCGGACAGGCGAGGCGGCGCGCTCTGGGCCGCTTTGGGCCGGATTCCCATCCGGTATGAAGGCGCAGAGGAGAGAGAGGGTCGGCGAAAGTATGTGTGGCGGCGCCGAGTGGTTGGCGGCGGCGGCGCGGGCGACGTGGCGCTGCTCGATTGGTCCGGACGACGTGGCGGGCGGACGTGTCCGCGCGGACGGACAAGGTCCGTGGCGGAGGAGGAAAAACTGCTAAGGTTTGGGGATTCATCCGCGAAAAATGGAGGGGAGGGCTAATATATAGATAGAGGGAGCTAGGAGAGTCCAAATGAGGAGCGGTTTTCGGCCACGCGATCGTGATCGAACGACCGCGAGCATGGAGGGAGTTTGCTGGTTTTGGGCCACTTTGGAAGGGGTGTTGGGCTGCAACTCAAAGAGGGCTTTACGGTTACCTGTTAACCGCTGAGTATCAAACGACCTCCAAATGGCACGGAACTTAACAGCGGTTCACGGTGCTATACCAAGGCCGCTTGGCAAACCTCGGCCATTCCGAGAAAGTTTAATACCCGCACAAGAGAAGAGAGAAGAGGAGACGCCGGAGGACATAGGAGCGCCGGATTGCAAAACGGACAACGGGAAAATGCTCGGATGCATGAGACGTAACATGTATGCAAAATGAAATGCACATGATGACATGATAAAATGCAAATGATGACATGGCAAAGTGCAACACGCAAGCACATGACATGGCAACAAAGGCGAATAATCTGGCGACACCGGGCGATCGATCCGGTGTTACAGTTTGAACTGACCGATTGTTTTGTGCTTTTTGCTAATTATGATGTTGTTGCAGATGTTGAGTGCGGTGCCTCCCGATTTCGAGAAATCGTAACGCTTTCAAGATCTTGTGAATGTTATTTTGAGACACCAAATCCTCTAGAAGAACTTGTGAATGTTCTTTGGTGTTTCCTTTATATTTGCTCTTTTTTATCAGCCTTTAATACATATATATGCTTGGTTTCATGAGTTGTTCCTTTTGTTTGTGTCCGAGGGTATGCTTTTATTTATTTTTGTGTCTCGCAATGTTAATTGTGTTTTAATTTTTATGTGTGTGGTTATGTTATTGGTTTATGCGATTAATGACAACCATGGTGTTCCAGAGGACATTGTCATTGTTAAAGATATTAATGATGGGATGTATTCACTTAACGTTGATGATGGTGATGGCAGCTTGCGCTTGTTCTGCATTACTCGCCTCAAAGTGTTGATGGCATCGAGCTCAGAACCCAAGCTGAGGATGTTCCTATGCAGTTACAGCTCGAGGATGAAAGGATAAGAAAGAAGAAGTATGAATTCCAGAAGAGGAAGGAATGGGAACGGCGTCAAAAGGCTGCCTGTGTGCCAGAAAGTGATGTTGATGTTGCTCAAGCTCCTAAATGTGTAGGCGATGAAGGTGGTGACGCGGGTTTATCAACTGTTCATGCCGGATCTCATGGAAGTGACATGCCTATGAAGACAAACTTGATGCAAACTCGGTTGGCGCAAGCTTTTGATCGTAATTTTAGGGAAAAATTGGGCCCCCCAAAAAACCCTTCCAAGGGGTTTTTAAAGAAAAGGGGAAAAAAAAAATTTTTTTTGGTTTTTTTTTTTTGGGGAAAGGGGTTGGGGGGTTTTTTTTTTTGGGAAGGAAACCCCGGGGTTTTTTTTAACCTTAAAATTCTTTTCCCCTTTTTAAAATTTCCGGTTTAAAACCCCTTTTAAAAAAAAATTTTTGGGGGGTTTTCCCCCCCAAAAACCCAAAGGGTTTTTGGTTTAATTGTTTTTAAAAAAACCCCCCCCAAAAAGGTTAATTTCCTTTTTTTTCCTTTTCCCGGGGCCCGGGTTTTTTTTTAAAAAATTTTCCCCCCAAACCAATTGTTTTTTTTTTTTCTTAAAAAGAAATTTAAAAAAAAAATTTTACCCAAAAAAAAAAAAAAATTTTCCCCCTTTTTTTTTTTAAAGGAAAAATTTATTAAAAAAAGGGGGGTTGGCCCAAAAATTTTTTCCCCTTTTTTTTTTTTGGGGGGAAAAAAGGGCCTTTTTGGGAGGGGGTTTTTTTTTTTTTTTTAAAAAATTTTTTTTCCCCAAAAAAAATTTTTTCCCCCTTTTTTTTTCCCCCCCTTTTTAATTTAAAAAAAAAAATTTTTTTTCCCTTTTGGGTTTTAAAAAAAAGGGGCAAAAATTTTTTTTTTAAAAAAAAACCCTTTTTTAAAATTTGGGGTTTTTTTTAAACCCTTTGTTTTTTTTTTTGGGGGTTTTTTTTTTTTTTAAAAAAAATGGTTTTTGGGTTTTTTTCCCCGGGTTTAAAGGGCCCGGTGGGCCCCTTTTTTTTCCCAAAAAAAAAAATTTTTTTTTTTGGGGGCCCCCTTTAAAAATTTTTGTTAAATTTTTCCCTTTTTTTTAACCCAAAAACCCCAAAAAAGGGGTTTTAAACCTTTTGGGGGGGGGCCCCCGGGGGTTTTTTCCCCATCCCCCCCCCCAAAAGGGAAAAAATTTTTGGGGGTTTTGGGGTTTTTTGGGGAAAGGCCCGGTTTTTTTAAAGGAAACCGGGCCCCGGGGGGGGGAAAAATTTTGGGGGGTTTTTCCAAACGGGGCCCCTTTCCCCCCCTTTTTTGGGCGGCCCTTTGGGGAAAAAACCTTTTTAAAACCAAAAAACCCCCCCCCAAAACCCCGGGGGGTTTTTCCCTTTTGGGGGGGGGGCAAACCCCCGGGGGGGCCCCCAATTTGGGGGGGGGGTTTTTTTTTTTGGGGTTTAAAAAAGGGGCCCCCCCCCCCCCAAAAGGGGGGTTTTAAAAAGGGGGGTTTTTGGGGGTTTTTTTTTTAAAAAATTTTTAATTCGGAAAAAGGCCCAAAAAAAAATTTTTTCCCCCAAAATTTTTTAAAAATTTTTTAATATTATTTTAAATAATTTTTAAAATTTTTAAAAATTTTAAAAAAAAAAAATTTTGGAAAAAGGGTTTTTTTTTAAAATTAAAAAAAATTTTTTTTTAAAAAAATTTTTTTTCCCCAAAAAACCCTTTTTTTAAAGGGAAAAAAAAAAAGGGGGGGCCTTTTTTTTTCCAACCTTGGGGTTTTTTTTTAAAAAAAAAAAAAGGGGAAAAAAAAGGGGGGGTTTTAAATTTTTTTTAAAATTTTAAAAAACGTGAGGCCACACCCTTTTTAAAAAAAAAGGGGGGGGGTTTTTTAAAAGAAAAATTTTTTTAAAAATTTTTTTTTCCCCAAAAAAAAAAAAGGGTTTAAAAATTTTTAAAAAAATTTGGTTTAAAAATTTTTTGGGGGGAAAAAAAAAATTTTTTTTTTGGGGGGGTTTGGGGGAAAACCCCCGGGGGGGCCAAAGGGAATTAAAGGGGAAAAAATTTAAGGGGGGGCCCCCCCAAAATTTTTGGAGGGAGGGGGGTTTTTTTTTAAAAGGGGAAGGGGGGGTTTGGGGGGAATTAAAAATATTGGGGGGGGAAAAAGGGTTTTTGGGGGGTTTTCCCCCGGGGGCCCCCCGGGGGGGAAAAACAAATTTTTAAAAGGAAACCCCCTTTTTAAAAAAGGGGAATTTTTTTTTAAAAAAAGGGGGGGGTTTTTTTGGGTTGGTTTAAACCTTTTTTTAAAAAATAAATTAAATTTTAAAATTTGGGTTTTTTAAAAAAAATTAAAAAAATTTTTTTTAAAAAATTGGGAAATTCCCGGGAAAAATTTTAAAAAAAAAAACCCCCAAAAAAAAAAAAACCCAAGGGGGCCCTTTTTTTTAAATTTTTTTTAAAAAAAAGGACCAAAAAAGGGGGGGGGTTTGGGTTTAAAAAAAAAAACCCAACCCCCCCCAAAAAGGGGGGTTTTTTTTTTCCCGGGAATTTTGGGGGTTTTTTAAAATTTTAAAAAAAAAAGGGGGGGGGTTTTTTTTTAAAATTTTAAAAAAAGGGAAAAAAAAATTTTTAAAAAATGGTTTTTTAAAAGGGGGGGGAAAAAAATTTGGAGCCAAAAAAAAATTTTTTTTTTAAAAAAAATTTAGGTTTTTTTTTAAATTAAAAAATTAAGAGTTAAAAGGTTTTTTCCCCTTTTTTGGGGGGGAAAAAAAAAAAAAAATTTAAATAAAAAGGGGAAAAATTTAAAAAAGGGAAAAAACCCCCCCAAAAAAAACCCCCCCCTTTTTTTAAATTTTTGGGGGGAAAAAAAATTTTAAAAATTTTCCCCTTATGGGAAAATTGGCCCCAGGCCCATTCCCCCAAAAGGGTTCCCCCCCCAAAAAAAAAAACCTTTGGGGGTTTTTTTTTTTCCAAAATTTTTTGGGGGGTTTGGGGTTTTCCCCAAATTTTAAAAAATTTTTCCCCAAAAATTTGGGAAGGGAAAACGGCCCAACCCCCAAACAAAACCCCGGGGAAAATTTCCCCCCCCCAAAAAACCCAAACAAAAAGGGGCCCCGGGGTTTCCCCAAAAAAGGGGAAAAAAAGGGAAAAATTTTAAAAAAAAAAAAAGTTAACCCCCCCCCCCCCCCTTTTGGGGAAAAATCCCAAAAATTTAAAAAAAAAGGGGGGGGCCAAAATTTAAAACCCCAAAAACCCACCTTTTTGGGGGGGTTTTTTCCCGGGGGGGTTTTTGGAAAGGCCCAAACCCGAAAAAAACCCCCCCAAAGGGCCCCCCCCGGGCCCCGGAAAAAAAACCCCCCCCCCCCCCGGGCCCTTTGGGAAAAAAAATTTTAAAAACCCAAAAAGGTTTCCCCCGGGGGGTTTTTAAGGGAAAACCCCCACCCCCTTTTTTTTTCCCCCCCCAAAAAAGGCCTTCCCCCAAAAAAAAATTTTTTTAAACCCTTGTTTTTTAAAATTGGAAAATCCTTAAAATTCCCCAAAAAATTTTAACCCCCCCCCCCCCCCCAAAAATTAAAAGATTAAAACCTTTTCCCCCCCCCCCCCTTTTTTTTTTTTTTTTTCCCGGGGGGGCCCCCAAAAAAGGGAAAACCCCCGGGGTTTTTTTTTTTGGGGGGGGGGAAGAAAAAAAAAATTTTTATTTGGGGAAAAAAGGGGTTTTTAAAAAGGGGGGGGTTTTTAAAAAATTTGGAAAAAACCCCCTAAAAAAAAAAGGGGCCCAACCAAAATTTTAACAAGGCCCCCCTTTTTTTAAAATTTAAACCCCCAAAAATTGAAATTTTTTTAAACCCAAAAATTTTTTAAAAAAGGGGGGAAAAAAAAAGGCTCAAAACCCAAAAATTTTTCCTTTTTCCAAACCCAAAAATTTCCAAAAGGGTTTTTTGGGGGTTGGAAATGGAAAAAAAAAATTTTTTTAAAAAAATTTTTTGGCCCGGGAAAAAAATTTTTTTTAAAATTTTTCCGTTTGAAAATTTTTAAAAAGGAAAAACCCAAAATTGAACAATTTCCCAAAATTCCCGGGGGGGGGCCCCCCAATTTGGGTTTTTTTTTTAAAAAAACCCCCCCCGGGGGTTTAAAAAAAAAATTTTTTTTTGGGGGGGTTTCCCGGGGGGCCCTTTTGCCCCCTTTTTTTTAAAAAATTTTTTGGGGGGTTTTTGGGGGTTTTGGGGGTTTTTTCCCCCGGGTTTTTTTTTTGGGAAAAGGGGGCCCCCCGGGGGCCCCCCCCGGGGGGGCCCCCCCCCAAAAAAAAAACTAAATTCCTTAAACTTTTGGGGCCCCCCGGGCCCAAATTGGGGGAAACCCCGGCCAAAAAAAGGGGGGGGGGGGGGGGGGGCCCCCCGGTTTCCCCAAACCAAAAGGGGGGGGGGCCCCCGGGAAAAGGGGGCGCCGGGTTTGCCCCGGGGGGGAAAGGCCCCGGGGGGGGGCCCGGGGGGGGGGGCTTTAAACCCCCCCCCGAAAGGGGGGGGGGGAAAAAGGGGGGGCCCCGGGCCCGGGGGGGGGCAAGGGGGGCCCGGGGGGGGCCCGGGAAGGGGGGGGGGGGGGGGGCCCCCGGGGGGGGGCCCCGGGGGGGGGGGGGGGGGGGGGGGGGGGGCCCCCCCCCCGGGGAGGGAAAAGGGGGGGCCCCCCCCGGGGGGCGGGGCCCAAGGCCGGGGGGGCCCCCCCCAAAAAAGGGAGACACACATTTTCTAAAGATTAGTCTTCTTTTTGAGTATTTAATTCTACTACTTTTTTTCTGTTTTACAAGTGATAATCCACGAGGTAGATGCTTATATATTATGAGCCATGCATGAATGTAGTTCAGAAACTAGTACAAAAAGTCCTAAAATTAAATTCAACTACACCGTGTTATATTTTTCGTTTTGCTATCTTCGTTGCTTCACCAAATGCTTCACCAAATTTTACCAGAGTCAATGATTCATGCGCTGCTTGATTCAAGTTTAGTTTTCTTTTTTGTTGAATAAAATACCTACACCAGCACTTGATACATCTTTGTGCATTAATTATATATCAAGTTCAAAAATTAGTTTGAGAAACATGTGCATCAAGATATGGACCTATACACTTCACCAAAGATCTTTTAATACATCAATTCTATAAACTATACTAGTACATCAAGATCAGAAACTATGCTAGTACATCAAGTTCAGAAATTAATTTGGTTCATAAAGTTCAGAATGCTATAAACATTTTTTCAGATGCTAATCTGGTGAAACAATCCACTTCACAGTTTTAGAAATGCATGTAACTTGAGAAACATGTAATCGTGCATCCACTTCATAGACTATAGTAGTTCATAGCATTCGATGAACTACTGGTACAAACAGATGACTATAATCGTTGGGAAGCAAGTTTTAATTAAGTTTTTAGTGACTAGTACTGGTACAACAGATGAATGAACAGTAGTATGGGTTACCATTTTGTGGCTGCTGCGATGTGGTACACCAAGCAGAGTTCCTCGATGCACAACTGCAGGACTGCCGCCATCTGTGGAGGTTTTTCCTCGTCGGTGTACTCCACATCAACTCCGATGAAGCTCGGATACAAGCCGCCGCCCTTCATCCTGAGCCTACTCATCATCTGGTCGTCCTTGTCTGGTTCGCTGGTGCAGACGATCTCCAGCGTCTCCTTGCCGTGGAGCTCAACCCCTTTGAGCGTTTTGGTGTACTCGTGCTTCTCGCCGGGGACGTGAGCGTCGGCGAGGTTCTTTGCTCTTGTTCGAAGTGTCGCCATGGTGACGTTTGGCGGACGGTTCCTCCGCCATCGCCTTGCTCCGGCGACTGTGGGCTTGGGAGAGAGAAGTTTTTGGTTTGTGTGCAGTGTAGATGGAAGCTGCAATGGTGGTTCTATGAATGAGGCAGAGATGGAAGACAATGGGGTATTTTTGCAGTGCATCGACGGTGGTGTGTTGGAGGCGGTTCGTCGGGGACGTGGGTGTAGTGGTCGTGGGGGTCGCCGTTCTGCAGTGCGTCGTGGCAACCACCCAGTGGGTGGCGTGGTTGGTGGCCTGGAAGAACTAACCGTCCAAGACAAAATTTTTTACTGCTGCACTGATTAGTCTTGTCAAGCTGTACTTATGATCTGCTAAATCCCACTTGCACGTCTCTGCGGTGGTGATGATGGCATTTTGCACTGTTTAGGTGACGTATGGCTCTGTGATGTTTTTCCGTGTGGATGTTTAAGCATTGTTTTTCTATTGAAGTCTTTATACACTAGTTTATGTCAAAACATTTTTTGATTGCCACAGGAGTTGTTGCTCAAAAGTTGTACTTATTTTATTTTCATCTATACCAACCTGGGTTAGGACTTTATAGTTTTTGTATTCTCATTTTTAGTGCACTTATGTTTTAGTACTGTGTGAACTGAATTGTAATTTCATACAGCGCACGGGTTTGAAATTTGATGTCCAGATGGTGCGGCGACTGGTGATCCTGCTGTTTTAATCTTGATGTCGTATGTATGTTTTGAACTGATTTTTTATAACTTAGGTTGGGGTTTGAGATTATTTTACGACCAGATCGTTCGTTGTGGTGTGGACATATTTTATATAAATAAGAAATTTAGCAGAATTGACAAATAAATTCTATTTGAACTTTTGAATTTTAGTAGTTGAACTTGTCGATTTTATATAAATAGGAAATTTAGCATAATTGACAAACATTATATGTTTGAACTTTTAGAGTTTTAGTAGTTGAACTTATCAGATTTTATATAAATAGGAAATTTAGCATAATTGACAAACATTATATGTTTTGTACTTTTAGATTTTAGTAGTTGAACTTGTCGGTTTTCTATAAATAAGAAATTTAGCATAATTGACAAACATTATATGCTTGAACTTTTGAGCTTTAGTAGTTGAACTTGTGAGATTTTATATAAATAAGAAATTTGGCATAATTGACAAACATTATATGTTTTGAACTTTTTGAGTTTTAGTAGTTGAACTTGAAAGTAATATTTAATTCAGTTTTTTTAATTATGTACATTTAACAGATAGGCTATTATGTTCTGTTCTTTTTTAGAGGTTCATTGTTTTTGTATCATATTTTTTTCCTTTTTTGTACAGGATAATTGACAAACATTTTTCTTGTAGTTTATTTTTCTTTGTCCCGCCATCTGGTTTGTATACCTGGGCTTATTGGTGGGGTGTTTTGTTGACGATGTAGGCTATTGGGCCGTTTTTGGGCCCAGATAGCTCGTCCGTCTTGACTATCTTGATCGTCGTCTTGGCGTCGCTTTGGGTTTAGTCCCACCTCGCTAGTCGAGGGGGCTTCGGACCTGTTTATAAGCGCAGCGGAGGCTCACCAGTCGAACTCCTCTGAACACTTACCTGAGCGCTTATACATGGCGCTCGCCCTCTCTCTTGACCTGTGGGCCCTGATCGGCGGGTCCTGCGCTGTGCGGATTACTAGGGATTCGCCCACGGGCTCGAGTTCAAGTATCTAGCATTGTCAGGGCCTGCGCCTGACCTTGGGCGGTCATTTTTGTTTGTTTGTTTGAATCTAGTACTTGACTCCACCAGTAACTTGGACTGATACTTTTTGTTCTAGTTCTTGTCAGTTTTGTGTGAGTGTAATCTTTTTCATTTGAGTTTTTGCCTTCTTTTTGTGTTTGTTTTGTGATTATTCTCAAGTGTCTTACGGTGTCATTTTCGAACTATGGTACTTGCGTGTAGACTAAGTTGTACTGATAGTGCATTCATAGTAGCGCTTACGGACTGATGCTTCTTTGTACTTTTTATTGTAGTAAGAATGTACTGTCCGATCAAGTGTACTGAGTTGTACTGACACGGAACAACGTTGTGTGATTAGTTGGATCATAACTGGTACTTTAGAGCAACGACAATGTTCCATTCAGAAGCTACTTTTGAATTTTTGAAATGATGGATTAACAACATATGAAGCTACCAAACCAAACTTATATGATGAGATAAGCGAAACATTGTACTTGATGACATAACTAAACTTGTTCAAACATGACAAGCATGACATAATCACACTGGTTCAACCCAACAAGAGCAAACTACTAATTTGAAACAATAAGATAAAAGGCAAGCACAAGCGGAAGTAAAACGAAGGCAGGCTCTGATGTTATCTTCATCCAGTAAAGGGGCAATAGGGGCGGTCGTAGAAGTTTTCAGCCTCCCGCTCTTTCGCATATTCCCAACCGTCTGTGATGTAGTCGATCATGAACCATGATTTGTACTGCTGGCGTCACGCATCTACTCCTGCGTACTCGATGAGGTTGTCGGCAGCTCGCTGGTCCCCACGCTTTATAGTCTTCTGCGTGTTGATCTTGTTCTTCATGCCTTTGTAGAATGGGTGGATGACTTGGCTGCAACATCGGTCAAGGAGTCGTACTCTTTTCGGTGTATGGAACTCTCCACTTGCGCTGAATGTCGATGAACTTGTTGGGGTTGATCTCCATACCGGACAACTTCAGCTTCTCTTTGTCGCTTTCAATCTTTGAAACCGGCAAATGTGAACAACTTCTCATCTTGCTGACATCTCGATTGAGCGCTTGGGCTGCAAGGGCGAGACATTTTGAATATTAGCATTACTTTGATGTTTTGAATTATTCATTTTTGTTTTGTTTTACAAGCGATGAATCCATGAAGTAGTTTTTAATGTAGGATAAACAATGGATGAATGTACTTCAAAAACTAGTAAAGAAAGTTCGAAATTAAATTAAGTACATCATGTTATTCTTCTTGTTTGATTATACATAGTTTGATCAATGTTGTATGTTACGCATTGGCACTAATTTAGTCTATTTTGGTTGAAATGGGATAACACGAAACCGATGCTTCACCAAGTCCTTAGTTTATTTTTTTACGAAAATAACATTAGATCAAATTCAGAAAATACTTCACTACATCAAGTTCAGAAACATCTTTTTTAATACATCGAGTACATAGACTACTCTATTGGATCAACTTTAGAAACTTCACTAGTCGATCAACTTCATAATTTAATCTGCCGCAAGATTTTCCAAATAGTAATCCAGTGCATCAGGTTCATAAATACATTTATAGTATATCTACTTGAGAAAATGCAGTAGTGCATCCACTTTTCACAAACCACACTAGTACATCTAGTTGGGAAAGCAAGTGTGATTAATTTTTAGGATACAGTAGTAATAAAACAGATAAACCATATGTAGGGCAAATGAGTAGGATTGCTCACCATTTTGTGGCCACTGTGATGTGGTACACCAAGCAGAGTTCGTCGACGCACAACTGCAGGACTGCTGCCTTCTGGGGAGGTTCATCTTCGTTGGTGTAGTGCACCAGCGCCAGCGATCCTCTGAAACCTGCCATAAGCATCCTCCAAAGCACAGGAGATCACCTCGTCGGCCTTTTACGTACGCTGGTGCGAGAGATCTCCAGCGTCTCGTTGCCGTGGAGCTCAACCCCTTTTGAGGTTGTTGTGTACTCGCGCTTCTCGCCGGGGACGTTAATGTCGACGAGGTTGCTCCTCTTGTCCGACGTCTCGGCATGATGACACTTGGCGGACGGTTCCTCCGCCATGGCCTTCCTCCGGCGACTGTGGGCTTTGGAGAGAGAGTTTTTGGTTTGTGTTCGATTGGAAATGGAAGGCAATGGTGGTTTGTGGGAGCGAGGGAGAGGTGGAAGAGAATGGGATTTTGTGCAGTGCGTGGACGGGGATTTTGCAGGAGGCGGTTCATTCGGGGTCGTGTTTGTAGTGGGTGTTGTGGCGTGGGGTCACCGTTTGCAGTCCCTTGTGTCAACCTTTCGATGGGTGGCGCGGATGGTGGCGTGGAAGAACTAACCGTCCAAGTGAAATGGTTTTCTTGTTGGCCGACTAGTCTTGTCAAGCTGTACTTATGACCTGCCAAATCCCACTTGCACGTCTCTGCGGTAGTGATGATGGCATTTTTCTGTGGCACCGATTCGTATAGTCAAGCTTTACTTATCAGCTGCTTATCCCACTTGCGTGTCGAGATCGGTGTTGATGGAGTGCGAACTCCTCTACTGTCGTACTCGGACTGGTGATTGAAGTGTAATTGAACGTACCAAATACCAGTGAGACTATGTGTGGTGCTAATGTTTTTTTAAAACAATTTTCGTATTTTTTTAAAGGATTGTTTATATCAAGATAATCTGTGAGTAGTTTTTACAGATAAATTAGATTTTCACCAGTACAGGATGTATTATATTCGCATTTTGCTTGAGGTAATTATTTTCATGTACTGATGGTGTTTCTGAATTGGGACTGGCAGGAGCAGGCATAGCTTTGTTTTTTCAAAATGATTTTTTTGAGTCGTTAACTGGTGTGTTTTTTTACTATGCCTTTTGTACTACCGACTGAAATTTATCAGTACTGATGTACTACAAGAGTTTATATTTTTCCTTGGCATTTTTGTTCTTTGAGTTACTAGTTAATGATGGCGTTTTGCGTCCGATATATCGATAAGTTTTTCAAATTTATTTGTGACTGCATTCAAAAGGATTATCAAATGGTTTAAATAATAATGTCCTTTGCTTGTGGGCACAAATCAGAAATTATATCGATCTTGATGTCTACTCAGCCTTATCTTGACGTCGAGAGTTATCGATCTTGATGTACTACAAGATTTTAAATTTTTCGTTGACATATTATTTTTCCTAAGTTCTTGGTTCCTGATGTCGTTTTGTGTCGGATATATCGGATAAGTTTTTCAAGCGTATTTTGTGACTGCTCGTGAAGGCACAAATCAGAAACTAAAAAATAACTTTAGTTCTGATCGAGAGTAATCGACGTTAAAGCTGAATAAGTTTTGGTAACGACAGTGTTTTGTGAAATGCTTCATCATTGTGTGCTGATGCAACTGAGACTACAAGGTTATTTTTTAGTTGATGCAGCAGGATAACCACTATGTATTGTTCAGTCTTGAGCTTCTCCTAACTGTCTCTGAATGTTGTGCCTTGTCGGCGCTCTTTCCAGGTTGAGCCTTGGCAGCTTCATCGTTAGTTTCAGTTTCCTCGCCTCCGACACTGTCATCTTCATTGTCTTCGTCTGATTGGCCATCGTTATCATCAAACTCTTCCTCTTCATCGTCTTCATTTGATTGCTTGGAACTCTGTACCTTGCCCTGTTTATGTTCAGCTCTACCCACCTCCTTGCCCACTTTGCACGTGCGGGCATTATGTCCGTCAGTTCCCCCACACTTGCGGCAAGTGTAGCTGTTACGTGTGTTGTCTCCATTTGAAGAAAGCTGGGTGGCTCCAATCTGGCTGTTCTTGTTGACAGTGGTATCTGTGCGGAGTGGGCATGTGCGGTAGTTATGGTTGCTCACGACGTTGCAGAAACTGCATGCCCTTATCCCGAGGGGTTTGCCGTCCGGGCCAAATTCCACGCGCTTGATGGGGCGTGGTGGCTTTTTGGCTGCTGCTTTCGCAGCTTTCGTTGCTTGCGTCTTGCTCTTCCTCCCCTTTGTGTTTGAGAATATTGGGGGTTTAATCACCCTTTCCTGCTGCTGCGGCTAGGATGTGCTATTGTCATGTCGTTCGCCTACATCACTATCAAGCTCATGATCTCGCATGTGAGTTTGTCGGCGCTCTTGAGTGTGCACATGGGCAAGCTCCGGTTGCTGCTGCTCTTCTTCCTCGTTCTCAAACGGGTCAATAGATCCCAGATGGTTCATCTCGGATAACATTGTAGCAATATCCTGGTCAATGGTTTCATTGTCTGCAACACCTCCATTTTCAGTAGAATGCATGGCGTCGAGTTCTTGTTCAAGTTTGTCCATGACGACCCGCGACCTTGCCATTTGCTCTTGGCTTCTCAAGCTTTTTCTGTGCACCCTCATATTCAGTGTCAGCAGTGAGCTTTCAATGCAGTATTGGGATGCCTTGTTTGGCGCTCTGTCCTCAAGTCATTTCATCAAATGTTGGCTGGATGTTGGGCGTTTGGTGTATCTCTGAGTATGTATTTCTGGAGCGTTGGCAGCCTTAATTATGCGCATCATGCATAGGACATGCCTTGAGTAAAAGACTCAGATTTGTTTTTGGAAGAGGTGCATGTTTTTGTCATTTCATTGAACAAAAACTTTGCAAAAAAGTAGTCTGATATGTAACATCTTTTTTGCACTCCTCACCTGTGTGATCCCATAGCCTGCACTTGCACTCATATGTTTCTCCCACGGGGTCCGCCACCACCTGGAACGCGTGCTGAGCCCACACAGACAGTTTTTGCGGGTGGTTGTAGCGCACTAGGTACTTTGTGGGCTCTTCCGTCTCTATCGCCGTGAAGAGCGTGCTCAGTTTCAGCCTATCTCTGATCTCGCTGTACACAGCTCGTGTGTACAGCTTTGCCATCTAGGTGTCAAACCCATAGTAGGTCAGCGTGTTTTGTTCCTTCTGCAGATGCAAGAATGATGATCATATTGTTAGTTTTCTCACAGGAAAAACTTCTAATAAAGTTTTTACTTTAGTAAGCATGTTATTTTTATGTCTTACGACAAGTGATAAAGATATACCCGGTTACCCATTGTCTCCTGGTTCTCTGTCTGTCTCCTGGTTTTGACGCATGAGTTTACCTGACTGACAAACCTGTGTAGGTTATGTCTCTCATTTACGTAGTTCTTCTTGAGCACATAGTTCACGCTCTCACTTTGCTGTGTGGATGTCATTTTGGCGCAGAAAATTTCTTTGAAGTAGGCTGATACCCACTTCTCACGCTCGTTCCACATGCCCACCATTGTGGCATCATCGTGGAGGTTGTACTTATCCATGAGTCTTTTCCATGCATCCTCAAACTCAGTTGGCATGAGGGGCCAGTTGAGAATTGATGTGAATTCATCTTTAAGGTCCTTGTGCAGGAAATACAGGTACGCAAGGTGTTCCCTGTACTTCTTCATAATGTGCCAGCGGCATAGCTTATGTATTGTGTTTTTGAAAACATCTGCGATCACCAAAGCCATTGCCGGGCACTGGTCTGTTAATGAGAAAATAGACTCTGAGTGGTCAGCAAAGATGGTTGTGCATATATACCAATAGAACTGACACAACATTTTTTTGTGTTACTTTACTTTTCGTTTTTGGAAGGGGGGTGGTGGTTGGGGGTGGTTTTAGCGGTTGTACCTGTGAGGATGCATGTAGGAGCCTTCATTCTCATGCACCTTAAAAATGTCTTGAACATCCACTTGAATGAATCTGCATCCTCATCTCTTATCAGGGTAAAAGCAAAGAATGTAGTCTGTAAGTGGTTGTTAGTTCTGACAAACACCCCAAGTGGCATATGGTACTTGTTGGTCTTATATGTTGTGTCAAATGTTATGCAGTCTCCGAAGTCCTGACACGCCCCTCGGCAGCTTGCGTTCGCCCAGAATATGTTCTTAACTCTGTCAGACTCATCGAGTTGCATGTCACAGAAAAATTCCCTGTTTATAGCTTTCATCTCCCTAAAGAAGTTGACAGTCTTTAGGACATCGTCCACATCATCAATCCTCGAATTCTTTGCTTTCCTGCATATCAAAAGTTCATTGAAAAATGCATATTGAACTGGCGTCAGGTCATGCATTGCGTGATATGTTTGTACCGACAGAGGAAAATATACGGAGACGGTTTATGGGAGGAGAACAAGTTTGTACTTACAGGTTAATCAAGTCTTTGGCATTCATTTTGAGGAAGTAGCTACCAGGGTCATCACCGCCCAGTATGCTCATGATTTGCGTGTGTTCAATGCCTTTGAACTGCAGGTACTTGACGTACTCCAAGATTGTTTTGTCAAAGTTTTTGTGGGAGTGCAAGAAGACAAGCATTTCTGTAGTGAGCTGTAGCTTGTGGTTGTGTTCCCAGACTATCTCTTTTACGACAAATGTTCCATCCTTTTCCTTCTTCAACCTCATTTTAGCCCCACAGTTAGTTCTGGCTATCGTCTTGTTACGCTGTCTATTTGCTTCAGACACCTTTGATTCATAAACTCCATGGCACGTGCAATAAAGGTAGGCTCTATTCTTAAACTTGGGGCCTTCCCTGACAGCAAAACCAGTGTGCTTTGCATATACGTTGTAGAAGTTCTTAGTTTCTTCGAAAGTTTCAAACCTAATCTCTAGCCTTGGCAGAACATAAGCTTCAATATCAGGTGGCTGCACACAATAGTGACCAAACAAAAATGTTAGATGGGGTGGTCATAGCACCATGGTATGGAATGTGCTTATGTTTTTTTTCTTTCTATATGGATACTTACATGTGTATAGCTCTGCGCTGCATCTGGTATTTGTTGTTCTCCCTGGTTTATGGGCGCCGGTGGTGTCACCCTTGGCACATGCAGCAATGCATCTCTTGGAGGGAGCAACGTTGACGAAGATCTCCGTCTTTCGTTGTACGGTTGTCTCCCCTCAGATTCATTGTGAGGTTGTTCATGTCTATATAGCTCATATCTTGTACCTTTGAACCTGCTAGATTGGCCAAAATTTCTGTCTTTTTGCCCTGGTCTTCTCGTCGCAACTGCTCTTGCAGCATGGATGATTGATGTTGACGGAGCAACTGGTGGAAGCCTTGTTGCAACCCATCCACGGCTTCCTGTCCTTGGCTTTTTGCATGCACTGGGGAAGGAAAACATTTGTTGTTGGTGATATTGTTGGCCTTGTTGCAACCCAGCAGCGGCAAAGCTTGCATTCGGATATTGGTCTTTCTTGTATAGAAGAACACATCCGTGCTTCGATGTTTGCGGTGTATCTTCAAATCTGCCTATCTTGTTGAAATATCCAGGCGGTATTTCTGGTGTTACCCAACCAGGTGGTGCCCCATATCTGTCCGGCTCATGAAATTCTTGCTGTGTGCGCCGCCTTGCATGCTTCTGCAAACAACATTCAACAGTTTTGAGATTAATCTGGTTCATTCTCAGTCGAACTGATGAACGTTGATGCTCAAACACGGATGTACTGATGTACTGTTTCTTCTACAACTTATGCAACTACAGTAGAAGTACTCCTAGTTTATGGATCATTGAACTTACTGTGTAAATGTGGCACTCTCTTATCACCATATACTTGGACTGACGCATATGTTTTAAGTTTTTTTACTTGGCGAAGATAGCATATTAGATGCTTCAGCAATAACCTCGACATCCTAATCGTGCGACAATGCATCTACATTACAAATCTTGCCGGTTTATGTATCCTTGAACTTCTTGTGTACCAATTTTATATTATTATTTTCAGTAACAGTTTTGTTAATCGTTTGAACTGACGCAACTACATGACTTGTACTCTTAGAGATAGCAACATACAACTTTTCAGTGGTAGCTGAACCTTTTGTCACTATCTACTTGGACTGGCGCATATGTTTTTAAATTTTTTTACTTGAACTGAAGATAGCATATTAGATGCAATGACAGTAACCTCGACATTTGTAATCGCGCATCAATGCATCTACATTGCAAGCACTCCTAGCTTATGTATCACTGAACTTACTATGTAGTAATTTTATATTTTTTTTCGGTAACAGTTTTGTTACTCGTTCGAACTGATGCAATTACATGACTTGTACTCTTAGAGATAGCAACATACAACTTTTCAGTGGTAGCTGAATCTTTTTGTCACTATCTACTTGGACTGACGCATATGTTTTTAAGTTTTTTTACTTGAACTGAAGATAGCATATTAGATGCACTGACAGTAACCTCGACATGCTAATTGCGCATCAAGTGGCAGGGGTGTAAACGAACTGATGCAAGCATTTTGCAATGTACTGATGCAGCACAGATGCATCACACAATTTTGTACTCATGAACCCAATAGTGTAACATGTAGGCAGAGCATAGCAGCACAGATAAACTGATGAACTGATAAATTGATAGAAACATGGTACCTATCTTCATTCAAACCAAGATCTCAAAAAATTTGGTGTTGCTAGTAATGTGTGTGGGAAGAATTCATCACCTGCATCTTGTTGCATGTGACTCCATCTTCGTTTCGTTGGCGGCGTATTGGCAAGAACTTGGGAGGTGGAGCCATTATTGTTAGGGAGACGACCGTGCTTGTGGTGGAGCTCTGTCGACGAGGTCCGTCGAGGGGCGGAGGCAGGAGGCGTGGATCACGGCCCAGGCGAATCTCCAGTGCACAGCGGTGGGAAGGCGCGCGGGGAAGCTCCTGCATCAGGCGGCGGGTAGGCGAGCGGAGAGGCTCCTCCACCAGACGGAGGGAGGCGTGCGGGGAGGCTCTGGCGCCCGGCGGCGGGGAAGCACGCGGGGAGGCTCCGCCGCCCGGCGGTGGGGAGGTGCGCGGGGATGCTCCGGCGCCGGACGAGGCGACCGATGGTGGCGGTGGTCGGGCCGGCGGCATGGCTAGATGGCGGCGTCGGCGGTCCACAGCGGCCTTGCTGGCTCCCTCGCTCATTGCTGCCGTCGCTTCGCTTCGCCGGTGATGGCTGCCTCCGGCGGGAGGAAGTGGGTCGGATTGGGGCTGGGTCAGTCGTTGACGCGTCGCGCCTTATAGGGGGCAAGGGTAACAGAATAATATTCTGTTACGGGTAACAGAATAGTCCAGCCCTATACCTCGGGTGAAGAATAAATTTTTCTGCACCCTGGGTGATGAATAGTAACACTATATATATATATATATATATATATATATATATATATTAACGTGTAGGCAGTTTTTAAATAAATACATGAACATTAAGGATAAATTAGGTTTTGATGTATCTCTAAAATATACAAGAATATATCGTTTATGAGAAAAAAAAAGTTCTTGCGAGAAGTAAAAGACCAAAACCTATCTGAATGAAGCGAACGGAAAGAAGGAAAGAAGAAAAGGCGAACGGAGGCTAAGCCTTCCCAAACAGAACGATGCTATCGTACACGAATGGAAAGAAGCTAGGCTACACGAAGGGAAAGACAAAGGGAAAGGAGCGAACGGGAAGAAGGGGGATGCAGAGGGTTGCTTCATTGGCGTTGATGATAATTATAAACTAGCCATACCCACGCGGAGGCACACCGCGCCTCATCAATACAGCACGTGTGTATGTCATATTTTTTGGCCCGGTTCTTGTATGTATTACTGTAGAATGTGCACTCTTCTTTTGAAATATTAAATATATTTTTTCACATGGGTCGAAAAGAGGCTAAAGTTCAAAATATTGCTTAGACTATAAATTGTAGGTAAATATGGTGGATAGAAAGGGTAAATGTTTTAATAGTAATTGTATTGTGTAATTTGGGAAAAAATGCAGCTAAGTCACCTGTTTTTTAGTGTGCCATAAGAATGTAATGGAGGTAACAAAAATTTTAGGGAGTACCAAAAATAACTTTATATTTTTTTGGAGAGATTTACACTTGCGAGGGATTTTTTTTTTTAGTTTCTAGTATAGAAGATAGGTATGATGTAAATACAAAAGTATTGTTCTTTGGAAAACAACAACAATGGGATTCATGATATGGAGATGTAAAAAGTGCACTGATGGATAAATCATGTCTAGTGAAACATAACATAGATTTATTCAGTGAAGTACACACGACACATTACATGAATAAAAAAGGTCATCTATTTCATGATACTAAGTTGACAGTCCTATAGGCTTGGGCAAATTTATTGGAGTTGTGCTTAGTCGACAGGGCGGCGGGCAATGAGATTGAAATATGCATCTTGAGTCTTCCAGAGAATCTACTAGAGAATATTCGAGCACAGCTGTCAGGACCCCGACTCAATGCCACATCGATCTAGCATGTAACACTTCATATCACTTTGCGGCCTCACGCACGGTATTCCCACGGGTGTCGCCTTACCTTTGCCCGGGACCGTTTAGCCTTTTGGCACACGTATATGATAGTGTCGCTAGCATCCATATGATAAGGAGCCGGGCTGACATGGCTAGTCGTAAACCCAAAGTGGCGCAAACTTACGAGGACAGCATCCATGACCCGACATCGAGCGTGTCGGTCATCGGCGAGTGAATCCAGGCTGTAGCACTGGGCTATGAGACTCGGTGAACCGGGCTGTAGCGGGCTAACAGACTCGGTATTCATCGCGTGACATTTCCTCAAAGGGACGAACACAGAGCGAAGAAGGACACATGCCGGCCAGCCTAAGTGTTCCGGAGCGGTAGCAAGCTACGAGGCTCGGTGGAAACACTAGGAGACATTTCCGTAAGAAAGGCTACTAAAGATAAACAACTAGATAGTCGGATCCACACATAGCAATACACATTACACGTCGCATAACATGCAAGTATGTGCTGTACATCATGGCATCACAGCATAACTCAACAACTCATATAGATAAAGGCTCGGAAGAGCCATCATAGCATTATTGCAAGCAGGGTCACAGGACCCATCATACGAGCATACAAGCAGCAAGCGGAAGCATTACATATGCAGGTACGGACATCTACAAATGAAAAAGGCTGAAGAGCACGACTATCTACAACTTCCGATCAAGATCGTAGCTGAGGTACAAGCTACTCGTCGAAGTCCACGAGAACACTATTAAGACCGAAGTCTCATTGCAAAAACATAAACAAAGCACCATGAGTACAAAGGTACTCAGCAAGACTTACATCGAGATCCTATCATACATGCATTTGTATCAAGAGGGTAATGTGGGGTTTAGTTGCGACAAGCCAGCTTTGACTCTGTGGCTATCTGTTCTCGACTACGAGAACTTCTTTGAGGTGATATAGGCGCACGCAGTCCACTAATCACCACACAATACACTACTATGGATTCATCCCGTCTCCCTACGAGAAGACCATCCATAGTACTCACACCTTTCTTGAGCATTTTAGAGTATCCACTTCAAGTTATCTATGTACCATGTAAGCATCCAAGAAGTCCATATCCGCGGACCCGGCTATTCGAATAGATCATGTTAACCTGCAGGGTGTACTTCTTCACACGCTCTCGCCACTTACCGCCATGTACACATCATGTATCTCGGCAACCTTCAAGCGAAGCTTTGGCGAGGAGTCGGCCACGACGACTAACCACACAAGACTCTAGCCAGGTTTATCGCCTATTAGGGTTCTATCCGCAAGGAGATCCGGCGGGGGTCGCGCCACGACCCCAAGCGATGTGAGCAGGGTTCCCAAGCCCACCATCCGGGTGCCACTTGGTACACCGTGCCACTTGTGCCTAGTCTGTCCCAAGCCCACCTGCGGGTGCCACTTGGTAGAAAAATAGCACTACCTACAAACACCGAAACTAGTTGCGACTCTGGGCAGAGATCAAGTCGGTTAATAAGTCGAGAGGGCTTGGAGCACCGGAGCCCAATGTGTGGTAATGTCGAGTCATTGGACAACATACATAGAACTCGATTGCTTAAGGGCGGTTCGGTGAGACAACCCACCATGTACTCCTACATGGCCTCTCACGCTACCTTTACCAAATCGTGTTCACACGTTCACTCTCGACATCGTAACATATCGTAACACTCCAATTCATTCCCAATGAACCGGACTGACACAACTCTAAGCAATAGCAGGCATAGCATGGTAGGGACACAACATGGGCTCAATCAACTCCTACACATGCTAGTGGGTTTTAACTATTCTTGTGGCAATGACAGGTCATGCAGAGGAATGGGTTCAACTACCGCATGACACAAAGTAGCAGATGAATCGTTGTTGTCCTAATGCATTAATTGAGAGCAGGGAGCGAGAGAGTAGGGTTTTATCGGAATGAACAAGGGGTTTGCTTGCTCGGTAGATCAACAAGGAGGCCTTTGCTTCATAGACAGTACTGGAGCGGTCTCGGAGCAAGACCTATCGAGAAGGAGCAGTGCCAACAATCAATACACAAGCATATGCAACAATATGATGCATGAACATGGCATGAAGATGTGATGTTGTTTGAGCTAATGCAACTAGTAGTCATTTGGTTTGAAGTCCATTTGAACCCTAAGCTCAAATGCAATTCTAAATTAAGTCTCTTATTATGCCATAATCGTTTCCTCAAATTCAGCATGTATAAGTTGGTTTGTCATGCATGAAACTAGTACAGATGGAAAGATTGCATTTTTCTGATAATTTTCATATATAAATTATTTCAATCTGAGCTACGGTTGAATTTCTATGAGTTTTGAAGTTTAAATCATTTTCGGAATTTCTGATTTATTTTAATTCCGAAAATGGTTAATTGCGTCGACAGATGACGTCAAGACACTGCGTCAGCGGTCAACCTGGGTCAAACTGGCGTGTGGGGCCACACGTCGGTGACACTGATTAGTTAACAGGATTAATTAGTTACTAAACTAATCCTAAACTAAAATTAGCGGGGCTGGCCACGCTGTCGATGACCACAGGGGTCAAACCCCGATCGTGCAGTCAAACCAGCCGGCGGTTAGTCGCCGGCGAGGTCATGGCGTGCTTTGTGCCCGGGTTTCCTCGTGGTGCTCCAAATGGCACGCGGCTAGGGCGCGTTGGAGAGCTAGCTTCGATGGCGCGTCGAGGCGGTGGCGTGGCTCGGGCTGGGGTGGAATCGAATCGGCAATGGCGAGCTCGGCTGCGGCCGCCGGAGTTCGATCGTGCTTTCGGAAGCGCGCGTCTGAGCTCAAGACGAACGAAGCAAAGAGCTAGGGATGCTCTTGGGGCCTTCTGGTGTGTTGGACTCGCGGGGTGACCAAATGGTCACGGAGCTGCGTCGACGGCGAGCTCGGCGGCGGCGGAGGTTCGGCCATGTTGGACAAGGACTACGGCATGCGGGTGACCAAGCGGAGAGGGGAAGCGGTGGCGGAGCTCACCGCGGTTGCAGCGGGCGTCGAAGCGGCCTCGGGGATGCTGGAGGCAGCGAGGCGGCGATGGGGATCCACGGCGGCGGCGATGAAGAAGACGGCGATGGCGGCGCTCGAGGCGTCGGCGCCGTGCGTCTCGGCGAGGCGTAGCCCACAGCGGCGGAAGCGCGTGGACCACGACGGAGGGACGAGGGGAGGCGATGGCGGCGGCGAGTGGTGGCGGCAGCAGCGGTCGCGTAGCGGGAGAGGGAGAGGTCAGGGGGAGGAGGAGAGAGAGAGTGGGAGAGGAGCAGGCGTGCGTGGCGTCGTTCGGGCGTCGAGCGGCGAGGGGAGGACAGCAAAGCGAGCAGAGAGGTGGCGTGGCGCTGGCGGAGCTTGCAGCGTCGTCGGGCACGCCCCTCTCCCTGTCAAGACGAAGACGACAGAGGAGGGGTGGGCTGGGCGGCCAGATCGCCGCAGTCTTGGGCCAAGCCACAGGAGGAGGCCAGTTAAGCTTTTTCCTTTCTTTTGTTTTCTGTTTTCTATTTCGACATTTGTTTTGATTTAGTTAAAATACTAAATCATTTTATTTACTTATGCCAATTTTGCAAGAGCTAACTATATTATTCGAGCTCCTCAACAAGTGGCATAATTTTTGGACAACATTATATATATATAATAATATATATCCAAAGTAAATAACTATTGCATTAATTCCAAATGCCCAAAATAAATATTTATGAGCTCCTAAAAATATTGGTTGATTTTTATCTCTGTCCAATATTTTGAGAGAAAGACATGAACATTTTCTTGGACCTTTTGGAGCAATTTTATTTGGGTCATTTCAAAAATGATTCGAGGGTTTCTCAAATCCTCATTTCAACTTTAAATGGAATTTAAACATGATGCACAATGACTAGCTAGTCTAGGTCATACCGAACTAGGGATGTGACAACTCGCTTCACTTGAAAAATCTCGTCCGAGATCTGTGGGTCGACGGAAAGAAAGCGGGGTACTCGATCGAAGGCGATCTTCTCGCTCCCAAGTAGCTTCTCTCTCGGAATGATGAGACCATCGAACCTTGAGAAACTTGATGTTATGGCGTCGAGTGACACGTTACCTTGATCGAGAATGCGAACCGGTACTCTCGGTATGTGAGGTTATCTTGGAGATCAAGCGTTTGTGGTCCACTCCGCGGATAGGATCCGAGAAGCAACGCTGAGTTGAGAGACGTGGAAGACATCATGAACTCGAGAAAGATGTGGGGTAGTTCCAACTGGTAGGCAACCTCTCCTCGTTTAGCGAGAATGCGAAAAGGACCAATGTAACGAGGAGCCAACTTGCCCTTGATACGAAACGATGGGTACCCTTCAAAGGAGTAACCGAAGGTAAGCTTTGTCGCCAACTTCATAAGTTATATCCTTATGATGGCGATCATCTTGGCTCTTTTGACGAGATCGGGCTGTTTTCAAATTCTCACGAATGATGCGAACTTGCTCTCCGCCGCCTCTGGATCATGTCGGTCCAAAGAATTGTCTTTCACGGTTTCGACCAGTTCAAAGGTGTTCGACATCTTCGTCCATAGAGAATCTCAAAGGAGCTTTCTTGAGACTGGATTGATAGCTATTGTTATAAGCAAACTCGGCAAAAGGAAGACATTTCTCCCAATCCATACCGAATGAGATAACGCAAGCTCTAAGCATGTCTTGAGAATTTGGTTGACCCTTTCCACGACCACTTGGTGAGGGTGGAAAGCGATCTTGAAGGAAAGATGGGTTCCCATGGCGGTTTGGAAACTCTCCGTAAATGAGAAGTGAAAAGACGCCACGGTCTGAATTGATCTCTAGTGGAACACCGTGAAGTGATACTATTAGAAATATATAAGTCACGAGCTGACTAGCGGTGATACTCTCTCGAGCAGGTAGGAAGTGAGCCACTTTGGAAAGGCGATCAATGACTACGAAGATAGCATTATCCCTCTCTTGGTCCTGGGAAAGCGGTGATGAAGTCCATACCAACTTTATCCCATTTCCATTCAGGAATAGCTAAAGGCTGAAGGGTGCGGCAGGTCTTTGATGCTCTGCTTAACGCGACGACAAAGCGTCACAATTAGCAACGAAGTCGGCGATTTCTCTCTTCATCCTAGTCCACGGAACCTCTGGCGAGGTCTGATACATCTTAGTACTACCGGGATGAATCGTGAGAGGGATTCATCGCCTCCTTAAGAATCGGTTATCGAAGATGTTGATTCTTGGGAACCACCAAGCGATTCTCGAAGAAAACAACACCACGATCATCCATAGAGAAACATCCACCAACTTCCTTCTTAATGTTTCTCTTGATCCGGAAATACCGTGTCTCGCTTTTGAGCAGCGATAATCCGATCCTCAAGGTCAGGTTTCGCCACCAAGGTAGAAAGGAATCCGTGAGGAGCAATGTGAAGGTTAAGCTTACGAATTCCTCATGGAGAAGTGGTTGGCCTGCTGCAACATGAGATTGTTGCAATAAGTTCTGACTTAGAGCATCAGCCATGACATTAGCTTTGCACGAGTGTAAGTAATCCCTAAGTCGTAATCTGAGATCAATTCCAACCAACGTCTTTGCCTAAGGTTCAGATCTGGTTGGGTGAAGATATACTTGAGACTACGGTGATCGGTGTAGATCTCGCATAGCGTTTACCAAGGAGGTAATGTCGCCAGTCTTGAGTGCATAGACTACGGTGCAAGCTCTAGATCATGTGTGGGATAATTCTCCTCATGTGGATGCAAGCTGTCGAGATGCATAGGCAATCACATGACGATCCTGCATAAGAATGCAACCTAGTCCCTGTCGTGAGGCGTCATGATGAGATAACAAAGTCTTTAGTGAAATCCGGTGGCACAAGTATGGGAGCAGAAGTCAGCGTCTTTTCGGTTCTGAAAACTGTACTCACACTTGTGGGGACCACTCAAACTTTTATCTTTCTTGAGAAGTTCCGTGAGGGTTTGGCTACTTTGGAGAAGTTTTCAACAAAGCGGCGGCAATAGCTGGCTAGACCAAGGAAACTCTAACTTGTTTAACGGTTTGGTGGAGTCCAATCAAGAACGGCCTTAACTCTCTCGGGATTGACAGCAATGCCCTTACCGGAGATTCGTGGCCCGGGTAGGTCACTTACGGCAACCAAAATTCACACTTGGAGAACTTGGCATAAAGGCGGTGCTCTCGAGTTTTTCTAATACAAGTCTAAGATGTTGGCATGCTCTTCTTCGTTCTTGAGTAAATAAGAATATCATCGAGGTAAACCACGACGAACTTATCTAAGTACTCCATGAAGATCGAGTTCATCAAGCGGGAGAATGTAGCTGGAGCGTTGGTTAGACCAAAGGACATGACGGTGTACTCGTACTGGCCATAACGAGTGACAAAGGCTGTCTTAGGAATGTCCCCGTTTCTGATCTTGATTTGGTGGTAGCCTAACCTCAAATCCATCTTGGAGAAGGCGAGGATCCAATGAGCTGATCATACGTGTCGTTGATCCCGGGAGCGGATATTTGTTCTTTATCGTGACCAAATTAACGGGACGATAATCTACAACCATCCGGTCCGTACCATCCTTCTTCTTGACGAAGAGAACGGGGCAAGCCCAAGGAGAAGAACTAGGACGGATGAAACCCTTTTGCAAGGACTCATCAAGTTGTTTCTTAAGCTCGGCTAGTTCTAAGGGTGCCATCTTGTAAGGTCTCCTAGAGATTGGAGCAGTTCCTGGGATAAGGTCTATGACGAACTCTACATCTCTGTCAGGTGGAACACCTGGCAGTTCCTCTGGAAAGACATCCGGAAAGTCACGGACTACCGGGATATCTTCAAGGTCTGGAAGAGGGCTGGCATTAAGAGAATAGAGCTGACGCCTTGCAACTCTAGTGGAAACAGTGACTATCTTGCCAGATGGGTGTGTAAGCTGAACAGACCTGGTGTAACAATCAATCTTGGCATAATGAGCTGTCATCCAGTCCATACCCAAGATGATGTTAATATCTCAGAGACTTGAGGGCTATAAGTGATGCAAGGAATACAAGTGCATCAACAAGGATTTCGTTACCATGGCTTACACTAGAAGTTTGCCATTTGGATCCAGGGGTTTGAATGACTAGTGGAGAGGGCATATCACAAAATGACATGTTGTGCAAGTTAGCATAGCTTTCAGAAATGAAGGAGTGAGATGCTCTAGTATCGAACAGAACCGATGCTGGATGACAGTTGACAAGGAGTGTACCAAGAACGACATCCGGATCATCATGAGCGTTACTAGCTGAGACGTGATGCACACGTCCACGTTCGATGGGAGCTGACTTGACATCGATCATCTTGCGTGATGGCTTAACACAGCCAACAGTCTTCTCGGGCTGGGGTGGAGCATAACTAGTGCGAGGCGATCCGTGCATAGTGTCACGGCTTCCGCATGTGAAGCAAGTCCACGAAGTTGGATGTGGACCCAGAGCGACAAGCGGTCTACCCGTGAGGCTGGGTGGAACATACGATCTGGTGGGGAGGCACCACATGAGATGGCCTTGGTGAATATCCGGAGGAAGAGCGGAGTTCGAACCCAAATCCGCGCCGAGAACTGGAGCGGAAGAAGATCCCAAATCACGGGTGTGCTTACGAGACTCCTCGTAAGTGAGCTGAGCTGTCTCTGCATTAATTGCCTTGTTCACAAGAGCTTGGAATGTATCACAATGATGTAGGTGGAGATCACGGCGCAACTTGGGGTTGAGACCCTTAGGAACCTAGCACGCTTCTTGGCGTCCGTGGACACTTCTTACGTGGCATAGCGGGCGAGGTTCTCAAACTCTCTCTGTAAGCATCAACAGCCATCTTACTGGGTGAAACTACAGAACTCTTCTCTTTTGCGATCGATGAGGGCACGAGGAATGTGATGCTCATGAAAAGCCTCGGTGAAATCCCTCAAGTAGGAATCGCCAGCTGGAAGCATAGCCTCATAGTTACGCCACCAAAGACTAGCGGGACCTTCCGGTGGTATGCAGCATAGATGACCTTGTCATCTTCAGCCACGTTCGCGAAGCGGAGCTTGTGTGTGATACTACGGAGCGATCAATGCGCATCGAGCGGCTCGATGGAGTGATGAAAGGTGGGTGGGTGCAAGCGGATGAAGTCATGAATGGTCACAGATCCTTTGAACTGATGTGCGGTGTTCTCTTCGATACGTGCCAACAAGCGGTTAGACTCACGCTTGTTTCTCTCCATCTCTAACATGAACTCTGTCAATGAAGGTTGGTGGGAGGATCCTCATCCCTACCATCTACGTGGATCTTGACTACGAGCAACAAAACTTCGCTTAGCTGATGACATCACGAGAAAGCGGCGAAGGGCGGAATCAGCATCAACTATAGGCCACAGAATGTAGGACAAGGAAATTAGTATCTCCCGAACTCCTAGGGCAATTCCGGCAGCATAACGGTAGTAAAATGCTCAGAATGAGACATCCTGCTAAAATGGGGTAGTAACATACTCAACATCACCACTTAAGGTTCTGGGATAGTACTAAACAGGCTACACTGGAGGTACTCGAAAACTGGAATATGACTCTGACCAACCAATCCTATGGAACTACGGAGTAGTAACACGTGATCCTAATATACGGAAGAGATAGCCTAGTTCCTTAACCCGCAGGAGAGATAGGATGACTCAGATCAGAAGGCCATGAGGTATAAGGAGTAAAAAGAGCCTTACGTTCCTTCCCACAATCAATTCCCTTACATAGCTAAAGAATTTCTAGACTCAACTTCGACCAGTTTGGCTTGGTAATTCTCTGAGCATCGAGCTCGATACCAAAGCTGTCAGGACCCCGACTCAATGCCACATCGATCTAGCATGTAACACTTCATATCACTTTGCGGCCTCACGCACGGTATTCCCACGGGTGTCGCCTTACCTTTGCCCGGGACCGTTTGCGCCTTTTGGCACACGTATATGATAGTGTCGCTAGCATCCATATGATAAGGAGCCCGGGCTGACATGGCTAGTCGTAAACCCAAAGTGGCGCAAACTTACAGGACAGCATCCATGACCCGAAGATCGAGCGTGTCGGTCATCGGCGAGTGAATCAGGCTGTAGCACTGGGCTATGAGACTCGGTGAACGGGCTGTGGCGGGCTAACGAGGACTCCGGTATTCATCGCGTGACATTTCCTCAAAGGGCGGAACACAGAGCGAAGAAGGACACATGCCGCCAGCCTAAGTGTTCGGAGCGGTAGCAAGCTACCGAGGGCTCGGTGGAAACACTAGGAGACATTTCCGTAAGAAAGGCTACTAAAGATAAACAACTAGATAGTCGGATCCACACATAGCAATACACATTACACGTCGCATAACATGCAAGTATGTCTTTGTACATCATGGCATCACAGCATAACTCAACAACTCATATAGATAAAGGCTCGGAAGAGCCATCATAGCATTATTGCAAGCAGGGGTCACAGGACCCATCATACGAGCATACAAGCAGCAAGCGGAAGCATTACATGTGCAGGTACAGACATCTACAAATGAAAAAGGTGAAGAGCGACTATCTACAACTTCGATCAAGATCGTAGCTGAGGTACAAGCTACTCGTCGAAGTCCACGAGAACACTATTAAGACCGAAGTCTCATTTGCAAAAACATAAACAAAGCACCATGAGTACAAAGGTACTCAGCAAGACTTACATCAGATCCTATCATACATGCATTTGTATCAAGAGGGTAATGTGGGGTTTAGTTGCGACAAGCCAGCTTTGACTCTGTGGCTATCTGTTCTCGACTACAGAACTTCTTTGAGGTGATATAGGCGCACACGAGTCCACTAATCACCACACAATACACTACTATGGATTCATCCCGTCTCCCTCACGAGAAGACCATCCATAGTACTCACACCTTTCTTGAGCATTTTAGAGTATCCACTTCAAGTTATCTATGTACCATGTAAGCATCCAAGAAGTCCATATCCATGGACCCGGCTATTGAATAGATCATGTTAACCTGCAGGGTGTACTTCTTCACACACGCTCTCGCCACTTACCGCCATGTACACATCATGTATCTCGGCAACCTTCAGCGGAAGCTTTGGCGAGGGAGTCGGCCACGACGACTAACCACACAAGACTCTAGCCTGGGTTTATCGCCTATTGGGTTCTATCCGCAAGGAGATCCGGCGGTGTCGCTCACGACCCCAAACGATGTGAGCAGGGTTCCCAAGCCCACCATCCGGTGCCACTTGGTACACCGTGCCATTGTGCCTAATCTGTCCCAAGCCCACCTGCCGGGTGCCACTTGGTAGAAAAATAGCACTACCTACAAACACCGAAACTAGTTGCGACTCTGGGCAGAGATCAAGTCGGTTAATAAGTCGAGAGGGCTTGGAGCACCGGAGCCCAATGTGTGGTAATGTCGAGTCATTGGACAACATACATAGAACTTCGATGCTTAAGGGCGGTTCGGTGAGACAACCCACCATGTACTCCTACATGGCCTCTCACCGCTACCTTTACCAAATCGTGTTCACACGTTCACTCTCGACATCGTAACATATCGTAACACTCCAATTCATTCCCAATGAACCAGACTGACACAACTCTAAGCAATAGCAGGCATAGCATGGTAGGGACACAACATGGGCTCAATCAACTCCTACACATGCTAGTGGGTTTTAACTATTCTTGTGGCAATGACAGGTCATGCAGAGGAATGGGTTCAACTACCGCATGACACAAAGTAGCAGATGAATCGTTGTTGTCCTAATGCATTAATTGAGAGCAGGAGGCGAGAGAGTAGGGTTTTATCGGAATGAACAAGGGGTTTGCTTGCACGGTAGATCAACAAGGGAGGCCATTGCTTCATAGGCAGTACTGGAGCGGTCTCCGGAGCAAGACCTATCGAGAAGGAGCAGTGCCAACAATCAATACACAAGCATATGCAACAATATGATGCATGAACATGGCATGAAGATGTGATGTTGTTTGAGCTAATGCAACTAGTAGTCATTTGGTTTGAAGTCCATTTGAACCCTAAGCTCAAATGCAATTCTAAATTAAGTCTCTTATTATGCCATAATCGTTTCCTCAAATTCAGCATGTATAAGTTGGTTTGTCATGCATGAAACTAGTACAGATGGAAAGATTGCATTTTTCGATAATTTTTCATATATAAATTATTTCAATCGAGCTACGGTTGAATTTCTATGAGTTTTGAAGTTTAAATCATTTTCGGAATTTCTGATTTATTTTAATTCGAAAATGGTTAATTGCGTCGACATGGCGTCAAGACTGCGTCAGCCGGTCAACCTGGGTCAAACGGCGTGTGGGGCCACACGTCGGTGACCTGCTTAGTTAACGAGATTAATTAGTTACTAAACTAATCCTAAACTAAAATTAGCAGGGGCACGCCCACGCGTCGATGACTGGGGGTCAAACCCCGTCGTGTGGTCAAACCAGCTGGCGGTTAGTCGCCCGGCGAGGTCCGGCGTGCTGTGCCCCGGTTTCCTCTGTGGTGCTCCAAATGGCACGCGGCTAAGCGCGTTGGAGAGCTAGCTTCGATGGCGCGTCGAGGCGGTGGCCGTGGCTGGGCTGAGGTGGCGGAATCGACGGCGGCGAGCTTCGGCTGCGGCCGCGGAGTTCGATCGTGTTTCGGAAGCGCGTCTGGAGCTCGAAGCGAAGCAAGCAAAGAGCTAGGGATGCTCTTGGGGCCTTACGGTGTGTTGGACTCGCGGGGTGACAAATGGTCACGGAGCTGCGTCGACAGCGAGCTTCGGCGGCGGCGGAGGTTCGCCATGTTGGACAAGGACTACGGCATGCGGGTGACCAAGCGGAGGGGAAGCGGTGGCGGAGCTCACCGCGATTCTGCGGGCGTCAAGCGGCCTCGGGGATGCACTGGAGACGGCGAGGCGGCGATGGGGATCCGGCGGCGGCGATGAAGAAAACGGCGATGGCGGCGCTCCGAGCGCGTCGGCGCCGTGCGTCTCGGCGAGGCGTAGCCACACAGCGGAGCGCGTGGACACGACGGAGGGGCGAGGGGAGGCGATGGCGCGACGACGGCGAGTGGTGGCGGCGGCAGAAGGCTCGGGCGCGGGAGAGAGGAGAGGTCCAGGGAGGAGGGAGAGCGAGAGAGAGTGGGAGAGGAACAGGCGTGCGTGGCGTCGTTCGGGCCGTCGAGCGACGAGGGAGGACAGGCAGCGAGCAGAGAGGTGGCGTGGCGCGGCGGAGCGCGCTGCGTCGAACGCGCCCCTCTCCTGTCGAAGACGAAGACGACAGAGGAGGGTGGGCTGGGCGGCCAGACCGCCGCAGTCTTTGGGCCAGCCACAGGAGGAGGCCAGTAAGCTTTTCCTTTCTTTTGTTTTCTGTTTTCTATTTCTGACATTTGTTTTGATTTAGTTAAAATACTAAATCATTTTATTTACTTATGCCAATTTTTGCAAGAGCTAACTATATTATTCCAGAGCTCCTCGACAAGTGGCATAATTTTTGGACAACATTATATATATATAATAATATATATCCAAAGTAAATAACTATTGCATTAATTCCAAATGCCCAAAATAAATATTTATGAGCTCCTAAAAATATTGGTTGATTTTTATCTCTGTCCAATATTTTCAGAGAAAGACATGAACATTTTCTTGGACCTTTTTGGAGCAATTTTTATTTGGGTCATTTCAAAAATGATTCTGAGGGTTTCTCAAATCCTCATTTCAACTTTAAATGGAATTTAAACATGATGCACAATGACTAGCTAGTCTAGGTCATACCAGAACTAGGGATGTGACAACAGCCTCTTCACCATCCAACATCCCAAAGGCGGCCGCAATCTCCCTGTACCTCTAGCCACAATTTGAGCACTGAGCCGAGCCTACCGAGATAGTTGTCGACCTCATCCTGTCATTGTTGTCCATTGGATGGAAGGACTACTCCATGTAAAGAAGTGGACGCCATCGAGGTCATCGTTGCAAAGCACGCGGTCATCGGTGGCAGAGAACTGAAAAGAACGGGATTTCCGCGGGGCAGCAGCTGCAGGGCAGATATCATCGATAACAAACAACATCGCGCACCATTTGACGGAGCGAGCGAGCCGGCTCGAGCTGTCAGATTGGCCGGTCCCTTTGCCTAGCAACGTGGCCATAGCACACCCCTTGCGATCTGGAGGGACGGGGCTATGGCAGACACATCTGCGTGGAGCTCTGCACGGGAGTGAAACTCGTGCTTCGACGTATGCTAGCCAAAGGGCCAGCACCAAGGCCATGTTTCAGTGTATAGCAACTGCAAAAATTAGTGCGCATAGAAACTGCAAGGCAACTATGCTCAGCGGGGAGATGAACCAGCGCAAGAACACATACACACCATGCACGAAAATGTATGAACACGGCGTCCTCGTACATCAAGAAGAAGATTATACTCGCCGAAACACACTGGCCTCAACGATGAGCCTGCGATTGGGCTGCCAACACAACACATCTAAGCTCACCACCACCACCTCTTCTACGACCATGGCATCATGGACACGGAACTGCCCCATCTCCATCTCTGACGTCGTGCCTTCCTTCCATCACTCCATCGCCATCCGCATGGTCCACAGTTCTTGCCCATGAACTTGCATGCTTCATCGTCGCCGGATATGATGCACACGGCCTGGCGCAACACAACATGGGCCTCCGTCGACGGGAGCAGATGGAGAAACAGAGAAAGCCATGTCCGACTCTGATGCTGACATGTGGTCCGGAGTTGCTGCCGACACATCGTAGGGCAGATGTCGTGATGCTCTACCTGTCATGTTACCGCCATGTCCGGTCTCCTACTGCCGCCATGTCCGTCCGCCGCGACACCACTCCATTTCTTTGCTTGAACTGCGATTTTGAGGTGCAGAAGCATGTGGAGTTGGTGCATCCTCCACTGCTGAACGACCATGGCATGGTGGAGGGCGTGGAGGGCTACACCGGTTGCCCCTCGGTGGTGGACCTCGCGGTGATCCTCGGCATTGTCGACGACAAGACGGCTAGCAAGCTGACCTCGAGCTTGTCCGGGCGCCGCTCACCATGGAAGTCCGCAGGAGGCACGGAGACAACACTGTCATCATCGTGTCTCAGGAAGAACGAAGGAGCACTGCCATGGAGAGCTATCGGCAAGCAGAACCTGGCCTAGAACTGCTGCTGCGGACACCATGCCGAGTAGGGGAGAGGCTGGGAAAGAAATGGAGCGGGCTAATGGTTGCGACCGAGAGACGACTGGCAGCGAGCAGGTAGAGGCAACGAAGAAAAGGCAGCCCGCATGTTAGGATGAGAAGACCGTGCGAGGCGCCACAAGCGGGTTTTAGTCAATGCCTTTGGGAGGAGAGAATGTGAGCTTTTATAGGCATGTTAGACGGTGGACGATTTGGCCAGAGACTTCGAGAAAACACGGGATGATGGACACATGAAGAAACGGAAACGAACCGACAAACACTGATCCACGCATCAACGCACGTAACAGCCAACAATATCACACCAGAAACCAGATGATGCAGCATGCATGCGCATGCATGTGGTCCAATCACGGACCAAAACAAAAATCGAATCTGCATGCAACCCAATAGCGATAATTAAGGAGCCCATTCAGACAAATGAGACAAAAACATTACTTGCATGACTTTATCATTGGTCGGTGATCTACGCAGGAGCCATGCAGCAGCTTAGGCTGGTTGTAATGGGGAGTATCATATACTAGTATCATGCATATGATACTAGTGTATGATACTACCTTCCTAATGCATAGTATCATATATTAGTATCATGTTGTACTCTATTTATTGCCATGCATGACACAAAGTAGCATAGCATTTAATATGATACGGTATCATGATATGATACTACACCCTCTCTTTCTACATTTAATGCTATGACACCTCATCAAAATTGCCTAGTTGGCATTCATGATACTAGCTATGATACTACCATTACGACACCCATGCCCCTTGTCGTCTTGTCGCTGGACCTAAGGGCCAATCCCGTGGCCACCGCTCTGGCCAGTTGCTACTGGTCGGTCATCCACCCAAGCGGTGTGTTCCGATGCATGTAATAGCTGATTTGACCACGTACTTTTGTCGCCTTGTAGTTGGATGTAGATCACCGGTTTGCATGTTTCTTCTTTGTTGGACGTCCCTCTTCTCGCATGCAAGCACATATGTATACTAAGCCAAAGCTTCCCATACAAAGGGAGAATAAATTTGAAGCCGCATTGCCAGCTAGAGCGGCTCACAAAGAAGAAGAAAAAGTGAAATGCCACACGGTGAAACAACCTACACCCTAAAGCGGTGCATAGACAGATTAACAGACCCAAAAACTACACGGTGGAACAACCTCCAAACCAAAGACGCCAATGCCAGAGCTACACGGCAATGAGGCAACCACGTTCAAAAAATTTCAAACAAAAAACTGAACACACCACTCATTTCTACACAGCCAGGTACCAAAAAAAGGGCACGTGCCACATCCCAAATTCACCATGGGTCACTTTCAACCAAGTGTATCAATAATAGAGCGAAAACCTTGCCGGATATAGAGGCTTGGGTATGTAACCATGAAAAAAATGATGGCTTCTTTGGTCATCTGAATATTAGAGTCACAAGTTGCATAAGGGTTAAAATCGTCATTTCATGCGTCATTTAACACCGTTACTAGTTAAAATGGATGAAAGTGTTATGAATGGAATAAAATTTAGAGTTTGTGTTATAAGGAAGAAAAAAATACAGTTTCAAATAGGGGACACGATTTTAAGGTAATGTTAAATAAGGAATTCTCTCAAAGAGCAAACAGAACAGACTCGAAACTATACTATTGGCCCAAAATACACGGTTGTTGTAGGCGAGGTGAGCTTCCCCTCGCGACAAGCGAGATATGGAAGTGCCTCCAAAAAAGCTAGTCCCTACAATCCAAATTATTTGCAGCTTTAGTAATTTATCCCGTGAAACCGAGAGCAACTAATCGAGGATTACCCTGAAGGGTCACTTTTGGTGGCCTGAGAGCACTCCCCCACGTGTCGCATGTTGGGCGCTCCTTCGTGATTTTGTTTTTTAATTTTCCATGTGCACGTTTTCTGGTTTTAGATGGCTTTTTTATTTTTTTGGCTTTTCAGTTTTTGACCAGTTTTACCTCGGATTTTGACACAATATTTTTTGGATTTTTTTGTGAAAGAACACTTTTTTTCTTCTGCGAGAGGCATAGATTTGCTTCTTATGGAGGCAAAGCTTTGCTTCCATGAGTTGTGCTCTCGGAAAGAAAAAAAGCACGTTTCATTTTTTCCTTTTTGCGAGAGGCGTAAATTTTCTTCTCGTGAAGGTACAGATTGCTTCCCGCAAGAGGCACAACCATGCTTTTCATAAAGAGAAAAAGACGCATTTTTTTATTCCGCGAGAAGCACATATTTGCTTTTCATTGAGACACGGTTTTGCTTCCGTGAGAGGCGCAATTGTGCCTCTCGAAAAGGGAAAAAACTTGTTTGTTTTCTTTGGTGAGAGACACATATTTGCTTCCACGAGAGGCTCGCGGAAAGGATTTTTTTTTCATGTGAGGCACAATTTTTCTTCGCGTGGAGATATGGATTTGCTTCCGCGAGAAGCACGGTTGTGCCTCTTGAAAATGGGAAAAAGTGAATAAAAAATCATGCTTCCGGTTTGGTTTTCTTCTTACATTTTTTCCGTCAAAAAAAGTTCGTTGAAACCTATTAACATGAGATATACTTTCGAAGATCTCGACGCGAGAAATCCAACAGTGGAAACAACTCATGATTTGAAGGCACACTTTAATAGATACAACGTTTTGAATAAACAAATTGTTGGAAATATGCCCTAGAGGCAATAATAAAAGTATTATTATATTTCCTTGTTCATGATAATTGTCTTTTATTCATGCTATAACTGTATTATCCGGAAATCGTAATACACGTGTGAATACATAGACCACAATATGTCCCTAGTGAGCCTCTAGTTGACTAGCTCGTTGTGATCAGCAGATAGTCATGGTTTCTGACTATGGACATTGGATGTAGTTGATAACGGGATCACATCATTAGGAGAATGATGTGATGGACAAGACAATCCTAAGCATAGCACAAAGATCGTGTAGTTCGTTTGCTAGAGCTTTTCCAATGTCAAGTATCTCTTCCTTAGACCATGAGATCGTGTAACTCCCGGATACCGTAGGAGTACTTTGGGTGTATCAAAGCGTCTGGCGAAGCGGGTGACTATAAAGGTGCACTACAGGTATCTCGAAAGTGTCATTGGGTTGACACGGATCGAGGCTAGGATTTGTCACTCCGTGCAAGCGGAGAGGTATCTCTGGGCCCACTCGGTAGGACATCATCATAATGTGCACAATGTGACCAAGGGGTTGATCACGGGATGATGTGTTGCGGAGCGAGTAAAGAGACTTGCGATGCGAGATTGAACAAGGTATCGGTATACCGACGATCGAATCTCGGGCAAAGTAAAATACCGCTAGACAAAGGGAATTGTATACGGGATCGGTGAGTCCTTGACATCGTGGTTCATCCGATGAGATCATCGTGGAACATGTAGGAGCCAACATGGGTATCCAGATCCGCTGTTGGTTATTGACCGGAGAACGTCTCGGTCATGTCTACATGTCTCCCGAACCCGTAGGGTCTACACATAAGGTTCGATGGCGCTAGGGTTATAAAGGAAGCTTGTATGTGGTTACGAATGTTGTTGAGTCCGGATGAGATCCCGGACGTCACGAGGAGTTCCGGAATGGTCCGGAGGTAAAGATTTATATATGGGAAGTCTGTTTTGGTCACCGGAAAAGTTTGGGGTTTATCGGTAGCGTCTGGGACCAGGGAGGGTCGAGGTCCACAAGTGGGGCCACATGCCCGAAGGCTGCATGGGCCAAGTGTGGGAGGGACCAGCCCGGTGGGCTGGTGCGCCCCCACCAAAGCCCAAGGCGCCTAGGGCTGGGGAAACCCTAAAGGGGCGCCTCCCTTGCCTTGGGGGCAAGGCAACCCCTCCGCCGCCCCCTCCTCGATTGGATCCGAGGGGCCGGCCTCCTCTCCCTTGCCCCTATATATATGTGGGGGTGGAGGGCAGCCGCACCATGTTCAGGCGCAGCCCTCCCTCTCCCAGTACTCCTCCTCTCCCTTGGTGCTTGGCGAAGCCTGCTGGGATGCCACACTCATCCACCACCACCACGCCGTTGTCTTTGCTGCTGGATGGAGTCTTCCTCAACCTCTCCCTCTCTCCTTGCTGGATCAAGGCGGGAGACGTCACCGGGCTGTACGTGTGTTGAGCAGCGGAGGTGCCGTCCGTTCGACACTTGATCATCGGTGATTTGAATCACGGCAGTGCGACTCCATCAACCCCGTTCACTTGAGCGCTTCCGCTTAGCGATCTACAAGGGTATGTAGATGCACTCTCTTTCTACTCGTTGCTGGTCTCTCCATAGATAGATCTTGGTGACACGTGGGAAAATTTTAAATTTCTGCCTCGTTCCCCATGATGGTATCGAGCTAGGTCTATTGCGTAGATTCTTTGCGAGTAGAACACAAAGTAGTTGTGGGCGTTGATGTTGTTCAATATGCTTACCGTTACTAGTACAATCTTGTTTGACGGTATTGTGGGATAAAGCGGCCGGACCGACCTTACGTACTCTTCGTGAGGCGAGTTCCACCGATTGACATGCACCGTGCATAAGGTGGCTAGCGGGTGCCGTCTCTCCACTTTAGTCGGAGCGGATTCGATGAAAAGGGTCCTTATGAAGGGTAAATAGCAATTGGCATATCACGTTGTGGTTTTGCGTAGGTAAGAAACGTTCTTGCTAGAAACCCATAGCAGCCACGTAAAACATGCAACAACAATTAGAGGGCGTCTAACTTGTTTTTGCGGGGTATGCTATGTGATGTGATATGGCCAAGAAGAATGTGATGAATGATATGTGATGTATGAGATTGATCATGTTCTTGTAATAGGAATCACGACTTGCATGTCGATGAGTATGACAACCGGCAGGAGCCATAGGAGTTGTCTTTATTTATTGTATGACCTGCGTGTCATTGAACAACGCCATGTAATTACTTTACTTTATTGCTAACGGTAGCCATAGTAGTAGAAGTAATAAGTTGGCGAGACGACTTCATGGAACACGATGATGGAGATCATGATGATGGAGATCATGGTGTCATGCGGTGACGATGATGATCATGGAGCCCGAAGATGGAGATCAAAGGAGCAAAATGATATTGGCCATATCATGTCACTATTTGATTGCATGTGATGTTTATCATGTTTATGCATCTTGTTTACTTAGGACGACGGTAGTAAATAAGATGATCCTTAAAAATTTCAAGAAGTGTTCTCCCCGACGTGCACCGTTGCTACAGTTCGTCGCTTCTAAGCACCACGTGATGATCGGGTGTGATGGATTCTTACGTTCACATACAACGGGTGTAAGACAGTTTACACAGCGAAAACACTTGGGGTTAACTTGACGAGCCTAGCATGTGCGGACATGGCCTCGGAACACGGAGACCGAAAGGTCGAGCATGAGTCGTATAGTAGATCGATCAACATGAAGATGTTCACCGATGATGACTAGTCCGTCTCACGTGATGATCGGACACGGCCTAGTTGACTTGGATCATGTAATCACTTAGATGACCGAGGGATGTCTATCGAGTGGGAGTTCATAAGATGAACTTAATTATCTGAACATAGTCAAAAGATCTTTGCAAATTATGTAAATGGCTCGCGCTTTAGTTCCTTTGTTTAGATATGTTCCTAGAAAATATAGTTGAAAGTTGACGATGGCGATTATGCGGATAGTAGAAAGCTTATGTCCTTAATGCATCGCTCAGTGTGCTGAACCCCAAACGTCGTTTGTGGATGTTGCGAACATCAGACATACATGTTTTGATAACTACGTGATAGTTCAATTAAAAGGTTTAGAGTTGAGGCACCAAAGACGTTTTCGAAACGTCGTGGAACATATGAGATGTTTTCGAGGGCTGAAATTGGGATTTCAGGCTCGTGCCCACGTCAATAGGTATGAGACCTCCGACGATTTTCTTAGCCTGCAAACTAAGGGAGAAAAGCTCAATCGTTGAGCTTGTACTCAGATTGTCTGAGTGCAACAATCACTTGAATCGAGTGGGAGTCGATCTTCCAGATGAGATAGTGATGTTTCTCCAAAGTCATTGCCACCAAGCTGCTAGAGCTTCGTGATGAACTATAATATATCAGGGATAGACATGATGATCCTTGAGGTATTCACGATGTTTGACACATGAAAGTAGAAATCAGAAGGAGCATCAATTGTTGATGGTTGGTGAAACCACTAGTTTCAAGAGGGCAAGGGCAAGAAGGATACTTCATGAAGCGGCAAATCAGCTGCTGCTCTAGTGAAGAAACCCAAGGTTGAACCCAAACCCGAGACTAAGTGCTACGTAATAAGGGAACAACCAACTGGAGCGGAATTACCCTAGATACTTGGTAGATGAGAAGGCTGGCAAGGTCGATAGAAGTATATTGGATATACATTATGTCAATGTGTACTTTACTAGTACTCCTAGTAGCACCAGGGTATTAGATACCGGTTCGGTTGCTAAGTGTTAGTAACTCAAAATAAAGGAGCTACGGAATAAACGGAAACTAGCTAAAGGTGAGCTGACGATATGTGTTGGAAGTGTTTCCAAGGTTGATGTGATCAAGCATCGCACGCTCCCTCTACCATCGAGATTTGGTGTTTGCGTTGAGCATAGACATGATTGGATTATGTCTATCGCAATACGGTTATTCATTTAAGGAGAACAATGGTTACTCTGTTTATTTGAATAATACCTTCAATGGTCTTGCACTTGAAACGAATGGTTTATTGAATCTCGATCGTAGTGATACACATTTTCATGCCAAAAGATATAAGATAGTAATGATAGTACCACTTGTGGCATTGCCATGTAAGTCATATTGGTATAAAACGCATGAAGAAGCTCCATGTTGATGGATCTTTGGACTCACTCGTTTTTGAAAAGTTTGAGACATGCGAACCATGTCTATTTGTGTATATGCATGAAGAAACTCCATGCAGATGGAGGTTTTTGGGGGGCCCTTTTTTAAAAAAAAAAAAAAAAACCCCCCCAAAAAATTTTCCCCCGGGGGTTTTTCCTTTTAAAACCCCTTTTTTAAAAAAATTTTAAGGGGGGTTTCCCCCCTTAAAAAAAAACCCCCTTTTTTTAAAAAGGGGCCCGGGGTTTTTTTCCCCCCAGGTTTCCCCCCAAAAAAACTTTAAAATGAATTGGGAAGGAATTCCCCCAAAAGGGGGGGGGGGGGAAAAAAACCCCCCAAAAAAAAAAAAGGATCAAAAAAAACCCCCCAAAACCCTTTTAAAATTTTTTTTTTTTCCCCCTTTTTCCCAAAAACCCCAAGGCCGGGGGGGGGAAAAAAAAAACCAAAGGGGGGTTAAAATTAACCAGCCCCCCCAAAAAAAAGGGTTTTTTTTGGGGAAAAGGGTTTTTTTCCCAAACCCCTTCCCCCCCAAATTTTTTTTTAAACCTTTTTTTTAAAAACCCCCAAAAACCCCCCAAAAAAAAATTTTTTAAAAAAAACCCCAAAAAACCCCCCAAAAAAAAAAAGGGGAAGGGGGCCCAAGTTTTTAAAAAAGGGGGTTTTTTTTTCCCTTTTTTTGGGGGGGGTTTTTAAATCCAAAAAAAAATTTCCCAAGGGGGGGGGGGAAAAAAAATTTTTAAAACCGGGAAAAAATTTTTAAAACCCCGGCCTTTTTTTTTTTCCCCCCCAAAAATTTTTTTTTTAAAGGTTTTGGGGGGGTTTTGGTTTTCTTTAAAAAAAAAAAAAAGGGCCCCAAAAAACCCCCAAAAGGGGAAAAAGGGGGGGGGTTTTTCCCCCCTTTTTTAACCCAAACCCTTTTTTGGGGGTTTAAATTAAAAAAATTAAAAAACCCTTTCTTTGGGGCCCCCCAAAAATTTCCGGAAACCCCTTTCTTCCCCGGGGAAAAAAAAAAAATTTTAAAAAAGGGGAAAAAAATTTAACAAAACCCCCCAAAAATTTTAAAAATTAATTTTAAAAAGGGAAAAAACCCCCCCTTAAATTTAAAAAGGGGGGTTTTGGAAAAAGGGGGTTTCCCTTTTGGTTTCCAAAATTTTAAAAAAAGGGGCCCAAAAATAAGGGGGAATTTTGGGGGTTTTGGGGGGTTTTTTTAAACCCAAAAAGGACCCCAAAACCCAAAACCCCCGGGCCCCCTTTTTTCCCCCCGGGGGGGGGAAGGGGCCCGGGGAAAACCCTTTTTCCCCTTGGTTTTTTTTTTGGGGGGCCCCCCCCGGGTTGGGGTTTCCCAAAAATTTGGGGCCCAAAATTTTTTCCGGGGGGCCCCGCCCCCCCAAAAGGGGAAAAGGAAAAAGGGGGCCCCCTTTTCGGGCCCGGGGTTTGGCCTTTTAAAAAAAAAAGGGGGGGGTTTTTTAAAAACCCCCAAAACTTTTGGGCCGGGGGGTTTTTTAAAAGGGAAAAAACTTGGAAAAATTTTTGGTCGTTCCCCCAAATTTTTAAAAAAAAAAAAAGGGGGGGGGAAAAAACCCAAAAAAAAAAAAAAATTTTTTTTTTTGGCCCCAAACAGGGTTTTTTGGGGGGGTTTTTTCCCCGTGGAAGGGGGGGGGGAAAAAAAAAAGCAAAGGGAAGGAAAATTTTTTTGGGGGAAGCCAAAATTTTCCCCTTTTTTTTTAAAAAAAAAGGAAAAGGGGGGCCTTACCCAATTTAAACCCACCCAAGGGAAAACCCTTGGAAAAAAAGGGGGGGGAAAAACCCCAAAAAAACCCTTTTTGGGAAAAAAAACCCCCCCTTTCCCGGGGAAAAATTTTTTAAAAAAGGGGGAAAACCCAACCCCCGGGGCCCGGGGAAAACCCAAAAAGGGGAAAATAAAAAAACCCCAAAAATTTTCCCCAAAAAAAAAAAAAAAAAGGGGGGGAAAAAAAGGGGGTTTGGGGGTTTTTTTTTCAAAAAATTTTTAAAAATTTAAAAATTTTTTTAAAACCCCAAAAGCCCTTCCAAACCCCCCCCCAAACCCTTTTGGGAAAAAAGGGGGGGGTGTCGCCTCGATACTACAAGTGTGAAATCCCCCACCCCCCCTAGGATAAGATGGCCTACCACTCCCTTGATGTGGCCAGCCATGGTCGCTCTCTGTAACATAGCCGCGAGATCATCAACCACAAAGTTGAACAAAAGCGGAGACATCGCAGTACCCATTTATTCCGGAAGAAGTTCCCTACTTCCCCGTTAAACGAAATAGCAGTTTGGCCACCCGAGACCAGCTGCATTATTCGGTGGACCCACATGACCGAGAAAACCTGACATAGCAGGACCTAACGCAAAAAGTTCCAGTTCATGCGATCATATGCTTTTTCGAAGTCTAATTTAAGAAGAATAGCCGGTTCCTTAGTGCGTTTGAGTTCGTGGAGGATCTCTTGCAGCGCGAGAGAACCCTCAAGGATGTTTCGACCGTGGATGAAAGAAGTTTGGGTGCGGCTAATGACGCGGTGCGCTATTGGGACAAGTCGAGAGGTGGCGCTTTGAAGCAGATCTTAAACAGAATGTTAATTAGTGTGATAGGCCTAAATTGACAGATGTTATCAGTGCCTGCCACCTTAGGGATGAGCGAAAGGACCCCAAAGTTGAGCAGGGCGATATCTACCATCCCTTGCATGAAACCATTGCACACCTCGAACATAGGCTCCTGCAGGATCGACCAGAAGTGTTTGAACATGGCCACGGGCCACCCATCTGGGCCTGGCGCGGTATCGGTTTTCATGCTCCTCAAGGCAACATCAATCTCCTCGAGCAAGAAGGCGAGCCCCAACTCCTCGTTTTCCCGATCGATGACGAGCTGGGAGGGGTCCCAGAGGTCAGTACGCACCCCTGCTCGCTGCTCCTCACTCATCCCCATCAGCTGGATATAGAAGTCGTAAATGTGATGCACTATGTCCACCAGAGCCAGTAGTAACCCCTATTCGGTCTACAGCTGAAGAATCGCATATCTACACCGTATCCCATTAGCGTAGGCATGAAAGTATTTCATGTTGGCGTCGGCTTTGAGCACCCACTTAAGGCCAGCCCGACGCCGCAAGTATTCCTCTCCCGCGCGAAGCAAGGACTGAACCTGATCCTCAGCGTGCAACGATGGGCCCATTATTGTTTAGAAAAAGGCCGATCATCAGCCTGTTTGTCAAGGCTTGCGATCTCGACAAGGATACTCTCCCTGAGCATCTTTTCCTGACGACCCAAGTTGCCCCCCAGCCCTTGAGACTAGCCCCAAGGCACCCCCCTACCGCGATCCAGAAATCCATCGGACCCCGTTGGGTACCCACCTGGCTAACGCAATGGTTCCACTTCGCCCTGAAGATGGAGTCGAAGTCTGGATTTTCAAACCAAGACGTCTCGAAGAAAAACCGAGGGCTTCGACGAATCATGTCCTCCCCTGAATTAAGGATAAGCGGGACGTGGTCCGACCCTATCCTAGTCTCAGCGACAAGCGTGCATAGTGGGTACACCAAATCCCAGTCAAGAGAGATGAACACCCTATCTAGCACGGATCGCACCGGGGCCAACTGTTTGTTCGTCCACGTGTAGCGAGCCCCGGACCTAGCCACCTCCCGAAGAGCCATGGTGGCAATGACATTATTAAACATGGTCACCCTTGGCCAGTTAATATTGCAGTTATTTTTATCCGCTCCCGAGTAGATCAGATTAAATCCCCCCAACCACTATAGGAATAAGCGAAGAGCTCACTGAGAGCACCTTGGTTTGCAATTCCCCCAAAAAATCGGCCGATCTCGAGTGATCTGCCGGTCCATAGACCTGAATCACCACCAGCTCCCTCTGAGACTGACGGTTGTGAATGTGCCCTGCTAGAAAAAAGTTGCCTGCATACCATGCTAGCACCTCATAAACTACTTGGTCAAAGCCCAGCAGCATGCCCCCTGAGTGCCCAGACGCAGCTAGGTGGTTCCAAGTGAACCTCTCCAGGGGGTCGATGGCGAGCAGCTCATGATGTCGAAAGTCTAACTTAATGGTCTCCTGTGAGCATACAATATCTATACCCTCCTTACGGATATAATCCTTTAGCTGGGATCGGCGACCCACGTGGCCGAACCCACGGGTGTTCCAAAAGATTGTGCGCATCTAAATAATATGATTATGAAGACAGATGCCCATGGAAGACACTGCCTTGGCCACACGCCTCACCTTCGCCCTCCAAGGCGAGGGAGGGGGGCAACCCTAGTTGCCAGCACCACCTCATCGGGCCGGACCGCGAGTGCTTGAGAGGCCCCTGCCTCCTGCACCAGCTGGTCCGCGAGCGCCTCCTGCGTATGCTCCTTCGCACACAGCAGAGGTAACAACTCACCCATACCCCCAAGGCATGATGCTTCCACCCCACTGTCCTCCAACACCTCACTAAGATGATCATCAGAGAACGTGTTCAGAACCGTAAAGCAAGGGGGAGGATTACCTGAGAGCTCGAGGTTCTTTTGGGCATGGATGAGTTGAGCCCGCTGCAGCGCCGGCAGGTTTGCCTTGGCGCCCCTCGAGCGCGAGCTGAAGCACACCGGAGCTGCGGCCACCGCCTTGGACTATTTGGCCTGCGATATCGGCGCCGCCTTGGTGGCCTCCTGGAGTAGGACATCTTCGATGAGCTGCACGAGGGGGGAGGTGAGCGCCATCACCGTCTGACGGGGAGTTGGCGGCGCCCCCAGCTGCTCCATGGGCCTGATGCCTTCCGCGATGACCTTGTGCCCCACCAGCTTCTTGGCTTGCCGCACCGAGCCGCTCTTGCTGCCCCCTTGCCCACCCGAGGCCAGCGACCTGGCCGAGGAGGTAAGGAGGGTGCTTGTAGATAGCACCAGCAGCATGCGCTCCCCCGCTGGGAGGCCTATGTCACATGACGCCATCATCCCCTTTTCGAGCAGGGCCACCGAGGGGGAGGTCACCATCCCCATGTCGGAGCCATACTGATTCGCTACCTCCACCTCCATCACCGCCGCCGATGCCGAAACTATAGCTTGACGAGTATGAGCTGCCGGAGAGCCCTCGCCCCAGATGTCAAGCTTCTCCCACGCCGCAATGTCGATGGAGTCGTCGTCCATGCTCCCATCATGGTCCTTGTCATTCTCCTTATCATGAGGCTTGTACTTGTCGCCATTTTCTGGGCCCTTGTCATTGCTTGCAGGGGGAGGAGGGGGCAGCACCGGAGCCCCTCGATGGGGTGGATCAAGCTCTGGCTCAAGCTTGATGAAGAAATCCTCCCCGTTGAACCAGATCTACACCAAGCCCCGCATCTTCTCTGGCTTGCGGTAGGCGAAACGCATCTGGACCAGGCCAGATTGGATCAGGGACAACTCGTCCACCACCAGTGTTCTGCCCAGCATCGTCATCCCTGCCATCAGCCTGTCCACCCTGCGGTGCTTGGGAGGAACACCCCACAGCTTAACCCACACCTCAGGCATGGTTTCCCCTTTGGGCGCATCGGCCACTACATCACGGATTAGCGATGTGATATTGTTGATGGAGAGAAACAGCTTGCCGCTGCGATTAGCCATGCGTAGCATAACGGGATCTAGGAAGACCACCGAGTAGCTATCGGCATCGATGTTAGCCACCTGCCAATCCCAAGTGCCCTCAAGCAGATGTGACAACTCCACCTCCAGGAGCTCCTTCGAGAGCAAGCACGGGGCCGCTGAGAGGATGGCAACGTTGACCCCGAACCCGCACTGTTGGTCTGCATCTTCATCTTCAGGGAACTGCAAGCAGAAGAAACCCCCTCCAGGAATGGCGTGCCCCATGGTCTGAAGCAAGAGGGGCTTGCGCGCAAGGGGCAGTTGGTCGAGATGTGGACCTCCTGGGAGCAGAGGATGCAAAGGGGCTTGAACCTGCAGGTGGTCTGAAAATGCCCTATGCGACTGCACTTGAAGCACTCCCTGTCGCCCGCCTCCTCCACCGGAATAGGCTCGGCCGCCGTGCCCTTGGAGGACCCCGCAGGCAGCAAAGACGGTGGCTTGGAGCCTGATGTCCCCACCGGCTTATACTTCTTCTTCTTCTTCATGGCATAGGGGTCGCCGATCTGGTCGTCGTAGAACTGAGGCATGTCCTCTTTGCGCTTGAGCTCGAGCCCCTTCTTCTTGTATTCTTCCTTCTTCCGCTTCTTGCACTCCTGCTTTTTAAGCCACCATGGCGGCGGCGGCCCCCAGCCTCCGGCCTCGCCGTCGCGCTCCGCCCCTTGCACCTTGGCCTATGCCGGAAGCTCACGCTCGCGGCTGCACTCCGCCGCATGGTCGAGGGATGGCAGGGGACGCTTGTCCGCCCTCCCGGTCGGCCTTGGAACCCATCACTACCACCTCGGCGAAGGAACGCATGAGGGGCGATGGGGGTGAGTGTGGAGAAGAGAGCGAGCGGAGCGGCCGAGGTGACGCACCTCCGAAATGATGGCTGGAAACCCTAACGACGGATCTAGGGTTCCTTTGCGCAGGCAGAGCCACTTATGTACCCGCTCCATTAGACCTGGGCTATGTGGGTCGGGCTTCTTGCGAAGCAACACGGGTCGCCCCAAGCGCGGCCGCTCCGGGCTAGTCACCTCCACTTGGGCCTGCCCCGAGCCAGAAATGGGCCATGCACCCTGAGTGGCCCCAAGGCCCACCAGACCAGCCTGCTCTGGAGCCCCAACCCTAGAGCAGGACGACCCCGACGCCGCCGGCGCCACCAGCATCATTGCCGCCAGCGCAGCAGCCTCCTCAGGGCACTGCGGGGCAACCCGAAGCAAGAGGCCCTCCTCCGTGTCCGGGATCGCGAGAACGGCTAGCCCTAGCCGAGGGGCTACCGCCTGGGCGACGCGACGTAGGGCCCCGGCCTGAGATCCACGTCGGCGAGCGCCACGACCTCCAAGCGCAAACGCCCGACGCCGGCCAGCCTGGAGCGAGCCACCGAGCTCCGCTGCCCTGGCCACGAAATCACCCACCGAGCACGGGGCCCGACCGCGTGCCACCCCCGCGCCTTCATCCTCTTCTTTGGCTTCGTCTTCAGAATCCGCCCCCACCAGAGCCCAAAAACGGCTGCCGGACTAGCTGCCAGCGCCCGCCGGGGCGCTCCGCAGCCCCTCAAAGGGCACAGGGCACATCGGTGCCGCACCCGCCTGGACCAGCATCCACTCCGCCGCGCCCCACCTGGCTGGATCCGCCTCGCCCGCAATTCCCGCACCATCGCCTCCCTCATCGCCGCTCCATACAGGAGACATTGGAGCCATCCTCTCGCTCAAGGAAGCATTCATGCAATGCCATGTTGCCATGTGGATGCCACTTGTTGCAACCTGCAAAGATGGAAGTGACATTTACAAGGGGTATCTCTTAATTAGTGATTTTGATGAAATCCTGAAAGACGTGTCTCATCTCGTGTATACCTAGACCTAACATCCATCTTCTGTACGCTGATCAGTTGATCGGTTACATCGCCTCAGCCGCCGCTTGCCACTACACCAGCTGCAAGTATACCAGGATATTGCCGCCGCACTAATCCTGGGCCGCTATGCGCCTATGCCTATATGGATACAAAGAGTTACAGGGAGGAAACGTGGCCTCATCTAATTGCCCCCCCCTGAATTTCACTGATGGGCCTACCCTCCTAATTAAATCGCTGCCAATCGCACCCCCTCAGCCCCGTAAACCCCCTGTAATCTACCCGTACGTCTAGCATTGCTCGATAGTGCCGTCCTCCGCTAACCGTGGTGCCTTCGTGCTGGTAAGTGCTATTGTCTTGTTAATCTTGCCGATCCACCATGCATTTGAGTTCACCGGTCATCGCGTTTATTCATCAAACACTCTCAATCTCTACTTCTAATGGAGCAGTGGTAGGATTGCGTCGAGGTTTTTTTCGTCTGACTTTTTTCATCCGGTTTAGTTTTGCCTCACCTTCCATAATCATATGTTCACATTGATTTTTTTCCTTCCAATAAAAACTTAACATTTACAAACTTTCCTAATGAGATACGCCACAAACTGGCAGGTACTGATATGAAGTTACAAACAATAAAACCTATTTTCATGAAAATCAATTAAAAATCCTAAGGCTTCATTTTTCATAAAGGGATTTGGGAGGATTTGGGTGGCGGGGATTTGGGAGGATTTGGCGTATCCCTCCCTTCCACTCAATCCCCTTCATTCCCCAATTCCCCTCCAGCCCCAATCCTCTTTGTACAAAAAAACTCATTTGGTTGACAGGGTTTGCAATATAGAGATGACATGGTGCAAAACTGTTAAAAATCCAATCTTCACAAGTTATCACACACCATAGTAAGAAAAACTTGCTATAGAACATTTTGTTGGTAGGCATCTGGCTATCAAATTGAAATTAGAGCAGAATGCGAGTATTACATAATTATCACGAATCAAACATAGGATAACTATCGTTGAAAACACACTACTGACAAAAATAAAATGTCCTCTAAACCACCAGAACACAGCAAAACAGGCCATCCCTTCATCGCTTAGCAACCACGACGCACCTAAAATAGATGAAACAAAAAACCATGAAATCGTGAATAAACCATATATATTAAGAAAAGCAGACGTGTAAAAATCGTGAATTAAACCTTGTCAACCACGACATATCCATGTAAATTGTGTAAAACAGGAGCATGATACAACATTGCAATTTTTCCATGCTATTAAGTATATGGCGAATAGACCATCAAGCAACAGCTATTGTTCGACGACGGACCAAAGAACATCATCAAGTCATAATAAAAAATATTAGTTGAGTCCAAGAATAGCATCAGGTCAAGAACTTCAAATACCTATAGTAAACATTTGACTAGAAAACTGTATGAAAGAAAACTAGATGGAAAATTCAGGAAGCTAGCTAGTTCAGTACCGTACTAAACTAGCATGTATTAAGTATACTACATGTTCCTGTGCCCCTGTACCCAAAAGTCCATCCATGCAGCTCATAACATCTTTAAATTTAAACCATTCATGCACCTCACATCATTTGAACAAGAAAACAAGACCTGGTCCAATCAGGATGGATGGGTTAATCATAGATAATCTGCTAGCTCAACGCCAACAGCTAGCAAATAGATACAACAATGCCAACAGCTAGCAAATAGACACAACAACGCCGCCACCAGTCAATTGCCACATTCAAATGGACCAACCGAGCCAATTGCCAATTGCTGCAGCTGTGAAGAAATTGGATGCAGCCAGCCAATTGCCACATGATATTAAGCAGTTGGAAGATTACATCTCTCTAATTTTCCAAAAGAAAAGCATATGGTGACAAATACTCCTAGATAATATCAATTACAATCACATAACAGTTGAGCCATGCATCAAATCAGTAACTAGGTTCAGAACCATGGTTTCCCAAGAGATGCACCAGATGATTACTATATTTCAGATCAGCTAGATAGGAATGAAAATGAAAATGTTTCAAACTGGTCTCAACTGGTGATAGAGGGTGGGTGATAAAGGAACTTGAAGCATCTTTTTTTTGAGGACCATCTTTAAAATTCTGTTCCAAGGGTAAATAAACAAGGGTATAGTGGCCATCTTATTGAAGCCGATATACACATACCCTTTGAATGTAGAAATAATAGTTATCATTTCAGAAACAACATGAGCAAGTAATAGCTACAGTACAGCATGCAGGTGGAGGTAACTGCATATCCAGGTCATGGCTTGATATCATTTAGAAAACAACATGAGCAAGTGGCTGGACCTTGCAGTTACCTACTACATAACTCTTTGGTTTTGCCTCTGTGTCACATGCTTTCAGAGAATACTATCGCTCGAGCAACGACCCCAGTACTATCATGAAGTGTGTATGTGTGAAAGATAATTTTTTTTTGCATGAAAAGACCAATCTAGTTGTCAGAAACCCCAAGATGAGTGTCCATACAGTTCACTGCATGTTGATAAAAAACAACTAAATAGCCACCTAAATTACAACAGATATTTGAAGGCTACTAAAGCTAAGTACCCTGTTCTGCAATTAGAAGAGACAGACAGCGAACTGGCCATGTGTGGCCAAGACGGCAGTGAACTGCAAGATAAAATCCTCGGCAAAGCCAGGTAGGAGAGGAGAAGGATGGCTATGGAGACGGCGAACTGCTGTAGAATGGAACCATGGACGCTGGGTGTCGGACGAGGAGCAAGAAGAGCCGACCCTAGGGTTTGCAGGGGAGGGGATGGAGAAGTGGAGGAGAGGGGAGGGATCACCTCGGGGAGAACCGGCGGAGGAGGACGTCGACGCTCTGGCGGAGGGGGGGCGGTGAAGATCCGGCGGCGAGGCACCTTCTCTCGTTGGCGGCGTCGCGTTCCCTGTGTTCCCTGCGTGTGCCCTCGAGGGTTGGGAGACACGTGGATAGAAGGGGATCGAAGGGGGGGTGGAAGTGATTGGGTTGTGCAAAACCCGTGAAACAAATGGGCCGTCGGGGGTTAGGGTGGTTTCTGGGCCCCGCAGGGTAAATCCTCTGAAACCCCCCTCAATCCCCTTCCGTCAAACGAGGCCTCAAGGAACATGTAGATCATGTTAGGGCCGGTTTACAAACTCTTCAAAAAGAACATCTCTATGCCAATATGGAAAAAATGCACATTTGGCGTTTACAAGATTGTTTTCTTGGGCTTCGTTGTGTCATCAAAGGGTGTTCATGTTGATGAGTACAAAATAGAAGCAATTAAAACTTGGCCCCAACCCACTAATTTGCAACAAGTGCGTAGCTTCCTTGGTCTAGCGGGTTTTTATCGTCGCTTTGTGAAAGACTTTAGCACTATTGCTGCATCGTTGCATTCTTTGAGCAAGAAAAATGCACCTTTTGTTTGGAGTCCATCTCAATCTACCGCATTTAATGAGCTAAAATCTTTGCTTACACATGCCCAAATTTTTGCATTACCCGATTTCACCAAAACTTTTGAGGTTCATTGTGATGCTAGCGGTCATGGAATCGGTGGAGTTTTGATGCAAGAAAAGATACCCATTGAATATTTTAGTGAAAAACTCTCCGGTGCTCAACTTAACTATCCTATATATGATAAAGAATTGTATGCTTTAGTGCGAGTATTGCATGTTTGGGAGCATTATCTTCACCCACATGAATTTTTCATACACACTGATCATGAGACTCTAAGTACCTTAAAGGTCAAACTAAGATAAATAAACGGCATGCTAAATGGAGTGAATCTATTGAGTCTTTCCTTTATGTGATCAAGTACATTAAAGGCAAAGAAAACATTGTAGCGGATGCTCTTTCCCGCATATGCATGCTTGTTACTACACTTGAGTTAAATGTGATAGGCTTTGAGCATATTAAAGATCTTTATGTGAATGATCCTTCTCTTGGACTTCTGTATGCAAAATGTCTTACCAACACTTGTTGGGAGAAATTTTATCTCAAAGATGGCTATCTTATGCGCGCTAACAAACTTTGCATACCCGAGTCTTCTTTTCGTTTGTTGCTTTTGCAAGAGTCTCACGAAGGTGGACTCATGGGACATTTCGGCCGCGACAAGACCTTCGCCAAACTCTCCTTCAAGTACTTTTGGCCAAAGATGTTTCGCGACATGGCACGCTTCACCAACAAATGCTCTACATGTCGCAAAGCTAAGTCCAAAGCCCAATCTCATGGTTTACATATGCCACTTCCAATTCCATATCAACCATGGGAGAATATTAGTATGGATTTCGTGCTTGGTTTTCCAAGAACTCGAAATGGAAAGGATTTCGTCTTTGTTGTTGAGGATCGATTCTCAAAAATGGAACATTTCATACCATGCAACAAGATAGACGATGTTTCACATATTGCTAATCTTTTTTGTAGGGAAATCTTGAGGTTGCATGGAGTGCCAAGGATCATAGTGTCGGACCAGGATGTCAAGTTCTTAAGCTACTTTTGGAAGACCATTTGCACCAAGCTCGGCATCAAGCTTCTATTCTCATGGCATATCACCCACAAACTGATGGCCAAACCGAAGTCACCAACCGGACGCTCTCCACTCTTCTACGTGTGTTGATCAAGAAGAAGCATCAAGGAGTGGGAGGAGTGCTTACCCATCACTGAGTACCCCTACAATTGAGCTCGACACACTACTACCGGCAAGTCCCCCTTCGAGGTTGTCTACGGCTTCAACCCATTGTCCCCATTGGACATCCTACCTCTTCCGCTCCAAGAACGCGCAAACATGGACGCAAGTGCAAGGGAAAGTTTTCTCAAGAAGATGCATGAAGATACAAGGACAACGATCGAGCGTCAAGTCCATCGCATTTCCACCAAGCTCAACATCAACAAGACACTAATGGTGTTCCAACTAGGAGATGTCGTCTGGCTTCATCTTCGAAAAGATTGCTTCCCCAACGAGAGCCAGTCCAAGTTGCTACCACGAGCCGACGGACCCTTCAAGGTGCTCGCGTGCTACAACCACAATGCTTACAAGATTGACATCCCACGTGACAAGTACAATATAAGCGACATCTTCAACGTCAAAGACTTGGTCAAGTACCATGGTGACGAAGATCACGATCCATGGACGGATCTCTCCCAAGGGGGGAGATGATGTGGAGCATCCTTACATCATCCCCATGGATTCTACACCAACACATAAAGCCCCACAGGGACCCATGACAAGAGCTAGAGCACGTGCTATGGAAACCGAGGTGAACTCCTTCCTACTTGATATGCCTATGGACACCAATGGAACTTAGTTGCTACCTCACCAGAACATCATATGCCTCATTAGGTACAAAGAATAACACCACCAAGAAGCTCAGGAGCATCACCAAGGAGAAGGAGGACCACCCCAAGGCCACACGGTGCAAGACGGAGCACTACAGCAGCTGGACAGGAAGTCCCAGGTGACCCCGTGCACACAGGCCCCCGAGACCCCATGCCCACGGACCATCCAGGGAGTTGGCGCTAGAGCACCCCGTGCGCACGGGCATGTACCGTGCCCATGGGGCCCCCATGAGCACGGGCCCAACTTACCCCGTGCGAACGGGCCCTACAGGATGGCCGGCTGATGCGGGTTATTGGGCCTCCACTCTGCATCCACTTCATCCCCTACCTACCCAAGACTATATAATTCGTACCTAGGGTCATGTTTAGGGTTAGAAAAGACATAGATGAGAATTTGAGAGCTTTGCTCCTTCTATCACCTCCATTGGGGATCAGGGCCTCTTTGGAGGAGATCCACTTGTGGATATCAAGACCTCCATCTTGGAGAAGACTACCACCAACAAGACCTCATCTCCTAGGAGTGGGAAGAACTTATCCATTGTATCTTTCCTTTGATTGTGTTTGTGAACTTGTGGATCTTGTGATGCTATTCTAGTGGATGTGTAGTTGGGTATTGTTGGAGTGATTTCCTCTTTGTGTTTTCTTGGTGTTCATCCTCCCCCCCCTCAAAGTGTGAAAAGATCCATCTCAGGGTTTCACCCTACAACAATAGAGGTAGCAACAGGAGTAGTGGAGGAGAGGTCCCGAGAGGAGAGGACTGAGAGGAGGAAGAGCGAGTGCCCGGAGAGGGAAGCTCGCCGAAGATGTCCTCGAAGGTCATGGTGAAGGATGCCAATATAGAGGATGGATATACACTGCATACTATCTGTATTGATTTTCTAGGAGGTATAGATTACTTATAGAGAGGACTGCCAAGATAGTAGGCGCATAGGCCATGTAAAAGTGGTGGGAGTTGGGATCCTACAAACTAGGAGGAGGTTACAACACATAAAGATTACACACATGTAATGTACAAAATATATGACACCCTAACACAAAAAATATGTGCTTGGATGGTTAGGAGGAGAGTGGTACCCCCATCCCATCAGAGTTAAAATCCTAGACTTGACATTGGTGTTCACATTTTCCTGGATTTATTTCAGCTCTTCAGGTGATGTGTGTTCAATGGGAGGAGATGTTCCTGTCGACTACAAAGGCATCTTAGTCTCTCACCGTTACTCATAGCGGTAGGGTGTGCGTGTGTGTGTTCATAGGGGTGAGTGTATTTGCATATGAATAGGCATCTGCATCTGTATTGTGTTAAAAAACACAAGTGACCATAGATACTTGAGTAGAGCGATACGAGATGCTTGATACGTCTCCAACGTATCTATATTTTTTTATTGTTCCATGCTATTATATTACCCGTTTTGATGTTTATGGGCTTTACTTTACACTTATATATCATTTTTGAAACTAACCTACTAACCAAAGGACAAGCCCAAATTGCTGTTTTTTTGCCTATTTCAGTGTTTCGAAGAAAAGGAATATCAAACGGAGTCCAAACAGAACAAAACCTTCGGGAGCGATCTTTTTGAAACAAACGCAATCCAGGAGACTTGGAGTGGACGTCAAGAAGCAGCCGAGGCGGCCACGAGGGTGCCAGGCGTGCCCCCCACCCTCGTGGGCCCCTCATGCCTCCCCTGACTGACCTCCTTCGCCTATATATACGAGCACCACGAAAACCTATTTCCACCACCGCAACCTTCTGTACCCGTGAGATCCCATCTTGGAGCCTTTTCCGGCGCTCCGCTGGAGGGGAAATTGATCACAGAGGGCTTCTACATCATCGCCAGGGCCTCTCCGATGAGTTGTGAGTAGTTTACCACAGACCTTCGGGTCCATAGTTATTAGCTAGATGGCTTCTTCTCTCTCTTTGAATCTCAATACAAAGTTCTCCTCGATCTTCTTGGAGATCTATTCGATGTAACTCTTTTTGTTGTGTGTTTGTCGAGATCCGCTGAATTGTGGGTTTATGATCAAGTTTATCTATGCGAAATATTTGAATCTCCTCTGAATTCTTTTATGTATAATTGGTTATATTTTCAAGTCTCTTCGAATTATCAGTTTGGTTTGGCCTACTAGATTGATCTTTCTTGCAATGGGAGAAGTGCTTAGCTTTGGGTTCAATCTTGTGTGTCCTTTCCCAGTGACAACAGGGGCAACAAGGCACGTATTGTATTGTTGCCATCGAGGATAACAAGATGGGGTTTATATAATATTGCTTGAGTTTATACCTCTACATCATGTCATCTTGCCTAATGCGTTACTCTATTCTTATGAACTTAATACTCTAGATGCATGCTGGATAGTGGTCGATGTGTGGAGTAATAGTAGTAGATGCAGAATCGTTTCGGTCTACTTGTCGCGAACGTCATGCCTATATACATGATCATGCCTAGCTAACCTCATAACTATGGACTTTTCTATCAATTGCTCGACAGTAATTTGTTCACCCACTGTAATACTTATGCTATCTTGAGACAAGCCACTAGTGAAACCTATGGCCCCCGGGTCTATCTTTTATCATATGAGTTTCCGGTCTACTTTATTTTGCAATCTTTACTTTCCAACCTATATCATAAAAATAGCAAAAATATTTATCTTATCTTATTATCTCTATCAGATCTTACTTTCGCAAGTGGCCGTGAAGGGATTGACCACCCCTTTATCGCGTTGGTTGTGAGGTTCTTGTTTGTTTGTGTAGGTACGAGGGACTTGTGAGGAGCCTTCTACTGGATTGATACCTTGGTTCTAAAAACTGAGGTAAATACTTACGTAACTTTGCTGCATCACCCTTTCCTATTCAAGGGAAAACAAACGCAGTGCTCAAGAGGTAGCAAGAAGGATTTCTGGCACCGTTACCGGGGAGGTCTTTGCTCAAGTCAAGACATACCAAGTACCCATCACAAACTCATCTCCCTCGCATTACATTATTTGACATTTGCCTCTCGTTTTCCTCTCCCCCACTTCACCCTTGCCATTTTATTCGCCCTCTCTTTTCCATTCGCTTATTTTTTGCTTGCCTCTTTTGTGCTTTTGTGTTGGACTGCTTGTCACGATGGCTCAAGATAATACTAAATTGTGTGACTTTTCCAATACCAACAATAATGATTTCCTTAGCACTCCGATTGCTCCTCTTAATGATGCTGAATCTTGTGAAATCAATGTTGCTTTGTTGAATCTTGTTATGAAAGATCAATTCTCCGGCCTTCCTAGTGAAGATGCCGCTATTCATCTAAACAACTTTGTTGATTTGTGTGATATGCAAAAGAAGAAAGACACGGATAATGATATTGTTAAATTGAAGTTATTTCCTTTTTCATTTAGAGATCGTGCTAAAACTTGGTTTTAGTCTTTGCCTAAAAATAGTATTGATTCATGGAATAAGTACAAAGATGCTTTTATCTCTAAGTATTTTTCTCCCGCTAAGATCATCTCTCTTAGAAACGATATTATGAATTTTAAGCAACTAGATCATGAGCATGTTGCACAATCTTGGGAGAGGATGAAATTAATGATTTGCAATTGCCCTACTCATGGATTAAATTTATGGATGATCATACAAAAAATTTATGTCAGATTGAATTTTGCTTCTAGAAATCTTTTAGATTTGGCCGCGGGAGGCACTTTTATGGAAATCACTTTAGGAGAAGCTACTAAACTCCTAGATAATATTATGGTTAATTATTCTCAATGGCACACCAAAAGATCTACTAGTAAAAAAGTGCATGCGATAGGAGAAATTAATGTTTTGAGTGGAAAGATTGGATGAACTTATGAAATTGTTTGCTAGTAAGAGTGCTCCTATTGATCCTAATGATATGCCTTTGTCTACTTTGATTGAGAATAATAATGAATCTATGGTTGTGAATTTTGTTGGTAGGAATAATTTTGGTAGCAATGCTTATAGAGGAAACTTTAATCCTAGGCCGTTTGCTAGTAATTCCTCTAATAATTATGGTAATTCCTACAACAACTCTTATGGAAATTTTAATAAGATGCCCTCTGATTTTGAGAATAGTGTTAAAGAATTTATGGTCTCTCAAAAGAATTTCAATGCTTTGCTTGAAGAAAAATTGCTTAAAGTTGATGAATTGGCTAGGAACGTTGATAGAATTCCTCTTGATGTTGATTCTCTGAAACTTAGATCTATTCCACCTAAGCATGATATCAATGAGTCTCTCAAATCCATGAGAACTTCCATTGATGAGTGCAAAGAAAAAACTGCTAGGATGCGTGCTAAGAAAGATTGCTTTGTAAGAGCGTGTTCTTCTAGTTTTCATGATAATAATGATGAAGATCTAAAAGTTATTGATGTGTCCCCTATTAAATCTTTGTTTTGCAATATGAATCTTGATAATGATGGGACTGGAGATGAGTCAACTTTAGTTAAAAGGCGTCCCAATGATTCGGAGTTTCTAGATTTTGATGCTAAATTTGGTAAAAGTGGGATAGGAGAGGTCAAAACTTTACATAGCAATGAACCCACTATTTTGGATTTAAAGGAATTTAATTATGATAATTGTTCTTCAATAGATTGTATTTCCTTGTTGCAATTCGTGTTGAATTCTCCTCAAGCTTATAGTCAAAATAAAGCTTTTACCAAACATATCGTTGATGCTTTGATGCAATCTTATGAAGAAAAACTTGAATTGGAAGTCTCTATCCCTAGAAAACTTTATGATGAGTGGGAACCCACTATAAAAATTAAAATTAAAGATCAGAATGCTATGCTTTGTGTGATTTGGGTGCTGGTGTTTCCACAATTCCAAAAACTTTATGTGATGTGCTAGGTTTCCGTGAATTTGATTATTGCTCTTTAAAATTGCACCTTGCAGATTCCCCTATTAAGAAACCTATGGGAAGGATTAATGATGTTCTTATTGTTGCAAATAGGAATTATGTGCCCGTAGATTTTTATCGTTCTTGATACAGATTGCAATTTTTCATGTCATATTATTCTTGGTAGACCTTTCATTAGAACGATTGGTGCAATTATTGATATGAAGGAAGGGAATCTTAGATTCCAATTTCCAATAAGGAAAGGCATGGAACACTTTCCTAGAAGAAAATCAAATTACCTTATGAATCTATTATGAGAGCCACTTATGAATTGAATACCAAAGATGGCAATACTTAGATCTATTCTCGCTTTTATGCCTAGCTAGGGGCGTTAAACGATAGCGCTTGTTGGCAGGCAACCCAATTTTATTTTTGTTCCTTGCTTTTTGCTTCTGTTTAGTAATAAATAAATCATCTAGCTTCTGTTTAGATGTGGTTTTATGTTTTAATTAGTGTTTGTGCCAAGTAGGACCTATAGGACAACCTACGGTGATAGTTAATTTGATTCTGCTGAAAAACTGAAACTTTTGTGCGCACGATAATAATTTTAATAAATCACAGAAACGTGATTTTTAGTTGATTCGTTTTGTAGTACATCAATAGACAAATTGAATAGGACTTCCTATTTTAGTAGGAGTTTTAGAGTTCCAGAAGTATTCGAAAGTTACAGATTGCTACAGACTGTTCTGTTTTTGATAGATTCTGTTTTTCGTGTGTTGTTTGCTTATTTTGATGAATCTATGGCTAGTATCAGGGGGTATGAACCAGAGAGAAGTTGGAATACAGTAGGTTTAACACGAATATAAATAAACAATGAGTACATTACAGTACCTTAAGTGGTGATTTTTCTTTCTTGCACTAAGGGAGCTTATGAGATTTCCTGTTGAGTTTTGTGTTGTGAAGTTTTCTAGTTTTGGGTAAAGATTTGATGGACTATGGAATAAGGAGTGACAAGAGACAAAGCTTGGGGATGCCCATGGCACCCCAAGATAATTCAAGGACAACCAAAAGCCTAAGCTTGGGGAAGCCTCGGAAGGCATCCCCTCTTTTGTCTTCATCTATCGGTAACTTTACTTGGAGCTATATTTTTATTCGCCACATGATATGTGTTTTGCTTGGAACGTCGTGTATGATATGAGTCTTTGCTTTTTAGTTTACCACAATCATCCTTGCTGTACACACCTTTTTGGAGAGTTACAACGTTATTCGGAATTTATTAGAATACTATATGTGCTTCACTTCTATCTTTTGAGCTAGATAATTTTGCTCAAGTGCTTCACTTATATCTTTTTAGAGCACGGCGGTGGTTTTATTTTGTAGAAATTGTTGATCTCTCATGCTTCACTTATATTATTTTGAGAGTCTTTTAGAACAACATGGTATTTTCTATGGTTATAAAATTGGTCCTAGAATGATGGGCATCCAAGTTGGGTATAATAAAAACTATCATAGGAAGTGAATTGGATGCTATTATCAATTTGATGCTTGATAATTGTTTTGAGATATAGAGGTGGTGATATTAGAGTCATGCTAGTTGGGTAATTACGAAATTGAGAAATACTTGTGTTGAAGTTGGCAAGTCCCATAGCATGCACGTATGGGTAAAGTTGTGTAACAAATTTGTAGCATGGGGTGCTCTTTTGATTGCCTTCCTTGTGAGTGGAGATCGGGATTGTGCGATGGTTAACTTCTACCAACCCTTCCCCTAGGAGCATGCGTAGTAGTACTTTGCTTCGAGGGCTAATAAACTTTTGCAATAAGTATATGAGTTCTTTATGACTGATGTGAGTCCATGGATTATCGACTCTTACCCTTCCATCATTGCTAGCCTCTTGATGCCGTGCATTGCCCTTTCTCACATTGAGAGTTGGTGCAAACTTAGCGGTACATCAAACCCGTGATACGATATGCTCTATCACACATAAACCTCCTTATATCTTCCTCAAAACAGCCACCATACCTACCTATTATGGCATTTCCATAGCCATTCTGTGATATATTGCCATGAAACTTTCCACCGTTCCGTTCATGATGACACGTTTCATCATTGTCATATTGCTTTTGCATGATCATGTAGTTGAAATCGTATTTGTGGCAAAGCCACCTTCATAATTTTTCATACATGTCACTCTTGATCCATTGCATATCCCGGTACACCATCGGAGGCATTCATATAGAGTCATATTTTGTTCTAGTATCGAGTTGTAATCCATGAGTTGTAAATAAATAGAAGTGTGATGATCATCATTATTAGAGCATTGTCCCTTAAAAAAAGAGAAAGGCCAAAAAAAGAAAGGCCAAATAAAAAAGAAAGAAGGGCCAAATAAAAAAAGGGAAAGGCCCAAAAAAATAAAAATAAAACTAAAAAAGGGGACAATGTTACTATCTTTTTCCACACTTGTGCTTCAAAGTAGCACCATGTTCTTCATATAGAGAGTCCCTTATGTTGTCACTTTCATATACTAGTGGGAATTTTTCATTATAGAACATGGCTTGTATATTCCAACAATGGGCTTCCTCAAAATGCCCTAGGTCTTCGTGAGCAAGCAAGTTGGATGCACACCCACTTAGTTTCTTTTGTTGAGCTTTCATACATTTATAGCTCTAGTGCATCCGTTGCATGGCAATCCCTACTCCTCATGTTGACATCAATTGATGGGCATCTCCATAGCCATTGATTAGCCTCGTCAACGTGAGACTTTCTCCTTTTTTGTCTTCTCCACACAACCTCCATCATCATATTCTATTCCACCCATAGTGCTATATTCATGGCTCATGCTCATGTATTGCATGAGAGTGAAAAAAGCTGAAGCCCATTAAAAAGTATGAACCAATTGCTTGGCTGAAACCGGGGTTGTGCATGATGGGAGTATTTTGTGTGACAAAAATGAAGCATAGCCTAACTATATGATTTTGTAGGGATAAACTTTCTTTAGCCATGTTATTTTGAGAAGACATGATTGCCTTATTAGTATGCTTGAAGTATTATTATTTTTATGTCAATATGAACTTTTATCTTGAATCATTCGATCTGAATATTCATGCCACATTAAAGAAAATTACATTAAGAAATATGCTAGGTAGCATTCCACATCAAAAATTCTGTTTTTATCATTTACCTACTCGAGGACGAGCAGGAATTAAGCTTGGGGATGCTTGATACGTCTCCAACGTATCTATAATTTTTTATTGTTCCATGTTATTATATTACCAGTTTTGGATGTTTATGGGCTTTACTTTACAATTTTATATCATTTTTGGGACTAACCTACTAACCGGAGGCCCGGCCCAAATTGCTGTTTTTTTGCCTATTTCAGTGTTTCGAAGAAAAGGAATATCAAACGGAGTCCAAACAGAATGAAATCTTCGGGAGCGATCTTTTTGGAACAAACTCAATCCAAGAGACTTGGAGTGGACATCAAGAAGCAGCCGAGGCGTCCACGAGGGTCCAGCCATGGCAAGAGCAGCAGCACTAGCAGAACATCGGCGAGCAGTGGAAGTAAGCAGCACCAGTAGCTTGGAGCAGCAGGAGTAGTGCGAGAGCATCCACACAACAAGGAGCAGCAAGCAGCAGCGGCAGTGGTAAGGGTCAGCAGCAACAGAGCAGCGGGAGCAAGCAGTAGCCAAGCAGAACGGTAGCACGCACACAGGCGCGACCAAGGCAACAACGCACACAGGAGGGCCCGACAGAGGGCAAGCACGACCGTGGGCGGCAACACGCAAGTTCATGTGTGCGCGGGCGTGGCCGACTGCAGCGACAGCGCAGCGGCGAGGCAACGCATGGGGCCGCAGGGTGGCCAGGGGCGCAAGGCGGTAGCGGGCGACGTCAGGCAGCGGGCACGCAGCAGCAGGAGCAAAAGCAGCTAGTATGCACGTACATGTAGGCGTACGCAGGAGCTCGGTGACGGCGGCTACAACAAGGAACCCGACAAGGAAGGGGGAAATCGGTCGAGGGCCTCACTGATGACCCACAAGTGTAGGGGATCTATCATAGTCCTTTCGATAAGTAAGAGTGTCGAACCCAACGAGGAGCAGAAGGAAATGATAAGCGGTTTTCAGTAAGGTTTTCTCTGCAAGCACTGAAATTGTAGGTAACAGATAGCTTTATGATAAGATAAATTGTAATGAGTAACAAGCAAATAAAGTAAAAAAGTGCAGCAAGGTGGCCCAATCCTTTTTGTAACAAAGGACAAGCCTGGACAATTTCTTATAATGAGAAAAGAGCTCCCGAGGACACATGGGAATTATTGTCAAGCTAGTTTTCATCACGCTCATATGTTTCGTGTTCGGTACTTTGATAATTTGATATGTGGGTGGACCGGTGCTTGGGTACTGCCCTTACTTGGACAACCATCCCACTTATGATTAACCCCTATTGCAAGCATCCGCATCTACAAAAGAAGTATGAAGGTAAACCTAACCACAGCATTAAACATATGGATCCAAATCATCCCCTTATGAAGCAACGAATAAACTAGGGTTTAAGCTTTTGTCACTCTAGCAACCCATCATCTACTTACTTCCCAATTCCTTCCTCTAGGCCCAAATAATGGTGAAGTGTCATGTAGTCGACGTTCACATAACACCACTAGAGGAAAAGACAACCTACATCTCATCAAAATATCAAATGAATACCAAATTCACATGACTGCTAATAGCAAGACTTCACCCATGTCCTCAGGAACAAACGTAACTACTCACAAAGCATATTCGTGTTCATAATCAGAGGAGTAATAATATGCATTAAGGATCTGAACATATGATCTTCCACCAAGTAAACCAATTAGCATCAACTACAAGGAGTAATCAACACTACTAGCAACCCACAGGTACCAATTTGTGGTTTTGATACAAGATTGGATACAAGAGATGAACTAGGGTTTTGAGAGGAGATGGTGCTGGTGAAGATGTTGATGGATATTGACCCCCTCCCGATGAGAGGATCGTTGGTGATGACGATGGTGATGATTTCACCCTCTCGGAGGGAAGTGTCCCCGGCAGAACAGCTCCGTTGGAGCCCTAGATTGGTTCCGCCAAGGTTCCGCCCCGTGGTGGCGGAGTTTTGTCCCGTAATCTTGCCCACGATTTTTTCCAGGGTAAAAGCCTTCATATAGTAGAAGATGCACACCGGAGGGCCACCAGGGGGCCCAGGAGACAGGGGGCGCGCCTAGTAGGGGTGGGCGCGCCCCCACCCTCCTGGCCAAGGTGTGGGCCCCCTGAGGTGTTTCTTCCGCTCAATAATTCTTATTAATTCCAAAAATAAGTTTCGTGGAGTTTCAGGAATTTTGGAGCAATGCAGAATAGGTTTCCAATGTTTGCTTCTTTTCCAGCAAAAATTCCAGCTGCCGGCATTCCCCCTCTTCATGGTAAACCTTGTAAAATAAGAGAGAATAGCCATAAGTATTGAGATATAATGTGTAATAACAGCCCATAATGCAATAAATATTGATATAAAAGAATGATGCAAAATGGACGTATCAACTCCCCCAAGCTTAGACCTCGCTTGTCCTCAAGCGGAAGCCGATATCGAAAAATATGTCCACATGTTTAGAGATAGAGGTGTCGATAAAAATAAAATACGGACATGAGGGCATCATGATCATTCTTATAACAGCAACATAAATAGATTCTGTCATATGACTTCTTATGCTCAAGTAACAATTAATTCACAATGTCAAGTATGGTTCAGAAACTTCATTGGAAGCTAACAAACTATAATCTCAGTCATTGAAGCAATTGCAATTTATCATAGCATCAGAAAGAGTCAACAATGGAGCTTTTCAACAAGTCCACATACTCAACTATCATGTAGTCTTCTACAATTGCTAACACTCACGCAATACTTCTGGTTATTGAGTTTCAGCCGGACACTGAGAATGATAGGGGCTTATTGTGTTGCCTCCCAACGTATTCACCTTTAGGTGATGTCAACAATAATAGTCCATGCTAACTTACACCCAATTGTATATATATATATATCATGATCTTTCAAACTCGAGGAGATTGCCAAAGGATAAAATGAAAAAGGGATAGGTGAGGATCACCTTGACTCAAGCATAAAGTAAAAACATAAAGTAAAAAATAGGCCCTTTGCAGAGGGAAGCAGAGGTTGTCATGTGCTTTTAGGGTTGGATGCACAAAATCTTAATGCAAAAGAACGTCACTTTATATTGCCACTTGTATGTGAGCCTTTATTATGCAGTCCGTTGCTTTTATTGCTTCCACGACAAGATCGTATAAAGCTTATTTTCTCTGCACTAATAAGTCATACATATTTAGATAGCAATTTTTATTGCCTGCACATGACAACTTACTTGAAGGATCTTACTCAATCCATAGGTAGGTATGGTGGACTCTCATGGCAAAACTAGGTTTAAGGATATTTGGAAGCACAAGTTGTATTTCTACTTGGTGCAAGGAATTTGGCTAGCATGAGGGGGAAAGGCAAGCTCAACATGTTTGGAAGGTCAATGACAATATACTTAAACTGAGATGTGAGAAAACATAAACCATTACGTTGTCTTCCTTGTCCAACATCAACTCTTTTAGCATGTCATACTTAATGAGTGCTTCACAATCATAAAAGATGTCCAAGATAATATATTTTTATGTGAACCTCTCTTCCCTTATTACTTCCTATTAATTGCAACGATGACCAATGCTACGTTTATCAACTCTCAACAACTTTTATGCCTCATACTTTCTATGTGTGAGGTCATTACTATCCATAAGATCAATATGAACTCTTTTATTCTTTCTACTTTCTAAAGATCATAGCAACATAGAAAAGCCCTTGACTCAACATTAATCTTTATTATAGATAGCTCACAGACTCGATTACATAAAGAGATCACAAAGCAAAACTCAAAACTACTTGATACTAAAACTTCAATCTACTAGATCAAGATACTACTAAAAGGATCGAACTAAATAAAACGGTAAAGATAGGAGTGTGCTGGTGATACGATACCGGGGCACCTCCCCCAAGCTTGGCAGTTGCCAAGGGGAGTGCCCATACCCATGTAATTATGTCCTTAGAGGTGGTGAAATAGGAGTTGTTGATGATGTAGGCTTGTCGTCCATCTTCCAAGGCATTGGCTCACCATCATAGAAGGATGATCGAGTCTCTGGGATCCTTAAATCTGCAGCCAAACTCATCCTCTTGAATCTATATTCATACTCACAGTTCAGGTTTTGCAGGTCATAGATCTGGGCTTGGAGGTGCTCCATTTTCTCTTGAAGCTTGAAGATGGTCTCCCCAATGACCTTGGCATCTAGCTTGTGGTTGTTGGCGAACTCCGTGATCATCATCTGGTTGGCGTTGAGGCCACGCTCCACCATCCCTTGGCACTTGGAAACTTGCTGCTCCACGGCTTCGAGCTTTGTCTCCACGCTTTCGGTACGCCTTGGTCCCTCCACATCGCGGATGTGCAGCACCCCCTCACGCATCTCAATGGTTTGAGGGTGTTGCAGCACCTCCGCGAGATAGGGGTTGATAACCCTCTCGAAAAACTTGTCCTTGGGAGCGCTTGGAGACGTCATGATGCTCTAGATCTGAAAAAGAAACAGCTCGAAACGAAAAAAGAGGATATTTGCGTGATACGGTGGTCAAAACCTTCGGGAGTTTATATAATGAATTTTTACCGACCAAAATACGTAACGTGCAAGAAAACGGAGTCCGGGAGGTACACAAGGTGGCCACGAGACAGGGGGTGTCGTGGTTCTAAGTCTAACAGTAGAATAGAGGGGTAGGAATGGAGAGGCAAGATCCTAGCTATGGAGTAGTTGTAGACGCAAGATGTTTACGAGTTTAGGCCCTTCTCGGAGGAAGTAAAATCCCTACGTCTTGGAGCTCGGAGGCGGTCGACTGGATTATGCGTATAAGAATTACAGGGGTGCGAACCCTTTACACTGAGGAGGGGGGTGGCTTATATAGAGTCCGCCAGACCCCTCTGGTCCTCGGTTATGCAGGGTTTAAGGTACATTAAGGTTGGGCGTTACTGGTAACGCCACAAATAAAGTGCTATGATGACCATAAAAGCTACTTAATGACAGACCATTGGCGTGCAGAGTGACTTTAGGTCTCCGGGCAGTCGAGTGGTTGGCTTCATGGTCGAGTGTCTTCGAGTCCGTCGAGTGGAACCCTTCCAGGTCGACTGAAAGGAGGTTTCCTCTAGAGATTTCCTTGGGGAGGGTATCTTCGACAAGTCCATGACCCTACCCTAGGTACATGGCTTCATCATTAGCCCCCGAATGGATCGAGGTTTGAGTGGGGAAGGAATTGAACACACTTCTGACCCAACTTCTTTTTCAGTCGCCTTGATCCATTATTTGTATATGTCGAGTGAATTTCTTTACTTGGAGAGCTCCGAACGATAGGGTGGGGGAAATCTTCCGTCTGACGAGTTGCTCTGTAGCCCGTGGATTTAGCGGGATTCGAATTTCGGGAAGCGCACGGGACGGAGGAGGCTGCAGTAATCGGATGGGATAAGGCAGGGACGCCTCGATCTCTGCGCCACCATTTTCGCCACGTATCACGCGCGCGCGACTGTTGTGGGATTTGACAGGATCGCCCGAGCCTACAGGTCAGTCACTCGGAAGTAACCTCATATAAGGCCCCGGACGGGGGTTTTTAAAAAGTGCGCTCTCATTTCCTCCTCTCTTCCTCAGACTTATCTGCCGCATTCGCTTCCGTCTCAGTGCTGCTGCTCTGTGTGCGTCTCGCCGGCGACGATGGTGAAGGAGAAGACGGCGGCCCTAGAGCGGGCGAAGAAGGCGACGGCGAAGGCGAAGGGAAAGGCGACCAGTCGGGGCGGATCTTCATCGAGGGCCGACCTGCAACAAGGTTGGATCCAGGGCGACTGGATTCGCTCGACGATTCGTCAAGAAGATCTTGACGACCTGGCCAATGGAGGACTGATCCCCCATGGATCGGCGCGGCTCCTGGGGAAGGAATCTAAGCCGCAGCCTCAGGAGGGTGAGGTCGTTCTCTTGGCCACTCATGTCGACCGTGGGTTTTCTTTGCCGTCTCACCCTTTCTTTCGGGGATTTCTGAATTTCTTTGGGGCGCAACTCCACCACTTCAAACCCAACACCATCGTGTACCTCGCTGCTTTCGTGTCTTTGTGCGAGAATTTCTTGGGTTGTCGGCCTCATTGGGGTCTTTCAAGCACATTTTCACCTGTCGCTCCCAGACGGTGAAAAAGGCCAATCCGAGTGACGAGAGAACACAAGTGATTCAGATGTGTGGGGGTTTTGGGGTTCAAATGAGGGGGGAAAGTGCTTTTCTGGCCATGGTCCTACCCGACTCGGTCCATGGATGGCAGTCGACCTGGTTTTACTGCAAAGACCAGCCGACGCCAGGGCAGTCGACCGGACTCCCTCCTTTTTCTATGGATCGAGTGAGGAAGCCTTCTTCTTTGAAGGTGATCCCGAAAGAGAAGGCGCAGGTTAAGGTGCTGGTCGAACGTGTTGTCCAGCTTATCCGCGACGGTGTGACCGGCATGGACCTCCTAGAGGTCTTCCTCCAACAATGCATCTAGCCGCTTCAAGCTCGAGACCATCCGATGTGGCTGTATTCTGGCACTGAGGACACCACTCGGATCCACCCGGAGGAGGTCGAGGAAGCCACGCTGGAGAGGTGGCTGACGGCCATCACAGGGAACAAAGACAACCCCCGAGGAGCCAGGAGGATTCCTCCACTCGACCAATCATACGAAGTAGACAAGGTCCAATTCTGCATCTTCGACTATGATCTTGCTTTCTTTATTCTGTTTGCTTAAATCAATCGATTGACTTTTGTCTTCTTTGTTATCTTCCAGGCTACCACTGAGATGTACTCCATGTCCAACAGGGCGCAAGAACAGGCTGAGGAGGAGGAGGCGAGCGGAGGCGAAAGTGAGGAGGAGTGGCAGTCTGATGGTGAGGGGGATGAGGATGACGACGGCTCCAGTGAAGAGGAGGAGGATGAGGAAGTTGATCCTCCTCACATGGAAAGGCGATCCAAGCTCATCCACGACCCCGCGGTCGAGCGTGGCAAAGCGACTGTGCCTGTTGGGCAGTCATCGAAGCACCCTCAGACGACCTCTCCAACGCCGACTGAGAAAGCGCCGAAGCATCCCCGAGCGGCGTCATCAAAGCCGCCGAAGGCCTTGCCCAAGATGAGAATGGCCATTCCCACCATTTCCGGGTAACAGCAGAACTTGTGCTTTCTCGTTTAGCATGGACAGACTCTTGGTCGACTCGTTAGCTAACCGACTAGTTTCTGAAATCTGCAGTGCTGCTACCTCCGAGACCTCCGCCAGGAATGAAGACCAGGAAATGGAAGACGCTGCCACCTCCAACCTTGGTACGATCTTTTTAGTTTCACTTTTGGTCGATTGGAATTTCGTTTTTAACTTTGGATCTTTCCTGTAGCTCCTCCTCATGTCATTGATCTTCCTGATGATGACAATGAGGCACCGCTGAGGCCGAGGAGGAATAGAAAGGCGCCGGCTGAGAAGACTACTCAGATTGCATCAATGCCTGAGGCGCTGGTTCAGAAGGGTGGTAACATCACTCGGACTTCCGTGTCCTTCGTTGTGCCGCTGACGAGTGCTCGACCTTCGTCGTCGACTGCTGATCCGCCTTCCCTTTTCACCACACACCACATCCCAGAGGACCAAGCGGGTGCTGCTAAGGAGGCTATACGCCAGGCGGGGATCATGATGGAGCAGGTGAAGGCGGTCCGGGACGCCAGCCAAGCGGCCTATGATGCCAGCTCAGCTTTTTTAGAACAACGTCCAGGTTAGTTGGTCGCCGCTTGTTCTGTTAGGATATGTTATCTGAAAACTCTCTTTCCGAAGATCTTTGTATCTGTACACCCACTGGGTGTGTCGATTGAATTTTTGGATTGGTGGGGCACGCTGGGTGCACCCACTGGGTGTAGCCCCCGAGACGATGGTGGACTGCTGGCAGTTGACTGTAGTCTTTGTATTTTGAATTTCTTCACTCTAACTTCTTCACTCGGACTGGTCGGACCATGTCGAATGGAATCTTGGAACCAGTGGGGCCACGCTGAGTGCACCCACTGGGTGTAGTCTCCGAGACCATGGTCGACTGCTGGCAGTCGACTAAGGTCTGAAGAACTTGTTTTTTTTGGATCATGATGATACTGTGGCTGACTGCTGGCAGTTAGCTATGGTTTAGGATCAGAACCTTTTTGTCTCTTTCGGTCGACTAATCGGACCGAGTCGGTAGAACCAGTGGGGGCACGCTGAGTGCACCCACTAGGTGTAGTCCCCGAGACTACTGTTGAATATTTTGATTCGACTGTAGTCTTAGAAATGTTACTGTTTTTCAATTAGTCACTCGGAAGCAACCTATCTCTGATGTCTGTCCACTGACCCTTTGCAGAAATCTTGCGAGCTTGTGGCTCGTTATACTGAATTGGAAAACAAACATATCCAGCTCGACCTTGACTAGCTTGTTCAGGAGAACTTTAAGAAGGCGAAGGATGAAGCGAAAGGTATGGTTGGTGAGAATCTTGATGACTGTCTTTATCTTTCTGCCCATTCCTGATTCTGATCGCATCGTCACTTTGCAGATAAAATGAAGGAGGCTCTGAAGAAGAAGTACCATGACCTCCCCGAGGTGCAGAAGGTGGCTTTGGACAAAACGAAGCTTGCGGAAGAAAAACTGGCTTCAGTCGGTAAGCTTGAAGAGGAGAACGCCAATCTGAAAGCTACTCTCGACGCGGCCAGCAAGGAGGTCAGCCGTCTGAAGAATGACAAGATAGCTTTGATTGACAAGGCTAGCAAACTGGCGGGGAAGAAGACGATCTGGAGGCTTATCTGGGAGGGCTCGCCAAGAAGTTATTCATCATGCTTGAAGGTAATCTCTTTTATCCGACTGACTTGTTATCATCGACTTGCCGTAGAACTGTTGGCTTAACTTTGAACTGTGTTTACAGAATTATGCCAAAACTTCGAGGAGGAGACCAGTCGAGTGGAGACAAGCTTAGACCCCATTACCTCACCTGTGAAGGATGAGGCTTCTATGAACGTGCTCCGACTGGAGTCTCGTGTTGCTGGAGTTGTTGACTATCTTGCTTGACTGAAGGTTGCGGTGTCGCGAATCGACACAACACTCTGGCTGGAAGAGACGCTTCAAAATGACCTCGAGTCTTTGATGACTCGACTGAATGACGTTCCAGGTTGAGTGCGAGAATGGAAGAAGTCTTTTGCCAGGTGTGGTGCTGACGTTGCTCTATCCCTAGTCCGTGTTCACTGCAAGGATGCGCGAGAGGACAAGCTGGCGTCCATCAAAGTGGCCAATACCAAGAAGCACGACTTCCAATCTTTCATGGAGACCTTCATTGCTGCTGCCACTCGGATTGCTGACGGAATCGACCTGGACCAGTTTGTCGCGCCCTCCAGTCCTCCACCTGAGGAGTAAGAAAAGCTTCTATGATTCGCCTTTAATTTGCCTCGGAATGCCGAGTGGTATTGTAACCGATAAACTTTTATAGGCTTGACGCCTAAGCACTTCTGAATCCGTAGGATGTTATCTGAACTTGGCTTATCATTGAATATGCTTGCATTTGCCTTCGAGCGAACTTTGTTCTTCACTCGGAATATACTTTAATGCTTGAGACGCAGCTCTGAGGTGGAAAGTCCAGTCGACATGCACTTCATCGCTCTTGCAGGTAGGGATGAAGCACAGATAGCAGTCGACCTGTGTCCTTGCGGATCGGGATGGAGCGCATGTTGTATTTGTGGCGTAGCTCCGAAGGAGAAGACAGCGGTCGACCTGCACCTCATCGTCCTTGCAGAGTGCATGTTGTATTTGTGGCGTAGCTCCGAAGGAGAAGGCAGCAGTCGACCTGCACCTCGTCGTCCTTGCAGAGTGCACATTGTCTTTGTGGCATAGCTTCGAAGGAGAAGGTAACAGTCGAGCTGCACCTCGTCGTCCTAGCAGGGCGCACATTGTATTTGTGGCATAGCTCTGAAGGAGAAGGTAGCAGTCGACCTGCACCTCGTCGTCCTTGCGGATCGGAATGGATTAAATACTTACGCGAGTATAGGGCTGCAGATGAACCCCCGAGTGGGAGGGTTTCTCTCCACTCGGTAGGATTTTCAAGTACTTAGGCGAGTACTGGACTGGAGCTAAGCCCCCGAGTGGGAGGATTGCTCTCCACTCGGTAGGATTTTCGTATACTTAGGCGACTAGTGGACTGCAGCTAAGCCCCCGAGTGGGAGGGTTGCTCTCCACTCGGTAGGATTTTCAAATACTTAGGCGAGTACTGGACTGCAGCTAAGCCCCCGAGTGGGAGGATTGCTCTCTACTTGGTAGGATTTTCGAGTACTTAGGCGAGTACTGGACTGCAGCTAAGCCCCCGAGTGGGAGGGTTGCTCTCCACTCGGTAGGATTTTCAAATACTTAGTCGAGTACTGGACTGCAGCTAAGCCCCCGAGTGGGAGGATTGCTCTCCACTCGGTAGGATTTTTGAGTACTTAGGCGAGTACTGGACTGCAGCTAAGCCCCCGAGTGGGAGGGTTGCTCTCCACTCGGTAGGATTTTCAAATACTTAGGCGAGTACTGGACTGCAGCTAAGCCCCCGAGTGGGAGGTTTGCTCTCCACTCGGTAGGATTTTCAAATACTTAGGCGAGTACTAGACTGCAGCTAAGCCTCCGAGTGGGAGGCTGGCTCACCACTCGGTAAGATTTTTTAAACTTAGGCGAGTACTTGGACTGCAGCTAAGCCCCCGAGTGGGAGGCTGGCTCACCACTCGGTAGGATTTTCAAATACTTAGGCGAAACGGATTCGCAGCTAAGCCCCCGAGTGGGAGGCTGGCTCACCACTCGGTAGGAATAATTTTCTTTTTACAAGCTTAGGCGAAACGGATTCGCGGCTAAGCCACCCACTGGGGGATTTCTCACGTAAACAAAAGCAACAACAATCACTGGGAAAATCATAACACTCTTGTCTTTGACAAACAAACTACAGAGGTACTTTTTATTACATCACATCCGAGTGAGTACTTAAGTATAAAAGGGGCAGAGCAGCTCCGCGTTCCAAGCTCGCGGCTCATCAATCTGGCGATCGACATTGTAAAGACGGTACGCTCCATTGTGGAGAACTTTGGTGACGATGAAGGGACCTTCCCAAGTAGGAGCGAGCTTGTGTGGCTTCTGTTGATCCACTCGGAGGACCAAGTCCCCTTCTTGGAAGGCTTGACTCTTCACGTTTATGGCATGGAATCGACGCAAATCCTGCTGATAGATAGTCGATCAGATCATGGCCATCTCTCTTTCTTCTTCTAGAAGGTCGACTGCGTCCTGCCGGGCTTGTTCTGCTTCATCTTCAGAGTAAAGCTCGACTCGGGGTGCATTGTGAAGCAGGTCACTTGGCAGAACTGCTTCAGCTCCATAGACCAGGAAGAATGGAGTTCTCCCAGTCGACCAATTAGGAGTGGTCCTCAATTCCCAAAGAACTGACGGAAGTTCGTCGACCCACGCGCCTGCTGCGTGTTTGAGCTCACGCATCAACCGGGGTTTCAGTCCTTTGAGAATTAGTCCATTTGCTCTTTCTGCTTGTCCATTTGACTGGGGGTGAGCGACAGAAGCATAGTCGACTCGTGTGCCTTGAGAAGCACAGAAAGCTCTGAATTCGTCGGAATCGAAGTTTGACCCATTATCAGTGATGATGCTGTGTGGAACTCCATATCTGAATATCAACTCTCTGATGAAGCTGATAGCAGTGCCGACATCAAGATTCTTGATAGGCTTAGCTTCAATCCACTTAGTGAATTTGTCGACTGCCACCAGTACATGGGTGAAGCCGCTTCTGCCAGTTCTCAGTGGTCCAACCATATCCAATCCCCAAACAGCGAAGGGCCAGACGAGTGGAATGGTCTTCAAGGCTGAGGCGGATTTGTGTGACATATTGGAATAGAACTGACATCCTTCACAATTGTCGATTATTTCCTTCGCCATTTCATTAGCTCTTGGCCAGTAAAATCCCTCTCGGTATGCTTTAGCCACAATGGTCCGAGAGGACGCATGATGATCACAGGTCCCTGAGTGGATATCGTCAAGAATTATCTGACCTTCTTCTGGTGTTCTACATTTCTGGCTGACTCCAGTCGCGCTTTCCCTGTACAACTGTCCCTTTATCACAGTAAAGGCCTTGGATCGGCAGACGATCTATCGAGCCTCTTCTTCGTTCTCCGAGAGCTCTTTCCTTAGGATATACGCGATGTACGACACTGTCCAGTCGGGAGTGATGACCAAAACTTCCATGATCAGGTCGACCACAGCTGGGACCTCAACTTCAGTCGGATCCGTGACACTTTTTGGCTGCGAGGCTTCTTCGGTGAAAGGATCCTCTTGAACTGATGGTGTGTGGATGTGCTCCAAAAACACATTACTGGGAATAGCTTCTCTCTTGGAACCTATTTTTGCCAAATCATCAGTCGCTTGATTTTTCAGTCGGGGTATATGATGGAGCTCTAACCCCTCAAATTTCTTCTCTAGCTTTCTCACCGCATTGCAGTAACCAGTCATGGCTGGACTTCTGACGTCCCACTCCTTCATCACCTGATTAACCACCAGATTTGAGTCGCCATAGACCATGAGGCGATGGACGCCGAGTGAAATGGCCATATGCAAACCATAGAAAAGTGCTTTGTATTCTGCTTCGTTATTGGAAGAATCAAAGTGAATCTGGAGCACATATCTGAGCTTATCTCCTCGGGGGAAACCAACACTACCCCAGCACCGGAACCATTCAACATCTTAGAGCCATCAAAGAACATGGTCCAGTGCTCCGAGTGAACTTGAGTCAGCAGTTGCTGTTCAATCCACTCGGCAATGAAATCTGCTATTGCCTGGGACTTGATGGCTTTCTTTGCCTCAAACTTGATATCAAGGGGAAGGAGTTCAATCGCCCATTTTGCCACTCGACCAGTTACATCTCTGTTGTGCAGAATCTCGACAATGGGCGTCACGATTTAATCGTAATGGAATGGTCAGAGAAGTAATGAGCAACCTTCTTCATGGTCATATAAATCCCATATATAAGCTTCTGATAATGAGGGTATCTTTGCTTTGATGGGGTCAAAACTTTAGAAAGATAATATACTGGGTGCTGAAGTTTAAAGGCTTTTCCTTCTTCTTCCCGCTCTACCGTAAGTACTGCACTGACGACTTGTCCTGAGGCTGCAACGTAAAGCAGCAAAGGCTCTTTGCTGATTGGGGCAGCAAGCACCGGCTGGGTGGAGAGAAGGGCTTTTAGCTCTGCAAACGCTGCATCAGCTTCGGGAGTCCACTCGAACTTTTCTGACTTCTTCATCAGCCGGTAAAGAGGCAATGCCTTTTCACCGAGGTGAGAGATGAATCGACTTAAAGCGGCCAAGCATCCAATAAGCTTCTGGACATCGTGCACACGCACAGGGCGTTTCATTCGGAGTATAGTACCAACTATTTCTGGGTTGGCATCGATTCCTCGTTCGAAGCGAAAACCGAGTAACTTTCGCGGGAACTCCGAATGTGCACTTTGATGGATTAAGCTTGATATCATACCTCCTGATGTTGGCAAATGTTTCAGCAAGGTCAGTCAGTAGGTCGGAACCCTTTCGTGATTTGACCACAATGTCATCCATGTATGCTTCCACATTCCGACTGATTTGAGTGAGCAAACACTTCTGAATCATCCTCATGAACGTGGCTCCGGCATTCTTGAGGCCGAATGGCATGGTGACATAGCAGAAGCACCCGAATGCAGTGATGAAAGCCGTTTTGATCTCGTCGGGTCCATACAGATGGATCTGATGGTAACCGAAATAGGCGTCTAAAAAAGACAGGCGCTCACATCCCGCAGTCGAGTGGACTATTTGGTCGATGCGGGGGAGAGGAAAATGATCTTTAGGGCAGGCCCGATTGATATGTTTGAAGCCAATGCACATGCGAAGTGACTTGTCCTTCTTGGGGACCATGACAACATTGGCGAGCCACTCGGAGTGGTAAATCTCTCGGATAAACTCTGCTACTAAGAGCCGAGCCACCTCCTCGCCAATGGCCTTTCTCTTCTGGACAGTGGACCATCGAAGATGTTCCTTGACGGGTTTCACTTTTGAGTCGACTCGTAGACGGTGCTCAGCCAGCCCCCTGGGAACACCCGGCATGTCAGAAGGCTTCCATGCGAAGATGTCCCAGTTCTCACGGAGGAACTGGACGGCGCTTCTTCCTATTTGGAGTCGAGTGTTGTTGAGATATGAGTCGGAGCAGCACTGGGGTCGGTCGGGTGAATGTGAACCGGTTTTGTCTCACCGGACGACTGAAACGCTGATTCCGTAGTAGGCTTCTTGGCTCGCAACAAATCACTCGGATCTGTAGTTTTCTGGTATTCCTGCAGCTCTACCACTGCCATCGAGCATCGGCGATCTTTGAGCCTTTGAAAGCACTCTTACGCCTTCTTCCGATTGCGATAATAGTGATCACACCTTTGGGACCGAGCATCTTCAATTTGAGGTACACATAACACGGTCAAGCCATGAAACGTGCATAAGATGGCCTGCCCAAAATAGCATGATAAGCACTCTGGAAATCCACAACTTCAAACGTCAACTTTTCTTTGCGGTAATTCTTGGAATCACCGAAAACCACATAAAACAATTTGGCGAGTGACTCAGCCTTCTTTCGGGAATGACTCCATGGAAACTCATGTTCTTTGATCTTGAGTCGGACATCGGAATGCACATCCCTTTCAACGTCTCTGCATACAATATATTCAGGCCACTGCCACCATCCATCAAGACTTTAGTCACTCGAGTGCCTTCTACGACTAGGTCGACCACCAAAGCTTGCCTCCCAGGGGTGGCTATGTGTGTCGGATGGTCGGACTGGTCAAATGTGATGGCAGTCTGAGACCATTTCAGATAACTGGCATCGCCGGAGCAACCATATTCACCTCTCGGTGGATAACTTTCAATCGACTTTTGCTTTCTACATCAGCAAAAATCATCAGGGTGGAATTGACTTGGGGATATCCATCATCACTATCTTCTTTGTCTTCAACTTTGTCTGACTCCTATTCCTTATCTTTGGGCTATTTCCCCTGGAATTGCTGGATCAAGAGCCGACACTGTCGAGTGGTATGTTTTGGGTAAATGAATTTACCCTCCTCATCTTTCTTCGTGTGAATGTGACACGGCAAATCCATCACGTCATTCCCTTCCTTGTCCTTCACCTTCTTAGGGTTCCAAGACCCTTTGGGCTTCCCTTTAAACTTTCCATGAGTCACGGCCAAGGCTTCTCCAGGAGCAGCTGGCTCGGCTTTCCGCTTTTGCTTCCGACTGGAGTTCCCTCCTCCGGTTTCGTGGGCGACTGACTTGTGCTTGCCACTCTGGAGACGATCCTCTTCTTCACCATTGGCATACTTGGTGGAAATCTCCATCATTCGACTCAGAGACATGTCTCCGGTTCAACCGAATTTTAGGTTTAGCTCTCTGTACTTAACGCCTTCCTTGAAGGCACAGACTGCCTGGTGATCAGATACATTCTCTACCGTGTGATGCAGTGTGATCCATCTCTGGATGTAATCCCTCAAAGTTTCATTCGACTTCTGCACACAAGATTGCAGCTCTGTCAATCCTGCTAGTCGCTCGCAAGTTCCTTCAAATGTTCTGACAAACACTCGGGCAAGATCTTCCCAAGTGTAAATGTTGCTGGGTGCTAACTGATTCAACCATGCTCTGGCCGAACCCTCCAACATAAGAGGCATGTGTTTCATGGCCACCTCATCGTTGTCGCCGCCAATTTGAACAGCCACACGGTAGTCCTCAAGCCATGTATCAGGCTTGGACTCACCAGTGAACTTACTGACTCCAGTCGCCAACCTGAAGTTGGGAGGAATCACCGCGGCCCTGATGGCTTTGTTGAAACACTCTGGTCCTCAGACATGTACTCTGCTGCTGGTGGGTACATCTCTGTCATGACCTTCTCGGTGAGCTCTGTTCCTGTCGACCAAACCTTGAACGATAATGGATCTCGCATCAAAGCCTGGTTCCCTGGGGTCGACTGGAATCCTTCGCCTAACACTGTGATGGCGGCTGTCATCCTGCTGTCGAGGCGCGTACGATCCACCCCTTGGGGGAGGGGTGGGCACTCGACGTCGACCATCGCAATCGAGTCGGTGATCATACTGCCCCGGTTCCTGTACTGATCACGCCGGTCCTCACGTCCCTCACGCCTCGGGGCGATCTTGGGCTATGGGCCGATCGATCAGATTTGCAGCGACGGATTTCTTGTGAATCCTATTACGCGGATCGCGATATGGCTGAATTTTGATCTCCTGCTGCCCGGAGTAATGCTCTGATCTGTAACAAACCTCTGCCAGCCTCTGACTGGGAAGGCTGAATCGACTCTGCTATACGGGCTGCAGCTGCTAAATTCTGAATCTGAGTTCGATATACCTGAGTCGGTGGTGGAAAGAGTTGACGTCGACTGGAGTCTGGAACCCGTTGCCACGCACGCTCGTCGAGTGCTCGCTGGAGGATCTCCAGTCGAGTGCGCTCAGCCAAGTTGGCCAAGTGCGCATCCTCTAAGGCACGAGCCTCGGGGGTTTCTCCGATGATAGGAGTGTGTAGCGCATCCATGTTCCGGCGGCGAAGTTCTTCCCTCTGCAACGAAGTGAGGGGCTCGGGTTGATACTCTTTGTGAACCTGCACCGGATCGCCTCTACCGTCGCCTCCATCGGTGTGGGGAAAGCCAGGAGGACTGCGTGGTCCATTGACCATCAGAACCTCCGCCGCTGGATCACTACTGTCGCACTCGGATGCAGTCTCTGCGGAGCCAGTCGACAGATCGAATAGGCCATAGAGAGATTCGTCGGGCTCGATTGCCGCGACTTGGGGGGTGGCCGACTAGCGGGCCACCGCATGTCTCACCCACCGCTGAAGCCTCGACCGATCGGAGCGCTTGCGCCGGCAGGAAACAAGGAGGGAGGACGACACAGGGGTCGACCAATACTAGGTCGACGGTTGCCGCAGGAGGACGCCGCGGACGCATGTGCAAAAGTGCATCGCCCCGCGGACAGGGAGCGCGTCGACGTCGAGTGGAGCCTCCTGAAGCCAAGCAGAGTCGTCGGCGATGAACATGAGCGCGCCGAGACGGATCTTGCGGCCCTCAATCAAAACTCTGCCTGAAACCATGATGAAGGAGATCGGAAAAATCACAACTTCTCCAATAAGTCGCTAAGACACCTGCCCCACGGTGGGCGCCAACTGTCGTGGTTCCAAGTCTGACAGTAGAATAGGGGGTAGGAATGGAGAGGCAAGATCCTAGCTATGGAGTAGTTGTATACGCAAGATGTTTACGAGTTCAGGCCCTTCTCGGAGGAAGTAACAACCCTACGTCTAGGAGCCCGGAGGTGGTCGACTGGATTATGCATATAAAAGTTACAGGGGTGCGAACCCTTTACACTGAGGAGGGGGTGGCTTATATAGAGTCTGTTAGACCCTTCTGGTCCTCAGTTATGTAGGGTTTAAGGTACATTAAGGTCGGGCATTACTGGTAATGCCACAAATAAAGTGCTATGATGACCATAAAAGCTACTTAATGACAGACCGTTGGCGTGCAGAGTGACTTTAAGTCTCCGGGCAGTCGAGTGGTTGGCTTCATGGTCGAGTGTCTTTGAGTCCGTCGAGTGGAACCCTTCCAGGTCGACTGAAAGGTGGTTTCCTCTAGAGATGTCCTTGGGGAGGGTATCTTGGACAGGTCCATGACCCTACCCTAGGTACATGGCTTCATCAGGGGGCACGCCCAGTAAGGGTGGGCTTGCCCTCCACCCTCGTGGAGGCCTCGTGTCCTTCCCGGACTACTTCTTTCTTCCTAAAATTCTTAATTATTCCAAAACTGATAAAAATTGCCATTAGAATTGTTTTAGAGACGGTTTACTTACTGTACCACATACCTATTCCTTTTTGGAGTCTGGAACGTTCTGGAAAGTGTCCCTTATGTATTCCTCAGGGATTACGGTTTCAACAATTTTAGTTTCAACATTGATAGGATTACCTGAGATGTAATGTTTAATTCTTTGACCGTTCACCACCCTCGGAATTGTGCCTTCGAAGTTGTTGATTTTTATGGCACCAGAACGATAGACCTCCTCGATAACGTAAGGACCTTCCCACTTAGAGAGAAGTTTTCCTGCAAAAAATCTTAAACGAGAGTTGAATAATAACACATAATCACCTACGTTAAACTCACGCTTTTGAATCCTTTTGTCATGCCAGCGTTTGACTTTTTTTTGAGTAGCTTGGCATTCTCATTGGCTTGGGTTCTCCATTCATCGAGTGAGCTAATATCAAACAACCTCTTCTCACCGGCAAGTTTGAAGTCATAGTTGAGCTCTTTAATAGCCCAATATGCTTTATGTTCAAGTTCTAGAGGTAAATGACAAGCTTTTCCATAAACCATCTTATATGGAGACATACCCATAGGATTTTTGTATGCAGTTCTATAGGTCCATAATGCATCATCAAGTTACCAATTCTTTCTAGATCTATTGACAGTCTTTTGCAAAATTAATTTGAGCTCTTTATTGCTCAACTCTACTTGACCACTACACTGCGGATGATAAGGAGATGCGATTCTATGATTAACATCATACTTAGCAAGCATCTTACGGAAAGCACCATGAATAAAATGTGAACCACCATCAGTCATAAGATATCTAGGGACTCCAAACCTCGGAAAAATAACTTCTTTAAGCATTTTAATAGAAGTGTTATGATCAGCACTACTAGTTGGAATAGCTTCTACCCACTTAGTAACGTAATCAACAGCAACTAAAATATGTGTGTAACCATTAGAGGCAGGAAAAGGTCTCATATAATCAAAGCCCCAAACATCAAATGGCTCAATAACAAGAGAATAATTCATAGGCATTTCTTGACGTTTACTAATATTACAAATTCTTTGACATTCATCACAAGATAAGACAAACTTACGAGCATCTTTGAAGAGAGTAGGCCAATAAAAACCAGATTGCAATACCTTATGTGCAGTTCTATCTCTAGCGTGGTGTCCTCCATAGGATTCAGAGTGACACTTGCGTAGGATCTGTTCCTGTTCATGCTTAGGTACACAACGTCTAATAACACCATCTACTCCTTCTTTATAAAGGTGTCGCACTACAAGAAATATGTCAACTTATGACCTTCTGTCAGTGACCCTGGAAGAATTGGTCATAGATTTATGACCATTTGAGACCAATTGGTCAAAAGCTGTTCGAGGGGCTCCAAACCCTAAACCATTGCGACCATTTTGGTCGAAGGTCATAATTTCCTTACATGAAATGGTCATAAAGCTAACAGCTAGTCCATTGCCTTATTTCTAGTTGTTAACGACCAATATAGATGGTCATAGCCTTGTAAATTGTGGTGGGTTGCTATGCCTAGGCGCCACCTCATCAGTTTGCCTATGTGTCATGTCCATGTGGCAGTTTTGCCCTAGGTTGTGAAGCAACCTATATTTCTATCATTCCCAAAATTCCCAAAAAATCTCATAAATTCTTTGGGTCATATCTTCGTCAAATATGTAAAAACCTTCCTTGCCTAGTTCAAAATAATTCAAAATATTCATTTTCCTATTCATTCAGAGTAACAGTTTGTGAAGGAAGTACCACTTTGGCATGTCCAAATAGTATCCATTTCCTCTGATGCTTTCCTATGCCCAAATAACCATCCTCCACCAAATGCCAGCTCAATCCATTCATTATTTTGAGCCGAGCTTCAACATTCAGTATTTATGTCCGGTGTGGTGGTTTTCAAATCAAGTACCACCTAGACTCCTCCTTTTGAGCTGAAAATTTGTGAAAACGTTCTTCTCGAGAATCGATCATCCTCACCAAAACTCACGCCCATTAGCCATGTACATTTCCGTGCCGCTAATCAAACACTTGGCTGCTAATTCATGTTTGAGCATCGATTGGTATCCTCGTGAGAATCTTATGTTGTAATTTTCTTCCTAGCACCAACCTAGGGAGTGCCCAACCCACTAGACATGCCTAGGCCGCCCAGAACACATGGTAGCGCCAGTCACGCTGGTGACCACGCTTGGCGGGCATCTTGAGTTCTGGCACTAGAGTTGGGGCCCTCGGCCACCGCCCAAACCTCGATGTATCGCCACCAAACCATGTATTTATGATTAAATAGGTCCTTATGTAACTAGATATGATTTTTGGAAAAAATAAATGGCAAACTATGAGGCAGCTGCAGTTCAAATTTGACCCGCTTCCAGCTGAATCGGCAGAAATTTGTCTTTTTCACGAGAGGTGGATCAAAAATTTTTACACCAGACCATTTTGTCAATTGTGCATTAAATATGGCCTAGTATTTTATAAAAATGAGTTGGTCCAATTTTGCAACAATTATTTGCTAGTTCCTTCACAAAAAAACCTCCTTTCGGGCACTCGAAAAATAGAAAATGGTTTTTTCGTCCAACGAAAATGAAAACTTCCTTAGGCAACATTGTTTTCTATTCCAATATGCACCCTTGTGCACAATATGAGATCATTTGAACAAACTATGCCATGAATGTGGCCATAAGATTGATCATTTTGGCTTGAAAGCCATGAATCTTCACACTTGATACCTCCTTTCTGAGAACACTTTTTCAAAATAATTACCGTATTACAAGTTTATTATTTTTCCTGGAAACTTGGTCACATATAATGACACAATGCGAAGGTTTTCCAATTTTTTGATTTTTTTTTGAAATTTTTATGCCCGTTTCAAAATGCGGTCAAAACGGCGGGCTTGACCGTTCCTAGCTAGTGGTTGAATCTTGGAATTTTTTTGGTGTTTCTATGATTAAATAGATACTTATTTAACTAGAAATGATTTTTGGAAAAAATAAATAGCAAACTATGAGGCAGCTGCAGTTCAAATTTGACCCACTTCCAACTGAATCGACGACAATTTGTCTTTTTCACGAGAGGTGGATCAAAACTTTTTTCACCCAACAATTTGGTCAATTGTGCATTAAATATGGCCTAGTATTTTATAAAAATGATTTGGTCCAATTTCGCAACAATTATTTGGTAGTTCCTTCACAAAAAAACCTCCTTTCGGGCACTCGGAAAATGAAAAATGGTTTTTTCGTCCAAAGAAAATGAAAACTTCCTTAGGAAACATTGTTTGCCATTCTAATATGCACCCTTGTGCACAATATGAGATCATTTGAACAAACTATGCCATGAATGTGGCCATAAGATTGATCATTTGGCTTGAAAGCCATTGATCTCCACACGTGATAGCTCGTTTCTGAGAACACTTTTTTAAAATAATTGCCGTATTACAAGTTTGTTATTTTTCCTGGGAACTTGGCCACATATAATGACACAATGCGAAGGTTTCCCAATTTTTTGATTTTGTTTGAATTTTTTATGCCCGTTTCAAAATGCGGTCAAAACGGCGGGAATGACCGTTCCTAGCTAGTTGTTGAATCTTGGAATTTTTTTGGTGTTTCTCTGATTAAATAGATACTTATGTAACTAGAAATGATTTTTGGAAAAAATAAATAGCAAACTACGAGGCAGCTGCAGTTCAAATTTGACCCGCTTCCAGCTGAATCGGCGGAAATTTGTCTTTTTCACCAGAGGTGGATCAAAACTTTTGACACCCAACCATTTGGTCAATTGTGCATTAAATATGTCCTACTATTTTAGAAAAATGATTTGGTCCAATTTTGCAACAATTATTTGGTAGCTCCTTCACAAAAAAAACTCATTTTAGGCACTTGAAAAATGGAAATGATTTTTTTTCCTAAAAACTCATTCTTGTAACACTTTTTAAAGATATTTGTCTTGTTCCAATTTGATGTTTGTTAGTTTTCCTAAAAATTAGGTCACCTTTGCTGACACAATGAGAATGTTTTTATTTTTTTTAAATTTCTCATATCATAAAACTGTTTATATGATTCAACACCTTATTTTTAGTCGGTTACGACCAATTTAAATGGTCATAACGTGTACTGGGTTCTGATTGGTCCACGTGCATGTCACGCGGATCGTGCCTTCAACGCCGTCGGATGCTCCGGATCCGACGGTAGCCTTCTCCCTCACCCCCTCTCACCCGGCCCCTGACCCTGCACCTTCACCCTCTCACCCGCCCACACCCCAAGACGCGAACCCTAGCACTCTCCTGATCCTCTCCCTTGCAGCCGTCTCCCACTCCGCTCCAGATCCAGATCCGCCACCCACCTCCCTCTCCCTCGCCGCCTCGCCTCCCTCGCCGCCAAGACCGACCACTGCCGACCTGCTCTCCGCCTGGCGCCCTCTCGAGGCCTTGGCGGTGGTCGGCAACCTCCTACCTCGCGTACCTCACCGCCGTCGAGGATGTTCGGGATGCGGGCGAGCGGCGGGGCGGTGTCGTGGGTGGTGGGGCGGATGGGCACGGACGCGCACCTGTGCGACGACCCGGAGGATGCCGCCATCCCGGCGCTGCTCGACTCCCGCTTCGACGCCGACAAGGTCGACATCGCCCACCTCTTCCCCCAGGTCCCCTTCACCAAATCGAGGCCTCACGCTTCCTGTGGCACCAACAGAGGAATCCAGCAGCAGCAGCAGCTACTGGGTGAGCGGAGGCCACTGGGCCCCTGCAATGGCCTCCGCCGGAGGCTTCGGGAGGCTCGCACTTCTCCTCGCGCTGTCGCTGTGCACCGCGCTCGCACCCACGGTACGCACACGCGCTCTCCCTCGCGCCGATCGATCCTTCATTTGCTCGGGCTTTGAATCGATTTGGTTTGGTGGTGCTTGACTCGTCGTGCGGTGCGGGTGTCGCTGTCGCTAGGTCCATGGCGAGGCTCCGAGGAGGTTCTGGATCGAGGACGATGCCTTCTGGAAGGACGGGGCGCCGTACCAGATCGTCGGCGGCGACATGCACTACTTCCGCATTGTCCCCGAGGTGACTGAATCCCCCCACCCCTCTTCCGCTGGTATTACTGTACATTTCACTGCAATCTGCTAGAGAGCACAGGTGGAGTGGTTCGGTCGATAAATTAGCGATGACAAGTGAGGTTCAAGCGATAGATTGGTGGTTTTGGCGCATTCGAGTATTAGTAATCACGAATTGATCGATTACGTGCATATGTTGTAGGTTTAGTTCTGACAGAAATTGAATTCTGTACATGCTCGTACGGAATTTTGGCGCATTTCAGAAATTCTGTACTAAGTAGGAGTACTAGTTTATTAATAATTCTGTACATTGTGTTCAATCTATCACAGACTGTATTCTGTACAGCTTATTAGATTATGGTGGGAGCTGCCACGGCTAGATTTACTTGCATTGTTTCTCCCGCCTGTGAGTTGTCAAGACAGATTGTTGAGCTAAGTGGGCAGGACATACACCTTTTGACATTGAATCATGTTATCTGAACTTTGGGACATAGGAGCTTCATAGCAGATAGTTCAATTGAAATTGAAATGTTGAAAAAATCTGCTTCCTGGAATTGGCTTTAGTTCTTGGCAACACACTTGGCTTCCCGTTGAGTGGTATCCTCACTGTATTCTTCTGTGGTATGGTGATGTCACATTACACCTGGCATAACGTGACTGAGAGAGTTACAACAAAGTAACCTTAGTTCTTAGTGTGTTATTTCAATATAAGTAATCTTCATTCAACCAAAAACTGCTTGTAGGTGCTACTACGAGTAGTGCTTGTAATTTTGTTTTGTTGTACCAATCGTCAATTAGTTCCTGGTTACTACTATGTAGGGATGTTATTGTTCAGTCAAAAACCTGCATTGCAAGATATCTTTGCAGTGCATGTCCTTATGGTACTATGGGATTTATTAGCTGTTTGGAGATGTACTCATATTGTGCCATGTATTTTATTAGCTATATGATTACACATGTCGGTTTTATTATGAAAATCTGAACTGTATTATGTGCTATATGTTTGGGTGCTTGTCAATTAGAGAATGTCTGTGATACCATGTACGTATTATGTGCCAATGTAGCTGTATTGATGCTTTGGTTTTCATCCGTCGTGAGAGGACAAGGCGCCATGGCCAACCAAGGCGCATGGTGCTATAGCGACTTAACGGAGGTTGTTTGACATTAGCACGCAGGAGGGCGGGCATGGACGGAGAAGGACAGAGCACCTCTCTTCTTGAGGCTCTTCTCCTTATCTTCACTTAATGTATATGCCTGTGCTACAGCTCACCCATGGTCTTGTTTGTCCCTCTGAGTTAGTGAGCAGCTTCAGGAGGAGCTCAAGCACGACCACCAAGAAGCACCACATGACAGCATGTGTAGCACGTCCATCTCGGCCTCTCTCTCCCTCTGCTCCCAATCCTTTTTATTAGAATATATTGAGTACATTCTGAACCCCCTGATGTGACACAAGTATATGCACATGCTACGGTTTAAGTGTTGCTTGTGTATGGTAAATAGGTTGAGCACCCACCGTTGTTTGATACTATTTTGTTTAGGATCCTGTTCCTTATGCGTGTAATCTTCAGACCATGATCAAGCATACACACACCAGGACCTAACCTGGACCTGCACTTGTGCCATGCATATTCATATTGTCTCTATTGTCTTGTATGAATATCTCATTTTAACTAGCTCGGCTAAAAAAGCTTGGTACTAGCTTAAATGTGTTTATCATTCTGTAAAGAATTGTCCTTTACTCCTTTACTTTTTTTTGAATGGAATGTTCATAATATTTGGCTCCAGTTTTTCTAATTCTTCTAAGCTGATTCATGTAACAGGGTGATCATGGAAGGCATGCAGTTGTTCTGTTAGCCCACTCCTGACTATGGCCGTCCAGTGAGTCCGGCATAAGAGAGAGCACTGACATCCATTGTACTGTTCCATTAAAAAAAGTACATTGTGTTGTTATGATAGTAGCAGATGTGCCATCATTTTCTTATTGTATATTCCTATGTAAGGAAATGTATTCCTGAGATGATTTTTTGTGTTATGTAAACCTGGGAGATATTTTCTATTTGTGTTATGTAAACCTGGGAGTTTTCCTAATTTGAATGAAATAATGTTGGATGTATGTGTGTGATTGGGCTAAAGTCTGCTTGGGCCAAACTGGACAAATAATTGGGCTAAAACAGGCCACATACCAACAAGCATCGAACAATTTCAAAAATGAAATGAAAAGTCTTACAGAAAAAAGAAATGGACTGCAAAAAGCTCAAGGGCCTCAAAAACAGGCTGAATTGTTGGGCTTGGCCCATGAAGCCGATAAAAAATTGACAGAAAAAAAATATAAAAAGGCCGAATTGTTGGGCTCGGCCCATGTAAAATGCCGAATCGGACCGAGCGGAATCTTGTGCCACATCAGCTTGCCACGCTGGATGCCTACGTGGCCTGGGGGAGGTTGCTAGTGACCAAAACGCCACAGTAGGAATATTTTGGTCGTAAACGTTTTTGACCATTCCAGAAGAAAGGTCGCTATAGTCAGTTTACGACAGCCAGGTTTTGACCCTCTGTTTTGGTCATAAAAAGGTCATAAATGGAAATTTGTGACCTTTCAGTGACCAATAGTGGTGGTCATAAGTTGACATATTTCTTGTAGTGTGGGTCATCCCAGAATAATGTCTTAAATCATAAAAGAACTTTTTCTTTTGCTGGTATGTGAAACTAGGAGGTATAAATTTAGCAACAATGTAATTAGCATAATCAGCATACCAAGGAGCAGTACGAGAAGCATTAACGACCGCTAATTGTTCAACGGGAAATCTATCATCAATAGGCAGTGGGTCATCAAGAACATTCTCTAACCTAGACAAGTTGTCCGCAACAGGGTTCTCAGCTCCCTTTCTATCAATAATATGCAAATCGAATTCTTGGAGCAAGAGAACCCATCTAATGAGTCTAGGCTTATCATCTTTCTTTTCCATAAGATATTTAATAGCAGCATGATTAGTGTGAATAGTAACTTTGGAATCAACAATATAAGGTCTAAACTTATCACATGCAAACACAACTGCTAAGAATTCTTTTTCAGTAGTAGCATAATTTCCCTGGGCAGTATCAAGAGTCTTACTAGCATACTGGATAACAATCAATTTCTTATCAACTCTTTGCCCTAGAACAACACATACAACATAATCACTAGCATCACACATAATTTCAAAACGTAAATTCCAATCAGGTGGCTGAACAATAGGTGCAGTGATCAAAGCTTTCTTAAGTATTTCAAATGCTTCTACACAATCATCATCAAAGACAAAAGGAATATCTTTTTGCAATAAATTAGTTAGAGGCCTAGAAATTTTGGAGAAGTCCTTAATGAACCTCCTATAAAAACCGGCATGACCAAGGAAACTTCTTATACCTTTTATGTCCTTGGGACATGGCATCTTTTCAATAGCATCAACTTTAGCTTTATCAACTTCAATACCTCTCTCAAAAATCTTATGCCCCAAGACAATGCCTTCATTAACCATAAAGTGGCACTTTTCCCAATTCAAGACGAGACTAGTGTCTTCGCATCTCTGCAAAACTCGATCAAGGTTGCTTAAGCAATCATCAAAAGAGGATCCATAAACGGAGAAATCATCCATGAATACCTCACAAATCTTTTCACAAAAGTCAGAGAATATAGCCATCATACATCATTGAAAGGTAGCAGGTGCATGACATAAACCAAAAGGCATACGTCTATAAGCAAAGGTACCAAAAGGGCAAGTAAAAGTAGTTTTTGATTGATCCCCCGCTGACATAGGTATTTGAGAGAAACCAAAATAACCATCTAGAAAGCAAAAGTGTGTGTGTTTGGATAGTCTTTCTAGTATTTGATCAATAAAAGGTAAAGGGTAATGATCTTTCTTAGTAGCTTTATTTAATTTACGGAAATCAATTACCATCCTATAACCTGTAATAATTCTTTGCGGGATCAATTCATCTTTATCATTAGGAACGACAGTAATACCTCCTTTTTTAGGAACACAATGGACAGGACTTACCCAATCACTATCAGCAACAGGATAAATTATACCTGCCTCAAGGAGCATTAGTATCTCCTTTCTTACCACTTCTTCCATCTTGGGATTCAGTCGTCGTTGAGGATCTCTAACTGGTTTGGCATTGTCCTCCAAATTAATTTTGTGTTGGCATAACGTGGGACTAATGCCCTTGATATCATCCAGAGTATATCCAATAGCAGCACGGTGCTTCTTCAGAGTTTTCAATAATCTTTCTTCTTCTTGCTCTGAAAGGTTAGCACTAATAATAAAAGGATATATTTTCTTTTCATCAAGATAAGCATACTTAAGATTATCAGGTAATGGTTTGAGTTCAAACACGGTATCACCCTTGGGTGGAGGGGGATCCCCAAGAATTTGAACGGGAAGGTTGTGTTTCAGCATAAGTTCCTGTTTAAGGAACACTTCATCTATTTCCCTTCTTTCCTTCATAAACATATCGTTTTCATGGTCTAGCAAATATTATTCTAACGGATCTGTAGGAGGTACGTCAATGGAAGCAAGACCAATAATCTCATCCTTACTAGGTGATTTTCTATCACGAGGTTTTCTACGAAACTTAGCAAAATTAAACTCATGAGACATACCCTCTAAGCCAATTGTAACAGTATCCTTTTCACAATCAATCTTAGCATTAACTGTATTCAAGAAGGGTCTACAAAAAATAATGGGACAAAAGTCATCTTGTGGGGAACCAAGAACAAGAGAATCAGCAGAATATTTAACCTTCCCACACAAGACTTCAACATCTCTAACAATCCCAACTGGCTTAATGGTATCCCTATTGGCAAGCTTAATAGTAACATCAATATCTTCTATTTCAGCGGGTGCAATGTCATGCATAATTTCTTTATATAAGTCATAGGGTATTGCACTAGCACTAGCACCCATATCACATAAGCCATGATAACAATGATCTCTTATTTTAACAGAAATAACAGGCATGCCTACAACAGGTTTATGAATCTTAGTATCTGGTCTAACAATATTAGCAGTCTCACCACAGAAATAAATAACATGCCCATTTAAATCATCATCCAAGAGATATTTAACCATAGCAATACTAGGTTCAACTTTGATTTGCTCAGGAGGTGTATAAGTCCTGGTATTACTCTTACGAACAACGGTCAAAGTTTTAGCATGATCCTTTATCCTAACAGGAAAAGGAGGTTTCTCAACATAAGTAGTAGGAACAATAGGATCACTATAAGTGATAGTCTTTTCTTCAACTGTAATAGGTGCAACTACTTTTACTTCAATGGGAGGATTATATTTAAACTATTTCTCCTTAGGGAGATCAACGTGAGTAGCAAAAGATTCACAGAAAGAAGCTACTATCTCAGAGTCAAGTCCATATTTAGCGCTAAATCCACGAAAAGCATCGGTATCCATAAAAGATTTAACACAATCAAACTTAGGTGTCATACCTGACTCCTTACCATCGCCGGAACCCCAATCTTCAGAGTTGCATTTAATTATTTCCAATAAGTCCCATTTGAATTCAATAGTCTTCAGGATATAAGAGCCAACACATGAAGTATCGAGCATGTTGCGATCATTGAGAGAAAGTCGAGCATAAAAAATTTGAATAATCATTTCTCTGGAGAGCTCATGATTGGGGCATGAATATAACATTGACTTAAGCCTCCCCCAAGCTTGAGCGATGCTTTCTCCTTCGCGAGGCCAGAAATTATATATGTAATTATGATCACGATGAAAAAGATGCATAGGATAGAACTTCTGGTAAAATTCCAACTTAAATTGCTTATAATTCCAAGATCTCATATCATCACATAGCCGATAGCATGTCAATGCATATCCCTTCAAAGATAAAGGGAAGACCTTCCTTTTGACAACATCATCGGGAATACCTGCAAGCTTAAATAATCCACAAACTTCATCCACAAATATAAGGTGTAAATTGGGATGTAATGTTCCATCTCCTGCAAATGGATTAGCTAGCAGTTTCTCTACCATACCCGAAGGAATCTCAAAGTAAATATTTTCAATAAGTTCAGTAGGTTGAGGAGCAACTCTTTGCTCTTATGGTCGGGGTGAAGATACCCCGAACAAGCCCCTCAAAGGATTAGTTTCGATAGTGACAAGTAATAGAAAATTTCAGCACACTATATAAATGTTTCCTTACCAAGTTCCACTCACCAAAAGCGCTACACTCCCCGGCAACGGTGCCAGAAAAGAGTCTTGATGACCCACAAGTGTAGGGGATCTATTGTAGTCCTTCTGATAAGTAAGAGTGTCGAACCCAATGAGGAGCAGAAGGAAATGATAAGCGGTTTTCAGTAAGGTTTTCTCTGCAAGCACTGAAATTGTAGGTAACAAATAGCTTTGTGATAAGATAAATTGTAACGAGTAACAAGAAAATAAACTAAATAAACTACAGCAAGGTGGCCCAATCCTTTTTGTAGCAAAGGACAAGCCTGGACAATTTCTTATAATGAGAAAAGAGCTCCTGAGGACACATGGGAATTATCGTCAAGCTAGTTTTTATCATGCTCATATGATTCGCGTTCGGTACTTTGATAATTTGATATGTGGGTGGACCGGTGCTTGGGTACTGCCCTTACTTGGACAAGAATCCCACTTATGATTAACCCCTATTGCAAGCATCTGCAACTACAAAAGAAGTATTAAGGTAAACCTAACCACATCATTAAACATATAGATCCAAATCAGCCCCTTACGAAGCAACGCATAAACTAGGGTTTAAGCTTCTATCACTCTAGCAACCCATCATCTACTTATTACTTCCCAATGCCTTCCTCTAGGCCCAAATAATGGTGAAGTGTCATGTAGTCGACGTTCACATAACACCACTAGAGGAAAAGACAACATACATCTCATCAAAATATCGAACGAATACCAAATTCACATGACTACTAATAGCAAGACTTCACCCATGTCCTCAGGAACAAATGTAACTACTCACAAAGCATATTCATGTTCACAATCATAGGAGTAATAATATGCATTAAGGATCTGAACATATGACCTTCCACCAATTAAACCAATTAGCATCAACTACAGGGAGTAATCAACACTACTAGCAACCCACAGGTACCAATTTGTGGTTTTGATACAAGATTGGATACAAGAGATGAACTAGGGTTTTGAGAGGAGATGATGTTGGTGAAGATGTTGATGGAGACTGATCCCCTCCCGATGAGAGGATCATTGGTGATGATGATGGTGATGATCCCCCCTCTCGGAGGGAAGTGTCCCCGGCAGAACAGCTCCGCTGGAGCCCTAGATTAGTTCCACCAAGGTTCCGCCTCGTGGCGGCGGAGTTTTATCCCGTAAGCTTGCCCACAATTTTTTCCAGGGTAAAAGCCTTCATATAGCAGAAGATGCACACCAGGGGGCCACTAGGGGGCCCAGGAGACAAGGGGGCGCGCCCAGTAGGGGTGGGCGCGCCCCCCATCCTCCTGGCCAGGGTGTGGGCCCCCTGAGGTGTTTCTTCCGCTCAATAATTCTTATTAATTCCAAAAATAAGTTTCATGGAGTTTCAGGAATTTTGGAGCAGTGCAGAAAAGGTTTCCAATGTTTGCTCCTTTTCTAGCCAGAATTCCAGCTGTCGGCATCCCCCCTCTTCATGGTAAACCTTGTAAAATAAGAGAGAATAGCCATAAGTATTGAGATATAATGTGTAATAACAGCCCATATTGCAATAAATATTGATATAAAAGCATGATGCAAAATGGACGTATCACTCACCGAGGTACTCGACAACGAGCTCGGGAGGTCGGGGGTAGCCGGGCGGAGCGATGTGACGAGGTGGACGAGGGCGACCAAGGTTGGGGAAGATGGTGATGGCAACGATACGGTGCAGCTCCGGTCGATTGAGAGCTCGTAGATGAAGAAGCAGTCGACGGCGGTCCTCCTGGACCTCTCCGTGCGGCGTGGGGTGACTGGTGGCCGCGGGATCAACGGCGGTGACGGCGCCTGCTGCGCTAGGTTGAGCGGGACAGTGAGGGAGAGGGGCGATGGGGAAAGGAGTGAGGGGCTAGGGTTCGTCGGGGGTTCGTGAGGAGGCTCTTATCGGCCAGGGGAAACAACGGGGAGACGCAGGATGACTGACACGGCAGCCATGGCAACCTGGATGGCCGCCACGCCCCCTCTCCGTCTCCTGTAGCAGGAGGAAGGGGAAAAAACAGGTGGGCTGGGCTTCCTCTGCCACTAAGGCCCAGTCAGTATTAGGTTTAGGCCCTTTTCTTTTTCTCTTTATTCTTTTCTGTTTTCTTATCTAGCTATTGTTTCCTATTTTATTTTTGCATCAAATTACTTTTTTAAAATGTGAAAATTGCCATATAATTACTATGCATTATTTTGCACAGCCATAGAAAGTTTTGGTCCAAAAATAATTTATTAAGCTTGAGTTTATATTTAAATGGGATAAAAAGGTGTTGTTGGTCCATTGTTTTAATTGGCAGGGGTATTTTTTTTATAAAAAATGTTAACTCTCACATGAAAATTGGTTAGTGAAAATTTGGAACCCATCGAACATTTTTATTTGACAGTTTGAAGAATTAAGAATTTGTCTTCTTATTCGAAATTTAAATTTGACTCCGTTTTTCATCAAGTGGCAAATTGGCTTAATTAAACACGATGTCATGCCACATTAGGGTGAGGTTATTGTATCTTGATTATCGGGGTGTTAGAAGTCTCCTCCACTATAAGAAATCTCGTCCCGAGATTTAAGAGGCGGAGTAAGGGGGAATGTTCTGGTTACGAAATTCTAAAGGATCTTCTCGATCTTGGTTGCTCTTCCCTAAGTAGTTGATCCTCTTTGTTGACGTCTTTATTTCTTCGCTCCAGGTCATCATGATGAAGTCACCACCCTTACTTTGGGGTCTTCATCATACTTACGAATAGGTAAGGGGGAGCTCGACAATGATAGAATGCTATAAGGGTAATCATCTGGGGTTAACCCATGAATGAACATATGAGTATCTCTCAAGTTGGAACTCGGGATATACATCGAGAGAATTGAAGTAGGCATGAGAATTTTCAAGCGGTAGGTAAATGTTCGATACCTGGAACAGAGGGTGAGATGGGTTCAGAGCAACGAAATAAGTATCGCGTCTGACACCGGAATAGTGTAAGTGAGGGAAGGTGGCTAGTAAAATACATACGAAGCCAAGTGCAAATTATACTTCAGAATCAAGGTTGTACAGGAGAGTTAGGTTTCGATCCCGTGGAACTGTGGGTTATGGGCCCACCACGTGGGTTAAAAGTAGAAAGAGTGGTGACATCTTGCACGGTTATGGTAGCAAGGTATGTTAGAAGATAGCATGACAGTTTGTGTCGGCAAGATCATTAGTACCAAGGGCGAGGGACGAACAGAACCATTTTCCTGCTCGTTGAAACAAGGCGGACCAATAGGCAAAGTTCTCGTCAACCGGCGGTTACCGGAATGTTAACAACAATAGTAACAGGGTCTTACGAACAGAGTTGTACACCGAGGTGCTTACATAATCAGGAAATTATCACTACTCAGATAAATCAGCTTACAAGAAAGGTTAAACAAAACAATGAAAAGGAAAATGTGATTATACCCGAGTATCAAGAGTATATCTTTCCCAAGGAAAGGCGGAGCATGATATACATGACAAGACTCCAAGTATGTAACCATCTAGGGAAAAGGGCGAGGAAACTCATGATGTTACCCATACAACAGTGTTTGGATGAGTGATCAAGAAACAATTAGCATTGCGCCTCCAATGTGCTAAATGATGTTCGGAGTACCACAGTCATGCTTCGGGATATCATTGACATGGTCATCAGGTAAAGGTCGGGGATATCATTGACATGGTCATTAGGTAAAGGTCGGGGATATCATTGACATGGTCATCAGGTAAGGTCGGACCTTGGGAACACAAAGGATCCATCGGGAATTTCTAGAACATCTCGTGCAATTTTATCAGGAAAAGGTGAGGACATGGTCGATGGGTTCAGCAACAATCCATTGATATGTCAAAAAGATGTATGTCCGACATTATCTGAACAAGTTGTGTTGGGGGAAAGGCAAAAGGGTTGTTGATGATAACACAAATCACCAAGGGGCAAGGATGGTATTGCTTATCATGAATTTAATTGATATCCTGGAAGAGCTCAAAATGTTCATGATGATGACGACACATTTTTCGAGAGATTTCATGACGAGGTAATCGATCAACGATGACATCAAGTCAAAGAAATGATGAAGCAAAAGGTTATTGGAATCACGGGTACGACACAATCTCAAAAATGAGCTTGTTGTTCCTGGCGAAATGATACGACAAGGAAGATCAATGTATGCTTAGCTCATCGTCGAATATTGTGCTCCGGGAAGAAGGACTAGGTAGCACAGTTAAAATTTAGCACGATAATGATATAGACGATCAGGCTAGGAATGACTTGAAGGACTATTAAACTCGCAAGCAAAGAAAATTACTTAGAGTTATTGAATTAGGGTGTGGAATCGATTCACTTATCTGTGTTCTCGAGTGTCTAATAACTCAGAACCCGAGGAATCTGAAATCTGTGAGAAGCAATACTAGATGAAGACTCATAGGAAGCAACACAGTTCTTTGTCCTTCTCGAGACACCGGAGGGTCATACTCGAAGGAACATCAAAATAGAGGTTGCGGAGATGAATTGATCTGCAGAAGACAAGTGCTTTAACTTGTCCGCAAAATGGGATCAAGAAGAACAATCATGGTCAAAACCATGATTGCAAAAGACAAAACACAGATGAGAGATCAATTTATACCATGGGGACAATCATTGTTACGAGAATCTTCCACGATAAGATCTACATCGTTTCCATGGGCACGAACACAAAGTTCAAGGTCGACCCCCACTTCTCCAATGCATAACCTTTCATTCACCTCTCACATTCAATGAAGTTGTAGTGTTGAGATCTTATCTGGCAAAATACCAAAAGAGTCTGACTCGCATAAATTTCGAGTGCACACGGATTAAGGAGGGCATAGGTTCAACCCATAGGGGCATCTTAGGAACATATACCATGAACTACAGGAGTAATTAACACAGGCTCGACAACAGAGCATGGTTGACAAAAGGAGAGGATACAATTTACCAAAGGCATTATATACCAGAGAAAACTCACAAGATTTTGGATGTTAAGGACACTGTCGGATAACAACCCAACAATGGATCTCGTGATTCACTACAGAGTCAATGTGAGTATCGGTACTCAATCATAGGAAGAAATAGTGCAAAGGCATCGGATTATAGAAATATATGGATAATTTCAAAGCTTAAATGCAAAGGAATTACGATTTCCAACTCGGGGGATCAGAAGTAGAGGCTCTGATCAAAAGATAGTTGAGTTGAATCGACATAGATCAACAATCAATCAAGGTTTGATTTGCCAAGAACCAGCTCATGTTTGAAGTGATGTCTGAGCCAAAAGGACGAATTTCATAAGGATCAACTGATGATTGTGTGCATTCACACACATGTCGAATCAATAGGATCAGAAAGTCAACCACAACGGATTACCATGGATATGGCTAGACATATGGAATTAACCATAATGCAAGCAGGTAAAAATTTCAAGAGCAATAGGCTGCAGAGGATTCTCAGGAGCTCAGATAGTATTTCAAAGTATTTTGGCAAAACACAAGATCAGCTGGGGTTGAACGAATCTCGGTTAAGTGAATTTTCTGCAGTGCGAAAAGAGGCTGCAAAGTAGAAGACACAAGGATTCTTAGACCTACGGGGAGTATTAGGGGTATCTTGTAACAGCGGGAGCAACTGGGGATGAGGGTACCACGAAAAGGATGTTATCCACGGGGATTTATTGGTGGTAAGGAATTGCAAAGATAGTGGGGACAAGGGTCTCGGGAACTTCGAGGAGTATCTTCGTAGTCTTCTGATGAACCAAGCAATCATCTGGCATGCGGGGCTCTCCGGGACGAAGCAGTTACGAGAACCTAGTGTTAGAGTTAGCAAAATCTTTAACCCGAATAGAAAAGAGATGAGAGTCCGAGAGTAAAGACGAGGAATAAAATATCCTAATACCACCCAATGACGACGTGGGCCCTTAAGCCACACATCCATGTTAGTAAAAGTTTTGCAATTGACTAGACTCAACTTCGGCCAAGGAGTGTGGAAGGGGGATTCCTACAGGCAGTCAGCTATGATACCAACTTGTGACGCCCCCGATTCAATCATACACTAATCATGCATGCAAATGTGTATGATCAAGATCAGGGACTCACGGGAAGATATCACAACACAACTCTAAAAGTAAAATAAGTCATACAAGCATCATAATACAAGCCAGGGGCCTCGAGGGTTCAAATACAAGTGCTCGATCATAGACGAGTCAGCGGAAGCAACAATATCTGAGTACAGACATAAGTTAACAAGTTGTCATAAGATGGCTAGTACAAACTGGGATACAGATGGAAAGAGGCGCCGGCCTCCTGCCTGGGATCCTCCTAAACTAATCTTGGTCGTCGTCAGCGACCTACACGTAGTAGTAGGCACCTCTAGTGTAGTAGGAGTCCTCGTCGACGGTGGCGCCTGGATCCTGGGCTCCAACGTCTGGTTGCGGCATCCGAGAAGAAAAGGAAAGAGGGGGAAAAGAGGGGAGCAAAGCAACCGTGAGTACTCATCCAAAGTACTCGCAAGCAAGGATCAACACTACATATGCATGGGTATATATGTGTAAAGAGGCGATATCGGTGGACTGAAGTGCAGAATGCCAGAATAAGAGGGGGATAGCTAGTCCTATCGAAGACTACGCTTCTAGCAGCCTCCGTCTTGCAGCATGAAGAAGAGAGTAGATTTAAGTCCTCCAAGTAGCATCGCATAGCATAATCCTACCCGGCGATCCTCCCCTTGTCGCCCTATGGGAAAGCGATCATCGGGTTGTCTCTAGAACTTGTCTAGGTGTGTTTAATTAACTATTTGGTTCTAGTTGTCATAAGGTCAAGGTACAACTCCGTGTCGTCCTTTTACCGAGGGACACGGCTATTCGAATAGATAAACTTCCCTGCAGGGGTGCACTGCATTTCCCAACACGCTCGATCCCTGTGGCCGGACAAACTTTCCTAGGTCATGCCCGGCCTTGGAAGATCAACACGTCGCAGCCCCACCTAGGCACTGTGAGAGAGGTCAAGACGCCGGTCTAAATCCTATCGCGCGCAGGGTGCGGGCCCATCGCCCATTGCACATCTCAGCATGTTGCGACGTGCCGGTGAGCGCACTGGCCTCCCTTATACAAGAGCAGCGTTCTAGTCCAACCCGGCAGCGGCTCGATCGGCCACGACGTCAAGAAGGCTTTGGTGATACCACGCGTTGAGTGCCCATAATCATTACAGCGAGTTGGTTAGTGCGTATAAGCCGATTGGGATGACTCAGATCAAATACCAAGATCTCGTTAAGAGTGTTATTTTGAAGTAACCGCGAACGCCGACCAGGGCCAGGCCCACCACTCGCCTAGGTGGTCTCAACCTGTCCTGTCGCTCTGCCACAAAGTAACCATCAGGGGTCCATTGGGAACCCAGGCCCATCACTACTTGGATGGAACCACCTGCCCCTTCAGCCCCCATCTCTGAAGCACTTGCGGGTACTCTACGAGCCGACCCGACTTTAGTCACCACCTGAATATTAAATATGTATGTATAGTATATACCCGTGATCACCTCCCGTGTGATCACGGCCCGATATTATAGCATGGCAGACGGACAAGAATGTAGGACCACAGATGATAAACTAGCACCCTATACTAAGCATTTAGGATTGCAGGTAAGGTGTCTCAACAACTTTAGTAACAATGACAGGCTATGCAACAGAATAGGATTAACCGAGAGTAGTAACATGCTACACTACTCTAATGCAAGCAGTAGAGAGAAGGAGTACGCGATATCTGGCAAGAAGGAGGGGTCCTCAACACCGTAATCGAACTGGGATCACCGGCAGTCTCGGGGTCTACCGGAAAGAAGTAACGGAGGGGGAACACAATAAATAACAGAGCAATCAAAGCATCACAAAAGCGTAACATGGCAATACACGGTGCTAGAAGTGACCTAACGCAGTAGTAGGTGATACCCGCGAAGCGGGGGAACATCCGGAAAAGTATTCCCGGTGTTTCGTGTTTTCGGACAAACGGATCGGAGGGGGATTGTTGCACATTCGCTATGCTAGGGATGTGTGGCGGACGAACGGACTGCCTATTCGGATTCATCTTATTTTTCTGATCATTTTTCATATATAAACCATTTTCATCAGAGCTACAGTTGAATTTATATGAATTTTCAAATTTAAAAAGAATTTCTGAAATTTTTGGATTTATTTTAATTCGGGTTGACCAAGTCAATTTGACTGGTCAAATAGGGATGGGTGGTCCACATGTAGGGCTGCAAGAAAAGCTTGAGGCTCGTGAGCCACTCGAGATCGATTCGTTTTTTGGCTCGACTCGAGATCGACTCGAAAAGAAACAAGCTGAGTTTGAACACTCTATGTAGCTCGACCAAGAAACAAGCCAATCTTCAGCCAATATTGACTCACTCGATTTTAGCTCGATAGCTCGACATAATACCATTATGTTAAATGATCGTGCCAAATATTAAATAGAAATAAGATAATTTGTTACCATATATGATGTGTGTGATTTTTCTCCATTTTATTTACCAGCAAACATGGAAGCTTAATTAGACGCAGACAAAATTTAGGCCTAATTATGATACATGGTCACCTATGTCTTAAATATCCTGTTACTTTTAGCAAAATTTCCCAGCATATGCACCTTCATTTTCTTGTGTTTCATCCACGAAGAGCACCATCTATTGCTTGTTCGCCCAAGAGACCAAGAAGAGCTCTCCCGAGCACGACAAGATTGCCGTACAAAGTTGTGTCGTGTTGTGTCCTTATCTAGTTGGAATAATCACCATAGATTTATAATTTTTAAAGTCTAACTTAGCTCGAAACTAGCTCGAGATCGACTCGAGATCATTACAAGCTGAGCACGAGTCATGGTCTACAGCTCGATCTTGAGTTTCACTCAGTTTGAGCTCGCTCGAATTTTTATATGAGTTGAGCTGAGCCAACTCCAACTCGCTCGAACTCGACTCGTTTGCAGCCCTATCCACATGCATTGGCACATATATTAGATGGGGGTTTAAATAAACAGGGACCCACATGTCATTGGTTATATACCTAAAAGAACACTAATTAGCCTAACTTAGCTAAATTAACAAGGCTGGCCTCATCCAGAGAGTCGCCGCAACACGGCCATCCCCAAAGCCACAGGGCCATGGCCACGCATTACACGGGAGGTGCTGGCGGCCTTAACCACCACCAGTAGTAGCAGCAACAGCCAGCGTGGCAAGAGCAGCAGCACTAGCAGAACATCAGCGAGCAGTGGAAGTAAGCAGCACCAGCAGCTTGGAGTAGCAGGAGTAGTGCGAGAGCAGCCGCACAACAAGGAGCAGCAAGCAGCGGCAGTAGTGGTAAGGGTCAGCAGCAACAAAGCAGCGGTAGCAAGCAGTAGCCAAGCAGAACGGCAGCAAGCACACGGGCGCGACCAAGGCAACGGCGCACACAGGAGCGCCCGGCAGAGGGCGAGCGCGGCCGTGGGCAGCAACACGCAAGTGCGTGTGTGCGCGGGCGCGGCCGACTGCAGCGGCGAGGCAACGTGCGGGGCCGCGGGGTGACCAGGGGCGCAAGGCGGTAGCGGGCGACGTCAGGCGGCAGGCACGCAGCAGCAGTCAGCGGCAGGAGCAAAAGCAGCTAGTATGCACGTACGTGTACGCGTACGCAGGAGCTCAGCGACGTCGGCTACGGCAACGAACCCGACGGGGGAAGGGGGAAATCGGTCGAGGGCCTCACCGAGGTGTTCGACGACGAGCTCGGGAGGTCGGGGGTGGCCGGGGCAGAGCGATGTGACGAGGTGGACGAGGGCAGCCGAGGTTGGGGAAGACGGCGAAGGCGACGATACGGTGCAGCTCCGGAAGATTGAGAGCCCGTAGACGAAGAAGCAGTCGACGGCGGTCCTCCTGGACGTCTCCGTGCGGAGCGGGGTGACTGGTGGCCGCGGGATCGACGGCGGTGACGGCGCCGGTTGCGCTAGGTTGAGCGGGACAGCGAGGGAGAGGGGCGATGGGGAAAGGAGTGAGGGGCTAGGGTTCGTCGGGGGTTCGTGGGGAGGCTCTTATCGCCCAGGGGAAACAACGGGGAGACGCGGGATGACGGCAGCCATGGCGGCCTGGATGGCCGCCACGCCCACCTCTCCGTCTCCTGTAGCAGGAGGAAGGGGAAAACACAGGTGGGCTGGGCTTCCTCTGCCACTAAGACCCAGTCAGTATTGGGTTTAGGCCCTTTTCTTTTCTCTCTTTATTCTTTTCTATTTTCTTATCTAGCTATTGTTTCCTTTTTTGCCTCAAATTACTTTTTTTAAATGTGAAAAATGCCATATAATTACTATGCATTATTTTGCACAGCTATAAAAAGTTTTGGTCCAAAAATAATTTATTAAGTTTGAGTTTATATTTAAATGGGATAAAAAGGTGTTGTTGGTCCATTGTCTTAAATGGCAGGGGTATTTTTTATAAAAAAAATGTTAACTCTCACATGAAAATTGGTTAGTGAAAATTTGGAACCCATCGAACATTTTTATTTGACAGTTTCAAGAATTAAGAATTTGTCTTCTTATTCGAAATTTAAATTTGACTCTGTTTTTCATCAAGTGGCAAATTGGCTTAATTAAACACGATGTCATGCCACATTAGGGTGAGGTTATTGTATCTTGATTATTGGGGTGTTACATGGCTCCCCTGACCAACTTCTTTCGCCTATATATACTTGCATACCCTGAAAACACTGAGGAGCACCACGAAAACCTATTTCCACCGCCACAACCTTCTGTACCCGTGAGATCCCATCTTGGAGCCTTTTCCGGCGCTCCGCTAGAGGGGAAATCGATCATGGAGGGCGTCTACATCATCGCCAAGGCCTCTCCGATGAGTTGTGAGTAGTTTACCACGGACCTTCGGGTCCATAGTTATTAGCTAGATGGCTTCTTCTCTCTCTTTGAATCTCAATACAATGTTCTCCTCGATCTTCTTTGGAGATCTATTCGATGTAACTCTTTTTCCGGTGTGTTTGTCGAGATTCGATGAATTGTGGGTTTATGATCAAGTTTATCTATGAGAAATATTTGCATCTCCCCTGAATTCTTTTATGTATGATTGGTTATCTTTGCAAGTCTCTTCGAATTATTAGTTTGCTTTGGCCTACTAGACTGATCTTTCTTGCAATAGGAGAAGTGCTTAGCTTTGGGTTCAATCTTGCGGTGTCCTTTCCTAGTGACAACAGTGGCAGCAAGGCACATATTGTATTTTTGTCATCGAGGACAAAAATATGGGGTTTATATCATATTGCTTGAGTTTATCCCTCTACATCATGTCATCTTGCCTAATGTGTTACTCTGTTGTTATGAACTCAATACTCTAGATGCATGCTGGATAGCGGTCGATGTGTGGAGTAATAGTAGTAGATGCAGAATCGTTTCGGTCTACTTGTCGCGGACGTGATGCCTATATACATGATCATGCCTAGATATTCTCATAACTATGCACTTTTCCATCAATTGCTCGACAGTAATTTGTTCATCCACCATAATATTTATGCTATCTTGAGAGAAGCCACTAGTGAAACCTATGGCCCCGGGTCTATCTTTTATCATATAAGTTTCCCATCTATCTTATTTTGCAATCTTTACTTTCCAATCTATATCATAAAAATACCAAAAATATTTATCTTATCTTATTATCTCTATCAGATCTCACTTTCGCAAGTGGCCGTGAAGGGATTGACAACCCCTTTATCGCGTTGGTTGCGAGGTTCTTGTTTGTTTGTGTAGGTACGAGGGACGTGTGTGGAGCCTCCTACTAGATTGATACCTTGGTTCTCAAAAACTGAGGGAAACGATTCACGCTACTTTCTGCATCACCCTTTCCTCTTCAAGGAAAACCAACGCGATGCTCAAGAGGTAGCAAGAAGGATTTCGGCGCCGTTGCGGGGAGGTCTTCGCTCAAGTCAAGACATACCAAGTACCCATCACAAACTCATCTCCCTCGCATTACATTATTTGACATTTGACTCTCATTTTCCCCTCCCCCACTTCACCCTTGCCATTTTATTCGCCCTCTCTTTCCTGTTGCCTTCCCTTTGCCATGTCCGAATCGAAAAGAACTAGGGGTTCTTTCCAGGGTTTTAGTACTTTGGATAGTCCCTCTGTCCTCTCTAAGCTCATAAATAATGATGCTATGGAAAGACCTACCGGGGTTATCAATGAAAGTTTGAGTAATTTCGATGAAGATGACTCTGGAATTTTTCGTTATTTACTTGATGAGACTTTAAAAGATGCTTGGGATAGGTTATTAAGGATTCGAGCTAGCTATGTGCCGCAATATCAAATTGAGATATACTTAAAAAGCTATTATGTTTGCTTACCCGCTTCTTTCAATCAAGTTCTAGATTCTATTTTTGAAGGAGGTTTTCTTGAAGGGGATGCTATAGATACCTATGAAAAAATGAAAACTATATTTGGGCACCCCATAAATGATAAGGTTGAATCCACTACTCTCTTGTGCTTTTATCAAAACGAAATTATCAAAGAGATGAAGGCTAGCTTAGATGCAAATTTCTCTAACGTCCTTAATCTTTCTTCCTCCATTAATGGCAATGTGCTTTCCCAAAATAGAAGGATGAATGCTATAGAAAGGAAATTTTCTCTTTTCTTTCCCAATACCAAAGATGGTAATATGTAGATCTATTCTCGCTTTTATGCCTAGCTAGGGGCGTTAAACGACAGCGCTTGTTGGGAGGCAACCCAATTTTATTTTTGTTCCTTGCTTTTTTGCTTCTGTTTAGTAATAAATAAATCATCTAGCTTCTGTTTAGATGTGGTTTTATGTTTTAATTAGTGTTTGTGCCAAGTAGAACCTATAGGATAACCTACGGTGATAGTTAATTTGATCTTGCTGAAAAACAGAAACTTTTGCGCGCATGAGAATAATTTTAAAAAATCACAGAAACGTGATTTTTAGTTCATTATTTTTTCATTATATAAATAGACTAATTTCAGAGGACTTACTATTTTGGTAGGATTTTTAGAGTTCCATAAGTATTGGAAAATTACAGATTTCTACAGACTATTCTGTTTTTGACAGATTCTATTTTTCATGCGTTGTTTGCTTATTTTGATGAATCTATGGCTAGTATCGGGGGGTATGAACCATATAGAAGTTGGAATACAGTAGGTTTAACACCAATATAAATAAAGAATGAGTTCATTACAGTACCTTAAGTGGTGGTTTTTCTTTCTTGCACTAACGGAGCTTATGAGATTTCCTGTTGAGTTTTGTGTTGTGAAGTTTTCAAGTTTTGGGTAAAGATTTGATGGACTATGGAATAAGGAGTGGCAAGAGCCTAAGCTTGGGGATGCCCATGGCACCCCAAGATAATTCAAGGACAACCAAAATCCTAAGCTTGGGGATCCCCCGGAAGGCATCCCCTCTTCCGTCTTCGTCTATTGGTAACTTTACTTGGAGCTATATTTTTATTCGCCACATGATATGTGTTTTTCTTGGAGCGTCATGTATGATATGAGTCTTTGCTTTTTAGTTTACCACAATCATACTTGCTATACACACCTTTTGGGAGAGACACACATGATTCGGAATTTATTAGAATACTCTATGTGCTTCACTTATATCTTTTGAACTAGACAATTTTGCTCTAGTACTTCACTTATATCTTTTTAGAGCACGGCGGTAGCTTTATTTTATAGAAATTATAGATCTCTAATGCTTCACTTATATTATTTTGAGAGTCTTTTAGAACAGCACGGTATTTTCTATGGTTATAAAATTGGTCCTAGAATGATGGGCATACAAGTTGGGTATAATAAAAACTATCATAGAGAGTGCATTAAACACTATGATCAATTTGATACTTGATAATTGTTTTGAGATATAAAGGTGGTAATGTTAGAGTCATGCTAGTGGGGTAATTATGAAATTGAGAAATACTTGTGTTAAAGTTGGCAAGTCCCGTAACATGCACGTATGGTAAAAGTTGTGTAACAAATTTGTTGCATGGGGTGCTCTTTTGATTGCCTTCCTTATGTGTGGAGGTTGGGATCGCGCGATAGTATTACTTTGCTTAGAGGGCTAATAAAATTTTGCAATAAGTATATGAGTTCTTTATGACTAATGTGAGTCCATGGATTATACGCACTCTCACCCTTCCACCATTGCTAGCCTCTCTTATGCCGCGCAACTTTCTTCGGTATTATACACCCACCATTTACCTTCCTCAAAACAGCCAGCATACCTACCTATTATGGCATTTCCATAGCCCTCCCGAGATATATTGCCATGCAACTTTCCACCGTTCCGTTTACTATGACACGCTCCATCATTGTCATATTGCTTTTGCATGATCATGTAGTTGACATCGTATTTGTGGCAAGGTCACCTTCATAATTCTTTCATACATGTCACTCTTTATACATTGCATATGCCGGTACACCGCCGGAGGCATTCACATAGAGTCATATTTTCTTCTAAATATTGAGTTGTAATTCTTGAGTTGTAAATCAATAAAAGTGTGATGATCTTCATTATTAGTGCATTGTCCCAAGTGAGGAAAGGATGATGGAGACAACGATTCCCCCACAAGTCGGGATTAGACTCCGGACTTTATAAAAATAAAAGAGGCCAAAGAAGCCCAAATAAAAAAAAGAGGCCAAAGAAGCCCACCAAATAAAGAAAAATGAGAGAAAAGAGAGAAGGGACAATGTTACTATCCTTTTTCCACCCTTGTGCTTCAAAGTAGCACCATGATGTTCATGATAGAGAGTCTCCTATGTTGTCACTTTCATATACTAGTGGGATTTTTCATTATAGAACATGGCTTGTATATTCCAATGATGGGCTTCCTCAAAATGCCCTAGGTCTTCGTGAGCAAGCATGTTGGATGCACACCCACTTAGTTTCTTTTGTTGAGCTTTCATACATTTATAGCTCTAGTGCATCCGTTGCATGGCAATCCCTACTCACTCACATTGATATCTATTAATGGGCATCTCCATAGCCCGTTGATACGCCTAGTTGATGTGAGACTATCTTCTCGCTTTTTTGTCTTCTTCACAACCACCATCCCATTCCACATATAGTGCTATATCCATGGCTTGCGCTCATGTATTGCGTGAGAGTTGAAAAAGCTTAAGCGCGTCAAAAAGTATGAACCAATTGCTTGGCTGAAACCGGGGTTGTGCATGATGGGAGTATTTTGCGTGATGAAAATGAAGCATAGCCTAACTATATGATTTTGTAGGGATAAGCTTTCTTTGGCTATGCTATTTTGATAAGACATGATTACTTTGTTAGTATGCTTGAAGTATTACTATTTATGTTAATATGAACTTTTATCTTGAATCATTTGGATCTAAACATTCATGCCACAATAAAGAAAACTATATTGAGAAATATGCTAGGTAGCGTTCCACATCAAAAATTCTGTTTTTATCATTTACCTACTCGCGGACGAGCAGGAATTAAGCTTGGGATGCTTGATACGTCTCCAACGTATCTATAATTTTTGATTGTTCCATGCTATTATATTACCCATTTTCGATGTTTATGGGCTTTACTTTACACTTTTATATCATTTTTGGGACTAACCTACTAACCGGAGGCCCAGTCCGAATTGTTGTTTTTTTTGCCTATTTTAGTGTTTCGAAGAAAAGGAATATCAAATGGAGTCCAAATGGAATGAAACCTTCGGGAGCGATCTTTTTGCAACAAACGCAATCCAAGAGACTTGGAGTGGACGTCAAGAAGTAGTCGAGGCAGCCACGAGGGTGCCTGGCGCACCCTAGGGGGTGGGTGTGGCCCCACCCTCGTGGGCCCCTCGTGGCTTCCCTGACCGACTTCTTTCTCCTATATATACTTGCATACCCTGAAAACACCGAGGAGCAGCATGAAAACCTATTTCGACCACCGCAACCTTCTGTACCCGTGAGATCCCATTTGGAGCCTTTTTTGGCGCTTCGCCGGAGGGGGAATCGATCACGGAGGGCTTATACATCATCGCCAAGGCCTCTCCGATGAGTTGTGAGTAGTTTACCACAGACCTTTGGGTCCATAGTTATTAGCTAGATGGCTTCTTCTCTCTCTTTGAATCTCACTACAATGTTCTCCTCGATCTTCCTGGAGATCTATTCGATATAACTCTTTTTGCGGTGTGTTTGTCGAGATCCGATGAATTGTGGGTTTATGATCAGGTTTATCTATGAGAAATATTTGAATCCCCTCTGAATTCTTTTATGTATGATTGGTTATCTTTGCAAATCTCTTCGAATTATCAGTTCGGTTTGGCCTACTAGATTGATATTTCTTGCAATGGGAGAAGTGCTTAGCTTTGGGTTCAATCTTGCGGTGTCCTTTCCCAGTGACAGCAGGGGCAGCAAGGCACATATTGTATTGTTGCCATCGAGGATGAAAAGATGGGGTTTATATCATATTGCTTGAGTTTATCCCTCTACATCATGTCATCTTGCCTAATGCGTTACTCTGTTGTTATGAACTTAATACTCTAGATGCATGTTGGATAGCGGTCGATGTGTGGAGTAATAGTAGTAGATGCAGAATCGTTTCGGTCTACTTGTCGCGGACGTGATGCCTATATACATGACCATGCCTAGATATTCTCATAACTATGCACTTTTCTATCAATTGCTCGACAGTAATTTGTTCACCCACCGTAATACTTATGCTATCTTGAGAGAAGCCACTAGTGAAACCTATGGCCCCCGGGTCTATCTTTTATCATATAAAGTTTCCGATCTACTTTATTTTGCAATCTTTACTTTCCAATCTATATCATAAAAATACCTAAAATATTTATCTTATCTTATTATCTCTATCAGATCTCACTTTTGCAACTGGCCGTGAAGGGATTGACAACCCCTTTATCACATTGGTTGCGAGGTTATTGTTTGTTTGTGTAGGTACGAGGGACGTGTGTGGAGCATCCTACTGGATTGATACCTTGGTTCTCAAAAACTAAGGGAAATACTTACGCTACTTTGCTGCATCACCCTTTCCTCTTCAAGGGAAAACCAACGCAGTGCTCAAGAGGTAGCAGCGGTCCTCCGAATACGCCATAAGGATGCAAAGAGGCATCCTATATCAGCAAGGACTAGTTGTTCCACCAGTAGCTCATGTAAGAGAACTCTCAAGTTAAGTGTGCTCAGGCTAGAGCAGCCATCAGATGGGTGACTGGATGGGAAGTTGTATTGATGTTAAATTAATTGATGGGATGGGTCATATCTGTCCAATTAAATGACCGATATGACCCATCCCATGAGTTAATTTAACCTTGAGTTCCTTGTTTTTATTTTTATTTTATTTTTTAACACATGTTAAAGAAGGTCTAGCGTATTACTTTTTGACAATGTGTATACGTGGCATACAGTTGATCCATCCGACCTGTTTGTGATGGAATAAGTCGTGTGTGTTGTGGGCAAACGCTTGCTAGTGTACAACCGTTTGCGATTGGTGAATTCATCACTGACAGGTTCCCTAGTGTGGTCCGTGTTCATATCATCATCATCTACTTATGATTGTGCTAGCTCGATGTTCCTTATATGCTAAGTTTCCTTTAATTGATGGTGTTTTATGAACACGCCACCGTTTCCCACCATTTCCTCACATGTTTCCCGCCACCCAGCGATATTGCGCATAAACCTAGGCGTGGCGCGACACACGGAGGCAACAAGCACAACCTGTAGCACATCCACCTTTTCCAAGCATGCCAACCCACCAAAGCGTCGCCTCTGCCATCAACCTCGTTGACGAGGAAAACTAGAAGGCGCCATGGCCCATCGAGGCCGCGGCGCTCCCCGGCAACGTAATGGCGACACTGTGATGCGCACCATCGACAGGGTTGAGAAAACCCTTGGCGCATGGTGATTCAGCGCCGTGGATCAACATAGGCATGTCAGCGTCGAGAGGCTACAGCTCGCCGCACAACATGATCGTAAAAAATGTATTAGTGCACATGACTGTTGTTTTAGTGCACGTTACACATAGAAACAAATGAAGGACGTAAGAGGAAGCTATCTCCCGTTCGTCATCAAACATACATTGTTCCCTCTCGAAACCACAAGCCTTCTAGTGAGTTGCTCCAGTTTGTGGGGGTGTGTGTCCAAACTTTCGTCAAACAGGACAATTTTTTACCACATCAACTTGGTGGCATGACATTACATCAAGCAAGGTTTCATGTTTTCTAAGCATTTTTTAATTTTTTGGAATTAAAATGCCATGGCACTCCATACATGTGTCCATTCCGTGAGACCAATATGTTTAAAAATTCCTTCTAATTTACTGCACATGGATTTAACTCGCACACAAGTACACAGATCTGATTTTTCAAACCGTTATGGTTAGCCGTTGCATGTAGATGTAGTTCAAATTTGAATTACGGTCATTGAATGGGTCGAAAATCACTTAAATGTCTTCAAAAGGTCAAATGACCCCTGAAATTTTCCAAATTTTCACATGACAGTTGTATTAGTGGATGTTACACGTAGAAAAAATTTGAAGGCCGTAAGAGGAAGCTATCTCCCGTTCGTCATCAAACAGGCATTGTTCCCTCTTAGAACCACGAGCCTTCTAGTGAGTTGCTCCCGTTTGTGAGGGGTGTGTGTGTGTCCAAACTTTTGTCAAACAGACCAATTTTTTACCACATCATCTTGGTGGCATCACATTACATCAAGCAAGGTTTCATGTTTTTCTGATCATTTTTTATTTTTTTGGAATTAAAATGCCATGGCACTCCATGAACGTGTCCATGCCGCGGGACCAATATGTTTGAAATTTCCTTCTAACTTACTACACATGGAATTAACATGCACACAAGTACACAAATATGATTTTTCAAACTGTTATGGTTTGCCGTTGCATGTAGATGTAGTCCAAATTTGAATTACGGTCATTACATGGCTAGAAAATCACTTAAATGTCTTCAAAAGGTCAAATGACCCTTGAAATTTTCCAAATTTTCACACGACAATTGTATTAGTGCACGTTACACGTAGAAAATTTTTTGAAGGCCGGAAGAGGAAGCTATCTCCCGTTCATCATCAAACATGCATTGTTCCCTCTCGGAACCACGAGTCTTCTAGTGAGTTGCTCCGGTTTGTGAGGGCTGTGTGTCCAAACTTTCGTCAAACAGGCCAATTTTTTTACCACATCATCTTAGTGGCATGACATTACATCAAGCAAGGTTTCATCTTTTTCGGATCATTTATTAATTTTTTGGAAATAAAATGCCATGGCACTCCATGCATGTGTCCATGCCGTGTGACCAATATGTTTGAAAATCCTTCTAATTTACTGCATATGGAATTAACTTGCACACAAGTACACAAATATGATTTTTCAAACTGTTATGGTTAGCCATTGCATGTACATGTAGTTCTAATTTTAGTTACGGTCATTAAATGTCTAGAAAATAACTTAAATGTCTTCAAAAGATCAAATGATCCCTGAAATTTTCCAAATTTTTACATGACAGTTTTTTTTACCACATCATCTTGGTGGCATGACATTACATCAAGCAAGGTTTCATGTTTTTTGATCATTTTTTATTTTTTTTTGAAATTAAAATGCCATGGCACTCCATGCATGTGTCCATGTCGTGAGACAAATATGTTTGAAAATTTCTTTTAATTTGCTGCATATGGAATTAGCTCGCACACAAGTACACAAATATGATTTTTCAAACCGTTATGGTTAGCCATTGCATGTACATGTAGTTCTAATTTGAATTAGGTCATTAAATGGTTAGAAAATCACTTAAATGTCTTCAAAACGTCAACTAACCCCTGAAATATTCCAAATTTTCACATGATAGTTGTATTAGTGCACGTTACACGTAAAACAAATTTGAAGGCCGTAAAAGGAAGCTATCTCTCGTTCGAACATGCATTGTTCCCTCTCGGAACCACGAGCCTTCTAGTGAGTTGCTTCAATTTGTGAGGGGTGTGTGTCCAAACTTTCGTCAAACATGCCAATTGTTTTACCACATAATCTTGGTGGCATGACATTACATCAACCAAGGTTTCATGTGTTTCTGACTTTTTTTTAATTTTTTAGAATTTAAATGCCATGGCACTCAATGCTTAATTGTGTCATAGCCGTTAGACCAATATGTCTGAAAATTCCTTCTAATTTACTGCACATGGAATTAAATCGCACAAAAGTACAAGAAATATGAATTTTCAAACCGTTATGGTTAGCTATTGCATGTAAATGTAGTTCAAATTTCAATCACGGTCATTAAATGGCTAGAAAATCACTTAAATGTCTTAAAAGGTCAAATGACCCCTGAAATTTTCCAAAATTTGACATGACAGTTGTATTAGTACTACAAATTTTCTCGTCATTTAAAACACCAGCCGTTGCCACTTTACTCCAAATTCGTCTTTCACAGCTAATAAAAAATATCTACAACATCACACACATTTGTTTTGTAGGAATCATTTGCGATGAAAATTTCTGGGTCTATTTAAATCTTCCTCCTTAAGCTTTGCTGGCTTGTCTGCTCTAGTGCCGGCAACCCCCAAATCCACAAATCCCGATCCCCATTCCCGCACCCCTTTCTTGCAAAGATGACATCGTGGAAACGCTTCGTCAAGGACCGTACGATGGCTGCGTCCCCCCCGAGCGCCGCCGCCTGCGCCGAAAGCGCCGCCGCCTACGCCGAGAGTGCTGCCGCATCCGCATTGAGCGTGGCCGCTTCCACCGAGAGGGCGTCTGCGGCCGCCGAGCCAGCTGCAGCTGCTGCTACGACGGCGGCTGCAAACACCGACAGTGCTCGAGCTGCCGTCCGTGCCGCCGATGTCGCCCTGGCCCGGGTCGAGGCCATCCACACCAAGAGATTCTAGGACACCTCAGAATCCAGCATGCACCCCATGTCTGAATAGGCGGCGGTGGCCATGGAGCACCTGCTTCCTCGTGAGGTCGTCGAGCGGGAGCTGGAGATGCAGGAGGCGGCGGTGATCAGGAGTGCCGAGAGGAGGAGTTGCGCATGGCCCAAGTCGAGGTAGAGAAGAGTCTATCCATCGATGAATCGACGATGGAGTACCAACGCGAGCTCTGGCGCAGCCACTACAATGAGTACTACAACCTTGAGGGCGGCGTCGAGGACGAGGACGAGGACGCGGTCAACTTCTGCAGGGGGGACGCGGAGTCCACCAACGGCAGGATGTCGCCAGGACAAGTCATCGACGTCGCATCTCACACTGGCTATGCATAGGCCGGCGCGGCGGCAGATATGTTAAAATTATTCATACTTAGTCTTTGTTTTTAATGCTGGTCTTTTGTTAGAGCAATGTTTAGGTCAACCGGCTCAGCTTAATTACTAAAATTGATCGATTCATTAAGTCTGGTCTGTGTGCTGTACGCTCTTTTGTGTGCCCAAATTAGCAAGCGATGTTAAATTATGCAATGACGTACCCCGGGAAATTTCCACCAAAATTTGAATTATCAAACTCATACCATGCGCGTTAAGCAGAAGAATCGTTTCCGATGCACACTATCATTCAAAGTGAATGGTGTCCGGCGGCACCGCGCGCAAAGTTTCCCTCTACATTTCGACATTTTTGTCCTACCGCCAAAATATCTACCCTTCCCCATCCCCTTTTCCCCCCGACCACAAGTCTCATTTCCCTTGTTTTCCCGTTCCTTCCTTCCTTCCTTCCTTCCTAAGCTATAGCTGCTTCCTTGCTTGCTTCCTCGCTCTCGCCATCTCGCATCCTACCGCCGGGGTTGCCATGGTCTTCTTCAAAGACCTCTCCAGCGGTTCCTCCTCCTCCGACGACTCCTTCACCACCCGGGTATGCCTCTCTACTCTCTCTCGGGCTATGATTGGGAATGAAGGATTTTTACACGGCGGTCGATTTGAGTCATTTCTTCCTCTTGTAGTTCCCTAGGACCATCAGTTGCAATGAATGGAGCGGGGTGGCTGAAGACCTATCTGCTCGTTGTCACCATCAATCTCCATGCGTGAAGCTAGTTGCGTTTGAATCTATGGATAGAGGGAGGAAGTTTCTGGCATGTGCAGAGAGGGTTAGACCCTCTTTCATTGTTACAAATCATTTGTTAGATGTGCTTTAGACACTGTCACGGTCCCAACGCATTCATACCACACCTTCAACGAAAGACATTCTAAGACAGTGTCACAACTTGTACCTAGTATCTAAAAATGTTGCCATCTCATCAGCGGTGCCATTAGAAAATTATTTGGCACCGCTTCAGCAGCTTGTGGAGCCAACTTGTCCACACATCCGAGCAGAACAGCAGTAAAATACTAAATCTTTATGGCACGAAGGAACTAGGCGTCGGAGCAACTAGGTGCTCCGGAGCTCGGGTCCCTGATTTTTTTCCGCTGCATCGGCTTGCCAGTGCAGGGCACCGGTGCGAGATGTAGCAACAGTTATCTTTACAACGGTTTTGGCATACATATTGGACGACCTTAGTGCTATTAGTTCTATGTTACTAAATGTGTGCATGTACACACCTGTTAGTATCAATTTGCTGTCATCCAAACATTGTCGCTATGTTGATGCAGTTATATTTACCTTCCTCTTAAAATGTTCAATTTGTTATTTATAGTACATGAGTAAGAACTTGTAGCGTTGTTGTAGTTAAATTATAGCTTCTGATGTTTTGGAATTTGGTTGTTGTCTCAGTAGCAATTAAACCATTTGCACATTGATCTGTTTGAGAAGATATGTCATAATTAATCTGTTTCTTTAGTTTTTCAAAATAAGTATTGGTGATTTTCTGTGTTGCTATAAACCCATTTTCCCTACAATTGTTACTGATCTAGTTTTAAATATTATAGAGTGGCCACAGTCTTTGAAGATGTGCCTAGCAAAGCTCTAGAGGATGTATCAGGAAGAGAACCGAGGTAGGCTTAGAGAAAGTGTTGTCAACACTGAAGAATATTTGAAGATGCGGGATAAAAAGAGGAAGGTGGAGTATGAGCTCAGATTTTTTAAATCAGACTTTGCTAAGATGGTGCTGGCGAAGGAGGAGGCATTTTCCCAGCTGGCCAGTGCAAAACAGGTTCTTACTGAACTGAAAGCAGAGGTGGATAAGGTGAGCCTGGATGATCTCGATTAGGGAAATGAATATACTGTTCTAATATTGTTCTTATGAAGTTGAACTATCTATATGTTGTACTGTGCTGTTTGCTGGTAGCTATCGTACTGTGGTGTTAAAATGTATCTATGTGTCCGATATGAAATTGGCAAACACCTGTTCGATATGAAATGTGAATTTGCGTAATACTGAAATTATTAATTGTAAACTAATAAGCCTGCTAAATGGGTCCTGAAACTTTGCAAACGGTTCTAGAAGTAAAAGCGCTTGTGATGGATAGTGTCGGATTTCGGGTTCCGCAAACCCCTGATAGGTACCAACTCTGGGGTGCATGCGGAGATCTCAACCTACCCAGCCTGCCTACTCGCGATCTTCCTAAGCCTAGCGCGTCGAGATCAAAGGGACAGAGAGACACAACAGTTTATCCTGGTTCGTGCCACCTTGCGGTGTAATACCCTACTCCAGCGTTTTGGTGGATTACCTCGAGGGGCTAAGGATGAATTAATACAGTGGATGAACTGGCCTCAGGAGGTGAGGTGTTCTTGAGCTCTAGAGAGCTGGTGTAGTGGTTGGATGAGAAGGGACCTGATCTCGTCGTCCCCTCTTCTTTGGTGGTGGCTAAGTCCTATTTATAGTGGCCTTCGTCCTCTTCCCAAATGTTGGCGGGAAGGGATCCCACAACGGCCAGATTTGAAGGGGGACAAGTAGTACATCCTATACCGACTAAAGTGGTCTTTGCCTGCGAAAAGCCTCTGGTCGTGACGCTACGATGGGCTCGGTGATGACCTCCATCCTGCCGTTCCGGCGGTCTTGGTCTTGTTGCACCAGAATGGGAACATTTGGCTGATTCCTTGGGACTTCGCTCCTGCCACTTGCCTCCTTTGCACCAAAGGGGAAACTGGCGCTCTGCGCCCGCTCGCGTCCGCCTGGCCTAGGTCGTCATGGCTCATGTCAGCTGAGCCTCGTGAGGTGCACCTTGCATAAAAATCTCCGCCCCTCGGGAGCCAGCCTGAGGAGGCCGATCCCTCAGGGATCTTGGCGTCGTCCGCCTCGCGAGGCTTGGCCCCTCGCGAGGGTATTGAGCTACCGATGCTAAAGCTGGGCTGTACCAGGCCGCTGATGGAGCCACGCAATGGGCCGCAAGCAGGCAAGTCTGGGTACCCCCATATCCAGAACGCCGATAGTAGCCCCCGGGCCCAAGGCGCGCTCGGACTTGGCTTCTAGGCGAAGGCAAAGGGCAAGTGTGGAGCGCTGCGGACTCTAACCAACTATGGCCTTGAACGACGTGTGGCGATTAATGGGATGTGGGCATCTCCACTTCCTCATGCTACCTCGGCAACCGTTCAACTTGAGGGGTCGATGCTGCATGCAGAAGATCATCATGGGGCGAGGTCATGGAGGCTGACGGTTGGCCTCCCTTTGGCTATAAAAGAGGGTGAGGGCCCCTTGCTCATTTCTTCCTGTGTCTTCTCGCTGCTCGTTTCTTCTCCTTCACTGTCTTGCTCCTACTTCCATGGCGCCGATCAGGAGGTTTTCTGCGGCTGAAAAGGGAAAGGCTCCTCAGGAGGGGCCTGATCCTCTCCCACCTAAAAATCGGCTCCGCCTTCCTCACGACATCGGCGCGAAGCAGGAGGTGACCAGGCCTTGGCAATCGAGGCCTCTGCCCGGCTTACCCCTTCCTCTATACACCCGCGCCCGGGATGAGATGCGTGCCATCGAGCTATTCCAGGCGGCGAAGGTCGAGTCATTGTTGTCCTGCCTGCCAAGCCACGGACCCACGCCGAGGGTAGCTCGCGAGACTTCGTGGTGTGGGCAGCGATGCCGCCCGACTCGTGGATCCGGCTCCCGAGTTTCTTTGCCAATGAGCTGCCTCCAAGGGGGCTGCTTGAGTTGTGGCTGCAGCATGCCGTGTGCTGTAGCCTGGCCACCGGAGCTGAGGTCGAGGTAGTGCCCCCTGGTGATGTCTTCATGACCCGCGGGTGGGGCGAGGTCGCCCGAGCCTGCCGTGCAGCGGGGGCCCTCATGATCCACTTTGCATACGAGGGCGCCTCCACTCTATTCTTCAAGGTCTTCGACAAGGAGGGCCAGCGGCTGGAATGCTGCCCCGGGGGAAGCAGCCCGCGGAATGCGTAAAAGGGTGCCACATCTGCTTCCGTCCCCGCCAGCACCTCCTCCAACAGCAGCGGCGACTCTTGGGAATCCAGCGATTCTCCTGAGCCCAGCGATGACAGCAACGTGCCGCCAAGTGGTACGTTTTGAGCTTGCGTTGGTTTTCCTTGAAGAGGAAAGGTTGATGCAGCAATAGTAGCGTAAGTATTCCCCTCAGTTTTTGAGAACCAAGGTATCAATCCAGTAGGAAGCTCCTCAAAAGTCCCACGCACCTACACAAACAAACAAAGAACTCACAACCAACGCAATAAAGGGGTTGTCAATCCCTTCACGGCCACTTGCGAAAGTGAGATCTGGTAGAGATAGTATGATAAGATAAATATATTTTTGGTATTTCATGATATAGATTGGAAAAATAAAGATGCAAATAAAAGTAGATTGAAAGCTTATATGATAAAAGATAGACCCGGGCGGCATAGGTTTCACTAGTGGCTTCTCTCAAGATAGCATAAGTATTACGGTGGGTGAGCAAATTACTGTCGAGCAATTGATAGAAAAGCGAATAATTATGAGATTATCTAGGCATGATCATGTATATAGGCATCACGTCCACAACAAGTAGACCGACTCCTGCCTGCATCTACTACTATTACTCCACACATTGACCGCTATGCAGCATGCATCTAGAGTATTAAGTTCATAAGAACAGAGTAACGGATTAAGAAAGATGACATGATGTAGAGGGATGAACTCAAGCAATATGATATAAATCCCATCTTTTTATCCTCGATGGCAACAACACAATACGTGCCTTGCAACCCCTATTGTCACAGGGTAAGGACACCGCAAGATTGAACCCAAAGCTAAGCACTTCTCCCATGGCAAGAAAGATCAATCTAGTAGGCCAAACCAAACTGATAATTCGAAGAGACTTGCAAAGATAACTCAATCATACGTAAAAGAATTTAGATGAGATTCAAATATTTCTCATAGATAAACTTGATCATAAACCCACAATTCATCGAATCTCGACAAACACACTGCAAAAAGAGTTACATCGAATAGATCTTCACAAGAGAGGGGGAGAACATGGTACTGAGATCCAAAAATAGAGAAGAAGCCATCTAGCTAATAACTATGGACCCGAAGGTCTGTGGTAAACTACTCACAACTGATCGGAGGGGCTATGGTGTTGATGTGGAAGCCCTCCATGGTCGATTCCCCCTCCGGCGGAGCGCCGGCGAAGACTGCAAGATGGGATTTCGCGGATACAGAAGGTTACTGTGGTGTAAATAGTTTTTCGTTGGCTCCTTGGATGTTTTCGGGGTACGTGGGTATATATAGGAGGAAGAAGTAGGTCGGTGGCCGCCCGAGGGGCCCATGAGATAGGGGGCGCGCCCTGAAGGGGTGGGCTGGCCCTCCACCCTCGTGGCCGCCTTGGCTGCTTCTTGGCTTGCACTCCAAGTCCTCTGGATCACGTTTGTTCCAAAAATCACGCTCCCGAAGGTTTCATTCCGTTTGGACTCCGGTTGATATTCCTTTTTTTCGAAATACTGAAATAGGCAAAAAAAACAGCAATACGGGTTGGGCCTCCGGTTAGTAGGTTAGTCAAAAATGATATAAATGTGTAAAATAAAGCCCATAAACATCCAAAAGGGGTAATATAATAGCATGGAACAATCAAAAATTATAGATACGTTGGAGACGTATCAAGCATCCCCAAGCTTAATTCCTGCTCGTCCTCGAGTAGGTAAATGATAAAAACAGAATTTTTGATGTGGAATGCTACCTAGCATAATTCTCAATGTAAATTTCTTTATTGTGGCATGATTGTTCAGATCCAAATGATTAAAAATAAAAGCTTATAAAACATAAAAAATAATAATGCTTCGAAGCATACTAGCAAATAATCATGTCCTATCAAAATAGCATAGCCAAAGAAAGCTTATCCCTACAAAATCATATAGTTAGGCCATGCTTCATTTTCATTACACAACATACTCCCATTGTGAACAACCCCGATAACGAGCCGAGAAATTGGTTCATACTTTTTAACACGCTTTAGCTTTTTCAACTCTTACGCAATACATGAGCACAAGCCATGGACATAGCACTATGGTGGTATTTGGTGGTGGTTGTGAGGACAAAAAGGGAGAAGATAGTCTCACATCAACTAGGCGTATCAACGGGCTATGGAGATGCCCATCAATAGATATCAATGTGAGTGAGTAGGGATTGCCATGCAACGGGTGCACTAGAGCTATAAATGTATGAAAGCTCAATAAAAGAAACTAAGTGGGTGTGCATCCAACTCGCTTGCTCACGAAGACCTAGGGCATTTTGAGGAAGCCCATCATTGGAATATACAAGCCAAGTTCTATAATGAAAAATTTCCACTTAGTATATGAAAGTGACAACATAGGAGACTCTCTATCATGAAGATCATGGTGCTACTTTGAAGCACAAGTGTGGTAAAAGAGTAGTAGCATGGCCCCTTCTCTCTTTTTCTCTCATTTATTATTATTTTTCTCTCTTTTTTTCTTCTTTTTTTCTTTTTTCTCTTTTTTTCTTTGGCCTTTTTTTAAGTCCGAAGTCTCATCCCGACTAGTCTTCATCATCCTTTCCTCACTAGGATAATGCTCTAATAGTGAAGATCATCACACTTTTATTGATTTTACTCAAAACTAGAACAAGATATGACTCTATATGAATGCCTCCGGCGGTGTACCGGGATATGTAATGAATCAAGAGCGACATGTATGAAAATTATGAAGGTGGCTTTGCCACATACGATGTCAACTACATGATCATGCAAAGAGCAATATGACAATGATGAAGCGTGTCAAAAAAAAACGGAACATTGGAAAGTCGCATGACAATATATCTCAGAATGGCTATGGAAATGCCATAATAGGTAGGTATGGTGGTTGTTTTGAGGAAGGTAAATAATGGTTGCATGATACCGGCGAAAGTTGCGCGACACAATAGAGGCTAGCAAAGTGGAAGGGTGAGTGTGTGTATATCCATGGACTCACATTAGTCATAAAGAACTCATATACTTATTGCAAAAGTCTACTTAGCCCTCGAAGCAAAGTACTACTACGCATGCCCCAAGAGGGATAGATTGGTAGGAAAAGACCATCGCTCATCCCCGACTGCCACTCATAAGGAAGACAATCAAAAGAGCACCTCATGCAACAAATTTGTCACACAACTTTTACCATATGCGCATGCTACGGGACTTGCCAACTTCAACACAAGTATTTATCAATTTCATAATTACCTACTAGCATGACTCTAACATTACCACCTCTATATCTCAAAACAATTATCAAGTATCAAGTTGATCCTAGTGTTTTATGCACTTTCTATGATAGTTTTTATTATACCCAACTTGGATGCTCATCATTCTAGGACCAAATTTATAACCATAGAAAATACCATGCTGTTCTAAAATACTCTCAAAATAATATAAGTGAAGCATGAGAGATCAACAATTTCTTCAAAATTAGGCCACCACCGTGCTCTAAAACATATAAGTGAAGTACTAGAGCAAATACTATCTAGCTCAAAAGATATAAGTGAAGCACATAGAGTATTCTAGCAAATTCTAATAAGGTGGGCTTCACCCAAAAGGTGTGTACAGCAAGGATGATTGTGGAAAACTAAAAAAGCAAAGACTAATGTCATACAAGACGCTCCAAGCAAAACACATATCATGTGGCGAATAAAAATATAGCTCTAAGTAAAGTTACCGATGAACGAAGACGAAAGAGGGGATGCCTTCCGGGGGCATCCCCAAGCTTAGGATTTTGGCTATTCTTGGATATCTTGGGGTTCCATGGGCATCCCCAAGCTTAGGCTTTTGTCACTCCTTATTCCATAGTCCATCAAATCTTTACCCAAAACTTGAAAACTTCACAACACAAAACTCATCAGGAAATCTCTTAAGCTCCGTTAGTGAAAGAAAACAAAACCACCACATAAGGTACTGTAATGAACTCATTATTTATTTAAATTGGTGTTAAACCTACTGTATTCCAAGTTCTATATGGTTCATACTACTTAATACTAGCCATAGATGCATCAAAATAAGCAAACAACACACGAAAGGCAGAATCTGTCAAAAACAGAACAGTCTGTATCAATCTGTAACTAACGCAAACTTCTGGAACTCTAAAAATCCTACCAACATAGTAATTCCTGGACAATTTGTCTATTGATCTACAGCAAAAATAATCAACGCAAAAGCACGTTTCTGTGATTTAACAAACCTAATTTCATGCGTGCAAAGTTCCTGTTTTTCAGCAGAATCAAATTAACTATCATCATAGGTTATCCTATAGGTTCTACTTGGCACAAACACTAATTAAAACATAAAAACACATCTAAACAGAAGGTAGTTGCAAAAGTTATTACTAAACAAAAACAAAAACAAAAAACACAAATAAAATTGGGTTGCCTCCCAACTAGGGCTATCGTTTAACGCCCCTAGCTAGGCATAAAAGCGAAGATAGATCTACGTAGTGACATTTTTGACACTCAATTCATAAGTAGCCCGCATGATAGATTCATAAGGTAATTTAACTTTCTTTCTTGGAAAGTGCTCCATGCCTTTCCTTAATGGAAATTGGAATCTAATATTCCCTTCCTTCATATCAATAATCGCGCCAATCGTTCTAAGGAAAGGTCTACCAAGAATAATAGGGCAAGAAAGATTGCAATCTATATCAAGAAAGATAAAATCTATGGGCACCAAATTTCTATTTGCAACAATGATAACATCATTGATCCTTCCCATTGGCTTTTTAATGGTGGAATCCGCAAGGTGCAAATTTAAAGAGCAATCATCAAGATCATGGAAACCTAGAATATCACATAAAGTTTTCGGAATCGTGGAAACACTAGCACCCAAATCACACAAAGCAAAACACTCATGATCTTTAATTTTAATCTTTATAGTAGGTTCCCACTCATCATTAAGTTTTCTAGGTATAGAAACTTCCAAATTAAGTTTTTCATCATAAGATTGCATCAAGGCATCAAGAATATGTTTGGTAAAAGCTTTTTTTGACTATAAGCATGAGGAGAATTCACAATGGATTGCAACAAGGAAATACAACCTTCTAAAGAACAATTATCATAATTAAAATCCTTGAAATCCGAGATAGTGGGTTCAATGCTATTTAAAGTCATGACCTCTCTAATCCCACTTTTACCAAATTTAGCAACAAGGAATTACTAAAGTTGACTCATTTCCAGTCCCATTATTATCAAGATTCATATTGCAAAACAAAGATCTAATAGGGGACACATCAATAACTTTAAGATCTTCATCATTATTTTCATTGAAACTAAAAGAATACGCCTTGAGAGACTCATTGCACTCATCAATGGAAATTCTCATTGCTTTGAGAGACTCATTGATATCATGTTTAGGAGGAGTAGATCTAAGTTTAAGAGAATCAACATCAAGCGAGAGTCTATCAACGTTCCTAGCCAAATCATCAATTTTAAGTAATTTTTCTTCAAGTAAAGCATTAAAATTATTTTGAGAGATCATAAATTCTTTCACAATATTAATAAAATCAGAGGGTATTCTATTAAAATTACCATAAGAATTATTGTAGGAATTTCCATAATTATTAGAGGGATTACTAGGGAACGGTCTAGGATTAAAGTTTCCTTTATAAGCATTGTTAGAGAAACTATTCCTACCAAAAAAATCACATCCATAGATTCATTATTATTCTGAATCAAAGTAGACAAAGGCATATCATTGGGATCAATAGGAGCACTCTTAGTAGCAAACAATTTCATAAGTTCTTCCATCTTTCCACTCAAAACATAGATTTCTTCTATAGCATGCACTTTTTTACTAGTACATCTTTTGGTATGCCATTGAGAATAAGTAGCCATAATATTATCAAGAAGTTTTGTAGCATCTCCTAACGCGATTTCCTTAAACATGCCTCCTGCGGCCGAATCTAAAAGATTTCAAGAAGCAAAGTTCAATCCGGCATAAAAATTTTGTATGATCATCCATAAATTGAAACCATGAGTAGGGCAATTGTGATTCATGAATTTCATTCTTTCCCAAGATTGGGAAACATGCTCATGATCAAGTTGTTTAAAATTCATAATATCGTTCCTAAGAGTGATGATCTTAGCGGGAGGAAAATACTTAGAGATAAAAGCATCTTTGCACTTATTCCAAGAATCAATACTATTTTTAGGCAAAGACGAAAACCAAACTTTAGCACGATCTCTAAGTGAAAACGGGAATAACTTCAATTTAACAATATCATTATCCGTATCTTTCTTCTTTTGCATATCGCACAAATCAACAAAGTTGTTTAGATGGGTAGCGGCATCTTCACTAGGAAGGCCGATGAATTGATCTTTCATAACAAGATTCGGCAAAGCAGTTTTGATTTCACAAGACTCAACATCATTAAGGGGAGCAATCGGAGTACTAAGGAAATCATTATTATTGGTATTGGAGAAATCACACAATTTGGTATTATCTTGCGCCATGGCAACAAGTAATCCAACACACAAGCAAACAGAAAAAGGCAAGCGAAAGAGAGAGGAGAAGATTGGGAAAGAGAGGGCAAATAAAGCGGCAAGGGTGAAGTGGGGGTAGAGGAAAACGAGACGCAAATGGCAAATAATGTAAATGCGGGGGAGATGAGTTTGTGATGGGTACTTGGTATGTCTTGACTTGAGCGAAGACCTCCCCGGCAACGGCGCCAGAAATCCTTCTTGCTATGTTTTGAGCTTGCATTGATTTTCCTTGAAGAGGAAAGGGTGATGCAGCAATAGTAGCGTAAGTATTTCCCTCAGTTTTTGAGAACCAAGGTATCAATCCAGTAGGAGGCTCCACAAAAGTCCCACACACCTACAGAAACAAACAAAGAACTCGCAACCAACGCAATAAAGGGGTTCTCAATCCCTTCACGGCCACTTGCGAAAGTGAGATCCGATAGAGATAGTATGATAAGATAAATATATTTTTGGTATTTTATGATATAGATTGGAAAATAGAGATGCAAATAAAAGTAGATTGAAAGCTTATATGATAAAAGATAGACCCGGGGGCCATAGGTTTCACTAGTGGCTTCTCTCAAGATAGCATAAGTATTACGGTGGGTGAATAAATTACTTTCGAGCAATTGATAGAAAAGCTAATAATTAAGAGATTATCTAGGCATGATCATGTATATAGGCATCACGTCCGCAACAAGTAGACCGACTCCTGCCTACATCTACTACTATTACTCCACACATTGACCGCTATCCAGCATGCATCTAGATTATTAAGTTCATAAGAACAGAGTAACGCATTAAGAAAGATGACATGATGTAGAGGGATAAACTCAAGCAATATGGTATAAACCCCATCTTTTTATCCTCGATGGCAACAATACAATACGTGCCTTGCAACCCCTATTGTCACTGGGTAAGGACACTGCAAGATTGAACCCAAAGCTAAGCACTTCTCCCATGGCAAGAAAGATCAATCTAGTAGGCCAAACCAAACTGATAATTCGAAGAGACTTGCAAAGATAACTCAATCATACATAAAAGAATTCAGAGGAGATACAAATATTTCTCATAGATAAACTTGATCATAAACCCACAATTCATCGGATCTCCACAAACACACCGCAAAAAGAGTTACATAGAATAGATCTCCACAAGAGAGGGGGAGAACATGGTATTGAGATCCAAAAAGAGAGAAGAAGCCATCTAGCTAATAACTATGGACCCGAAGGTTTGTGGTAAACTACTCACAACTCATCGGACGGGCTATGGTGTTGATGTAGAAGCCCTCCATGGTCGATTCCCCCTCCGGTGGAGCACCGACGAAGGCTCCACGATGGGATCTCGTGGATACAAGAGGTTATGGTGGTGGAAATAGTTTTTTGTTGGCTCCCTGGATGTTTTCGGGGTACGTGGGTATATATAGGAGGAAGAAGTAGGTCGGTGGCCGCCTGAGGGGCCCACGAGATAGGGGGCGCGCCCTGTAGGGGTGGGCACGCCCTCCACCCTTGTGGCCACCTCGGCTGCTTCTTGGCTTGCACTCCAAGTCCTCTGGATCACATTTGTTCCAAAAATCACGCTCCCGAAGGTTTCATTCCATTTGGACTCCGTTTGATATTCCTTTTCTTCGAAATACTGAAATAGGCAAAAAAACAGCAATACGGGCTGGGCCTCTGGTTAGTAGGTTAGTCCCAAAAATGATATAAATGTGTAAAATAAAGCCCATAAACATCCAAAAGGGGTAATATAATAACATTGAACAATAAAAAATTATAGATACGTTGGAGACGTATCACCAAGCTCCCGCCACGGTCGGAGCACGGTAGCGGCCGCCGCTCGGCACCGTCGGGGACACGCACTGGCCTAGTAGAAACTCTTCTTCGTTTGTTTCCCTGCGTGGAATTAGAATTTGCCCCGCGGGGCGTGTAAGGATCGACATGTTTTAAATCCAGCATCACTCCTTTGGTTTTATGATGAAATCGCATGTCCCAATCTCGCATGATTCCTCCCCTTTATTCCCCTTAGGCAGCATAGCGCTCTACACCAGCGGGACCCAGTCCCCAGGCAGGCTTCTGTCATCGCTAGTATGCCAGGTCGTGATGCCGTGGTAAAGGCTAGGAGGTGAGCGGCCCGAGGCCTGGTGAGAGCTCGAGAGGCGCGATGATCACGAGGTCCCCCTTGGCGTGCAAGCAGCTCCCCAAGAAATGGAAAGGGGAGTAAAGCTGCCGGAGTGGGGGTGCGAGACTAGGGTGAGCGGGTTGCGAGTCTCATATCACGGCGCATATGACTTATCTTTTAGCAGACTTGTCGTGATTTCCCTGAGTGGTGCCCGTTTATGCACCTGTGGTAGTATCACTAGGCGGGCCCCACGACGATCACTCTCTTCCCTTGCTTGCCTAGGTGCTCTATGTCCTCGGGTCCCAGCCCACAAGCAAGCTCAACCGCCGCTGGTATGCCAGGTCACGATGCCGTGGTCAAGGTCAGGGGGTGAGGGCTGGAGAGCCAGTAGGAGCTCCTGAGGCACGGTGCTCAGGAACCCCCTTTAACGTGCAAGCGACTTGCGAGGTAAAGTGGTGACCGTCGGGGTCTGCCAGTAGATTGTCCTTGGGTGAACCTGCAAGTTAGCTGGCAGGAGAGATAGCAATTCCTTACGGAGCAGACTGCCTGTCCCTGGACCCTTCACAGGAAGATGAAGGCACCGAGGACCTGGTGAGGTGGCGTGCACGGGATGGGCCGTGAGCTAGAGCTCGGTCCTCGGGTTTGTCAGTGTTGCAGGGACGGACCCAAGTACAAGCGCCATGCCAATGTGGGCAGCCCCCATTGCGGGACGGGCAAAGGACAAGTCAACAAGCGTAAGGTGACCACGAGGCGGTTAAGATTTGAAGTGAGCAGGCAATGATCATAGATAAGTTCATGAGAGATAGTTACGTGACTCCGACCGATGCAAAAGGATACATACCGCAGGGACGGGCCCATGCAACTTGGGGATAATGCAGCCCGAGGGGCGCCACCAAACTGAACAAACTAAAATGATGTCACCTGGCACCATTGCTGAAGAGATGTCGGGATAGCGGAAGGCACGCGCCACTGAGGTCATCCCTCACGAGCCGCCTTGGCCCTGAGCCTCGGGAGGCTCGGGGGCCTGGGGGGCTCCTGAAGGTGCATCTTCATCTCTGCCAGGATCGCCTAATGCCTGGCCTCCCGAGCCGCCTGGACGTCCCGCATGCGGTGCTGGAATGCCACAGCCGCGCTCGGCAGGTCGAAGGGCATGCGAACGTAGCTGCGAGGCGGAGCCTCGCATCGGCCTACATGAGACAGCTGGAAGAGCTGCCGATATGCGTTGAGCCCCGGGATGTCAATGCAGATGCGGAACTCCTTATCCTCTTCAGGGCAATGAGCAGCGCCCCGTGGTGGGCAGGGATCGCCCTGCAGAACCCATGCCTCTTGAATCTCCTGGACTGCCTTGTTGATGAACTCCTGAGCGCCTGACGCCTTATGCCCTGCGCCTTCTCCTGGGAAGCGTGCACTAAAGCGTGCCTCACGTGGTGCCCGAGGAGAGCCCTCGAGCCCAGCCTGAGAGGGGCGCCGGGCGCGCCTTCCTATGTGATAGGTGATGGCACCCCATCCAGGGACGTGAGGCTCAGTGCAGCGCTGTCGGGTGATGCTTTCTCGTGAGATCCCTGACCTAGCTGCAGCTTCTTTGTCTTGGGGGCAACCTTAGGAGGGAGGAAACCGCCCTCATCTTCAGGGTTCTCAACTACTGCAGCCTAGCAGGCATGCTCGAGGGAGCACACCGCGTCCCCTGCAGGCGACCGTGATGATGCCGCCGCTCCCTGACATCTTGAGGACGTTGTAGCCATGGTGCATTGCTGCCATGAACTTGGCCAGAGCAGGGTACCCAAGGATGGCGTTGTATGGCAGACAAATGTCGGCGACATCAAAGTCGATGAGTTCGGTGTGGTAGTTGTCGCGCTCGCCGAAGGTGACAGGGAGACGAATCTTCCCTATCGGATGTGTGGAACCGTCGATCACTCCTGAGAACGGCTTGGTAGGCTGAAGATGGTGATATGGCACTTGGAGTCTGTTGAATGCTTGGACAGAGAGAACGTTGAGCCCTGCTCCACCATCGATGAGAGTCTTGGTGACGACCACATTGCTGATGACAGGCGAGCAGAGCATAGGGAGCGCGCTAGCAGTGGCCGCGCACTTGAGTTGATCGGAGGAGTTGAAGGTCATGGCGTATTTTGACCACTTGAGCCGACGAGTTGCCTCGGGCTTTGGGAGCGCTGCGTTCACCTCGCACACAAACTGCATGAAGATGCGGTGAGAGGCTGGGGCCTGAGAGCCGCCCAGGATGCAAGCGATGCTCGAGGCTCCTGGAAGCCCCCAGCCCCCTCGTCCTGGTGATGATCTTTTGTTCCTTCTTGGTGGTGGAGGTAGCAGAGGAAGAGCAGCATTGCCCTGAGGCCGTTCCTCGCGAGGTTGGTCCCCAGGCGCCGTCGCGAGGCTGGCACTGCCAGCAGTCCTACCGACACTGGTCGCGCCACTCCTGGCAATGGTCGCGGCCGTCCCAGCGTCCTCCACCTCGGCCACCTCCGCGACCGTAGCCTCGATTGTTGCGCTCGGGGCGTCGACCGAGGCGCCCATCGCGGAGGGCCCTGAGCTCCCGGCAATCATTTGTGTTGTGACTATGGACGTTGTGGAAGACGCAGAACGGTCGGCTGCTCTTTGATGACTCGGGGTGGTCGCAGCCCCGCTTCATCTCTGGCTCGGCTGCAAGCACAGTTGGTCGCTTGCACTTCAAGTCCTTGGCCTTGGCTTTCTTGTCTTCTGGGTCAGTGTCAGGGAGCTCGAGGAGGGAGAGGCGTCCCTCCTCAGCCCTCGCACACTTGTTCGTCAAGTTGAACATCTCCAGGGTTGTGCAGAGGTCCTCCTGAATGGCGAGATCCTCCTTCATCTTGACGTCGCGGACGCCATCATTGAACGCCGAGATGATGGCCTCGTCTGACACCTTGGGGATCTTGAGGTGAACGTTGTTGAAGCGCTGGATGTACTTCTGCAGGGTCTCTCCTGGCTGCTGCTTGATGCGTCGTAGGTCACCCGCGGCCAGCGGGCGGTCGCGAGTGCCCTAGAAGTTGGCAATGAAGTGGTTGCGCATCTTGTCCCAGGAGGAGACAGATCCCATGGGGAGGTTCAGGAGCCAGGAGCGCGCGCCATCCTTGAGGGCCATGGGAAACTAATTCACCATGATCTTCTCGTCGCCGTTGGCCGCCTCGACGCTCAGCCCATAGAGCTGCAGGAACTCAGTGGGGTCGGCAGTGCCGTCATAGTGTGGGGGCTGGTTAGGCTTGAACTTGCCTGGCCAAATGACGTTGCGAAGCTCCAGGGTGAACGCGCGGCACCCTGCTATGGTCACGGGAGCTCGTTGAGGAGGTGGAGCCTGGTCTTGGTGCCCGCGCGCCACCACCATCACTGGTGGCACACGGTCTTGGTGTGGGGGTGCTGGAAGCACAGGTGCATCTTCTTGGGGCCGCTGCACCACTTGGCAGCTCGCCTCTTCACGCGCAGGTGCTTGACACGGAGAGTCGTGCCGCGGTGCCACATGCCTTGGTTCGACGATGGCGCCCTGTGCTGGAGGTGGCGGGGGTGCCCCGTGAGCCACATCGCCCACGGCAGGCGGGTGCTGAGGCAGTAAGCGGGCCGACGCAGTGGAGTCTCCGGCGGCACTGACGAGCTCGGCGATGCGCTTGAGCCACTCCTCATAGAGGTCATCGATTGGGCGGTAGCGGGAGAGCTCCCGCGCCATGAGCAGAGCAGCTTGCGCGTTCGCTGGGTCTTGACGTGTGTGGGAAGACGAAGCAGCCAAGGTCAGCGACGGAGTTGCAGTGCGCCCGTCACGGTGCACCGAGGGGTGCAACAATGAAGCTTGCTGCTCGTGGCCACTAGGGCCCGTGGCAGCGTTGGCTGCCGGTGACAAGGGACGACGAGGGCAGCCGTTGCCCGCCGGAGCTGTCTGAGCAACGCGAGCGGCAAGCACGGCCCGACGCTCAGCGCGTGCCCGACGTGCGTCAGCCATGGAAGCATGGCCCGACGAAAGAGAGGACCCGACGCACCCCTACCTGGTGCGCCAAATGTCGGATTTCGGGTTCCGCAAACCCTTGATAGGTTCGAACTCTGGGGTGCGTGCAGAGATCTCAACCTACCCAGCCTGCCTACTCGTGATCTTCCTAAGCCTAGTGAGTCGAGCTCAAAGGGACAGAGAGACACATCAGTTTATCCTGGTTCGGGCCACCTCGCGGTGTAATACCCTACTCCAGCATTTTGGTGGATTGCCTTGAGGGGCTGAGGATGAACTAATACAGTGGATGAACTGGCCTCAGGAGGTGAGGTGTTCTTGAGCTCTAGAGAGCTGGTGAAGTGGTTGGATGAGAAGGGACATGATCTCGTCGTCCCCTCTTCTTTGGTGGTGGCCAAGTCCTATTTATAGTGGCATTGGTCCTCTTCCCAAATGTTGGCGGGAAGGGATCCCACAACGGCCAGATATGAAGGGGGACAAGTAGTACATCCTATCCTGTCTAAAATGGTCTTTGCCTGCGAAAAGCCTCTGGCCGTGATGCTGCGGTGGGCTCGGTGATGTCTTCCGTCCTGCCGTCCTGGCGGTCTTAGTCTTGTTGCAACAGAATGAAAACCTTTGGTTGATTCCTCGGGACTCCGCGGCTGCCACTTGCCTCCTTTGCACCAAAGGGGAAACTGGCGCTCTGCGCCCGGTCGCGCCCGCCTGGCCTTGGTCATCATGGCTCACGTCAGCCGAGCCTCGTGAGGTGCATCTTGCATAGAACTCTCCGCCCCTCGGGAGCCAGCCTGAGGAGGCCGATCCCTTGGGGGTCTTGGCGTCGTCCGCCTGGCGAGGCTTGGCCCCTCGCGAGGGTCTTGAGCTGCCGATGCTGAAGTTGGGCCGTACCAGGCCGCTGATGGAGCCGCGCAGTGGGCCGCTGCAGGCAAGTCTGGGTACCCCCGTATCCAGAACGCCGACAGATAGCCCAATGCCACACAATTTTCTTCATCAAATCGTGTGTGATGTAGTTGATAAAAGCAAACGGCTAATTAAGGCAGAGCGTGTGTGATAGTTACACCTACCACACACGAGCCTATACATAAACCTGTGTGGGATGTACATACGAACGGAAACGTTTTCCCTGGATTGACTGTGTGGGATGTACATACGAACGGAAACGTTTTCCCTGGATTGACTGTGTGGGTAGTACATATGAACGGAAATATTTTCCCTGGATTGACTGTGTGGGAAGTACATACGAGCAGAAATGTTTTCTCTGGATTGACTGTGTGGGATGTACATAAGAACGGAAACATACTCTTTGGATTGACTGTGTGTGATATACATACGAACGGAAATGTTTTTCTGGGATTCACCATGTGGGATGTACATACGAACGAAAACAATTGGGTTTCGATGCCTCGCCTGATCGCATACGAGCTCATTTTGCCCTAGCCTGTGTGCCAGGAGGGCTTATCCCCGACGGTTTTTGGGTCATGTCGGAAGGACCCCCCTATCACCCACACTCACTTGGCGACGGTTCCAAATGCCGTCGCGGAAAGGGGTTAAAACCCGTTTGTATAGCACCGACGCGTACCAGTGATAAAAGCACAATAATTTTAAATACACGTATGATCCGACGGATGTGCACCAAGACGATGCATCGGTTGGAACCGTCGGTGGATTGTGAGTGCTTTTTATTCATCGGCACTCACCCGGCTAATACCGGTGGGAACGTTGACCACCTCCGCTACCGTCATATTATTTCTGTATCGTGCAACACACATCGACTACTATTACATGCAATAGCTTTTCAACATGTCCCATGTTGTGCTGGACTGCTTTTCTATGTTGCAAACACTCTCCTTCAATTGTGCACCACGTGCCCATGTTGGACCCGCATCATCACTCTCCCATTCTTATCTTGAACATAGAGAGGGCAACCACATCTTCCCCCCTGAGCCTCGTCTCCGACCTCCAGGTCCCTCCCATGGACGTGCCTCCCCCAAGCATGTATCCAAATTGTGTGTTGCACATAATGAGAGAGAGCATCCATGGTCGAATATAGTTGTTGCAAAGACAGTTGCCTGTTGTGAGCTCGGGGAGAGGGTGAAGTTGCGACCATGGACACTAGCCTACTACACGCCCGGGGAGGCAGTGACATGGTCGGATCTCGTTGCTGCAAACTGATAGGCTGGTGCAAGTCCAAGGGAACTTGCATTATCGAGGATGTTGTGACCGCAATGCCGACGATGTTGCTTGGCAGTGCAACGATTGCAACATTGGCTGTGTTGCATTGATAGTGGTGGTACTACGGCAAACGTAACGCTCGACAGACTATGGCTCCGCGCTCGGCGCATGTTGCGATCGCAACACAGACCAAATTGCAAAAGATGGAGAACTTTTTGGAAGAGCGGAACACGAGTGATGTATCAACCACCGAGCGCAACACCAACCATGTTGCAAACAGTTGGGCGCTATCTCAAACTCAATGAAGATTAGACTGCTATCTTACGTGCCATCCAATGGTTGCAAAGGCGGCCGATCAGATTCATAGATCATTCGGCCAACACAAGCTATTTTTGACGAGACTTCAAACGGGCCATATGATATATACTATTCGAGTCCACTAGTGAATGGAATCTATGTATGCAATTGCTGGCTTGAGTAGACTAACCAACATTATTGAAATTAAAAAGTATATCTATTGTACTAAAATTGGTAGAGCCGCATAGTTAACTCCCTATGATTAGATTCTTAAATACAGCATCAACTAAACACGTTATCAATTATGGCCTCTCCCGCTACATAGGTGCTTTATGAGATGTAGTGCATGAAAAGACCCATCAACTAAACTCTTTAATGCATAGATGATTAGATATGTTTAGTTAAGCTTTCTTCATTTAATTATTTAGCAAACTAACTCCTCCCTGCATAGGTATTCTGCATAGGTCTGCGCATTTGACATCATTTCTTTATGAGTCGCCAAGTGCTCTCTCAATGCTTAGCAACTTTTTGCTTATGTGACATTCTTAGCAGATATACACCGTGAAGCACAGGAAACGACATAATAATACGTCAAGATTTAGCGTAAACGTAAACCGATCAACATTAACGTAGACGATCTTGATGACTCAATTCAAGTCTTTTATGCTCTAGAGCTGCAAATGTGAGGGTCACTATGGCAACATGACTTGGTCTTTCTAATGGTTAGGAATGCACTAAATTTGCAATCAGTTAATCCAGACCGCTGGTTCAAACCAAGGGGAAAAACTTCACAAAGAGAAGAATGATCAATTACCCGGCCAGCATAGTCCTGCCCGGCCGCATGATTGCCTTGCGATCCACAAAGTTGTTGGATCCCGCACGAGAGCACAATAAGTCTTTTGTATTAATTTTTGAAACTTACGATTTTACATCTAAATGCCGGTCCTTCATATAGTTTTAGTGCTGAAAACTTTAACCATACATTTTTGTCGGTCACGGATACTAAAACTTGTGATTTTGTTGGTCGCTCGTACTAAATTTCAAAAGTTAAAACTTAACAAATTTTTAGAAACTCATCAAAACGTATTACAAATGGATCTTATTTGAAGGCTCTCATCATGAGAAACGCGAATATGAAAATAAAACTTAATTTAAACTTTTTTTAAAAAAAAAACAAAACATAGGAAAAACTGAAAACCAAAAGTCAAAAGAGAAAGCACACGCGAAGGGATGGGTGTCCCCACACGTGCGTGCCACAAATTCTCTCCCCAGAAGTTCAACGATGTGTACTCATATGTCATAGAAGAACTCGAGGTCGCACTTGCTCAACGTGGACGACAAGCCGCCTACCTACATGATCGAGCCTAGACTTGTTCTTTTCATGCTTGCGTACATTTGCTTCGCGTTGCATAACCGCAGCATGTGCCGAATATGCGTGGAGTCGCGTAGCCCGAACCCAAGATAACATATTCTAGGACAATTGAGCACGGGCAGTTAGGGGCAAAATGTCATCTTATATATCATGCACCATCGCACATCGTCGAGCAGACACAAACACATACTTCCCATTGCTCCTTGCTCCAAATAACCACGCACTGTACGTATAGAGAGGCCGACATGTCGAGCTCTGAGATGGAGGACTCTTCGCTGAGCAGCGACATCAGGTTCTACGCGTACGCGGTTCTCGCGTCGTTCGGCGTGGCCGCCGTCCTCGTGGTGTGCTTCTGGCAGCTGTACAAACTCACCGTGTCCGCGCGGCCGCAGGACATGCTGCCCGTCTCTTCCTCCTCTGGTAATGTGACAGCGGTGAGGCTGAGGGACATCTTGGCGCTCCCCGTGTTCGTGCACGGCGGCAATGGCGACGGCGCTCCTGTGGGCGTGGAGTGCGCGGTGTGCCTCGCGGAGATGACGGATGGCGAGAGGGGCCGGCTCTTGCCGCGGTGCGGACACCGGTTCCACGTCGAGTGCATCGACCGGTGGTTCCGGTCCAACTCCACATGCCCGCTCTGCCGCGTCGCGGTCTTCGGTGAGCCGAGCACGCTGGAGGCGCACAAGGGTGCCTCCTTGTCTGTGCCCGTGGTTGTGTTGCATGGTTAAGCGCGTGCTTGTGTTCTCAAACCCTTTTTTCTCTCCTTCTATGATTGTCTGTGCTGTTCATGGAACTGTTCGGTTTGTTCAATTTGTAAAAGGAAATGTCATATTCTGTCCCAAAGACATATTGTATTTAGCTCACGCTCTTTTACACTCTTTTACTCCCTCCGTTCGAAATTACTTGTCGCCGAAATCGATAAAAATGGATGTATCTAGAACTAAAATACATCTAGATACATGCATTTCTTCGACAAGTATTTCCGGACGGAGGAGTATTTATGTTGGGACGTTGTAGTCTCATCATGTACTCAAGTATCCATCTCATGCCTCCCTCAAAACTCTCTTGTCCCCTCCAGTGACGAGTGAACCCAGGGCGAGGCTTGCAATCTGGTGGTCACGATCCTATCGTGCATCCATCCTAGTGTGCTTCCAAAGAAAGACTCGGTCTCCTCAACACCAGGACCAACTCCCGTACCCCCAGTTCTGACGATTTGGCTGCAGGTAGGGGTGATTTGGGTCGGCGAACCCGCGGATGCAGAGGGCAAGGTCAGGGAGATGATGGAGCGTCTCAATCTCACTTCGGCAGAGGCGGACGCCCTCATCTTGGAATATGAGAATGAAGCTGATTTGGTGAATCTCGAATTTGCCTTAATTGGTAAGGTATTATCCCCACATGCTCTACATATACAGACTATCATGTCGGCGCTTAGACCAGCTTGGGGGAATGCAAAAGGTTTAGTTGCAAAACCAATGTCAAACAATATTTTCATTGTTGAGTTTGCAACTAAATCAGACAAAGAAAGAGTGAAAGATGGTGCTCCATGGACAGTGGGGAAACATGCGGTGTTGCTCAATAAATTTGATCCGAAGCAGAAACCCTCTGGTGTTTGTTTTCAATACCATTATGTTGTGGGCAAGAATCATGAACCCTCGTTTCGAGCTAGTGAATAAGCATTGGGGGGAGTTACTTGGAGCAAAAATTGGGAAAGTTGAGAAAGTGGATGTCGATGGCCAAGGGAGGGCATCAGGGGATTGCTTGCGCGTAAGGGTCTCAGTGGATATAACAAAACCATTAATGAGATATGTCACTTCCTACTCACTGAAGCTTAAGGATTATGAAAGGTATGAAGTCAAATATGAGAGATTTCCCATTATTGTCTCTCTTGTGGAATTCTCGGACACTCTTCAATAGAGTGCCCAAATCCAAGAGAAAGGGATGCCGAGGGTAAACTCCCATATAACATGGACAAATTATGTGTGAAGGAGGAGAAAAGAAAGAGTTTCTTGGGATCAAAATCTGGTCAAAGCACTCAATCCAGTGGTAGAAGCTCTTATCAAGAAGATAAATACTGGGAATCACAACCAGCTCCAAAGGACATATCAGGTGAAAAGAAATAAGAATCAGGGGAGGTTCAAGGTGAGATCACTTATCCAATGAAGTTACAAGACCAAAGCACGAAACAGAGAGGACTACAGAAGGTTGGGAATGTGTGTAAGGAGCTCTTTCCAATTCGGACGGAAGCTACCAAAATAGCTAGACAAAAGAGAAAGCAAGTTAAGGTCTATAGACCTAAAGGGCAGGGTCAGAGTCCTCAAGAGATGTTGATGCAGGAGACATATAATCATGTCATGATAACGAGCAGACTAGATGCTAATAAATGTGAAGTTAATCCGGCTCTACTTCCGTGTGGTGATGAAAATCAGGATGGCTGCTACAAGAAACAGAGGAAGGAAACCATTTCTCATACATCAGGATCGGCGGATCAGGCGGCGGCTGCAGCAGAGCAGCCCCGCCACACGCAATGAGTTTCCTATGTTGGAACTGTCGCGGACTAGGGACGGACACGACAGTTGGTGAGCTGAAATGGCTCATAAGCAAATTTCGTCCCTCCCTCATCTTCCTGTCCAAGACGAAGATGAGGGATTCAAGAGCTCGGAAGTTTATGTGGTCTTTGGGATTTAGTGTTTCTTTTGCGATGAGTAGCGATGGCCTGAGTGGAGGGATGGCTCTATTTTGGTCTTCGTCCATATTAGTCTCATTACAAGCCTTCTCAAATCAGATTTTTGACATTTTTGTCCAAACAGAACGGGGTGCAGAGTGGCGTACAACATTTATTTATGGGGAACCAAAAAGGGAATTAAGGCACCAATTATGGGGTAGGCTCAGGTTCCTGAATGCTCAATGAAAAGGCCCATGGATTTGCGCAGATGACTTCAATGAAATGTTGCATGGTGACGAGCACAGGGGCGTGAGGGATAGGGAAGACAATCAAATGATGTTGTTCCGAGATTGCCTAGATGATTATGGGCTAATAGATTTGGGGTATATTGGTCCCAAATATACATGGTCCAACAGACAAGAGGATGGTCGAAACGTCAGGGTAAGACTTGACAGTGCAGTTGCAAATGGCGATTTTCTACAACTTTTCGAGGACTGCACTGTTGAGAACATTATAACAACATCATCTGATTATTTTGCTATATTAGTGACGATAGAGAAGAAAGGAAGACAAGGTGCTATCAATCACGTACTTTGATCCTTTCAATTCGAAGCTGCATGGACGAGAGCACCTGATTATGGCCAAATGATCAAAGAAAATTTGGAAAAACTTAAGGAGGACCCCCCCTTCGCTGAATAATACTTGGTTGGCTTTTAACAAATTGTCTATAACTCTTCAAGCCTGAAGCAGAAATCTTTTGGTTCGGTAAAAAAGGAGATAAAGAAACTGGAAAAGAAATTAGCTTCATTACGAAGGAACAACATGGCTACTGGTTATCCGAGAGAGGAAAAGGAGGTGGAGAAGAGACTTTATGAGATGTTTGAAAGAGAAGAAATAATGGCCAAGCAATGATCAAGAATTGATTGTCTTTGTGAAGGTGATCAAAATACTTCTTTTTTCCATGCACGTGCTTCAGCTAGAAAAAGAACCAACAAAGTTAATGTCTTGAGGAGAGCAGATGGATCACTATGTGAAAATCCTGAGGGTATAAGGAGTATGGTACATGAATTCTATTCCAACATGTTCACCTCTGAACCATGTGACTCTTTGGAATCAGCCCTGAAGGCTATACCACGCAAGGTAACTAAGGATATGAATGAAGATCTGTGCAAGGAATATACTAATGAAGAAATCAAGACTGCCTTATTCCAGATGGGTCCAACCAAGGCCCTAGGGCCGGATGGTTTCCCAGGACTATTTTATCAAATTCATTGGGATGTTTTGGGAGAAGATATATGTGCAGCAGTTAAAGACTTCCTCTTGGGATGTGTCATTCCAGAAGGCTTCTGCGATTCGGTAATTGTCCTTATCCCAAAAGTTAATAATCCTAATATGCTCTCTAACTTCCATCCAATAAGCGTATGCAATGTCCTTTATAAAATAGCCTCTAAAGTAATCTCTAATCGCCTTAAACTATTTTTGCCGGAGATAATATCAGAGCAACAAAGTGCCTTTGTGCCGGGAAGACTAATTACTGACAATGTTATAGTGGCATATGAATGTCTCCACACAATTCGAAAGGAGAAGGCGAAATATCCTTTCTTTGCCCTTAAAATAGACATGTCAAAAGCTTATGATAGGGTAGAATGGAATTACCTCGAGGGAGTTCTATTGAAACTGGGCTTCAAGACTAATTGGGTGGATATGGTCATGAGATGTATAACCTTGGCTAAATATGCCGTTAAAGTGAATGGTGAATTAATCAAATCTTTTTTGCCAACTAGGGGCATTAGACAAGGGGACCCTATTAGTCCTTACTTGTTTTTGTTGTGTGCTGAAGGCCTTTCTTGCTTGTTGCAGCAAAAGGAAGCATTTGGTCAGCTGAAGGGCATTCGTAATGACGGAAATGGACCACCTATCTCGCATTTACTGTTCGCTGATGATAGTGTTTTCTTCACCAGAGGAGATAATAGAAGCACCAATGCACTTACATCTGCACTGCAAAGCTACTGTAAGGGATCAGGGCAGAGGATAAACCTTCAGAAATCCTTTGTTTTCTTTGGTTCACACTATGATGTACAGATCAAGAAATTTGTGAAGCAAACATTGGGGGTGCAAGACGAGACATTTCAGACAACATACCTTGGCATGCCAACCTGGGTGGGACGTTCTCTAATGAGTAACTTCAATTTCCTCCCTGGTCGGATGTGGAAACGCCTTAACGGTTGTAGTGATCGACCCTTATCAAGGGTTGGTAAGGAGGTTCTGTTGAAGTCAGTGGCAGAGGCCATTCCAACGTATGTCATGAGTTGCTTCCAAATTCCGGTAAGTATATGCGAGAAGATGAGACGACCAATATCTAACTTCTGGTGGGGTATTGAAGATGGAAAGAAAAAGTTACATTGGAAATCTTGGGATTGGTTATCTTCAGCAAATATGTGGGTGGATTGTGTTGGGGAACGTAGTAATTTCAAAAAAAATCCTACACACAAGCAAGATCATGGTGATGCATAGCAACGAGAGGGGAGAGTGTGTCCACATACCCTCATAGACCGTAAGCGGAAGCATTAGCACAACGCGGTTGATGTAGTCGTACGTCTTCACGATCTAACCGATCAAGTACCAAACGCATGGCACCTCCGAGTTCAGCACACGTTCAGCTCGATGACGTCCCTCGAACTCCGATCCAGCCGAGCTTTGAGGGAGAGTTCCGTTAGCACGACGGCGTGGTGACGATGATGATGTTCTACCGACGCAGGGCTTCGCCTAAGCACCGCTACGATATTATCGAGGTGGATTATGATGGAGGGGGGCACCGCACATGGCTAAGAGATCTCAAGGATCAATTGTTGTGTCTCAAGGGGGTGCCTCCCTCCCCGTATATAAAGGAGTGGAGGAGGGGGAGGGGGCTGTCCACCCTTGGCGCACCCCATGAGGAGTCCTACTGCCACCGGGAGTAGGACTCCCCCCCTTCCTTCTTGGAGTAGGAGAGGAGAGGGAAGGAGAGAGAGGGGGAAAGGAAAGGGATGGCGCCGCCCCCTCCTTGTCCAATTCGGACTTGGGGGTGGGAGGGCGCGCGGCTGCCCTTTGGCCGCCTCTCCTCTTCCACCACTTGGGCCCATGAGGCCCTTTAACCTCCGGGGGGTTCCGGTAACCCCCCGGTACTCCGGTATATATCCGATAACACCCGGAACCATTCCGGTGTCCGAATATAGTCGTCCAATATATCAATCTTCATGTATCGACCATTTCGAGACTCCTCATCATGTCCGTGATCACACCCGGCACTTCGAACTACCTTCGGTACATCAAAACACATAAAGTAATAATATAACCGTCATCTAACTTTAAGCGTGCGGAACCTACGGGTTCGAGAACTATGTAGACGTGACCGAGTCACATCTCCGGTATAACCAATAGCGGAACCAGGATGCATATTGACGCCTACATATTCTACGAAGAACTTTATCGGTTAAACCGCATAACAACATACGTTGTTCCCTTTGTCATTGGTATGTTACTTGCCCGAGATTCGATCGTCGGTATCCCAATACCTAGTTCAATCTCGTTAACGGCAAGGCTCTTTACTCGTTATGTAATGCATCATCCCATAACTAACTCATTAGCTACATTGCTTGCAAGGCTTATAGTGATGTGCATTATTGAGAGGGCCTAGATATACCTCTCCGACAATCGGAGTGACAAATCCTAATCTCAAAATACGTCAACTCAACAAGTACCTTCGGAGACACCTGTAGAGCACCTTGCTATGTCTTGAGCTTGCGTTAGTTTTCCTTGAAGAGGAAAGGGTGATGCAGCAATAGTAGCGTAAGTATTTCCCTCAGTTTTTGAGAATCAAGGTATCAATCCAGAAGGAGGCTCCTCAAAAGTCCCATGCACCTACACAAACAAACAAAGAACTCACAACCAACGCAATAAAGGGGTTGTCAATCCCTTCACGGCCACTTGCGAAAGTGAGATCTGACAGAGATAGTATGATAAGATAAGTATATTTTTGGTATTTTATAATATAGATTGGAAAAGTAAAGATGCAAATAAAAGTAGATTGAAGGCTTATATCATAAAAGATAGACCCGGGGGCCATAGGTTTCACTAGTGGCTTCTCTCAAGATAGCAAAAGTATTACGGTGGGAGAACAAATTACTGTCGAGCAATTGATAGAAAAGCTAATAATTATGAGATTATCTAGGCATGATCATGTATATAGGCATTACGTCCGTGACAAGTAAACTGACTCCTGCCTGCATTTACTACTATTACTCCACACATCGACCACTATAAAGCATGCATCTAGAGTATTAAGTTCATAAGAACAGAGTAACGCGTTAAGAAATATGACATGATGTAGAGGGATAAACTCATGCAATATGAGATAAACCCCATCTTTTTATCCTCGATGGCAACAATACAATACGTGCCTTGCAACCCCTATTGTCACTAGGTAAGGACACCTCAAGATTGAACCTAAAGCTAAGCACTTCTGCCATTGCAAGAAAGATCAATCTAGTAGGCCAAACCAAACTGATAATTCGAAGAGACTTGCAAAGATAACTCAATCATACATAAAAGAATTCAGAGGAGATTCAAATATTTCTTATAGATAAACTTGATCATAAACCCACAATTCATCGGATCTCGACAAACACACCGCAAAAAGAGTTACATCGAATAAATCTCCACAAGAGAGGGGGAGAACATGGTATTGAGATCCAAAAAGAGAGAAGAAGCCATCTAGCTAATAACTACGGACCCGAAGGTCTGTGGTAAACTACTCACAACTCATCGGAGGGGCTATGGTGTTGATGTAGAAGTCCTCCGTGGTCGATTCTCCCTCCGGCAGAGCACCGGCGAAGGCTCCAAGATGGGATCTCGCGGATACAGAAGGTTAGGGCGGTGGAAATTGTTTTTCGTTGGCTCCCTTGATGTTTTCGAGGCACGTGGCTATATATAGGAGGACGAAGTAGGTCGGTGGCCGCCCGAGGGGCCCACGTGATAGGGGGCGCACCCTGTAGGGGTGGGCGCTCCCTCCACCCTCGTGGCCGCGTCGGCTGCTTCTTGACTTGCACTCCAAGTCCTCTGGATCACGTTCGTTCCAAAAATCACGCTCCCGAAGGTTTCATTCCGTTTGGAATCCGTTTGATATTCCTTTTCTTCAAAATACTGAAAAATAGGCAAAAAAACAGCAATACGGGCTGGGCCTCCGGTTAGTAGGTTAGTCCCAAAAATGATATAAATGTGTAAAATAAATCCCATAGACATCCAAAAGGGGTAATATAATAGCATGGAACAATCAAAAATTATAGATACGTTAGAGACGTATCAAGCATCCCCAAGCTTAATTCCTGCTCGTCCTCGAGTAGGTAAATGATAAAAACATAATTTTTGATGTGGAATGCTACCTAGCATAATTCTTAATGTAATTTTCATTATTCTGGCATGAATGGTCAGATCCAAATGATTCAAAATAAAAGTTCATATTGACATAAGAAATAGCAATACTTCAAGCATACTAATCAAAGCAATCATGTCTTCTCAAAATAACATGGCTAAAGAAAGTTATCCCTACAAAATCATATAGTCTGGCTGTTGCTATATCTTCATCACACAAAGTATTTAATCATGCACAACCCGGATGACAAGCCAAGCAATTGTTTCATACTTTAGTAATCTCAAACTTTTTTAACTTTCACGCAATACATAAGCGCGAGCCATGGACATAGCACTATATGTGGAATAGAATGGTGGTTGTGGAGAAGACAAAAAAAAGAGAAGATAGTCTCACATCAACTAGGCGTATCAACGGGCTATGGAGATGCCCATTAATAGATATCAATGTGAGTGAGTAGGAAGTGCTATGCAACGGATGCACTAGAGCTATAAATGTATGGAAGCTCAACAAAAGAAACTAAGTGGGTGTGCATCCAACTCGCTTGCTCACGAAGACCTAGGGCATTTTGAGGAAGCCCATCAGAATATACAAGCCAAGTTCTATAATGAAAAATTCCCACTAGTATATGAAAGTGACAACACAGGAGACTCTCTATCATGAAGATCATGGTGCTACTTTGAAGCACAAGTGTGGTAAAAGGATATTAGCATTGTCCCTTTTCTCTTTTTCTCTCATTTTTTTCTTTTTTTTCTTTTTTTTCTTTTCAATCCTTTTTTCTTTCTTCTTTTTTTTCTTTTTGCCTTTGTCTTTTTTTTGTAAAGTCCGAAGTCTCATCCCGACTTGTGGGGGAATCATAGTCTCCATCATCCTTTCCTCACTGGGACGATGCTCTAACAATGAAGATCATCACACTTTTATTTACTTACAACTCAAGAATTACAACTCAAAACTTAGAACAAGATATGACTCTATATGAATGCCTCCGGCGGTGTACCGGGATATGCAATGAATCAATAGTGACATGTATGAAAATTTTGAAGGTGGCCTTGCCACAATTATGATGTCAACTACACGATCATGCAAAGAGCAATATGACAATGATGATGCGTGTCATATAAACGGAACAGTGGAAAGTTGCATGGCAATATATCTCGGAATGGCTATGGAAATGCCATAATAGGTAGGTATAGTGGTTGTTTTGAGGAAGGTATATGGTGGGTGTATGGTATCGCTGAAAGTTGCGCGGCACAAGAGAGGCTAGCAATGGTGGTAGGGTGAGAGTGCGTATAATCCATGGACTCAACATTAGTCAAAAGAACTCATATACTTATTGCAAAAATATACAAGTCATCAAAAACAAAGTATTATGCACATGCTCCTAGGGGGATAGATTGGTAGGAAAAGACCATCGCTCGTCCCCGACCGCCACTCATAAGGAAGACAATCAATAAATAAAATTGTGCTCCAATTTCATCACAAAGCGGTTCACCATACGTGCATGCTACGGGAATCACAAACTTCAACACAAGCATTATTTAAATTCATAATCACCCAACTAGCATGACTTTAATATCACTACATCCATATCTCAAAACAATTATCAAGTATCAAATTGATCATAGCATCCAATTCACTTCCTATGATAGTTTTTATTGTACCCAACTTGGATGCCTACCATTCTAGGACCAATTTTATAACCATAGCAAATACCATGCTGTTCTAAGAGACTCTCAAAATAATATAAGTGAAGCATGAGAGACTAGCAATTTCTACAAAATTAAGCCACCGCCGTGCTCTAAAAGATATAAGTGAAGCACTAGAGCAAAAACTATCTAGCTCAAAAGATATAAGTGAAGCACATAGAGTATTCTAATAAATTTCAATCAAGTGGGCTTCTCCCAAAAGGTGTGTACAGCAAGGATGATTGTAGAAAACTAAAAAGCAAATACTAATATCATACACGACGCTCCAAGCAAAACACATATCATGTGGTGAATAAAAATATAGCTCCAAGTAAAGTTACCAATGAGCGAAGACGAAAGAGGGGATGCCTTCCGGGGGCATCCCCAAGCTTTGGCTTTTGGATACTCTTGAATATCTTGGGGTGCCATGGGCATCCCCAAGCTTAGGATTTTGCCACTCCTTATTCCATAGTCCATCAAATCTTTACCCAAAACTTGAAAACTTCACAACACAAAACTCAACAGGAAATCTCATAAGCTCCGTTAGTGAAAGAAAGCAAAACCCCCACATAAGGTACTGTAATGAACTCATTATTTATTTATATTTGTGTTAAACCTACTGTATTTCAAGTTCTCTATGGTTCATACCACTTAATACTAGCCATAGATGCATCAAAATAAGCAAACAACACACGAAAAACAGAATCTGTCAAAAACAGAACAGTCTGTAGCAATCTGTAACTAACGCAAACTTCTGGAACTCTAAAAATCCTACCAAAATAGGAAGTCCTGTACAATTTGTCTATGGATGTACAGAAAAAAATAATCAACGCAAAAGAACGTTTCTGTGATTTAACAAAACTAACTTCGTGCGCGCAAAGTTTCTGTTTTTTAGCAGAATCAAATTAACTATCACCGTAGGTTATCCTATAGGTTCTACTTGGCACAAACACTAATTAAAACATAAAAACACATCTAAACAGAAGGTAGATGCAAAATTTATTACTAAACATAAACAAAACCAAAAAACACAAAGAAAATTGGGTTGCCTCCCAACTAGCGCTATCGTTTAATGCCCCTAGCAAGGCATAAAAGCGAAGATAGATCTAAGTAGTGCCATCTTTGGCACTCAATTCATAAGTAGTTCGCATGATAGATTCATAAGGTAATTTAATTTTCTTTCTTGGAAAGTTCTCCATGCCCTTCCTTAATGGAAATTGGAATCTAATATTCCCTTCCTTCATATCAATAATCGCGCCAATCGTTCTAAGGAAAGGTCTACCAAGAATAATAGGGCAAGAAAGATTGCAATCTATATCAAGAACGATAAAACCTACGGGCACCAAATTTCTATTTGCAACAATGAGAACATCATTGATCCTTCCCATTGGCTTTTTAATGGTGGAATCCTCAAGGTGCAAATTTAAAGAGCAATCATCAAGATCATGGAAACCTAGAATATCACATAAAGTTTTCGGAATCGTGGAAACACTAGCACCCAAATCACACAAAGCATAACACGCATGATCTTTAATTTTAATCTTTATAGTAGGTTCCCACTCATCATTAAGTTTCCTAGGTATAGAAACTTCCAAATTAAGTTTTTCATCATAAGATTGCATCAAGGCATCAACGATATGTTTTGCAAAAACTTTATTTTGACTATAAGCATGAGGAGAATTAAAAATGGATTGCAACAAGGAAATACAACCTTCTAAAGAACAATTATCATAATAAAATTCCTTGAAATCCAAGATAGTAGGTTCAATGCTATTTAAAGTCATGACCTCGCCAATCCCACTTTAACCAAATTTAGCATCAAGATCTAAAAACTCCGAATTATTGGACGCCTTCTAACTAAAGTTGACTCATCTCTAGTCCCATTATTATTAAGATTCATATTGCAAAACAAAGATCTAATAGGGGACACATCAATAACTTTAAGATCTTCATCATTATTTTCATTGAAACTAGAAGAACACGCCTTTACAAAGCAATCTTTCTTAGCACGCAATCTAGAAGTTCTTTCCTTGCACTCATCAATGGAAATTCTCATGGCTTTGAGAGATTCATTGATATCATGCTTGGGAGGAGTAGATCTAAGTTTAAGAGAATCAACATCAAGCGAAAGTCTATCAACGTTCCTAGCCAAATCATGAACTTTGAGGAATTTTTCTTCAAACAAGGCATTAAAATTCTTTTGAGAAATCATAAATTCTTTCACACTATTCTCAAAATTAGAGGGAATCTTATTAAAATTACCGTAGGAATTTCCATAATTATTAGAGGAATTACTAGGGAATGGTCTAGGATTAAAGTTTCCTCTATAAGCATTGTTTCTGAAACTATTCCTACCAACAAAATTCACATCCATAGATTCATTATTTTTCTCAATCAAATTAGACAAAGGCATATCACTGGGACCAAGAGGAGCATTCTTAGTAGCAAACAATTTCATAAGTTCATCCATCTTTCCACTCAAAACATTAATTTCTTCTATAGCATGCACTTTTTTACTAGTAGATCTTTCGGTGTGCCATTGAGAATAATTAGCCATAATATTATCAAGAAGTTTTATAGCATCTCCAAAAGTGATTTCCATAAACGTGCCTCCCGCAGCCGAATCTAAAAGATTTCTAGAAGCAAAGTTCAAACCGGCATAAAATTTTTGTGTGATCATCCATAAATTCAAACCATGAGTAGGGAAATTGCGAATCATCAATTTCATTCTTTCCCAAGATTGGGCAACATGCTCATGATCAAGTTGTTTAAAATTCATAATATCATTTCTAAGAGTGATGATCTTAGCGGGAGGAAAATATTTAGAGATAAAAGCACCTTTGCACTTGTTCCAAGAATCAATACTATTTTAGGCAAAGACGAAAACCAAGCTTTAGCACGATCTCTAAGTGAAAATGGAAATAACTTCAATTTAACAATATCATTATCCGTATCTTTCTTCTTTTGCATATCATACAAATCAACAAAGTTGTTTAGATGGGTAGCGGCATCTTCACTAGGAAGGCCGGCAAATTGATCTTTCATAACAAGATTCAGCAAAGCAGTATTGATTTCGCAAGACTCAACATCATTAAGAGGAGCAATCGGAGTACTAAGGAAATCATTATTATTGGTATAGGATAAATCACAAAATTTGGTATTATCTTGTGCCATGGCGACAAGTAATCCAACACACAAGCAAACAGAAAAAGGCAAGCGAAAGAGAGAGAGGAAGATTAGGAAAAAGAGGGCGAATGAAACGGCAAGCGTGAAGTGGCGGAGAGGAAAACGAGAGGCAAATGGCAAATAATGTAAATGCGAGGGAGATGAGTTTGTGATGGGTACTTGGTATGTCTTGACTTGAGCAAAGTCCTCCCCAGCAACGGCGCCAGAAATCCTTCTTGCTACCTCTTGAGCTTGCGTTGGTTTTCCTTGAAGAGGAAAGGGTGATGCAGCAATAGTAGTGTAAGTATTTCCCTCAGTTTTTGAGAACCAAGGTATCAATACAGTAGGAGGCTCCTCAAAAGTCCCACGCACCTACACAAACAAACAAAGAACTCGCAACCAACACAATAAAGGGGTTGTCAATCCCTTCACGGCCACTTGCGAAAGTGGGATCTGATAGAGATATTACGATAAGATAAGTATATTTTTGGTATTTTATAATATGGATTGGAAAAGTAAAGATGCAAATAAAAGTAGACTGAAAGCTTATATGATAAAAGATAGACCCGGGGGCCATAGGTTTCACTAGTGGCTTCTCTCAAGATAGCATAAGTATTATGGTGGGTGAACAAATTACTGTCGAGCAATTGATAGAAAAGTGAATAATTATGAGATTATCTAGGCATGATCATGTATATAGGCATCACGTCCGTGACAAGTGGACCGACTCCAGCCTGCATCTACTACTATTACTCCACACATCGACCGCTATCCAGCATGCGTCTAGAGTATTAATTTCATAAGAACAGAGTAACACATTAAGAAAGATGACATGATGTAGAGGGATAAACTCATGCAATACGATATGAACCCCATATTTTTATCCTCGATGGCAACAATATAATATGTGCCTTGCAACCCCTATTGTTAGTAGGTAAGGACACCGCAGGATTGAACCCAAAGCTAAGCACTTCTCCCATTGCAAGAAAGATCAATCTAGTAGGCCAAACCAAACTGATAACTCGAAGATACTTGCAAAGATAACTCAATCGTACATAAAAGAATTCAGAGGAGATTCAAATATTTCTCATAGATAAACTTGATCATAAACCCACAATTCATCGGATATCGACAAACACACCGCAAAAAGAGTTACATCAAATAGATCTCCAAAAGAGAGGGGGAGAACATGGTATTGAGATCCAAAAAGAGAGAAGAAGCAATCTAGCTAATAACTATGGACCCGAAGGTCTGTGGTAAACTACTCACAACTCATCGGAGGGGCTATGGTGTTGATGTAGAAGCCCTCCGTGATCGATTCCTTCTCCGGCGGAGTGCCGGCGAAGGCTCCAAGATGGGATCTCGCGGATACAGAACGTTACGGCGATGGAAATTGTTTTTCGTTGGCTCCCTGGATGTTTTCGGGGTACGTGGGTATATATAGGAGGAAGAAGTAGGTCGGTGGCTGCCCGAGGGGCCTACGAGATAGGGGGCGCGCCCTGTAGGGGTGGGCGCGCCCTCCATCCTCGTGGCCGCCTCGGCTGCTTCTTGACTTGCACTCCAAGTCCTCTGGATCACGTTCGTTCCAAAAATCACGCTCCCGAAGGTTTCATTCCGTTTGGACTCCGTTTGATATTCCTTTTCTTCGAAATACTGAAATAGGCAAAAAAAACAGCAATACGGGCTGGGCCTTCGGTTAGTAGGTTAGTCCCAAAAATGATATAAATGTGTAAAATAAAGCCCATAGACATCCAAAAGGGATAATGTAATTGCATGGAACAATCAAAAATTATAGATACGTTGGAGACATATCACACCTTTATAATCACCCAGTTACGTTGTGATGTTTGGTAGCACAAAAAGTGTACCTCCGGTAAACGGGAGTTACATAATCTCATAGTCATAGGAACATGTATAAGTCATGAAGAAAGCAATAGCTACATACTAAATGATCAAGTGCTAAGCTAACGGAATGGGTCAAGTCAATCACATCATTCTCCTAATGATGTGATCCTGTTAATCAAATGACAACTCATGTATATGGTTAGGAAACTTAACCATCTTTGATTCACAAGCTAGTCAAGTAGAGGCATACTAGTGACACTGTTTGTCTATGTATTCACACATGTATTATGTTTCTGGGTAGTACAATTCTAGCATGAATAATAAACATTTTTCATGATATGAGGAAATAAATAATAACTTTATTATTGCCTCTAGGGCATATTTCCTTCAGTCTCCCACTTGCACTAGAGTCAATCAATAATCTAGATTACATAGTAATGATTCTAACACCCATGGAGCCTTGGTGCAGATCATGTTTTGCTTGTGGAAGAGGCTTAGTGAACGGGTCTGCAACATTCAGATCTGTATGTATTTTGCAAATCTCTATGTCTCCCACATGTACTTGGTCTCGGATGGAATTGAAGCGTCTCTTGATGTGCTTGGGTCTCTTGTGAAATCTGGATTCCTTTGCCAAGGCAATTGCACCAGTATTGTCCCAAAAGATTTTCGTTGGACCCGATGCACTAGGTATGACACCTAGATCGGATATGAACTCCTTCATCCAGACTCCTTCATTTGCTGCTTCCGAAGCAGCTATGTACTCCGCTTCACATGTAGATCCCGCCACGACGCTTTGTCTAGAACTGAAACAACTGACAGCTCCACCGTTCAATATAAACACGTATCCGATTTGCGATTTAGAATCGTCCGGATCAGTTTCAAAGCTTGCATCGACGTAACCATTTACGACTAGCTCTTTGTCACCTCCATAAACGAGAAACATATCATTAGTTCTTTTCAGGTATTTCAGGATGTTCTTGACCGCTGTCTAGTGGTCCACTCCTGGATTACTTTGGTACCTCCCAGCTAAACTAATAGCAAGGCACACATCAGGCCTGGTACACAACATTGCATACATGATAGAGCCTATGGCTGAAGCATAGGGAACTTCTTTCATTTTCTCTCTATCTTCTAAAGTGGTCGGGCATTGAGTCTGACTCAATTTCACACCTTGTGTTACAGGCAAGAACGCTTTCTTTGCTTGATCCATTTTGAACTTTTTCAAAACTTTATCAAGGTATGTACTTTGTGAAAGTCCAATTAAGCGTCTTGATCTATCTCTATAGATCTTGATGCCCAATATATAAACATCTTCATCGAGGTCTTTCATTGAAAACCTTTTATTCAAGTATCCTTTTATGCTATCCAGAAATTCTATATCATTTCCAATCAATAATATGTCATCCACATATAATATTAGAAATGCTACAGAGCTCCCACTCACTTTCTTGTAAATACAAAGCTTCTCCAAAAGTCTGTATAAAACCATATGCTTTGATCACACTATCAAAGCGTTTATTCCAACTCCGAGAGGCTTGCACAAGTCCATAAATGGATCGCTGGAGCTTGCACTCTTTGTTAGCACCCTTTGGATCGACAAAACCTTCTGGTTGCATCATATGCAACTCTTCTTCCAGAAATCCGTTCAGGAATGCAGCTTTGACATCCATCTGCCAAATTTCATAATCATAAAATGCGGCAATTGTAACATGATTCGGACAGACTTAAGCATCGCTACGGGTGAGAAAGTCTTATCGTAGTCAACCCCTTGAACTTGTCAAAAATCTTTTGCAACAAGTCGAGCTTTGTAGACATTAACATTACCATCAGCGTCAGTCTTCTTCTTGAAGATCCATTTAATCTCGATGGCTTGCCGATCATCGGGCAAGTCAACCAAAGTCCATACTTTGGTCTCATACATGGATCCCATCTCAGATTTCATGGCCTCAAGACATTTTGCGGAATCTGGGCTCATCATCGCTTCCTCATAGTTCGTAGGTTCGCCATGGTCAAGTAACATGACCTCCAGAATAGGATTACCGTACCACTCTGGTGCAGATCTTACTCGGGTTGACCTACGAGGTTCGGTAGTAACTTGATCTGAAGTTTCACGATCAACATCATTGGCTTCCTCACTAATTGGTGTAGTCGTCACAGGAACTGGTTTCTGTGATGAACTATTTTCGAATAAAGGAGCAGGTATAGTTACCTCATCAAGTTCTACTTTCCTCCCACTCACTTCTTTTGAGAGAAACTCCTTCTCTAGAAAGGATCCATTCTTGGCAACGAACACTACTAGGAAAAAGGCTACTAGCAGCGCGGGTAAAATCGCTACTAGCAGTGCGGGTACCCGCGCTACTAGTATCGCGCTACAGCTAATAGTTAGTAGTAGCGTGGGTTAAACCCGCGCTACTACTAACTTTGTTAGTAGTAGCATGTGCAACCGACGCTACTACTATTTCGTACCCGCGCTACTACTAACGAAATAGTAGTAGCGTGTATGTAATACCAACGCTACTAGTATGCTAAATACTAGTAGCAAGCTATTTTTTCCCACGCTACTACTAACTTATTAGAAATTAAAAAAATAAAATCAATCAATTCCATTAATACCACACAATTGCCGTATCTACTATCACAGTTCCTCATTGAACATATCTTTTACATAAGTAAGACTGTAAACATAGTGTTGTGCATGTCAGCTACCTACGCAAGTGGTTCTTGCCATGCAAATTCAAAACTTTACCACTACTTCTAGACCGAGACACGTTGTTATGGTCCGATCCAAAAATCGGCTAACTCGTCAATGCGTGGCGCCTTCACGACCTGATCTTGTGGCCTGTAGCTGCGACGAAACACAGCGGGCAGCCTCGACGAGCCACACTTGACCGATGGCAGCCACCGCCTTGAGTTGTGACGCTGTCACGTCCCTCGCCCTCAGCTCAAGTAGGCCCCGGTCGATGTCGGCCTCGTGCCATGCCACCAGCGGATGGAGGAAGCCATCGTACACGTGCCCCGCACACTGAAATCCGAACACCATTAAGATTCAGATTCAGAATTGGCCACATATCGAATCAAGTGTATCTGAAATGTTGATCATCTCTCGGGCTCGGGGTGTCTGACCGACTGCTTACCCGTATGCTGGGGTGCCAGAGGTAGATGACGAGCAGCAGCTTCGCCTCTCCGTAAATCAGCAGCCATGACACCGTCCAGTCCACGAACCTCTGGACGATCATCGGCATCACCACCAGAACCCTGCAGCATTACCAAATAAGGTTCAAAAACTTCAGATTCTTCAGAAGAATGACACGGAAAAATAATGCGGTGCATGTCGATGAAAAAGACAATCAGTGAAAAAGACAAGGAGCATAGTAACCCCTCAGGCAGTGAAAATATACTGTAGAGCAGTAAAAGTGGAACATGGCTCAGCATTTGAATTGATAGGGACAGATATACAATTGGATCCACTAGGTAAATAAACAATTCTCATAAATCAACAACATTGTCTGCATTTAACATACTATAAATAGTGTCCGACATCCTTGAGGAAAACCCCAACATTATTCTGATTACCCATCAGGAACTAGCAATCCCCATTCCCCAACACATCTAAATCTCAGAGCAAGGTTAGATAAGATCCAAATACTCAGAGGTGGAACTCTGAATCCCCTTGGAACTGTAGAAACCCAAAACTACAGTGCTTAACCCCTTGATGCAATGAATAAATTCTAGCATATGTCCAAATCATACAAGGATGAGATCGTTGGGTACTAGCACACACAAAGAGCTAGTTTACCAATACGGGCTACATCACTGCTCAAAATGAAGAGGCTTCGCTGCTAGAATTCAATGCGAAGGTACTTACGACGACCATCCAAGAGGCTACTTGGAACGACGATCATCTCCCAGTCCCAGCCACTGATTCTGCCTGAGCTTTGCACATGTGTATATACTTTGTACTCTGTACTCCGTACCACCATCACTGAATTTTTCGAATGAGATCAGCTTATTAAACAGTGCAACACTGAAATTTACAAGGAAATGCTACCGTGATGTTCTGCCGTATGGAGAAACCATTTGGACTCTCTTGAAGTTGGGTCCCATCTTGTAATTGCCGATAATGGGATGAATAATTACTGCAGATTGGTGGGGCTCCTGGGTACCCAGCTGAATCAGAATGCACTACAGAGCACTATCTTATTTCGGCAACCTGAGATGTGAAACTCTGTCAGCACGTAGAAAATTAAGGAAGTCTTCTTTGCTACAAACAGGGGTACGTGTAAAATATATGTGTTCACAAGCTGAATACAATGTGACTGAGATCATGCTTGCATTTTATATAAGCATGCACAGCTTTAGAATGCGTGCACGTCGGCACATACTGAAAGGAACAAGATAGCTAGAAATTTGATCGACTAAATTTGGGTGAAACAGAGCAATATTTGAGCTGTACCTGCAGAGTGTTACATGGTGGGACTGGTAGGAGCCTTGCTCCGATTCAGTCGGCACGAGTTGTAAGTGTAAAGCACATCATCTGGGCTGTTACACATAAAAAGAAAAGAAAGGGGAACTCTGTAAGCGTACGATGGTACAAATTAATTAGCACATCTCACTCCATAGCTGCTACGTACTACTGGTTGAAAGAAATAAAAGCAATTAGCTGACCTGATGTGTGTCATCGCAATGACCACCGCCTGGGACCAAATTACTAATAATGGTGGCTTGCAACCAACAGTTGTGGCTGATTAGCAATTTAGCATGCTCGAGCAGGTGCTTCAGCTTTTAACATTTGAATCATAGTTATACATGGTACTAAACATGACTTAAAAAGTATCCTCTACAACATTTGGAGACAGTTCTGCTCTATTATTAGCCCATAAACCTTGTTTGACCCCCATAACTAAAAATAAAATAAACTGTGCTCTGCTTCGAGTAGCCGCCAAGACGGATTAAATTACCTGACTGGTCGCTGTAGTATAAATCTTCTCTTCGAATCGCACAATGATGATTTGAAGTTCGTTCAGTCCCTCTGGCACTGATACTGGCAGATGCTTCTTCAGACATTCCGTTCTACACGTATAATTCAAAATGTGAATAAAATATGTGGCATCTGAGATGTATGGTGCAACGAGTAGGCAGAGCAGCCAATTGAGGTAGATCTCCAATTCTGAATTCCTATAAGCAAGGCGTAATTTTTGACTTTGCTAAGACCAAGGCGTAATTCTGAACATTTGGGGAATATATATATCCATTTGGGAACCATACTACACAGGAACAAAAGTGCATCCCAGCACAGTAGTAGCGCGGGTTTTATACCTCGCTACTACTATCAACTTAGTAGTAGCGCGGGTTTTATACCTCTCGCTACTACTAATTAGCAGTAGCGCCTCTTTTTCAACCGTGCTGCTAGTAAGATTCTATGTATAACGTTTTTCCTAGTAGTGGAATGTCTTGCCTTTGGATCTGTGATAGAAGGTGTACCCAACAGTTTCCTTTGGGTATCCTATGAAGACACATTTCTCTGATTTGGGTTCGAGCTTATCAGGTTGAAGCTTTTTCACATAAGCATCGCAGCCCCAAACTTTAAGAAACGACAACTTTGGTTTCTTGCCAAACTACAGTTCGTAAGGTGTCGTCTCAATGGATTTTGATGGTGCCCTATTTAACGTGAATGCAGTCGTCTCTAAAGCATAACCCCAAAATGATAGTGGTAAATCAGTAAGAGACATCATAGATCGCACCATATCTAGTAAAGTACGATTACGACTTTCGGACACACCATTACACTGTGGTGTTCCGGGTGGCGTGAGTTGCGAAACTATTCCGCATTGTTTCAAATGTAGACCAAACTCGTAACTCAAATATTCTCCTCCACGATCAGATCATAGAAACTTTATTTTCTTGTTACGATGATTTTCAACTTCACTCTAAAATTCTTTGAACTTTTCAAATGTTTCAGACTTATGTTTCATTAAGTAGATATACCCATATCTGCTCAAATCATCTGTGAAGGTGAGAAAATAACGATACCCTCCAGAGCCTCAACATTCATTGGACCACATACATCAGTATGTATGATCTCCAACAAATCAGTTGCTCGCTCCATAGTTCCGGAGAACGGCGTTTTAGTCATCTTGCCCATGAGTCATGGTTCTCAAGTACCAAGTGATTCATAATCAAGTGATTCCAAAAGTCCATCAGTATGGAGTTTCTTCATGCGTTTTACACCAATATGACCCAAACGGCAGTGCCACAAATAAGTTGCACTATCATTATCAACTCTGCATCTATTGGCTTCAACATTATGAATATGTATATCACTACTATCGAGATTTATCAAAAATAGACCACTCTTTAAGGGTGCATGACCATAAAAGCTATTACTCATATAAATAGAACAACCATTATTCTTAGATTTAAAATGAATAACCGTCTCGCATCAAACAAGATCCAGATATAATGGTCATGCTCAATGCTGGCACCAAATAACAATTATTTAGGTCTAAACTAATCCCGAAGGTAGATGTAGAGGTAGCGTGCCGACGGCGATCGCGTCGACTTTGGAACCATTTCCCACGCGCATCATCACCTCGTCCTTAGCCAGTGTCCGCTTAATCCGTAGTCCCTGCCTCGAGTTGCAAATATTAGCAATGTAACCAAGATCAAATACCTGTGTGCTATGCGAGCTCGTAAGGTACACATCAATAACATGTATATCACATATACCTTTGTTCACCTTGCCATCCTTCTTGTCCGCCAAATACTTGGGGCAGTTCCGCTCGAGTGACCATCGCTTGCAGAGAAGCACTCGATCTCGTGCTTAGGTCCAGACTTGGGTTTCTTCTCTTGAGCAGCAACTTGTTTGCCGTTCTTCTTGAAGTTCCCCTTCTTCTTCCCTTTGCCCTTTTTCTTGAAACTGGTGGTCTTATTGACCATCAACACTTGATGCTCCTTCTTGATTTCTACCTCCGCAGCCTTTAGCATTGCGAAGAGCTCGGGAATTGTCTTGTTCATCCCTTGCATATTATAGTTCACCACGAAGCTCTTGTAGCTTGGTGGCAGTGATTGAAGAATTATGTCAATGACACTATCATCCGGAAGATTGACTCCTAGTTGAATCAAGTGATTGCAATACCCAGACATTTTGAGTATATGTTCACCGTCAAAACCATTCTCCTCCATCTTGCAGCTGTAGAACTTATTGGAGACTTCATATCTCTCAATCCGGGCATTTGCTTGAAATATTAATTTCAACTCCTGGAACATCTCATATGCTCCATGACGTTCAAAACATCGTTGAAGTCCCGGTTCTAAGCCGTAAAGCATGGCACACTGAACTATCGAGTAGTCATCAGCTTTGCTCTGCCAGACGTTCTTAACGTCATCAGTTGCATCTGCAGCAGGCCTGGCACCCAGTAGTGCTTCCAGGACATAATTCTTCCGTGCAACAATGAGGATAATCCTCAAGTTACGGACCCAATCCGTGTAATTGCTACCATCATCTTTCAACTTTGCTTTCTCAAGGAACGCATTAAAATTTAATGGAACAACAACACGGGCCTTCTATCTACAACAAACATAGACAAGCAAAATACTATTAGGTACTAAGTTCATGATAAATTTAAGTTCAATTAATCATATTACTTAAGAACTCGCACTTAGATAGACATACCTCTAATCATCTAAGTGATCACGTGATCCAAATCAACTAAACAATAACCGATCATCGCGTGAAATGGAGTAGTTTTCAATGGTGAACATCACTATGTTGATCATATCTACTATATGATTCACACTCGACCTTTCGGTCTCAGTGTTCCGAGGCCATATTTGCATATTCTAGGCTTGTCAATTTTAACCTGAGTATTCTGCGTGTGCAAAACTGGCTTGCACCCGTTGTAGATGGACGTAGAGCTTATCACACCCGATCATCACGTGGTGTCTGGGCACGACGAACTTTGGCAATGGTGCATACTCAGGGAGAACACTTTTATCTTGAAATTAGTGAGAGATCATCTTATAATGCTACCGTCAATCAAAGCAAGATAAGATGCATAAAATATAAACATCACATGCAATCAATATAAGTGATATGATATGGCCATCATCATTTTGTTCTTGTGATCTACATCTCCGAAGCACCGTCATGATCACCATCGTCACCGGCGCGACACCTTGATCTCCATTGTAGCATCATTGTCGTTTCGCCAACTATTGCTTCTACGACTATCGCTACCGCTTAGTGATAAAGTAAAGCAATTACAGGGCAATTGCATTGCATACAATAAAGCGACAACCATATGGCTCCTACCAGTTGTCGATAACTCGGTTACAAAACATGATCATCTCATACAATAAAATATAACATCACGTCTTGACCATATCACATCACAACATGCCCTGCAAAAACAAGTTAGACGTCCTCTGCTTTGTTGTTGCAAGTTTTACGTGGCTGCTACGGGCTTAGCAAGAACCGTTCTTACCTACGCATCAAAACCACAACGATAGTTCGTCAATTTAATGTTGTTTTAACGTTCTCAAGGACCGGACATAGCCACACTCGGTTCAACTAAAGTTGGAGAAATTGACACCCGCTAGACACCTGTGTGCAAAGCACGTTGGTAGAACCAGTCTCGCGTAAGCGTACGTGTAATGTCGATCCGGGCCGCTTCATCCAATAATACCGCCGAACCAAAGTTTGACATGCTGATAAGCAGTATGAATTGTATCGCCCACAACTCACTTGTGTTCTACTCATGCATATAACATCAACGCATAAAACCAGGCTCTGATACCACTACTGGGGAACGTAGTAATTTCAAAAAAAATTCGACGCACACGCAGGATCATGGTGATGCATAGCAACGAGAGGGGAGAGTGTGTCCACGTACCCTCGTAGACTGATGACCCACAAGTATAGGGGATCTATCATAGTCCTTTCGATAAGTAAGAGTGTCGAACCCAATGAGGAGCAGAAGAAAATGACAAGCGGTTTTCAGTAAGGTTTTCTCTGCAAGCACTGAAATTGTAGGTAACAGATAGTTTTGTGATAAGATAAATTGTAACGAGTAACAAGCAGTGAAAGTAAATAAAGTGCAGCAAGGTGGCCCAATCCTTTTTGTAGCAAATGACAAGCCTGGACGATTTCTTATAATGAGAAAAGAGCTCCCGAGGACACATGGGAATTATCGTCAAGCTAGTTTTCATCACGCTCGTATGATACACGTTCGGTACTTTGATAATTTGATATGTGGGTGGACCGGTGCTTGGGTACTGCCTTACTTGGACAAGCATCCCACTTATGATTAACCCCTATTGCAAGCATCCACAACTACAAAATAAGTATTAAGGTAAACCTAACCACAACATTAAACATATGAATCCAAATCAGCCCCTTACGAAGCAACCATAAACTAGGGTTTAAGCTTCTGTCACTCTAGCAACCCATCATCTACTTATTACTTCCCGATGCCTTCCTCTAGGCCCAAATAATGGTGAAGTGTCATGTAGTCGACGTTCACATAACACCACTAGAGGAGAGACAACATACATCTCATCAAAATATCGAATGAATACCAAATTCACATGACTACTAATAGCAAGACTTCACCCATGTCCTCAGGAACAAACGTAACTACTCATAAAGCATATTCATGTTCATAATCAGAGGAGTAATAATATGCATTAAGGATCTGAACATATGATCTTCCACCAAGTAAACCAATTAGCATCAACTACAAGGAGTAATCAACACTACTAGCAACCCACAGGTACCAATTTGTGGTTTTGAAACAAGATTGGATATAAGAGATGAACTAGGGTTTTGAGAGGAGATGGTGCTGGTGAAGATGTTGATGGAGTTTGACCCCCTCCCGATGAGAGGAGCGTTGGTGATGACGATGGTGATGATTTCCCCCTCCCAGAGGGAAGTTTCCCCGGCAGAATAGCTCTGCCGGAGCTCTAGATTGGTTCTGCCAAGGTTCCGCCTCGTGGCAGCGGAGTTTCGTCCCGTAAGCTTGGTTATGATTTTTTCCAGGGTAAAAGCCTTCATATAGTAGAAGATGGGCACCGGAGGGCCACCAGGAGCCCCAGGAGACAGGGGCGCGCCCAGTAGGGGTGGGCGCGCCCCCCACCCTCCTGGCCAGGGTGTGGGGCCCCTCTAGTGTTTTCTTCGCTCAATAATTCTTATAAATTCCAAAACTGACTTCCTTGGAGTTTCGGGATTTTTGTAGCTGTGCAGAATAGGTTTCCAGTATTTGCTCCTTTTCCAGCCAGAATTCCAGCTGCCGTCATTCCCCCTCTTCATGGTAAACCTTGTAAAATAAGAGAGAATAGCCATAAGTATTGAGATATAATGTGTAATAACAGCCCATAATGCAATAAATATTGATATAAAAGCATGATGCGAAATGGACGTATCAACTCCCCCAAGCTTAGACCTCGCTTGTCCTCAAGCGGAAGCCGAAATTGAAAAATATGTCCACATGTTTAGAGATAGAGGTGTCGATAAAAATAAAATACGGACATGAGGGCATCATGATCATTCTTATAATAGCAACATATATAGATTTTATCATATGATTTCTTATGCTCAAGTAACGATCAATTCACAATGTCAAATATGGTTCAGAAACTTCATTGGGAACTAACAAACTATAATCTTAGTCACTGAAGCAATTGCAATTTATCATAACATCAGAAAGAGTCAAGAATAGAGCTTTTCAGCAAGTCCACATACTCAACTATCATATAGTCTTCTATAATTGCTAACACTCACGCAATACTTGTGGTTATGGAGTTTCAGCCGGACACTGAGAAAGATAGGGGCTTATTGTGTTGCCTCACAACGTATTCACCTTTGGGTGATGTCAACAATAATAATTCATGCTGACTTACATCCAATTGGATATATATATCAAGATCTTTCAAACACGAGGAGCTTGCCAAAGGATAAAAAAAGGGAAAGGTGAAGATCACCTTGACTCAAGCATAAAGTAAAAACATAAAGTAAAAGATAGGCCCTTCGCAGAGGGAAGCAGAGGTTGTCATGTGCTTTTAGGGTTGGATGCATAAAATCTTAATGCAAAAGAATGTCACTTTATATTGTCACTTGTATATGGACCTTTATTATGCAGTCCGTCGCTTTTATTGCTTCCATAACAAGATCGTATAAAGCTTATTTTCTCTGCACTAATAAGTCATACATATTTAGAGAGCAATTTTTATTACCTGCAACATGACAACTTACTTGAAGGATCTTACTCAATCCATAGGTAGGTATGGTGGAATCTCACGGCAAAACTGGGTTTAAGGATATTTGGAAGCACAAGTAGTATCTCTACTTGGTGCAAGGAATTTGGCTAGCATGAGGGGGAAAGGCAAGCTCAACATGTTGGGAAGATCAATGACAATATACTTTATCTGAGATGTGAGAAAACATAAACCATTACGTTTTCTTCCTTGTCCAACATCGACTCTTTTAGCACGTCATACTTCATGAGTGCTCACAATCATAAAAGATGTCCAAGATAGTATATTTGTATGTGAAAACCTTTCCTTCCTTATTACTTCCTATTAATTGCAACGATGACCAAAACTACGTTTGTCAACTCTCAACAACTTTTATGCCTCATACTTTCTATGTGTGAAGTCATTACTATCCATAAGGTCAATATGAAGTCTTTTATTCTTTTTATTCTTTCTACCTTCTCAAGATCATGGCAAGATAGCAAAGCCCTTGACTCAACACTAATCTTTATTATAGATAGCTCACGGACTCGATTACATAAAGAGATCACAAAGCAAAACTCAAAACTACTTGATACTAAAACTTCAATCTACTAGATCAAGATACTACTAAAAGGATCGAACTAAGTAAAACGGTAAAGATAGGAGTGTGATGGTGATACGATGCCGGGGCACCTCCCCCCAAGCTTGGCAATTGCCAAGGGGGTGCCCATACCCATGTGATTATGTCCTCGGAGGGGGTGAAGTAGGAGTTGTTGATGATGTAGGCTTGTCTTCCATCTTCCAAGGCATAGGCTCACCATCATAGAAGGATGATCGAGTCTCCGGGATCCTCAATTCTGTAGCCAAACTCATCCTCTTGAATCTATATTCATACTCACAGTTTTGGTTTTGCAGGTCAAAGATCTAGGCTTGGAGGTGCTCGATTTTCTCTTGAAGCTTGAAGATGGTCTCCCCAATGACCTTGGCATCTAGCTTGTGGTTGTTGGTGAACTCCATGATCATCATCTGGTTCGCGTTGAGTCCACGCTCCACCATCCCTTGGCACTTGAAAACTTGTTGCTCCACGGCTTCGAGCATTGTCTCCACGCTTCCAGTATGCCTTGGTCCCTCCACATCACGGATGTGCAGCACCCCCTCACGCATCTCAATGGTTTTAGGGTGTTGCAGCACCTCCAAGAGATAGGGGTTGATAACCCTTTTGAAAAACTTGTCCTTGGGAGCGCTTAGAGACGCCATGATGCTCTAGATCTGTCAGAAAAACAGCTCGAAACGAAAACAGAGGATATTTGCGTGATGCAGTGGTCAGAGCCTTCGGGAGATTATATAATGAATTTTTACCGACCAAAATACGTAACGTGCAAGAAAACGGAGTCCGGGAGGCACACGAGGTGGCCACGAGACAGGGCGGCGCGCCCAGGAAGGGTGGGCGCGCCCTCCACCCTCATGGAGTGTAACGCCCCGGTGTAATGGTGCTATAGTAATCCCTAGGGTTAATATAATCCTTTTGCTAAACAAGTGTTTGTTCATCATTGTTCTTATCTTTTTCAAATTCCAGTTGAACTCAAATTCAAATTCTGAGTGAAATTCAAAATTGGTCAAACATGAAAACTAAAATGTTCATCATGTGCCAAATAATCCACAAGTAATATTGGTGGTGAACCAACATTTTTGCAAAGTGTTTGAGTGGTCTAAACTACTTAAAATAGTGACCTAAGAAATAAATTAAATGCCTTCTTAATTTATAAAAATGGCAAACTATTTCTAAAGCCTCACAATCTTTTTTTGGCAGTGCCCAATATTTATTTGAAATCGTTTTGGCCAGTGGCAAAATTTTGCAAAGTCAATAGTGGCTAAAAGCAAATGCAAAAGCTGCAAAAAAAAGAGAAAAGAAAAGAAAAGGAGAAAAGGAAAAAGCAGAGGGGAGAGAAATCCCCTGCCCCACTAGGGCTTCGGCCCACGCGCGCTAGCTGGCCCAACTAGGCCGGCCCATGCCCCCTCCCCGGTCGCTCTCCCCTCCTTCCTGTTCCCTCGGTGCACGCCGCTACAGCGGCTCGTCGCCGCCCGACCACCTCGCCGGCAACGCTGCTACCTCTTGAGCACTGCGTTGGATTTCCCCGAAGAGGAGAGGATGATGCAGTAAAGTAGCGTAAGTATTTCCCTTAGTTTTTGAGAACCAAGGTACCAATCCAAGAGGAGACCACGACAAGTCCTCGTACCTACACAAACGATAGCAACTCGCAACCAACGCTTAGGGGTTGTCAATCCTTCACAAATACTTACGAGTGAGATCGATAGAGATAATATTTTTGGTTTTTTTGATAGATAGATGCAAAGTAAAAAGTAAAGGCAAAGTAAAAACAAAGCAAGTAAATAAAGTGATATGATGAGAATAGACCCGGGGGCCATAGGTTTCACTAGTGGCTTCTCTCAAGAGCATAAGTATTCTACGGTGGGTGAACAAATTACTGTTGAGCAATTGACAGAATTGAGCATAGTTATGAGTATGTCTAGGCAATGATCATGTATATAGGAATCACGTCCAAAACAAGTAGATCGAAACGATTCTGCATCTACTACTATTACTCCGCTAATCGACCACTATCTAGCATGCATCTAGAGTATTAAGTAAAAACAGAGTAACGCCGTAAGCAAGATGACATGATGTAGAGGGATAAATTCATGCAATATGGTAAAAACCCCATCTTGTTATCCTCGATGGCAACAATACAATACGTGCCTTGCAACTCTTTCTGTCACTGAGTAAGGACACCGCAAGATTGAACCCAAAGCTAAGCACTTCTCCCATTGCAAGAACTACCAATCTAGTTGGCCAAACCAAAAAGGATAATTCGAAGAGACTTGCAAAGATAACTCAATCATACATAAAAGAATTCATAGAAGAATCAAATATTTTCCATAGATAGTACTGGATCATAAACCCACAATTCATCGGTCTCAACAAACACACGCAAAAAGAAGATTACATCGAATAGATCTCCACAAGAGAGGGGGAGAACATTGTATTGAGATCCAAAAAGAGAGAAGAAGCCATCTAGCTACTAGCTATGGACCCGAAGGTCTAAAGTAAACTACTCACACTTCATTGGAGGGGCTATGGTGATGATGTAGAAGCCCTCCATGGTGGATGCCCCCTCCGGCGGAGCTCCAGAACAGGCCCCAAGATGGGATCTCGTGGATACAGAAGGTTGCGGCGGTGGAATTAGGTTTTGGCCCTGCTCGATCGCTCGGGATACGAGGTATATATAGGAGGAAGGAGTACGTCGGTGGAGCTCCGAGGGGCCCACGAGGTAGGGGGGCGCGCCCAGGGGAGGGGCGCCCTCCACCCTCGTGACCTCCTCGGAAGCTTCTTGGAGTAGGGTCCAAGTCTCCTGGATCATGTTTGGTTGGAAAATCACGATCCCGAAGGTTTCATTCCGTTTGGACTGCGTTTGATATTCTGTTTCTTCGAAATACTGAATTAGGCAAAAAAACAATTCTGGGCTGGGCCTCCGGTTAATAGGTTAGTCCCAAAAGTAATATAAAAGTGGAAAATAAAGCCCAATATAGTCCAAAACAGTAGATAAAGTAGCATGGAGCAATCAAAAATTATAGATACATTGGAGACGTATCAGGCATCCCCAAGCTTAATTCCTGCTCGTCCTCGAGTAGGTAAATGATAAAAAAGAATTTTTGATGCGGAGTGATACTTTGGCATAATTTCAATGTAAATCTTCTTAATAGTGATATGAATATTCAGATCCGAAAGATTCAAGACAAAAGTTCATATTGACACAAAAATAATAATACTTCAAGCATACTAATCAAAGCAATCATGTCTTCTCAAAATAACATGGCAAAAGAAAGTTATCCCTACAAATTCATCTAGTCTGGCTATGCTCCATCTTCCCCACACAAAATATTTAAATCATGCACAACCCCGATGACAAACCAAGCAATTGTTTCATACTTATGACATTCTCAAAACTTTTTCAATCTTCACGCAATACATGAGCGCGATCCATGGATATAGCACTATAGGTGGAATAGATGGGTGGTTGTGGAGAAGACAAAAAGAGTGAAGATAGTCTCACATCAACTAGGCGTATCAATGGGCTATGGAGATGCCCATCTATAGATATCAATGTGAGTGAGTAGGGATTGCCATGCAACGGATGCACTAGAGCTATAAGTATATGAAAGCTCTATAAAAGATACTAAGTGGGTGTGCATCAACTTGCTTGCTCACGAAGACCTAGGGCATTTTGAGGAAGCCCATCATTGGAATATACAAGCCAAGTTCTATAATTAAAAATTCCCACTAGTATATGAAAGTGACAAAATGAGAGACTCTCTATCATGAAGATCTTGGTGCTACTTTGAAGCACAAGTGTGGTAAAAGGATAGTAGCATTGTCCCTTCTCTCTTTTTCTCTCATTTTTTTATTTGGGCTGTTCTCTTATTTTATGGCCTCCTTTTTTTTAAAGTCCGGAGTCTCATCCCGACTTATGGGGGAATCATAGTCTCCATCATTCTTTCCTCACTTGGGACAATGCTCTAATAATGATGATCATCACACTTTTATTTTTCTTACAACTCAACAATTGCAACTTGATACTTAGAACAAAGTATGACTCTATATGAATGCCTCCGGCGGTGTACCTGGATATGCAATGAATCATGAGTGACATGTATGAAAGAATTATGAACGGTGGCTTTGCCACAAATACAATGTCAACTACATGATCATGCTAGCAATATGACAATGATGGAGCGTGTCATAATAAACGGAACGGTGGAAAGTTGCATGGCAATATATCGCGGAATGGCTATGGAAATGCCATGATAGGTAGGTATGGTGGCTGTTTTGAGGAAGGTATATGGTGGGTGTATGATACCGGCGAAAAGTGCGTGGTATTTGAGAGGCTAGCAAAGGTGTAAGGATGGGAAAAAGTGTGTATAATGCATGGACTCAACATTAGTCATAAAGAACTCATATACTTATTGCAAAAATCTAGAAGTTATCAAAGCAAAGTATTACGCGCATGCTCCTAGGGGGATAGATTGGTAGGAAAAGACCATCGCTCGTCCCCGACCGCCACTCATAAGGAAGACAATCAATAAATAAATCATGCTCTGAGTTCATCACATAACGGTTCACCATACGTGCATGCTACGGGAATCACAAACTTCAACACAAGTATTCTTTGAATTCACAACTACTTTAACTAGCATGACTCAAATATCACCATCTTCATATCTCAAAACAATTATCAAGCATCAAACTTGTCTAGTATTCAACGCACTCAAAAGAAAGTTTCACATATCTTGAACACCAAGTATATTAACATTAAGCGAATTACCATGCTATTAAAGCCTCTCAAAATAATCTAAGTGAATCATGAGAGATCAAATAGTTTCTTTAAAACAAATCCACCACCGTTCTCTAAAAGATCTAAGTTAAGTACTAGAAAAAAAATTATCACGCTCAAAAGATATCAGTGAAGCACTATGAGCAAAACTATCAAGCTCAAAAGATATAAGTGAAGCACATAGAGTATTCTAACAAATTCCAATTCATATATGGCTCTCTCAAAAGGTGTGTACAGAAAGGATGATTGTGGTAGACTAAAAAGCAAAGACACAAACAATACAAGACGCTCCAAGCAAAACACATATCATGTTGGTGAATAAAAATATAGTTCCAAGTAAATTATCGATGGAACTGGACGAAAGAGGGCATGCCTTCCGAGGAATCCCCAAGCTTTGACTTTTTGGTGTCCTTGGATTATATTGGGGGTGCCATGGGCATCCCCAAGCTTAGGCTCTTGCCACTCCTTGTTCCATAATCCATCAAAAGAATTCACCCAAAACTTGAAAACTTCACAACACAAAACTCAACAGAAATCTCGTGAGCTCCGTTAGAGAAAGAAAACAAAAGACTACTTCAATGTACTGTAATGAACTCATTATTTATTTATATTGGTGTTAAACCTACTGTATTCCAACTTCCTTATGATTCATAGAATGAATTACTAGCCATAGATGCATTGGAATAAGCAAACAACACACGAAAAACAGAATCTGTCCAAAACAGAACAGTCTGTAGCAATCTGTAACTAACGCAAACTTCTGGAACTCTAAAAATTCTACCAAAATAGGACGTCGTGGACAATTTGTTTATTTAGCAGCAGCAAAAAGAATCAACACAAAATCACGTTCCTGTGATTTATCATAACTAAATTCGTGCGTGCAAAGTTTCTGTTTTTCAGCAGAATCAAATCAACTATCATCGTAGGTTATCCTATAGGTCCTACTTGGCACAAACACTAATTAAAACATAAAACCACATCCAAACAGAAGGTAGATGGATTATTTAATCCTAAACAGAAGCAAAAACAAAAAACACAAAATAAAATTGGGTTGCCTCCCAACAGGCGCTATCGTTTAACGCCCTTAGCTAGGCATAAAAGCAAGGATAGATCTAGGTATTGCCATCATTGGAAGGCAATCCATAAGTGGCTCTAATGATAGATTCATATGGTAATTTTATTTTCTTTCTAGGAAAGTGTTCCATACCCTTCTTTAAGGGAAATTGGAATCTATTATTCCCTTCCTTCATATCAATAATTGCACCAATCATTCTAAGGAAAGGTCTACCAAAAATAATAGGACATGAAGGATTGCAATCTATATCAAGAACGATAAAATCTACGGGCACACAATTCCTATTTGTAACAATAAGAACATCATTAATTCTTCCCATAGGTTTTTTAATAGTGGAATCCGCAAGATGCAAGTTTAGAGAGCAATCATCAAAATCACGGAAATCTAGCAAATCACATAAAGTTGTGGGGATAGTAGAGACACTAGCACCCAAATCACACAAAGCATGAAACTCAAAATCTTTAATTTTAATTTTAATAGTAGGTTCCCACTCATCATAGAGCTTTCTCGGGATAGAAACTTTCAACTCAAGTTTTTCTTCATAAGATTGCATCAAGGCATCAACAATGTGTTCGGTAAAGGCCTTATTTTGACTATAAGCATGAGGAGATTCTAGCACGGATTGCAACAAGGAAATACAACCAATCAAAGAGCAATTTTCATAATTAAATTCCTTGAGATCCAAAATAGTGGGTTTAGAAACATCACGGTTTTTATTTATTTCAATCCCACTTTGATCAATTTCATCATCAAGATCTAGAAACTCCGTATTCTTAGAACACCTTCTAGGTAAAGAAAGATAATATTCAGATTCATTAAGATTCATATTGCAAAACAAAGATTTAATTGGGGACACATCAATAACTTTTAGATCTTCATCTTGATTTTCATAGGGATTGGAAGAACACGCTTTAATAAAGGCATCTTTGGAAGCACGCATCCTAGCGGTTCTTTCCTTGCACTCATCAATGGAAATTCTCATGGCTTTGAGAGACTCATTGATATCATGCTTAGGAGGAATAGATCTAAGCTTTAAAGAATCAATTTCAAGAGAAATTCTATCAACGTTCCTAGCCAAATCATCAACTTTAAGCAATTTCTCTTCAAGCAAAGCATTAAAATTCTTTTGTGAATTCATAAACTCTTTAACACTACTCTCAAATTCAGAGGGAATCTTATTAAAATTTCCATAAGAGTTATTGTAGGAATTTCCATAATTATTAGAAGGATTACTAGGATAAGGCCTAGGATTAAAATTCCCTAAGCGTTGTTTCCAAAACTATTCCTACCAACAAAATTCATATCCATAGATTCATTATTATTCTCAACAAAGTAGATAAAGGCATATCATTGGGATCAAGAGGAGTATTTTTAGGAGCAAACATCTTCAAAAGTTCATCCATCTTTTCACTCAAAACATTGATTTCTTCTATAGCATGCACTTTTTTACTAGAAGATCTTTCGGTGTGCCATTGAGAATAATTAGCCATAATATTATCAAGCAATTTGGTAGCATCCCCTAACGTAATTTCCATAAAAGTGCCTCCCGCGGCCGAATCTAAAAGATTTCTAGAAGCAAAGTATAATCTGGCATAAAAAATTTGTATGATCATCCATAAATTCAGACCATGAGTAGGGCAATTGCGAAGCATTAATTTCATTCTTTCCCAAGATTGGGCAACATGCTCATGATCAAGTTGTTTAAAATTCATGATATCGTTCCTAAGAGTGATAATCTTAGCGGGAGGAAAATACTTAGAGATAGAAGCATCTTTGCACTTGTTCCAAGAATCAATACTATTTTTAGGCAAAGACGAAAACCAAACTTTAGCACGATCTCTAAGTGAAAACGGAAATAACTTCAATTTGACAATATTGTTATCCGTATCTTTCTTCTTTTGCATATCACACAAATCAACAAAATTGTTTAGATTAGTAGCGGCATCTTCACTAGGAAGGCCGGCGAATTGATCTTTCATAACAAGATTCAACAAAGCGGTATTGATTTCACAAGACTCATCATTATTAAGAGGAGCAATCGGAGTACTCAGGAAATCATTATTATTGATATTCGAGAAATCACACAATTTGGTATTATCTTGTGCCATGGCAACAAGTAATCCAACACACAAGAAAACAGAAAGGCGACGGGAAAAAGGCAAACGGGAAAGAGATGAGGAGATTGGGAAAGAGAGGGCAAATAGAATGGCAAGGGTGAAGTGGGGGAGAGGAAAACGAGAGGCAAATGGTAAATAATGTAATGCGAGAGATAGGGATTGCGATGGGTACTTGGTATGGTTGACTTGCTTGCGTGAGCCTCCCCGGCAACGGCGCTAGAAATTCTTCTTGCTACCTCTTGAGAACTGCGTTGGATTTCCCTGAAGAGGAGAGGATGATGTAGTAAAGTAGCGTAAGTATTTCCCTTAGTTTTTGAGAACCAAGGTATCAATCCAGTAGGAGACCACGCACAAGTCCCTCGTACCTACACAAAACGATAGCAACTCGCAACCAATGCTTAGGGGTTGTCAATCCCTTCACGGTCACTTACGAGAGTGAGATATGATAGAGATAATATTTTTGGTATTTTTGATAGATAGATGCAAAGTAAAAAGTAAAGGCAAAGTAAAAACAAAGCAATTAAATAAAGTGATATGATGAGAATAGACCCGGGGGCCATAGGTTTCACTAGTGGCTTCTCTCAAGAGCATAAGTATTCTATGGTAGGTGAACAAATTACCGTTGAGCAATTGACAGAATTGAGCATAGTTATGAGTATGTCTAGGCAATGATCATGTATATAGGCATCACGTCCAAAACAAGTAGATCGAAACGATTCTGCATCTACTACTATTACTCCGCTCATCGACCGCTATCCAAAGATGCATCTAGAGTATTAAGTAAAAACAGAGTAACGCCGTAAGCAAGATGACATGATGTAGAGGGATAAATTCATGCAATATGATAAAAACCCCATCTTGTTATCCTCGGTGGCAACAATACAATAAGTGCCTTGCAACTCTTTCTGTCACTGAGTAAGGACACCGCAAGATTGAACCCAAAGCTAAGCACTTCTCCCATTGCAAGAACTACCAATCTAGTTGGCCAAACCAAAAAGGATAATTCGAAGAGACTTGAAAAGATAACTCAATCATACATAAAAGAATTCAGAGAAGAATCAAATATTTTCCATAGATAATACTGGATCATAAACCCACAATTCATCGGTCTCAACAAACACACCGCAAAAAGAAGATTACATCGAATAGATCTCCACGAGAGAGGGGAGAACATTGTATTGAGATCCAAAAGAGAGAAGAAGCCATCTAGCTACTAGCTATGGACCCAAAGGTCTGAAGTAAACTACTCACACTTCATCGGAGGGGCTATGGTGATGATGTAGAAGCCCTCCGTGGTGGATGCCCCCGCGTGAGCTCCTAACAGGCCCCAAGATGGGATCTCGTGGATATAGAAGGTTGCGACGGTGGAATTAGGTTTTGGCTCTGTTCGATCGCTCGGGATACGAGGTATATATAGGAGGAAGGAGCGTCGGTGAAGCTCGAGGGGCCCACTGTAGGGGCGCACCTGTGGAGGGCGCCCTCCACCCTCGTGACCTCCTCGGAAGCTTCTTGGAGTAGGGTCCAAGTCTCCTGGATCATGTTCGGTTGGAAAATCACGACCCCGAAGGTTTATTCCGTTTGGACTGCGTTTGATACTCTGTTTCTTCGAAATACTGAAATAGGCAAAAAACAGCAATTCTGGGCTGGGCCTCCGGTTAATAGGTTAGTCCCAGAAGTAATATGAAAGTGGAAAATAAAGCCCAATATAGTCCAAAACAGTAGATAAAGTAGCATGGAGCAATCAAAAATTATACATACGTTGGAGACATATCAAACGCCGCGGGTGGATAAGAGCCCCCCTCCGGCTCCTCGGGTCCTCCCCCGCCTACCTCCACCGACTCCCCTCACCCTCTCCGCCTGCTCGTCGCCTCTCCCCCTTGTTCCCCATCCACCTCCAAGCACCATCGCCGCTGCGTCTTCGTCATCTCTGCAGCCACCATGCCTTCAACGCGGCCTGGCCGTGCTCGTCGGCATCGTCGTGGACTGCTGCGTCCATTGGAGCCGCAGGAGGGAGCCGAGGAGCTCTGCATCGCCGAACGCGTCGTCGTCTTCCTCGGGTCGCCGACGATCCCCTTCATCCCCGGCGATGTTTTGCTACTCCTAACCTCCCAAGGGCCATCTTGCGTGCCGCACGGTGAGCTTCTGCTCCCTTAACCTCTTCGCGAGCCGCAGCTAGCTGCCACCGCGTCCGTGCTCGGCTCGCCGCCGACGAGCTTGTGGTCGTCATTGTGGTTGATGTCACCGCCGCCTGAGGCCACGGTCGAACTCCTGGTGCTCCTAGGAGCCCAACGAGCATGAGCCCGTGCTCCCCGTACCCCCCTAGCGCTGGATCCGTCGACGCCCGAACTCTGGCGTCCGCTCCGCCGCTCGCCGTCGCCGTCTCTGGCCGTTTCCGGCAAAACCACCACCACCAGCAGCTGCGCCGCTCACTCCCCGTTCGAACGCACCTAACCCCAGCCCCGGAGACCCCCTGTAGACGAATCCTGACAAGGTCGGGTGCCCTCCGCCGCGTTTTCGTGCTCACCGGCGTTCACCGCTTGCCCGCACTGCACACTGGGCCACCCCGGTCATGCCGGTGGGGCCCCTGCCCCTGCTGACCATTGACCTAGTCAATCCGGCTTGACTGGCAGGCCCCACCATCGACGTGCGGGTCCCACCCCTTAATCCTCTAATTAAAACATTTTAATAATTAAAACTAATTAGTTTAGTTAATTAGACACTGATAGGTGGGCCCAGTAGTTTTACTAATTAAATTTAGATTAGTTCAACCCTGTTTAACCCACTGTCTATGACAGGTGGGTCCCCCATGTCAGTTTTGACCGGTCAGCCGTCCTGTTGGCTGTTGACATCACTATGACGTCATGCTAATGCAATATTCCTTTTCTTTTATTTTAAATAGTTTCTGACAATGCTTTAATCTTTGAATAGTCATAGAAAATAAACCGTAACTCGGATGAAAATGTTTTCTACATGAAAGTTTCTCAAAAAAATCCAACGAATCCGGATACGCGGTCCGTTTACCTGTCAGATACCTCTAACTATCTGAAAATGGAACATTCCCCCTCCGGTCATCTGTCTGACACAGGTCCGGAACCGGGAAAACATTCCTGGTTGAATTCCCCCTTCACCTTTATCATGTAGCCATACGTTAGGTCACACCCGGCACATCATATTGCCACATTATGCTTTGTGATGCTATGTTTGCTTTATATTTACTGTTTCTTCCCCCTCTTCTCTATGGTAGACCCCGAGACCGATGATGCCCTTGTGATCGACTACGTCACCGACGACCCCTCCTTGCCAGAGCTTCCAGGCAAGCCCCCTTTGATCATCCCGATATCGCCCATTCCATTCTCTCATGCTTGCATTAGATTTTGCTATTGTTATTGTTTGCTCCTATTCTGATGCATAGCCTGCTTATTGTTACCTTACCTTCTTTCCTAAACTGCTTAGTATAGGTTGGTTAGTGATCCATCAGTGACCCCCCACCTTGTCCTTGTTGCCCCTGCTTCATCATTGAAGACCCGATCAATGGGATTGAAGACCAGGCCCCGGCACCGCACATCAGTTTCTCCTTAGTTGCTCGACACTGCTGGGTACTATCGAGTGCCGAGGGTGAGACCTCTACAACAATTCTGATGTTGACCCTGTAGTGTAGCTATTTGGTCGTGGTCATCGAGGGTGATTCCGCCTTAACCACTTCCGATACGACTTTGTCGTGCAACCCCTCAAGTATGAACCTCGGGGGTGGTTCCTCTTACGTTCACCTTGATGATTACATCGAGTGGAATTCACCGGGGGTGATTCCTCGGGTTTTCCCCTTGATGTTTGGACACACGGATACTTGGACTTTACAGTTGTTACTTGGAGAGGCGGGTCGACCCTGAGGGGTACCCGCGAGTGATGTGGAGACGGGTTGACCTGGAGTGTGCCCGTGAGATAATGACGAGGCGTGGCTGGGAATTCTTAGCCCTTGCCACAAGTCCTTGAGACAGGGCAATGGGGTCACATATTTCGTGAGTCTCTGCTTGTTACCGCGCGTTCCTAATCCACTACGATTTGGATATTTGATCTGAGGGGCCTCTGTCCTGATAGCACTAACCATCACGTGGGCATAGTATGGGCGTTCTGCGTCATATGCATCAGCCGAAGGTTAATAGACATCAGCGACTGAGCGGCGCGCGCGGGGTTGGACTGGTAAGCACCTGCCTTTTTGAGGGAGGTAGCTAGGTCTGCTCACCGGCCTCGTACGCAATGTGCAGGAGTTCCCAGGGAGATGGCCCATGACCCCTGGGGGCACAGGTTTAGTCCGGCGTGCTTGACCTCTCTATTAAGCCTAGTTCGGGTTGCAGCGTATTGTTTGGCCGAGGCCGGGCATGACCCAGGAAAGTGTGTTCGGGTAGAGTTAATCAAGCGTGGTGGGTAAGTTGGTGCACCCCTGCAGGGAAGAAAACATCTATCGATAGCCTGTCCTACGGTAACGGACACTCGGAGTTGTATCCCGATCGATACAACTAGAACTGGATACTTGTCATGAGAATTGGATGGTGATGAGAATTGGATTGTGATGACAATTGGATAGTATGGCTCTGGGATTGCTTTATCTCAGGGAGTCGAGAAAGGATCCATGGCCGAGGTTGATAACACTACTACTACTTTACTTTATGCTACTCTACTCCCTCCTGTTGCTGCAAGATGGTGGTTTCCAGAAGATGCTAGTCTTCGATAGGACTAGGCCTTCTCTCTATTTTGGCATTTCTGCAGCCCAGTCCACATATACAACCTTCCTTTGATAATGTTGCATATGTAGTGTAGATCCTTGCTTGCGAGTACTTTGGATGAGTACTGACGGTTGCTTTGCTCCCTCTTTTTCCCCTTTTCCATTCTTCTTGGATGAAGCAACCAGATGATGGAGTCCAGGAGCTAGATGACACCTTTGATGACTGCTACTACCCCGAGGGTGCGTGCTACCACGTGACGGACACCGACGACTAGGAGTAGTTAGGAGGTTCCCATGCAGGAGGCCTTGCCTTTTCGATCGATGTTGCTTTTGTGCTATCCTTCTTAAGGCATACTTGTTTAACTCATGTCTATACTCAGATATTGTTGCTTCCGCTGACTCATTTGTATTCGAGCTTATGTATTCGAGCCCTCGAGGCCCCTGGCTTGTAATATAAAGCTTGTATTATTTTAATTTGTGTCTAGTGTTGTGTTGTGATATCTTCCCGTGAGTCCTTGATCTTGATCGTACACATTTGCGTGTATGATTAGTGTACGATTGAATCAGGGGCGTCACAAGTTGGTATCAGAGCCGACTGCCTGTAGGTAGCCCCCTTTCCAACTCCTTGGCCGAAGTTGAGTCTAGTCACTACAAAACTTTTACTAACATGGCTGTATGTCTTACGGGCCCACGTCGCCATTGGGTGGTATTAGGATATTTTACTCCTCGTCTATACTCTGGGACTCTGATCAGTCTTCTATTCGGGTTAAATGAATTTACTAACTCTAACATTAGGATCCCGTGACCACATTCACCCCAAAGTTGGATAAGCCATAGTTATTCCTTAGAATAGTATTCTGAATAGTACACACATTGTCGTGTTGACTACAAAGTGGTATCCATCGTACCTCTTTCTTTATGCATGCTTCATCATGAATGATCCTTGTATTTGCAAATGCTCAATGCTGAACTACCCCCTGTTACATGTTAGCAGGATGGTTAGACCCGCTGGTCGTGGCCGTGGTGCCAACGACCCACCACCACCTGAATTCTTTGCTGGAATGATGCAACAATTTGAGCTGAACCGCCGGTTCATGGAAGGAATGATGGCTCAGTTTCCTCGTCCTAATATGGACCAGCAGCCAGCCCCAATTACTCTGCATGACTTCTTGCGCCTCAACCCGACAATCTAGCGCAGCTCAACTCAGCCCCTTGATGCTGATGACTGGCTCCATGACATCACATATGAAATGGGGTCTGCTAGTGTTGCCCCTGCTAGCTATGTCACCTTCACATCCTTCTTCCTCAAGGGTCCCGCTGCTCAATGGTGGGACAGGCATAGGCGTACCCTACCTACTGGAACGGTCACCACTTGGCCGGATTTCCAAGCTGCCTTTCGTGCCCGCTTCATTCCTCAGGGAATCATGGACAGGAAGAAGCGAGAGTTCCGCAACCTCACCCAAGGCAACAAGACTGTAGATGCTTATCAGCGTGAATTTCTGGACTTGTCACGTTATGCTGAAGAAGACATTGCAACGGATGCTCGTAGGCAAGAAAAGTTTCGTGATGGACTTCACCCAGATATCAAGCTAGCACTGCTCGTTCATGACTTTGCCGACTTTGCCACCTTGGTGAACAAGGCTATTCAGGTTGAGACTGGTCTTCAGGAACACCAGGGATCCCTCAGGCGTAGCCGTGACGCTGGCGCATCTTCGGGCCCGTCAGCACAGAAGCGTCAAATATGGATTCCCCACAGCATGTATCGTCCAACTGCACCAGCACCAAGACAGTCCTATGTTGCACCTCGTCTGCCTCCTCCACCGCAGAGGCAGCCTCTTCGAGATGTACCATCCCAAGCTCCTGCTCCCGATCCCAATGATGGTCTGTGCTTCAGATGTGGCCGCCTTGGCCACCTAGCTAAATAGTGCAATCAAAAAAAGAGCCAGCTGGCTCTGCCTTCAACTGACCGTAACAATCAGCCCCATAACAAGAATGCTAGACCTTATGGTCGTGGTCAGGCTAATCATGTTGATCTGAATGAAGCTCAAGACCAGCCTAGAACTGTGATGGGTACTCTTCTTGTTAATTCAGTGCCGGCTTCTGTTTTATTTGATTCAGGAGCGTCGCATTCATTCATGTCAAAAAAATTTGCTTACGCCCATGACATTCGATGCGAGCCCATGAACACTCCGATAGTGGTACGCACCCCTGCGGGCCGATGTCAAACTACCATGATTGGTCGTGACGTTCCCGTTGAGATTGAAGGGTTGGAATTCCTTGTTTCTCCCATTATTCTGGAGTCTTCCCATATTGACCTCATTCTAGGAATGGAATGGTTGAAAGCGCATACTGCCTCTAGCGCTTGCGCCACCAAGGTCGTTCACCTCCTACATCCTTCCGATGAGATAGTAAGCTACCATGCTCAGCTTGTTCAAAACGCTGAAGCACGACTTTATGTCTTGAATGCATTGAACGCAGCACCTCTTGAGGGAATTGAAAAGATTCTAGTCGTTCGCGACTTCCAAGACGTCTTTCCAGAAGAACTTCCAGGAATACCCCCTGCCCGGGCTGTCGAGTTCATCATCGACTTGAAACCAGGCACCGTTGCTATTGCCAAACGACCCTACAAGATGCCACCTCATGAGCTCCTTGAACTTAAGGAGGAAATCGACAAATCTCTTCACAAGAGTTTCATTCATCCAAGTTCCTCTGCTTGGGGAGCACCTTCTCTCTTTGTGAAGAAGAAGGATGGAACGAATCGTTTGGTCCAAGACTATCGTCCTATCAACCAAGCTACAATTCAGAACAAATATTCCCTTCCTCGGATCAATGATATGTATGATCAACTGGCTAGATCATCGATATTCTCTAAACTCTACTTGAGGTTGGGTTACCACCAGATCCGTGTTCGTGAAGAGGATATTCCAAAGACCGCATTCGTTACTCGATATGGTTCATATGAGTACACCGTCATGTCATTCGGTTTAACCAATGCTCCAGCTACTTTCTCTCGTCTGATGAACTACATATTCATGGATTACCTCGATAAGTTCGTCGTAGTCTATCTGGATGATATTCTGCTATATTCGAAGAATGAAGAAGAACATGCTGAACATCTTTGTCTTGTTCTGGAGAAGCTTTGAGAACATCAACTTTATGCTAAGTATTCCAAGTATGAATTCTGGTTACCCGAAGTCACCTACCTTGGCCATGTAATTTCCAAGGATGGTATTACCGTCAACCTAGAGCGTGTTCAGGCTATTCTTGACTGGACCCCTACGAAGACTGTCAAGCAAGTCAGAAGGTTTCTCGGACTAGCCTGCTATTGTCGCCGCTTTGTCGAGAACTTCTCCAAGATTGCCAAGCCACTGACCAATCTGTTGCACAATGGCGTTAAGTTTGATTAGACTGAAAAGTGTCAGGAAAGTTTCCAGGCACTCAAGGACAAGCTGACATCTGCCCCAGTGCTTGCTCCCCCTGATTCTCGCAAGGACTTCATCATCTATTGCGACGCTTCACGTCAAGGATTAGGCTATGTCCTAATGCAAGAGCGCAGGGTGATTGCTTATGCCTCCCGTCAAGTGCGTCCTCACGAAGAGAACTACCCAGTTCATGACCTTGAGCTTGCTGTAGTTATCTTTGCACTGAAGCTATGGCGACAGTACCTTCTCGGTAATCGTTGCGAGATCTTCACCGATCATCAGAGTCTGAAGTACTATTGCTGACTACAACTGCGGTATATCCTATACCCCTGGTAAGGCTAATGTAATGGCCGATGCCCTGAGACGTAAGTCTTATTGCAACAATCACATGGTTTTCAAAGCTCAACCCAGCCTTTATGAAGAGCTATGCAAGCTGAACCTCCAACTAGTTCCACAGGGTTCTCTAAATAACCTTGTCCTGGAACCAACTCTGCTGAAAACAATTAAGTCTGCTCAAGCCAAAGATGCTCACGTTGATTTGATGAAAAAGGATCTTGCCTTAGAGAAATCCAGAGATTTCTTACTTGGTGAGGATAGAACCTTATACTTCAGAGAACGTATTGTAGTACCCCGGTTCGAGCATATGACAGAGAAGGTGATGAAAGAAGCGCATGACACCCCTCTCTCTATTCATCCAGGAAGTACCAAGATGTATCTAGACATTCGACAAAAGTACTGGTGGTCTAAAATGAAGCAAGACATTGCTCGATATATCGAAGAACGTGACGTTTGTCGTCGCGTCAAAGCAGAACATCAGAAACCGGCTGGACTTCTACAACCACTTCCGATTCCTGAATGGAAGTGGGATAAGATCCAAATGGACTTCGTCATAGGCCTTCCCAAGTCTCAGAAAGGTAACAATGCTATCTTTGTCGTCATCGACCAATTCTCGAAGGTTGCTCACTTTCTGCTAGTCAAGGAGACAATCACTGCTAGTCAATTAGCAAACTTGTATATCTCCAGAATTGTGTCACTCCACAACATTCCGAAGGAGATCAGTTTAGACTGTGGCAATATATTCACTTCAAAGTTCTGGGATAGTTTCCAAGAGGCAATGGGAACTCATATTACCTAGAGCACTGCTTATCATCCCCAATCCCAAGGACAAGTCAAGCGAGTCAATCAAATTCTTGAAGACATGCTTCGAGCTTGTGTTATTTCTTTTGGCAAGAAGTGGGAAGAATCTCTCCCTTATGCGGAGTTCTCTTATAACAACAGCTATCAAGCCAGCTTAAAGATGGCACCCTTCGAAGTGCTTTATGGACGTAAGTGCCGAACCCCTCTGAATTGGTGAGAAACTGGGAAACGGACGCTCATTGGTCCAGACATTATTCAACAAGCTGAAGAGCAGGTTCGCATTGTCCGGGATAATCTCAAGGCGGCCCAGTCCCGTCAGAAGAGCAACTATGACCGGAAACACTGGGGTTCAACTTATCAACCTGGTGAACAAGCTTATCTGCGTGTCACTCCTTTGAGAGGCACTCATCGGTTCAGAGTCAAGGGCCAGCTAGCTCCGTGCTACATTGGTCCCTTCCATATTCTCGCCCATCGTGGACTGGTGGCTTATCAATTGGAGTTGCCACCTCAGTTCTCTCACGTCCATGACGTCTTCCATGTGTCGCAACTTCGTCGATGCTTCAAGGACCCTGAACGTGAAGTGGATCCGGAATTGATTGAAGTTCAAGATGATCTCACTTACAAAGAGCATCCTATCCGCATTCTTGAAGAAGATGAACATTGAACCCGCCAGAAGGTTACCAAGTTCCTCAAGGTGCAATGGTCAAATCATACTGAAGATGAAGCCACTTGAGAACGCGAGGATAACCTCCGTGCTGAATATCCCGATCTTTTCCCTTATACCTCTTAATTCTTGGGACGAGATATTCTTTTAGAGGAGGAGAGTTGTAACGCCCCGGTGTCATGATGCTACAGTAATCCCTGGGGTTAATATAATCCTTTTGCTAATCAAGTGTTTGTTCATCATTGTTCTTATCTTTTTCAAATTCCAGTTGAACTCAAATTCAAATTCTGAGTAAATTCAAAATTGGTCAAACATGAAAACTAAAATGTTCATCATGTGCCAAATAATCCACAAGTAATATTGGTGGCGAACCAACACTTTTGCAAAGTGTTTGAGTGGTCTAAACTACTTAAAATAGTGACCTAAGAAATAAACTAAATGCCTTTTTAATTTATAAAAATGGCAAACTATTTCTAAAGCCTCACAATCTTTTTTTGGCAGTGCCCAATAATTATTTGAAATTGTTTTGGCCAGTGGCAAAATTTTGCAAAGTCAATAGTGGCTAAAAGCAAATGCAAAAGCTACAAAAAGAAGAGAAAATAAAAGAAAAGGAGAAAAGGAAAAAGCGGAGGGGAGAGAAAGCCCCTGCCCCACTTGGGCTTCGACCCACGCGCACTAGCTGGCCCAGCTAGGCCGGCCCATACCCCCTCCTTCCTGTTCCCTCGGTGTGTGCCGCTACAGCGGCTCATCGCCGCCCGACCACCTCGCCGGCAACACCGCGGGTGGATAAGAGCCCCCCCTCTGGCTCCTCGGGTCCTCCCCCACCTACCTGCACCCACTCCCCTCGCCCTCTCCGCCTGCTCGTCGCCTCTCCCCCTTGTTCCCCATCCACCTCCAAGCGCCATCGCCGTCGCGTCTTCGTCATCTCCGCGGCCACCGTGCCTTCGACGCGGCCTGGCCGTGCTCGTCGGCATCGTCGTTGACTGCCGCGTTCTTTGGAGCCGCAGGAGGGAGCCGAGGGGCTCTGCATCGCCGAATGCCTCATCGTCTTCCTCGGGTCGCCGACAATCCCCTTCATCCCCGGCGACGTTCTGCTGCTCCCAACCTCCCAAGGGCCATCTTGCGTGCCGCACGATGAGCTTCTCCGTCTCCTGCTCTCCTCCCTTAACCTCTTCGCGTGCCGCAGCTAGCTGCCGCCGCGTCCGTGCTCGTCGATGAGCTTGTGGTCATCGCTGTGGTTGATGTTACTGCCGCCTGAGGCCACGGTCGAACTCCTGGTGCTCCTAGGAGCCCAACGAGCATGAGCCCATGCTCCCCGTACCCCCTAGCGCTGGATCCGTCGACGCCCGAACTCCGGCGTCTGCTCCGCCGCTCGCCGTCGCCGTCTCTGGCCGTTTCCGGCAAAACCATCACCACCACCAGCTGCGCCGCTCACTCCCCGTTCGAACACACCTAACCCCAGCCCCGGAGACCCCCTCTAGACGAATCCCGACGAGGTCGGGTGCCCTCCGCCATGTTTTCGTGCTCGTCGGCGTTCAAATTACCGCCCACGAGGTGGCACACTGGGCCACCACGGTCACTACCAGTGGGGCCCCCGGCCCCCTGTTGACCAGTTGACCTGGTCAACCGTGCTGACTGGGCAGGCCCCAGCCACTGACGTGCGGGTCCCACCGCTTAATCCTCTAATTAAAACATTTTAATAATTAAAACTAATTAGTTTAGTTAATTAGACACTGACAGGTGGGCCCAGTAGTTTTACTAACTAAATTTAGATTAGTTTAAACCCTGTTTAACCCACTGTCTATGATAGGTGGGTCCCCCATGTCAGTTTTGACCGGTCAGCCGTCGTGTTGGCTGTTGACGTCACTATGACGTCATGCTGATGCAATATTCCTTTTCTGCTATTTCAAATAGTTTCTGAAAATGCTTTAATCTTTGAATAATCATAGAAATAAACCGTAACTCGGATGAAAATGTTTTCTACATGAAAGTTGCTCAGAAAAATCCAACGAATCCGGATACACAGTCCGTTTACTAGTCAGATACCTCTAACTATCTAAACATGGAACATTCCCCCTCCGGTCATCTCGTCGACATGTGTCCGAATCGGGAAAACATTCTGCTGAATTCCCCTTCACGCTTATCGTAGCCATACGTTAGGTCACACCCGCACATCATATTGCCACGTTATGCTTTGTGATGCTATGTTTGCTTTATATTTACTGTTTCTTCCCCCTCTTCTCTCCGGTAGACCCCGAGACCGATGCTGCCCCTGTGATCGACTACATCACCGACGACCCCTCCTTGCTAGAGCTTCCAGGCAAGCCCCCCCTTTGATCATCCCGATATCGCCCATTCCATTCTCTCATGCTTGCATTAGATTTTGCTATTGTTTGCTCCTATTCTGATGCATAGCCTGCTTATTGTTACCTTACCTGCTTTCCTAAACTGCTTAGTATAGGTTGGTTAGTTATCCATCAGTGACCCCCCACCTTGTCCTTGTTGCCCCTGCTTCATCATTGAAGACCCGATAAACGGGATCGAAGACCAGGCCCTGGCACCGCACATCACTTTCCCCTTAGTTGCTCGACACTGCTGGGTTACTATCGAGTGCCAAGGGTGAGACCTCTACAGCACTTCTGATGTTAACCCTGTAATGTAGCTCTTCGGTCATGGTCATCGAGGGTGATTCCGCCTTAAGCACTTCTGATACGACTCTGTCGTGCAACCCCTCAAGTGTTAACCTCGGGGGTGGTTCCTCTTACGTTCACCTTGATGATTACATCGAGTGGAATTCACCGAGGGTGATTCCTCGGGTTTTCCCCTTGATGTTTGGACAAACGGATACTTGGACTTTACAGCTGTTACTTGGAGAGGCGGGTCGACCCTGAGGGGTACCCGCGAGTCGTGTGGAGACAGGTTGACCTGGAGGGTGCCCGCGAGATAATTACGAGGCGTGGCCGGGCATTCTTAGCCCTTGCCGCAAGTCCTCGAGACAGGGCAGCGGGGTCACATCTTTCGTGATTCTTTGCTTGTTACCGCGTGTTCCTAATCCACTACGATTTGGATATTTGATCCGAGGGGCCTCTAGCCTAATAGCACTAACCATCACGTGGGCATAGTATGGGCGTCCTGCGTCGTATGCATCAGCCGAAGCTTAATAGACATCACCGACTGAGCGGCGCGCGCCGAGTTGGACTGGTAAGCACCTGCCTTTTTGAGGGAGGTAGCTAGGTCTGCTCACCAGCCGCGTACAAAACGTGCAGGAGTTCCCAGGGAGATGGCCCATGACCCCTGGGGGCATAGGTTTAGTCCGGCGTGCTTGACCTCTCTATTAAGCCTAGGTTGGATTGCGGCGTATTGTTTGGCCGAGGCCGGGCATGACCCAGGAAAGTGTGTCCGGCTGGAGTTAATCAAGCGTGGTGGGTAAGTTGGTGCACCCCTGCAGGGAAGAAAACATCTATCGATAGCCTGTCCTACGGTAACGGACACTCGGAGTTGTATCCCGATCGGTACAACTAGAACTGGATACTTGTGGTGAGAATTGGATGGTGATGTGAATTGGATTGTGATGACAATTGGATAGTATGGCTCTGGGATTGCTTTCTCGCAGGGAGTCGAGAAAGGATCTCTGGCCGAGGTTGATAACACTACTACTACTTTACTTTATGCTACTCTACTCGCTCCTGTTGCTTCAAAATGGTGGTTTCTAGAAGATGCTAGTCTTCGATAGGACTAGGCCTTCTCTCTATTCTGGCATTTCTGCAGCCCAGTCCACATATACAACCTTCCTTTGATAATGTTGCATATGTAGTGTAGATCCTTGCTTGCGAGTACTTTGGATGAGTACTCACGGTTGCTTTGCTCCCTATTTTCCCCCTTTTCCATTCTTCCCGGACGAAGCAACCAGATGACGGAGTCCAGGAGCTAGGTGACACCTTTGACGACTGCTACTACCCCGAGGGTGCCTGCTACCACGTGACGGATGCCGACGACCAGGAGTAGTTAAGAGGCTCCCATGCAGGAGGCCTTGCCTTTTCGATTGATGTTGCTTTTGTGCTAGCCTTCTTAAGGCATACTTGCTTAACTCATGTCTGTAATCAGATATTGTTGCTTCCGCACGTCAGAATTCTCGCTTTTCTATCCTTTTGTCATGCCAGCGTTTGACTTTTTCTTTGAATAGCTTGGCATTCTCATAGGCTTGGGTTCTCCATTCATCAAGTGAGCTAATATCAAATAACCTCTTCTCACCAGCTAGTTTGAAGTCATAGCCCAATATGCTTTATGTTCAAGTTCTAGAGGTAATTTTCATGCTTTTCCATTAACCATCTTATACGGAGACATACCCATAGGATTTTTATATGCAGTTCTATAGGCCCATAATGCATCATCAAATATCTTGGACCAATTCTTTCTAGATCTATTTACAGTCTTTTGCAAAGTTAATTTGAGCTCTCTATTGCTCAACTCTACTTGACCACTAGACTGCGGGTGATAAGGAGATGCGATTCTATGGTTAACATCATACTTAGCAAGCATCTTACGGAAAGCACCATGAATAAAATGTGAACCACCATCAGTCATAAGATATCTAGGGACTCCAAACCTCGGAAAAATAACTTCTTTAAGCATTTTAATAGAAGTGTTATGATCAGCACTACTAGTTTGAATAGCTTCTACCCACTTAGTAACGTAATCAACAACAACTAAAATATGTGTGTAACCATTAGAGGCAGGAAAAGGTCCCATATAATCAAAGCCCCAAACATCAAATGGTTCAATAACAAGAGAATAATTCATAGGCATTTCTTGACATCTACTAATATTACCAATTCTTTGACATTCATCACAAGATAAGACAAACTTACAAGCATCTTTGAAGAGAGTAGGCCAATAAAACCGGATTGCAATACCTTATGTGCAGTTCTATCTCCAGCGTGATGTCCTCCATATGATTCAGAGTGACACTTGCGTAGGATCTGTTCCTGTTCATGCTCAGGTACACAAAGTCTAGTAACACCATCTACTCCTTCTTTATAAAGGTGTGGGTCATCCCAGAAGTAATGTCTTAAATCATAAAAGAACTTTTTCTTTTGCTGGTATGTGAAACTAGGTGGTATAAATTTAGCAACAATGTAATTAGCATAATCAGCATACCAAGGAGCAGCATGAGAAGCATTGATGACTACTAATTGTTCGTCAAGAAAGCTATCATCAATAGGCAGTGGGTCATCAAGAACATTCTCTAACCAAGAAAAGTTGTCTGCAACGGGGTTCTCAGCTCCCTTTCTATCAATAATATGCAAATCAAATTCTTGGAGCAAGAGAACCCATCTAATGAGCCTAGGTTTAGCATCTTTCTTTTCCATAAGATATTTAATAGCAGCATGATCAGTGTGAATAGTAACTTTGGAATCAACAATGTAAGGTCTAAACTTATCACATGCAAACACAACTGCTAACAATTCGTTTTCAGTAGTAGCATTATTTCTCTGGGCAGTATAAGAGTTTTACTAGCATACTGGATAACAATCAATTTATTATCAACTCTTTGCCCTAGAACAACACCTACAGCATAATCACTAGCATCACACATAATTTCAAAGGGTAAATTCCAATCAGGTGGCTGAACAATAGGTGCAGTGATCAAAGATTTCTTAAGTATTTCAAATGCTTCTACACAATCATCATCAAAGACAAAAGGAATATCTTTTGTAATAAATTAGTCAGAGGCCTAGAGATTTTAGAAAAGTCCTTAATGAACCTCCTATAAAAACCGGCATGACCAAGGAAACTTCTTATACCTTTTATGTCCTTGGGACATGGCATCTTTTCAATAACACCAACTTTAGCTTTATCAACTTCAATACCTCTCTCAGAAATCTTATGCCCCAAGACAATGCCTTCATTAACCATAAAGTGGCACTTTTTCCAGTTCAAGACGAGACTAGTGTCTTCACATCTCTGCAAAACTCGATCAAGGTTGCTCAAGCAATCATCAAAAGAGGATCCATAAACATAGAAATCATCCATAAATACCTCACAAATCTTTTCATAAAAGTCAGAGAATATAGCCATCATGCATCTTTGAAAGGTAGCAGGTGCATTACATAAACCAAAAGGCATGCGTCTATAAGCAAAAGTACCGAAAGGGCAGGTAAAAGTATTTTTTGATTGATCCTTCGCTAACACAGGTATCTGAGAGAAACCAGAATAACCATCTAGAAAGCAGAAATGTGTGTGTTTGGATAGTCTTTCTAGCATTTGATCAATAAAAGGTAAAGAGTAATGATCTGTCTTAGTAGCTTTATTTAATTTACGGAAATCAGTTACCATCCTATAACCTGTAATAATTCTTTGCGTGATCAATTCATCTTTATCATTAGGAACGATAGTAATACCTCCCTTTTTAGGAACACAATGGACAGGACTTACCCAATCACTATAAGCAACGGGATAAATTATACACGCCTCAAGGAGCTTTTGTATCTCCTTTCTTACCACTTCTTTCATCTTAGGATTCAATCGTCGTTGAGTATCTCTAACTGGTTTGGCATCGTCCTCCAAATTAATTTTGTGTTGGCATAACATGGGACTAATGCCCTTGAGATCATCCAGAGTATATCCAATAGCAGCATGGTGCTTCTTCAGAGTTTTCAATAATCTTTCTTGTTCTTGCTCTGAAAGGTTAGCACTAATAATAACAGGATATATTTTCTTTTCATCAAGGTAAGCATACTTAAGATTATCAGGTAATGGTTTAAGCTCAAACATGGGATCACCCTTGGGTGGAGGGGGATCCCCAAGAATTTCAATGGGTAGGTTGTGTTTCAGAATAGGTTCCTGTTGAAGGAACACTTTATCTATTTCCCTTCTTTCATTCATAAACATATCATTTTTATGGTCTAGGAAATATTGTTCTAACGGATTAGTAGGATGCACGGCAATAGAAGCAAGACCAATAATCTCATCCTTACTAGGTGATTCTTTATCATGGGGTTGTTTACGAAACTTAGCAAAATTAAACTCATGAGACACATCCCCTAAGCCAATTGTAATAGTATCCTTTTTGCAATCAATCCTAGCATTAACAGTATTCAAGAAGGGTCTACCAAAAATAATGGGACAAAAGTCATCCTGTGGGGAACTAAGAACAAGAAAATCAGCAGGATATTTAACCTTCCCACACAAGACTTCAACATCTCTAACTATCCCAACTGGTGAAATAGTATCTCTATTGGCAAGCTTGATAGTAACATCAATACCTTCCAATTCAGCGGGTGCAATATCATGCATATTCTTTATATAAGTCATAGGGTATTGCACTAGCACTAGCACCCATATCACACAAGTCATGATAACAATAATCTCCTATTTTAACAGAAATAACAGGGATGCCTACAACAGGTATATGTATCTTAGCATCTGGTCTAACAATATTAGTAGTCTCACCACAGAAATAAATAACATGCCCATCTAAATAATCATCCAAGATATCTTTAACCATAGCAATACTAGGTTCAAATTTGATTTGCTCAGGAGGTGTATAAGTCCTAGTATTACTCTTACGAACAACAGTCGAAGTTTTAGCATGATCCTTTACCCTAACAGGAAAAGGAGGTTTCTCAACATAAGTAGTAGGAACAACAGGATCACTATAAGTGAGTCTTTTCGTCAACTATAATAGGTGCAACTACTTTTACTTCAATGGGAGGATTATATTTAAACCACTTCTCCTTAGGGAGATCAACGTGAGTAGCAAAAGATTCACAAAAAGCAGCTACTATCTCTGAGTCAAGTCCATACTAAGCGCTAAATCCACGGAAAGCATCGATATCTTAGGTGTCATACCTAACTCCTTACCATTTTCGGAACCCCAATTTTCAGAGTTGCGTTTAATTCTTTCCAATAAATCCCATTTGAATTCAATAGTCTTCAGCATCTAAGAACCAGCACAGGAAGTATCGAGCATGTTGCGATCATTGGGAGAAGGCCGAGCATAAAAATTTGAATAATCATTTCTCTGGAGAGCTCATGATTGGGGCATGAATATAACATTGACTTAAGCCTCCCCCAAGCTTGAGCGATGCTTTCTCCTTCGCGAGGCCAGAAATTATATATTTAATTACGATCACGATGAACAAGATGCATAGGATAGAACTTCTGCTGAAATTCCAACTTCAATCGTTTATAATTCCAAGATCCCGTATCATCACATAGCCTATACCATGTCGATGCATCTCCCTTCAAAGATAAAGGGAAGACCTTCCTTTTGACAACATCATCGGGAATACCTGCAAGCTTAAATAATCCACAAACTTCATCCACAAAGATAAGGTGTAAATCAGGATGCAATGTTCCATCTCCTGCAACATAAGGTGTAAATCAGGATGCAATGTTCCATCTCCTGCAAAGGGGTTTGCTAGCAGTTTCTCTATCATACCCGAAGGAATCTCAAAGTAAATATTTCCAGTAGGTTTAGTAGGTTGAGGAGCAACTCTTTGCTCTTCTTATCGGGGTGAAGATACCCCGAACAAGCCCCTCAAAGGATTAGTTTCCATAGTAACAAGTGACAGAAAATTTCAGCACACTATATAAATGTTTCCTTACCAAGTTCACCTCACCAAAAGCGCTTCACTCCCCGGCAATGGCGCCAGAAAAGAGTCTTGATGACCCACAAGTATAGGGGATCTATCATAGTCCTTTCGATAAGTAAGAGTGTCGAACCCAACGAGGAGCAGAAGGAAATGACAAGCGGTTTTCAAGAAGGTTTTCGTGCAAGCTTGAAATTGTAGGTAACAGATAGTTTTGTGATAAGATAAATTGTAACGAGTAACAATCAATGAAAGTAAATAAAGTGCAGCAAGGTGGACCAATCCTTTTTGTAGCAAAGGACAAGCCTGGACAATTTCTTATAGTGAGAAAAGAGCTCCCGAGGACACATGGGAATTATCGTCAAGCTAGTTTTCATCACGCTCGTATGATACGCATTCGGTACTTTGATAATTTGATATGTGGGTGGACCGGTGCTTGGGTACTGCCCTTACTTGGACAAGCATCCCACTTATGATTAACCCCTATTGCAAGCATCCGCAACTACAAAAGAAGTATTAAGGTAAACCTAACCACAATATTAAACATATGGATCCAAATCAGCCCCTTACGAAGCAATGCATAAACTAGGGTCTAAGCTTCTGTCACTCTAGCAACTCATTATCTACTTATTACTTCCCAATGCCTTCCTCTAGGCCCAAATAATGGTGAAGTGTCATGTAGTCGACGTTCACATAACACCACTAGAGGAGACAACATACATCTCATCAAAATATCGATTGAATACCAAATTCACATGACTACTAATAGCAAGACTTCACCCATGTCCTCAGGAACAAACGTAACTACTCACAAAGCATATTCATGTTCATAATCAGAGGAGTAATAATATGCATTAAGGTCTGAACATATGATCTTCCACCAAGTAAACCAATTAGCATCAACTACAAGGAGTAATCAACACTACTAGCAACCCATAGGTACCAATTTGTGGTTTTGATACAAGATTGGATACAGGAGATGAACTAGGGTTTTGAGAGGAGATGGTGCTGGTGAAGATGTTGATGGAGATTAACCCCCTCCCGATGAGAGGATCGTTGGTGATGATTTCCCCCTCCCGGAAGGAAGTTTCCCCAGCAGAACAGCTCTGCCGGATCTCTAGATTGGTTCCGCCAAGGTTCCGCCTCGTGGCGGCGGAGTTTCATCCGTAAGCTTGCTTATGATTTTTTTTTCAGGGTAAAAGCATTCATATAGCAGAAGATGGGCACCGGAGGGCCGCCATGGGGCCCAGGAGACAGGGGGCATGCCCAGTAGGGGTGGGCGCGCCCCACCCCTCTTGGCCAGGTGTGGGCCCCTCGGTGTTTCTTCGCTCAATAATTCTTATTTATTCCAAAACTGACTTCTGTGGAGTTTCAGGATTTTTGGAGCTGTGCAGAATAGGTGTCCAGTATTTGCTCCTTTTCCAGCCAGAATTCCAGTTGTCGGCATTCCCCCTCTTCATGGTAAACCTTGTAAAATAAGAGAGAATATCCATAAGTATTGAGATATAATGTGTAATAAGAGCCCATAATTCAATAAATATTGATATAAAAGCATGATGTAAAATGGACGTATCATAGACCGTAAGCGGAAGCGTTAGCGCAACGCAGTTGATGTAGTCGTACGTCTTCACAATCCGACCGATCAAGTACCGAACGTACGACACCTCTGAGTTCAGCACACGTTCAGCTCGATGACGTCCCTCGAACTCCGATCCAGCCGAGCTTTGAGGGAGAGTTCCGTCAGCACGATGGCGTGGTGATGATGATGATGTTCTACCAACCCAGGACTTTGCCTAAGCACCGCTACGATATTATCGAGGTGGATTATGGTGGAGGGGGGCACCGCACACGGCTAAGAGATCTCAAGGATCAATTGTTGTGTCTCAAGGGGGTGCCTCCCTCCCCATATATAAAGGAGTGGAGGAGGGATAGGGGGCCAGCCACCCTTGGCGCGCCCCATAAGGAGTCCTACTCCCACAGGGAGTAGGACTCCCCCCCTTTCGTGTTGGAGTAGGAGAGGAGAGGGAAGGAGAGAGGGGGAAACGAAAGGGGGCGTCGCCCCCCCCTCCTTCTCTAATTCGGAATTGGGGTGGGAGGGGCGCGCAGCTGCCCCTTGGCCGCCTTACCGCTTCCACCACTTGGGCCCATGAGGCCCATTAACCTCCGGGGGGTTCCGGTAACCCCCCGGTACTCCGCTATATATCCGATAACCCCCGGAACCATTCCGGTGTCCGAATATAGTCATCTAATATATCAATCTTCATGTCTCGACCATTTTGAGACTCCTCGTCATGTCCATGATCACATCCGAGACTCCGAACTACCTTCGGTACATCAAAACACTCATAATATAACCATGATCTAACTTTAAGCATGCGGACCCTACGGGTTCAAGAACTATGTAGACATGACCGAGACACATCTCCGGTCAATAACCAATAGCGGAACCTGGATGCTCATATTGGCTCCTACATATTCTACGAAGATCTTTATCGGTCAAACCGCATAACAACATATGTTGTTCCCTTTGTCATCGGTATGTTGCTTGCCCGAGATTCGATTGTGGGTATCTCAATACCTAGTTCAATCTCGTTACCGGCAAGTCCCTTTACTCGTTACATAATGCATCATCCCGTAACTAACTCATTAGCTACATTGCTTGCAAGGCTTATAGTGATGTGCATTACCGAGAGGGCCCAGAGATACCTCTCTGACAATCGGAGTGACAAATTCTAATCTCAAAATACGTCAACTCAACAAGTACCTTCGAAGACACCTGTAGAGCACCTTTATAATCACCCAGTTATGTTGTGACATTTGGTAGCACACAAAGTGTTCCTCCGGTAAACGGGAGTTGCATAATCTCATAGTCATAGGAACATGTATAAGTCATGAAGAAAGCAATAGCAACATACTAAATGATCAAGTGCTCAGCTAACGGAATGGGTCAAGTCAATCACATCATTCTCCTAATGATGTGATCCCATTAATCAAATTACAACTCGTGTCTATGGTTAGGAAACTTAACCATCTTTGATTCACGAGCTAGTCAAGTAGAGGCATACTAGTGACACTTTGTTTGTCTATGTATTCACACATGTATTATGTTTCCGGGTAATACAATTCTAGCATGAATAATAAACATTTATCATGATATGAGGAAATAAATAATAACTTTATTATTGCCTCTAGGGCATATTTCCTTCAGATTGGGATTTCGAGACATGCCTATTTTTAACCAAACAATGCATGGAAAACAATGTTGGAGGCTATTGACTGATGCAAACTCGTTGTGCGCACAAGTACTTAAAGGTCGATATTATCCAAATGGGGACTTTTGGATAGTTGAGTGCCCAAGATCATCATCATATGTTTGGCGCATTATTATGCATGGGAAGAAGCTGATCCAAAAAGGTATATTGTGGAGAGTAGGGAATGGTAAGCAAATCGACATCCTTAGGGATCACTGAATCCTAGGTACCACACCTGCCACTTTGTTAGCTTACTCTCCCATGATACGTCTCCGTCGTATCTATAATTTTTCATTATTTCATGCCAATGTTATACAACTTTCACATACTTTTGGCAACTCTTTGTAATGATTTATTGGACTAACCTATTGATCCAGTGCCCAGTGCCAGTTCCTTTTTTTGCATGTTTTTTGTATCATAGAAAATCCATATCAAACGAATTCCAAACGCGATAAAAATCCACGAAGAATTATTTTGGAATTTATGTGATTTTTGGGAGGTGGAATCAATGCAAACGGAGGCCCACAGTGAGCACAACCCACTGGGGCGCGCCTGGGGGCTCAGGCGTGCCCTGTTGTATGTCCTCCTCGAATGTCGGTTGGAGCCCTTCTTCTGGCGCAAGAAATATAATTTATGGAAAAAAAATCGTGTAGAAATTTCAGCGCAATTGGAGTTACGGATCTCCGGATATTTAAGAAACCATGAAGGGCCAGATCTGGGGAGCATGAAACAGAAGAGAGCTGAAAGGGAGGTCCTATCTCGGAGGGGCTCGCGCCCCTCCGCCGCCATGGAGACCATGGACCAGAGGGGAACCCTCCTCCCATCTAGGAGGGAGGCCAAGGAATAATAAGAAGGAGGGGGCTCTCTCCCGGTGGCGCCGGAGTGCCGTCGGGGCTAGGATCGTGACGGTGATCTTCCTCAACAATATTGCTACCGTCAACACCAACTCTCGCCCCCTCTATGAAGCGGTGTAACACCCCTTCTCCCTGCTGTAATCTCTACTTAAACATGGTGTTCAACTCCATATATTATTTCCCAATGATCTATGGTTATCCTATGATGTTTGAGTAGATCTGTTTTGTCCTATGGGTTAATTGTGATCTTGGTTGGTATGATTGTATATTTTATTTATGGTGCTTTCCTATGGTGCCCTCCGTCTCGTGCAAACATGAAGGGCCCCTGCTGTAGGGTGTTGTAATATGTTCATGGTTTGCTTATTGTCAGTGTTGCGGGGGTGACAGTAGCCTAAACGTAGATAAGTGGGTTATGACGTATGGGAGTAAGAGGACGTGATACTTAATGCTATGGTTGAGTTTCACGACCTTAATGATCTTTAGTAGTTGCGGATGCTTGCTAGGGGTCCAATCATAAGTGCATATGATCCAAGTATAGAAAGTATGTTAGCTCATGCCTCTCCCTCATATAAAATTACAAGAATGATTACCGGTACTTGTTATCGATTGCCTAGGGACAAATGACTTTGTTGTTGACAAAAGCTATCCACTTTTACTACCTTGCAATTTATTCATAGTTTTATTCTCGCAAAGTACTCGTAGTTTTATTCTTGCAAAATAGTTTCATACTTGTTTTAGGTAAGTGATACGTCCATTTTGCATCATGCTTTTATATCGATATTTATTGCTTTATGGACTTTTATTACACGCTATGTCACAATACTTATGCCTATTCTCTCTTATTTTACAAGGTTTACATGACGAGGGAGAATGCCGACAATTGGAATTCTGGGCTAGAAAAGGAGCAAATATTAGAGACATATTCTGCACAACTCCAAAAGTCTTGAAACTCCACGAATGATGTTTTTTGAATTAATAAAAAATATTGGGCGAAGAAAGTACCAGAGGGGGCCCACACCCTGGCCACGAGGGTGGGGGCGCGCCCTACCCCCCTGGGCGCGCCTCTTGCCTCGTGGGTCCCCTGGCAGGCCTCCGGTGACCATCTTCTGCTATATGAAGACTTTTACCCTGAAAAAAAAATCATAAGCAAGCTTTCGGGACGAGACACCGCCGCCACGAGGCGGAACCAATCTAGGGCTCCGGCGAAGCTGTTCTGCCGGGGAAACATCCCTCCGAGAGGGGGAAATCATCACCATCGTCATCACCATCGTCATCACCATCAATCATCTCATCGGGAGGGGGTCAATCTTCATCAACATCTTCACCAGGACCATCTCCTCTCAAACCCTAGTTCATATCTTGTATCCAATCTTTGTCCCAAAACATCAGATTGGTACCTGTCGGTCACTAGTAGTGTTGATTACTCCTTGTAGTTGATGCTAGTTGGTTTATTTGGTGGAAGATCATATGTTCAGATCCTTTATGCATATTAATACACCTATATTATGAACATGAATATGATTTGTGAGTAGTTACGTTTGTTCCTAAGGACATGGGAGAAGTCTTGCTATAAGTAGTCATGTGAATTTGGTATTCGTTCGATATTTTGATGAGATGTATGTTATCTCTCCTCTAGTGGTGTTATGTGAACATTGATTACATGAAACTTCACCATTGTACGGGCCTAGAGGAAGGCATTGGAAAGTAAGAAGTAGATGATGGGTTGCTAGAGTGACAGAAGCTTAAACCCTAGTTTATGCATTGCTTCGTAAGGGGCTCATTTGGATCCATACGTTTCATGCTATGATTAGGTTTACTTTAATACTTCTTTTGTAGTTGCAGATGCTTGCAATAGGGGTTAATCATAAGTGGGATGCTTGTCCAAGAAAGGGTGGTACCCAAGCACCGGTCCACCCACATATCAAATTATCAAAGTAACGAACGAGAATCATATGAGCGTGATAAAAACTAGCTTGACGATAATTCCCATCTGTCCTCGGGAGCGCTTTTCTCTATATAAGAATTTGTCCAGGCTTGTCCTTCGCTACAAAAGGGATTGGGCCACCTTGCTGCACTTTATTTACTTTCATTACTTGTTACCCGCTACGAATTACCTTATCACAAAACTATCTGTTACCGATAATTTCAGTGGTTGCAGAGAATACCTTACTGAAAACAGCTTGTCATTTCCTTCGGCTCCTCGTTGGGTTCGACACTCTTACTTATCTAAAGGACTACGATAGATACCCTATACTTGTGGGTCATCAAGAATCTTTTCTGGCGCTGTTTCCGGGGAGTGAAGCTCCTTTGGTAAGTGGAACTTGGTCAGGAAATTTTTTATATAGTGTGCTAAAATTTACTGTCACTTGTTACTATGGAACATAATCCTTTGAGGGGCTAGTTCAGGGTATCTTCACCCCGACCAGTAGAGCAAAGAGTTGCTCCTCAACCTACTGAACCTACTAAAAATGTTTACTTTGAAATTCCTTCGGGTATGATAGAGAAACTGCTAGCTAATCCTTTTACAGGAGATGGAACATTGCATCCCGATTTGCACCTAATCTATGTGGATGAAGTTTGTGGATTATTTAAGCTTGCAGGTATGCCCGACGATGTTATCAAGAAGATGGTCTTCCCTTTATCTTTGAAGCGAGAGGCATTGACATGGTTTAGGTTATGTGATGATATGGGATCATGGAACTACAACCGATTGAAATTGGAATTTCATCAGAAGTTTTACCCTATGCATCTTATTCATCGTGATCGTAATTATACATATAATTTTTGGCCTCGCGAAGGAGAAAGCATTACTCAAGCTTGGGGGAGGCTTAAGTCATTGTTATATTCATGCCCCAATCATGAGCTCTCAAGAGAAATGATAATTCAAAAATTTTATGCTCGGCTTTCTCTCAACAATTGCTCCATGCTCGATACTTCTTGTACTAGTTCCTTTATGATGAAGACTATTGAATTCAGATGGGATTATTGGAAATAATTAAACGCAACTCTGAAGATTGGGATCTCGACGAAGGTAAGGAGTCAGGTATGACACCTAAGTTTGATTGTGTTAAATCTTTTATGGATACCGATGTTTTCCGTGAATTTAGCACTAAATATGGACTTGACTCTGAGATAGTAGCTTCCTTCTGTGAATCATTTGCTACTCATGTTGACCTCCCTAAGGAGAAGTGGTTTAAATATAATCCTCCCATTGAAGTAAAAGTAGTTGCACCTAATAAAGTTGAGGAAAAGACTATCACTTATAATGATCTTGTTGTTCCTACTACCTATATTGAGAAACCACCTTTCCCTGTTAGGATAAAGGATCATGCTAAAGCTTTAACTGTGGTTCGTAAGAGTAATACTAGAACACGTACATCACCTGAGCAAATTAAAGTTGACCCTTGTATTACTATGGTTAAAGATCTCTTGGCTGATGTTATTGATGGGCATGTTATTTACTTCCGTGATGAAGCTGCTAGAATTGCTAGACCTGATACTTAAAATAAACATAGACCCGTTGTAGGCATGCCTGTTATTTCTGTTAAAATAGGAGATCATTGTTATCATGGCTTATGTGATATGGGTGCTAGTGCTTGTGCAATACCTCATTCCTTATACAAAGAAATTATGCATGATATTGCACCTGCTGAGATAGAAGAGATTGATGTTACAATTAAGCTTGCCAATAGAGATAGTATTTCACCAGTTGGGATTGTTAGAGATGTTGAAGTCTTGTGTGGGAAAGTTAAATATCCTGCTGATTTTCTTGTTCTTGGTTCCCCACAAGATATCTTTTGTCGCATCATATTTGGTAGACCCTTCTTGAATATTGTTAATGCTAAGATATATTGCGAAAAGGATATTGTTACGATTGGTTTAGGGGATATGTCTCATGAGTTTAATTTTGCTAAATTTCGTAGACAACCCCATGATAAAGAATTGCCTAGTAAGGATGATATTATTGGTCTTGCTTCTATTGCCGTGCCTCCTAATGATCGTTTAGAACAATATTTTCTAGACCATGAAAATCATATGCTTATGAATGAAAGAAGAGAGATAGATGAAGTATTCTTTAAACAGGGACCTATTTTGAAACACAACTTGCCTGTTGAAATTCTAGGGGATCCTCCACCACCCAAGGGTGATCCCGTGTTTGAGCTTAACCACTACCAGATACTCTTAAATATGCTTATCTTGACGAAAAGAAGATATATCCTGTTATTATTAGTGCTAACCTTTCAGAGCAGGAAGAGGAGAAATTATTGAAAGCACTGAAGAAGCACCGTGCAGCTATTGGATATACTCTTGATGATCTTAAGGGCATTAGTCCCACTCTATTTCAACACAAAATAAAATTGGAGAAAGACGCCAAACCAATTTTTGATCACCAACGACAGTTAAATCCTAAGATTAAAGAAGTGGTAAGAAAAGAAGTACTAAAGCTCCTGGAAGCATGTATAATTTATCCCGTCGCTGATAGTCAGTGGGTAAGTCATGTCCATTGTATCCTAAGAAGGGAGGTATCACTACTGGAATCAGCTACTTTGCCATCTGCTAGCTCTTTGCCGTCAGCTAGCGGACGGCAAAGAAGCTCTTTGCCATCAGCTACCAGAAAGCGGACGGCAAAGAGCTGGCTGATGGCAAAGAAAGCCTTTGCCATCAGCCTGTTCTTTGCCGTCCGCTAGCGGACGGCAAAGAGGGAGGGGGGCCCCACTGAGGAGCTGGTTAAAAAATACTTAACGGCCCCCCTCTTTGCCGTCCGCTAGCTGACGGCAAAGCGCACATTAGCGGACGGCAAAGGTGACGGACGACAAAGATTAAACGTACCTAGCTAACGGCGGGCTTCACCCCTCTCTCTCTCTGCTTCCCTCCCACACACGCTGCCGCCCCTCCATCGCCGCCGGCCGCACCACCGCCCGCCCCCCGCCCCGCCCCCCCCGTCGCCTGCCCCCCCCCATCGCCCCAGCCCCGGCGCGACCGGCTTCTCGCCCTCACCGGGCCGTCACTCCACCGCCGTCCGTCGTCGCCTCCCCGCCTGTCTCGGCGTGGCCCAGCCCCGGCGACCTGCCCCCTGTGCCCACCGCCTGGCGCTGTCGCCCATCGGTCGCTCGCCTCGCCTCTGCGCCTCGGCTGCTGTCGGCGCCTGCCTGCCCCCCGCCTGCCCCGCCATGGGATCGGCGCCGCCGCCTCAGCCGCCCGCCTCCTCCACCGCCACCTCCTCCACCGCCTAGGTGAGCTCTACTCTCCTTTTTTTTCTTCTGTTTATTTAGTTTTAAGTTTATGTTTAGTTTAGATTTAGTTTTAGTTTTAGTTTTAGGTTTAGTTTTAGGTTTAGGTTTAGTTTTAGTTTAGTTTTAGGTTTCGATTTAGTTTTTTTTTTCCTTTTTTCTGTTTTTTAGTTTTAGGTTTATGTTTAGATTAGATTTAGGTTTAGTTTTAGGTTTAGTTCAGTTTTAGGAAAGAAAAAGAAGAAGAAGAAAAAAAGGAGAGGAGGAGAAGAAGAAGAGGAAAAGGAAAGGAAGAAGAAGAAGAGGAGGAGGAGAAGAAAAAGAAGAAGAGGAAGAAGAAGAAAAGAAAAAAACAGAGAGGAGGAGAAGAAGAAGAGGAAAAAGAAAGGAAGAAGAAAAGAGGAGGAGGAGAAGAAAAAGGAGAAGAGGAAGAAGAAGAAGAAAAAAACAGGAGAGGAGGAGAAGAAGAAGAGGAAAAAGGAAAGGAAGAAGAAGAAGAGGAGGAGGAGAAGAAAAAAGAAGAAGAGGAAGAAGAAGAAGAAGAAAACAGGAGAGGAGGAGAAGAAGAAGAGGAAAAAGGAAAGGAAGAAGAAGAAGAGGAGGAGGAGAAGAAAAAAGAAGAAGAGGAAGAAGAAGAAGAAAAAAACAGGAGAGGAGGAGAAGAAGAAGAGAAAAAAGGAAAGGAAGAAGAAGAAGAGGAGGAGGAGAAGAAAAAAGAAGAAGAGGAAGAAGAAGAAGAAAAAAACAGGAGAGGAGGAGAAGAAGAAGAGGAAAAAGGAAAGCAGGAGGAGGAAGAAGAAGAAGAAGAAAAGAAGGAAAGAAAAGGAAGAAAAGGAAGAAGAGGAAGAAGAAGAAAAGGAAAAAAGACTCCGACCCGGCACCCCGACACGACACCCCGACCCCAAGACCCCGACCCCGACACCCCGACACTCCGACCCCCGACACCGACACGACACCCCGACCCTGACCCGACACCCCGACCCCGAGACCCCAACCCCGACACCCCGACCCCGACCTCGACACCGACACCCCGACCCCGAGCCCGACCCGACACCCGACCCGACACCGACACGGCACTCGACCCGACCCGCACCCGACCCGACACCTCGACCCCGAGACCCCGACCCGACACTAACACCCGATTTTCGACACCGACACGACACTCGACCCGACCCGCACCCGACCCGAGACCCCGACCCGACCCGACCCGACACCGACACCCGACCTCGAGCCTGACCCGACACCCGACCCGACACCGACACGGCACCGGACCCGACACCGACACGGCACCTCGACCCGACACCGACACCCCGACCTTCGACACCGACACGACACACCCGACCCGACCCGGCACCCGACCCCGAGACCCGACCTCGACCCGACCCGACACCGACACACCCGACCCCGAGCCTGACCCGACACCCCGACCCGACACCGACACGGCACCTCGACCCGACACCCGACCCCGAGACCCGACCTCTCGACCCGACACCGACATGACACCTCACCCCGACACCTCCGAAAAGGTGTTCTTTGGCCTTCGAGAGGCCGACGGGTCATATATTTGTGAATTATTAGTTAGGTCATATATTTTTCGATTTGGTTATGAAAACATCATATATAATTGTGTTGATCGGGTAGTTTTAAATGTGCGTTGTTTATGTTGTACTTTTTTCATGTTGTACTAATTTCGCTTATTCTTTGTAATGGCAGGTGTTGACAGATGGTGGGCGCTGGTCGGGAGCGCCGAGGCCCCTTCTTCGTCGGGCGCCAGAGTGTGAGGTCTTCAATTCCACACGCACCTCTCCGCCGAGCGTTGCTGGACAGTATGGCGACACTGCCGGGCCCTTCTTCGTCGACCGCGGTGCCCAACAAGGGACGAGGTAAGAAGAAGGGCCGAGGTGGAGCACGTGGTCGCGGGAGAGGAGGTAGGGTGGCTCTTACGGCGCCTTCCTCGCCGCCGCCCCCAGCTGTTTCACCCGAGCACGTGACTGCTAGGGTGGACTCGTCTGAGGAGGAGGCTACACGGACTCCGGTCCATGAGCCTCCGGTCCACGGGTCTTCGGCCCACGAGCCTCGGGTCGACGAGCCTTCGGCCCACGAGAGTTGGGCCCACGAGACCCCGGAGGAGCACACGTCTGGATGGGGTACTAGGTCGGGTCAGCCTGAGGATCCGAGTGGCCATACTGATGATGGCGGGGAGCCGAGTGGCCATGCTGATGATGGCGGGGAGCCGACTCGTCTTCAGGAGGAGGGGTAGGAGGGGGGCAACGTCTACTAGCGTGGTGCTACATGGCTCCCGTCTGTGCGGCGACCATGAAAGCAGAGGTGGTTGATTTTCCCTGATGGGGAGAGGTAAGTGCATTTAATCTTTTTGTACCTTCTGCATTCACGTTTCTTCAAATAACTAATGTGTTGGCCTTGTCATGCTGCAGGGGTTGGGACCACCATGAAAGTGTCCGCCAGCCCAACTCCGTCCTTGGAGTTCTGGTTCGGCAAAACTTTCCGGGGTTTGTCACGTTGCCTTGTGAGGGTCGGCTTCCAGAGGTTGGATTCAGTTGGGAGCACTACTTGGCTGCACCGGCCCCGCCGGGTGAGATTATCGACGGTGTCTTGTGCAAGACGAGGGCATACATGGTGATCAAAAAGTTCTGGGTAATTTCTCCTTTACACAATTAAAAATCTTTAACTAGCTAGTTATTAATTGTACTAATCAACATTGTCTCATTTGATTGCGACATATTCTAGTGTGTGAGGAGGGATACGAGGAGGCGGCGGCAGATGTTATCCGTAGGAGTGCAAGCGCCTACTTGAACTTACGACATGAGGCTCGGGTGCAGTCTGTTCGAGACTACTACGCCGACCGTGGTATCAAGAAGTCCAAGCAGGATTGCTGCGATATTTTCTTGAGTAAGGAGCAGTACATGAAGGTAATTCTTAAGGCCTTGTACTTAATTCCTTTATTTAGTAATTCATAGCAGAAGCGCTGAAGTTTCTATTTGCTAACTTAGGCCCCTCAGAGATGGTGTGCGGATCGGATGGATTGTTGGGAGGTGTTGGTCGATGGGTGGTGCTCAAAGAATGGCTGGCCACCCACAACGAGGCCAAGGACAAACGTGCCCAAATGGAAGGTGTGCCACACCACCAAGGCAGCTCCAACTTATTTCAAGACAAAGTGAACTGGTATGTGGTTTGCTTCATGATTCATGCAATTCATTCATCATGCTAGGTTTAGCCCTTTAATTACTAATTTACTTTGTTTCTCTCTTTCAGGCATGCTACAATAAGGCGGATAAGGTGCCAGAGGTGTACGACCTGTATGCCATGGCCCACACTGGCTCTTACAAGAAAGTCAAGGCATTCTCTGTGTCTGACCTCGATGATCCAAAGAACTTCACCAACACCTCCGCCCACGAAAAGCTCGTGCAATATAGAGATCAGGGGAAGGCGAGGAAAGGGGAGGACTTTAACCCGAGCCAGGGTCCCATTGATACATAGTTGCTCATGATATCTGGTGGCGGGAGGTCCCATGGCTCCATAGCCATGGGAGATGGACTTATCCGTTGTCCTAGCACTCTCCCGGAGATCAAGGCGCGCCAGTTGAGCTCCACTCCTGAGATAAGGCCTCGTGAACGGCCAGTCCAACTCGCCATCAAGGTTAGTTATACGTACTCAGCTATCTTTCTCCATTACATTGTGTGTGCTTCCATCAATGATTAAAAATGGTCATGTGAGTGGTGTTGCAGGCTGCTATACAGAGTGAGAGAGATAGAACGGAGAAACTTCAAGGAGGAGGCGGAGAGGCAGCGGGAGTTGGAGGAGAGGACGACAAAGATGTTGGAGGAGGAGAGGGCACGGAATGACATGCGTGCAAGGGCCATGTATGAGCTCCTTGTGGTAAGTTTCTTCTGCAGATTACTTGCTAGTCTTAACATTTGAGTCTCATTACTAACTAGTATGACTCTGTTGTGAAAACCAAATGTGCAGTCTGTGTGCGAGAAGTCCGGTCAGACCGCTCCGCCGATGCCAATGATTGCTCCTGGGAGCACGGTGAGTTTAATTTGAATGGACATTACTTGCTAGTCTTAACATTGGAGTGTCATAATGCTAACAAGACATTGGAAATGATCTTTGGTGCAGCTTAACTCTAGAAACGCATCGCACGATCCTTCTCCAGCTACCAGCACGAGCCAGCCCGCTCCTACACCTCCCTGATCGCGGTAAGTTTCTCTAGACTTAGACTTAGCTTTATTTCCTCCAATATGCTTACCATAATGACCTAGAGTTAGCTTCCTTTCCTTCAAAATGACTTAATAAGCTTACTTATGTAAAAAATTGCATAATTAACTTAGTTAGCTCATAGACGATCCATTTTACCTAAGTTAGCTCTAATATGACTCATTTTACCTTAGTTAGCTTACAAGTGATCCAATTTATCCAAGTTAGCTCTAAAATGACCCATTTTAGTAGATTAGCTCAGAATGATCCATTTTACCTACGTTAGCTTTAAAATGACCCATTTCACCTAGGTTAGCTCCAAAATGACCCATTCCACCTAGGTTAGCTCCAAAATGACCCATTTCACCTAAACTAGCTCTTAAGTGATCCATTTCACCTAAGTTAGGTCATAAACGACCCATTTCAACTAAGTTAGCTCATAAAAGCTCATAAATGATCCATTTCACCTAAGTTAGCTCAAAAACGATCCATTTCACCTTACTTAGCTCAAAAACGATGCCCTTCACCTTAGTTAGCTCATAAATGACCCATTTCAACTAAGTTAGCTCATAAATGATCCATTTCACCAAAGTTAGCTCATGAACAACCCATTTCAACTTAGTTAGCTCATATATGATCCATTTCACCAAAGTTAGCTCATGAACAACCCATTTCAACTTAGTTAGCTCATATATGATCCATTTCACCAAAGTTAGCTCATGAACAACCCATTTCAACTTAGTTAGCTCATATATGATCCATTTCACCTAAGTTAGCTCATAAATGACATATACTTCTTGTTCTAGTCTTCTTGTTCTATTCACCTATTTCTAACTTTCTTATTTACCATTTTGCAGATTTCACTCACTTCATGGAAGCTAGCTTGCTATGATGGAGTGCTTGCTTTTTCTTTGCTAAAACATTGCATTGTATCTAGCTTGCTATGATAGAACTTGCTATGTTGATGAAAATTTGCTATGTAATATGTATATGGAACAATGTGTATGGATGGAACAATGTGTATGGAACAATGTGTATGGATGGAACAATGTATATGGATGGAACTTGATGAAACTTTGCTATGTTGATGAAACTTTGATATGTGATATGTTTGCTGTTAAATATATCTATATATGTCATATATATTTGCTGTGAAAATTGTTGGATTAAAAAGAGAAAAAGAGACAATATCGGGCTCTTTGCCGTGCCTCGCCACCGACGGCAAAGGGCTCTTTGCCATCGCAGCGGACGGCAAAGAGGCCACGTGGCAGCAATCGTGTTCTCGGAGGTGACCAATTTGGTCGGTTTGCCTCTGATGGTCGACGGTAAAGGCTTTGTCGTCGCAATGGACGGCAAAGGCTCGCCGTTAACCACCTAACGGAGTAACAACGCATTTATTGCCGCCCATCTTCTTTGCCGCCCATCGCTGATGGCAAAGGACCTTTGCCGTCACCGCCAAGCAGACGGCAACGTAGTTTTAGCCGTCCCCTACTTTGCCGTCACCTTTTGCCGTCCGTGGCTGACGACAAAGGTCTTTGCCGTCTGCCATCCGTGCCTTTGCCGTCCGCCGTGGCAGATGGCAAAGTAGCAGATTCCTGTAGTGTATTACTGTCGTTCCTAATGACAAAGATGAATTGATCCCACAAAGAATTGTTACAGGTTATAGGATGGTAATTGATTTCCACAAATTAAATAAAGCTACTAAAAAGGATCATTACCTTTTGCCTTTTGTCGATCAAATGCTAGAAAGATTATCGAAACACACACATTTTTTCTTTCTAGATGGTTACTCTGGTTTCTCTCAAATACCTGTTTCAAAAGAGGATCAAGAAAATACCAATTTTACTTGCCCTTTCGGTACTTTTGCTTATAGGCGTATGCCTTTTGGTTTATGTAATGCACCTGCTACCTTTTAAAGATGCATGATGGCTATATTCTCTGACTTTTGTGAAAAGATTGTTGAGTTTTCATGGATGATTTCTCCGTTTATGGATCTTCTTTTGATGATTGCTTGAGAAACCTTGATCGAGTTTTGTAGAGATGCGAAGATACTAGTCTTGTCTTGAATTGGGAGAAGTGCCACTTTATGGTTAATGAAGGCATTGTCTTGGGGCATAAAATTTATGAAAGAGGTATTGAAGTTGATAAAGCTAAAGTTGATGCTATTGAAAAGATGCCATGTCCCAAGGACATTAAAGGTATAAGAAGTTTCCTTGGTCATGCCAGTTTTTATAGGAGGTTCATTAAGGACTTCTCTTAAATTTCTAGGCCTCTGACTAATCTCTTACAAAAAGATATTCCTTTTGTCTTCGATGATGATTGTGTAGAAGCATTTGAAATACTTAAGAAAGCTTTTATTTCAGCACCTATTGTTCAGCCACCTAATTGGAATTTACCCTTTGAAATTATGTGTGATGCTAGTGATTATGCCGTAGGTGCTGTTCTAGGACAAAGAGTTGATAAGAAACTAAATGTTATTCAATATGCTAGTTAAACTCTAGATAGCGCCCAAAGAAATTATGCTACTACTGAAAAAGAATTTTTAGCAGTTGTCTTTGCTTGTGATAAGTTCAGACCTTATATTGTTGATTCTAAGTAACTATTCACACTGATCATGCTCTTATGGAAAAGAAAGATGCTAAACCTAGACTTATTAGATGGGTTCTCTTGCTACAAGAATTTGATTTGCATATTATTGATAGAAAGGGAGCTGAAAACCCCGTTGCAGACAACTTGTCTAGGTTAGAGAATGTTCTTGATGACCCACTACCTATTGATGATAGCTTTCCTGATGAGCAATTAGCTGTCATAAATGCTTCTTGTACTGCTCCATGGTATGCTGATTATGCTAATTACATTGTTGCTAAATTTATACCACCTAGTTTCACATACCAGCAAAAGAAAAAGTTTTTCTATGATTTAAGACATGACTTCTGGGATGACCCACACCTTTATAAAGAACGAGTAGATGGTTTTATTAGAAGTTGTGTACCTGAGCATGAACAGGAACAGATCCTACACAAGTGTCACTCTGAGGCTTATGGAGGACACCACGCTGGAGATAGAACTGCACATAAGGTATTGCAATCCGGTTTTTATTGGCCTACTCTATTCAAGGATGCTCGTAAGTTTGTATTTTCTTGTGATGAATGTCAAAGAATTGGTGATATTAGTAGACGTCAAGAAATGCCTATGAATTATTCTCTTGTTATTGAACCATTTGATGTGTGGGGCTTTGATTATATGGGACCTTTTCCTTCCTCTAATGGGTATACACATATTTTACTTGTTGTTGATTACATTACTAAGTGGGTAGATGTTATTCCAACTAGTAGTGCTAATCATAACACCTCTATTAAGATGCTTAAAGAAGTTATTTTTCTGAGGTTTGGAGTCCCTAGATATTTAATGACTGATGGTGGTTCACATTTTATTCATGGTGCTTTTCGTAAAATGCTTGCTAAGTATGATGTTAATCATAGAATTGCATCTCCATATCACCCACAGTCTAGTGGCCAAGTTGTAATGCCCCGGATTCGATGCGCCAGGTGTCCTCCAGTTATTCGTTGTTGCTGCCTTGTCATTTGCTTGCGTGTTGCATTTTTCCATGTCATCGTCTGCATTTCATCTGCATGTTTTTCAAAACTTGCATCCGTTCGGGTTCCCCCAGTACTCTCCGTTGTCCGTTCTGAGCACACGCACTCTCGCATGCACTCGTCGCCCCTCTCAGACCTTGTTTTGTGAGCCGCCAAAAAATGTTCTTGGAATGGGATGAAACCTGGCGTGTGGTGTTGTTTAAGAGTAGGTAGACTGCCTGTCAATTTTCGTTGCATTCGGAGTCCGTTTGATGCCCCAACGGTTAACCGCGTAGCCCGAAACCCCTCTCTCTTTGCAGCCCAGCCCCTCTTCACCACAGCCCATGAGCCCATCCAAACCCCCTCCACGCTCTCGGCCGTTCGATCACGATCGTCTAGGCAAAAACCGCTCTCCATTTGGAGTCTCCTAGCTCCCTCTACCTATATAAACACCCCCTCTGCCGAATTTTTCGGGCAAAACCACCCCTAACCCTAGCCTCTCCCCTTGCGCACCGCCGGACATGTCCGTCCGCGCCGGACGCATCGCCGCCGCCGACCGCAGCCAACGGGAGGCTGCCACGTGGCCCCGCGCCCTCCCTCCGCCGCTGCCTGCCGCAGCCATCCCGGCTGAACGTCGCCGCCGCCGCTTCGCCGAGCCCCGCCGCCCAGCGCCGTCGCAAGGCCCCAGCGCCGGGCGCCTTGCCAGCCCGGCCGCCACAGGTGCGTCGCCCCCGCCGCCGTGCATCTCCATCACATGCGCGCTGCTTTGCTGGGCGCTGCCCAGCGCCATGGCTGCCCGCCCCTCTGCTCCTCGTGTCCGGTCGCCGGAGCTCACCGCCGGCGCCGTCGCGGCGCCCGCCTTCGCCTGCCCGGCCTTCCCCCTCTCTGGCTTCCTTTCCAACTCCGGCGAACCTCGGGATCCGCGCCCCAAAACCCTAGATCTGAGCAGGTTGACTTCCCCCCCCCCTCTCGGTTTTCTCCAAGTCCCTGAGATTTCATCATATGTTGCTCCGTTCATCATGCCATAACTCTCTGACCGTAGATCCGTTTTGCATGAATAATATATCAAAATATTCATTGTGAGATGCTCTTAATGCTGATTTATTGTTCCATGCTTGTTTGAGTCCATCTTGATGCCCTAATCATCGTTGCAAGAGTGCTATATGATGTTAACTGTTGTCTGTTAACAGAACTTGCCGTTTTGTCTTTTTCATTGCATTTTGTGTGTGCATCCTATGAGCATGATGCCTACATGAGTTTTGAGCTACATCATGCCATCTTTATAGAGGTGCGATTCATTTATTTTTGCGTGCCTTGTGGTGAGTGCATCAAGCTTGTGAAGTAGGGTACTTGTTGTTACTGTTTTGCTTTGCTAAATATGCTATATCATGATGCTAGGTAAACCTGCTGCTACAAGTCATTCTATGCATAATCTGGAGATATTCACTAAGGATGTTTTGTTATACATGTCATTCTCTACCATCCATGCCCCTGGTTGCATTTATAGCCTGATGTAGCTTGTTGTAATCTTGCTCTCAACTTCCTATGCTTTACATAAGGATGTAGCTTTACATTCTATACATAATATGGAGATATTCACTAAGGATGTTTTGTTATACAAGTTCAGTTTTGCCATGAGCTTTGCTAGTGATCCATGCACCCTATGAACTTGCTCTTGCCACGCTTAGCTTCATAAGTATGTCATATTACTGTTGGTTGACTTCACATGTCATGTATTGCTCTGTGGTGAGTGGTACATTGCAACCTGATGTTATTTCTGCAATGTATGTAAACTGTTATTGTTTGCAATCTTGCCATGTCCTTTTGAGCATGTTATAATGCTTTCTGGAGATATCTCAGTGTTCATGTTTTGTCATGCTTTACATGTACTTCATACCCATGCCTTTTGTTCTTATGTTGAGGTGCTGTAGAATATTGTTTTGATGCTTGCTAGATGCCTAGTTGCTGTTTTGGACAGCTTGTCCTTTAAACTTGTATAGAGTGTATGTGTTGAACCGTTGCTCCGTTTTGAGTGTGCTCTATATGAAACTTGCTTGATTTTGCATGTAGTTTCATATTATCATGTTGCATCCATGTTTTTAGGTGTTTGCTTGATGTTTGTATGCGTTTTGCTTCTATGCCATGTTTAACTTGTTTTGCTTATATCTTCTAGGCCGTAGCTCCGAATTAAATGAACTTTATATGTAACTTGACTAGAATCTCATGTAGATCATCTTGATGCATCTTAACTTGCTGTTTAACAACTTGAACATATGGTTTATTCAGTTCTGGACCAATTCTAAATGTGCATATGAGGACTTACCGGAATTGTTATATGTTGTTTCCGGCCTCATTTAACCTTGCTTTGATATGTTGTTCTTGTATGCATCATCTCTTGCCATGAGTAGCTTCATGTAGTCTTTTCTTGCATCATACTTGGTTGAGCATCATGTCATGTATATGTGTGGTGTGTTTACCATGTGGTGTGCTTCTTCTCGATAGTTCCCGTTTCGTTGCGATCGTGAGGATTCGTTCGTCTATGTTTGGTTCGTCTTCGTGGCTTCATCTTCTTCATGGACACATTCTTCTTCCTAGCGGGATTTCAGGCAAGATGACCATGACCTTGGATCTCACTACTATCATTGCTATGCTAGTTGCTTCGTTCTATCGCTTTGCTGCGCTTCCTATCATTTGCTCTTCAAGCCTCTCAAATTGCCATGTCAGCCTCTAACCTTTTCACCCTTCCTAGCAAACCGTTGCTTGGCTATGTTACCGCTTTTGCTCAGCCCCTCTTGTAGCGTTGTTAGTTGCAGGTGAAGTTGAAGATTGCTCCATGGTGGACAGAATTATGTTGGGATATCACAATATCTCTTATTTAATTAATGCATCTATATACTTGGTAAAGGGTGGAAGGCTCTACCTTATGCCTGGTGTTTTTTCCACTTTTGCCGCCCTAGTTTCCGTCATACCGGTGTTATATTCCTTGATTTTGCGTTCCTTACGCGGTTGAGTGATTTATGGGACCCCCTTGACAGTTCGCTTTGAATAAAACTCCTCCAGCAAGGCCCAACCTTGGTTATACCATTTGCCTCACCACCACCTATACCCTTCCCTTGGGTCGGCCAACCCAAGGGTCATCTTTATTTTAGCCCCCCCCCCCCGAGCTAGTGCTTCTCTAAGTGCTGGTCTCGAACCGGCAGATCGTAGGGCACCTCGGGCAACTCGAGGGCTGGTTTTACTCGTAGGGTGACCTATCCGTGTGCCTCGAGAACGAGATATGTGCAGCTCCTATCGGGATTTGTCGGCACATCGGGCGGCTTTGCTGGTCTTGTTTTACCATTGTCGAAATGTCTTGTAAACCGGGATTCCGAGACTGATCGGGTCTTCCTGGGAGAAGGAATATCCTTCTTTGACCGTGAGAGCTTGTGATGGGCTAAGTTGGGACACCCCTGCAGGATATAAACTTTCGAGAGCCGTGCTCGCGGTTATGTGGCAGATGGGAATTTGTTAATGTCCGGTTGTAGATAACTTGACACCAAATTCGAATTAAAACGCATCAACCGCGTGTGTAGCCGTGATGGTCTCTTTTCAGCGGAGTCCGGGAAGTGAACACGGTTTTGGGTTATGTTTGACGTAAGCAGGAGTTCAGGATCACTTCTTGATCATTGCTAGCTTCACGGCCGTTCCGTTGCTTCTCTTCTCGCTCTTATTTGCGTATGTTAGCCACCATATCATGCTTAGTCGCTGCTGCAACCTCACCACTTATCCATTCCTTACCCATTAAGCTTTGCTAGTCTTGATACCTAGGGTAATGGGATTGCTGAGTCCTCGTGGCTCACAGATTACTACAACAACAGTTGCATGTATAGGTTATGCGATGATCATGACGCGAGAGCAATGTTTGCTTGTTTTGGAGTTCTTCTTCCCCTTCTTCTTCAATAAGTGGATAGGTTCCAGGTCGGTAGCCTAGGCAAGCAGGGGGGATGTCGTTTTAGTTTCTGTTTGTGTTTCATCCGTAGTCGGATGGTGCTCTTATGTAAGATGATGTTGTATTCGTGTGGCATTGTATGCTTTTTGTATGTATCCCCATCTGTTATGTAATGTTGATGTAATGATATCCACCTTGCAAAAGCATATCAATATGTGGTTCTATCCTTGGTGGGACCTTCGAGTCTCTTTAGGATAGTATCGCATATTGGGCGTGACAAGTTGGTATCAGAGCCTCGACTGACCTTAGGAGCCCCCCTTGACTGATCGTGTAGTTTGGCCGTTGTCGAGTCTAGATGAAAACTGTTTCGGAGTCTAGTTGTATCGGAGAGTAGGAATTCTTTTTACTCCTCAGCCCCTCCGTCGCTCTGGTGAGGAATCTTGACGTAGGTGTTTTGAATTACTCCTCTTCCCTTTCAAACTTTCTTTAGGATCACGTGGTTAGTTTTCCGATTGTTGGTTCTCAGCTGTTTTCATCCGGTGCATTTCTCGTCAAGTTGACTCGAGCCTCTTCATCTTTGCCAAGTTCAATCCTCGGTTGTCTTCTTTTCCACCCACCCACCCTTTTTCTTCCCGGAGCCGGAGCCCCTAATCGAGTATCCATCCTACTCGTGTGAAACATTTGCATTCTTTCAATTGGTGTTTTCTCTTCAAGATATTCGTCGGTTCCCCCTTCCAAGTTGCCTTTGTTTTTCCCGCCCTCCCACCCTCTTCTTAACGGAGCCTGAGTCTCTTTCGAGCATCAATGTCATTTGTGTGGAGCCTCTTCAGTCTTTCGTCAATTGTTCCAACCGGTGAATTCTCGTTTTGTTCGACATTCTTCACCTCTTTTTCTTTTTCCGGTGCATTCAATTCAAGTTTTTCGGTGTTGATCGTATTCTTTCCCTTGGCTAAAGTGTTCGCCTTGCTCGTTTGCCTCTCGCCATTCAATCATTCCGGAGTTTGGAAGACATCTCAGGAGATTCATCTGTGTTCCAATTAATTCGAGGTTGTCACCTCATTCAAATATTTCAATCATTCCGGTGCATCATCTACCTCTTTAACAACCCTTTCCAATGGTGTTTTATTTTAGTGGGCCCTAACCCATAGGTCTTTCCCCAGGATCTTACCTGACTCTTCTAATTCTCCCCGGGTTATTCTCAAATTTTTTTCAAGTGTGACATAAGAATGAATTTCATCAATCACATGCCTTCTCCAAGATCGCTTTCAAATTCTTTTCATTGTTCGCTCAACCTCTCTGCTTTTCATTCTACCGGACTATCTCAGTAATTTTACTGGTGTTTCCCGTCATCATTTGAAGACCGAAGAAGAGTTTTCCTCTAAATCTTGTCCGTTCTCTCGAAGTTTTGTGGTTCTAGCTTCATGTTATCCTCGAGAATGATTCCATTTGTCAGACATTCTTTTCTTAACCATCTGGAGTATGTCAGGAGTTGTTTTCCATTTCTTTTCATCGGAGGCCATCATTCTAGAAGAATTCTTCGTCCTCACATTTCAACTACCGTTATCCAATTGTCCCGGTGCATCTGTCAAATATACTTTAATCAGCTTGTTATCTCTTCATTCTTTTGCATCTAAATCCCCTCAAGCCATATTTGTTCTTCCAATTCTTCCCAATGATTCATTCTCTTTCATCACTCAGTTTCTAATTCTTACGGTGGTTCGTTCAAGGTTCTTTTCTTTGATGATCATATTAATTCATTCATTCTTTCCAATCCTAACGGTGGTTCATTGAAGACCTTCCTAAAGGTGGCGCCATATACTCCTCAATCCTTTTCAAGGGGAATAAGTTGCATGCCAAATTTGGTTGTCATCAATTAAATTTCATGAGGATAGGCATAACATAAATCTTATTCTTATTTCATCCAAGTGAGTAATCCCTTCCTTCAGAGTTTGTTCTTGATGAATAAATTCTAGCTCCAAGTGTTTTCATCTTTTCTTTTCTGGAGTTCAAATTTCCTCGGTCGTTTCGTCAGAACCTCCATATAAATCAATGCAAGGCTTTAGTCTTATTATTTTCATCCTTCATTCCTATCTCATCATCTTTTGTCACGGAGTTCTTCATGGTGGTTCTTCATGATTTAATTCATTCTCCAAGAGTTCATCAAGATTTTTGTTGGTGGAGTTCAAGTATCTTTTCTTCTCGCATCTCGAAGTGCAATTAATTCTCCGTATTCTTTTCAAGTAGAGTTTTGCATTTCTTCATTCTTCTCAGCTATTCAGACATTGGTTGTGGTATAATTTCACCTCAAGTTTTGAGTTGTTTTTGGTAAGTCCACATCAAGCTTATTCTTTTGTTGTTGATTTTCTCAACATCTCCATTCAATCCTTCCTTCTAAGTTCTTTTCATTCAATTCTCTCAATTCTTCCAGAGGCATTGCATTGTTCATCTCGTCAAGTGCCATCCCATCTTGTGAAGTTCATGTTCTATTCTTTCCTTGTTCAGCCAAAGTTTTGCCTAAATTCTTTCACACTTATTGCATTCTTATCTTGTTCTAACCGGAGTGGTTTCAGAGTCCATCTTGTTCCTTGAGCCTTTTGGTTCTCGTCATACTCGTCTTTCATCTTCCCTACCCAGTGCTCTCAACTTTGTTCATCCTCTCTCTTTTGTTCTTGTTTCACCTCATCCCTTTTTCTCTTCCGTCTCGTTCCTAAGATCTCGGGACGAGATCTCTTGTTAGTGGAGGAGAGTTGTAATGCCCCAGATTCGATGCGCCAGGTGTCCTCCAGTTATTCGTCGTTGTTGCCTTGTCATTTGCTTGCGTGTTGCATTTTTCCATGTCATCGTCTGCATTTCATCTCCATGTTTTTCAGAACTTGCATCCGTTCGGGTTCCCCCGGTTCTCTCCGTTGTCCGTTCTGAGCACAGGCACTCTCGCATGCACCCATCGCCCCACTCAGACCTTGTTTTGTGAGCCGCCGAAAAATGTTCTCGGAATGGGATGAAATTTGGCGTGCGGTGTTGTTTTAGAGTAGGTAGACCGCCTATCAATTTTCGTCACATTCGGGGTCCGTTTGATGCCCCAACGGTTAACCGTGTAGCCCGAAACCCCTCTCTCTTTGCAGCCCATCCCCTCTTCACCACAGCCCATGAGCCCATCCAAACCACCTCCATGCTCTCGGTCGTTCGATCACTATCGTGTGGGCAAAAACCGCTCTCCATTAGGAGTCTCCTAGCTCCCTCTACCTATATAAACACCCCCTCCCCCGAATTTTTCGGGCAAAACCACACTTAACCTAGCCTTCCTCGCAGACCGCCGAGACGTCCGTCTGCGCGGATGCATCGCCGCCGCTTCGCAGCTAACGGAGGCTGCCACGGGCCTCGCGCCTCCCATCGCCGCCGCCCGCCACGGCCCATCGCGGCCTCGCCCGCCCGACGACGCCGCTGCCGCCCATGAGCGCCGAGCCCCGCGCGCCGGCCCCGCCGCCACGCTGTCGCAGGCCTCCAGCGCTGGCGCTTCTTCCCGCCTGCCACCCGCCGCCGTGCATCTCCGTCGCCACGCCGCCAGCCATGGGCGCTGGCCCGCCATGGTCGGCCCGCCGCCCGCCTCGCTCCTTGCCTCCGTCGCCGGAGCTCACCGCTGCACTCCGTCCGCGCCGCCCCGCCCCGCTCCGGCCTTCCCCCTGTCCGGCTTCCTCTCCAACTCCGGCGAACCTCGGGATCCGTGCCCCAAAACCATAGATCTGAGCAGGTTGACTTCCCTCCCCCCCTCGTTTTTCTCTGTCCCTAAGATTTCATCATATGTTGCTCGGTTCATCATGCCATAACTCTCTGACCATAGATCCGTTTTGCATGAATAATATATGATAATGTTTGTTGTGAGATACTCTTAATTTTGTTCCATTGTTCCATGCTTGTTTGATTCAATCTTGGTGCCCTAATCATCGTTGAAAGAGTGCTATATGATGTTAACTGCTGTCTATTAACAGAACTTGCTGTTTTGTCTTTTTCATTTCATTTTGTGTGTGCATCCTATGAGCATGATGTCTACATGAGTTTTGAGCTACATCATGCCATCTTTATAGAGGTGCAATCCATGTATTTATGTGTGCCTTGTGGTGAGTGCATCAAGCTCGTGAAGTAGGGCACTTGTTGTTACTGTTTTGCTATGCTGAATCTGCTATATCATGATGCAAGGTAAACCTGTTGCTACAAGTCATTATATGCATAATCTGGAGATGTTCACTAAGGATGTTTTGTTATACATGTCATTCTATATCCATCCATGCCCCTGGTTGGATTTATAGCCTGCTGTAGCTTGTTGTAATCTTGCTCTCAACTTGCTAAATAATGTTGTTGTCAGCCTGTTAACATTAAGTTCAGTTTTTCCATGAGCTTTGCTAGTGATCCGTGCACCCTATGAACTTGCTCCTGCCATGCTTAGCTTCACAAATATGTCATCATACTATTAGTTGACTTCACAAGTCATTTATTTCTCTATGGTGAATGGTACAAGTTCACGAACATGCCTACTTATCGTTTTTCCTGCCATGTCTGAATCTGTCATATCATTTGCCATGTTTGCATGGATGCTACCATCTTTTCTGTTGATCTTTGGAATTAGTTCAGTAAGGGAGTTTTGTTCTTTGTCTTTAGGATTAGCATTCCATGCCTTTGTTTGCCATGTTAAGTTCCTGTAACATGTTGTTTGATAGCTCTAAACATTGCAACCTGATGTTATTTCTGCAAAGTCTGTAGACTGTTATTATTTGCAATCTTGCCATCTCCTTTTGAGCATGTTATAGTGTTTTCTGGAGATAGCTCAGTGTTCATGTTTTTTCATGCTTTACCTGTACTTCATGCCCATGCCTTTTGTTCTTATGTTGAGATGTTGTAGAATATTCTTTTGATGCTTGCTAGATGCCTAGTTGCTGTTTTGGACAACTTGTCCTTTAAACTTGTATAGAGTATGTGTTGAACCGTTGCTCCGTTTTGAGTGTGCTCGATATGAAACTTGCTTGATTTTGCATGTAGTTTCATATTATAATGTTGCATCCTTTTTTTGAGGTGTGTGCTTGATGTTTGTATGCATTTTGCATCTATGCCATGTTTAACTTGTTTTGCTCATATCTTCTAGGCCGTAGCTCCGAATTAAATGAACTTTATATGTAACTTGACTAGAATCTCATGTAGATCATCTTGATGCATCTTAACTTGCTGTTTAACAACTTGAAAATACGGTTTATTCAGTTCTGGACCAATTCTAAATGTGCATATGAGCACTTACCGAAATTGTTATATGTTGTTTCCGGCCTCATTTAACCTTGCTTTGATGTGTTGTTCTTGTATGCACATCTCTTGCCATGAGTAGCTTCATGTAGTCTTGTCTTACATCATACTTGGTTGAGCATCATGTCATGTATATGTGTGGTGTGTTTACCATGTTGTGTGCTTCTTCTCGATAGTTCCTGTTTTGTTGCGATCGTGAGGATTCGTTCGTCTATGCTTGGTTCTTCTTCGTGGCTTCATCTTCTTCATGGACACATTCTTCTTCCTATCGGGATTTCAGGCAAGATGACCGTGACCTTGGATCTCACTACTATTACTGCTATGCTAGTTGCTTCATTCTATTGCTTTGCTGCGCTTCCTATCATTTGCTCTTCAAGCCTCCCAAATTGCCATGTCAGCCTCTAACCTTTTCACCCTTCCTAGCAAACCGTTGCTTGGCTATGTTACCGCTTTTGCTCAGCCCCTCTTATAGCGTTGTTAGTTGCAGGTGAAGTTGAAGATTGCTCCATGGTGGACATGATTATGTTGGGATATCACAATATCTCTTATTTAATTAATGCATCTATATACTTGGTAAAGGGTGGAAGGCTCGGCCTTATGCCTGGTGTTTTTTCCACTCTTGCTGCCCTAGTTTCCGTCATACCGGTGTTATGTTCCTTGATTTTGTGTTCCTTACGCGGTTGGGTGATTTATGGGACCCCTTGACAGTCCGCTTTGAATAAAACTCCTCCAGCAAGGCCCAACCTTGGTTTTACCATTTGCCTCACCACCACCTATACCCTTACCTTGGGTCGGCCAACCCGAGGGTCATCTTTATTTTGCCCCGGCCGTGCTTTCTAAGTGCTGGTCTCGAACCGGCAGATCATGGGGCCACCTCGGGGCAACTCGAGGGCTAGTTATACGCGTAGGCTGACCTATCCGGTGTGCCCTGAGAACGAGATATGTGCAACTCCTATCGAGATTTGTCGGCACATCGGGCGGCTTTGCTGGTCTTGTTTTACCATTGTCGAAATGTCTTGTAAACCGGGATTCCGAGACTGATCGGGTCTTCCTGGGAGAAGGAATATCCTTCTTTGACCGTGAGGGCTTGTGATGGGCTAAGTTGGGACACCCCTGTAGGGTATAAACTTTCGAGAGTTGTGCCCGCGGTTATGTGGCAGATGGGAATTTGTTAATGTCCGGTTGTAAATAACTTGGCACCAGATTCGAATTAAAACGCATCAACCGCATGTGTAGCCGTGATGGTCTATTTTCGGCGGAGTCCGGGAAGTGAACACGGTTTTGGGTTATGTTTGACGTAAGCAAGAGTTCAGGATCACTTCTTGATCATTGCTAGCTTCACGACCGTTCCGTTGCTTCTCTTCTCGCTCTTATTTGCATATGTTAGCCACCATATCATGCTTAGTCGCTGCTGCAACCTCACCACTTATCCATTCCTTACCCATTAAGCTTTGCTAGTCTTGATACCCAGGGTAATGGGATTGCTGAGTCCTCGTGGCTCACAGATTACTACAACAACAGTTGGAGGTACAGGTTATGCAATGATCATGAAGCGAGAGCGATGTTTGCTTGTTTTGGAGTTCTTCTTCTGCTTCTTCTTCGATCAGGGGATAGGTTCCAGGTCAGCAGCTTGGGCTAGCAGGGTGGATGTCATTTGAGTTTCTGTTTGTGTTTCATCCGTAGTCGGATGGTGCTCTTATGTAAGATGATGTTGTATTCGTGTGGCATTGTATGCCTTTTGTATGTATCCCCATCTGTTATGTAATGTTGATGTAATGATATCCACCTTGCAAAAGCATATCAATATGCGATTCTATCCTTGGTGGGACCTTCGAGTCTCTTTAGGATAGTATCGCATATTGGGCATGACACAAGTAGAACTTAGTAACAGAGAGCTTAAATTGATTTTGCAAAATACTGTTAATAGGTCTAGAAAGAATTGGTCCAAGAAACTTGATGATGCATTATGGGCTTATAGAACTGCATATAAGAATCCTATGGGTATGTCTCCATATAAAATGGTTTATGGTAAAGCATGTCACTTACCTCTCGAACTAGAACATAAGGAATATTGGGCCATTGAAGAGCTCAATTATGATTTCAAACTTGCCAGTGAGAAGAGGTTATTTGACATTAGCTCACTTTATGAATGGAGAACTCAAGCCTATGAGAATGCCAAACTACTTAAAGAAAAAGTTAAAAGATGGCATGACAGAAGGATACAAAAGCGTGACTTTAATGTAGGTGATTATGTGTTGCTCTTCAACTCTCGTTTAAGATTTTTTGCAGGAAAACTCCTCTCTAAATGGGAAGGTCCTTACGTTATCGACGAGGTCTATCGTTCCGGTGCCATAAAAATCAACAACTTCGAAGGCACAAATCTGAAGGTGGTGAACGGTCAAAGAATCAAACATTATATATCAGGTAATCCTATAAATGTTGAAACTAATGTTATTGAAACCGTAACCCCGGAGGAATACATAAGGGACACTTTCCAGAATGTTTCAGACTCTGAAAAGGAATATGTATGTGGTACGGTAAGTAAACCGACTCCAAAACAGTTATAATAGCAATTTTTCTCCGTTTTGGAATATTTAAGAAAATAGCAAAATAAGAAGTAGTCCGGGAAGGACACAAGGCATCCACGAGGGTGGACGGCGCACCCTACCCCCCTGGGCGCGCCCCCTGCCTCGTGGGCACCTCGTGTGCTCTCCGGACTCCGTTTTCTTGCACGATACTTCTTTTGGTCGGTAAAAATTCATTATATAATCTCCCGAATGCTTTGACCACCATATCACGCAAATATCCTCCGTCTTTGTTTCGAGCTGTTTTCTGTCAGATTTGTCAAGGCCAGGCATCATGTCGTCACCTTCCTCCAACAATGAAGGAAACGATGCTTGGCTAATGAAGATAGATCTAAAGAGAGAAGAACCCGGGGAGATCAACAAGGATGATGGGATCAAGAAGGTCATGGAGGATCAAGCTCCGGCGATAGAAGAATAAGACATCCTTCAACCTCATTAAAATCTTCTTACCCCAACTGAGATTGAAGCTTTCAAGATGATTGAATTAGCTCGCATAGAAAACAAGTATCTCACCCGTGAAAATATTTTGTTGAAGGATCATATCACCGTACTCAAGGGCATTATCCACAAACTGGAGGAACTCCTACGCTCGATGTGCGACTATCCATCATCACCACCACCTTCATCACCTCCGAAGAAGGAGACATAAACACATGGGTATGGGCACTCCCCTTGGCAACTGCCAAGCTTGGGGGAGTTGCCCCGGTATCGTATCACCATCACACTCCTATCTTTACCATTTTTCTTAGTTCAATCTTTTTAGTAATATCTTGATCTAGTAGAATAAAGTTTTGGTATGATTTAGTTTTGAGTTTTGCATTATGACCCCTCTATGTAATCGAGTCCGTGAGTTATATATAATAAAGATTAGTGTTGAGTCAAAGGCTTTGCTATCTTTCTATGATCTTGAGGGAATAAAAGAATAAAGAGAAATAAAGAGATCATATGGATCTTATGGAGAGTAATGACTTCACATATAAAGAGTATGATGAATAAAAGTTGTTGAGGGTTGGCAAACGTAGTTTTGGTCATCGTTGCAATTAATAGGAAGTAATAAATAAAGAGAGGTTCTCACATATAAATACACTATCTTGGACATCTTTTATGATTGTGAGCACTCATTAAAATATGACATGCTAACGAGTTGATGTTGGACAAGGAAGACAACATAATGGGTTATGTTTTCTTATATCCGAAATAAAGTATATTGTCATGGATCATCCAACATGTTGATCTTGCCTTTCCCTCTCATGCTAGCCAAATTCCTTGCACCAAGTAGAGATACTACTTGTGCTTCCAAATATCCTTAAACCCAGTTTTGCCATGAGAGTCCACCATATCTACCTATGGATTGAGTAAGATCTTTCAAGTATGTTGTCATGTTGCATGCAATAAAAATTGCTTTCTAAATATGTATGACTTGTTAGTGTGGAGAAAATGAGCTTTATACGATCTTGTGATATGGAAGCAATAAAAGTGACGGACTGCATAATAAAGGTCCATATCAGAAGTGGCAATATAAAGTGACGTTCTTTTGCATTAAGATTTCATGCATCCAACCTTAAAAGCACATGACAACCTCTGCTTCCCTCTGCGAAGGGCCTATCTTTTACTTTTGTCTTATACATTATGCAAGAGTCATGGTGATCTTCACCTTTCCTTTTTACATTTTATCCTTTGGCAAGCACCTTGTGTTGGAAATATCCTGATATATATATCCAATTGGATGTAAGTTAGCATGAATTATTATTGTTGACATTACCCTTGAGGTAAAAGGTTGGGAGGCAACACTATAAGCCCCTATCTTTCTCTGTGTCCGATTAAAACTCCATAACCATAAGTATTGTGTGAGTGTTAGCAATTGTGGAAGACTAAATGATAGTTGAGTATGTGGACTTGCTGAAAAGCACTTATACTGACTCTTTTCGATGTTATGATAAATTGCAGTTGCTTCAATGACCGAGATTATAGTTTGGTAGTTTTCAATGAAGTTTCTGATTCATACTTGACATTGTGGATAGATTGTTACTTTGGCATAAGAAATCATATGACAATATATATATATATAGGTAAAACTGTGTCTATCATAGCTTGCCACAGAACTAGTTAAGGCATGGTAAACATTTAACGGTTTAAAAGTAAGTAAAAAATATGAAATAAATAGGGTAGCCTCATTCTAATATAATAAGATGATCCAACGGTGTGATTGTGAAAATATGCATTTATGTGTCCTCGTGAAAAAACAAGCATTTCAGCTCACCGCAGATCAATATATATTGAAACATTTGTTCTTTTTGTCCAGGACACATGCAGTCAAATTTTTTCAATCCATCTGTTGGATCATGTTATATTATAGGTGTGATGGTTCAGGATATTTTTCAGGATTTTTGAGAACTTTTACACCGTTGAAAACCTTAACTAGTTATGTGGCAAGCTATTGTAGAAAATGTTGTTGTTATAAGAATGATCATGATGCCCTATGGGAGGGGGAAATAATCACCATCGTCATCACCATCGATCCTCTCATTGGGAGGGGGTCAATCTTCATCAACATCTTCACCAACACCATCTCCGCTCAAACCCTAGTTCATCTCTTGTATCCAATCTTTGTCCCAAAACCTCAGATTGGTACCTGTGGGTCACTAGTAGAGTTGATTACTCCTTGTAGTTGATGCTAGTTGGTTTATTCGGTGGAAGATCATATGTTCATATTCTTTATGCATATTAATACCCCTCTGATTATGAACATGAATATGATTTGTGAGTAGTTACGTTTGTTCCTGAGGACATGGGAGAAGTCTTGCTATAAGTAGTCATGTGAATTTGGTATTCATTTGATATTTTGATGAGATGTATGTTGTCTCTCCTCTAGTGGTGTTATGTGAACGTCGACTACATGACACTTCACCATTTTTTGGGCCTAGAGGAAGGCATTGGGAAGTAATAAGTAGATGATGGGTTGCTAGAGTGATAGAAGCTTAAACCCTAGTTTATGTGTTGCTTCGTAAGGGGCTGATTTGGATCCATATGTTTAATGCTATGGTTAGGTTTACCTTAATACTTATTTTGTAGTTGCGGATGCTTGCAATAGGGGTTAATCATAAGTGGGATGCTTGTCCAAGAAAGGGCAGTACCCAAGCACCGGTCCACCCACATATCAAATTATAAAAGTAACGAACGCGAATCATATGAGCGTGATGAAAACTAGCTTGACGATAATTCCCATGTGTCCTCAGGAGCGCTTTTCTCTATGTAAGAATTTGTCCAGGCTTGTCCTTTGCTACAAAAGGGATTGGGCCACCTTGCTGCACTTTATTTACTTTCATTACTTGTTACCCGTTATGAATTACCTCATCACAAAACTATTTATTACCGATAATATCAGTGCTTGCAGCGAATACCTTACTGAAAACCGCTTGTCATTTCCTTCTGCTTCTTGTTGGGTTCGACACTCTTACTTATCGAAGGATTACGATAGATCCCCTATACTTGTGGGTCATCAGTAAGGCAAACGTCAAGTATGCGTAGAGTTGTATCGGTGGTCGATAGAACTTGAGGGAATATTTGTTTTGCCTTTAGCTCCTCGTTGGGTTCGACAGTCTTATTTATCAAAGAAGGCTACAAATGATCCCCTATACTTGTGGGTTATCAAGACCTTTTTCCGGCGCCGTTGCTGGGGAGCAATAGCGTGGGGTGAATATTCCCATGTGTGTTTGTTTTTTTATCACTAAGTATTTTTTATTTCCTATTCTATGCTCTCTATCTTTAGTTATGGATATGGAGCACGAAACACCAAAAAATTAGTGGTACCTGCTACTCATGGAGATGGGGAACCTCCTAAAACCCTCGATGCTCATTATGTGAAAAATATTATGCACTGCTTTGGTAATCCTGAGAAAACCCCATTCAACATGATAATGGGAGACACGTTGGATCAACGTGAATACTTTAGGGATTATCGCTTGACACAAAAAAGGAAACTTTTATGGGATCAAATTGATATGTTGCATTGGTATGCTTGGAATTTATGCTTGAGATATGATTTTATTTGTTGCTCTAGGATGAATGCTCCACACCTTCACTTTTCATGCAAATTTAATGATAATGAAACCTTGGCTTCTTATGACAATGGTATATAGGATCATTATGATGTGGAACGAATAGAAGAATTTGTTGCTTTTAGGGGTGCTTATGAAATTGAATCTTTGTTCTTAAAGTATGAAGCTTTTGATGATGATGTTTATAGACCTGAAAATTTCGTCATCCTTAAATATTGCTATGATAATTACAAATACAATTCCGATATTGATGTGTTTATTGAGAGAGTCTCCGCTGTCCAAGAAGAAACTAATATTTTGCAGGAGTCTATGGAAGAAGAAACTGATGATATTGCGAGCTCATTGGACGAAAAAGATGATGAGGAGAATGAAGAACAAAAGGAGGAAGAGCGGATTGATCACCCGTGCCCACATTCTAATGAGAGTAATTCTTCAACTCATACATTGTTTAATGTCCCATTGTTCTTACCGAAGGATGAATGCTATGATAATTGCTATGATCTCGTTGATCCTTTTAAAATATCCCTTTTTGATGATGCTTGCGATGCTTGTGGCCAATATGCCAATATGAATTATTCTATTGGAGATGAACTTTCTATTGTTCCTTATGTTAAACATGAAATTGTTGCTATTGCACCCACACATGATAGTCCTACTATGTTTTTGAATTCTCCAAACTACACTATTACGGAGAAGTTTGTTCTTATTAAGGATTATATTGATGGGTTGCCTTTTACCATTGCACATGATGATTTTGATGAATATATTATGCATGTGATTTCTTCTCCTACTTGCAATTATTATGAGAGGGGAACTACATCCCCACCTCTCTATGTTTCCAACACGAAAAAATTGCAAGAAACTACTTATGCTATGTATTGGCCTTTACTTGATGTGCATGAATTGTTCATGTATGACATGCCGATGCATAGAAAGAGAGTTAGACTTCATCATTGCATGTTATATGTTGCTTTGTGCTCACTACTAAACGGCAAATCATTGTTAATTAAAATTGGCTTTGATATACCTTGGGATCCGGGTGGATTCATTACTTGAGAACTTTATGCCTAGCTTAATGGCTTTAAAGAAATCGCTGCCAGGAAGACAACCTGAAAGTTTTAGAGAGTCATTTATTTCTGTTTAGTGCTTTTATATAGTTTAAAAATAGAAAAATATAGAGGTGAACTTAAAACTTTAGAAAAAGGAAAGTGGAAGTGAGATAGACGAGCACCGTGGAAGCGGGAGCATGCCTTGAACTTTGTTCATGCCCATGGAAACTTTGTGAATCTTGAATTGCAGAAAATTTTCAAAAAAAATAATTATCCCCTTGTAGAATTCCATTGTATTATAAAAATAATGTGCCAATATTTGCTTTAGGATGAGTAGATTGCCTGTTGGTATGTGCAGTGCAAAAACAGAAACTTTGGCTGTAGCGCGCGATTTTACATTTATTACTAGAACGACGAAAGGTTCCGAAACTTTTTGCAAAGTCTTGCTATACAAATTTTTTATTTATTCGTAATTGTTTCAGAATTTTGGAGTACCAGAAGTATTGTGAATGTTCAGATTACTACAGACTGTCATGTTTAAGACAGATTCTATTCTTGATGCATTGTTTTGATGAAACTATCGATTCCATCGGTGGTATAAGCCATGGAAAAGTTATATTACAGTAGTTACAATGCAAAAACAAAATATGAATTGGTTTGCAACAATACTTAGAGTAGTGATTTGCTTTATTATACTAACGGATCTTACCAAGCTTTCTGTTTAGTTTTGTGTGGATGAAGTGATCAAAGATCGAGGAGGTCTCGGTATGAGGAGAAGGAGGAGAGGCAAGAGCTCAAGCTTGGGGATGCCCAAGGCACGCCAAGTAAATATTCAAGGATACTCAAGCGTCTAAGCTTGGGGATGCCCCAGAAGGCATCCCATCTTTCTTCAACAAGTATCAGTATGTTTTCGTCTTCACTTTGTTCATGTGATATGTGCAAATCTTGGAGCGTCTTTTGCATTTAGTTTTCATTTTTCATTTATGCACCATGATTTTATGATATATTCCATGGTTGATTATAGAATGCTCATTGTACTTCACTTATATCTTTTGAGTATGGCTTTAAATAATGCTTCATGTGCTTCACTTATATCATTTGAAGTTTGGATTGTCTGTTTCTCTTCACATAGAAAACCGATGTTCGAAGAATGCTATTTTGCTTCACTTATATTTGTTAGAGAATTATCTTTTGTAGAAAGAATTAAACTCCCATGCTTCACTTATATCCATTTATAGAGCCAACGAGAATTGGTCATTTGCATGGTTAGTCATAAAAATCCTACATAAAACTTATGGATCACTGAATATGATATGTTTGATTCCTTGCAACAGTTTTGCGATATGAGATGATAATATGTAGGAGGTACGAGTAAACGGTTGTGGTTAATAATAATATTGGTGTTAAGGTTTGCGATTCCCGAAGCATGCACATATAGTCTCTCGTTATGCTATGAAAGTTGGAGCATGATTTATTATTGATTGTCTTCCTTATGAGTGGCGGTCGGGGACGAGCGATGGTCTTTTCCTACCAATCTATCCCCTAGGGGCATGCGTAGTAGTACTTTGCTTCGAGGGATAATAAACTTGTGTAATAAGTATATGAGTTCTTTATGACTAATGTGAGTCCATGGATTATACGCACTCTTACCTTTCCGCAATTTGCTAGCCTCTACGGTACCGTGCATTGCCCTTTCTCACCTCGAGAGTCGGTGCAAACTTCGCAGGTGCATCCAAAGCCCGTGATATGATACGCTCTATCACACATACCTTATTATATATTTGTCAAAACAGCCACCATACCTACCTATGGCCTTTCCATAGCCATTCCGATTGCAATGCAACTTCCACCTCTTCCGTTTTGATGACTTGAGCATTCATTGTCATATTGTTTTGCATGACCATATAGCTGACATAGTAGTTGTGGCTCAGCCACCATGCATCATTCTTTATACATGTTACGCTAGATCATTGCACATCTTGGTACACTGCCAGAGGCATTCATATAGATTCATACTTTGTTATAGGTATCGAGTTGTAATTTTTATTCCTTTAGAGTTATAAGTAAATAGAAGTGTGACGATCATCATTTTTAGAGCAGTGCCCCAGTGAGGAAAGGATGATGGAGACTATGATTCCCCCACAAGTTGGGATGAGACTCCGGACAATGAGAAAAAAAACAAAGAGAGATGGGGCATTGTAAGTATCCTTTACCACACTTGTGCTTCAAAGTAGCACCATGTTTCTCGTATGGAGAGTCTCATATGTTGTCACTTTCATATACTAGTGGGAATATTTCATTATAGGATTAGATGCACACCCACTTAGTTTTCATATGGAGCTTTCATACACTTATAGCTCTTAGTGCATTCGTTGCATGGCAATGCCTACTCCTCACGTTGATATCAATTGATGGGCATCTCCATAGCCCGTTGGTTAGCCGCATCGATGTGAGACTTTTTTACTTTTTTGTCATCTTTATATTTACCCCTATCATCGTACTCTATTCCATCCGCAGTGCTATATCCATGGCTTGCACTCATGTATTGCGTGAGGGTTGAAAAAGCTGAAGCGCGTTAAAAAGTATGAACCAATTGCTTGGCTTGTCATCGGGGTTGTGCATGATAAATACTTTGTGTTAAGAAGACAGAGCATGACAAGACTATATGATTTTGTAGGGATAGCTTTCTTTAGCGTTGATGTTTTGAAAGACATGATTGTTTGTTGGAATGCCTGAGTATTGATGTATTTATGTCAAATTATAGACTATTGCTTTGAATCACTTATGTCTTACTATTCATGCCATGACTAGATATATGATCAAGTTTATGCTAGGTAGCATTCCACATAAAAAAATATTTTTTTTATCATTTACCTACTCGAGGACGAGCAGGAATTAAGCTTGGGGATGTTGATACGTCTCCATCGTATCAATAATTTTTGATTGTTTCATGCCAATGTTATACAACTTTCACATACATTTGGCAACTTTTTATATGATTTATTGGACTAACCTATTGATCCAGTGTCTAGTGTCAGTTCTTGTTTTTTGCATCGCAGAAAATCCATATCAAACAAAGTCCAAACGCAATAAAAATCCACGGAGGATTACTTTGAAATTTATGTGATTTTTGGGAGGTGGAATCAACACAAACGGAGGCCCACGGTGAGGACAACCCACCGGGGCACGCCTGGGGGCCCAGGCGCGCCCTGGTTTATCCTGCCTTCCTCGAATGTCGGTTGGAGCCCTTCTTCTGGTACAAGAAAGATAATTTATGGAAAAAAGTCGTGTAGAAATTTCAGCGCAATCGGAGTTATGAATCTCCGGGAATTTAAGAAACCGTGAACGGCCAGATCTGAGGAGCGCGAAACAGAAGAGAATAGAGAGGGAGATCCAATCTCAGAGGGGCTCCTGCCCCTCCGCCGCCATGGAGACCATGGACTAGAGGGGAAACCCTCCTTCCATCTAGGGGGGGAGTCCAAGGAAGAAGAATAAGGAGGGGGCTCTCTCCACCTCTCTCCCGGTGGCACCGGAGTGCCGCCGGGGCTAGGATCGTGACGGCGATCTTCATCAACAATCTTGCTACCTTCAACACCAACTCTCTCCCCCTCTATGCAGTGGTGTAACACCCCTTCTCCCTGCTGTAATATCTACTTAAACATGGTGCTCAACTCCATATATTATTTCCCAATGATCTATGGTTATCCTATGATGTTTGAGTAGATCTGTTTTGTCTATGGGTTAATCGTGATCTTGGTTGGTATGATTATATATTTTATTTATGATGCTGTCCTACGGTGCCCTCCGTCTCGCGCCAACATGAGGGGCCCCTGCTGTAGGGTGTTGCAATATGTTCATGGTTTGCTTATTTTTAGTGTTGCGGGGGTGACAGCAGCCTAAACGCGGATAAGTGGGTTATGACGTATGGGAGTAAGAGGACTTGATACTTAATGCTATGGTTGAGTTTCACAACCTTAATGATCTTTAGTAGTTGTGGATGCTTGCTAGGGGTCCAATCATAAGTGCATATGATCCAAGTAGAGAAAGTATGTTAGCTCATGCATCTCCCTCATATAAAATGACAAGAATGATTACTGGTACTTGTTATGGATTGCCTACGGACAAATGACTTTCTTGTTGACAAAAGCTATCCACTTTTACTACTTTGAAATTTATTCGTAGTTTTATTCTCGCAAAGTACTCGTAGTTTTATTCTTGCAAAATAGTAACATACTTGTTTTAGGTAAGGCAAACATCAAGTGTGCGTAGAGTTGTATTGGTGGTCGATAGAACTTGAGGGAATATTTGTTCTGCCTTTAGCTCCTCGTTGGGTTCGACACTCTTATTTATCGAAGAAGGCTACAAACGATCCCCTGTACTTATGGGTTATCATCCCACTCTAGATAATGAAAAAGTTCACACTATTATGTTGGAGAATGAGAATAAATGGAATGAAAATTTGATAAGAAACCTTTTTTGGAAGAAATTGCAGGGGAAATTTTAAGCATTCCTATTAGCTCTGAGGGATGTAATGATTTTGCATCTTGGAATTACTCAAAAAATCGTGTTTGTAGTGTTAGATCAGCATATAATTTAGTAAGAACTCATCAATTTTGGAGTAACCAAAACATTTCAGGTAAAGGATCATCGTCAAGACAAGATTATTTGGAGAAGGCATGGAAGAAACTTTGGGTCATTCCGTGTCCTAACAAGATGAAGATAGTGCTATGGATAATAGCACACAACTGCTTACCTACAGGTTCCCAACTCCAAACACGATCAGTACCCACAAGGTATGACTGCTACTTTTGCAACAGAGGAAAATGTGGAGCGTTGTTTTCTACAATGCCAATATGTAAAACAAATCTGGAGGGATCTAAAAAAGAGCTACAAAATTTGCCTAAAACTTAAGAATTTTATATTAGGCGATGGCTGCTAGACTGGATAGTAGAAGCAACGCCCTCCGAAGCATTGATTATGCGGTCGTTATGTGGCATATTTGGGAGACCAGGAACAACTATCGCAATGATGAGGTACTAGTTAATCCACTTCGCATGCTGGGGAAAATTAATGCTTATATTGAATTCATAACTTTGTATAATGTCAGACCACTAGGTTCCAACAGGCTTGAGACGTCTACATCAACCCCAGAAAGGTATCCGCCGCCGGAAGGTTGGCTGCGGATCAATGTGGATGCTGCGGTTTTCTCCCACTCAAAACGTGCGGGCTATGGAGTTGTAGTGCGAGACCATTGAGGGACACTTTTGGATGCATATCGAGGCTCTTATATTAATCAAATTCAAAACCCAGAAGTGGCCGAAGCTATTGCTATTCGTCAAACCCTCATCGATGCTGAAGATGCTGGTTTTCATAAGATTCTAGTGGTCTCCGACTGCTTGTCGTTGATGAACAAGGTACGAGATGTAAGTTTCGACATGTCCCCTTCAGGTGCCATAGTCCAGGATATTAAAAGTAGGGCCACGAAGTTCTTATCTTGTGAATATATCCATGTCAATCATTGTTGTAATGAGGCAGCTCATGTACTAGAAAACTCTGCAGAATTTGATGTTGGGTCCTGTTGGTCTAGTGAGCCACCTGATGAAATCAGGGCCATTATTTGTAATGAACATGTTTCTAAGTGGATGAATGTAAGGGTGTTGCTCATTATTTTAAAAAAAGTACCCATCTCATTACTTAAAAAAATTACCCAGGACGGGGCCGGGAGTTTTGGCTCCTGGGTCAGATGAGCCTGGGAGTGAAATGTAAATTCATAGAAATAGTAAAAATATTTTTTTAAATCCCCAAAAAATTATGCTGAAAGATGCTTGAGTATGTGATGTCCGTGTAAATATTCAGTGTATTTGAACATCTAAAGAGCTCTGAGCAAAAAAGATAAATTTAGGGTGTGTGAAAAGATTTACTGTTTTACACTGTTCAGACCTTATTTTTTTGTTGAGAGCTTGTCGGACGTCCGAATGGGCTAAAACTTTTCACGGACATCACGCACTCAAGCCCCTTTCACCATTATTAGTTTTGTAATTTTTTAGTATTTTTTGAAATTACTATTCATAGTGTAGATTTTTTTTTCGAAAAGGAGGAGTACCCCCGGCCTCTGCATCTGGACGATGCATACGGCTGTATTATTAGTTATTAACACAAGACCTTACAAAGTCGTACAACAGTAAGATCAAAACCACCGTCTAAGCAACATTTGTTGCTACTCCTATCCAGTTGATGAAGGGGCGCTGATAATCTTGGCCTAATACCAAACAGACCTCGCAGCCAAACCTAACATCTAAGACCTGAGGTCCCAACCAGGACGCATGCCGGGTATGAGCACCCACCAGTCCAGCGTGCTCCTCAACCAGGATGCCTGTCGGGTGTGAGGCCGCCGCAGCCACCTGCCAACAATCCATCTTCAGAGCTGGACTGCTGCATCAACCTTGTCTGGTCTAGCTGCCGCCGACGCCACCACGACGCCAGACAACGTCGACCTCCTGCGTGTGTCCATCACCACACATCTGACTCCAAGCCTCCGCTGCTCCATGCCGCCAAGAGCCGCCGCCATGAATATGTAGAAAGAAACACTGCTCCACTAAAGAAGCCATCCGCTGGTTCCTCGAGCTCGTGTCCATCTCCAAGAATGCCTCCCCCAAGGGGGTAACGACACATTAATGCCGCCGTCATCTGATCAACAAATCTAGGGTTTCCCCCGGAGGTATTGGGTGGGTTTGGGATTTGTACCTCGATGATGCCTTCATGAAGGAAACGATGATAAGGGCATCGTCATCACTGGCTCCAGCCAATGACCGAAGACCAAGTATTCACTCGGATCCGTCCCAAGACATCCACCCGACAACTTGTGCACTGTCTCGACCGCCTTCAAAGCCCCGGATCTAGCCGCCTAGATCCGGCGACCAACCGCAACAAAGAAGTGCCACCGAGGAGCCTCGCACACCGCCATCGCTGAATGCGCCACCACTGGAGCCTGGGAGGAGGACTCCCACTCCACCTCGCCAAACCGCGAGAGCCACCGAGATCAATCCCGCATGCTCATAACCGTCTCTGATCTGAACCAATCTACGGCAAAACCACAAGATCGGCGATGTAGATCCACCTTGGATAGGGACATCACAAAGCCATGCCGTCGCAGGAAGCACGAGCTTCACCCGCCGCCACTGAGGGAGTCTTGGATTAAGGGGTCCTCGGACAGCCGTACTATATACTTTGGCCGGACTGTTGGACTATGAAGATACAAGATTAAAGACTTCGTCCCATGTCCGTATAGGACTCTCCTTTGCGTGGAAGGCAAGCTTGACAATTCATATATGTAGATTTCCTTCTCTATAACCGACTCTGTGTAACCCTAGCCCCCTCCGATGTCTATGTAAACTGGAGGGTTTAGTCCGTAGGAGGACAACAATCATAATCATAGGCTAGCTTCTAGGGTTTAGCCTCTACGATCTCGTGGTAGATCAGCTCTTGTAATACTCATATCATCAAGATCAATCAAGCAAGAAGTAGGGTATTACCTCCATCGAGAGGGCCCGAACCTGGGTAAACATCGTGTCCCCTGCCTCCTGTTACAATTGGCCTTAGACGCACAGTTCGGGAGCCCCTACCCGAGATCCGTCGGTTTTGACACCGACATTGGTGCTTTCATTGAGAGTTCCACTGTGTCGTCGCGGTAAGGCTTGATGGCTCCTTCAATCATCTTCAATGACGCGGTCCAGGGGGAGGCTTTCCTTCCCGGACAGATCTTTGTATTTGGCGTCTTCGTACTGTGGGCCAACTCGCTTGGCCACTTGGAGCAGATCGATAGCTACGCCCCTGGCCATCAGGTCAGGTTTGGAAGCTGAACTATACTGCCGACATCCGCGGAGACTTGATCTTTGACGGATTCGAACCCAAATCAGGTACGCCGAACAGTTGTGACGAGCATGACTTAGATCTGCCATCAGACAGTTTTCGGGAGATCGCACCTGCGGCGGCCCCGGGAATCAATCCGGAGCAGATCGCGCCTTCCGAGGACGGGTGGATGGACCCCGCCACGGAGGCCGCACACTCATTGGCATTAGAGCCAAACACTGATCCCACCTTCTGTGAGGATGGTGTCATTGGACCCTCGGACTCGTCTCTGGCTACAGGATCCGAACCGCGTACGTCCGTGCCTATCGAATCTAATTGGGCACCGGTCATGGAGTTCACCGCCACGGATATTTTTCAGCACTCGCCCTTGGGCGATGTGCTAAATTCATTAAGTTCTCTTTCCTTGTTGGGAGATTCTTGGCCGAACTATGTACGCTCGAGTGGGAAGCGGACGACGAATAAATTCGTTTCCCACCCACCACCCACTTAATAGCCACTTTCGATGACTTAACCGACGTGCTTGACTTCAACTCCAAAGACATCGATGATATGGACGACGATGCAGGAGAAGAACAGGAACCACCGCCTATAGATCGCTGGACAGCCACCTCATCATATGATATATATATATATATATATATATATATATATATATATATATATATATATATATATATATATGGTGGATACCCCAAAGAAAGCAATGGCGATGAGGCAACGGAAGATAACCCTTGGAGAAGCAACCTAGGCATCGGCGCCATAGGCCCCGCCCAAGCCCTCCATAGCAAAATAGGGATACCGCACAAGAGATAACAACTGATGGTGCCAAGATGAAATAATCCTGCCCAGCCAAAGCTTCGAGCAGGCCGAGCAAGAGGATGGGCAAGCTAGCCCTAAGGAATGTGCAATGATGGAGAATCAGAGGACGATAATTACATGCCTCTCTCCAAGACGAAGTGAGCCTTAGCGACGAAGAATTCATCGTGCTCGAGGATCCTGCCGAGCAGAGCGCTTGCGCCGCTTATAGCCACTACAAAAGCTCAAGAAAAGAAGAATAACTTCAGCTCGATCAAGATCGGCTAACTGATAGATGGACTGAGGTCCTGGCTGCCGAGGAATACGGACTCGAGCGCCCTACCAAAAGTTACCCAAAGCGCAGGTTGCTACCTCAACTCGAGGAGGAGGCGTCAAAGCCCACACTACCAGCGCATGATGCGGCTGATCGGCCACCCCGTGGCCGAGACAAAGCGGCATACCAGCCCAAAGTCCATACTGCACCCCCGTCGCTAATCAAACGATAATACTAAGGCCTGGGGCTACACGAAGGACTTGCGAGATGTATTGGAAAACAAAGCAGGACAGTCAAGATCGATCTACGGATCACGGGGGCGCGCCACAACACGTCACGATGACCGTCACACCGGATACAATAAACCAAAGTTCGGCCGGGCTAAATACAAGAGACCAGACTCACTTGAACTACATCGGGATGTAGCCCGGCATAGAGACGCCTCACACCCCCTATGCTTCACAGATGAAGTAATGGATCATGAATTCCCAGAAGGGTTTAAACCCGTAAACATTGAATCATATGATGGCACAACAGACCCCGCGGTATGGATTGAGGATTTTCTCCTACACATTCACATGGCTTGCGGCGATGACCTACATGCCATCAAGTACCTACCATTTAAGCTCAAAGGACCAGCCCGGCATTGGCTGAATAGCCTGCCAGCAAGCTCCAATTGGCAGTTGAGAGGACCTGGAAGACACATTCCTTGACAACTTCCAGGGCACTTACGTGCGACCACCGGATGCTGGTGACTTAAGTCACATAACCCAACAACCCGGAGAGTCAGCTAGAAAATTTTGGACTCGGTTCCTAACTAAAAAGAACCAAATTGTCGACTATCCAGATGCCGAAGCCTTAGCAGCCTTCAAGCATAACATCCGTGATGAATGGCTCGCCCGACACCTCGGACAAGAGAAGCCAAAGTCCATGGCAACCCTCACGACACTCATGACCCACTTTTATGCGGGCGAGGATAGCTGGCTGGCTCGTAGCAACATCACACCAAAAAAACTGGCGATTCAGACGCCAGAGATAGCAACGGCAAGCCGCGGCGCAATAGACAGAAGCGTCGCAACAATGGCGACAACGCCGAAGACACGACAGTTAATGCCAGATTCAAAGGCTTTAAATCCGGATAGCGGAAAAAGCCATTCAAAAGAAACAGTCCGGGCCCGTCCAGTCTGGACCGCATACTCAATCGGTCATGTCATATTCACGGCACCCCCGACAAACCAGCCAACCACACCAACAGAGAATGCTGGGTGTTCAAACAAGCCGGCAAGTTGAACGACGAGCACAAGGAAAAGGGGTTGCATAGCAATGACGACGAGGAGCCCCGGCCGCCGAACACAGGAGGGCAGAAGAAAATCCCTCCCCAGGTGAAAACGGTGAATATGGTATACGCAACCCATATTCCCAAGCATGAACGGAAGCATGCACTAAGGGACGTCTATGCGATGGAGCCAGTCGCCCCGAAATTCAACCCATGGTCCTCTTGTCCGATCACTTTCGATCGCAGGGACCATCCTACCAACATCCGTCATGGCGGTTCGGCCGCATTGGTCCTTGACCCCATCATCGACGGATTCCATCTCGAGTCCTTATACGGTGGCAGCAGCCTGAACCTGCTCTATCAGGATACAGTGCGCAAAATGGGCATCGACCCCTCAAGGATCAATCCCACAAAAACCACCTTCAAGGGTGTCATACCAGGTGTGGAGGCCTATTGCACGGGCTCAATCACACTGGAAGTGGTCTTCGGATCTCCGGACAATTTCCGAAGCGAGGAGCTAATCTTCGATATCGCCCCCTTCCGCAGTGGCTAACATGCGCTGCTTGGACGAACCGCATTTGCTAGATTCAATGCGGTACCGCATTATGCATACCTCAAGCTCAAAATGCCAGGACCTCGCGGGGTTATAACAGTTAATGGAAACACGGAGCGCTCGCTCCGTACGGAAGAGCACACTGCGGCCCTCGCGGCAGAAGTACAAAACAGCCTTCTTAGGCAAACAGCCAATTCGGCGATAAAAAAACCCGGACACCGTCAAGCGAGTCCGGAGTACACCGCAACAGGATTATCCGGCACGACCAAAGCTCGACTAGCAATTCGGCCTCCGCCCCAGCCTCAGTCAAGCGGCGAAATTTGTGTCGCACGTACATAATTACGCACTTAAAATACCATGGGCATAGCGGAGGCACGGCTATGACACGGTCCACAATGCGGTTTAACCGCCCCAGGACCCACGCATCTTTACACCTTTTTTCTTTCAGGTCCCCATCTTCGGGAGGCTCTTCCAATAGACCGACTATCGGACACATAGCGGAACGGACACACCAAGAATACAGGAAGCCGGGACGTCCATGGGAATCCTCAGGTGGTCTTTGATAACGATCATTATACCTGTTTTACATACCCGCACACAGCTCGCTCCTGGTCAGGATGTGTCAAACTTGCCTATTTTGCTTATCACACTACTTGTATATGTACGCTTTGATGTATCATTTGAACAACAAGGGAAAATAGTGTACAGCGTTAGCTTACTATTACGTCTATTTACCCCTTTCCTTTACATCTTATTTATCATACCCGTGCATCTTGGTACGCCCAGTTTGCCACGGGCTTCAGTGTACCCCATAACATGGCAAGAAAAGTCCGAACACTTTTGATAGTGCGGCACCCCGAACTTATAGCATCATATGCATCAGCTCTGAATCATCTCTTGGGTCAATAGTTGGGTTTGCCCGGCTCCTATGTTTTGGTACCTTACGTCCCGCTATATCGGCTAAGGTAGCGCAGGGAGAACTATCGTGATTGTGTCCCGGTTCTTCCGGACGAGCACCTCAAGATGTAAAGTCAAACCGATCGTCATGATAAGGCGAGAGCTGGTCGCTGTTCGAGAGTTCTCAAATCCTTAAAGATTTTTTCCGCTTCAGGCGAGGAATTGGCCTCGTCCAATTTAGGCGTGTATAGTGCCCCAGGTCCGGTCTTCCGGATACTAGGGGCTTCGCCAAAATTTAAAATTGTAGACTTCTATGGCCAAGTGAGAGTGATAAAGCTGTATAGTCCGATTGCCTCGTTCGCTGTGTTAAACACCTCCTTAAAAGGACCAAAAATTTGGATAAAGAGTGTTTATATTTATCCCTAACACCCCAAAGATTAGTTACATGGGGGCGTGTTTACGATCGCCAACTCTCAAGATTTTATAAACGGCCGCACAGAAGGTAATATTTTAAATCAACAAGCGCCGTATAGCACACATAAACTCGTTTTCATATTACAGGATGATATGAGTGCATTCATTCAAATATTACATCCTTAGCACATTCATCCTCCACAAGGCGGGCACCCTTAATGACATTGTCATAGTACTGTTTGGGGTGGCGATGCTCCTTGCCCTTCGGCGGCCCCTCTGTTACCAGCTTCTCGGCGTCCATCTTCGCGCAGTGCACTTCCGCACGGGCCAAGGCCCTGTGTGCACCTTCAATGCAGACGGACCGCTTAATGACGTCAAGCCGCGGACAGGCATTTACCATCCGCTTGACAAGGCCGAAGTAGCCACCGGGCAGGGGCTCGCCAGACCACAGCCGGACTATGAGGTCCTTCATGGCCAACTCGGAGGCCTTGTGAAGTTCGACCAGTTGCTTCAGCTGGTCGCTCAAGGGCATGGGATGTTCGGCCCCAATATACTAGGACCAAAATAGCTTATCCGTCGAGCTCCCTTCCTCAGCTCGGTAGAACTCTATGGCATCATAGATACTGTGCGGCAGATCTGCGAATGCTCCTGGAGAGCTCTGAATTCTTGGCCACCTCCATCTCCTGGAGGGCCTTCTGGGCTTCGACCTTGGCGTCTTGCATGCTCTGACGGGCCTTCGCAAGCTCCGACTCTTGCGTCTTGGAGTCACGCTCCAAGGACTCGAATTTTTTGACGAAATCCTGGAGCTCTTGCTGGACCTCATCGACCCGAGCCTCTTGTTTTTCGTGCTCGGTGCGCTCCTTGGCCGCTTTGTCTTCAGCCTCGGACAACGCCTTCTTAAGGGCCACCACTTCGGTCGTGGCCCCTATTAACATTTATCATGCTTCTATTAGCATCAGTGATTTTTTCCTTTGTATAACACACGGACGGGGTAGTACTCACCTCTGTTCTGTTCGAGCTGCCTCTTCACGAGGCCGAGCTCTACTTCAGCCTGCCCCAGGTTCCGCTTCAGTCCGGAAACCTCCGCAGTGAGGGAGGCGGCGGCCAGCAGCGACGCCTGCTTATTCACATAGACATAATATGATTAGACTCCTGGGGATAATATTTGATCCTTTGTTCGGCCTTTTTTTCGAACACCAAACAGAGTATCAGGGGCTATGGTCTATACTGTGATATTTTCTCATACTTTAATTACTTACCTCAAAGCCTGTCAGGAGGCTGGCGCAGGCTTCGGTCAATCTGCTTTTGGCAGACTGAACCTTCGCAATCACCATACTCATAAGAGTACGGTGTTCTTCATCAAGGGAAGCGCTCTAAAGCGCTTCCACCAGGTTATCCGATGCCTCTGGATGGGCAGAGGTCATCGGCACGGGCGGCTCGCCCCCCTTAGCGAAGGGCTACCTGCCCGAGTACGAAACCACTGGAGGTTCCGGCGCAGTATCCGGCTGGGGGCCAAGCTTACTGCGGCCCCCCTCATCAGAATCCATGGGGATCTTCCCCCTCCCCCATGAGCCCGGCATCACGGGTTTCGCCTTGAGGTGCGTCCAGATCTATCTCCCCCTGGTCCGGTATCCTCTGAGACAACACCTCAGTGTCGTCTGCGGGCCGGGGAGTAGAGGCTGTCGGGAGCGAATCGCTGTTCATCGCCGACAAGCTCAAAGACCCATCCGAGGAAGATAAGTCGATGCGGGCTTTGGACGGACCGCCCAAACATGTTTTGACATGATAAGAAGCCATAAAGCTAAACATACCAGAAGTATTATGGTATACGGATACTTACAACTTCGCCAGGGGCTTGTCCCTAGGTAGCCACTCCTCGTCGCTGTAGGCGGCTGTTGTGGAGTGGTCCGGAGGAAGGGTCCTTCCCTTCTTTGACACTTCGGCCTCCCCGGGTGGGGCGACCTTCCTTTTCTTCTCCCCTCGGTTTGAAGGAGGGGGTTTTCCTGTTCCTCCTCCTCGTTGTCATTGGAGGAGTTCGCCTTGGTGCCTTTGGACGATGAGTCCGACAGAACCTTGCATCGGAGACCTTTCCTGGTCCCCGTGGCCTTCTTCTCTGGCACGTCATAGGGCGCCGGAAACAGCATCTCCGTCAGGAGATCAGTTGCTGGATCTTCAGGCAGCGTAGCTGGAGAGTTGATCCACTCCGTTGTCGCCACATAGTCCTGTTAAATCAGTATGATGGCTTAGATTCCTCCCACGAACATACCGAGGAAAGGCACATCTTGTGAAATATGGAGAGCTTACCGTATTGGCGGGGTGCTTTGCGCTGAGTCTGCGGTCCTCGGTGGTGGGAGGAGGTACTCCGACGCCCTTGAACAACACCTTCCAGACGTCTTTGTGCGTCATGTCGAAGAGCTCTTCCAGCGTCTGGTGTTTGGCCGAATCGAACTCCCACATGTTGAATGCCCGTCTTTGACACGGGAGGATCTGGCGGAAGAGCATGACCTGGACCACGTTGACAAGCTTGATCTTCTTGCTTATCATATTTTTGACGCAGTTCTGGAGTCCGGTCAGCTCCGCAGGCGCACCCCAGGCTAAGCCCTTCTTCTTCCAAGAGGTGAGCCGCATGGGGATGCCAGATCGGAATTCGGGGGCCGCCGCCCAGTTGGCGTCACGCGGCTCGGTGATGTAGAACCACCCCGACTTCCACCCCTTCATGGTCTCCACATACGAGCCTTCGAGCAAGGTGACGTTGGGCATCTTGCCAACCATGGCGCCTCCGCACTCCGCTTGCTGGCCGACCACTATCTTCGGCTTCACGTTGAAGATCTTCATCCATAGGCCAAAGTGGGGCTTGATGCGGAGGAAAGCCTCGCACACGATGATAAACGTCGAGATGTTGAGGATGAAATTAGGGGCCAGATCATGAAAATCCAGCCCATAATAAAAGATGAGCCCACGGACAAATGGGTGGAGGGGGAATCCCAGTCCGCGGACGAAGTGGGCGAGGAACACAACCCTCTCGTGGGGTTCCGGAGTTGGAACGATCTGTCCTGCATCCGGGAGCCGGTGCGCGATGTCTGTGGCCAAGTATCCGGCCTCCCGGAGCTTCGTAATGTCCTCCTTCGTGATGGAGGAGGCCATCCACTTGCCTCCCACTCCGGACATGTTTAGAATGGCTGTACAGAGGAGGTGAGAACTGGGGCGCTGGAGCTCGAGCGTGCGAGAATGGATGAGCGAAGGAAGAAGAAGGTGTGGGTGAAAAAGGAGAATCCCTATCTCTTTATAAAGGCGGTAGAAACTGTGCGCCTCCCCACTTGCTCGTTAAAATCGCTTATTCCTCAAGCGCCACGATTGATGGCGCGGTTGGGTTACCCATGCCCGTATTGATGAGAATCTCGCGATAAGGGGGACACGATCTCTGCTTCGACAAGACGTGTCAAGGAAACCGCCTCGCATTACGTGTTGTAGCTGGTTGTGAAAAATGGTTCGAATAATAACCGGACCGTGGCGTGATGTCATGCTATAAAAAGTTGTCAGCAGATTATATTTGGGGAATATTGTGCTCTCTACGGTGGTATGTGGAATTTGTTTTGCAGAGCCGGACATGATTCTCGTGTTCAAAATCTTCTATGGAGTATTCGGGGAGGGAACCCGCCTTGCAATGCCAAAGACAATCTGCACGCCAGACTCATCGTCATTGAAGCCTGGTGCAGGGGCTACTGGGGGAGTCCTAGATTAAGGGGTCCTCGGACAGCCGGACTATATACTTTGGCCGGACTGTTGGACTATGAAGATACAAGATTGAAGACTTCGTCCCGTGCCCGGATGGGACTCTCCTTTGCGTGGAAGGCAAGCTTGACAGTTCGGATATGTAGATTTCCTTCTCTGTAACCGACTCTATGTAACCCTAGCCCCCTCCGGTGTCTATATAAACTGGAGGGTTTAGTCCGTAGGAGGACAACAATCATAATCATAGGCTAGCTTCTAGGGTTTTGCCTCTACGATCTCGTGGTAGATCAACTCTTGTAATACTCATATCATCAAGATCAATCAAGAAGTAAGTAGGGTATTACCTCCATCGAGAGGTCCCGAACCTGGGTAAACATCGTGTCCCCCGCCTCCTATTACCATTGGCCTTAGACGCACAGTTCGGGACCCCCTACCCGAGATCCACCGGTTTTGACACCGACAGCCACCTTCCAGGGCCGCCGCCCCGGGATCCAGCTGCCGCCGACAGGGCGAGCCGCCGGCCACCGCGACCAAGGCCACCATGCTCGTGAGTCCATCGAACGGCCGGCGCCACCAGATCTTCCTCGGAGCCGCAGCTCCACCTCCCCCACCCAGCACCACGCCGCCGCCTTGCGTCGTCGCCTAACGCGCTGCCATGTCGCCGCGACACAGATCGAGGGAGAGCGCCCCGGCGCCATGGATGCCCGCCTCACCTGATCTGGCACGGGAGGGAAGAGAGCCTCCGCCGCCGCCATCAGCCACCTGGGGCTTTGCCCGGCGACCTCCTCTAGCGGCGGCGGAGGGGAGGGGGAGGATGGACGTTCCCGGCGGCGGCTAGAGTTTTTACCCGAGCTGCCCTAGTGGGAGGGCGACGTGGGGCGAGTCTGTCCTTAAAAGGAGGATGACCCCGGCCTATGCACCAACCAGGGATGCATACGGCCATTTTAGTATGAGTACCAAGATAAACATGTTCCTCGGAAATTTTTTAAATGAGTATCAAGATATTTCTTGATGATAGGTTCCACCACACACCAAGCTTGATCCTCAATAAATGGGGGAAAACCCCTGTGCATCACCTGTCAATTCTAGGAATTGAACTCGGGTCGCTAGGCTGCACAACCGTATGCCCAACCACTGAGCCAAGGCTCTCTTTGCATTCATAGTGTAGATGAGCTCGATACCTGAATTGAATATTTACCAAGTAAAAACCATTTTTTTGCCTTACCCAGTCCAATGTCTTCAGAAGCATTGGTGCATCGGCTCAATACAAAGATCGAGAGGTCATCACCGCGATGGGGAGATCGAAAGATCAACAACCATGTTGTTCTCCCCTTTATAGCCATCCAATGAAAGTTTTCTCACTTCTCGGTACATGCGCGAACTTTAGTACTCCCTTCGATCCATATTACTTGTCGCTCAAACAGATGTATTTAGACGTATTTCAGTGGTAAATACATTCTTTTGAGCGACAACTAATATGGATCAAAGGGAGCATTCCAAATTGCATGTTCCTTTGGGTCGTTAACTTACAAATAGTGGCCATATAATTAGTGGAAAAGCCATGTGAAACCAATAAAAAACCTGAATCACCCGTCATAGAACATAACAGGAAAACTGATTTCAACTGATACAAACTATCAAAAGAGCACGTGTGTTGCAACACAAGAAGAAAATACAGCACTACCCTAACCCAATATCAATGAGTCCAGATCCCAGTGGGTCTTGCCAAGGCATCTCTCTCAAGGCACAAGATGAGAAATCCGTTATCTTTTCATGCAAGGTTTTGCTGAGGCATGCATGCACGGTTATCGACGGTTTCTTTTGTCTCCAATTTGGCTTTGCTGAGGTGTCCATTTGCAATCCGGGTCGGTGTCGATAGGAAAGAAAGATGGATCGTGCGCTATTGATTAAGGTTGCACCATAAATAGCATTTTAAATTATTCAATAGGTAAAATAACATCATATTCAAATTCTAGACATTTTTAACCAGATTTCATATATAACATGTTAAAATTGGAGTAATGTTTTAAAAGATATGGATATTTTTTAAAAAATACTATTCATTCTAGATGGACCGTGGGTTATTTTCAGAAACAGTAGGTTCTTTTTCGCTAAAACACAAAAAACGATTTTTTTTTCGGTCACTTAATGGTGGAGTGCAGGTTATTTACCAGAAAAGCGAGGGGGTTTCTACAAAACAATAAAAACAGTTTGTTTTCTCACTTAAAAGTGGATGGCTAGTTAATTATCAAAAGAGAGAGGGGGTTTTCTATAAAAATGTGTGACGTACGGACAGAAGCACTAATCCCTTTATTACTAGATATAGTTTGGTTTGCTCTTTTTCCACGATAGGGTCCCAAAGTCATAAGTTAAGTATCATAGGTCCTTACAAACACTCCCATATAGAAAATAAAATTATATTTAAATCATTGCGGTGTCGAAGTCTTGTACCTTCTACATCCACCATCGACCGCCACCAGCATAGCTCGATGCAGCCTCTGGGTCTCTTCCTCAGCGGAGTAAACTTTTTAAAAGCCCATGAGCCAGAAGAAGCAGCGGTCGGGAAGTTATTGATGTAAGCCAAGAGACACCATCGGATGCGATCTGCGAAGCAACTTGCTACCCCAGAGAAGAAAATGCCTATAAGGGCACGTAGAAACTTCGAAACCGTGAAAGACGGCTGAATCCAGGTGGATCCACCAGAAACCTAAACCGATCAGATCCCAAAAGATCCACCGGAGACACAACTCCATATGTCCTTCGATGGTGATAAGCACACCAACGGGGTAGGGAAAGGGTCAGGGAGACCACAAATCGCCTACACATCCTTGGTGCCGACCCAGAGCAATCCACCGAACCCTCCATACTAGGTCCCTACGATCAGCAGCCTCCCCGACGCCGTCAACGTCGCACATGCTTTCTCTGGCAGCGCACCCAATGACGGCGGGAGAGGGGGAGGGGATGGAGTGTTGGGAAAATCAGCACCTTTTTATTAAACTAATCCATGAGTAAATAGTAAGCATGAAAAATGCGGCATGCAACTCAGACCGATACGTAAGCATGTGAGTATGTATAGTACATCGAAACAAAGCATCTATGAACACAGTATATACGAATAGCACATGAACGAGTAAATGAGGGATGAACAGATCATACCCTTCGGTTGGCTAGGCCAACGAGGCGCTGGCGGCAGCAAGCTTAGCGTCGTTTGTGGCCTTCTTCTTGGCGGCGGTGTCGTCGACCATGGTGTCGATTGAGGGAAAGTAGTGGAGGCAGAGGAGGACAAAGATGAGGTCCGATCGGGAACAGTCGCGTCGAGACCTCACCAAAAATTTTATTGCTGTTGTCCCGGGCAGGATCTCAAACGACAGGGTTCTGGAGGCACATGCTCTTGAGATTAATTAACCATCCCTGACCAACAGAAATAAGGCTCGGTTCAGCGGAGGATGGAGAGCATGTGTGTGCAGCTCCTCTTCTCAAGTTCCCAATGACATGTGGTAGAGCAGGCCTTATAAAGAGATCTCACTCTCACTTCACTAGGAGTATAATACTAAACTTCTCACCACTTGACATGCACCTAAATAGGCTTAGAGATTAATCAAGGATTATTGTCTTATATGGGCCTAAGCACATCTATAATCCAACATGGAGTGGCACACCCGCCTCCGCCTCTCTCCCGGTGGAAACGTTATCAAATTGGCTGTTCTTCTTTGACATTTTAGGCAATTGATATAATTAAAAAACTCATAATGCACTACAAGAGACAAAGAACTTTGGTCAGCAGAAACCCCTAACATTAAGAATCGTTCCAAGGACGATGGAGCTATTACATAAGTACAGAAGAAAATCTCAAGGGTGTCATGATATCTTTCATGTCGAGTTCTGAAAGTCTCTGTGTAATTTAGAAAATATTGGTCAGCTGCCGAAGCCAGTAGGCCACGTGGGATAAAAATTTCAAGAGCTAGCTGGAGCTAAACAACTCAACATGATCGCACACTTCTACTAGTGCCACTACTTGTCAGCTGTCATTTGTCAGACCGTGCTAACTAACCGGCGTTTCATGGCAATATATTAGGACGCTAAGACTTATTAAGTTATCGACCGCCGGATCTTGACAATATGTAATCGCAAACAAAAGGATGAAAATTATTAGGAGTTGTTTAGCTTCAGATTCTTTCGAGAGTGGAAGGATTCCAACCCAACGGCATGGCGCTGGTAGGAGGCCAAAATTCATGGACGCGATCATATTAATCACACTAGCTTCACCGGAGAAGACTTGTCTCCTCCAATCGAAGTGGAAGCTAAGGAACGGCCGAATGGGTCGACCAATTAGGATTAACGAAATGATGGGCATAAACTAAGATTTTACCCGAAGACTAGCCACAATGGGGAGTAACATACACTAGTAACATACACATATCCCTAGACTATGTTACTACCTCAATAGTGGGTAGTAACATAAGTGTGGTAACATGCAAAGCTTCATTTATTAGGTTATAGACTCATATTGCATTGGGACATGTGATGTTACAGTAACTAGCTAAGTTACTAGTACTACATCTCTCCTCATTAACTCATTGCCACATAAGCAAATTTGCTGAGTTGGACTCGATGTTACTACCGAAGTTACTCCCACTATGGCTAGTCGAAGAGTTAGTGAACCACATTACCATAAATACACCAAGACACCATTCCTTGTCCTCGAAGAGGCAGCTGGGTCGCATCTCTGCTGGGTTCTGGCTAAGCTTAGTCTCCTCCGGTGCAGTAACTAACACACAGGAGAGATGGAGGCCGGCGGCATTTCTCCTGTCTCGTCGCCGTCGCAGGCAACCGGCGGGCAGGTCAACAGCCGCACTTGGTCGGCCGTCGCGGCCGCCAGCGTCGCCCTCATCCTGCTCTACATTTTTTGGCGCTTCGTATGGCAGGGCAAGAAAGACGCGCCGAGGAACGATGGCACCGGCGCCGCCACCTCGTCCGCTCCACCGTCGCCACCTTCATGCCCGTCGCAGGTGGCTGGCGGAACGAGCGAAGGAGAACGCGACGAGAACGAGAGGACGCAGCTCCCGGTATTCGTGCACGTGGCCACGGAGAAGGCGGAGTGTGCGGTGTGCCTGGTGGAGTTTGGGCTCGGCGAGATCGGGCGGCTCATGCCGGGCTGCGGCCACGGGTTCCACACCGCCTGCATCGAGACGTGGTTCCGGGTGAGATCGACATGTCCGCTCTGCCGCGCCGCGGTGGTACACAAGAGCGGATCGCCGTTGATCAATCTCCACGTGGCGCGTGGTAACTCGTCGCATAACGAAAATGTTGTACTGTAGAACAGATAACAAGCAATTGTTTAGTCCTGCAATCATGAATCTACTTGTGTTTATGTAATATAAACGAGAAAACAAGCATATATTTAGTCCATTATATAGTGCAGGCCAATGTTGGCCCAAATCGTTCCTTTTGAGTTGAGAATTGATTTTCGTAAAATGTTACTTTCTCTAGAGCATGAAAATTGTATTAACTCTGTTAAAAATTCAGAACAAAAAATGTTATCTCTTAGTATAAGACACGGGTGCCGCCATTGCTCACGGGCAACAGCCCTAGTTAGTCATGTTTAAGTGGATTGATGTGAAGTGTTGATCTAGAGATGGACGGCCGAGAAAAGAAGATGGCCTCACCACACCGAGAAAAGAAGATTGTCGGCGAAGTCGCCAGAAAGCTCGGGAATGGCGGCGACGGTTCAAGAGTGGATGAACACGATGCAGTGGTCCTCGGCGTCGGCAGAGTGGACGACGGTGATCAGCTCGACGTAGCGGAGCTCCTGGTGGCGGCAGTTGCTCTCGTAGTCGACAGAGTTGGCGGCTACGGCTCGCGGGTGTTAACTTATGTCGGCGGAATCTTCCGTGTGTGGACGCACAGGCTTGCTTTCGGGCACTACTGGGGCCGCGCATGGGTGTGATGAACAAGATGGACGAAGGGACGATGTCGAATTCATGCCCACCTCGCCGGAATCAATGGTTGGGCGGCGGCGCAGCTCGGGTATCGTCGAACTCGGGCGTAGAGGACGCGGCAGTCTTGCAAGGGTTGTTCAGGAGGTCGGCATGGGTGCGGCACGTTCGATGGTGGAGGTGGCGTGGCAAACGGCAGCGTGTGGCACCGGAATTTTGGCCGGTGGTGGCGGTGGGGTCGATTAGCAGCATCCTGGCAGCGAGATGCAATGCGAGTTGGGGGCAAAATGAGCAGGGGCTCATCGGATTTAATTAGGACCGTCTAGGGTTAGCTATCGTGAACGAGAAAATCAGCTATTTGCCACTTTCAATATTGCGCTTCTAAAATTGTCACTCTCAAGATTGGCTTCGCAAAAATGCCACCCAGTCTGTGTGCACTTTGATTATCATGCCATTTCCTCTTTTTCATTGCTTTTTTTTCTTTTTCCATTTCTTGGCTCCTCAAACGACCAAAATACCCGTAGGTTGTGCGCACGCACTAGTTTGTTTTGCATCCAAGCCACTCAACACACGCCGCTCGCCGAGATTACTGAATGTTCACTCGTGTTTAAGGACATGAAGTCGCAGGCGCACCTCTCTAGCAAGTCGCGCGGCGAGCTGCTCCAGCGCACAAGCGAGGACGAGCCGTGGTTGCTTGCATAGGGCATGGGCGGTGAGCTGCGGTGGCTCATGTATGCATCAGTGAGGCAACGGTGAGCGGCGTTGGCTCGTGCAGACGTGGACGAGCACCGGCAGCGAGCTACGGGGGCTCGAGCAGGCATAAGCGAGGCGAGGGCGTGCTCCGCCGGCGCCCGCGGGCTTGGGCGAGCAACGCCGGGCAGCGGCAAGGTGCGATTACCGGCATAGGCGTGGGCGAGCTAAAGGGGCTCGCATGGGAATCAGCAAGCTACGGCGGAGATAAGGATGAGCGCCTCACGGCCTCAGATCAATCCGACCTAACCAGTCCACACAAGCATTATATAAGTTTGAAATGTCCCGGGTTAGTTTGATCCCTTCAAGTGTTAGGAAATGGGAAAAGAAGAAGAATAGCAATGAAAATGAGGAGATGACATGATAATTAAAGTGCACAAGGGTTGAGTGGCATTTTTGCGAAGCCAAACTTGAGAGTGGAAATTTTGAGAAGCCCAACATTGAAAGTGGCAAATAACCGATTTTATCATCGTGGATGGGGTCATGGAGTTTGTGCGGGCGTGCTCGTGGTCATTTGCGTGCTCGCGGTCATGCACAAGATCATGAGCACATGTCTCTCGTGGGAGGTTGACGAAGCAGCTGACAGACAAGGCCCGCCTGGTGTGACATCCAACCTTAACAGGAATGGTAGACTACTCATGTCAATGTGTACTTTCTTTTCCAAGAGCCCATCCGAAAGGAACATCAAAGTTAAGCATGTTTGGCTTGAAGCAATTTGAGGATGGGTGACCGACTCAGAACTTGATTCTGAGTGCACACGGGTGAGGATAAAGTGCATAGAAAAGACTAGTGTTGGTTTGTGGGACCAGTCTAGATCCAAGGCGTCACGACCGGGAACCAGTGTGTGAACCGTTAGTTGAAAGGTTACACCTGGTAGCGGCTGAGCGCACGCGAGAGAGGTGTGGTGCAGGTGCAGGTGGCCGTTGGTTCTAGGAGATATGACGACTGGTGTTATTTCATGGCGTACCGCTTTGGGCGGCTTAGGTGGTCCGACTTTGTAGGCTAACCACACGCTTTCTTCGTTACTCAATAATGTTTTGGGGAATGCAATTGAGATCAGGGGGTAAAGGAGCCAAAGATGGCATCCCACCAAAAGACTAAGCGCATGTTTAGCGAGGTTATGTGCCTCTACATTTGATACTCACCCTTCAAACAGGAAGCAGCAATGCTGAAATTCTGAAGACACTATTTGAATTTCCCTAACGATTTGGCTATACTTACCACCGCCACATTCATTGATGTTTGCGACTATTTCCTTGCAATCAGACCCAACAATCACATGTTCTTGCATGAGATCATTTGCTAGTGCCATGGCCTCTTTGTTTCTCTGGTAGAAATCTTGGGGCACTCTTTGAGATTCTTTGTGTGGATTGAGTATTGTGAATCTGAAATTGTTTGATGCATATCGTATAATCAACTCATGGATACTCGTGGCGACATTGGAGTATCTAGGTGACATTAGAGTTGGTTGATGTGTATCATATGGTGTTATTTTAGTACTAACTCTTACATAGATCGATCAGAAAGGATAACTTGGTGTTATTTTAGTATAAACTCTTGGATAAATCAATCGGAAATGATAACTTTGAGCTGGTTTCATACTCTACAAACAATTTCGTCTTATGTTCTCCGCTAGATAAGAACTTTGGAGTGATTCTTCATCGCACGTTGAGGGAAGGTTATATGATCAAATTATATTAGCATTGTTGAGAGATTGCACTAGCGAAAGTACGGACCCTAGGCGTTGTTTCTAAGCATTGTAATACCGTTTGTGCTCACTTTTGTTACTTGCTACCTTGTTGTTTTTTGTTGTTCCTATTACAAAAATCAATATCTACTCTGAATACTACACTTGTATTACCATCTCTTCGTTGAACTAGTGCACCTATACAATTTCCCATTGTATTTGGTGTGTTGGGGACACAAGAGACTCTTTGTTATTTGGTTGCAGGGTTGTTTGAGAGAGACCATCTTCATCCTACGCCTCCCATGGATTGATAAACCTTAGGTCATCCAACTGAGGAAAAATTGCTACTGTCCTACAAATCTCTGCGCTTGGAGGCCCAACACGAGTCTACAAGAACAAGTTATGTAGTAGACATCACTCCGCGGGTTTGAGAATCATGTAGACATGACCGAGACACATCTCTGGTCAATAACCAATAGCGGAACCCGGATGCCCATATTAGTTCCTACATATTCCACGTAGATCTTCATAGGTTGAACCACGATGTCGAGGATTCAGTTAATGTTGTATGCAATTCCCTTTGTCAGGCAATATGTTACTTGCCCGAGATTCGATCGTCGGTATCTCCATACCTAGTTCAATCTCGTTACCGGCAAGTCTCTTTACTCGTTCCATAATACAAGATCTCGTGACTAAACTCATTAGTCACATGAAGCTTCTTGTGATGTTGTATTACCGAGACGGCCCAGAGGTACCTCTCGCTCTCACGGAGCGGCAAATCCCAGTCTTGATCCATGCAACCCAACAGACACCTTAGGAGATACCTGTAGAGCAGCTTTCGATCACCCAGTTAGAAAGTGACGTTTTATAGCACACAAGGTATTCCTTTGGTATACGGGAGTGGCATGATCTCACGGTATAAGGAAATGATGCTTGACATGAAGAAAGTTGTAGCAAATAACTAAACGATCTGATACTAAGCTTATGATTGGTATGTCCATCACATCATTCTCCTAATGATATCATCCCGTTATCAAATGACAACTCATTCTATGGTTAGGAAACCTTAACCATCTCTAATCAACGAGCTAGTCTAGTAGAGGCCTACTAGGGACACAGTGTTGTTTATGTATTCACACATGTATCTAAGTTTCTGGTCAATACAATTCTAGTATGACTAATACACATTTATCATGAACAAGGAAATATGATAATAACTACTTTATTATTGCCTCTAAGGCATATTTCCAACATTAAGGTACTAATTTCATAAAGTATTGAATCAAAGCATTAACACTTAATGAATATATATAATCCTCACCCATTCCCTTTGGTTCGTGATTATTGACACTTCAAGTTATCCGGCTCAAAACGATAACATGTGCATACACTTGCAAATATCATCTAAAGCACATTGTATTCATGAAAACATAAACGGTTTAGATCTGAAATCATGGCACTCAGGCCCTAGTGTCAAGCATTAAGCATAGCAAATTCATAGCAACATTATTCTTAGAACATGATGAATATTATGCAACAAACCCTAAGAAATCCGACATCTATTACATAAGGGATCTCATCCAATTCTCATCCACCATATGTGCCTATAGAGAAATTACTCACACATGAGTGGAGAGATCATGACGATGATGATGGACCCCCCACTCCGGAGGCTAGACCAGTCTCCAAACTGTCCTTTGGGAGCAGAACAGAGGTGGCAGAGGCTCTATCGCGCGGAAAAATCTGATAAATTTCTCCAAGGGTTTTCGAGCAGAAGTGATTTATAGGCCAAAGGGCACTGAGGCAATGCCCCCGGGCGCGTGCCTGCCCTGGGCCCATCTTCTTCCTCTGAGGCTTAGAATTCCTGGCTTGAGGAAGGTGTCCATGTCATCGGTAAAAAAATATGTGGCCAGGCCCATCTTCTGCCTCAGAGACTTAGAATTCCCGGCTTAAGGTTCCCAAAAACTTGTGGGAGGCTGCAACGCGGTTGACGAGATTAATGAGAGTGTGTCAGATATGGTGGCATGCCACAACGAGTAGGCAACCCATCCATCACCATCATGAAGAATAAGGATGAGAAAGGATTCCCTTCCTGAAACGCGGCTGGCAAGATTAATGCGAGTGTGTCAGATGTGGTGGCATGCTACAACGAGTAGTGCAACCCATCCATCACCATCATGAAGAATAAGGGTGAGAAATGATCCCCTTGCCAAAGCCCACGACGATTGTAGATGGCCTCATTGATGACTCCATTGAACAAGACCCTAGTGGAGAAGGAAACGATGATCTCGCGAAAGGAAAGACGAGGTGGGTTCGGCCTTCCTTCTGAAGATCTCGACAAAGCTAGGCTTTGGTCGCAAGTGGATTGCATGTGACCCACCTTGTCAAATTCACCATAGTTGCCGGCATTAAAGATTAACTCCATAAAAGTGAATTGTTCTGCTTTGGATGAGCTAAAGACGAACAAGAAGCTTACAAACAATTGTTCGGGTGTGAATTGGGTTCTTTGCCCTTTACGTATTTGGGTATACCAATTCACCATCGCAAGCTTTACAACAAGAATGGAAGTGCATTGAGGATTGATTTGAAAAGAAACTAAGTTGCTGGAAGGGCAAGCTTATGTCATATGCAGGTCAACTAATTCTCATTAATTCGGTACTCACGAGTATGCCTATGTTTCTCTTGTCCTTTTTGAGGTACCAGTTGGAATTCGGAAAAGACTGGACTTCTATCAATCGTGCTTCTTCTAGTAGAGCGATGAGTTAAAATGAAAGTACAGACTCGCTAAATGGGATGTAATCTGTAGGCCAAAAAGACCAAGGGGGTCTTGGCATTGAAAATTTAGAGGTGAAGAATAGATGTCTTCTTAGCAAGTAGTTGTATAAGCTATCTGTAGAGACCGATGCCACATGGGCCCAGATTCTGCGTAATAAGTACCTACATTCCAAAACATTATCCCAGGTGACGGTTAGACCGATTGATTCACCATTTTGGAAGGGACTGATGAGAGTGAAATCAGTATTCTTCAACGGGACAAAATTTATCGTTGGAAATGGTACTACCACGAGATTCTGGGAGGATACATGGTTACGGGAGACGCCCCTTGCACTCCAGTATCCTTCTCTCTATAATATTGTTCAGCGAAGAGACGCTTATGTTGCAACAGTATTACAATCCAACCCTCTCAATATTCAATTCAGGAGGACTTTAGCGGGAAACCGTTGGGAAGCTTGGCTCCAGAAGATTGCTCACCTTTCTAAACAGCCAGACCGGTTGCACTGGAAACTAACACAGAATGGAGAGTTTTTGGTTAAATCCATGTATTTGGATATTATCAACACTGGCTCTATACCTCGATCGAAACATGTTTGGAAAGTCAAAGTGCCTTTAAATATTAAAGTGTTTATGTGGTTTATCCATAAACAGGTCATTCTAGCTAGGGAAAAATTGGCTAAACGCAACTGGACATGATCTAAAAGATGTAGCTTTTGTGTGATCATGATGAATCTATCAAACACCTCTATCTTGACTGCCCAATGGCAAAAAAATATGGCGGTCTGTCCACATCGCATTTAACATTACTCCTTCGAATATCATCCACACGTTATTTGGGACGTGACTAGATGGAATAGAGTCAGAAACGGCGAGACATATCCGTGTAGGCCTATGTGCTTTATTATGTGTAGTATGGAACTGCAGGAATGATTTGGTTTTTAACAAAACAACACATACTCATTTCTTGCAGGTTATTTTTCAGGCCACTGCACTGATCCGTATGTGGTCGCTACTCACTCCGACGGATGAGCATATGGTTACTGGGTCTCTCCGGTGGGAGATGGTAGCACAGGCTATCTTTAACCGGTTTGGATGGCGGTCATGTAATAGGATAGGTCTTTAGTTTCCTATCTACTTTGGATGGCTGTCATGTAATAGGATATGTATTTAGTTTCCTATCTACTTTTTGCCTGCCAGTTGTGGCTATTTTGTTTTTTGTGTAATTGCTCTTTGTGAGCTTTTTTTTTCCTTTTTGAGACATGGAGACTTTGTTGAACCTTTTGTTTATTAATAATATGGCCCTATACATGGTTCTGATGCAGAGGCCGGGATAACCTCCTTTTCGAAAAAACCTTGTCTCGACAAAAAAGAAAACCTTATCAAATGCCTTGGTGATGTCAAGCTTGAGCGTCCGCCCAGGAGGCACTGTGCAACTTCCTAGCCGTGCCATGCACAAGCATGAAGTTGTCATGCAAACACTGCGCACACAACACATGCTTCAAAGATTTGTTCGAACAATATTTTCTCAATCATCTCATACTGCATACACCAGAAACATAGGAGATTTGTTCCATCAGTATTTTCTTAATTGCTACTGTATTTCATATAGACAAACACCAGAAACATAAGGATTTTTTTTTAAATGAAAGGTAGATTTCATTCTACCTTGTATATTTCAAAACAGGCCTTAGCCCGGAGACCGTAGTGTTGGGGAACGTAGTAATTTCAAAAAAATTCCTAAGCACACGCAAGATCATGGTGATGCATAGCAACAAGCGGAGACAGTGAGTCCATGTACCCTCGTAGACCGAAAGCGGAAGCGTTAGCACAACGCGGTTGATGTAGTCATACGTCTTCATGATCCGACTGATCCAAGTACCGACTGTACGACACCTCCGAGTTCAGCACACATTCAGCTCGATGACGTCCCATGAACTCTGATCTAGTAGAGCTTCACGGGAGAGTTCCGTCAGCACGACGGTGTGATGATGGTGATGATGTTGCTACCGACGCAGGGCTTTGCCTAAGCACTGCTACGATATGACCGAGGTGGAATATGATGGAGGGGGGCACCGCACACGGCTGGGAGAGATGAACAGATCAACTTGTGTGTCATGGGGTGCCCCTAGCCTCAGTATATAAAGAAGGAGAGGAGGGGAGGGGCCGGCCCTCTCTATGGCGCGCCCTGGTGAGTCCTACTCCCATCGGAAGTAGGATCCCCCCCTTCCATGTAGTAGGAGTAGGAGTCAAGGAAAGGGAAGAGAGAAGAAAAGGAAGGAGGGGGTGCCGCCCCTCCCCCTAGTCCAATTCGGACTAGGCCTTGGGGGGGGCGCGGCCTGCCTCTCTCTCTCCCTTAAAGCCCAATAAGGCCCATATACTCCCCGGCGAATTTCCGTAACTCTCCCGTACTCCGATAAATACCCGAATCACTCGGAACCTTTCCGATGTCCGAATATAGTCGTCCAATATATGGATCTTTATGTCTCGGCCATTTCAAGACTCCTCGTCATGTCCCCGATCTCATCCGGGACTCCGAACTACCTTCGGTACATCAACACACATAACTCATAATATAAATCGTCACCGAACATTAAGCGTGCGGACCCTACGGGTTCGAGAACTATGTAGACATGACCGAGACTCATCTCCGGTCAATAACCAATAGCAGAACCTGGATTCTCATATTGGCTCCTACATATTCTACGAAGATCTTTATCGGTCAAACCGCATAACAACATACGTTGTTCCCTTTGTCATCGGTATGTTACTTGCCCGAGATTCGATCGTCGGTATCTCGATACCTAGTTCAATCTCGTTACCGGCAAGTCTCTTTACTCGTTATGTAATGCATCATCCCGCAACTAACTCATTAGTCACATTGCTTGCAAGGCTTAAAGTGATGTGCATTACGGAGAGGGCCCAGAGATTACCTCTCCGACAATCGGAGTGACAAATCCTAATCTCGAAATACGCCAACTCAACAAGTACCTTCGGAGACACCTATAGAGCACCTTTATAATCACCCAGTTACGTTGTGACGTTTGGTAGCACACAAAGTGTTCCTCCGGTAAATGGGAGTTGCGTAATCTCATAGTCATAGGAACATGTATAAGTCATGAAGAAAGCAGTAACAACATACTAAACGATCAAGTGCTAAGCTAACAGAATGGGTCAAGTCAATCACATCATTCTCCAATGATGTGATCCCGTTAATTAAATGACAACTCATGTCTATGGCTAGGAAACTTAACCATCTTTGATTCAACGAGCTAGTCAAGTAGAGGCATACTAGTGACACTTTTTTTGTCTATGTATTCACACATGTACTAAGTTTTCGGTTAATACAATTCTAGCATGAATAATAAACATTTATCATGAAATAAGGAAATAAATAATAGCTTTATTATTGGCTCTAGAGCATATTTCCTTCAGTCTCCTACTTGCACTAGAGTCAATAATCTAGTTCACATCACCATGTGATTTAACACTAATATTCACATCTGCATGTGATTGATACCCATAGTTCACATCGTCATGTGACCAACACTCAAAGGGTTTACTAGAGTCAATAATCTAGTTCACATCGCTATGTGATTAACACCCAAAGAGTACTAAGGTATGATCATGTTTTGCTCGTGAGAGAAGTTTAGTCAACGGGTCTATCACCCGTATGTATTTTGCAAAATATTCTCTGTCTACAATGCTCTGCACGGAGCTACTCTAGCTAATTGCTCCCACTTTCAATATGTATCCAGACTGAGACTTAGAGTCATCTAGATTGGTATAAAAGCTTGCATCGACGTAACTTTTTATGATGAACTCCTTATCACCTCTATAACCGAGAAATATTTCCTTGGTCCTTACTAAGGATATTCTTGACCGCTGTCCAGTGATCTACTTCTAGATCAAAAAATTGTACTCCTTTGTCAAACTCAGAGCAAGGTCTACAATAGGTCTGGTACATAGCATAGCATACTTTATAGAACCTATGACTGAGGCATAGGGAATGACTTTTCATTCTTTTTCTATTTTCTGCCGTGGTCGGGTTTTGAGTCTTACACAACTTTACACCTTGTAATACAGGCAAGAACCCTTTCTTTGACTGATCCATTTTGAACTTCTTAAAAACTTTACCAAGGTATATGCTCATTGAAAAATCTTATCAAGCGTCTTGATCTATAGATCTTGATGCCCAATATGTAAGCAGCTTCACCGAGGTCTTTCATTGAAAAACTCTTTTTCAAGTATCCCTTTATGCTATCCAGAAATTCTATATCATTTACAATCAACAATATGTCATCTACATATAATATTAAAAATGCTACAGAGCTCCCACTCACTTTCTTGTAAATACAAGCTTCTCCAAAAGTCTGTATAAAACCATATGCTTCGATCATATCATCAAAGCATATATTCCAACTCCGAGAGGCTTGCACCAGTCCATAAATGGATTACTGAAGCTTGCACACTTTTGTTAGCACCCTTTGGATTGACAAAACCTTCTGGTTGCATCATATACAACTCTTCTTAAGAAATATCCATTTAAGGAATGCTGTTTTTATATCCATTTGCTAGATTTCATAAAATATGGCAATTGCTAACATGATTCGGACGGATTTTTAGCATCGATACGAGTGAGAAAATCTCATCGTATTAAACATCTTGAACTTGTCAAAAAACTTTTTGTGACAAGTCGAGCTTTGTAGATAGTAACACTACTATCAGCGTATGTCTTCCTCTTGAAGATCCATTTATTTTCTATGGCTTGCCGATCATCGGGAAAGTCCACCAAAGTCCACACTTTGTTCTAATACATGGATTCCATCTCAGATTTCATGGCCTTCAAGCCATTTCACGGAATCTGGACCCATCATCGCTTCCTCATAGTTTGTAGGTTCATCATGGTCTAGTAACATGACTTCCAGAATAGGACTACCATACCACTCTGGTGCGGACTGTACTTTGGAAGACCTACGAGGTTCTGTAATAACTTAATTTGAAGTTTCATGATCATCATCATTAGCTTCCTCAATAATTGGTGTAGGAATCACTGGAACTGATTTCCATGATGAACTACTTTCCAATTCGGAAGAAGGTACAATTACCTTATCAAGTTCTACTTTCCTCCCACTCACTTCTTTCGAGAGAAACTCCTTCTCTAGAAAGGATCCATCTTAGCAACGAATAACTTTCCTTCGGATCTGTGATAGAAGGTGTACCCAACAGTTTCCTTTGGGTATTCTATGAAGACGTACTTCTTTGATTTAGGTTCGAGCTTATCAGGTTGAAACTTTTTCACATAAGCATCGCAGCCCCAAACTTTAAGAAACAACAACTTTGGTTTCTTGCTAAACCACAGTTCATAAGGCGTCATCCCAACGGATTTTGATGGTGCCCTATTTAAAGTGAATGCAGTTGTCTCTAATGCATAACCCCAAAACAACAGTGGTAAATCGGTAAGATACATCATAGATCGCACCATATCCAATAAAGTGCGGTTACGACGTTCTGACACACCATTACGCTGTGGTGTTCCATGTGGCGTGAGCTGTGAAAATATTTCACATTGTTTTTAAATGAAGGCCAAACTCGTAACTCAAATATTCTCCTCTACGATCAGATTGTAGAAACTTTATTTTCTAGTTACGATGATTCTCCACTTCACTCTGAAATTCTTTGAACTTTTCAAATGTTTCAGACTTGTGCTTCATTAAGCAGATATACTCATATCTGCTCAAATCATTTGTGAAGGTCAGAAAATAACGATACCCGCCATGAGCATCAACACTCATTGAACCGCATACATTGGTATGTATTATTTCCAACAAGTCAGTAGCTCGTTCCATTGTTCCGGAGAACAAAGTTTTAGTCATCTTGCCAAAAGGCACGGTTCGCAAGAATGAAATGATTCATAACCAAGTGATTCCAAAAATCCATCTTTATGGAGTTTCTTCATGCGTTTTACACCGATATGACCCAAACGGCAGTGCCACAAATAAGTTGCACTATCATTATTAACTTTGCATCTTTTGGCATCAATATTATGAATATGTGTATCACTACGATTGAGATCCAACAAACTATGTTCATTGGGTGTATGACCATTGAAGGTTTTATTCATGTAAACAGAACAACAATTATTCTCTGACTTTACATGAATAACCATATTGCAATAAACATGGTCAAATCATATTCATGCTCAACGCAAACGCCAAATAACATTTATTTAGGTTTAACACTAATCCCGAAAATATAGGGAGTGTGCGATGATGATCATATCAATCTTGGAACCACTTCCAACACACATCGTCACTTCACCCTCAACTAGTCTCTATTTATTCTATAACTCCTGTTTTGAGTTACTAATTTCTAGCAACCGAACAAGTATCAAATACTCAGGGGCTACTATAAACACTAGTAAGGTACACACCAATAACCTGTATATCAAATATACCCTTGTTCACATTGCCATCTTTCTTATCCACCAAATATTCAGGGCATTTCCGCTTCCAGTGACTAATTCCTTTACAGTGGAAGCACTCAGTTTCAGGCTTTGGTCCAGCTTTGGGCTTCCTCGCGGGAGTGACAACTTGCTTGTCATTCTACTTGAAGTTCCCTTTCTTTCCCTTTGCCCTTTTCTTGAAACTAGTGGTCTTGTCAATCATCAACACTTGATGCTCTTTCTTGATTTCTACCTTCGTCGATTTCAACATCACGAAGAGCTCAGGAATCGTTTTCGTCATCCCTTGCATACTATAGTTCATCACGAAGTTCTAGCAACTTGGTGATGGTGACTAGAGAATTCTGTCAATCACTATCTTATCTTGAAGATTAACTCCCACTTGATTCAAGCGATTGTAGTACCCAGACAATCTGAGCACATGCTCACTAGTTGAGCAATTCTCCTCCATCTTTTAGCTATAGAACTTGTTGGAGACTTCATATCTCTCAACTCGGGTATTTGCTTGAAATATTAACTTCAACTCCTAGAACATCTCATATGGTCCATGACGTTCAAAACGTCTTTGAAGTCCCGATTCTAAGCCGTTAAGCATGGTGCACTAAACTATCAAGTAGTCATCATATTGAGCTAGCCAAACATTCATAACGTTTGCATCTGCTCCTGCAATAGGTCTATCACCTAACGGTGCATCAAGGACATAATTATTCTGTACAGCAATGAGGATAAACCTCTGATCACGGACCCAGTCTGCATCATTGCTACTATCATCTTTCAACTTATTTTTCTCTCGGAACACATATAAAACATAGGGAAGCAACAACGCGAGCTATAGATCTACAACATTATTTGCAAAATACTATCAGGACTAAGTTCATGATAAATTTAAGTTCAATTAATCATATTACTTAAGAACTCCCACTTAGATAAACATCTCTCTAATCATCTAAGTGATCACGTGATCCAAATCAACTAAACCATAACCGATCATCACGTGAAATGGAGTAGTTTTCAATGGTGAACATAACTATGTTGATCATATCTACTATATGATTTGCGCTCGACCTTTCGGTCTCAGTGTTTCGAGGCCATATATGCATATGCTAGGCTCGTCAAGTTTAACCCAAGTATTCTGCGTGTGCAAAACTGGCTTGCACCCGTTGTAGATGAACGTAGAGCTTATCACACCCGATCATCACGTGGTGTCTCGGCACGATGAACTTTGGCAACGGTGCATACTCAGGGAGAACACTTTTATCTTGAAATTTAGTGAGAGATCATCTTATAATGCTACCGTCAAACTAAGCAAAATAAGATGTATAAAAGATAAACATCACATGCAATCAAAATATGTGACATGATATGGCCATCATCATCTTGTGCCTTTGATCTCCATCTCCAAAGCATCGTCATGATCTCCATCGTCACCGGCATGACACCATGATCTCCATCATCTTGATCTATATCAATGTGTCATCGCATGGTCGTCTCGCCAACTATTGCTCTTGCAACTATTGCTATCACATAGCGATAAAGTAAAGCACTTATTTGGCGCTTGCATCTTATGTAATAAAGAGAACCATAAGGCTTCTGCCAGTTGCCGATAACTTCAACAAAACATGATCATCTCATACAACAACTTATATCTCATGACGTCTTGACCATATCACATCACAACATGCCCTGCAAAAACAAGTTAGACGTCCTCTACTTTGTTGTTGCAAGTTTTACGTGCCTGCTACGGGCTGAGCAAGAACCGTTCTTACCTACGCATCAAAACCACAATGATATTTCGTCAAGTTGGTGCTGTTTTAACCTTCACAAGGACTGGGCGTAGCCACACTCGATTCAACTAAAGTTGGAGAAACAGACACCCGCCAACCACCTGTGTACAAAGCACGTCGGTAGAACCAGTCTCGCGTAAGCGTACGCATAATGCCAGTCCGGGCCGCTTCATCCAACAATACCGCCGAACCAAACTATGACATGTTGGTAAGCTGTATGACTTGTATCGCCCACAACTCACTTGTGTTCTACTCGTGCATATAACATCAACGCATAAAACCTAGGCTCGGATGCCACTGTTGGGGAACATAGTAATTTCAAAAAATTCCTACGCACACACAAGATCATGGTGATGCATAGCAACGAGCGGGGAGAGTGAGTCCACGTACCCTCGTAGACCGAAAGCGGAAGCGTTAGCACAACGCGGTTGATGTAGTTGTATGTCTTCACGATCCGACCGATCGAAGTACCGAACGCACGACACCTTCGAGTTCAGCACACGTTCAGCTCGATGACGTCCCGCGAACTCCAATCCAGCAGAGCTTCACGGGAGAGTTCCATCAGCACGACGGCGTAATAACAGTGATGATGTTGCTACCAACGCAGGGCTTCGCCTAAGCACCGCTATGATATGACCGAGGTGAAATATGGTGGAGGGGGGCATCGCACACGGCTGGGAGAGATCAACAGATCAACTTGTGTATCATGGGGTGCCCCCAGCCTCAGTATTAAAGGAGGAGAGGAGGGGAGGGGCCGGCCCTCTCGATGGCGCGCCCTGGGGAGTCCTACTCCCATCGGGAGTAGGATCCCCCCCTTCCATGTAGTAGGAGTAGGAGTCAAGGAAAGGAAAGAGAGAAGAAAAGGAAAGAGGGGGCGCCGCCCCTCCCCCTAGTCCAATTCGGACTAGGCCTTGGGGGCGCGCGGCCTGCCTCTCTCTCTCTCTCTCCCTTAAAGCCCAATAAGGCCCATATACTCCCGGGCGAATGCCTGTAACTCTCCGGTACTTCAATAAATACCCGAATCACTCGAAACCTTTCCGATGTCCGAATATAGTCGTCCAATATATCGATCTTTACGTATCGACCATTTCGAGACTCCTCGTCATGTCCCGGATCTCATCCGGGACTCCAAACTACCTTTGGTACATCAAAACACATAACTCATAATATAAATCATCACCGAACGTTAAGCGTGCGGACCCTACGGGTTCGAGAACTATGTAGACATGACTGAGACTCATCTCCGCTCAATAACCAATAGCGGAACCTGGATGCTCATATTGGCTCCTACATATTCTACGAAGATCTTTATCGGTCAAACCGTATAACAACATACGTTGTTCCCTTTGTCGTCGGTATGTTACTTGCCCGAGATTCGATCGTCGGTATCTCAATACCTAGTTCAATCTCGTTACCGGCAAGTCTCTTTACTCGTTATGAAATGCATCATCCCGCAACTAAATCATTAGTCACATTGCTTGCAATGCTTAAAGTGATGTGCATTACCGAGAGGGCCCAAAGATACCTCTCCGACAATCGGAGTGACAAATCCTAATCTCGAAATACGCCGACTCAACAAGTACCTTCGGAGACACCTGTAGATCACCTTTATAATCACCCAGTTACGTTGTGACATTTGGTAGAACACAAAGTGTTCCTCCGGTAAATGGGAGTTGCATAATCTCATAGTCATAGGAACATGTATAAGTCATGAAGAAAGCAATAGCAACATACTAAACGATCAAGTGCTAAGCTAACGGAATGGGTCAAGTCAATCACATCATTCTCCAATGATGTGATCCCGTTAATCAAATGACAACTCATGTCTATGGCTAGGAAACTTAACTATCTTTGATTCAATGAGCTAGTCAAGTAGAGCCATACTAGTGACACTTTGTTTGTCTATGTATTCACACATGTACTAAGTTTCCGGTTAATACAATTCTAGCATGAATAATAAACAATTATCATGAAATAAGGAAATAAATAATAACTTTATTATTGCCTCTAGGGCATATTTCCTTCACGTAGGTCCATTACATGAAGCTTATATTCTGCACCAAGGTGCATAGGCCATAAGCTGCCTAACGAAAGGAGGGGGACAGCAGAAAGAAAGAAAGAAGAACATGCACATCAGCTTGATCTACGCTATGCTCGTAAGCTATGCAACCAAAGCAGGATGACCTGCTTGTGCTCTGGACTCCTTGCCCGATGGCTCCATAACTTGAGAAGATTTGATGCGTACAAACGTGCATAGGTTGGAGACCAGAACTTGCCGTTGAAAACTCTATCATTCCGGGCATGCCAAAGAGTGACAGTTGCGGCAGCGATGAAGACATGCCAAGCAGCTGACGAAGGCCAGCGTGCTTGAGACAGGTGCATAAACTCCAACAGATCAGCAAAGCATGAAGCAGAGTTCTCCAAGCCAAACCTATCCCAGACTGTAGCGGCGAGAGAGAAACGCAAGATGATATGGTCGATGGACTCGCGGGCCGGGCAGATATCGCAATCAGCATGAGAAACCACCGAAGTCCAGTGCTTCTTGATCATGTTATCTCTTGTGTTCAGATGCCCCCAAAAAGCCAGCCATAAGAAGATCCGGTGCTTAAGCGGGATTATGGAGTCCCAAACCCACATGTTGAAACGACCGTCCACCCCTCGAAAGGTGAGAAGGTGATAAAAATATGAAGTGCTCAAGACCTTGCCCTAGATGGACGAAGAACGGGTGTCTTGGTCGAGAGACGTAGGATGGATGCCCAGCAGAAGGGAGTGCAGGTGGCGGAGCTCCTGGACAACTGATCTTGTAAGGTTAGGGTGCAACTGAACATCCCAGACACCATCAACGCAGAGTTGCAAAGCAACCGAGCAGGCGTTGTCCTTTGCAAAGGTGTATAGAGTCGGCAGCACATGAAAGAGTCACCTGACATCTAACCATTTGTCATGCCAAAAGGTGAGATGGTGCCCATCCCCCAGAGAGCATCTGGATGCGTAGAGCACCATGGGAATGAAGCACTTGAAACCTTTCCAAATAGGTGTATTCCTGTTGTGAGCTCCAAAAGCCATATGACCATTGTAGTATTGTGCAGCAAACCACTGGAAGCTTATCAGAGAACTGTAGAACCTTGGCTGTGAACTTGCATAGCATAGCTTGATTATGAGCAGCCACATCACGCACTCCCAGCCCACCAGAACACCGTGGCATAGTCACATAATCCCAAGCCACCAAGCATTGGCCACCCTGTACACTGTTCTTGCCTTGCCAGAAGAACGCCCGAAAGAGATTGTTCAACTTTGCAAGGGACTCATTGGGCCAAGGGAAGCATGTCATATAGTAGCTTGGAATGGCAGCAAGCACATAGTTCAACAATGTTAGCCGACCACCCCAGGATAACAGAGTAGCTAACCAACCTGACAGTCGCTTGTCAACCTTGCGGATCACTGGCAGCAGCATGCCATGTGTGATCTTGTGCAAAGATAAGGGGAGCCCGAGGTAAGTGCATGGGAAGGAAGAAATCGTGCAGCCAAACAGAGCAGCAATCTCAGACGTGGTGACAACGTCCAGCCCAGGAACTAAAGTGCTCTTGTCAAAATTTATGTGCAAACCGGTGAAATCCGTGAAGGCTGCTAGGAGATCCCAGATGACAGTGGCCTGCTGCATGCTGCCCTGGAAGAGAAGCAATGTGTCGTCCGTGTACTGCAGCACCGGAAACAACCTGTCAGATTCGAGAGGATGTACCAACCTCCCGGCCTCAAACGCAACACAACACATCCTTTGCAACACGTCAGCCACCAAGATGAACAAATATGGAGACAAAGAATCGCCCTACCTGAACCCTCTCTTGGAAACAATCGGGTCACCTAGCTCACCATTGACCATGACTCTAGAGCTAGAGGTGCATAGGAGAGAAGAAACCCAGCCAATCCATCTGCGGGGAAAGCCCCGTGCCTCCATAATAGTAGAAATGCATGCCCAACTAACACTGTCAAAAGCTTTCCTGAAGTCCAGCTTCAGAACAATCATAGGCAGGCATCGCTTATGAGCACTCTGAATCATATCGGCTGCCATGGCAAAGTTTTCCACAATAGACCCACCTTTAGCAAAGCCTGACTGCAACGGGTGAATCAACTCAGGCATCTGACGCTGCAACCTACGGGTGAGAACCTTGCTCGCTAGCTTCGGCACATTGTGGACCATGGAAATAGGCCGGTAGTCACGTATGTCAAGAGGCGTTTCCATCTTCGGCAAAAGAGTGATGAAAGTCGTGTTAATACCAGACAGGTCCACCCGGTTGTGATACAAATCTGAGAAGAAACGCTGCAAGTCAACCTTGAGGACGCTGTGAAAGGACTTACAGAACTCATTAGTGAACCCATCCGGACCAGGGCTGCGATTGTTCGGAGAGTGATTTATTGCCTCCAGGATTTCAGCCCAAGAGAACTCACGGTCGAGGCAGGACAAATCCATATGATCATAAAGGGAGTGAAGCTGAACTGTTGGCAGCGACGAAGAAGGATGGCCCAAGATACCTGAAATGTAACTGGTGGCAAGCTGTAGCTTAAACTGATCATCATAGTATTCAACCCCATCATGAACCAAAACCTTGATCTTATTATTCCTGGCATGGCAGTTGGCAGTAGCATGGAAAAACTTGTTGCTCTCATCACCAGAAACGCACCATCTCAACTTAGCTCGCCTGCACCACATAGCTGCCATAAGCTTAGCAGACGCAAAAGCCCTTAAAACCACCTCCAGCGTAGACAGCCTACGTCTCTCTTCAACTGCATTCAAAAAGTCAACCACCAGCTTGTTGTTGTTGATTAGCAAATCCAGACTAGGTCGATTACACTTCCACTCACGCAGCCCCACACGGACGCGTCTCGTCTTGAAACTGATAAGAGAAGCAGAAGAGTGGAACGGCCTGGTATCCTTGGACCAGCCCTCTGAAATGATCTTCCTCGTGTCCTCCATGACCAGCCAATGATTCTCCATGCGGAACAGCTTGCTCTTCACTGTCCCAGCACCAAACTGAACTAGAATTGGAATATGATCCGAGGTAACAGCGGGGACAGCCGAAGCAGTGGTCTGAACAAACCCCAGGAGCCATTCTGTGTTCACAAAAACCATGTCCAGGCGAACCAGGGTAGGGCAGCCGCGCTTGTTCGACCAGGTGAACTGCCTGTTACTGATATCTACCTTGTCCAGACCATTCTCCCGAATCCATCCATTGAACAACTCCATCATAGACCAGTTGATACGACCACGAGACTTTTCATGCTCAGAACGGTACATGTTAAAATCCCCCACAACCATCCAAGGCTCTGAAACCGTGCCGACCGCAGAACTAACCATCTCAAGGAAGAGAGAGCATTCGTGGTCATGGCAGGGAGCATACACACTCGTAAGTAAGAAGGATTCATGGCTAGAAGTTGAGACCAGCCGGATGGTGATGTGAAACCTGTGAGCAGCCACAAGTTGCCCAGAAACAGCAACAGAATCCCATGCCACCAAGAGACCACAAGACGAACCAGCGGACGGGATGAACGCATGATCATCCAGATAGGCCGGAAGGAAGGCACCCATCTTCCTCCTAGGTATAGAATCCAGTTTGGTTTCCTGCAAACAAACCACACTAGGACGACAAGAGGTTATCGCGTTACGAACCAAAGAACACTTGTCCTCATCACCGAGGCCTCTAACATTCCAGTCAAGTAATTTCATTGATAAACAAGCATGACAGCAGCCCGAAGAAGCAGGGGAAATGTTCTGTTGAAATATGAGATGGGCCTAGAACCCATATGACAATTTCAGATTTAATCTCTAAGGGCCCATGTAGGTGGCATGACAAGGTGGTGGGAAGTTTAGTCCCACCTTGGAAGTGGAAGGAGAGTTGGAGTGGTTTATAAGGGACTCTCTCCTCATGCTATTGGAGCTTGAGAAGAGATGAGGCCTCGCGCCTCCTCCTCCTCCTCCTCGCCCGCCACGCCTCGTCACGACGCGCCGCTGGTTGCGGGATTGAGCCGAGCTGAGCTCACTCCTATGCGCTTTTTTTGCCGGTCAGAACGGAGAGTCTTTGACAGTGGGACCACGATCCGAGACGCCGGATCGTGGGCTACCGACTGGACGTGGGTTCAGCCCACGTCTCTCCACGTGCCGCACATATATATGTGGGCGCCGCCAACCCTAGCCGTCATGAAATGTAACGCATCTCCGCCTCCACGCCCACGTCGTTCCTCTCTCTCTGCTGCCGCCCGGCGACTCCGTCCGTTCACCGCAGACACGGTTGACGGAGAGCAGGCCTCGAAACCACGCTCTCCGGATCCTGTGACGGGAGAGGGGCGATTAGGTTTTTGGTAGCGACTACGCCGATCGCCGCTTCGCTCATCTACGCCCGCATCACCTTCATCATCACCATGTCGACCGACACCGACCGTGCCGCGCCGAGAAAGCCGAGGTCGACAAGAACGCCGAGGATGCCGCGCTGCTTGTCACCGCCACCGCCACCGCGTGGCCAATTGGAGGGTATACATCGCTTATCCTCTCGTGTTTCTTTCCGTTGTAGCAAGATTAGCGGTATGCGAGATGTTTCTACTATATCGTAGTACATGCTCTGTTAGATCATAATCAGTATGTTATCAATGCTGTCCATGTCATGCTCATGATTTATTCATGGATTAATTTAATCGAAAAACTGCCTATTTTCTCATCAATCCAAAAACCTAATGTGCAGTAGGAGTTTTTCAATTCTGGTTTCTTCTGTCAAGATCAAACCGTCCCGTTTACGGGACGTATTTTTGCGTTAGCGCACTAAAACCACCTTATGGCTCACGGCCATGAACGTGTTCTAGGTTGCGGTGTGACTCCTACAGAACGATCGCTCTGAGCAGGAGAAGGCGTTTAAGGAGGCCACCGTGGTGTTCCTCGGGGCAGTTCGAGCGTGATTGGAGATAAGCTGGTTGATGCATATTTACATATGCGGTCTGCCAAGGACTTGTGGGAGGCACTCAATCTAAGTTCGGGCTGCCGATGCAGGAGCGAGATGTATATTATAGAGCAGTTCCACGATTACAAGATGGTTGAAAACCGTCTGTATTGGAGCAGCTCATGAGATAATATGCATTGTTAAGGAGCTTGAGCTTCTTAAGTGCGAAGCACGGGCAAATTTGTCGCTGGCTGCATAATCGCTAAGCTCCCCAATTCTCGGAGGAACTTTGCCACCACTCAAACATCGAGGCGTGAATTCTCTGTGGAGGATGTCATTGGCCATCCGAAAGTGTTGAGCAGAACTCAAGGGCAAAGGACTCGACGGAAAAGGGGTCAAGGAACTTCGTGGCCAATATGGTGCATCAGAAGAACTCCAATTCCCACAAGCCCAGGGGAAAGAACGGTGTCCAACAGACTGCCGACTTTAAGAAGAAGGGTAAGAAGACCTTCAAGAAGAACAAGAAGGATGAGGGCTGCTTTACTTGTGGTTCGGTTGAACATTGGGCCAACAAGTGCCCAAACAAGTACAAGAAGCAAGGGCAGGACTCCAAGTCTGTCAATATGATTGTGAGCAACAATGAGAGTGGTGCATCTGGGTACGGTAATTTATTTGTCAGATTTTCAGTTTGGTCGCCCACCGATGGTGGGTCGACACAGTGCAGTGTTCATGTGTGTCTTGACATTTCTTTGTTTTCTTCTTACCAGGCCACAGTCACGGGTCCGTCTTCGATGGGGAATGGCGCGAGTGCTTATGTTCTTGGTGTTCATGACGGTCGATCTGAAGTTTACTTGGCGGGATCGCACCAAGAACGTCAGCATGTCCCCGCCATCAAGAAGAACCTCGTTAGTGGCTCCCTTCTATGTAGAGAAGGGTTTGTTGGTATTCGAGTCTAATAAATTAGTTGTTACGAAATATGGACTATTTGTTGGAAAGGGTTATGAATGCGGAGGCATGTTCCGCCTTTCTCTTGCAGATCTATGTAATAAAGTCGTGAACAATATTCATTTGAGTGTTAATGAATCAAGTCGGCATTCACGCCTTTGTCACATTAGTTTCGTGTTATGACGCTGCTAGCAAAATCGACTTTAATCCCGAAGTTTCACTTTAGCCAAAGGTTCTAAGTGCCATTCGTGTGTGCAATCTAAGCAACCTCGCAAGCCTCACAAGGCAGCAGAGGAGAGACACTTGGCGCCACTGGAACTCATACATTCTGATCTGTGTGAGATGAATGGTGTGTTGACTAAAGGAGGAAAGAAATATTTCATGACTTTGATAGATGATTCCACTAGATATTTGTAACACCCCGGATGTATCTTTCCATATTTGTAACTTCTACTCTTGCCATTTTCGGATATGTGCTATGATATTCCCTCCGTGGTTGGGTTTGTTTTCATTTTGCATTTTGTCCATGTCATGGATCTCATATCATGTCATCATGTGCATCTCATTTGCATACGTGTTCGTCTCATGATTCCGAGCATATTCCCCGTTGTCCGTTTTGCAATCCGGCACTCCTATGTTCCCGGCGCACCCTCTTGTCCTTTTTCCGTAGGGTGTTGAACATTCTCGGAATGGACCGAGCCTTGCCAAGTGGCCCTGGTATAGCACCGGTAGACCACCTGTCAAGTTTCGGGTCATTTGGAGTTCGTTTGGTACTCCAACGGTTAACCGCGCTCTCGCAAAGGCCTCTTTTGAGTTGCAGCCCAACAACCCTCCAAAACAGCCCAATAACCCATCTAAGTCACTTCCATGCCCTCGGTCGTTCGATCACGATCGTGGGGTAAAACTACACCCCATTTGGACTCTCCTAGCTCCTCTATGCCTATTTAAAGACCCTCCCCAAATTCGGATGAAACCCTAGCCCTCTTCCTCGCTGCGCTACGGACCGTCCGCCCGGCGCCGGACACGTCGCCTGCGCCGCCCGGACGAATCTCGCTTCGCCACGTGGCGCCGCATCATGCGCCGCGCCGCCGCAGCCCGCCGAGCCGCCGCCCGCCCTGCCTGCCGCCTCGCCGCCGCCGCCGCCGGATCTGCGGCCGCCGCCGCATGCCGGCGTCCGCCGCCCGCCGCCGCCGCACCGCCGCCGCCCGCCGCCGACCGCCTCCGCCGCCGCCGCTGCTGCTGCCACGCCTGCCGCGCTACCTCACGCCGCCAAGGCGCTCTCGCCGTCTGCCGCCGCCGCCTTGCGCACAAGCCTCCCTGCCGCCGCGCATGCCGCCGCACCGACCCGCCGCCGCCGTCGCCCGCCGTCGCCGGCCACCATCGCCGCCCCGCCGGCAACACCTCCTCCGGCGAGCCCGACCTCGGATCCGGCCCGATCCAGATCTGGAGAAGACCTAGGTTGACTTCTTTTCCCCTCCAAATTCGTCTAAGTATTTTATCTGTGGTAAAATTTCGTGCATTTTTCATAGCATCACATCTCCGCAACCGTGGCTCCGTTTTGGGCGTATAATATGTCAAATTGTTCGTCTCGAAGAGTACATCATTTCATTCCATTGCATCATTTGCATTTGAGCTCATCTTGATGCCCGAAATGCTGTTGGAAGATAGCTTCAGATCGTTAGTTTCAGAATTTTATCAGTTCGAGCTCTTTTGTCATTTTTGCCATGAATTATGTGTGCACCCTATGAATTTGAGTCCTACATGTGAGTTGAACACTGCCATGCCATCTTTCCAGGGGTATTTTCCATGTATTTTTGTGAGCTATGTGTTGACTATAACAAGCATGCAAAGTAGGGATGATGATGTTGCTGATTTCAGGAACTTAGTGAATTCACTAAGTCTTGTCCTGCTGATAATTTTATGCCATATGTTCATGTTGTTTCAGAGAGATCTATGCCCTTTTTGAGCATGATAAGTAAGGGTGTTTTGAGAATATGGATGTTCTCTATCCATCCATGCCTTTGTTGGCATTTATGGAGTAGTCTAGCATGTCATTTTCGTGCTCTACTTTTGCTTGAAATTGTTTCCTGGCAGACTGTTTGCATTAGATTCAATTTTCACGAGGTCGGTGTAGTTGATCCGTGTATGCTATGGTGTTGTTCTTGCCATGTATAGCTCCTATGCCATGTCTTCTTGCTGGGTGTATGCTTAGTTTATCATGAGATGCTCTGTAGTGAGTGCATCGAGCTCACTTAACATGCCATGTTGAATCTGTTTTTGCCATGTCCTGATATTTCACTAAGTCTGAAATCTGTTATAAAACTTGCAATGTTTACATGGGTGCCATCATTTCTTAAGGTCCTTTTTGGCTTATGGTCAGTAAGGGACTATTGAAATATGCTTTGAGTAGAATCATGTCATGCCTTGCTTTGCTATTATAAGTTCCTGTAGCATGTTGTTTGCTTGCTCTAAACATGCCTTCCTGGCGTTAATTCCTGCCATGTTAGTATTTTCACTAAGTCTGTGAACCTGATATTTTGAGCACTTTCACCTTGCTTGTTTGAACATGTTATGATGTGATTTAGCCGTAGCTCAGTGTTCCTCTTTTGTTAAGCATCTCCTGTAGTTTGCTGCCATATGCTTTGTTTTTATGTTGGTGTGCTGTAGCATAGTTTCGTGTTGCGTGCTAAGTAGTATCGGGCTGTTAAACGCATATTTGCGTCATTCTTGTTTTGCTTGCCATTTGCAAACCGTGCATCCGATTCCGGTGATCTTTATATCGATTTCAACCGAAATCATCTCATCTTTCCAGCGGCATACTTGGTTTGCCAAGTTGATGCCCGGATCATCATTTTCCTTCCGGAGCATACATATGCATAGCATGTCACATCTCGCATAGCATGTCATGTTTTGCATCATATTGCTTGTGCATATGTTCCTTGTTTGATTGTGGTTCCGTTGCTTGTGTTCTTGCTTTGGGTAGAGGCGGGAGACAAGTATGTGAACGAGGAGCCTGTTGAGAACGCCTACGAGGATCCAGCCTTCGACAACTCTGAGAACCTTACAGGCAAGATGACCATACCTTCGATATCACTTCTATCTTTGCTTGCTAGATGCTCGCTCTTTTGCTATGCCTATGCTGCGATACCTACCACTTGCTATATCATGCCACCCATATTGCCACGTCAAACTCTAACCACCCATGTCCTAGCAAACCGTTGATTGGCTATGTTACCGCTTTGCTCAGCCCCTCTTATAGCGTTGTTAGTTGCAGGTGAAGATGAAGTTTGTTCCTTGTTGGAACACGGATATTTTGGGTTATCACAATATCTATTGTTTTAATTAATGCATCTATATACTTGGTAAAGGGTGGAAGGCTCGGCCTTATGCCCGTGTTTTGTTCCACTCTTGCCACCCTAGTTTCCGCCATACCGGTGTTATGTTCCTTGATTTTATGCTCCTTACGCTGCGGTCGAGTGATTTATGGGACCCCCTAGACAGTTCGCTTTGAATAAAACTCCTCCAAGAAGGCCCAACCTTGGTTTTACCATTTGCCACCTATACCCTTTTTCCCTTGGGTTTTCGCGAGCCCGAGGGTCATCTTTATTTTAGCCCCCGCCGGTGCTCCTTCGAGTGTTGGTCCGAATCGAGTAGATCATGCGGGGCCCCTTGGGGAAACTCGAGGTCTGGTTTTACTCAGAGGATGTCTCATCCGGTGTGCCCGAGAACGAGATATGTGCAGCTCCTATCGGGATTTGTCGGCAGACATGGGAGGTCTTGCTGGTTTAGTTTTACCATTGTCGAAATGTCTTGATGTACTGGGATACCGAGTCTGATCGGAGTGTCTTGGGTGAAGGTTTATTCCTTCGATGACCGTGAGAGCTTGTTATGGGCTGTTGGGACACCCCGCAGGTATAACCTTTCAAAGCCGTGCCTCATGTTATGGGGAAGATGGGAATTTGTTAATGTCGGTTGTAGAAAACCGAAGTTGACTTTAACTAAAATACATCAACCGTGTATGTAACCGTGATGGTCTCTTCTCGTGAGTCCGGGAAGTGAACACGGTGTTGGAGTTATGCTTGACGAAGTAGTCGGGATCACTTCTTGATCGCTACTAGTTTCACGATCGCGCCTTGCTTCTCTTCTCGCTCTCTTTTGCGATGTAGCCACCATATATGCTAGTAAACAAAGCAGCTCCTCCTTTTGACACCAGCCTTCCCTTAAGCTTAAATAGTCTTGATCTCTGGTGTGAGATTGCTTTGAGTCCCGTGGCTCCTGATTCTACCAAAAGCAGATGGTACCGGTGATGCGGTAGCAGATGGCGAACCGAGCTGAAGTGGGAATATGATGAGGCCCTTGGTCGATACTACGTTTCTTTTCCGGACGATTAGTAGTGGAGCCCGGTTAGCGATCGGGATCTGCGTCCCATGTGGGGTTGTTCTTCTTTTATTTTGGTTCCGTGAGCGGACCTTGATTGTATCTGGATGATGTAATGCTTTATTCATGTAATTGTGTGAAGTGGCGATGTAAGCCAACTATGTACCTTTTCCTTATGTATTACATGGATTGTGCGAAGATTACCTCACTTGCGACATTGCTTTCAATGCGGTTATGCCTCTAAGTCGTGCTTCGACACACGGGAGATATAGCCGCATCGAGGCGCTACAAGTTGGTAATCGAGCCATCCCCGACCTTAGAGCCCCCACCGCTTGATCGCTTTTAGTGGCCGAGTTGTGTCTAGAAAAAATGTTTTGAGTCATTTAGGATTATATATATCGGAGAGTTTAGGAATTCTTTTACTCCCAGTCCCTTCGACCTTCGGTGAGGTATCCCGACGAGAGTTTTGACTCTTCTCTTCTCAAATTTCACTAAAAATTTTTTTAGGATCACGCTGGTATCTTGGGATCGTTCCGATATTCTTATGATGACAACATTGTCTTGGTTGCCTCGACATTTAGGGGTTGTGGCGGTCCCGGGAGTTGAGCTCCGAGGTGTTGTCGCCATAATTTTATCGTTGCAGATCCGAATACCGAGTTAGCACGCCGACATCGAAAATCTCTTTTATGCAGTTGTTGGTGAGATAACCCGCTAACCTAGTCTTGTGGTGAGTACGGAGTATTGCCATGACTCGTATAACGGATGCTTTTGAAGGTTGAGGTACACGATTTCGAAGGTTTCTTGGTTATGTGTTGAAGGATGGATACAATTGGATGTAGGGATTGTTAGCTTGGGTGAGATATATATTGCTCCCTGTATCCCCAACACTGATTGCATAACCGGAAAGTTTCGGAGTTTATAGGTGGGATTCAAGTAGCTCTAGCATTTCTTCCGCAGATATTTGGTTTGTGATTGGGTAATCCTTACCACTTATTTGTTCCATTCATACCTTGTTTTTATTTTCATTCATCAATATCTCTTATCAAGTGGCTTCTCACCTTAATGGATGTGATGTTTACTTTGGAATTCATTCGCTCATCCTGCTCAATGTTTATTGTGAAGACTATATGTTGCAATTTCTATCCGTTGATTCAACTTGTCTATCTGTCTATCAAGATGCTAACGGATGTCACCCTCTTCAGATGGCTCCGCCAACGCCGTAATCCGGAACGCAGTGATGGGAGTCGGCGAACCCTCCACCTCCACCTCCGCCTCCGGAGGCATGGCAAACTTTGATGGCAACCACTAACGCCAACGCGAGCTTGTTGATCCAGGTGATGCAAGAGCGTAACCAAGGCCAAGGCAACCAAGGGAATCAAGGTCAAGGGCAGTTCTATCATCACCACGATTTCCTACACTCAACCAGTTCCTTGCCAACCAGCCAAAGTCTTTCGCCATCTTGTCGAGGCCACAGACGCCGATGATTGGCTCGTGGATATCAACAAGCATTTTGAATGCAGCAATGTCGGACACGAGGACTACGTCAAGTTCGCGTCTTTTCAGCTCAAGGATCGAGCGCTGATTGGTTCCAAACAATACAAGGATTCTAGAGGTGGTCGGTGATTACTTGGACTGATTTTGTTGGGACTTTAAAGCTCACCACATTCCTTCCGGTGTTGTTGAGAGCAAGCGTGAGGAGTTCCGCAATCTCAAGCAAGGAAATATGTCGATGTCTGAATACAACATACTGATTTGAAACTTGCTTGTTTTGCTAAACAAGACGTTCTCGATGAGAGAAGTATGATCTATCGATTCAGAGGTGGCCTTCGAGAGGATCTGCAGTTATCTCTTGTTCTTTCCGAGCCTACTCGGTTTGATCAATTCTATAATATGGCACTCAAGCTAGAAGGTGCTCAGCTCAAGTGTGAGGCTTCAAAGAAGAGAATCAGGATGCGATTCAGTCTTCTTCTTCCTCTCAAGTGGCAGCAAAGCAGCAAAAGTTCTACCTTCCTCCTCCTCCGTTCCGTCGGCCTTATCGCCAGAAGAACTCGGTGGTCGTGGATCTTCCCACCCACCCAACCCAAGCTACTGTAACAAGTCTCAGCCTCAAGCTCCAAGGTCATATGCTCCTTATCACCGTCCGCTCTCAGAGGTGACTGCAACAAGTGCCAGCAGAAAGGTCACTATGCTAACAAATGCCATAACCAAAGGCGCCTTCCTCCTCCTCCCCGTGAGGTCTTCAAGCAATGCAAAGTGGTCAAGCATAATCCCAAGTATGCAAAGGTGAATATGATGAATGCAGCTCAAGCGGAGGATTCTTGAAGTGATCATGGGTAATCTTCCGCTTAATGATATTCTGCAAAAGTCTTATTTGATCTTGGTGCATCGCATTCTTTCTTGTCATATCCTTTTGCATGAAGCTACGTTTTGACACAGAGGTTTTGTCCAAAGTTATGCAAGTTGTTTCTCCGGAAAACTTATGACTTCTAGTTTGGTTGCTCTGATGTTTCCATCGGTTTGGCGACTATAGATTTTGCTAAACCAATTGTTCTTGGTGACTCGATATTGATTTAATTCTCGGGATGGGTGGCTTTCAAAGACAAGGCTCGGCTTGATTGTGCTGCCAGCAGATTCAATTGACACACCCTTCCGAGGATGTTATCATCTATGCCGCCGGGATGAAACCATTCGGTTGTTTTCTCTCAATGAGAAGGGCGAGTTGAATGCTATCTCTCAGATTCCAGTCGTTTGTGAGTACCAAGATGTCTTTCCAGAAGAGCTTCCGGGTATGCCTCCTCATCGGCCAGTCGAATTCGTTATTGATCTTGAGCCTGGCACTGAACCCGTTTGCAAGCGTCCTTACAAGCTTGGACCCAAGGAGCTGAAAGAATTGAAGAAACAGCTCGATGAACAAGAGCGTCTGGGTTTGATCAGACCGAGTTCATCTCCATGGGGATGTGGAGTTCTTTTTGTCCAGAAGAAGGATGGCACGGACCGACTTTGTGTTGATTACCGTCCATTGAATAAGAAGACAATCAAGAACAAGTATCCACTTCCCAACATCAATGAGCTATTCGAGCAACTCAAAGGTGCTAAAGTATTCTCCAAGCTTGACCTCCGTATGGGTTATCATCGATTCGCATTCGTGAACAAGATATTCCCAAGACAAAGGCCTCTGAGAACAAGCTTTGGTTCTTATGAATATCTTGTCATGTCTTTCGCCTTGTCAATGCTCCTCCAACTTTCTCTCGATGATTGTGACGCCCCGATTTAATCGTACACTAATCATGCACGCAAACGCGTGTACGATCAAGATCGAGGACTCACGGAAGATATCACAACACAACTCTAAAAATAAAATAAGTCATACAAGCATCATAATACAAGCCAGGGGCCTCGAGGGCTCGAATACAAGTGCTCGATCATAGACGAGTCAGCGGAAGCAACAATATCCGAGTACAGACATAAGTTAAACAAGTTTGCCTTAAGAAGGCTAGCACAAACTAGGATACAGATCGAAAGAGGCGCAGGCCTCCGCAGGATCCTCCTAAACTACTCTGAGTGGTCGCCGCCGACACCTTGCACGTAGTAGTAGGCACCTCCAGTGTAGTAGTCGTCATCGACGGTGGCGTCGCCCTGGGCTCCAACATCTGGTTGCGACAACCGTAAAGAAGGAAAGGGGAAAAAGGGGAGAAAGCAACCGTGAGTACTCATCCAAAGTACTGCAAGCAAGGAGCTACACTACATATGCATGTGTATATGTGTAAAAGGCCATATCAAGGACCGAATGCGAGAATGCCGTAATAAGAGGGGATAGCTAATCACGTCAAGACTACGCTCGCAGCCTCCGTCTTGCAAACATGTAGAAGAGAGTAGATTGAGGTCCTCCAAGTAGCATCTCCAAGTAGCATCTCCAAGAGCATCGCATAGCATAATCCTACCCGGCGATCCTCCTCGGCGCCTGTTAGAGAGCGATCACGGGTTGTATCTCGCACTTAGAAGGGTGTGTTTTATTAAGTATCCGGTTCTAGTTGTCATAAGGTCAAGGTACAACTCCGGTCGTCCTTTTACCGAGGGACACGGCTATTCAATAGATTAAACTTCCTGCAGGGTGCACCACATAACCCAACACGCTTGATCCCATTTGGCGGACACACTTTCTCGGGTCATGCCCCCTCGGAAGATCAACACGCCGCAGCCCCACCTAGGCAACAGAGAGGTCAAGACGCCGGTCTAAACCTAAGCGCGCAGGGTGCAGGCCCATCGCCTCGAGCACACACTTGACGTTCGAGGGCGGCCGAAGCGTAACTAGCCCCTAATACAAGCGCAGCTTACGTTCCAATCCGCGCGCCGCTTCGATTCGCCGACGTCAAGAAGGCTTCTACCGATACCACGACGTCGGGATACCCATAACTACTCCCACGTAGATGGTTAGTGCGTATAGACCAAATGGCCGACTCGGATCAAATACCAAGATCTCGTTAAGCGTGTTATTATGAATCAACGCGGACGCCGATCGAGGCCAGCCCACCTCTCACCTAGGCGGTCTCAACCTGCCTGTCGCTCCGCCACAAAGATCCACACAGAGGGCCGTCGGGACAAAGGTCCTTTCAGCCCTAATCGTGAATCACTCGGGTACCCTTCGAGCGGACCCGACTTTAGTCACCATCTGTATAGTATGTATGTATGAATAGTATATACCGTGATCACCTCCCGAGTGATCACGGCCCAATAGTATAGCAAGGCAGACTGACAAGGATGTAGGGCCAATGATGATAAACTAGCATCCTGTACTAAGCATTTAGGATTGCGGGTAAGGTATCAACAGATGTAGCAACAATGTCGGGCTATGCATCGTAATAGGATTAACGGAAAGCAAGAATATGCTACACTACTCTAATGCAAGCAGATAGAGGAGAATAGGCGATATCTGGTGATCAAGGGGGCTTGCTGGTTGCTCGGCAAGAGAGAGGGTCGTCAACTCCGTAGTCGTCTTGGGCAGCAGCTGTCGGTCTCGTAGTCTATCGGAGAGAAGAGGGGGAAGAAACAATGAATACAATGCAAACAGATGCATATCGATGCATGACAAGACAAGTAACGATGCTAGGTGTGCCCAATCGCGGTAGTAGGTGATACCGACGAAGGGGGAAAACATCCGGGAAAGTATTCCCAGTGTTCCGCGTTTTCGGACCGGTGAACCAGAGGGGGAAAGTTGCGTGTTCGGTGTGCTAGGGGTGTGTGGCGGACGAACGGGCTGCGTATCCGGGTTCGTCTCGTCGTTCTGAGCAACTTTCATGTTGAAAATATTTTAATCCGAGTTACGGATTAAAAGATATGATTTTCTAAAAATTTTATTAATTTCTGGGATTTAATTAATTATTTAAATCCAACATTATCCAAAACAGTGTATGCTGACGTCATCATGACGTCAGCATGACGTCAGCAGTCAACAGGACGTTGACTGGGTCAGACTGACGTGTGGGTCCAGTGGGACCCACCTGTCATTCACTGTTTTAGATTAATTAGGGTTTAACTAATCTAATTATGGTTTAATTAAACTAATTAGTTTAATTAGGTTAATCTAATCATGATTAATTATCTTAATTAATTCCTTAATTAATTAATTAATTAATTATTATTTATTTTAATTATTTAGTCTTTAATCATTTATTATTTATTATTATTTATTTATTTATTTATTTATTTTAATTCATTTTTCATTTTTAATTGTTCTCAGGCGTGGGGCCCTTTGTCATAGACCCATAGGGCGGGCCCCTCATGCCGATGCCCAGAGGCCTTTGGAGCGGGCGCTAGCGGGCGCGGGCGCAAGGCGGGCGCCCGACCAGGCGTGAGCCGAGGAGGAGGAGGTAGGCAAGGCCAAGACGCTGGCGCGGCGGCTTGACCAAGGGCCTTGGAGGCAGCGAGCCGCAGAGCAAAGACGGCGAAGCCGGGAGGCAGTAGCAAAGCGAGCAGCAAGGCGCAAGGCAAGCAGAGAGGCGCGGTGGTGCGTGGCGCGTGGCGGCGGCGAGGCGTCGGGCGAGGGCGGCGGCGCTTGTCACGCCCGGCGCGACGGCGGCAGCTGTGGCGCTTGGGGCGAAGCGGCGAAGGGGCATGGGGGTGGCGCGTTAAGCGCGTGTGGGCGCGCGTCTGAGTGCGTCGGGAGCGACGGGCGACACGGGAGAGGAGGAGGAAAGGCGGCGGCTCACGGTGGGAGTAGGGTCTAGGGAGCGTGCTCGGTGGAGGTCGGGAGGACGACGGGACGAAGCGGCGGAGAGGAGCGTCCGGCGAGGTGGCGGCGTCTGGCGGCGTCGCTGACGAGGCGGGGTGCTCTGGCGTAAAGCGGCGAGCCGGAGGCGAAGCGGCGCGATGGCGCGGCGCGGAGGAGGAAGCAGAGGCGGCCGGGAGGAGGTGGACGGGCGGCGTCGGCGGCGGCGCCGTTCTCCCGATCTAGATCAAGCGGGAGCGGGGCGAGGGGGGAGAGTGGGGCGTCGGGGTGTGGTTAGGGTTTGGGGGTTAAGGAGTGGGCGGGTGGGCCTTTGCCCGATTGGGCGATGGGTTGGCCCAGAGGGTTGTGGCTCTCTTGGGCCGAGCCAGATGGGGGTTTGCTTTTTTTTTTGTTAGTTTGTTTTCTGTTTTTTGTAATTTCTTTCATTTATTTATTTTCTGTTTTATTTCATTTTAAATCATTTAGGCATTTTATCAAAATGGGTTTGTTGCACCATAATTAACTTTGCAATATTTGGCAACCCCTAACATTTTTGTTTTAATTTTTGAAAACTTTTGTTGTTTGCCAAATTTTGAATTTGAATTTGCAATGACTTTGAACTACCACTTGATTAGCAATAACTTTCTCGATGACATGGCATCATTAGAAGAGTTTCTTGTAGCCTAATTATCGAGGCGTTACAAATCTCCTCCACTACAAGAAATCTCGCCCCGAGATTTAGGAGGTAGAAGGAAGCAGTCTGGGGTATTCTTGTGCAGACGATCCTCGCGTTCCCAAGTGGCTTCATCTTGTAATGGTGCGACCCTTTGGACTTTGAGGAACTTGATCGCTTTACGGCGTGCGGCGTTCAGCTTGGTCGAGAATGCGGACGGATGCTCTTTATAGGAGAGATCTGTTGCAATTCGAGCACTTCATGATCCTCCTCGGATTGGGTCCTTGAAGCAACGGCGGAGCTGTGATACATGGAACACATCGTGAACTCCGAGAAAGGTTCGCGGAAGCTCCAGCTTGATATGCCACTTTTCCACGCCTTTCGAGAATAGTGAAAGGGCCAATATAGCGAGGAGCTAGCTTGCCCTTGATTCAAGCGGTGAGCACCCTTCATTGGTGTGACTCGAAGATAAGCCTTTTCGCCAAAGTTGATAGACCATGTCCTTATGTTTTCGGTCATAATTACTCTTTTGGCGTGGTCGAAAGCGGTCTTGAGATTCTCGCGAATGATGCGGACTTGTTCTTGGCATGTTGGATAATATCCGGACCAAGAGTGGGCGTTCCCGTTTCGACCAGTTCAGAGGGTTCGCACTTTCGTCCATATAACACTTGAAGGGGCCATCTTCAGACTAGCTTGATAGCTATTATTATAAGAGAACTCAGCATACGGGAGAGATTCCTCCCATTTCTTGCCGAAGGAAATAACACAAGCTCGAAGCATATCTTCGAGAACTTGGTTGACGCGTTCAACCTGCCCTTGCGATCGAGGATGATGAAAAGTCTTGAAAGATGATGAGTGCCCATAGCTTCTTGGAAACTTGACGGAATCTTGAAGTGAATAAGCTGCCACGGTCCGAACTGATTACCAATGGAATACCGTGAAGCGAGACAATTCTGGACATGTAGAGGTTTGCCAGCTGACTAGCAGTGATCGTTTCCTTGACAGCCAGAAAATGCGCAACTTTAGAAAGCGGTCAATGGCGACAAGAATATCATCATTACCTTTTGCGATTTGGGAAATCCGGTGGCGAAGTCCATTTCAACATGGTCCCATTTCCATTCAGGAATAGAGATAGGTTGCGAGTTCCGGCGAGGCCTTTGATGTTCTCGCTTTGATCTGACGGCAAGCGTCACACTCAAGCAACATAGCGAGCAATGTCTTGCTTCATGTTAGACCACGGAATCTCGGCGAATGTCTTGGTACATCTTTGTACTACCGGGATGGATACATAGAGGCGTATCATGAGCTTCTTTCATAACCTTTCGAGGCATATCCAGGTTTTCCCTCTTACTCGGAACTACTAGGCGACCCTTGAAGAATAAGGTGCCATCATCGACCTTGATGAAGAATGAGGGCTTTCCTTCTTTGAGTTCGCGTTTAATCTTGTGGACTTCATCGTCACATTTACGCATCCATTTGATGGTGTCCACAAGATCTGGTTTCATAACTGTGGTATTGAGAGAACCCTTGGGAACAACATGGAGGTTCATCTTGCGAAACTCCTTAGGAGGGGAGGCGCACCGGAGGAACAATATGGAGGTTCAGCTTTGAAATTCTTCAACAAGTGAGGCTGAACCTTGTGAATCTGGAGGTGGTTGCGAGAAGACTTGCGGCTCAAGGCATCGGCCATTACATTAGCCTTGCCTGGTGTATAGGAAATACCCACGTCAAAGTCTGCGACAATCTCCATCCATCTCTGCTGACGGAGGTTCAGGTCTGGCTGAGTAAATAGATACTTCAGACTTTGGTGGTCAGTGAAGATCTCGCAACGACTACCGAGAAGGTAATGTCGCCACTGCTTCAGTGCATGAATGACAGCAGCAAGCTCGAGGTCGTGAACTGGGTAGTTCTCTTCGTGAGGGCGCAATTGCCGAGAGGCATAAGCAATAACTGCGGTCTTGCATTAGGACACAGCCTAATCCTTGACGGAAGCGTCGCGATAAATGACGAAGTCCTTCTTAGTATCGGGAGGAGCTAATCTTTGGCGCAGAAGTCAACTTGTCTTTGAGTGCTGGAAACTTTCCCGACATTTATCATCCATTGGAACTTGACGCCCTTATGCAACAAAGTTAGTCGGTGCGGCAATCTTGGAGAAGTTCTCGGCGAATCGACGGCAATAGTGGCGAGACCGAGAAAACTTCGACTTGCTTGACATTCTTGGAGGAGTCAATCGAGAATAGCTTTGAACTCGTTCGGGGTTAACGGCAATACCATCCTTAGATATGACATGTCCAAGATAGGTTACTTCGGGAAGCCAGAATTCACACTTGGAGAACTTGGCATAGAGTTGATGCTCTCTAAGCTTTTCCAGAACAAGACGAAGATGTTCAGCATGTTCTTCTTCATTCTTGGAATATACAAGGATATCATCCAGATAAACCACGACGAACTTGTCGAGATAATCCATGAATATATAGTTCATCAGACGAGAGAAGGTGGCTGGGGCATTGGTTAATCCAAAAGACATAACGGTGTACTCGTATGAACCATAGCGAGTCACAAACGCGGTCTTCGGGATATCCTCTTCACGAACACGGATCTGGTGGTAACCCAACCTCAAGTCGAGTTTAGAGAACACCGACGAACCAGCTAGTTGATCATCTGAGATCATTGATCCGAGGAAGAGGATACTTATTCGAATGGTAGCTTGGTTTATAGGACGGTAGTCTTGGACCAATCGGTTTGTCCCATCTTTCTTCTTGACAAAGAGAGAAGGTGCTCCCCAAGGAGAGCAACTTGGGCGAATGAAGCCACTTCGAAGAGATTTATCGATTTCCTCCTTAAGCTCGAGGAGTTCATGCGGCGGCATCTTGTAAGGTCGCTTGGCTATAGGAGTGGTGCCTGGTTTCAAGTCGATGATGAATTCGACAGCTCTAGCAGGGGGAATCCCTGGAAGTTCTTCAGGAAAGACGTCGAGGAAGTCACGAACTACGGGAATGTTTTCAATGCCCTCGAGTGGTGCGGCGTTCAATGCATTCAATGCATAGAGTCTTGCCTCGGCATTTTGCACCAGGTGAGCTTGGTATGTAACTATTTCATCTGAAGGGTGTAGTAGATGGACGGTCTTAGTGGCGCAAACGATAGAAGCGATATCGCCTTTAACCAATTCATTCGAGAATGAGATCAATGCTCTGAGGACTTGATGCGATGGGAGAGACAAGGAATTCTAGTCCTTCGATTTCAACGGGGACGTCGTTGCAAATCATGGAGGTCCGACATTGGCCCGCAGGGGTGTGCACTAATAGAGAAGCGTTCATGTCTTCACTTTTAATGCCATGCAGGAATGCAAAATCTTCTGACATGAATGAATGCGATGCTCCTGTATCAAATAAAACGGATGCTGGTACTGAATTTACGAGGAGTGTACCCATCACGAGAGCAGAGCTGGTCTTGAGCTTCATTCAGATCAACGTGGTTGGCATGAACACGACCATAAGACTTGGCATTGTTGTTGCGGGGCTGGCTGTTTCCACGGCCAGCTGCTGGAAGGGCCAGTTGATTCTGGTTCTGGTTGCATTCCCTAGCACGGTGCCCTGGTTGACCACACTTGTAGCACAGACCATTATTGGGAGTGGGAACAGGTGCTCCGGGTGGTGGAGCTGGAAGCCTCGGCTGCCTAGTTGGAGCGATGGCGGGCGAGGTGCAGATAAGACCGCCTTTGGGGCAGGTGCATTTGGACGGTACATCTTTGTTGGGATCCATATCTTACAACCTGCGAGGACGGGCCCGAAGATGAGCCCGTGTCACGGTTGCACCTCTGAGAGCTCTGGTGTTCCTGCAGACCAGTCTCAACATTGATGGCCTTGTTCACCAAGGTGGAGAAATCGGCAAAGTCATGCACTAGAAGTGCGAGCTTGATGTCAGCTTGAAGGCCGTCACGGAACTTCTCCTGTCTACGTGCATCAGTTGCAATGTCTTCTTCAGCATAGCGGGACAAGTCCAGAAACTCCCGCTGATAAGCTTCCACAGTTTTGTTGCCCTGGGTGAGGTTACGGAACTCACGCTTCTTCCTGTCCATGATCCCTTGAGGAATGAAGCGGGCACGAAAGGCAGCTTGAAAGTCTGGCCAGGTGATGATTGTCCCAGCAGGCGGAGTACGCTGTGGCTGTCCCACCATTGAGCTGCGGGTCCCTTGTAAAGAAGGAAGCAAAGGTGACATAGCGGGCGGGGCTACTTCAGCAGACTCCATCTCATAGGTGATGTCACGGAGCGATCATCAACATCCGGTGGCTGAGTTGAGCTGCGGTACAGTTGGGTTGAGGCGTATGAAATCCTGCAGAGTCACTTGGGCTGGCTGCTTTCGTTCATATTGGGACGAGGAGGCGAGCCATCACATTCTCCATGAACTGGCGATTCATCTCAAGCTGTTGGATCATACCAGCCATGTACTCAGGTGGGGGTGGGAAGTTGTCGTCACGACCACGACCAGCTGGTCTAACCATCCTGCTAATATATAACAGGGGTAGTTCAGCATTGAGAATTTGCATAGACAAGAATCATTTATGATGAAACATGCATAATGAAAGGGGCACGACAGATACCACATAGTAGTCGGCACAACTTACAAAAGGGGTCGGACATAGAGTTCAGTACACAGAGTTCAGTACATAGACTAAGTCATCATAGGCGGCACGCAGGCTCGCGGCGAATGCAACTAATACTAATAAGTAAGACTACATCAGTCCTGTGGAGGTCTTTGTGGAGGTAGTCGTAGTCGACAACCGGTAGTGAGGCAACGGATAGTTCACGTCGGTGACACAGGGGCCGCGGATACTCGGTGTGGAACCCGGCGCTCAGTGGCGAAGAGGACCAAGTGCGGAGAGTAGCCTCCACCTTCGCCAACCGACACCGTCGGGCATCACGGTCTGGCTGGGTAGATCGCAGAACGCGGTAGCTGTCTAGATAGAACAAAGGGGTGCAACAGCGTCGAGCCACTGTAAAGGTGCCGACGAGTGGTGTACAACTTCGTGGCGAAGAGCTCGGTTAGCCGGTCCAACCCATCAAGCATGCGTAACCGGTCTCGATGGTGGAAGGGCTCTCGAGTGACAATGGAGTAGGCAGCGATGTAGTATCCCTCCGCACCAACATCGGATGCGATAGCAATGTGCCCTGAAAGGGAAGTGTCCAACGCTCGATACTCTCCACGAAGGCGTGTCGAGCAGCATACGCAGCATCGTGAACGCCATCTCGATGGTCACTCCCACACCATGAGCGGTGTGCAGCGGTAGTGGAGTTATACTCCGAGAGTAGAGGTGGACGATGGCACGGTACTGCTCTGGTTAAAGTCTGGTACTCCTCATAGGCGGTGTACTCGGGGTGCCGCCGATAACCCGATAGGTCATCATCTCAGCTAGCACAAAGAGTGATCCCGAGGCACCAATGGCGCCGTGTGGCGCACAACCTGCCTCGTGGGTTCCATCTGAAAACAAAGATGTTTCAAAGGAGTCAAATGACAATGTGGGTACTAATCAAAATACTATCCTCTGAATAACTATGGCTTATCCAACTTTGGGGTGAACGAGGTAACGGGATCCTAATGTTAGAGTTAGTAAATTCGTTTAACCCGAGTAGAAGAGAGTTGAGTCGAGTAAAGGTCGAGAAGTAAAAGATCCTAGTACCACCCAATGGCGGCGTGGGCCCGTAAGGCTCACAGCCAAGTTAGTAAAAGTTTTGTAGTGACTAGACTCGACTTCGCCAAGGAGTGTGGAAGGGGATTCTCACAGCAATCGGCTCGATACCAACTTCAGACGCCCGATTTAATCGTACACTAATCATGCACGCAAGCGTGCGATCAAGATCGAGGACTCACGGAAGATATCACAACACAACTCTAAAAGTAAAATAAGTCATACAAGCATCATAATACAAGCCGGGGGCCTCGAGGGCTCGAATACAAGTGCTCGATCATAGACGAGTCGTGGAAGCAACAATATCTGAGTACGGACATAAGTTAAACAAGTTTGCCTTAAGAAGGCTAGCACAAACTAGGATACAGATCGAAGAGGCGCAGGCCTCTGCAGGATCCTCCTAAACTACTCTGATGGTAAATCGCCGCCAGCCTTGCACGTAGTAGTAGGCACCTCCGGTGTAGTAGTCGCCATCGACGGTGGCGTCGCTCTGGGCTCCAACATCTGGTTGCGACAACCGTAAAGAAGGAAAGGGGAAAAAGGGGAGAAAGCAACCGTGAGTACTCATCCAAAGTACTACATAAGCAAGGAGCTACACTACATATGCATGTGTATATGTGTAAAAGGCCATATCGATGGGTGAATCTGCAGAATGCGAATAAGAGGGGATAGCTAATCACGTCAAGACTACGCTCGCAGCCTCCGTCTTGCAAACATGTAGAAGAGAGTAGATTGAAGTCCTCCAAGTAGCATCTCCAAGTAGCATCTCCAAGTAGCATCGCATAGCATAATCCTACCCGGCGATCCCCTCCTCGGCGCCCTGTTAGAGAGCGATCACCGGGTTGTATCTGGCACTTAGAAGGGTGTGTTTTATTAAGTATCCGGTTCTAGTTGTCATAAGGTCAAGGTACAACTCCGGGTCGTCCTTTTACCGAGGGACACGGCTATTCGAATAGATTAAACTTCCCTGCAGGGGTGCACCACATAACCCAACACGCTTGATCCCATTTGGCCGGACACACTTTCCTGGGTCATGCCCGGCCTCGGAAGATCAACACGTCGCAGCCCCACCTAGGCACAACAGAGAGGTCAACACGCCGGTCTAAACCTAAGCGCGCAGTGCAGGCCCATCGCCTCGAAAGCACACACACTGCGTTCTAGGGCGGCCGGAAGCGAACTAGCCCCTAATACAAGCGCAGCTTACGTTCCAATCCGTAGCGCGCTTCGTTCGCCGACGTCAAGAAGGCTTGGTGATACCACGACGTCGGGATACCCATAACTACTCCCACGTAGATGGTTAGTGCGTATAGACCAAATGGCGGACTCGGATCAAATACCAAGATCTCGTTAAGCGTGTTATTATGAATCAACCATGGACGCCGATCGAGGCAGCCCACCTCTCACCTAGGCGGTCTCAACCTGCCTGTCGCTCCGCCACAAAGATCCACACAGAGGGCCGTCGGGACAAAGGTCCTTTCAGCTAATGCGTGAATCACTCGCGGGTACCCTTGAGCGGACCCGACTTTAGTCACCATCTCAGTATAGTATGTATGTATGAATAGTATATACCGTGATCACCTCCCGAGTGATCACGGCCCAATAGTATAGCAAGGCGATGACAAGAATGTAGGGCCAATGATGATAAACTAGCATCTGTACTAAGCATTTAGGATTGCGGGTAAGGTATCAGCAGATGTAGCAACAATGTCGGGCTATGCATCGTAATAGGATTAACGGAAGCAATAACATGCTACACTACTCTAATGCAAGCAGTATAGAGGAGAATAGGCGATATCTGGTGATCAAGGGGGCTTGCCTGGTTGCTCGGCAAGAGAGAGGGTCGTCAACTCCGTAGTCGTCTTTGAAGCAGCTGTCGGCCTCGTAGTCTATCTGAGAGAAGAGGGGAAGAAACAATGAATACAATGCAAGCAGATGCATATCGATGCATGACAAGACAAATAACGATGCTAGGTGTGCCCAATCGCGGTAGTAGGTGATACCGACGAAGCGGGAAAACATCCAGGAAAGTATTCGGTGTTAGCGTTTTCGGACGGTGAACGAGGGGAAAGTTGCGTGTTGATTGTGCTAGGGGTGTGTGGCGGACGAGCGGGCTGCGTATCCGGGTTAAATCTCGTCGTTACGAGCAACTTTCATGTTGAAAATATTTTAATCCGAGTTACGGATTAAAAGATATGATTTTCTAAAAATTTATTAATTTAAGGATTTAATTAATTATTTAAATCCAACATTATCCAAAACGATGTATGTCGGCGTCATCATGACGTCAAGATGACGTCGGCGATCAGCAGGGCGTTGGTCGGGTCGATCGACGTGTGGGTCCAGTGGGACCCACCTATCATTCACTGTTTTAGATTAATTAGGGTTTAACTAATCTAATTATGGTTTAATTAAACTAATTAGTTTAATTAGGTTAATCTAATCATGATTAATTATCTTAATTAATTCCTTAATTAATTAATTAATTAATTATTATTTATTTTAATTATTTAGTCTTTAATCATTTATTATTTATTATTATTTATTTATTTATTTATTTATTTATTTTAATTCATTTTTCATTTTTTAATTCGTTCTCTGGGGCGTGGGGCCCCTTTGTCATAGACCCATAGGGGCGGGCCCCTCATGCCGATGCCCAGAGGCCCTTTGGAGCGGCGCATGGCGCGGGCGCAAGGGCGGGCGCCCGAGCAGGCGTGAGCAGGAGGAGGTCTTGGGCGCCTTGGCAAGACGCCGGCGCCGGCTGCCACCAAGGAGGCGAGCCACGGCGAGGCGGAGGCAAGACGGCGAGAGGGAGACCTTGTGAAGGCTTGTAGCAGCAAAAGCGGCAAAGCGGTGCAGAGAGGCATGGTGGTGCGTGGCGTGATGGCGAAGCGGCGTCGGCGAGGCGGCCGGCGCTGTCACGCTTCCGGGCGACGGGCGGCATGTGGCCTTGTGGGGCGAAGCGGGCGAGGGGCGGCTGTGGCTGCGTTAGCGCGTGTAAGCGCGCAAGGAGTCTGCGTCCGGGAGCAGGCGGCGGGCGACACGGGAGAGGAGGAGGAAAAGCGGCGGCTCACGGTGGGAGTAGGGTCTAGGGAGCGTGCTCGGTGGAGGTCGGGAGGACGACGGGACGGAGCGGCGGAGGAGAGCGATCCGGCGAGTGGCGGCGTCTGGCGGCGTCGTTGACGAGGCGGGTGCTCTGGCGTGAAGCGGCGAAGCCGGAGGCGGCGCGGCGGGCGGCGCTGGAGGAAGCAGAGGCGGCCGGGAGGAGGTGGTGGGCGGCGGCGAGGGGCGCCGTTCTCCCCGATCTAGATCGGGCGGGAGCGAGGGGGGCGCGCGGGGTGGGGAGAGTGGGGCGTCGGGGTGTGGTTAGGGTTTCGGGGGGGGTTAAGGGGAGTGGGGCGGCTGGGCCTTTGCCCAGTTGGGCCGGTGGGTTGGCCCAGGAGGGTTGTGGCTTTCTTGGGCGGAGCCAGATGGGGGTTTGCTTTTTTTTTTTGTTAGTTTGTTTTCTGTTTTTTTGTAATTTCTTTCATTTATTTATTTTCTGTTTTATTTCATTTTAAATCATTTAGGCATTTTATCAAAATGGGTTTGTTGCACCATAATTAACTTTGCAATATTTGGCAACCCCCGAACATTTTTGTTTTAATTTTTGAAAACTTTTGTTGTTTGCCAAATTTTGAATTTGAATTTGCAATGACTTTGAACTACCACTTGATTAGCAACAGTAACTCAGATGACATGGCATCATTAGAAGAGTTTTACTGTAGCCTAATTATCCGGGCGTTACAATGATGAACTTTATCTTCAACCCCTACACAAATGATTTCGTCTTGGTGTATCTCGATGATATTTTGGTCTTCTCCAAGAACAAGCAGGATCATGCCAAACATTTGCGATTGGTGCTCGACAAGCTCAGAGAACATCAATTCTATGCAAAGTTTTCCAAATGTGAGTTCTGGCTTGATGAAGTTCTTTATCTTGGTCATATCATCTCAGCCAAGGGCATCGCTGTTAATCCGAGAAGGTGTCTTCAATTGTGAATTGGGAACCTCCTCGAATGTCAAGCGACTCCATGATTTTCTCGGTCTTGCAAGCTATTGTCGAAGATTCGTTGAGAACTTCTCCAAGATTGCAAAGCCTCTTTCCAACCTCCTCCGAAGCATGTCAAGTATGTGCGGGCCTTTGAGTGTGATGTCGCTTTCAACACCCTCAAAGAGAAGCTAATTCTGACTCTGTCTTGACTCCTCTGATGAATCCAAGCCATTGAAGTTTTCGTGATGCTTCCTTGCAAGGTCTCGGTCTGTGTTAATGCAAGAGAAGAAGGTTGTGGCCTATACCTCTCGCTTGATTGAAGCCCAACGAAAAGAACTACCCCACTCACGATCTCGAGTTGGCGGCGATTGTCCATGCATTGATAACATGGAGACATCTCTTGTTGGGAAGGAAAGTGGACATATTCACCGATCACAAGAGTCTCAAGTATATCTTCACTCAACCAAACCTCAACCTCAGGCAAACTCGATGGGTCGAAATGATTCAAGAGTACAATCCAAGTATTGAATATACTCCTGGCAAGGCGAATGTGATTGCAGATGCTTTGAGCAGAAAGGCTTATTGCAACAGCTTAATTCTCAAGCCCTTCCAACCGGATCTTTGTGAAGCTTTCCGCAAGCTGAATCTTCAAGTTGTTCCTCAAGGATTTCTTATCAACCTCATAGTCTCTCCTACTTTGGAAGATCAAATTCGTGAGGCTCAACTTCTGGATACCATGGTGAAGAAGGTGAAACGTGGTATTGACAAGGGCATTTCCAAATACAAGTGCTATCGTTTGGATGACAAAGGCACTCTTTTCTTCGAGGATCGTATTGTGGTTCCTAAAGGCGATCTGAGAAAAGTCATCATGAATGAGGCACACAATTCCCTCCTATCCATTCATCCTGGAAGTACGAAGATGTACCATGACCTCAAGCGATCGTATTGGTGGACTCGAATGAAGCGAAATTGCTCAATTCGTGAATGAATGTGATGTCTGCAGAAGGGTGAAAGCAGAACACCAAAGACCAGCTGGTCTCCTCCAACCTCTTGCTATTCCAGAATGGAAGTTTGATCATATCGAGATGGACTTCGTGACTGGATTTCCTAAGTCCAAGCGTGGAAATGATGCTATCTTCGTTGTCATTGACAAGCTTACTAAAGTGGCTCATTTTCTTCTGTCAAAGAATCTATCACAGCAGCTCGGTGGCGAGCTATACACCTCGAAATTGTCTCCTTGCACGGTATTCGCAATTGATCTCTTGAGACCGTGGAAGCATCTTCACTTCTAAGTTCGGGATTCTTTTGAAGGCCATGGGCACCAAACATTCGTTTCAAAGACAGCTTTTCATCCTCAAACTAGTGGCCAAGTCGGCGAGTCAATCAAATCCTTGAAGATATGCTCGGGGCTTGTGTCATCTCTTTGGCATGAAGTGGGAAGAGTGTCTCCCATATGCCGAGTTCTCCTACAACAACAGCTTCCAAGCAAGTTCGGGCAAGGCCCCATTCGAAATTCAGTATGGCGAAAGTGCGTACTCCTCTCAATTGGTCCGAGGCAGGTGAACGCCAACTTCTTGGCAACGACTTGATCACGAAGCGAAGAAATGTGCAAAGTCATTCGTGAGAATCTCAAAGCCGCATAATCGCGCGGAAGGGCTATTATGATGACAAGCACCGTGATGTGGCTTTTGAAATCGGAGACCATGTCTACCTCCGCGTCTCCAATGAAAGGTACTCGCCGCCCGGTATCAAAGGGAAGCTTGCCCCTAGATACGTGGGTCCTTTCAAGATCATTGGCAAAAGAGGCGATCTCGCCTATCAACTTGAGCTTCCATCCAACTTTGCAAACGTGCACGATGTGTTTCACGTGTCACAGCTCGCAAGTGCTTCAAGATTCTGGCGCACTATCAACTTTGAAGAGATTGACCTCCAAGAAGATCTCTCTTATCATGAGCACCCGTTGCTATTCTTGAAGAAAGCAGAGCGCAAGACTCGCAACAAGTCAATCAAATTCACGAAAGTAAAGTGGTCACACCATTCCGACCGAGGAGCCACCGGGAGCGCGAGGATCACCTCCGTTCGAATATCCGGAGTTCTTTCAGTCCTAGATCTCGGGACGAGATCCTCTTGTAGTGGTGGAGTGTTGTAACACCCCGGATGTATCTTTCCATATTTGTAACTTCTACTCTTGCCATTTTCGGATATGTGCTATGATATTCCCTCCGTGGTTGGGTTTGTTTTCATTTTGCATTTTGTCCATGTCATGCATCTCATATCATGTCATCATGTGCATCTCATTTGCATACGTGTTCGTCTCATGATTCCGAGCATATTCCCCGTTGTCCGTTTTGCAATCCGGCACTCCTATGTTCCCCGGCGCACCCCTCTTGTCCTTTTTCCGTGTGCGGGTGTTGAACATTCTCGGAATGGACCGAGCCTTGCCAAGTGGCCCTGGTATAGCACCGTAGACCACTGTCAAGTTTCGGGTCATTTGGAGTTCGTTTGGTACTCAACGGTTAACAGCGCTCTCGCAAAGGCCTCTTTTGAGTTGCAGCCCAACAACCCTCCAAAACAGCCCAATAACCCATCTAAGTCACTTCCATGCCCTCGGTCGTTCGATCACGATCGTGGGGTAAAACTACACCCCATTTGGACTCTCCTAGCTCCTCTATGCCTATTTAAAGACCCTCCCCGAAATTCGGATGAAACCCTAGCCCTCTTCTCTCCATGCGGACACGTCCGCCGGGCGCAGACACGTCGCCCGCGCCGCCGGGCGAATCTGCGCTTCGCCACGTGGCGCCGCCCAGCATCGCGCCGCCGCAGCCCGCCGCCCCGCCGCCCGGCCCTGGCATCGCCCTGCCGCCCCGCCGGATCTGCTGCCGCCGCCACGCCGCCGTCCGCCGCCCGCCGCATGCCTGCCGCCCTGCCGCCGCCGCCGCCCGCCGCCGCGCCGCCGCTGCCCGCTGCGCGCCGCCGCCGCCTGCCGCGCCTGCCGCCACGCTACCTCCCACGCCCAAGGCCTGCCCGCCATCTGCCACACACTGCCACACATGCATGGCATGCTGCGCCCACGCCGCTGCCATGCGCCTGCCGCTGCTGCCGCCGCCGCCGTCTGCCCGCCGTCGCCGGCCACCATCATCGCCCGCCCGGCAACACCTCCTCCGCGAGCCCGACCTCGGATCCGCCCGATCCAGATCTGGAGAAGACCTAGGTTGACTTCTTTTCCTCCAAATTCGTCTAAGTATTTTATCGTGGTAAAATTTCGTGCATTTTTCATAGCATCACATCTCCGCAACCGTGGCTCCGTTTTGGGCGTATAATATGTCAAATTGTTCGTCTCGAAGAGTACATCATTTCATTCCATTGCATCATTTGCATTTGAGCTCATCTTGATGCCCGAAATGCTGTTGGAAGATAGCTTCAGATCGTTAGTTTCAGAATTTTATCAGTTCGAGCTCTTTTGTCATTTTTGCCATGAATTATGTGTGCACCCTATGAATTTGAGTCCTACATGTGAGTTGAACATTGCCATGCCATCTTTCCAGGGGTATTTTCCATGTATTTTTGTGAGCTATGAGTTGACTAGAACAAGCATGCAAAGTAGGGATGATGATGTTGCTGATTTCAGGAACTTAGTGAATTCACTAAGTCTTGTCCTGCTGATAATTTTATGCCATATGTTCATGTTGTTTCAGAGAGATCTATGCCCTTTTTGAGCATGATCAGTAAGGGTGTTTTGAGCATATGGATGTTCTCTATCCATCCATGCCTTTGTTGGCATTTATGGAGTAGTCTAGCATGTCATTTTCGTGCTCTACTTTTGCTTGAAATTGTTTCCTGGCAGACTGTTTGCATTAGATTCAATTTTCACGAGGTCGGTGTAGTTGATCCGTGTATGCTATGGTGTTGTTCTTGCCATGTATAGCTCCTATGCCATGTCTTCTTGCTGGGTGTATGCTTAGTTTATCATGAGATGCTCTGTAGTGAGTGCATCGAGCTCACGAACATGCCATGTTGAATCTGTTTTTGCCATGTCCTGATATTTCACTAAGTCTGAAATCTGTTATAAAACTTGCAATGTTTACATGGGTGCCATCATTTCTTAAGGTCCTTTTTGGCTTATGGTCAGTAAGGGACTATTGAAATATGCTTTGAGTAGAATCATGTCATGCCTTGCTTTGCTATTATAAGTTCCTGTAGCATGTTGTTTGCTTGCTCTAAACATGCCTTCCTGACGTTAATTCCTGCCATGTTAGTATTTTCACTAAGTCTGTGAACCTGATATTTTGAGCACTTTCACCTTGCTTGTTTGAACATGTTATGATGTGATTTAGCCGTAGCTCAGTGTTCCTCTTTTGTTAAGCATCTCCTGTAGTTTGCTGCCATATGCTTTGTTTTTATGTTGGGGTGCTGTAGCATAGTTTCGTGTTGCGTGCTAAGTAGTATCGGGCTGTTAAACGCAGATTTGCGTCATTCTTGTTTTGCTTGCCATTTGCAAACCGTGCATCCGATTCCGGTGATCTTTATATCGATTTCAACCGAAATCATCTCATCTTTCCAGCGGCATACTTGGTTTGCCAAGTTGATGCCCGGATCATCATTTTCCTTCCGGAGCATACATATGCATAGCATGTCACATCTCGCATAGCATGTCATGTTTTGCATCATATTGCTTGTGCATATGTTCCTTGTTTGATTGTGGTTCCGTTGCTTGTGTTCTTGCTTTGGGTAGAGGCGGGAGACGAGTACGTGAACGAGGAGCCTGTTGAGAACGCCTACGAGGATCCAGCCTTCGACAACTCTGAGAACCTTACAGGCAAGATGACCATACCTTCGATATCACTTCTATCTTTGCTTGCTAGATGCTCGCTCTTTTGCTATGCCTATGCTGCGATACCTACCACTTGCTATATCATGCCACCCATATTGCCACGTCAACCTCTAACCACCCATGTCCTAGCAAACCGTTGATTGGCTATGTTACCGCTTTGCTCAGCCCCTCTTATAGCGTTGTTAGTTGCAGGTGAAGATGAAGTTTGTTCCTTGTTGGAACACGGATATTTTGGGTTATCACAATATCTATTGTTTTAATTAATGCATCTATATACTTGGTAAAGAGTGGAAGGCTCGGCCTTATGCCCGGTGTTTTGTTCCACTCTTGCCACCCTAGTTTCCGTCATACCGGTGTTATGTTCCTTGATTTTGCGTTCCTTACGCGGTCGGGTGATTTATGGGACCCCTAGACAGTTCGCTTTGAATAAAACTCCTCCAAAGAAGGCCCAACCTTGGTTTTACCATTTGCCACCTATACCCTTTTTCCCTTGGGTTTCGCGAGCCCGAGGGTCATCTTTATTTTAGCCCCGGCCGGTGCTCCTTCGAGTGTTGGTCCGAATCGAGTAGATCGGGGCCCCTTGGGGAAACTCGAGGTCTGGTTTTACTCAGAGGATGTCTCATCCGGTGTGCCCGAGAACGAGATATGTGCAGCTCCTATCGGGATTTGTCGGCACAGTGGGAGGTCTTGCTGGTTTAGTTTTACCATTGTCGAAATGTCTTGATGTACCGGGATACCGAGTCTGATCGGAGTGTCTTGGGTGAAGGTTTATTCCTTCGATGACCGTGAGAGCTTGTTATGGGCTAAGTTGGGACACCCCTGCAGGGTATAATCTTTCGAAAGCCGTGCCCGCGGTTATGGGGCAGATGGGAATTTGTTAATGTCCGGTTGTAGAAAACCCGAAGTTGACTTTAACTAAAATACATCAACCGTGTATGTAACCGTGATGGTCTCTTCTCGGCTGAGTCCGGAAGTGAACACGGTGTTGGAGTTATGCTTGACGTAAGTAGTCGGGATCACTTCTTGATCGCTACTAGTTTCACGACCGCCGCCTTGCTTCTCTTCTCGCTCTCTTTTGCGATGTAGCCACCATATATGCTAGTAAACTGCAGCAGCTCCTCCTTTTGACACCAGCCTTCCCTTAAGCTTAAATAGTCTTGATCTCGCTGGTGTGAGATTGCTGAGTCCCCGTGGCTCATGATTCTACCAAAACAGATGCGGTACGGTGATGCCAAATGCAGATGGCGAACCGAGCTGAAGTGGGAATATGATGAGGCCCTTGGTCGATACTACGTTTCTTTTCCGGACGATTAGTAGTGGAGCCCAGTTGAGGCGATCGGGGATCTGCGTCGCATGTGGGGTTGTTCTTCTTTTATTTTGGTTCCGTGGCGGACCTTGATTGTATCTGGATGATGTAATGCTTTATTCATGTAATTGTGTGAAGTGGCGATCGTAAGCCAACTATGTACCTTTTCCTTATGTATTACATGGATTGTGCGAAGATTACCTCACTTGCGACATTGCTTTCAATGCGGTTATGCCTCTAAGTCGTGCTTCGACACGTGGGAGATATAGCCGCATCGAGGGCGTTACAATATTGCTATGTGTATCTGTTAAATACTAAAGATGAGGCTCTACACTACTTCAAAATCTATAAGGCAGAAGTTGAGAATCAACTTGAAAAGAAAATTAAACGAGTCCGGTCAGATCGTGGTGGAGAGTACTTCTCGAAAGAGTTTGATGCTTTTTGTGCGGAACACGGTATTATTCATGAGAGGACGCCTCCCTACTCACCCAGTCAAATGGGGTTGCCGAGCGGAAAAACCGTACTCTAACCGATTTGGTTAACGCCATGTTAGATACGTCGGGTTTATCAAGGCATGGTGGGGAGGCTATAATGACATCATGTCATGTCCTGAATAAAGTTCCGACAAAGGATAACGAGATCACTCCTTATGAGAAGTGGACCAAGAGAAGGACAACACTCGCATTTACGTGCTTGGGGCTGCTTGGCTAAAGTTAATGTGCCAATCCCCAAAAAGCGTAAGCTTGGACCAAAGCGTGGATTTGTGTTAATTTGGGCTACGCTATGAATAGTGTTGGCTATAGATTTCTAGTAGTGAAATCTGAGGTATCTGACATGAAGGTCGGTACAATTATGGAGTCTAAAGATGCTACATTCTTTGAGGATATTTTCCCCATGAGAGATGTGCAAAGCACTTCTAGACAGGAATCTGAGGAGACTCCTGAACCTGCCATTCCGATGGAATATTATAATCAAACACATGATGAAAATCCTGAGGAGGATAATGAGGAATCCCTTGGTAGGGGTAAGAGACAAAGGACTGTAAAGTCCTTTGGTGATGATTTCTTCATATACCTCGTGGAGGATAATCCCACTTCTATTTGAAGCGTATGCATCTCCGTGTGACTCATGGAAGGATGCGGTCCGAAGCGAGATGGATTCCATCATGGCTAACGGGACTTGGGAGCTTCTTGAGCGTCCTTATGGTTGCAAACCATTGGGATGCAAGTGGGTGTTCAAGAAGAAGCTTAGGCCCGATGGTGCGATAGAAAAGTACAAGGCTAGGCTTGTGGCCAAGGGCTACGCCCGAAAGAAGAAGAAGATTTCTTGACACTTATTCACTGTGGCGGGCCGACCACCATTCGAGTATTACTCTCGTTGGCGGCCTCGCATGGTCTTCTCATTCATCGATGGATGTTAAGACGGCTTTCCTGAACGGAGAGCTAAAGGAGGAAATCTATATGCAACAGCCTGACGGCTTTGTGATGGATGGTCAGGAAGGAAAGGTGTGTAAGTTGGTGAAATCTTTGTATGGCCTGAGACAAGCGCCTAAGCAATGGCATGACAAGTTTAATGAAACATTAACATCTGTTGGCTTTGTTGTTAATGAGGCCGACAAATGTGTATACTATCGCTATGGTGGGGGCGAAGGAGTGATATTGTGTTTGTATGTTGATGACATACTGATATTTGGAACTAATCTCAAGTTGATCGAGGAGGTTAAGTCTTTCCTGTCTCAGAACTTTGAGATGAAGGACCTTGGAGTGGCTGATGTTATCTTGAACATCAAGCTATTGAGAGATGATGAGGGTGGGATTACACTACGCAATCCCATTATGTTGAGAAGGTGTTGAGTCGTTTTGGATATTGGACTGCAAACCATCTCAAACACCATATGATTCTAGTGTCTTGATTCGAAAGTCAAAAGGCACAGCTATAGATCAATTGAGATACTCTCGCATTGTTGGTTCACTCCAAGTATCTAGCGAGCTTAACGAGGCTCGACATCGCATTTGCTATTAGCAATCGAGCCGTTTGTTTCAAACCGGTGATGTACATGGCGTGCTCTTGAGAGAGTTATGCGCTATCCGAAAGGTACTATGAACTATGGACTTCACTATATCGGATACAGCCGGTGCTTGAAGGGTATAGTGATGCGAATTGGATCTCGATCTTGATGAGATGAAGGCCACAACGGGTATATTTTTACTCTTGGAGGTGGTGCTTTGTTTCTCGAAGTCTTGCAAGCAAACGATCTTAACAAGATCGACAATGGAAGCAGAATTAACAACATTAGACACATCGGGTGGCGGCGAATGGCCGAGATCTGTTGATGGACTTGCGATGGTTGAAAAGCGGTTCGGCCATCCTTATGATTTGTGACAATCAAGCAGTTATTGTCAAGGTGAAGAGTTCAAAGGACAACATGAAGTCCAACAAACACATAAGAATGAGATTGAAAGCTGTCGAAAATTGAGAAACTCCGGAGTGATAGCATTGGATTATATCCAAACGGCTAAGAATCGCAGATCCCTTCACTAAAGGGCTATCACGTGTTGTGATAGATAGCGCATCAAGGAGATGGGTATGAGACCCACATGAGTTGCCATGGTAGTAACCCAACCTATGTGATCGGAGATCCCGTGAAGTAGGACACAGGAAAACAAGCCGGTGGAACCGAGGAGAGTAATTTTACTAACCCACTCCTTTGGAGATGCAATACTCTCAAAACTGTATGGAAGGATGACTACTGTCTTAATTTGTTCCAAGGCTTATATGCATAAGCAAGATGCTATCCTACTGAGCGATCTTTGGAGGAACACACCTATATGAGCCCGATTGCTGGTCACAGTCTATGAGATTGGGGTGATCTCTAGCAAGCTCATGAATAGGCCAGAGTGTGACTAATATGCTCCACCCGAGGGGTCGGCCTTGGCAGCCTCGTGTCGTTGAGACTTGTGGTGAAACTTCTTGACGTAAAACCGACAATTCAAGGCATAGTCCATTGTTCAGGTTGTTAAGGAGTGTAACTACTTGGTCTAGGTGGAGCTCAACCTTAATCGGTCTCCTTTGAGATCTTTGGTATATCAAAAGCAGTGTTTGGAACAAAGGACAAACCGGGCCCCTAAGATCTGGTGGGGATTGTTGAAATATGAGATGGGCCTAGAACCCATATGACAATTTCAGATTTAATCTCTAAGGGCCCATGTAGGTGGCATGACAAGGTGGTGGGAAGTTTAGTCCCACCTTGGAAGTGGAAGGAGAGTTGGAGTGGTTTATAAGGGACTCTCTCCCTCATGCTATTGGAGCTTGAGAAGAGATGAGGCCCTCGCGCACTCCTCCTCCTCCGCTCGCCTCGCCACGCCATGCCTCGTCACGACGCGCCGCGGGTTGCGGGATTGAGCCGAGCTGAGCTCACTCCTATGCGCTTCTTTTTTGCCGGTCAGGAACGGAGAGTTTTTGACAGGTGGGGCCACGATCTGAGACGTCGGATCGTGGGCTACCGACTGGGCGTGGGTTCAGCCCACGTCTCCTCCTGTGCCGCACATATATATGTGGGCGCCGCCAACCCTAGCCGCCACGAAAGTAACGCATCTCCGCCTCCACGCCCACGTCGTTCCTCTGCTGCTGCTGCCGCCGGCGCTCCGTCCGTTCACGCGACACGGTTGGCGGGAGAGCAGCCTCGAAACCACGCCTCTCCGGATCTGTGCGGGGAGGGCGATTAGGTTTTTGGTAGCGACTACGCGATCGCCGCTTCGCTCATCTACGTCCGCATCACCTTCATCATCACCATGTCGACCGACACCGACCGCAAGCCGCCGAGAAAGCCGAGGCCGACAAGAAGGCCGCCGAGGATGCCGCTGGTCTTCATCGCCACCGCCACCGCGTGGCCAATTGGAGGGTATACATCGCTTATCCCTCTCGTGTTTCTTTCCGTTGTAGCAGTACTAGCGGTATGCGTAGATGTTTCTACTATATGCGTAGTACATGCTCTGTTAGATCATAATCAGTATGTTATCAATGCTGTCCATGTCATGCTCATGATTTATTCATGGATTAATTTAATCGAAAAACTGCCTATTTTCTCATCATGTTCATGGGTGGAAATAAACCTCAAAGAGCAGAGGAGCATAAGGCTCACTAAGCGTGCACAGGAAGGCCCCCGAATGGCAAGAAACATAAAGCTAATGCAGTACTACCTGAAAAAGAAATGTAGATAACCCGGAAGGGGTGGAACATGCAGACTACAACAAGGACATGCAGCTACAGAACCATGCGGGGGGAGTACATGGCAGAGAAACATAACAGACCAAGCAAGAGACAGCCTAGGCCTACACATCTTGAACATAGCCGTCGCCCACAAAGGAAACAGAAGAGATGTCGATCAGGAATGACCTCGCAGCCCCAATGGCAGCGGCAGCATCATCCTGAGCTAGGGCATGGGAAAGGATGGCATCAACGTTCAGATCGCAACATTTAGCCAGCTGCTTGAGCTTGCCCCTAGTCAGAGGCCTCGGGGTGGCGGAGAGGGGGAGCTCCAGGAGGTCAGCAACCGCTGGAACCTTGGACTTCTTGCGACGGCCGCCAGGAGAAGCAGAACGCCGCCCCGAAGCAAAACCAGAGCTGGAAGAGGAGCCCGCAGCCCTGGCCTTCCTCTTGGACGCCCGCTTGACGGATCCAACCCGCTCCCCATCGTACAGCCTCAGAATCCTAGCGCTGCGGCGCGGAGAAGGGGGGAGCGCGGCAGCCGACCGGCTTGGCCCGGCACCCCACGCGCCATCCTGCACCGGCGGCAGCAGGTTGGAGGAGGCCATAGCCAGAGCGCGACCAGCGAAGGGTGAAACATAAGGATTCACTGTCAACTTTGTGTAGAGCGGTATTACCTCGCGTACAGAGCAGATTCCACATGGGATAGCGGGCAAGTGAATTCTGTCTTAGCAGAAGCTTTATTAAAATACAAACAACCTGGCAAAATACAATTTGTCAACAGTGTATCAATCACTCATGTACATAACGAGCACACACAAACCCCAGTTCAGCACTCGCAATGTAAAAAGTAAAACAAGGTGTCACTCATGTACATAACGAGCACACACAAAGCCCAGCTCAGCACTCGCAACGTAAAAAGTAAAAAAAAAAAAGGCGAGTTCACCGGTCGCTGGACAAATAAGTACTCCCTCTGTTCCAAATTACTTGTCGCAGAAACGTATGTATCTAGAACTAAAATACATCTAGATACATCCATACCTATGACAAGTAACAGTTAGTGCGCCTCATCTACTGCAAGCGGCACGCTCTTCACCTGCATGAATAAAAGAGACGCCGATCAGAAGTGCATCTTTTTCAAACAAATATGATTCTCTGTTCTCCCTCTATCTCAAGACGAAAAAAGAAGAACATCTCGAGAAGAGAAGAGAATAGAGAAGTGCGATTTCCACTATGCAAGTCAACTACTACTACTCGCTCCGTCCCAAAATACTCGTCTGAGAGATGGATAAAATTGGATGTATCTATAACTAAAATACGTTTAGATACATCCATTTCTCCGACAAGTATTTCCGGACGGAGGGAGTATTATCTAGTAGTGGTCATGTTTCAAACACAATTCATCTAGAAACTGCTGTATTGCTGTGAGCAACTAGCGCCACGAGGCTGAGAGGCTACTGCGTACCAGCTCACGTAGCTTCAGTATGTAAAACATCTCAAGGTAACGCCTAGTCTCCCGCCTCTCGAGCTTCGAAACGTACTTCCAAAAGCCATAAACCCCAGCCAGTGTCATCAACCTCTCGGAGTAAATCTTCCATGTATACCTAGACACCAAGGAGAAAACAAATATCACACAAGCAACCATGGAAAAACACCAGGTAGGCAGGCACCTGCCCAAAACAGGATTGACTGGTACTAACTTCTCGTAAATACGCTGGAGGCCTCTGTCAGATATCTTAACCCAATGATTGGGGTCCTGTTTGCATTTTTCAAAGAAGTCAGCCATCAATGTGGCAGCCTGATCAGGATGGTAAGGATCAATGTGGAAACCAGAGATCCCGTGCTCTATAATCTCGGCAGGCCCTCCATGGAGTGTTGCAAAAGTAGGGAGTCCGCAGGTCATGGCTTCCACAACAGTGAGACCAAATGCTTCATACAAAGCTGGCTGTAGCGAAGATCAATTAATATAGTCAGTATGTAAAGCTACTTGGTTAGGACCCACAAAACTTTTGCCTCTAGAACCACAAGTTACAACTTTGCAACCATACCTGCACAAAGGCACCATGAGTATCAGCAATGTAGCGATACAGCTCACCGTTGCGAGCCCTGTTCGTCTGGGCAGAGATCCAACGGAACTGCCCAAACAAGTTATATGTCTTGATAAGTTCATGCATCTTCTCTATCTCTGCGATCTCTTCTCTGTCCTTTGATTTCTTGACATCGTTGTAGCCAGCGACCACAACAAGGTTTACCAGCGACCTTAGCTTAGCGTTTTTACTATAAGCTTCCACTAGTCCTGTCATGTTTTTAACCCGGTCAAGTCTTGCCATGGAGAAGAGAATTGGTTTTGATCGGTCATCCAGATGTCCACTGCAAAGAACAGTAATTATCATCAGAAAGACGCACGTGTCAACACTATTTGCAGGACCATACTACTAATATCACTAAAATTGTGCAGAAAGACATTATTCCCTCATTGATGGTAATGGTAACTGAAATCTACAAGAAGTGCAACCATATAATCTCTCGAAATACTATTGTGAACGACATCCAACAAGATGACAGAGAGTTCTCACATGTGTACATCGTTTTGCTCTGGGTCATAAATCAAGCTCTCAATTGAACCATGAAGGGCAGTGAGCCGCTTGTCCTTTTCAGTGAATGGAAAATATATAGACATGTCTGCTCCAGGAGATACTATGTTGAACTTTGGATCAAAAACATCAATCCCATGGACAACGCGGTACAGGCCAGGAAGAGTAAAAGCAGTATGGCTCTCGTACTGTCCAACTGTGTTTTTGCTGCATACCATGGACATGTAAGAATTAAGTACGAGTGTCTTGTCAATAATACCGATGTACGATCGAAACCAATGCAACAAGTCTAGATGTTACCCTGGTATTAAATAATTAATGAAACTGCATATAGTTTTCATGCATACTGATACTACATGTGAGCAGATTAGTTAACCAAGATGAAACGACAGACAAAAAAAAAATGGTCTGGCCAACAAGGCAGAATAGAAGAAACCTTCCAGCGATTTCTTGGTACGTGCTGGTGATTATGAAATCAGCATTGTTCATAGCGATTATATCAGCAGTAAACTGACAAGAGAAATGATACTTCTCATCGAATTTCTTCCAGTATATGTCTGAATCTGGATATTTGGTCTTTTCCAGTGCATGAGCAATATTACACTGCAAAGAATATTCTGACATAATCAGTAAAGAAAAAGTTTAAAACCTTGACTATAATTTAATAAGTCATACCTGAGTAATTCCCATCTTATAAGATAGCAATGATGCCACAAGATTTCCATCACTGTAGTTCCCAATTATGAAATCTGGGGTACCCTGTAATTCTGCAGCAATTTCACCAGCTGCATCCTATATTGCCACCATTTTGCCACAAATAAAAATACCCAATTGTACAATGATAGCAAGTGTCAGATGAGACTGAACACAAATTCATACTCAGAGGAAGTGTTCATGTAGAAATTATAACGAGGAAATTTATCCTTAAAAGTTGTGTTCCTTTCTACATAAGTAACTCTGCACCTTACCGTAGTTGTCTCATGTCCAATAATATATGGCATCATTCCAAACCATACACGTTTCATGATATATATCGCACAGATGCGATGTCTTCCTCGTGGGACTCTTTCAGGAAATAGGATAACAGTTCATGGCCATCTCAGCAATCGCTACAAGGGGAGAAGCATCACTGATACTTACCTCAGCAAATTTCTCCAGATAGGGCCACACGTCAAATCTTGAAATCCATTTCCTGAGTACTCCATTTTCATTTCTGAAGGGAACACGCAATATGAAAGTGTGCTGTGTTCCACTTATTCTCTCAAGCCGCTGATTACATGATGTCCCTTTTGAATCTGGTATTAGTCGAGTAACCTAAACCACATAACAGAAACAAATGATTAGCAGTGCTTCTCTGTCTGCAAGAGTCAGTAGAAAGTAGTACTTCCAAACTATACCAAATCTATATACCACATAACAGAAACACATGCTGATTTTTATCAAACGTTCTGAGAGGTAATTAACAGTGATCTGATGGCTTTATTTGCTGTGGACACTGCCTCTGTTTCAGCTGGATCATTACCCTCTTGCCGAAGAAACAAGATGAAGTACAAATTTAGTAACGTCACCCTATTTTCCTCTTAAATGCCAGTTTACAATATTCACCAAAGTGGACATTAATGGCTTCATTGCCATAGTCCATAATGTAATACGACCAACCCACACGATGATCCTGCCAGGCCGACACATCCAAGAAGGACTGGTGACCTTGCATGAAACCATTCATGAGGTTCATCAGAAAGGGGTATTCTTGAAGGTGGATTTTGGGAAGGCATATCATAGTCAAATGGCCTTTTCTTGAACAGACCTTCTGCATGAAGGATTCCACACCTGAGTGGCGTGGATTTGCTCAGTTCATTCACGGTGGGAGTGTTGGTATTGAAGTCAATGGCAACACTGACCATTAGCCCCAGAGCGGACAGGGTATGAGGCAAGGTGATCCTATGTCTGATTTTTTTAATACTGCCGCTGATATCTTGCCATCCTCATAGCACGGGCTAAGGAGGACACGGTCAGGTTGGCAGCCTCATCCCAAACTTGGTAGATAGTGGGGTGTCCATGTTTGGGTATATGGACCATACTACCGGCGACGGAGCTATGTACGACGCTGGGGGCTGTGGGGCCCCTAGCCTTGGACCAAAGTGTGAAGAAAATTTTCAGGGGAGGGCTCAGATGAGATCTTTTTGGCATTTTGCAACCCCACGAATTTTCTACCTAGCTCTGGCTATCTTCATGGAACATGATATGGAAAAAAAAAGATCAATATGAAAGTCAGTGAACTTGTGAACATTCTCTTTTTTTTTTTTTTGCTTTGGTCAAGCCAAAGAAGTCGAGGATCAATATAAACAATTGTTTGGTTGTGAAGCAGGGTCCTTCTTCTTCCAATATCTTGGCATACCCATTCATTATCACAAGCTCTTGAATAAGGAATGGAACTGAGTTTAGGATCGATTAGCAAAATAACAGTTGTTGGAAAGGCAAGCTTCTATCCTACATTGGACGACTTCTTCAAGTCAATATCGTATTCACAAGTTTACCAATTGCTTATGGAACCTCTACTGAGTTGCCCAATTGAGTGCAGAGAATGGGTTATTGCAAATCCATATTCTTCTCGCGAAGTGATGAGCATAAACAGATGTATCTGTTGCCAAGTGGAGTTTTAATCTTAGTCCTCCCGGGTTCTTCTTGGGGCAACTCCGAAGGCGGGAATGTATCTGGTGCACCGGCGCTTGTGGTGCAACCGGTGCACTGGACGCCGTAGCGCATTTTAAAATGCTTCAAAAAATCTAAAGCATTGAAACAACATCAATGTATGTTGTCGAAAAAATTCATATCAAAATTCGAAATATTGCACAAGATATAAAAATGAAAGTTTTGACATCAATGTGATAATGAGCCAAATCTAAAGCCCAACTGATGTTATGTACTATAAAGTGTTGAATTTGTTATTTTTGTATCTCAAGCAATGTTTTGAATTCTGATTTTAAATTTTGCGACAACATACACCGATGTTATGTGAATGTGCTAATTTTTTTCAAAAAAAAAATCAAACATTTGTAAATGCGCTACGGGCATCCGTAGCACCACAAGCACCGGTGCGCCAGATGCATTCCCCACCGGAGGCTCCCCCAGTTGCCGCCACCACCAGATCCGTCGCCGTGGTACAAAAGCAGACGGCGGCAGAGGGGCGATCTCCCCTTCCTCCATCCTCCCTGCCCGACATTCCATGGCTTCTCCGCTCCCTCGTCACCACGTCTCTCCTCGAGGTGGCCTTAGCGAAGGCGGCGGACGCTTTGTGTCATGGCGTCGGGCCTCTGGCCAACTCGATCCTGAAGCCCATCCTCGGGGTCATCTGCTGGTGAGGGTTGGGGCTTGAGGTTGCTCCCTCTTGCGCCGGTGACTGGCTGAGTCTGGCAGAAGTCGGTCGAGCTTGGCCCAAGGTGGTCCGAGGGGCAGCTGCGATGCCATGGCCACTGTGGTCAGGCAGGGCTGTGGAAGCCATGCCATGAACTGACAATGTACAGCTGGGTGTGCGATGATCCACAAGTACTGCGCCGGAGGCCGTGATCCCATAATCTACAGGTTTGTGGGCGGCAGCCATCTGCATCCCCACAAGGCGGTCCTCCGCTAGGACACACGGATGGCACCGTGGTTCTGCGCGCTGCTGGTGTGGATGACGCAGCAAAAGCTGGTGTATGGTGGTGTTTGATGCAGATTTGCCACGGCCTACCACTTGTAAGAACGGTCAGCCAAAGCGTCAGCCAAAGCGTCGTGAATTAGGATTTTGGCTTTGTCATTGACCTTCCTGCTCTGCTGGGATCATGGAAAGTGGAGGCAACGAACACATTATGACTTCGATTTGGTGGTGCTTCTCAAGAGACTCCAGGATGAAAACCCTAGTGCGTTGTACCTGATGATGATGGTGTTTTTGCGCTGTACCTTGCTGAATGCATTGCTTGGAGTTTGCTCGGACTTGACTTTAGGGTGAAAATTCACACTCTTGCCATCGGTGGCTAGATCCGGCAACAATGGGCGACGGCAGCGGTTATGCATCGTTTCCTTTTGGGAGGCGTTGCTTTGTGTTGTCATGAGATAGTTGGTACCGATGGTGGTTGCCGTATTGTGTCGATCGCTCCGGGTTTTTTTTCTTCCGCCTACTCATAGCTTGGCTTTGCTATTTGTAGGCATGATACTTTGTGTGTGTGTGTGTGTGTGTGGTGTGTGTGCACGTGCGTCGGTGTTGGTTCTCATGCAGATAACGTCTGTGTGCTCATTGTGTTTTGTATTCCCTTGGTGCTATATTATAAGTCAACAAAAACATGCTTTTTGTCAACAAAAAAAGTGGTGTATTATTGTAGACCAATACCAAGGGGTTGCTGGTAGAGGACCAAGGGGAAAAGAAATGCTTGCTAAACAAATGGTTCTTCAACTTATTAAATGTTGATGGGGTGTGGCAAGAGTTACTGCACAACAAAATCAAGTACTCCGAAACGCTTTTACAACATGCCATGAACCTACGGGCTCTTTTTTCTTGAAAGGCCATATGAGGGTCAAAGAGTTCCTCAACATGGGTAGTGGCACCACCATACCAACACGGGATAGCCCTCTCAGTGAGAAATATCCAATTATGTACAAATTTGTTCACAGAAAACACGTTTCGGTTGCCGATGTCATGGCCTTAGTGCCGTTAAATGTTTGTTCTGGGTAGACAGTCCTGGCCCCTCTAGTTCAGCGTTTAATGTTCTTATTTTGGGACGGAGGGAGTATAAGAGAACTCATTGTTCCCCTAAAAATCAAGATACTGTTTTGGTACGCATGCAGAGGTGTCATTTTAACAAAGGACAACCTAGTAAAATGCAATTGGAACGGCAGCATGAAGTTTTGCTATTGCATTTAGAGTCTTACAATTCAGCACTTATTATTCCTCAAATGTTGTTCTGCATGACTTCTGTGGATGACGGTGTTTCTGCCTTTTAATCACCCCCGCCTACTATTATTCCTGAACATGTTTGGGAATTGGTTACGTGAGGCTATTAGACAACTTAAAGCTCAAATTCAGTTAAAGAGCGTGTTTTATGTTTGGCAATATGGAATTTTCGTATTTGTTTTTTAAAAAAGAAACAAGTTTCTGATTTCCTTTAGGTTATTCATATGGCTACTCATCAGATCCGTACGTGGTGCTCACTTCAACGTGGGAAAGCGCAGACATCTTTGGAGTCCGGGTGCAGCCACTAAGATGTAGCACGAGGTATGTTTCAACCAGTTTAGATGGCGGTCTAGCGATAGCATGCATAAGTCTGACATGTAAACCCTATTGCAGTTGCTCTGGTCTTTAAAGAAAATTGTTGCGCTTTTTGTATGGATTGATACTTTGCGATAACATGGTTGCGTGCATCAATCGATGAGAGGCCCCGGGGCTCCCTCCTTTATCGAAAAAGGTTACCATAGATGTTATGACCGGCCAGGTCTATGGCCGACGTAGGCCCACTGGGCAGGCTTAGGCCCAAGTTATCTTAGGTTTATTTTCAGATTATGGTTATATATATAAGTTGTAAGACTATTTTGGGAATCAAGCAATAAGACTATTCTATTGCCCGGCTCCCAGAGGAGCCGGAACCCTAAACCCTAGCCGCCTCCTACTTGCGCCGCCGCCGCCAACCCGCAAGGACGGCGCCTCGCCGCCGGCCGCCGCGTTCCAGCCTCGCCCACCTCCTCCTTCCCTATAGCCTCGCCCAGCGGTAAAACCCTAGCTCTTAACACCTTGGTATCAGTACCCGGTTTCGACCATGTCTTCACCGCCACCAAACCCGCCACCACCACCGCCGCCGCTGCCCGTCAACTCCCCCACCACCGCTGCCACCAACTCCACCACCGCCGCCGCTTCTTCGCCGGGCGTCACGGCCTCGCTATCGGCGGGCGCCACGGCCTCACTGTCGGCGCCGATCTCCCCTGCACCCGACACCATGCCGGGCCAAGGCCAGCCGCCATCTCCCATCCAACACTCGCCGCCGTCGCCTCCCCCCGTGCCGCAGCAGTTTACGCCAGAGGCCATGGCCGGCGTGCTCAACGACCTGGTCGTCGCGTCGAGCATCCGCCTTACTTGGCTAGCTGTCACGGCCGCCCCGCAGCTCCATCCGGCCGTGGCGCGGCCAGCAACCATCGCCGTGGTACACCGTACTGCGGCCATCACCGGGCTATCCGCGCTCCCCTCGCCGGCGGCTTCGACGCCGCCGGCTACCTGATGGCCGCCGCCGACACTTGCGGCGCCGCCCGCGCCGCCAGCCGCCGCCCAAGGCCCGCGATGGCCGACTGGTCGCGTCGTGCCCCACCGCGTCGTCCTTCCGGCTGCAACCGTGCAGTGCCACCACCGCCCGCCTAGCCCTAGCTTGGGCCGTTTCGCCGAGCGGACTCGATCCAGAGGTCCGCTTCCATCTTCACCGTCTCCGCTTCAGTGGCTCCACGGACGCCCCTCCGCCGGCTTACCCGGAGGTTCGCCACCGTCGGGTTCCCAGTTGCAGCCCGAGGCGTCGGGCGCCACAGGGAACTACGCCGGCCTCCCCACCATGGACCGGGCGCCGTCATCAGCCCTCCGCACCGCCCGGCGATGGGCCATGGCGCGCCACACCAGCAGCCGCTCGGTTCGCGAAGACCGACCGCCACTTACGACGGTTCGGACGACCCGCTTAAGCTGGTTAAGCCGGGCAGACCAGATTCTTCCGGGCAACGACACCGGCGTCCGAAGGACTTGGCTCGCGCCCTACCACCTTCGGGTGCCGCCAGACTGGTACTACGCTCGAAAGCAGGATGAGGGCATGCCTCCCTCGATCGTTTGCGAGCTGTGTCTCTTCGTTTCGGACCACCACAGCGTGGCAGCCGCTTGTCCGAGCTGGGCCGCTTACCCTTCACCTCCACGGTCCAGGATTTCGCCGACCGCTTGCAGGCTCTGGCGTGTCATGCACCGGGGGTGACGGCACTCCAGCGGGCGGAGCTCTTCGTCGGGGGCCTTCTCGACCACATCCGCGTGGACGTCGAGATGAAGGGGCCCCAGGACCTACAGACGGCCATGTACTACGCTCGGGCGTTCGAGCAGCGCGCCCAGGCCTTGACACGACCAGCAGCACCTCGGGCGAGTGCCTCCACGACCACCGTCGATCGCGCCCACTTCTTCAGCCGTCTCACCGGCGACCACTCCAGCCGCGACGCGGCCCTTCCGGCGCCTTTCGCAGGCCGAGCAGCTCGAGCGCCGCCGCCTGGGGCTGGGGCTGTGCTTTAATTGTGATGCACCCTATGCCTCGGGCCATGTCTGCCCGCGCCTCTTCTACTTGGAGACCGTCGACGAGACGGAGGACGTTGTCACCGAGGAGGGACTCGGCGATCCAGCCGCCGAGGTCGCGCCGGCACCCGCACCCGCGTCGGCTACGGCCCTTGTCTCTCCCTTCACGCATTGGCCGGCATCCGCAATGAGCGGACTATGCTTATCCCGGTCACGATCCACGGCGAGACTCTGGTGGCTCTGTTGGACACGGGTTCTACACATAACTTCCTCCCGGAGTCAACTATGCGGCGACTTGCACTACAGCCCACGGGCGGGGAGCAGCTGCGCGTCACCGTTGCTAATGGTGACCGCCTCCGCTGCCATGGGCTCGCTCGAGACGTTCCCATTACTATCGGTGACGAGCCCTTCACCATCACTTGTGCCGGCATCGATTTGGGCTGCTTCGACTTCATCCTCGGCGTCGACTTTTTGCGGACTCTCGGCCCCATCCTTTGGGACTTCGACGACCTGACGATGACCTTCTGGTGCATGGGCCGCGATCCGGGGGGGGCGTTGAGGCACCCGGCGCCACCCCCACTCCGGCTTCGCGCGGCTACCACAGAGGCCGAGCATCCGGCGCTGGATCACCTCCTGCGGCAGACGGTGATCTTTTGAGGAACCGGGGCCTTCACGCCCGGGTCACGACCACCGTATTCATCTCTGCGGGCTCGGCTCTGTGGCGATACGGCCCTACCGTACCCTCGATTGCGAAGGACAAGTTCGAGCGGCAAGGCGCACTCATGCTTGCCGCGGGCATTATCCGGATATCGACATCACCCTTTACAGCACCGGTCCTCCTCGTTCGCAAGTCGGACGGCACTTGGCGCTTCTGCATCGACTACCGTGCCCTTAATGCTCTCACACTTAAGGATAAATTTCCTACCCCGGTGGTCGATGAACTCCTGGATGAGCTACATGGGGCGCGCTTCTTCACCATGCTGGACCTCCGGTCGGGGTATCATCAGGTGCGCATGCATCCCGACGACGTCGCCAAGACGGCGTTCCGGACTCATCACGGCCACTTTGAGTTCTTGGTGATGCCCTTTGGCCTCTCCAACGCCCCGGCGACATTCCAGGCCTTGATGAATGATGTCCTCCAGCCCTACTTACGTCGGTTTGTGCTCGTTTTCTTTGATGACATTCTTATCTACAGCGCCTCTTGGGCAGAGCACCTCCAGCATGTGGCCATCGTCTTCAACGAGCTTCGGGCGCATCATCTTCATCATAAGCGCTCGAAGTGCTCGTTCGGGACACCTTCAGTCGCTTACCTCGGCCACGTCATCTCGGCCGAGGGTGTGGCCATGGACGCCGACAAGGTGGCGGCCGTCGCCGCCTGGCCGATCCCGCAGTCTCCGCGGGCTCTTCGCGGGTTTCTTGGCCTTGCAGGGTACTACCGGAAGTTCATCCGGGAATTTGGCCTCATCGCCGCCCCGCTCACGCGCCTCCTTCGTCGCGACGCCTTCTCTTGGGATGAGGAGGCCACTTCAGCATTTGAGGCCCTCAAGGGGGCCCTTACGACGGGACCCGTACTACAGATGCCAGATTTCGACCTTCCCTTCACCGTCGACTACGACGCCCCGGTCTTGGGTTTGGTGCGGTCTGCATCGTAGGCGATGGACCCTCGCCTTCTTGGCCGTCCCTTTGCTGCACGCCATCTTAAGTTGGCGGCGTATGAGCGTGAGCTTATTGGGTTGGTGCAGGCAGTACGCCACTACAGATCACTACAGCCTCAAGTTCATGCTGGATCGGAGGCTCTCGACGGTCCCTCAGCACCAATGGATCAGTAAACTCTTTCACCGTCGAGTACCGGCCGGGTCGCCTTAACACCGTCGCCGACGCCCTGTCTCGGCGTGATGCCGATGTGGACGACGGCGCGGCGGAGGGGACAGCCTTCGCATCATCACGGGCCTCGTTCGCCTCTCGCCGACATCCGCCGCGCGATCGCGATCGCGCCGACGCCCTCCTCTTGCGGCAGCGGTGGCGGCGGCGAGCTGGAGGAGCTGTGGCGACTTCGCCGATGGCTCGCTTCTCCACGGGCGCCGCATCTTCGTTCCGGCGCACGACGATCTTCATCAGCAGGTGCTGCGTCTCGCCCATTCGGCAGGCCATGAGGGCGTGCAGAAGACGCTCCATCGCCTCCGCGCCGACTTCTACATTCCAGGTGATCGTGCCCTGGTCCGTGATTGGGTACGGTCTTGTGTGACGTGCCGCAAGCAACAAAACGGAGACACCGCGGCCGGTGGCATGCTTCACCCTTGGAGGTTCCATCTCGTGTTTGGGCGGACATCTCCATGGATTTCATCGAGGGCCTTCCCAAGGTGGGCGGCAAATCCGTCATTCTCACAGTGGTCGACCGCTTCTCCAAGTATGCTCATTTCATCGCCCTTGGCCATCCATATTCAGCGGCATCTGTCGCACGGGCCTTCTTCGATGGCATTGTCCGTCTCCACGGGTTTACTTCCTCGATCGTCAGTGATCGGGATCCTGTGTTCACGGGCCATATATGGCGCGACCTTTTCTGGATGGCGGGCGTGAAGCTCCGCCTGAGCACGGCCTTCCACCCTCAGACGGACGGCCAGTCTGAGATCGTTAACAAGGTGATTGCCATGTATTTGCGTTGTGTTACAGGGGATCGTCCTCGCGCATGGGTCGACTGGCTCTCGTGGGCGGAGTACTGCTACAACACCTCTTTTCACTCCGCCCTTCGTACTACGCCCTTTGAGGTGGTTTATGGTCGGCCGCCCCCGCCGATCTTGCCGGTGGATACGGCCTCCGCACGGACCGAGGCAGCTGGGGCTCTTCTGAGGAGCCGTGATGAGATGCTCGCGGAGGTACAACAACGACTTCTCCAGGCCCAGCAGTTGGCCAAACAATACTATGATGGCCACCATCGCGAGGCGGAGTTCGCGGTGGGCGATTGGGTCTGGCTGCGTCTACTTCACCGCTCTACGCAGTCGTTGGACCCAAGCGCGCGGAAGAAGCTTGGTCCTCGTTATGCCGCTCCCTTTGCTATCCTGGAACGCATTGGGAAAGTGGCGTACCGTCTTCAGCTTCCGGCCGGCGCGCACATTCATGATGTCTTCCATGTTGGGCTGCTCAAGCCATTCCGCGGTGACCCACCCGCGGCACCGCCGCCCCTTCCGCCGGCCTCGGACGGCGTCTCCTTCCTGCACCGGAGAAGGCGCTCAAGGCCCAGCTGCGCCGAGGATCCTGGTACGTGTTGATTCGGTGGGCTGGGCTACAGAGGAGGACGCTACTTGGGAGCAGCGCGAGGAGTTCCACCAGCACTACCTCGACTTTCAGCTCGAGGACGAGCTGTTTTGCGCAGCGGGAGAGATGTTATGACCGCCGTGTCTATGGCGGCAACGAGGCCCACCGGGCGTGCTTAGGCCCAAGTTATCTTAGGTTTATTTTCAGATTATGGTTATATATACAAGTTGTAAGACTATTTTGAGAATCAAGCAATAAGACTATTCTATCGCGGCTCCCAGAGGAGCCGAACCCTAAACCCTAGCCGCCTCGCTTGCGCCGCCAACCCAAGGGCGGCGCCTCGCCGCCGGCCGCCGCGTTCCAGCCCTCGCCCACCTCCCTCCTTCCCCTATAGCCTACGCCCCAGGCAGGGCAAAACCCTAGCTCTTAACAATTACAAGAGCATGTCATAATATAATGAGACAACGCAATAAAGCAACCGGAGAATGTACCCAATGAAAGTGATTTTTAATGGACAAAAAAATGAGAAGAGAAGAAAATTGAACTTACAATGAGAATTTTAGGGGTAACATCGAGGCCTTGTTTCTTTAACCTAACAACCATTTCATCCTCCAATGCACGAACTTGGTCCAATATATAAACAATCTGAGTACAGCAAGAAAGGAAAAGATGATGTATCAAAGGGATGAGCAAATAGCACATTAAAGCTGGGACGAGCTATATATCGATGGCCATGCCATTGTTTGGTACCTGCCCTCCAGTATCTGGCATGCCCAACACATTAGCTTGACCGAAGTATCCATGAGGAGAAACTATCACAACATTAAAGATCATTGGGATCCTCCCCAAGAATGTCTCTAGTGTAGATGGATCTGGTGCTTGAAGAATATCCAGAAGGAGATGTATCATCTCTAAGACATGTTCAGCTGTATCACCCCAACCTTTCTCCAAGCCCCATTCTTGAAATCTGAAGGTTACAGAAAAAACATCGTGTGTTAAAGCTACATTATTCTTGCCTGATGTGATTTATTCAAAAGCTGCACTTCGTAAATCACGAAATAATCTCAGACATACACTATGCAAGAATTACCAGTGATTAGTAAATTTGCGGATGCAAGGCCTAGTCAAAGGCAACAAGACTAGCATACTTTCTTTACCACAAAGGCTATTAAATGTCTGTATGGAAGACTTAAGCAGCTGGAGTTCCAACAAAAGGTTAGAGAGGGCATCTCTTAGAAATGCTCGAAGCCTCAAAGAGTCCAACCCCAGAACTGAATTGGGTTACATAGGACTAACTGTAACAAAATTCGTGGTTTGTAGTCTCCCCCGCATATTTGTGCATATATTGAGTGGCTAGACAAAAAACAATCAGCGGATGACAGTAGTGAGATGTATTCCGTCAGTGCCAGGGTGACTTCCGCTTACCCAAACGGTCAGATTGGTTTTAACTTCTCAAGAACTGTTCATTTTTTGCTAAATTTTCTGACAAGGGTCAGAATTTTCACTCTTAGAAATGCTCAAAGCCTCAAACAGTCAAACATCAGTAGTGCTTCTCCAAACAAAAACAAAACTATACAAACTGAAATGCAAAAATGACTCTGGGAGCACAATGTGGTATGGTAAACTAACTGATTAGCAAATTGTGAGTATGGTGTTTCAGCTGGGAGCTTTGACAGGTGCTCCTCAGCTTTGGTCAGGACAGACTGAAGCCTTCCCACGCTCTGTATCCTGTCATTTAACATCATCACCTGCAGAACACACATGCAAAGCTTCCCAAATTAACAACAAACATACACATGAACCACAAGTTTCTCAGAAAGATATCCTCGGCGGTAACGAAACTCACATGCCCCTTGTGCCGGTGCTCGCGAAGGAAATCAAGCAGGGGCTCCAGGCAATCCCTGTTGCGGAACAAAATCGAAGACAGGTGCCTGTTGAGAAACTGCACGCCATTTCCAATCGACGACGAGCGACTTGGACGTGGGATTAAGGCAGTGAATGGCTCAAAGTCAAGCTCCAGCACGTAGGGGTCGTTGTGCCTGCCAGGCTATGAGGTTAAGATTATGGTGGTAGAAACTGAAACAATGCCACTTGTGACAGTTTAGCTGCTTTTAGTTTTAGTTTTAATATCATCACTCTGCAAGAGTCGAACCACAGCTCCAACAGTCCAGCACAGAGCCGTACTGATTCTGAAAGCTAGTACTAAGTTGTCAATCTCTTGACCTGACGTGCACATCATATATTCCCTCCGTTCCTAAATACAAGTCTTTGTAGAGATTCAACTATGGACTACATACAGAGCAAAATAAGTGAATCTACACTCTAACATGCATCTATATACATCTGTATGTGGTTCATAGTGATAACTCTACAAAGACTTATATTTAGGAACGGAGGGAGTAGTAGCTATGTCTGTTTGGTATTAGGCCCAGACTATCAGCGCCCCTTCATCAATTGGATAGGTGTAGCGACAGTTGTTGCTTAGACGGTGGCTTCAGTCTTACTGTTTTATGACTTTGTAAGGTCTCGTGAGAATAATTAATAAAGTGACCGCATGCATCGCCCAGATGCAGAGGGCGGGGTCATCCTCTTTTTCAAAAGAAAAGCAAACGATGAACAATTCAAACTATGGTTGCCTGGTGGCGGCCTCTCAAACCCAACATTAACCTCGCTAAAAATTGACCATAGCAGAGGCAAAAGGAGCAAACGCTGGAGCTGAGATAGCAGGAAGAAACAGGGGGGAGCAACACATACTGGCCGTCGACGAGCTCCTCCTTGAAGCGGAGATACTCCGACACGCTGAGCTGTTCCACGTTGAGCTCGTGCACGTTGACGCGGACGTACTCCCAAACCCCCGGCCGCGGCCGCACCGCGATGGCCACGAACGGCGGCAGCACGATCGCCTCCTGCTCGAAAAATACGCGCACACGAGAGGCATAAAAAACATTCAGGGACACGCGCGGCGCGCGCGCACGAAACAGCCGGTGTTGCGATGTGACGGGCTCACCTGGGAGGAGCGCAGGACGTCGAGGAAGGGGCCCTCGGCGAAGGCGCTGCCGCCGGAGACCTGGACCTCGTCGAGCGTGTCGAGGATGCGGTGCGGCTGCAGGATCCCCTTCCCCTTGCTCACGTACCTACGGTACGGCCACCAAACCGACCGAAGCAGGGGCAAAAAAATCGTCAGCAGAGGCATACGAGCCAACAATTGAGCGGGGCGGCTGATCGGCGACTCACTTGGAGAGGAGGGCGACGAGCTCGTTGCGGTGGGCGTGGAGGGTGTCCTCCACGCGTTCGCGGATGCTCGGGGTGCGGTCAAGCTTCGAGGCGGCCATGGCTGCCTGCTGTGCTGCTGACTCGTGTCACTGTGCTCCCGTCCCGCGATGTTGCGAGCGCTGGTGAGGAAGGCGAAAGCCGAGTTGCCCAACTTTATAACATGGGATGCAGCGCCTTGCTGACGCGTGGTGGAGAGCGTTGGGCAGTTGTACTCCTCGGAATTACTTGTCGAATATCTAGATGTATTTTAGTTCTAGATATATCCATTTTCAAGACAAGTAATTTCGAACGGAGGGAGTACGATAAAAGTACTACCTAGAACATTTTTGTGGTGTATTCGTACGGAAGTATGGGCTCCTCGTGTCTGGGCAAACAAACGACCGAAACCACCAGATAGTTCCACGGTGCTTTACCATTCTCTCTCTCCCCCCACAACAGCGAAAAGCTGCTTTTATTTTGCAGGGATTTTTGCTTCGTCTTTCTTGATAGGAGCACGACGAGTGGCCGGCTAGATTGTTCTTCTCACATCTGTCGCGCCACGTGGTGTGGCAGTCGGCCAGAGCAGTGGCACCACCTATTTTGACTTGGACGGTAGTACAGTGGTCCATGCGACACATCACGCTAGAGTACATGTGATGAGCTTGGGAGGAGGCGAGCTCACGCTGAGATTCTGGGACATCAAGCAAGGGCAGCGCACGTTGCGTTCGCAAATCAGCTTTTTTTTTCTTGTTATTTTGAGCAACAGATCCACAGACATTACAGAGTTTGGGGGGCTTCTTGTTTTTCTTCTTCTTCTATTTTTTTTTCGGGGTTTCTCTTCTTCTACATATGGTTGGCATTTTAGAGCATCTACAACCGGACCAAAACATGCCCGCCCTAACGGGCTGTCCGGACGCAAAACCGCACCCAACCGTGCCGCGTAAATCCGCCCAAACGTCTCGACTGACCGACAGTCCTCATACCAGGCCCGGGGATGCTCGGACACGCCCGTCGCGTAGGACTAATCGCAAGGGTTCACGCGGTCACACGCAGAGACCGTCGATCCGACGGGCACCTTCCCCGGTCCTCGATGCACACGCATTCATGGCGTCACGTGGTGCTGCTCCGCGCGTGCCGCCCCAGGGAGCAAGTCCGACTATTTAAGCCGGCCGACGGCAACCCAACCCTAGCCCGCCCCCATTCCTTACCTCTCCCTCCCGCCCATGCAGCCAGCTTCCATCTGTCATTAGTCATCGCCCGACAGAGGATCACCACCTACGTCATGTTGACGCCGGAGCGCCAGTTGAAGTTGCTGGAGGAGATCCAGGCCGCTGCCGGCCTGCCTCTGGAATCGCCGGAGGACGACATGTTCTTCGCCAAGCTTGAGAAGGAGGACGAGGACGAGCTGGGTGTGCGCCTGGCCACCAATGACCACGAGGCCGACGGCTCCTGCAGCAACTTCATCGACATCTCTAAAGAGGAGGACATGTAGTTTAGTAGTTGGTAGTAGTAGTAGTATATGTAGATCATGACTTTGCATGAGTTTTTATGAAGATGGTAATCAGAAATGCCTACTATAGTTTTTGAAATGAAATTCGACGTATACCCAGCCAATGTCAGCGGCCATGTCCTGACGTGTCCACGGATGTATAGGGGCCCAAATTTTTTTTGCTGAAGAAGGCTCCATGCCCCGCTTTATAAATAAAGCCCTACAAACATAAACCGCAAAACGGAGGCCACAAAAGAGAGGCGGGTGGGGCGAGAAAACATAAAGTTTGCTCGGGCAACAACAACACAAGCCCGAAAATAAAAGTAAGTCTCAAGGGGTATAGGTGATCATCATTAGTCTGGCCACCAACTCCTTGTGCTTCCTCATTAACTTTTCAACAGCCGTCCTATCACACCGCTTGTTAAGAGCCTCCTTAACTATATGAAACTGCACAATTTATAAAATCGCGTCAGAGGTTTACGCCCGAAAAATATGCTCAATGACCATATTATTCCTAGTGCACCACAAGGTCCATGCCATGGCCTCAAAGTTAATCCACAACAGTCTGCGGACCTGCCCTGAACAACTAGCAATATGCTCATAAAAGTCTCAGAAATTGGTTGGGCACTAACCATTACCCCAAACTTTCCTCAGTTAATCCTACAGAAATTGTGCGGCCACACAATAAAAAAGATGTGGTTGAGGTCCTCGTCAACTCCACAAAGCGGACAAATGTCGTCCCAAGGTCTGTTCCTTTTGAGCACTTGGCCCTCAGATGGGAGCCGACCCCTAATGAGCTCCCAAAGAAACGCTTTGATCCAGGAAGGTAATCTAGTTTTCCACAGTTTCGAAAGCCCTACAGGAACCTGGCATGCGATACCTCCCAAACGTATCTACTTTCTCAAACACTTTTGCTCTTATTTTGGACTCTAATTTGCATAATTTGAATGGAACTAAGCTGGACTGATGTCGTTTTCAGCAGAAGTACCATGGTGTTGTTTTTGTGCAGAAATAAAAGTTTTCGGATTCGGTTAAAAATGTATAGAGAATATTTTCAGCATATATAAAAAATATTGGCAAAGAGAAATACTGGAGGGAGCCACCCAGGAGCCATGAGCTCAGGGGGCGCGCCCTATGAGCTCGTGGGCCCCTCAGGCCTCCATTTGCCATAAGACCAACTCTATAAGTACCGTCTCGCGAAGAAAAAATCAGAGAGAAGGAATCATCGCATTTTACGATACAGAGCCGCCACCACCTCCTATTCTTCATCGGGAGGGCTGGTCTGGAGTTCGTCCGGGGCTCCGGAGGGTGGAAATTGTCCTTGTCGTCATCATCAACCCTTCTCCATCAACAATTCCATGATGCTCACCACCGGGTGAGTAATTCTTTTGTAGGCTTACTAGACGGTGATGGAGTTGGATGAGATTTCTCATGTAATCGTGTCAATTTGTTATGGCTTGATTCCTAGTATCCACTATGTTCTAAGATTGATGTTGATATGACTTTACCATGCTTAATACTTGTCACTATAGCCCGAGTGCCATGTTTTCAGATCTAAAACCTCTATGTTTTCATGAATATATTTGAGTTGTTGATCCTATCTGCTAGCTATATGTACTTATTATTGTTCTGAGTAGACCCCAAAGTAACAATAGTTGGGATCTTTCCGGGGATGACTGTAATTCGAGGACTTCATGTATTCACCATGTGTTAGTGCTCTCTATTAAAAGAAGGCCTTGATATTCCTTAGTTTCCTTATGGACCTCGCTGCCACGGGAGGGTAGGACAAAAGATGTTATGCAAGTTCTTATTATAATCACATATGACTATATACGGAATACATGCCTACATTACATTGATGAATTGGAGCTATTGTGTATCGCTCTAGGTTGTGACTTTTATATGATGAATATCATCCAACACAAATATCAATCGCTGATCCAATGCCTATTCTTTTCTCATATTGGTCTTTGTTAAGTTACTTTCGTTGTTGCCGCTGTTACAATCACTACAAAAATGCTACTGCTACTGTTCCTATTACTATTGATATTGTTACCACTTCTATCAAACTATCATACTACTGTGCTACTAAACACTTTGCTACAGAAATATAATTTCCCAGGTGTGGTTGAATTGAAAACTCAATTTCTAAGACTCATAAATATTCTTTGGCTCCCCTTGTGTCGAATCAATAAATTTGGGTGAAATACTACCCTCGAAGACTATCGCGATCTCCTGTACTAGTGGGTTATCAAGAGCTTTTTCTGGCGCCGTTGCCGGGGATCATAGCTCTACTTTCACTTGGGATTTTACACTATGAAGAATCTAAAAGACGCTAAGAGTAAGATCGTACCCTCTAAGACGAGGGGAGGTAAGGAACTGTCATCTAGATCCGTGCTTGATTCACCTTCTATTTTAAGTAGGCTTGCGACACCACCACCTCCTATTCGTTCTGATATGTCATAAGTAATTGATGATACTACTTCTACTATAAATGAAACTTGTGATGATGCTAGTACTCTTCTTGATGAAACTGTCCCACTAGGTGAATTTCTTGATAAACAACTTGCTAAAGCTAAGGAACTTGAGAATGTTGAAATTGATGAAAATTATGGTTCACCTATTATGCCTAGCTCTCCTACTAGAGTTGAAACACCTAAGATACCTGAGGGTAATGTTATATATGGGGAGACAACTAAAGAAATTCTTACTTGTAATGATAGAGATGATGTTAAGAAACTATTGAGTAAGCTGAAAGAAAAGTCAATGATAGTGAGAATGAAATATGATCCTAAGTTTGCTACTTCTCCTATTTGTGTTACTGATAATGGTTATGAATTCTCTGTCGATCCTGAGTTAATTACTTTGGTTGAATTTAATCCTTTTCATGGTTATGAAACTGAAACTGTCGTGGCAACCTTACTAAACTGAATGATATAACCACCCTATTTGCTCATGACGAAATTTTTTGCTACTACTATATTCTTAAGTTGTTTCCTTTCTCATTAAAGGGTGATGCTAAGAAATGGTTTAATAGCCTTGCTCCTGGTTGTGTGCGTTGTCCCCAGGATATGATATATTACTTCTCTGAAAAATATTTTCCTACTCATCAGAAACAAGCTGCCTTACAACAAATATTTAACTTTGTGAAAATTTAAGAAGAGAATCTCCCTCAAGCTTGGGGGAGGTTTCTCCAGTTACTTAATGCTTTGCGTGATCATCCTCTTAAGAAAAATGAAATACTTGATATCTTTTATAATGGACTAACCGGTGCTTCTCGGGACTACCTAGATAGTTGTGCTGGCTGTGTTTTCAGGGAACAAACTGTTGGACAGGTTAAAGAACTATTGAATATTATATTCAGAAATTCTGATGATTGGACACTTCCCGAACCACCACCAAAACCAACTCCAAAGAAGAGAGGTATTATATTCCTCAGTCGAGAAGATATGCAAGAGGCAAAGAAATCTATGAAAGAAAAGGTTATTAAAGCTGAAGATGCTAAGAATTTACCACCTATTGAAGAAATACATGGACTCGATACCCCGACACAATTAGTAAAGGTAAATTCTCTTTATAGATTCGATGAGGGTCATATTCCCTACAATAAATTTGCTAGTCAATGCCTGGATGAATTTCATAATTACATTGTTAAGCAAGAACACTTCAATATGTATGTTAAAAATCAACTGGCATGGAATGCTATCATGATTGATCACCTGAGTGATTTGATGTTTAGAATTGCTAATGATGTTTAAGGTCTACATAAACATGCATCCATGGTTCACACCCAATTAGAAGAAGTAGCTAAGTCACAAAATGATTTGCTTAATGAGATGAATAATAAAATGAATGATCATGTTGTTAGGGTAATGATTAGGGGTGGTAAAAGGACCCATGATCCTCTATATCTTGAAGATCATCCTAAAAGAATTGAGCAAGATTCTCAGAGAATTAATATTGATACACCTAGTTCATCTATGATGAAAATGAAAAAGAAAAATGATAGAATTTTGCATGCTTCTAGTGAACATGTGGTAGAAAAACCTTCTGAGAATAGTAATGATATTTCTGTCTCTGATCCTGATACACAATTTGGTAATGAACATCCACCTAGTGATAATGTAATGATGATGATGTTCATGTTGATGCTAAACCAGACAATGATAAAGAACATGATAATGATGTAGAAATAAAACCTGTTGTTGATCTTGATAACACACCTCCTAATAATAAAAGATATGATAAAAGGGATTCCATTCTAGAAAACATGGTAAAGAAAGGGAACCATCGGTTCAAAAACCTATACCTTTTCCCACTAAGCCTCCGAAAAATAAGGATGAGGAGGACTTTGAACGCTTTGTTGAAATGCTTAGACCTGTCTTTTAACGAACTCGTTTAACTAATATTCTAAAAATGCCTCCATATGCTAAATACATGAAAGATATTGTCACTAATAAAAGAAAGATACCTGAAGCTAAATTTCCACCATGCTTGCAAATTATTCTTTTAAGGGTGGAGTACCTAAGAAGTTAGGAGAACCCGGAATACCCACTTGTAGCGACCTGACCTCAAACGGTCAAGCCTCTGCGTATCTGCGTCATTACTGGATCGGTATGCTGGCACACACAATACATCAATGTATATATCAAAGTGCAATCACATGTATAAATAAGGTAAAACCGATATATACCTCATAAGTCTCAACGGAAACAATCGAACGGGTGTGGAGTCCCATCAACATCAATGGCAAGTTGAGTGTAGACCGTAACCCTACAACGTAACTCTTACTCGTCGTAGAAATTCCTGCAACATAAGACATTACAGCCCTGTAGGTCAGTACATTGAATGTACTGGCATGTCACATCATAAGAATAATGAACCTATTTGTACATGCAATTTGGCTGGTGGAAAGCTCTAAGTTTAGTTTTTGCATAAAGCTAGCTTTTCCCTAGAATAAAAGATATTATTCTACCATTACAGTATAGCATAGGATGAGTAGGCAAACCCAACTCAATCCATTCCCAAAGTTTCATCTAAAACCCAACTATTTAAATTAAGAGTGATGAGATCTCCCGCTATTCCCACTACTAGATGCTCAAGTTGTCCGTAACCGGGGACACGGCTAATCGAGTAGGTTTTAACACTCTACAGAGGTTTGCACACTTTTCCCCACAAGACGTGATCGCCTCCCTTGAAGTTCTCGCACTACCTGGAATTCGAGAATAGGATGACCGAGAGATAGTCTTTCGAAAGTATTTCCCCTTAACCCACGGATAGGCCGGTACACCTACTCATTCTACATTTGCTAGCCTATCCCGGAAGAGGTCACAGTAACTAGTTAACTAAGCTAGAGCCCATATTGGCCCATGGCTACACACATAAGCTTTTAGACATGAAAACACGTTTGATCCCTTTGAGCCTGAGCAGACGGACCACTAGTGGTGCACCACCATGGATTTCCCATGCATGCCCCACTGTACTTCGCCACCATTCCAACCAATTTTCACCCAGGTAGTTCATTTAAAGTCTTGGTCCTGATTACTACTTTGTCACTCGAGTCTCGACATGAACACTTCCAAATACATGTTTGCAATAGCAAGGCAGAAAGTAAACTTACATGGTGGTGATAAGGTTGTATGGTTCAGACCTACGTCAAATGAACTACTAGGTAAAAGCACAGCCATCCGGCAAAAAAAATTCCTACCATGCAATCCTACCGCAAAGGACTAAGTGCATAAATAAAACATAGGTAATTGAAAGAACTGTCAAATGTGAACTTTCCTGGTAATAGTTGATGAAGATTATATCGCTCTCAGAAATTAACTTAATAAAACTATTTGTCACTCTCCGATGAAAATCTATAGTCAAACATTTCATTCACATAAGCAATCATTTCAGAGAACCAAATAACATGCAAAGCATAAAGGCTCGGTAAAACCAAATGAACATACAACACACTTACTATCACAAAAATATTCTAAGTGCAAAACAACATATGACATTCAAACATGTGATGTGATCTATAGTGCATACAAGGCATATAGGTGAAACTATCATGGATAGATCCTAAGTGTGTGAAATAAATATCATGAGATTGGTCCAAGTCATATGGTTTGGCTACGGTGACAAAATGCAAAAGGATCAACTCAATATGAGCTGCGGTTTAGGAGATATGGCCATTTGAAGTTTGAATTCAAATCTGAATAATTTGAATCTGACAAAAATTAATAAAAAGTGATACCACAGGATAGATCTAACCATGACGAAGAATTTTCCGCTAGTTTCATCGAGTATCTACGGTTAAAAAGTTGTGGCCAATCTAAGTTTAGGGGCTAAACTGAAATTACAAGGACTAAACAGAGAAAGAAATAACTGCGAATAGGTCCCTGGCATGTGGCAGATTTCTATAGGCTGGAAGTTGTTCGCTGCAAGGCTTACAAGGCGAACAACCGCTAAATAGGAAAAACAACAACAACGGCTAAATAAAAGGAAAGCCGCAGACCGGTTTTCACTAAAACCATGCGGTTTAATAAAACCGCGGATCTAAGAAACTAACAAAAACTAACGGGGGTGGGGGGGAGGGGGGGGTGAGCGGCTCGGCTTACAGCGAGCATCGAAGATTAACAGGGTCGGTGGCGTTGGCATCGGGCGGCGGACAGGGCGGTGGCTGCGGTGCTCCTCGGCGGCGGGGGAGGAGATGAACGAGACGGGCGCGACGTGGGCGGTGCGGTGGTGGTGACGGTGCGCGTCGGGGTGGCCTGGACGGGCAGGGCGAAGGGCGGCTGCTTCGTGCTCCGGTGAGGACGCAGGTCATTGGGGCGGTGTCTCCGGTGAACCTAGGGCAAAAGGAGAATGTCAACAAGATGTGCCTCGGCGAGTAAAGAAGTTTAACAGGAAGAAAATGAAGGTAGGGGAGTCTACGGCGACAAAAACAACGGCGAGGTCCTCCGGCTCCGGTGAGATCCAAAGTGGCGAGACTGCGGGATGAGCCTCATCCCGAGAGCTTCGGCCGGTGGGTGCGGGCAGGCGCACACGCGAGCTCATCCAAGTGGAGCGAGCGGGAGGTTGGGGGCGCTGGGGACGGGGCCCATGGGTCGGCAGGACAGAGAGTGGGGAGGGGCGCGCTGGACCTTAAGTGGCTGCGGCCCAGTTGGTGTGCGCCTGGGCCTCGCGCTGTGCGTTTTTCTTTTTTGTTCTTCTTTGTTTTTTTAACAAAAAAAATTGCAGAGAGAGAAAACAAATAAAAATCTACATAGGCATATTATATACCAAAATGTTCACAAAAATACAAGAATAAGATGAACTATTTTTCAAGTTCAACTAATTTCCATAAAAATCATAAAAGTTAAACAGTGCTACTATTGCATTTAAAACAATAAAAATCATTTTAAAATACCAAAATGATTTCAAAATTATTTTCTCCTAATTTTCTATTGAATAGAATCATTTTACCCTCATTTCCATTTATTTATTTTTAGGATAAAAATAATTTGAATTGAAACCCAAATAACTCCAAATTGGATTAGAATTCAGGATTTCACACAACTTCAAATGGAAAAAATGCGTTTCAAATAACTTCAAAGTGACTTCCAAATTATTCCTTTGAAACTTCCAACTCTCTTTCTTCACATTTGAAGAAGTAATTTTATCTTCCCTCGTGAACTCATTGAGTTGCTTAAAGTTTCTAAATTTGACATATTTCAAATGGAATTCAAATCATTTTCAAACCCCTTTTCATTTCTTTAAATGGAAGAAGTCATATTATCATCACTCTAGGGTTTTGGTGATGAAATGAATTTGAATTCATGGAGATCAAAATGCAAGATGAAAAGTTTTGGGAAAGTCCCGTTATTCCCTCTCATTCAACTTTCAAAAAGTTTAAATTTCCACTCAATTTCACACAATCAATTACACAACAATCACACAAATAACCATAATTATTTATTTAATATAACATTCCAAACTTTAGAATTTTGGGATGTTACACCACTATACCATGCTCCATTAAAAGAAGTTGTTGTAAAAACCGCTTTATGTGATTTAGGAGCCGCTGTTAGTGTTATGCATTTCTCTTTATATAGAAGATTTGATTTAAATAAGTTGACATCTATTGAAATCTCTTTGCAAATGGCTGATAAATCAAATGTTATACCTATCGGTATTTGTGAGGATGTACCTGTTGTAGTTACAAATGTTACTATCTTAAAAGACTTTGTTGTACTTGATATACCCGAGGACGATAACATGTCGATTATCCTTGGTAGACCCTTTTTTAATACTGCATGGGCTGTTATTGATTGCAACAGAAGCAAGGTCACTTTCCATGTCAATGGTAATGAGCATACAGTATATTTTCGGAGGAAACAAAGTTTAATGAATAGTATCAACACCATTGAAAAAATTGTGACAATTACTTTTGGAGGTTTTGAATTTCCTCTTCGACCATAAAAATAATAATATGAAACTCTTATTGTTGGGGAGATGCATATCCCCGTTAAGGTAACCTAGTGTTATATGAAAATTCTTCGGTTTCATATTACTCGAAAATAGTTTGTTAATAAGACTTGATCAACCTTACTAATGGATTATTTCCGAGGGGCATGTGGTTGATGAATTTAGTAAGCACAATCTATCGTACCTACTATTTTCCCTATATTAGTTTTATTAATAAATTAGAATGCCATGATTTTCCTGATTTCCGAATCATCCGTGCAATAAAAAATGCCCCAAAAATAAAAGTTCTTGGAATGACCTGAAAATTTAGTATGATTTTTTCTGCAACATTTAAGAATTTTTGGCACTGAACACACCCGAGGGAGGGTGCCTGATTCGTCCATTTTGTATCATGTTTTCCTACTCTTATTTATAGTATTTTCAATCAATATAACACTTTGTGGAGCAATTCTAATGCCTTTTCTCTCATAATATGCAAGGTTTACAGGAAGAGAGAGATTGCCGGCAGCTGAAATTCTGGACATGAAAGAGCTATGTCAGAGATACCTATTCTCCACATCTCCAAATGAGCTAAAATTTCACGGAGATTTATTTTGGAATATATAAATTATTGGAGAAAAGAAGTACCAGGGGGCCACCTAGGTGCCCACTAGGCACAAGGGCGCGCCTACCCCCCTGGCGCGCCTTGGTGGGTAGTGGGGCCCCTGGCCAGCCTCCAGCGCCCACCTTCTAGTATATTGGCCTATTTGGCCTAGAAAAAAAAGTAAGGAGAGGACTGATGAAGTCATGTACCTAGGGTAGGGTCATAGACCTGATCTAAGTACCCTACCCAAGGACACCCTTAGAAGAAACTACCTTCCAGTCGACCAAGAGGGACTTCACTCGATAGACTCGAAGGACTCGACCATGAAGACTCACTCGACCACCAGAAGGTCAAGAAGCACTCTGTACCGCAACGGTCTGTAATTAAGTAGACTTTATGGTATTTAGGACACTTTATGTGAGGCGTTACCAGTAACGCCTAGACTTAATGTACTTTAAACCCCGCATTACTGAGGGCCGGAGGGGTCTAGCAGGCATTATATAAGCCACCCCCCTCCTCAGTGTAAAGGGTTCACACCCCCTGTAATCCGTACACACATAATCCACTCGACCGCCTCCGAGCTCCGAGACGTAGGGCTATTACTTCCTCCGAGAAGGGCCTGAACTCGTACATCTCTTGTGTTTACAGCTGCTCCATAGCTAGGACCTTGCCTCTCCATACCTACCCCCCACTCTACTGTCAGACTTAGAACCACGACAGTTGGCGCCCACCGTGGGGCAGGTGTCTTAGCGATTTTTGGAGAAGTTGCAATTCTTCCGACTACTTTCATCATGGTTGTTGGTGGAATTTTGGTCGAGGGTCACGAGATCCGTCTGGGCGCTCTCACCTTCGTCGCCGACGACTCCGCTTGGCTCCATGAGGCTCCACTCGACGTTGATGCGCTCCCCGTCCGCGGTGCGACGCATTTTCGCGCATGTGTCCGCGGCATTTTGCTGTGGCAACCGTCGACTCCATATCGGTCGACTCCTCTATCGATCACCCTCCCGGTCTCCCGCCAGCGCAAGTGCTCTGGTCGGTCGAGACTCCAGCGGTGGGTGAGGCACGCGATGGCACGCCATACGGCCACCACCAAGTTGCGACAATCGAGCCCGACGAATCTCTACGCCCTGCTCGATCCGCCGACCGGCTCGTGAGAGCGTGATCCGAGTGTGATAGCAGTGATCCAGTGGCGGAGGTCTTGATGGTCAATGGGCCTCGCAGCCCTCCGGTTTCCCTCGTGAGGACGGGTAGACGGTGGAGGCGACCCGCCAAGTTCATGAAGAGTACCAGCCCGAGCCACTTGATTCCCGCAAAGGGAAGAACTTCACCGCAGAACATGGATGCCTCGCGATACTCCCATCGCGGAGAAACCCGAGGCTCGCGCTTGGAGGAGGCACGTTTGGCCAACTTGGCTGAACGCGCTCGTCTGCAGAACCTTCAGCGAGCACTCAACGAGCGCACGCGGCAACGAGTTCCCGATGCCAATCGACGTCAACTCTTCCCGCCGACTCAGGTATATCGAACCCGATTCAGAATTTAGCAGCTACAACCCGTATAGCGAGTCCATCCAGCCCTCTCGCCGGAAGTCGGCAGAGGCTTGATGCATATCGTAGATTTGCTCCGGCAGCAGGAGATCATAATTCAGCCGTGTCGCGAGCCACGCAATGTAATTCACGATCGATCCGTCGCTGTGAATACGGTTCGATCGCTCACAGCCCCAGATCGCCTCCGCGGCGTGAAGGACGCGAGAATCGGCGAGACCAAGATGGTGACCGACATGATCGTGATGATAGGCGCCGAGTGCCCACTCCCCGAGGGGTGGGTCTTACGCCTCGGCAGCAGGATGACAGCGCCAACTCGCAGGGCGAAGAGCTCGGTCGACCCGGGAACCAGGCTTCGACGCGATCCATCACCGTGCAAGGCTTGGTCGACCGGAACAGAGCTCATCGGGGCGACCTCGACAGGGATGCGCCCACAAGCAGTCGAGTGCATGTTTCGGTCCGTAATGTTTCAGTGAGGCTATCGAGCGCGGTGATTCCCCAACTTCAGGTTAGCAATCTGGAGTAAGCAAGTTCTTTGGTGAGTCTAAGCTCAAACACGGCTTGAGGACTACCGAGTGGCGGTTCAGATTGGCGGCGGGAATGATGAGGTGGCCGTGAAGCATTTGCCCCTCATGTTGGAAGGTTCTGCCAGAGCATGGTTAAATAAGTTACCTCCTAGCAGCATTTACACTTGGGAAGATCTGTCCCGAGTGTTCGTCAGAACATTTGAAGGAACTTGCAAGCGACCAGCTGGATTGATAGAGCTGCAAGTCTATGTGCAGAAGACGAATGAGACTCTCAGAGAGTATATTCAGAGATGGATTACTTTGCATCATACCGTGGAGAACATGTCTGATCATCAGGCAGTCTGTGCCTTCAAGGATGGTGTTAAGAACAGAGAATTGAGTTTGAAGTTTGGTCGAACCGGAGACATGACCCTGAGTCGGATGATGGAGATTGCTACCAAGTATGCCAACGGCAAAGAGGACGACCGACTCCGAAGCGGCAAGTACAAGCCGAGTTAGTCGGAGAAGGGAAACACCAGTCGGAAGCAGAAGCGGAAGGCTGAACTAGCAGCTCCTGGAGAGGCTCTGGCCGTGACTCAGGACAAGTTCAAAGGGAAACCTAAAGGATCCTGGAACCCCAAGAAGGTGAAGGATAAAGAAGGAAATGACGTGATGGATATGCCGTGTCACATCCACACGAAGAAAGATGAAGAGGGTAATATCATCTACCCGAAGCATACCACTCGCCAGTGTCGACTCCTGATCCAGCAATTCCAAGGAAAACAGTCCAAGGACAAGGAGAAGGAGTCGGACAAAGCCGAAGACAAGGAAGACAGTGAGGGAGGATATCCTCATGTTAACTCCACTCTGATGATCTTTGCGGATGTGGAAAGCAAGAGCCGACTGAAGGTTATTAACCGTGAGGTGAACATGGTTGCCCCGGTGAAACCAAGTTATCTGAGATGGTCCCAAACACCCATCACATTCGACCAGTCTGATCACCCGACTCATATAGCCACCCCTGGGAGGCAAGCTTTGGTGGTCGACCCGGTTGTCGAAGGCACTCGGCTGACGAAGGTGCTGATGGATGGTGGTAGCGGACTGAACTTATTGTATGCGGACACGCTGAAGGGAATGGGCATTCCGATGTCCCGACTGAGCACCAGTAACATGAGCTTTCATGGAGTTATACCAGGAAAGAAAGCCGAGTCACTCGGCCAAATAACTCTGGACGTGGTGTTTGGTGATTCAAAGCATTCTCGCAAGGAGAAGTTGATGTTTGAGGTCGTGGATTTTCAGAGCGCGTACCACGCTATTTTGGGGAGACCAACTTACGCACGATTCATGGCTCGACCATGTTACGTGTACCTCAAACTGAAGATGCCCGGCCCCAAAGGAGTGATCACTGTCACTGGCGATCGGAAAAAGGCAGAAGAGTGTTTCCAGAAAGGCTCAAAGATTGCCGATTCCCAGGTGACAGCGGTCGAGTTCGAAGAGTATAAGCAAAATGCGGATCCGAGTGATTTGCTGCGAGCCAAGAAGCCCACCACAGAGTCAGCATTTCAATCGTCCGGTGAGACAAAGCCCGTCCACATTCACCCGACTGACCCCAATGCAGCTCCGACCCACATCTCCATGACACTCGACCCGAAATAGGAAGAAGCGCTCATCCAGTTCCTCCGTGAGAACTTGGACATTTTTGCATGGAAGCCAACTGACATGCCGGGTGTTCCCAGGGGACTGGCTGAGCATCGTCTTAGAGTCGACTCATCAGCAAAACCAATTAAAGAGCATCTTCGGCGGTCCGCCGTCCAGAAGAGAGAAGCTATTGGTGAGGAAGTGGCTCGACTATTAGCGGCAGGATTTATCCGAGAGATATACCACTCCGAGTGGCTCACCAATGTCGTCATGGTTCCTAAGAAGGACAACTCACTCCGAATGTGCATTGATTTCAAGCACATCAATCGGGCCTACCCGAAAGATCATTTTCCTCTCCCTCGCATTGATCAAATTGTTGACTCGACCGCGGGATGTGAGAGACCGCTCTTCTAGACGCCTATTCCGGTACCATCGATCCGCTCAGACGGATCCGATCGATAAAACAGCTTTCATCACTCCATTCGGATGCTTCTGCTATATCACCATGCCATTCGGCCTCAAGAATGCCGGAGCCACGTTTATGCGAATGATTCAGAAGTGTTTGCTCACTCAAATAAGTTGGAATGTGGAAGCGTATATGGATGATATCGTGGTCAAGTCGCGAACAGGTTCCGACCTGCTCACTGACCTCGCTGAAACATTTGCCAACCTCAGAAGGTATGATATCAAGCTCAATCCATCAAAGTGCACATTCGGAGTTCCTGGTGGCAAGTTACTCGGTTTTCTCGTTTCTGAACGAGGAATCGACGCTAATCCAGAAAAGATCGGGACTATACTCCGAATGAAACGCCCCGTGCGAGTGCACGATGTCCAGAAGCTTACTGGATGCTTGGCCGCATTAAGTCAATTCATCTCACGACTCGGTGAAAAGGCATTGCCTCTTTACCGACCGATGAAGAAAGCGAACAAGTTCGAGTGGACTCGAAGTCGATGCAGCGCTTGTCGAGCTAAAAGCTCGCTCTCCACCCAGCCGGTGCTTGCTGCTCCAATCAGCAAAGAGCCTCTGTTGCTTTATATCGCAGCCACAGGACAATTCACAAGACTGAGATTTACGGTCGGCGGGAAGAAGAAGGAAAGCCTTCAAAGTTCAAAGGCCTAGTGTATTATCTGCTTGAAGTTTTGACTCCATCCAAGCAAAGATACCCTCATTATCAAAAGCTTGTGTATGGGATATACATGACCATGAAGAAGGTTGCTCATTATTTCTCCGATCATTCCATCACGATCGTCACGACGCCCACTTTCGAGAGATTCTCGCACACAGAGACGAATCGGTCGAGTGGCGAAATGGGCGATTGAACTTCTTCCCTTGATATCAAGTTTGAGGCAAAGAAAGCCATTAAGTCCCAAGCAATAGCAGATTTCCTTGCCGAGTGGATTGAACAATGACAGCCAGCCCAAGTTCACTTGAGCATTGGACCATGTTTTTGACGGCTCTAAGATGTTGAATGGTTCCGGTCTTTGGGGTTGTCTTGGTTTCCCAGAGGAGATAAGCTCGATATGTGCTCCAGATTCACTTTGATTCCTCCAACAATGAGGCAGTAGTATGAGGCCCTCTTGTATGGGTTATGATGGCCATTTCACTCGGCGTCCGTCGCCTTATGGTCTATGGCAACTCAGATTTGGTGGTCAACCAAGTGATGAAGGAGTGGGACGTAAGAAGTCCGCCATGATTGGATCTCGCAATGCAATGAGGAAGCCGAAAAGAAGTTTGAGGGGTTAGAGCTCCATCATATACCCGATGAAAAATCAAGCAGTTGATGATCTAGCAAAGATAGGTTCTAAGAGAGAAGCCATTCCGAGTGGAGTATTCTTGGAGCATATCCATACTCCGTCAGTAAAAGAAGATCCTTTCACCGAAGAAGCTCCGCAACCCAAGAGTGCCACGGATCCGACTGAAGTAGAAGTCCCAGCAGTGGTCGACTTGGTCATGGAGGTCTTAGTGGTCATTCCTGACTGGACAGTTCCATATATCGCATATATCCTGAGGAAAGAGCTCCCGGAGGATGAGGAAGAGGCTCGACAGATCGTTCGTCGATCCAAGGCCTTTACCGTAATCAAAGGACAGTTGTACAGAGAGAGCGCGACTGGAGTCGGACAAAAGTGCATAATGCCGGAAGAAGGTCGAATCATCCTTGATGATATCCACTCGGGGACCTGTGGCCACCATGCGTCCTCTCGGACCATCGTGGCCAAAGCATACCGATCCAGATTTTACTGGCCGAAGGCAAATGAGATGGCAAAGGAAATAGTGGACAGGTGCGAAGGATGTCAGTTCTACTCCAATATGTCGCACAAGCCTGTGTCAGCTTTGAAGACCATACCACTCGTCTGGCCCTTCGCAGTATGGGGGTTGGATATGGTAGGCCCCTTGAGAACAGGTCGGAGCGGTTTCACGCATGTACTGGTGGCAGTCGACAAGTTCACCAAGTGGATCGAGGCTAAACCCATCAAGAACCTTGACGCCGGTACTGCTGTTAGGTTCATCAGGGAATTGATATTCGGATATGGAGTCCCGCACAGCATCATCACAGATAATGGGTCAAACTTCGACTCGGAGGAATTCAGGGATTTCTGCACCTCTCAAGGCACACGAGTCGACTACGCTTTGGTCGCCCATCCAGAGTCGAATTGACAAGCGGAGCGAGCCAATAGCTTGATCCTCAAAGGGTTGAAACCTTGACTGATGCGTGATCTCAAGCATGCAGCTGGAGCATGGGTCGACGAACTTCCCTCCGTGCTTTGGGGACTGCGGACCATGCCTAATCGGTCGACCGGGAGAACTCCATTCTTCTTGGTTTATGGAGCTGAAGCAGTCTTGCTGAGTGATCTTCTCCACAATGCTCCTCGAGTTGAACTTTACAACGAGGCTGAAGCTGAACAAGCGCGACAAGACGCAGTCGACCTTATAGAGGAAGAAAGGGAGATGGCTCTGATCCGATCGACCATCTACCAACAAGACTTGCATCGCTTCCACGCTAGAAACGTGAAGAGTCGAGCCTTCCAGGAAGGAGATTTAGTTCTCCGAGTGGATCAGCAGAAACAACACAAGCTTGCTCCTTCTTGGGAAGGATCCTTCATCGTCACCAAGGTCCTCCACAACGGGGCGTACCGTCTCTACAACGTCAAGCACAATATCGACGAGCCCCGAGCTTGGAACGCGGAGCTACTTCGTCCATTTTACACTTAAGTTTTTCACTCGGATGAGTTGTAATAAAAGTACTTCTGTAGTCCACGTTTTGCAAGATAATAGTGTCATAATTTCCCCAATGATTTTGTCACTTTTATTTGTTCAAGAAAATTTCCCCTCGGTGGGTGACTTAGCCGAATCCGTTTAGCCTAAGTTTGTAAAAAATCCTTCACGAGTGGTGAGCCAGCCTCCCACTGGGGCTTAGCTGAATCCGTTTAGCCTAAGTTTCAATAAAATCCTACCGAGTGGTGAGCCGACTCCCACTCGGGGCTTAGCTGCAGTCCAAGTAGTCGCCTAAGTTTCAATAAAATCCTACCGAGTGGTGAGCCAGACTCCCACTCGGGGGCTTAGCTGCAGTCCAAGTACTCTCCTAAGTTTCAATAAAATCCTACCGAGTGGTGAGCCAGACTCCCACTCGGGGGCTTAGCTGCAGTCCAAGTACTAGCCTAAGTTTCAATAAAATCCTACCGAGTGACAAGCCAGACTTTAACTCGGGGGCTTAGCTACAGTCTAAGCACTCGCCTAAGCACAAATACAATGTGCGGTCGCAAGGAGGACGAGGTGCAGGTCAACTGCGACCCTCTCCTCTGAGCTACGCCACAAGTACAATGTGCGGTCATAAAGAGGATGAGGCGCAGGTCGACTACGACCCTCTCCTCTGAGCTACGCCACAAGTACAACGTGAAAATCCTACCGAGTGAGGAGGGACCTCCCACTCGGGGGCTTAGCTGTAGCCCAGTGCTCGCCTAAGGTATAAAAATCCTACCGAGTGAGGAGCAGACCTCCCACTCGGGGGCTTAGCTGCAGCCCAGTGCTCGCCTAAGGTATAAAAATCCTGCCGAGTGAGGAGCAGACCTCCCACTCGGGGGCTTAGCTGCAGCCCAGTGCTCGCCTAAGTTATAAAAATCCTACCGAGTGAGGAGCAGACCTCCCACTCGGGGGCTTAGCTGCAGCCCAGTGCTCGCCTAAGTTATAAAAATCCTACCGAGTGAGGAGCAGACCTCCCACTCGGGGGCTTAGCTGCAGCCTAGTGCTCGCCTAAGTTACAAAAGTCCTACCGAGTGGTGAGCGCACCTCCCACTCGGGGGCTTAGCCGCAGCCCAGTGCCTGCCTAAGTGAATTGAAGAATAAGTCGACTGCAGTAAGCGTCTTGCTTTAAACCTGCAAAAGACATTTCAAGCCAAATGCAAGTGTATTCAAACGTCGAATCCAAGTTCAGATGGATACCTAAAGGAACCGAAAGTGCTCAGGCGCTAAGCCTGTTAAGGTTTATCGGTTACAAAATCACTCGGCATACCGAGGCAAATTTAAAGTATCGAGCTCAAAGAAGTTTTTTACCCCTCCTGTGGAGGGCTGGAAGGTGCAACAAACTCATCAAGATCAATTCCGTCCGTGATCCGAGTGGCAGCAGTGATGAAGGTCTCCATGAAGGACCGGAAGTCGTGTTTCTTGGTGTTGGCCACCCGAAGAGCCGCCAGCTTGTCTTCTCGCGCATCCTTGCAGTGGACTCGAGCCAGACACAGAGCAACATCTGCACCGCACCTAGCAGAGGACTTCTTCCACTCCTGCACTCGACCAGGAACTGTGTTTAGTCGAGCCATCAGAGACTCGAGGTCGTTCTTGAGTGTCTCCCTGGGCCAGAGCGTAGTGTCAATGCGGGAAGTGGCGACCTTCAGCCTTGCAAGATAGTCAACGACAGCAGCAGCGCGAGACTCAAGCCGGAACACGTTCATGGCAACTTCATCATTCACCGGAGAGTTGATGGGGTCCAGATTTGGTTCTAGCTGACTAGTTTCCTCTTCAAAGTTTTGGCAAAATTCTGCAAATACAATCACTGAGTCAAGGCAATGGTCGAATGGAAAGATCACTGTAAAAATGATTGTTTGACGCAAAGGATTACCTTCGAGCACGAGGAACAACTTCTTGGCAAGTCCACTCAGAAAGGTCTCCAGATCATTCTTCTTCCCAGTCAACTGACTGGCCTTGTCGTCAGGGCAGCTTTGTCACTTTTCAGTCGACTGACCTCCTTGTTGGCAATCGCAAGAGCAGCTTTCAGATTAGTGTTTTCTTCTTCAAGCTTGGTGACCGGCTAGCTTCTCGTCGCAAGCTTGGTCTTCTCAGCTAGCTCAAGGTCTTTCTTCTTCTGGGCCTCCTTCACCTTGCCTCGCAGTTACAAAGAAGATCAGATTTTGAAACAAATGAGGGACAAAAGCAGTCGTCGAGGTCTCACCGAACGTACCTTTGGTCTCCTCCTTCGCCTTCGTCAGATTCTCCTGGACCAGCTTCAGATCCAGCTCGAGCTGGATGTGCTTGTTCTCTAGCTCGGTGTAACGAGTCGCAAGGTCGCAGGATTTCTGCGAAGAACCAATCGACAAAATGTCAAAGATAATTCACTTTCGAGTGGATAAGAGAAAATCATGCGTTTTAAGACTACGGCCGAATACAAACATTCGACCGTAGTCTCGGGATTACACCTAGTGGGTGCGGTCGGCGTGCCCCCACTAGTTCTATTAAGATAGAGTCGACCACGCCCAAAAAAAACAACAGACGATTCTTCAGATCAGAATCGATCGCTAGCAATCGACCACGCCTCGGGACTACACCGCTGGGTGCACTCAGCGTGCCCCCACCGGTTTGAGAAATCCATTCTACCTAGTCGATCGATGAAGAACTTAACTTATAAAGTTTATGGTTGTCGCCAGCAATCGACCATAGCCTTGGGGACTACACCGGTGGGTGCACTCAGCGTGCCCCCGCTAAACCGAGTTTCAATCGACACACCCAAGGGTGACTACTATGGATTCGGAAAGAAAGATTTTAGATAGCATATCCTAACAGTAACAGCGATGATCGATCGACTAACGTTGCTTTGAAGAGCGAATCTGGCGTCGAGGCTCCTGGCTAGCCTCCGGATGGCCTTCACCTGCTCCATCATGACTCCCGCCTGGCGTAACGCTTCCTTTGCGGCACTGGCTTGGTCCTCTAGGACGTAGTGTGTTGAGAAGAGGGAAGGCTGTGCGGCACTCGACGATGCGGGGTGAGCACTCGTCGTGACAGACCGCGAAGATACGGTGTGCCGAGTGGTATTCTCCTCCTCCGCGACAGAGTCTCGGTGCCGCCACGCCCCGAGCCACCCTGCGCAGATGCTTTCCTGCTCCTCCCGTGCTTCAGCGGTTCCTCATCGCCGCCGCCGCCGTCGGGAAGGGTAATAACGACATTGGATGGAGCTGCAGAAAAGAATCAGAATTAGAGACCAAGAGCCAATTGACTAAAAAACAGAATTAAGAGAGTGGTACCAGGTTTTGAGGTTGCAGCATCCTCCATCTCATGATCGTCAGCCCTGGCTGAGGTATCGGAAGTAGCAGCACTGCAATCCCAAAAATCAGTCGGTTGACTCAAGAGTCGACCAAAGATAAACTCATATAAAACAAGAAGACTCAAGCAGCATTCTTACCCTGATATGGTGGGGATCGACACCTTCATCTTCGGCAGGACCTTGGCCGGCTTCGACGGTGCCACCCTGGATTGCTTCGGAGCCTTTTCAGTCGGCACCGGAGAAGTGGTCCGAGGACGCTTGGTCGACTGCACGATAGTCGCCACCCCTTGCCACGTTCAGTCGCAGGGTCATGGACAAGCTTCGACTGCCTTTCCGAGCGCGGTGGTGCGACCTCCTCCTCCTCCTCTTCTTCTTCCTCTTCATCATCGTCATCATCATCACCATCATCTTCAGCAGCATCCGAGTCGCACTCCTCCTGGCTTTCGCCCCCACTCGCTTCTCCCTCCTCAGTCGGAGTCTGCGCTCCATTGGGCATCGAGTACAGTTCGGTGAGGGCCTGTCAGACATCAAGACAAAGATCAATCGACCAATTTGCGGCGAAAACAGAATAAGTATGGCAAGAATACAATTGGAGATAAAGAAAACACACCTTGTCTGGAATGCTGGAATTGTCGAGTGGTGGAATCCTCCTGGCTCCGCGAGGGTTATCTTTGTTCCAAGTGACCACCGCCATCCACCTCTCCAGCGTGGCATCGTCGACTGCTTCAGGATTGATCCGAGTCTCATCTTCGGTCCCGCAGTACAGCCACATTCAATGGCCTCGGTACTGAAGAGGCTGGATACGTCGCCTAAGGAAAACCTCCAGGAGATCCATACCCGTCACTCCTTCCCGAACTAACTGGACTACACGCTCCATCAGCATCTTCACATCGGCTTTCTCCTCCGGGAGCACCTTCAGAGAGGAGGGTTTGTTGGCTCGGTCCATGGAAAACGGAGGGAGGCCACTCGACTGCCCCGGCGTCGACTCGCTCTGGCAGTAGAACCAAGTCGACTGCCAGCCTCTGACCGACTCGGGAAGCGTCATGGTTGGGAAGGTGCTCTTGTTCCTCATCCGATCCCTGCACCTCCACACATCTGAATAACCTTGGTTTTATCGTCATCTGGACTCGCCTTCTTCATGGTCTGAGAGCGACACGTGAATATATGCTTGAACAGGCCCCAGTGCGGTCGGCAACCCAGAAAGTTCTCACACATGGATACAAAGGCAGCAAGGTAGGCGATAGAGTTCAGATTGAAGTGGTGGAGTTGCGCCCCAAAGAAGTTCAAGAAACCACGGAAGAAAACACTCGGCGGCAAGGAAAACCCACGGTCGACGTGGGTAGCCAGAAGAACACACTCACCCTCTTCCTACTGGGTTGCCACTGTTCCCGGGAGCCTTGCTGCTCCGTGGGGATCGACCGTCGTTAGCCATGTCGGTGAGGTCCTTCTCAGTGATGGTCGACCGGATCCAATCTCCTTGGACCCAGCCGTGCGGCAGACGAGATCTGGACGAAGACCCGCCCCGACTGGTTGTTCTCCCTTTCGCCTTCCCCGTCGCCGACGCCTTCTTCGCGCGTTCCAGTGCCGCCGTCTTCTCCTTCACCATGGCCGCCGGTGAAGCGTACGAGGAGCGCTTGCGCGGAGGCGAGAGTGGGCGCGGTGGGCGGAGGCAGAGAGGGCAGAGGGAGAATGGAGAGATACTGTTCAAAATCCCTCGCCGGGCGCCTTTATAAGATCACTTCGGAGTGGATGACATGTAACGCCCCGGACACACCTGCCGGTGGTCGTTACTCCTGGCGGGATCTAGACTGGCCCCACAGATCAATACTAGTCTTTTCGCGACTTTGTCCTCACTGTGCGCACCGGAGCAACTTCGGCCGGTCACCCATCCTGAAACTACTCCAAGCCGAGCACGCTTAACTTTGGAGTTACGTCGAATGGGCTCTTAAAAGAAGGAATTCCTTATTGATATGAGTAGTCTATCATCCCTAATAAGCCGTGCTATTACATACACCCACACTCGGAGGAACCGACGCCCTTGTCGGGCCACAGAACGCTCCCTCTGGCACAACCGTCATGCATCCAGTCCGGTACATGTGCCATGCCGTGCCACGACGGGTCACAAACGTCATGAACAACATGACCGCGACCTGTCCGCAACCATCCGTGTAACCGCGAGGGTCGGCTCGATACCAACTTGTAACGCCCGGACACACCGCCGGTGGTCGTTACTCTCGGCGGATCTAGATCGCCCCACAGATCAATACTAGTCTTTTTCGCGACTTTGTCCTCACTCGTGCGCACCGGAGCAATCTTCGGCCGGTCACCCATCCTCAAACTACTCCAAGCCGAGCACGCTTAACTTTGGAGTTCTGTCCGAATGGGCTCCCGGAAAAGAAGGAATTCCTTATTGATATGAGTAGTCTATCATCCCTAATAAGCCAGGCTATTACATGACAGGTGGGCCCGGGCGATCCAATCACATCCTGAAACAGTCGCGCGTACGCGATACGTGGCGAAAAAGGTGGCGTGGGAATCGAGGCGTCTATGACCTATCCCATCCGAACACCACGGTCCGCCCCGCTTCGCACGCTTCCCCAAATTTCGTATCCCGCAGAATCCGCGAACGGCAGATCGATCTGTCAGGCACGAGATTTCCTACGATCCGTCGCTCGGGAATTGTTGAGTTCAAAAGTTCACTCGACAAAAGAAAAGAATGGATCAAGGCGACTGAAGAAAAGTTGCTGATTATCAACGAAGAGATTATTGGTCCAAGACGATGCATATCCAGAATACAAAAGCAGGTCGGAAATAATGTCAACTCCTTCCTCACTCAAACCTCAATCCATTCGGGGGCTAATGATGAAGTCATGTACCTAGGGTAGGGTCATAGACCTGATCTAAGTACCCTACCCAAGGACACCCTTAGAAGAAACTACCTTCCAGTCGACCAAGAGGGACTTCACTCGACAGACTCGAAGGACTCGACCATGAAGACTCGCTCGACCATCAGAAGGTCAAGAAGCACTCTGTACCGCAACGGTCTGTAATTAAGTAGACTTTATGGTATTTGGGACACTTTATGTGAGGCGTTACCAGTAACACCTAGACTTAATGTACTTTAAACCCCACATTACTGAGGGCCGGAGGGGTCTAGCAGGCATTATATAAGCCACCCCCTCCTCAGTGTAAAGGGTTCGCACCCCTGTAATCCGTACACACATAATCCACTCGACCGCCTCCGGGCTCCAAGACGTAGGGCTGTTACTTCCTCCGAGAAGGGCTTGAACTCGTACATCTCTTGTGTTTACAACTTCTCCATAGCTAGGACCTGGCCTCTCCATACCTACCCCCACTCTACTATCAGACTTAGAACCACGACAAGGACTTTTGGATGTAGTGCCGCCGTCTCGAGGTGGAACTTGGGCAGGAGCACTTTTGCTCTCTGGCGGAGAGATTCCACCGAGGATACTTCCCTCCGAGAGGGGAAATCGATCATCACCAATAGCCCTCTCATCGTGGGAGGATCAATCTTCATCGACATCTTCACCAACACTGTCTCATCTCAAACCCTATTTCATCTCTTGTGTTCAATCTTTGTATCAAATCCTCAGATAGGTACCTGTGGGTGACTAGTAGTGTTGATTACATCTTGTAGTTGATGCTAGTTGGTTTATTTGGTGGAAGATCATATGTTCTGATCTATTATGCTATTCAATACCCCTCTGATCTTGAGCATGAATATGTTTTGTTAGTAGTTGCTTTTGTTCTTGAGGACATGGGAGAAGTTTTGTCATAAGTAATCATGTGAATTTGGTATTCGTTCGATATTATAATGGTATGTGTGTTGTTAATTCCCTTAGTGGTGTTATGTGAACGTCGACTACATGACACTTCACCATCTTGGGCCTAAGGGAATGCATTGTGCATTAGTTATTATATAATGGGTTGCTAGAGTCACAGAAGCTTAAACTCTAGTTTATGCGCTATTCTGTGAGGGGCTGATTTGGATCCACATGTTTAATGCTATGGTTAGACTTTTATCTTAATTCTTCTTTCGTAGTTGCAGATGCTTGGGAGAGAGGTTAATCATAAGTGGGATGTTTGTTCAAGTAAGAAAATCACCCAAGCACCGGTCCACCCACATGTCAAATTATCAAATTAACGAACGCAAATCAAACAAACATGATGAAAGTGACTAGATGAAATTCCCATGTGTCCTCGAGAACGTTTTACTTATTATAAGAGACTGTTTTGGCCTGCCCTTTGCAACAAAAAGGATTGGTCTACCTTGTGCACTTATTGTTACTCTTGCTACTTGTCACTTGTTACAAATTATCTTGCTACCAAACTATCTGTCACCGATAATTTCACCGCTTGTGATTTCCTTCTGCTCCTCGTTGGGTTCGACACTCTTACTTATCGAAAGGGCTATGATTGATCTCCTATACTTGTGGGTCATCAAAGCTCTTTTCTGGCGCCGTTGTCGGGGAGTGAAGCACTTCTGGTGAGTGGAATTTGGTAAGTAAACATTTGTATCATGCTGAAATTTACTGTTACTTGCTACTATGGAAAACCATCCTTTGAGGGGTTTGTTCGGGGTATATTCACTTCGATCGGAAGCACAAAGAGTTTCTCCTCAACCTACTGCACCTACTGAGTATAAGTGATAAATTTATTGAAAATTGACAAACATAACATTGGTCAATGGTGCAGTTCATGAAAGAATTAATAAGGGAAGAGAAGATTCACATGCAAATATACTATCTTGGACATCTTTTATGATTGTGAGCCCCCATTAAGTATTTTATTCCAAATTGTTGACGTTGGACAAGCAAGACAAGGTAATGATTTAGTTTGCTCATATTCACCTGGAAGTTATATTGTCATAGATCCTCCAACATGTGGTGCTTCCTCAACATCTTTCCTAGCCAAAAATCCGCACCAAGTAGAAATACTACTTTTGCATCCAAAACCCTAAACCCAATTTCATGTCATGAGAGTCCACTATACCTACCTCTGGATTGAATAAGATCCTTCAAGTAAGTTGTCATCAGTGCATAAAGCAATAAAAATTGCTTCTAAATATGTTTGATCTTTTATTATAAAGGAAAACAAATGTTGTACGAACTTGTGATGGCAAAGTAATAAAAGCGACGGACTGCATAATAAAGGTTGCTATCGTAAGGGGCAATATAACGTGACGTTCCTTTGCATTAAGGGATTTTGCATCCAAAAACAAAAAGCGCATGCCAACCTCTGCTTCCCTCTGCGAAGGGCCTATCTTTTACTTTTATGTATTTACTTTTTATGGAAGAGTCAATAGTGTTCTCCTCTATTCCTTTTTATTTTTGTCTTTTGCAAACATCATGTGGTGGAGAAAGATCTAGGCACATATATCCAGTTGGATATGAGTGATCATGAGTTATTATTGTTGACATCACCCATGTGGTGAATAAGTTGGGAGGCGAAATTTTAAGCCCCTATCTTTCCATGTGTATGGCTAAAACTTTTTGTTCCAGATATATAGCACCATGCATAGCAGAAGTGGAATCATCAATAACATGCAACATATCAGATTCGATACCAGGTGTAGGAGTCGCAAGCTTACTTAAAACAGAAGGTGAATCAAGTGCAGAGCTAGATGGCAGCTCCTTACCTCCCCTCGTAGTTGAGGGAAAAATCTTAGTTCTTTGATCTTTCAAATTCCTCATAGTGATCAACAGATACAAATCCCAAGTGACTCAGAGAATAGAGCTATACTCTCTAGCAACGGCGCCAGAAAAAGGTCTTGATAACCCACAAGTATAGGGGATCGCAATAGTTTTCGAGGGTAGAGTATTCAACCCAAATTTATTGATTCGACACAACGGGAGCCGAAGAATATTCTCAAGTATTAGCAGCCGAGTTGTCAATTCAATCACACCTGAATGACTTAATATCTGTAGCAAAGTATTTAGTAGCAAAGTAGTCTGGAAGTAATGTAACGGTGGCAAAAGTAATAATAGCAATTTTGTAGTAATCGTAACAGTGGCAACGGAGAAGTAACTTAGCAAAGATCAATATGAAACGAGCTCGTAGGCCATGGATCAATGATGGATAATTATGTCGGATGGCATTCATCATGCAATAGTTATAACCTAGGTTGACATAGAACTAGCTCCAATTCATCAATATAATGTAGGCATGTATTCCGAATATAGTCATACGTGCTTATGGAAAAGAACTTGCATGACATCTTTTGTCCTACCCTCCCATGGCAGCGGGGCCCTATTGGAAACTAAGGGATAGTAAGGCCTCCTTTTAATAGAGAACCGGACCAAAGCATTAGCACTTAGTGAATACATGAACTCCTCAAACTATGGTCATCACCGGGAAGTGTCCTGACTATTGTCACTCCGGGGTTGCCGGATCATAACACATAGTAGGTGAGTATAACTTGCAAGATAGGATCAAGAACACAAATATATTCATGAAAACATAATAGGTTCAGATCTGAAATCATTGCACTCGGGCCCTAGTGACAAGCATTAAGCATAGCAAAGTCATAGAAACATCAATCTTAGAACATAGTGGATACTAGGGATCAAACCCTAACAGAACTAACCCGATTACATGGTAAATCTCATCCAACCCATCATCGTCCAGCAAGGTTATGATGGGATTACTCACGCACGGTGGTGAGCATCATGAAATTGGTGATGGGGGATGGTTGATGATGATGATGGCGACGATTTGCCCTCTCCGGAGCCCAAAATGGACTCCCGATCTGCCCTCCCAAGGAAGAACAGGAGGCAGCGGTGGCTCCGTATCGTAAAATGCGATGAATCCTTCTCCCTGATTTGTTTTCTACCCAAACGTGAATATATGGAGTTGGAGTTGAGGTCGATGGAGCTTCTTGGGACCCACAACATAGGGGGCGCACCCAGGGGGGTAGGGCGCGCCCCCCACCCTTGTGGACAGGGTGTGGGTCCCCTCAGGTTGATTCTTTCGCCAATACTTTTTATTAATTGCAAAAATATTCTCCGTGAAGTTTCAGGTCATTCCAAGAACTTTTATTTCTACACAAAAATAACACCATGGTAATTCCGCTGAAAGCAACGTCAGTCCATGTTAGTTGCATCCAAATCATGCAAATTAGAGTCCAAAACAAGGGCAAAAGAGTTTGGAAAAGTAGATACGATGGAGACGTATCAACTCCCCCAAGCTTAACCCATTGCTTGTCCTCAAGCAATTCAGTTGACAAACTGAAAGTGATTAAGAAAAACTTTTACAAACTCTGTTTGATCTTGTTGTTGCAAATATGTAAAGCCAGCATTCAAGTTTTCAGCAAAGATTATGAAGTAATCATATTCACAATAACATTTAGGTCTCACATTTACTCATATCAATGGCATAATCAACTAGCGAGCAATAATAGTAAATCTCGGATGACAACACTTTCTCAAAACAATCATGATATGATATAACAAAATGGTATCTCGCTAGCCCTTTCTGAGACTGCAAAACATGAATGCAGAGCACCCCTGAAGATCAAGGACTGACTAGACATTCTAATTCATGGTAAAAGAGATCCAGTCATAGTCATACTCAATATCAGTTAATAACAAATGCATACAAATGATAGTGGTGCTCTCTAACTGGTGCTTTTTATAAGAGGATGAGGACTCAGCAATAAAAGTAAATAGATAGGCCCCTCGCAAAGGGAAGCAGGGATTTGCAGAGGTGCCAGAGCTCGAGTTTTTGAAACAGAGATGAATAATATTTTTGAGCGTCATGCTTTCATTGTCAACATAACAACCAAGAGATCTCGGTATCTTCCATACTAAATACATTATAGGCGGTTCCCAAACATAATGGTAAAGTTTATACTCCCCCACCACCAACAAGCACACTCCACGGCCGGTCTAAAACAACGGGTACCATCCAACTAACAACAATCCTAGGGGAGTTTTGTTTGCAATTATATTTGATTTGATTTGAGCATGGGACTGGGCATCTCGGTTACCAGCCATTTTCTCGTGAATGATGAGAGGAGTCCACTCATCGTGGGAATAACCCACCTAGCATGGAAGATACTGACAGCCCCCAGTCGCTACATGAGCAATTCGGGCATACAAAATGGATTATCATTTGAAGGTTTAGAGTTTGGCACATGCAAATTTACTTGGAATAGCAGGTAAATATAGCATATAGGTAGGTATGGTGGACTTATATGGAACAACTTTGGGTTTATGGAAGTGGATGCACAAGCAGTATTCCCGCTTAGTACAAGTGAAGGCTAGCAAGAGATTAAGGAGCGACCAACTAGAGAGCGACAACAGTCATAAACATGCATTGAGATTAACCAACATCGAATGCAAGCATGAGTAGGATATAAATCACCATGAACATAAAAATCGTGGATGCTATGTTGATTTTGTTTCAACTACATGCGTGAACATGTGCCAAGTCAAGCCACTTAAATCATTCAAAGGATGATACCATCCTATCATACTACATAACAACCATTTTAAAAGCATGTTGACACGCAAGGTAAACCATTATAAGCTCCTGGCTGATTAAGCATGACATGAATAACTATAATTTCTAATTGTCATTGCAAACATGTTTCATTCATAATGGGCTGAATCAGGAACGATGAACTAATCATATTTACAAAAACAAGATAGGTCGAGTTCATACCAACTTTTCCTCATCTCAATCATTTCTTCATATATCATCATTATTGCCTTTCACTTGCACGACCGAATGGTGTGGATAATAATAATAGTGCACGTGCATTAGACTAAGCTGGAATCTGCATCATTTATTCAAAGGAAAAGACAAGGTAATATGAGGTCTTTGTTAGATCAACAATAATGCATATGAGAGCCACTCATCATTTTCATCGTGGTCTTCTCCTCTCGACCCCCAAAGAAAAGAAAAATAATTTCAAAGAAACACACTGAAATGTTTTTGGAGTTTTTGTTTTTCTGAAGAAAGTAAAACAAGAACGAGAAAAACTATTTACATGGGAAAGCTCCCAACAAGTAAAAGAAGAACGAGACATCTTTTTGTGTTATTAATACTACTACAAAGTGAACATGGAAAGTAAACTAAGCTGCAACTATGTTTTTTGTTTTTCTTAAGGTTTTTAAACACACAAGAAGAAGCGGGAAGAATAAATAAACTACATGGATAATACAATGAAAAAGTATGAATACCGACAACTGTAATGAGTGTGTGAACATGAATGTAATTTCGATGAGAAATACATACCCCCCCATGCTCAGGCTTTTGTCCTAAGTTAGTCTAAGCCCATGGATCAATGTAGCCCTCTCCGGTGTACAGAGGAGGATCCTGGGGGTTCCACTGGTTAACGAGCTCCTGCGGCTCCCACTGATAAATAGACTCCTGATACGAATCAGGTGATGGCTCTAGCTCAGGAGCTGGGGACCGCGTCCCCTCCCAGTATGCGTAAATGTCCGCTGGCATGATGATGTACCTACCTGAATGAATATCGAACAAAGTAGGTGCAGGCAAGGTAATAATCTGAGAAGTCTTCTGACTGAATACCAGGTAATAGATGAGTCTCTTGTCATCGTCTTTCTTAATAAAATCATGTGCTACCATACTCTCATAATCTACGTATATAGTGGGCAGGAACTTCTCCTCTTTTTCATAGTGCCTAATGGGTATCTCGAAGCGTTTAGCAAGGCAGGAAGCATAGGTACCTCCAAAGATAGGACCCTTTGTACGGCTTAAACTCAACGGTTTAGCAACCATAGCACGCAAACTAAAAGTTTTATCATGAAGTAAAGCATGGCGCAAAATGGCAAGGTCAGGAGCACTAAGGCCTCCACTATCCCCATGACCAATTAAACATCTCCTAGCAAATAATGAGTAGTAGCGCAGAACAGGAAAATGTAAACTAGGCACTCTCGCTTCCGACACCTTTCTCCTTTCCCCTGTGGTAACTTCATCAATAAAATCTTCCACATCTCTAGGACGTGGCTCATCGACGCTGCCCTCATAAGGTAATTTGCAAACCTCACAAAATTCATAAACCGTAATCTCCTTATGCTCGTCATATAAATAAAACTCTACCGTGGGTGGTGATCTCCTAGCATGAAAGTAAAAGTTTTGCACGAAAGTATTAGTGAGTAGGAGGTACTGATCACACTTGTCGTGGAGAAAGTCGGTGATGCCTACATTTCCAGCCAAATAATGTAAATCCTCATAAATTCTGTCCGCCTCCAAGAATGCATCACATGGCCATTCACACAGCCCAACCTCCGTGGTGTGAGGAAGGTTATACTTGGGCTTTTCCTTCTCTTCATTTTCTTTTTCCTTCGAACCCCGACTCGAGGAGCCTCTCAACAATCTCCTCATCATTTTCTCCCTCTAAAAAATTCTGAAATTTTTAGTGACTCAAAATAAAAGTGAACCAAACTCAACAAGATTGATAGCAACTACTCCTACAAATGTCTAGAGGCTAAATCATGCATCAAAACTACCTTGGACCATATTTATTTGACATGCAAGGTCAAGAACAGGGTCACCTAAGCAAAAAATTGCAATAAATAAAGCACTAGAACAAAAACTAATTGGACCATTGGAGGAGTCACATACCGAAGAACAATCCCCCAAAGCAGTTTTGTGAATGGAGCTTTGAGCAAGGAGATAAAAAATGGCGGCAAAATGAGCAAGAACACGGGTTTGAGCTACAGGATGATTTTTCTGGAGGAAGATGAAGTGGATGGGTGTTGGAATAAGTGGAGGGGACCCATGAGGGACCCACAAGGTAGGGGGCACGCCCTCCACCCTTGTGGCCCACTGGTGCATCCCCGTGGTGCATGCTCAGCGCCAGAAATTCTCAAATATTCTATAAAAAATCATACTAGATTTTCAGGGCATTTGGAGAACTTTTATTTTCCGGACATTTTCTGTTGCATGGATAATTCAGAAAACAAACAGAAAATACTATTTTTGCTTTATTTAATCTAATAGCAGAAAGTAAAAGATAGGTATAGAAATTTGTGCCTTCTAAATTCATCCATCTCATGCTCATCAAAAGGAATCCGTTAATAAGGTTGATCAAGTCTTATTAACAAAATTCTTTCGAATAACATGAGACCAGAGAATTTTCGAATAACACTAGGTTAACTCTTAGGGGATATGCATGTCCCCAACAATAAGAATATCATATTTCTTTTTGACAGTAGGAAGACAGAATTCAGAACCTCTAATAGTAATAGTTGAAAATTTTCCAATAGAATTGATACTATGTATTTTAGGTTGTTTCTTCGGGAAATGTACCGTATGCTCATTCCCATTAACATGAAAAGTGACATTGCCTTTGTTGCAATCAATATTAGCCCCTTCAGTATTCAAAAAAGGTCTACCAAGGATGATTGACATACTGTCGTCCTCGGGAATATCAAGAATAACAAAGTCCGTCAAGATAGTAACGTTTGCAACCACAACAGGCACATCCTCACAAATACCGATGGGTACATTAGTTGACTTATCAGCCATTTGCAAAGATATTTTAGTAGGTGTCAACTTATTCAATTTGAGTCTATGATACAAAGAGAAAGGCATAACACTAACATGTCACCCAATATGCGACCCTATCCAAAAGGAACTTGAAGGTCCCACCAAGGATAGACCCGCATATTGGAACGCTTTTGCAAGGTGGATATCATTACATCAACAATTACATAATAGTGGGGATACATCCAATACATAAAATGTCACATGAATACAACAATACAACATACAAGAACAACATCCGACTACGGATGAATCATAAACAGAAACTCAAACAATATCCACCCCGCTAGCCCAGCTGCCGACCGAACCTATCCCCGATCAAGAAGAAGCGGAAGAAATACTCCAAACAAGCAAACATTGCTCGCGTCATGATCATCGTGATAACCTGTACTGCAAGAATGTTGTTGTAGTAATCTGTGAGCCACGAGGACTCAGCAATCCCATTACCATGGGTATCAAGACTAGCAAAGCTTAATGGGAAAGGAAGGGGTAAAGTGGTGAGGTTGCAACAGCGGCTAAGCATATATGGTGGCTAACATACGCAAATAAGAGCGAGAAGAGAAACAAGCGGAACGGTCGTGAAACTAGCAAGGATCAAGAGGTGATCCTGAACACCTACTTACGTCAAACATAACCCAGAAACTGTGTTCACTTCCTGGACTCCGCCGAGAAGAGACCATCACGGCTACACACGCGGTTGATGCGTTTTAATTCGGATCTGGTGTCAAGTTATCTACAAACAGACATTAACAAATTCCCATCTGCCACATAACCAAGGGCACGGCTCTCGAAAGTTTACAACCCTGCAGGGGTGTCCCAACTTAGCCCATGACAAGCTCTCGCGATCAACGAAGGAATAGACCTTCTCCCAGGAAGACCCGATCGCCTCGAATCCGGTTTACAAGACATTTCGACAATGATAAAACAAGACCAGCAAAGCCGCCCGATGCACCGACAATCCCGATAGGAGCTGCACATATCTCGCTCGTGGCACACCGGATGAGCAGACGTCGGGTTGGCATAGACCCTGGTTGCCCAGGGGGCGCCGGACATCGCTCGGTTTGGACCAACACTTAGACAAGCATTGGCCCCGGGGGGGCTAAAAATAAAGATGACCCTCGAGAGAGCGACTCCCAAGGGAAAAAATAGGTGGTGGTGAGGCAAATGGTAAAACCAAGGTTGGGCCTTGCTGGAGGAGTTTTATTCAAAGCGAACTGTCAGGGGGGTCCCATAAATCACCCGAGCGCATAAGGAACGCAAAATCCGGGAACATAACACCGGTATGACGGAAACTAGGGCGGCAAGAGTGGAACAAAACACCAGGCATAAGGCCGAGCCTTCCACCCTTTACCAAATATATAGATGCATTAAATAATATAAGAGATATTGTGATATCCCAACCAAAATCCTGTCCACCATGGAGCAATCTTCAACTTCACCTGCAACTAGCAACGCTATAAGAGGGGCTGAGCAAAGCGGTAACATAGCCAAACAACGGTTTGCTAGGAATGGTGTCAAAGGTTAGAGGTCCATGGCAATTTGGGAGGCTTGAAGAACAAAAGATAGGTAACGCAGCAAAGCGATAGAACGAAGCAACTAGCATAGCAATGATAGTAGTGAAATCCAGGGTAGCGGTCATCTTGTCTGAAATCCTGCAAGGAAGAAGAACGAGTCCATGAAGAAGATGAAGCCACGAAGACGAACCAAGCATAGATGAATGAATCCTCACGATCGCAACGAAACAAGAACTATCGAAAAGAAGCACACAACATAGTAAACACACCACACATGAACAAGACATGATGCACAATAAGCATGATGCATGAAAAGGCTATATGAAACTACTCATGACAAGAAATGATGCAAACAAGAATAACACATCAAGGCAAGTTTAAATGAGGCCGGGAACAACATATAACAATTCCGGTAAGTCCTCATATGCAAATTTCGAAATTGGTCCATAACTGAATAAACCTTATGTTCAAGTTGTTAAACAGCAAGTTAAGATGTACCACGATGATCTACACGAAATTCTAGTCAAGTTACATATAAAGTTCATTAGATTTGGAGCTACGGCCTAGAAGATATGAGCAAAACAAGTTAAACATGGCATTGATGCAAAATGCACCCAAACATCAAGCAAACACCTCAAAACAAGGATGCAACATGATAATATGAAGCTACATGCAAAATCAAGCAAGTTTCATATAGAGCACACTCAAAACGGAGCAACGGTGCAACACACACACACTATACAAGTCATAACAACAATCTGTCCAAAACAGCAACTAGGCATATTGCAAGCATCAAAACAATATGCTACAGCACCCCAACATAATAACAAAAGGCATGGGCATGTAGTATAGGTAAAGCACAACAAAACATGAACACTGAGCTATCTCCAGAAAAGACTAGAACATGCTCCAAAACACATGGTAAGATTGCAAACATCAGGTTGCAATGTTTAAAGCAAGCAAACAACATGTTACAGGAACATATCATGGAAAACAAAGGCATGGCATGAATCTACTAAATGCATAGAACAAAAGTCCCTTACTGACCATGAGCCAAAAAGGCATAGAAAATATGATGGCACCCATGTGAACATGGCAAGTTATATTACAGATTCAAACATGGCAGAAACAACAATAAGTAGGCATGTTCGTGAGCTTGAACCACTCACCACAGAGTGATACATGGCATGGCAAGGTAACCAACAGCAAGAAGACATGTTTATGAAGCTAAGCATGGCAAGAACAAGGTCATAGGGTGCATGGATCACTAGGAAAACATATGGAAACAACTGAACTTAATGTAAACAGGCTGACAACAACATTATGAAGCAACTTTGGAGCAAGATATGAACAATCTACAACAGGCTATAAATGCTACCAGGAGCATGGATGGATAGAGCATGACATGTAGATCAAAACATGTTTATAGAACATCTCCAGATTATGCATAGAATGATTAGTAGAAACATGTTTATATAGCATCACGAAATAACAGATTCAGCCTAGCAAAACAGCAACAGCAAGTACACTACTTAACAAGCTTGAATCACTCACCACAAGTCATTACATGACAATATAAACAAACCAAGGCAAGAATAAGTCCATAGCATGCAAGGATCAACTACAACAAGCTTGGCCAAATTGAATAACATGTAAACAATCTGCCAGGAAACATTTTGAAGCAAAAGTAGAGCACGAAAATGACATGCTAGACTACTCCATAATTGCAACAAAGGGCATGAATGGATAGACAATAACCACATTTTCAAAACACACTTACTGAAGTATCTCAAAATATGCATGGATCTCTCTGTAGCATCAAGTTTACATGGCATCAAAATAACAGCAGAACAGGGACTAAAATCAGCAATATCACGAAGCCTAGTTTGCATGCTTGTGCTAGTCACCACATTGATCACAAAAATACATGGCATGCACCCCTGGAAAGATGGCATGGCATATATCAAAACACATGTAGACATCAACCCCATAGGATGCACACATCAATCATGGCAAAATGACAAATGAGCAAGTTATAACAGCCAAATAGATTAACAAAGAACATGCACTCTTCCAACAAAGATTTCGGCATCAAGATGAGCTCAAATGAAAATGATGCAATGAGATGAAATGAAGTACTCGTCGAGGCGAACAATTTGACATATTATACGCACGAAACGGAGCTACCGATGCAGAGATACAATGCGATGAACATGGCATGATTATGTAAAATATTACGGGGACTTGGTGGAAATTTGGAGGTCAACCTCGTCTGCACGGATTTCGAGGTGAGGTGGCTCGCCGGAGTTGGACGTTGTGGTGTCCGGAGACGGGCGGGGAAGGTCTCCTCCGGCCGGATCCGGCCGGATCCGGCGCGGGGCGGTGAGGGGGCGGCGGGAGGCGCGGTGCCCGAGGAGAAGGGGACGCCGGAGGACATAGGAGTGCCGGATTGCAAAACGGACAACGGGGAAAATGCTCGGATGCATGAGACGAACACGTACGCGAAATGAAATGCACATGATGACATGATATGAAATGCATATGATGACATGGCAAAGTGCAACACGCAAGCAAATGACATGGCAACGACGGCGAATAACTGGCAGACACCTGGCGCAACGAATCCGGGGCGTTACATAACACCAACTCCAATATCACATAAAGCAGTTTTAACATAGTTTCTTTTAATGGAGCATGGTATAGTTTGTACTCCTGGATCTCCTAGTTTCTTTGGTATTCCACCCTTAAAAGTATAATTAGCAAGCACAGTGGAAATTTCAGCTTCCGATATCTTTCTTTTATTTGTAACAATATCTTTCATATACTTAGAATAAGGAGGCATTTTAAGCATATCACTTAAACGCATACACAAAAAGATAGGTCTAATCATTTCAGAAAAGCGCTCAAAATCCTCATCATCCTTTTTCTTGGATGGCTTAGGAGGAAGGGGCATGGGTTTTTGAACTCATGGTTCTCTTTCTCTACCATGTTTCCTAGCAATGAAGTCTCTCTTATGATAACGTTGATTATTTGATTGTGGGTTATCAAGATAAACAACAGGTTCAGTCTCTACATCATTATCATTACTGGGTTGAGCATCAAAATGAACATCATTCCTAACATTATCACTAGGTTCATGTTCATCACCAGTTTGTGTCTCAGCATCAGAAATAGAAATATCATTGGGTTTCTTAGGTGTGTCTATAGCAGGTTCACCAGCATCAAAATGAACATCATTACTAACATTATCACTATTGAAGGAATAGGTGCATCAGTATTAGTTCTCTGAGAATCTTGATCAACTCTCTTAAGATGGCTCTCGGGATACAAAGGTTCCTGGGTCATTTTACCACCTCTAGTCATAACCCTAACAGCATTACCATTGTTCTTATTATTTAACTAATTGAGAAAATCATCTTGTGCCTTAAGTACTTGTTCTACTTGAGTTGTAAGAATGGAAGCATGTTTACTAATAAGCTTAAGATCATTAACAGTTCTACTCATATAATCACCCAAGTGGTCAAGCATGTAAGTATTATATTTCAATTGTCACTAACATAAGCATTGAAGTTTTCTTGTTTAACAATAAAATTATCAAAGTCATCCAAGCATTGACTAGCCGATTTATTATGAGGAATATCACCTTCATCAAATCTATAAAGAGGGTTTACCTCTACTACATGTGTCAGGTTATCAAGACCATGTATTTCTTCAATAGGCGGTAAATTCTTAACATCTTCGGCTTTAATACCTTTTCCTTTCATAGATTTCTTTCCTGTTGAATATCTTCAGGACTGAGAAATAGAATACTTCTTTTCTTCAGAGTTGGTTTAGGAGTTGGTTCAGGAAGTGTCCAATCATTATCATTAGTCAATATATTATTCAATAGTAGTTCAGCTAGCTCAATAGTTCATTCCCTGAAAACCCAACCAGCACAACTATCTAGGTGGTCCCTAGAAGCATCGGTTAGTCCATTATAAAAGATATCAAGTATTTCAGTTTTCTTGAGAGTCTGATCAGGCAAAGCATTAAGTAATTGGAGAAGCCTCCCCCAAGCTTGTGGGAGACACTCTTCTTCAATTTGCACAAAGTTAAATATTTCCTTTAAGGCAACTTGTTTCCTATGAGCAGGGAAATATTTTTCAGAGAAGTAGTAAATCATATCCTGGGGACTACGCACACAACCAGGAGCAAGAGAATTAAACCATATCTTAGCATCACCCTTTAATGAGAAAGAAAATAACTTAAGAATATAGTAATAGCAAAAAATTTCCTCATGAGCAAATAGGGTGGATATATCATTCAATTTAGTAAGATGTGCTACAACAGTTTCAGATTCATAACCATAGAAAGATCAGATTCAACCAAGGTAATTAACTCAAGATCGATAGAGAATTCATAATCCTTATCAGTGTCAAAGATAGGTGAACTAGCAAACATAGGGTCATATTGAATTCTAGCATTCGAAGACTTTTCTTTCAGCTTAGCTAACAGTTTCTTAAGATCATCTCTATCATTACAAGCAAGAAAGTCTCTAGCAGTTTCCTCATCCATGATATAACCCTCAGGTATAACATGCAATTCATATCTAGGGGGAGAATCATAATCTTCAGTTTCATAATATCATCAATTTCAGTAATTTCATTCTCTAACCCTAGCAAGTTGTACATCAAGAAATTCACCTAGTGGCATAGTATTATCAAGAAAAGAAGTAGTATCGTCATAAGCATCATGCATAGCAGAAGTGGCATCATCAATAACATGCGACATATTAGAATCAATAGTAGGTGTAGGAGTCGCAAGCTTACTTAAAACAGAAGGTGAATCAAGTGCAGAGCTAGATGGCAGCTCTTTACCACCCCTCATAGTTGAGGGAAAAATCTTGGTTCTTTGATCTTTCAAATTCCTCATAGTGATCAACAGGTATAAATCCCAAGTAACTCAGAGAATAGTGCTATGATCCCTGGCAACGGCGCCCGAAAAAGGTCTTGATAACCCACAAGTATAGGGGGTCACAACAATTTTTGAGGGTAGAGTATTCAACCCAAAGTTATTGATTCGACACAAGGGGAGCCAAAGAATATTCTCAAGTATTAGCAGCTGAGTTGTCAATTCAACCACACCTGAAAGCCTTAATATCTGCAGCAAAGTATTTAGTAGCAAAGTAGTATGGAAGTAATGATAATGGTGGCAAAAGTAATAGTATCAGTTTTCTAGTAATCATATAAGTGGCAACAGAGAAGTAACTTAGCAAAGATATATATGAAACGAGCTCGTAGGCAATGGATCAATGATGGATAATTATGTCAGATGGCATTCATCATGCAACGGTTATAACCTAGGGTGACACAGAACTAGCTCCAATTCATCAATATAATGTAGGCATGTATTTCGAATATAGTCATACATGCTTATGGAAAAGAACTTGCATGACATCTTTTGTCCTACCCTCCCGTGGCAGCGGGGTCCTATTGGAAAGTAAGGGATATCAAGGCCTCCTTTTAATAGCGAACCGGACCAAAGCATTAGCACTTAGTGAATACATGTTTCGGATTATGGGATCCGCAAACCCTTGAGAGGTTTGAACTCTGGGGTACGTGCGGAGATCTCAACCTACCTAGCCTACCTACTCACGATCCTCCAAAGCCTAGCGCGTCAAGCTCAAAGAGACAAAGAGACACAACAGTTTATCCTGGTTTAGGCCACCTTGCGGTGTAATACCCTACTCCAGCATTTTGGTGGATTGCCTCGAAGGGCTGAGGATGAACTAGTACAGTGGATGAACTGGCCTCAGGAGGTGAGGTGCTCTTGAGCTGGTGCGGTGTGGGCTAGCTCGACTTGTCTTATCCTGTCTCCCCCTTCTATGGTGGTGGCTAGTCCTATTTATAGAGGCCTTGGTCCTCTTCCCAAATGTTGGCGGGAAGGGATCCCACAACGGCCGGATTCGAAAGGGGACAAGTAGTGCAGCTTATCCTGACAAAAGTAGTCTTCGCGTGCGAAAAGCCTCTGGTCGTGATGCCGCGGTGGGCTCGTCGATGACCTCCGTCCTATCGTCCTGGCGGTCTTGGTCTCGTTGCACCAGAAAGGAAACCTTTGGCTGATTCGTCGGGACTCCGCGCCCGTGGCTTATCTCCCTTGCACCAAAGAGGAAACTTGCGCTCTGCGCCCGCCTGGTGCCCGCTTGGCCTTGGTCGTCATGGCTCACGTCAGCTGAGCGTCGTGAGGTGAACCTTGCATAGAACTCCCCGCCCCTCGGGAGCCAGCCTGAGGAGGCCGATACCCTCGGGGTTCTTGGCGTCCTCCGCCGAGGCTTGGCCCCTCTGGAGGGTCTTGAGTTGTTGATGCTGAAGCTGGGCCATACAAGGCAGTTGATGGAGCCACGTGGTGGGCCGCAGGGAGGCAGGGCTAGATACCCACAAATCCAGGACGCCGATAGTAGCCCTCGGGCCCAAGGCGTGCTCGGACTTGGCTTCTAGGCGAAGCCAAAGGGTAAGTGCGGAGCGCCGCGGGCCCTAATCACCTGCGGCCTTGATGACGCATGGCGATTGATGGGACGTGGGCGACTCCGCTTCCCCATGATGCCTCGGCAACTACTCGACTTGACGGGACGATGCTGCATGCAGAAGGTCATGATGGCGCGAGGTCGTGGAGGCCGGCGGTTGGCCTCCGTTGGTTATAAATGTGAGGGAGGGGCAGAGCCCCTCGCCCATCTCTCCTTCGTCTTGCTTCTGCCTGCTTTTCTCTTCTCCATCTTGCTCCCGTGGCGCCGATCAGGAGGTATTCTGCGGCTAAGAAGGGGATGGCTCCTAAGGAGGGGCCCGATCCTCTCCCATTGCAGAAACGGCTCCACCTCCCTCACGATGCTAGCACAGGGCGAGAGGTGGCCAGGACTTGGCAATCAAGGCCTCCGCCTGGCTTCCCCCTCCCCATATGCGCCCGTGCTCAGGATGAAGGTGTGCACCATCGAGCGGCGCCTGATAATGGCGGCAGGGCCGCCATTTCCCTGCCGACCGCGCCTCAGACCCATGCCGAGGGTACCTCGTGTGAATTCGTGGTGTGGGCGGCAATGCCTCCCGACACTTGGATCCGTCTCCCGCGGTTCTTCGCCAGCGAGCTGCCTCCATGGGGGCTAGTCAAGCTGTGGCTGCAGCACGCCGGGTGTCGTAGCTTGGCCACCGGAGTTGAAGTCGAGGTGGTGCCGCCCGGAGACGTCTTCATGATGCAAGGATGGGGCGAGATTGCCCGGGCTTGCCGCGTAGAGGGAGCCCGGGCGATCCACTTCGAGTACGACGGCGTGGCCACTCTGTTCTTCAAGGTCTTCAATGAGGAGGGCCAATGGCTAGAATGTCGCCCCGAGGAGACAAAGACGGGGATGCCGCAGCGGTGCTGGTCTCTACAAAGAATCCCCTTGGCGCTTCGTCAAAAGAGAAGTGGCAACCCTCGAATCCAGCGACTCTCCTGAGCCCAGTGATTTCCGGAGTCGAGCAATAACAGCTACGTGCCGCCAAGCTCCCGCTGAGGCCGGAGCGCAGCTGCGGCTGCCACTCGGTGTCGATGGCGATACCGTAGGGCCTAGTAGTTGCTTTCCCTGCGCGGAATGAAGATCAGCCCCCGGGGGGTTTGTAAGGATCGGAATGTACTTAATATCAATGCTGTTTATTTTGATTTCGTGACGGATGCGCGTATCCCAATTCAGCTTGGTTCCTCCCTTTTCTCTTCCCTTGGCAGTGTGGCGCTCTACACCAACAGGACCCGGTCCCCAGGCAGGCTTCAGCCATCGCTAGTATGCCAAGTCGCAATGCCGTGGTCAAGGCTAGGAGGTGAGCGGCCCAAGGTCCGATAAGAGGTCGTGAGACACGATGCTCATGAGGTCCCCTTTGGCGTGCAAGCAGTTGCCCAGAGAATAAAAAAGGGGAGTAGAACTGCCAAAATGGAACTGCGAGGCAGGGTGTGCGGGGAGCGAAGCAGGTGCCGCAGCGGACCGGGACTTATCTTTTGGTGTCTTGGTCCGTCAGGGAGATGATGCTAGTTCCCGCGCCTGTGGTACCGTTGAGCGCAGCCTGCACAGGCCACCTTCCCGCCTCATTCGCCTAGGTGCTCTACTGTAACGCCCTCGATGCGGCTATATCTCCCACGTGTCGAAGCACGACTTAGAGGCATAACCGCATTGAAAGCAATGTCGCAAGTGAGGTAATCTTCACACAACCCATGTAATACATAAGGGAAAGAGATACATAGTTGGCTTACAATCGCCACTTCACACAATTACATGAATAAAGCATTACATCATCCAGATATAATCAAGGTCCGACTACGGAAACAAAATAAAAGAAGAACCCCAAAAGCTTATAAAGGTCCTCGATCGACCCCAACCGGGCTCCACTATCGATCAACTAGAACGAAACAACACAAAGGGCAAGATCTTCATCGAGCTCCTCCTTGAGCTTGGTTGCGCCACCTTTCGGTAACATAGGCACCAGTAAACTAGTTTTGAAGTATCTATGAGCCACGGGACTCAAAGAATCTCGCACCCCGAGATCAAGACTATTTAAGCTTATGGGTAAGGTAAAGGCATGAGGTGGAGCTGCAGCAAGCGATTAGCATATATGGTGGCTAACATACACAAATGAGAGCGAGAAGAGAAGGCAAAGCACGGTCGATAAAAGTATGATCAAGAAGTGATCCTATAGCAACCACGTCAAGCATAACTCCAACACCGTGTTCACTTCCGGACCACGAAAGAGACCATCACGGCGACACACGCGTTGATGCGTTTTAATTCGGATCCGTGTCAAGTTATCTACAACCGACATTAACAAATTCCCATCTCGCCACATAACCGCGGCACGGCTCTCGAAAGTTTATACCTCGCAGGGTGTCCCAACTTAGCCCATGACAAGCTCTCGCGATCAACAAAGGAATAGACCTTCACCCGAGACACTCCGATCGACTCAGATCCGGTACATCAAGACATTTCGACAATGGTAAAACAAGACCAGCAAAGCCGCCGGATGTGCCGACAAACCCGATAGGAGCTGCACATATCTCGTTTGTGGCACACCGGATGAGCCAGACGTCGGGTTGGCATGGACCCTGATTGCCCAGGGGGCGCCCGACATAGCTCAGGTTGGACCAGCGGGGGCTAAAATAAAGATGACCCTCGGGCTCCGGAAACCCAAGGGAAAAAAGGAGCTAGGTGAGGCAAATGGTAAAACCAAGGTTGGGCCTTGCTGGAGGAGTTTTATTCAAAGTGAATTGTCAGGGGGGTCCCATAAATCACCCGACCGCGTAAGGAACGCAAAATCCGGGAACATAACACCGGTATGACGGAAACTAGGACGGCAAGAGTGGAACAAAACACCAGGCATAAGGCCGAGCCTTCCACCCTTTACCAAGTGTAACGCCCCGGAGTCGATGCGCCAGGTGTCTGCCAGTTATTCGCCGTCGTTGCCATGTCATTGCTTGCGTGTTGCATTTCACCATGTCATCATTTGCATTTTATCATGTCATCATGTGCATTTCATTTTGCTTACATGTTCATCTCATGCATCCGAGCATTTTCCCCGTTGTCCGTTTTGCAATCCGGCGCTCCTATGTCCCCCGGCGTCCCCTTCTTCTCTCCTGTTGTGAGCGGGTATTAAACTTTCTCGGAATGGTCCGAGCCTTGCCAAGCGGCCTTGGTATAGCACCGGTAGACCGCCTGTCAAGTTTCGTGCCATTTGGAGGTCGTTTGATACTCCAACGGTTAACCGGGTAACCGCAAAGGCCTCTTTTGTTGCAGCCCAACACCCCTTCCAAAGTGGCCCAAAACCCATCTAACTCGCCTCCATGCTCTCGGTCGTTCGATCACGATCGCGTGGCCGAAAACCGCTCCTCATTTGGACTCTCCTAGCTCCTCTACCTATAAATATGCCTCCCTTCCAAATTCGCGGATGAAAATCCCCTAACCCTAGCTCCTTCTTCCTCCGCACGCTGACGCGTCGCCTGGCACGGACACGCCCGCCAGCCGCCCCGCAGCCACTCCCATGCGACACCTGTCCTGCCGCCGCCCGCCCGCCTCCATGGGCTCAAGGCCGCCAGACCTGGGCCCGAATCTGCTCCGCCGCCGCCTGGTCGCGCCCACGCCGCCGCCAGAAGAAGCTCCGCCGCCGCGGCTGCGCCGCCGTGGTTGCCGCCTCCTGCGCCGCTGGTCTCGCCTCCTGCCCCCGACGCCCGGCGAAGACCAAGGGTCGCCGCCTGGCGCCGCCGTGCCCGCCGCCGCCTCCCATTCCTCTCCTCCGCGGCAGATCGCTCGCCCGCGCGCCAGCCGAGTTCATTGTCGCCGATCTGGTCGAGGCCGCCGTCCTGCCCCGGATCCGGCGGCTCCACTCGATCCTTGCTGCTCCGGCCACCGGAGTCCCCAGCTCGGCGAGGCCTCTCCTCCCTCGACCGACGCCCGCCTCGCTGGGTGGACGGACCCAGCACCACGTGGGCCCGCCCAAGAACGCCAGCCACCGGCCCGGGTAGCCACTGCCAGCCCAGCCAAAGCCAAGCCGGCCTCGCTCGCCTCTCCACCGACCGGGCTAAGAGGCCAAGGGTGAGGCCACCCCCGCCCCTTTTTTTTTTTCTTTTCGGTTGGGCCACTGCAGCCAGCCCGATCGTGTTTTTTCCTGTTGCGAATTTGTCTATTTTCCAATGATTTACTCGCTTTTCTGAAAACCCCCTAGACCTCATGCATTTAATAATTAATTCTTATGTCAAACTATCGGGAGAGTTTCAGGGGTCACCGATATTGTACCGGGACCACCGGAATGGTTTCGGGGGTCCACCGGGTGGGGCCACCTATCCCGGAGGGCCCCATGGGCTGAAGTAGCATGGGAACCAGCCCTGGTGGTGGTGCGCCCCACCCAAGGGCCCAAGGCGCCTAGGGTTGGAAACCCTAGGGGGCTGCTCGAGGGGCATGCACCGGATGGAAACCCTAAGGGACCGCTGCCTCAGGCCGCCACCCCGGGCCGCCCCCCTCTAGATGGGATCTCCAAGGGGGCATGCGCCCCTAGCCCCTATATATAGTGGAGGGGAGGGAGGGCAGCCGCACCCTAAGCCCTGGCGCCTCCCTCTCACTACAAAAAAAAAGAAACATCCGTGACATTTTGGGCCGAACGAATTTTTTTTCTGTCATACATATGATGCTTCTATGACAATAATTGTGACAAAACCCCGTATCATCATAGATGTGGTGGGCTCCTACTTCTATGCAAAAAATCATGACAGAAAATGGGCTTTTCGTCCTGGGCGGGCCAGAGACGCAGCTGCATGACATTCTTTGAGCCGTCCATGACGGGAAAAACCATGGTAGAAGCGAGGGGGAGGACAATTTCTGGGAGTTGCCGATTATGGTGGGAGGTCGGGGGCCGAGCGATGCGCGTTTCTCTCGTACACGTACACGTGTGTGTGCGAGGCGTTGGCTCTAATCAACCCGAAGCGAGGTGTTGGGCTCTAATCAACCCGGCGATTGCACTACAAAGGCTACGCTATCGAACCCGAGCGATTGATCGATGGTCGTTAATCAACCCGATGGAGCGATTCCTTCTCTCGCCGCTAATCAAGCCGATCGATTGATGAACAAAGTGAGCGTTGCGGGGTGGATGAACAGTGAGCGGTGGCGTTACCTCTGGATGAACAGGACCCCGTGGTGTGGAGGGCTGGATGAACAGTAGACGGTGGAGGGGTGGCCGTGGAGGGGTGGTTGAACAGGACTCCGTGGTGTGGAGGGCTGCATGAATAGTAGATGGTGGAGGGCTGGATGAACAGTAGACGGTGGAGGGGTGGTTGAACAGTAGCCGGTGGAGTAGCGCGTGGTGGAGGCTGGATGAACAGGAGCCCGTGGAGGCTGGAGGAGGTCAACGGTAGCCCGTGGAGGCTGGAGGAGGTCGATGGTGGAGATGAACAGTATCCCGTGGATTCCCGTTTTGCGGTACGCCACACCCCTCCCGATGAACAGGACCCCCGTTTTGACCGTAGCGCTCCAACACAAGTCCGTTTCGTATGTTTTGTGGTACGCCACACCCCTCCCGATCAACAGGACCCCCGTTTCAACCGTAGGAGGTCCGTTTCGATCGTTTTGCGATACGCCACACCCCTCCCGATCAACAGGACCCCGTTCCAAATGTAGGAGGTCCGTTTCCTCCGTTGTGCGGTACGCCAGGCCTCGTTTCCATCGCCTGTTCCTTCCAAGCCCTTCCGATGAACACGACCACGCATTCCGTTCCGACCCAGCCGGTTGGCTCCCCATGAACACGACAACGACGTTGTTTCTCCGTTCCGACCCAGCCATGTGCATATGCGCGAGTAGGCGTTCGAGACCCTGCCCGTATGTACGTACGTTGTCGTATTTTCTTTCTTGCACCCTCGCAGCTATACGTACGTGTACATGCTATGTGCGCGCCTCTACTACGACACGTGCGCGCCTCTACTACGACACGTGCGCACCTCTACATCAACCAGTATGTACGTACACATTCGCGACCAGAATGACAACGCTACGTACGCTTTGACCAGGTGGGTCCCGACTGTCAAGCACTTCCTTGCCTGCAAAGATGTAGCTGGTGGGTCCCAGCAGTCAGGGGGGCGAATCGTTTTTTTGCCCGGACGCACTTCCTTATGCGGCGGTCAGAGTGGTGGGTCCCAACAGTCAAGGGTGAATCATTTTTTTGCCCGGACGCACTTCCTTGCGTGCGAAGGTGTAGCTGGTGGGTCCCAGCAGTCAGGGGGTGAATTGTTTTGTTTTTTTTGCCCGGACGCACTTCCTTGCGTGCGAAGGTGTAGCTGGTGGGTCCCAGCAGTCAGGGGGAAATGTTTTTTTCGCGAAATATGGTGGCCCGTCCGATGGGTCCCCGCTGTCAGGTGGAGGAATAATTTTTTTGCGCGTAATAAGGAGGCACTTCCTTGCTGCGGCCGTGGACCCAGCTGTCAGCCTCTCCACGTACATTCCACGTCCGATGGAAGCCGTTCCTTGACCACGTTGACCATGCCGCGCCGAGAGCACCAGGGCGGTGGACGACGGCGAGGCCTAGGAAGGGGACGACGCGGAGCCGGGGAAGACACGGCAGTGGATGCCCACGCGTAGAGGAGTACGATGGTTTATTGGTTCGCTACAGTGTGAGGCTGCCATCGCCGCAGAATAATAGGGGGTGTGGGTGAGTAGAGGGATGGCTTGGCCAGCGATGGGAGTAGTAGGGGGCGGTGAGGCCTCCGCCGCATCGTAGCCGGCCACGGGAGGCAGGAGCACGAGGCACGACCGGTGCTGGTTTGGGCGGCTGGAGCAAGAAGACCAGAGGTTGAAGTAGCACTACAGCCATTGGATGGACATCGTATGGTCACTGGAGCTAGAATCGTGCATATTGACTAAGTTGAGAAAGCCCTCCGTCCCCGTCAACTTAGTAGGCCCACTAGTCAGCCTGCCACTATACTAGGTCCCAGCTAACAGGGGGAGTATTCATTTTTTTTGTGCGTAATAAGGAGGCACTTCCTTGCGCATTTAAGATATAGCTGGTGGGTCCGAGCTATCGAAATGTCATGAGGAGGAGGGCAGCAGTCCCGCCGACGCTTGTTTGAGCGGCCGAGCAGAAGAGCAGAGATTGAAGAAGCACGACGGCCATTGGATGGCCATCCAACGATCCATCGCTTAAAGTCGCCAACCTTTTTAGGAAAGCCTCAAATCTGTGGAAAACAGCATACAGCCCATCTGCCATTATTTTTAATAATTTACATCCCATTTGCTAATTCTTAAGGTTTTTTTTGGAGCCATATTCTTTTTGTTAGCATTACAGCCCATATTGTGGCCACGGTTAAAAACTTATACGCAATTTTGCATATTTCAGTGCGGTCCGAACTGTTTTTAATCTTGAAATTTCGACTCACATTCAAACTGATTTTAAAAATGAATGTATATCAATATAAAATCCAACAAATTCTCCACGCATAAAAATTAATGTAATTTAAAATCTCGAAATGAAAAAAAAAGATATTTGAAACTAATTGCCGGTTTGATGTGTTTTAAAAATGTACAACCCATTTCTCATTATCGATGGGCCATTTTCTCGCCAATTAATGAAAGCTCGCTCGCCTTGAAAGATTTGCAGCCCAACATGCCCGGCGTGCACCGGTATCGGCCTCTCCACGTCAAGATTCTTCCGATGGAATGTCGTTGACCACATTGACCACGCCGCGCCGAGAGCACCAAGGCGGTGGACGACGACGAGGCCTACGAAGGGGACGACGCGGAGCCGGGGAAGACGTTCGCTGGGATGCCCACGCGGAGAGGAGTATGAGGGTTCACTGGTTCGGCTGCGGTGTGAGGCTGCCGTCGCCGCAGGGCCTGGCTAGCGGTGGGAGTAGTAGGGGGCGATGAGGCCTCAATGGCAGCACAGCCGACCACTGGAGGCAGGAGCAGGCGGTCTTCCCGGCGCTAGTTTTGGCGGTTGGGGCAAGAAGAGCAGCGATTGAAGAAGCAGTAGGACCGTTCGATTCAAATCCAACGGTTACTGCTGCTAGAATTGTTTGTTGACTAAGTTGACAAGCCACAGACGATCAACGTAGTAGGCCCTGTGTCACTTCCCAACCGTGCACCCAGATGTCAGTGGGAGGAATCATTTTTTCGCGTAATAAGGAGGCAGTTGATTGCGTGCGGCCAGGCCAGCGGAGGGAGTAGGGTGGGCCGGGGAAGCCTGCGCAACATCACAGCGGGCCACAGGAGGAGGGAGCAGGCAGTCCCGTCGGCGCTAGTTTAGGCGGCTGGAGCAGGAAAATCTAAGATTGAAGAAGCACGGCGGCTAGAATCGTGTGTTCACTGACAAAGCCTTGCGTAAACAAGTCAGCCCATTTGCTATTATTTTTATAATTTTTACTCATTTTCTAATTCATATGGAATTTATTGCAGCCTGTTTTCCATTTTTAGAATTGTCGGCCATTTTCTGGTCAGTACCAGGGTCAAAAAATTAACTAAATATGTGGGAAATTTTGAAAATTCGCAAATTTTTGCTGGGGAACGAAATATTCTTAATCCAAAAATTAATATCCATACTAAAACAAATTTTAAAATAAATTAGTACTATGTCATGTTAAATCCAATGAAATACGATAAGATATCGTTGAAGAACAAAATTAAAAAAACTAATATCCCATTTGCTATAATTTTTTTTGGAATTTTCAACCCTTTTGATATTACTTTTAATGACATCGACCATACTCTTTGGCCGTGACGGAATGCATCCTCCTCGCCTTGAAAGATTTGTAGCCCAAGGTCGGAGAAAACAAATAGGCCTAGCTTGGGTATTCTTCAAAAAGAAATACCGGCTACCTATTTTCCCAAAAACTGGTGCATCAAACATTTAGCTTTATTTATTTATTTACTTATTTATGTTTAGGGACCATGAGCATGTACCGACCGGATTCATGTGAGAGCCTCCTTCCGATTAATTATGGGCTTTCTATTGGGCCTTCATCAGTGGGCTGCATGTTATCAACAAGTGGAAAATGTGTTCCCTACGAAAAATAGTATGAGATACGTACGGTACGGGGCACTAAAGGATCGAACCATGCAATGACTTCCAAAACATTGTGTTTGTCGCTCTAACAACACATTTATTCAACCAATGTATTTAAATATACTACTGATTGTACATTAAAAACAGCAGAAGCAAAGAACCAGGGCTGGGGGTGCAATGTAAGCGAAGCGAGGCCGTAAGAGTGAAGACGCAGCTCTCTTCCAAACCAAACATCAGCCATCATTACAAAAGGGCTACCAAAAAGAACGAGTGTATGCATCAAACTAAATAAAGATCCTACTACACCAAGTGTGCGATCTAACTAATCGGCTCGGTTTGACGTTACTATTTATTAAGTGTGGAGATTGGCCGACGGCTTGAACCAGATGGGTGCTCGACGGGGAAACTCCAGCCAAGAAGTCGAAGTCCGATACTTGCGACCCTCTCTCCTACTTTGGGCTGCAGAGCGTGGCGGCATATATCAGGGTATGGTGCATGCAGAGACGCATGGTACGCTGTGTACACACAGTTTTTCCTGATGAATGAAACTGCGTTGCCATCATGATCCTTGCCGTCGATTATCTCCTGGTTAATCGGATAATTCAGTCCGACAAACAAAGAGCGTGTACCAAGGCTACTTACCAGCCTCCAGTCAAAAATTCCTGAAGGCCCAGAGAAGCTGGGATCCTGCTCAAAGACCTTACAGTGACTGTGATTGTATTCCGTGAAACAGCACGTCAGGTACGTGTGAACGATCATCAATCTTGCGCCATCGTCTGATCGAGCCAGGAACCACCTGCAACTGCCATGCCGCTTTTCTTTGAAAGGTTCTGGGATTAGGAAGGGTAGGGACACCAGGCGGCCTACAACATCATATCAAGTTGGAGTCAAATAAAAAAGGGCTCTTGATTTAGTCAATCTTAAGAACAACATGCTATGAGCATGAATATTTTTTCAGTAAATGTTGACAGTAATATAAGCAAGCCATCATGATATCATAGGAAAGTAACATACTGCTGTAACAGCCGTTTGTAGCGATGACTGGAGTAGGCCAGCAATACGTCCAGCCATAGAAGGAGTCGACAGCGTAAATGAAGCCCTTGTGTTCAATGGCATCAGAAAACCATGGAGGATGTATGATCCTGCGATGGACGGGGAGATTTATCCACTTACCGCAGTGACCTGTCAGATAGGCAAGACCGCGGTTGAAGAACGCAATTAGCCTGAAATCTTTATAATTCGCAGATCTTGTGGGCACTTGGCAGATTACAACCTTGAGCAAATCAAACTTAGTATCATGTTGGCTACTGTAAGATTCCGAGTATTCTAGGCCGCGGTGCCAAAGCGGTGCAGTGTTAATTGAAGGAAGGGGGGTCAAACGCCGGGTGTAGACCTCCACGAGCATCCAGCTGTCGCGACTGTCGACGAGCACCATCCAAGACGTGTTCATGCCGACCCAGTACATACCGTTAATGTAGCTGTGGCTGACAGGGATCGGATCGCAGTGAAGGGGGTTGATGCTCGCCATCCTATGATCGTTATGCTGCGTGACATGCCGTTTCTGAAGATCAGGCGACATCAGCAAGCAAGGAGCTGGCTTAAAAAGCTCCGGCCTGAGGGCTTTGAGTAAACGGTACAGCCCCGACGAGCACGCGACGAGCGGCATGGTATCGAGATTGTCCACACGCCAAACAATGAGCTTGATTACCTCGTGGGGAGCGATCTCAGCCACTCTTTCGTGGACGCTGCTCGTTCTCGCCATTGTTAGTGCTTGGGTTTTGACGGGGAGGCGCCTTAGCGGGGATGGAAGCTTGGACGAGATTATGTGCGGAAAAAGATGGAGAAGCGAATATGTGATGCGGGAAGTGGACATGTGATGGTGACTATGAAAGCACATTTGCTCCCTGGGTGGTTTTGGTAATTAATGACAACATACTTTGTGGTTGGACTAATGCTTTTATCAAGTATGTTTCAGGAAAGTCAATCACTCTGGCATGGCAAAAGGACTGAAGAGGTGAACCCCTAGGATGCTAAGAAAAGGATTGGCAAGTGCTCAAGACTCTATTTTTGGTTTAGTGATCCAAGATCACATTGAGTCCATAGGAAAGCCAATACTATTAAAAGGGGATGAGGTTATGATGATGATCTGGTTGCTCAAAGTGCTTAGTGATTTATCTCTCAAACTATCAGCAATCTTTCATTCCAACATAAACTCATAAGTAATCTCGGTCCCACCGATTCTATAAACTCACCACACCGAGATGAACCACCTCACCATATAGCCAAACCCTAGAATTTCGGATTTTCCGATTCCAAACACGGTCATACCGAAATTGGTGTTGCCAACCTTCTGTAACCTTCTGTACTCAAATCGGTGTCACCGAGATGAGAAAGTCGGTCCCACCGAAAATGGCAAACCCTAGACTTTGGAAGAATCGGACTAACCGAGATTGTATTTTCGGTCCCACCGAAAATCCCAACGTTCACAAGATTTGAACTTTCGGTCTCACCTAGTTGTCAACTTCGGTCTGACCGAGATTGGTCAAATGTGTGTAACGGTTGGATTTTGTGTGGAGGCTATAAATACCCCTCCACCTCCTCTTCATTCGTGGAGAGAGCCATCGTAAAGAACTACCACTCCTACCTTACATTTTCGAGAAGAAAACTACCTACCCTTGTGTTGAGATCAAGTTGCTCCACTCCCACCATATGAAACTTGATTTCTAGCCTTCCCAAGTTGCTTTCCACTCAATCCTTTCTTCCACCACAGCCAAATCAGTGAGGAGAGTTGAGTGTTGGGGAGATTATCATTTGAAGCACAAGAGCAAGGAGTTCATCATCACCAACACCATCTATTACCTTTTGGAGGGTGGTGCCTCCTAGATTGGTTAGGTGTCGCTTGGGAGCCTCCGTCAAGATGTGGAGTTGAACCAAGAAGTTTGTAAGGGCAAGGAGATCGCCTACTGTGTGAAGATCTACCCCGAGTAAGGCTAGTCCTCCGTGGACGTAGGCCATGATGGCATAGACAAGGTTGCTTCTTCGTGGACCCTTCGTGGGTGGCGCCCTCCGTGGACTCTCGCAGCCGTTACCCTACGTGGGTTGAAGTCTCCATCAACGTGGATTGACGATAGCACCACCTATCGGAACCACGAGAAAAATCTCCGTGTCTCCAAATTGCGTTTGCTCTTCTCAATCTCTCACTTACTACTTGTGCAATTTACTTTCCGCTGCCCATACTCTAGAATTGCATGTGTAGTATGTTGCTTGACTTGTTTGCATGATACTTGACTTGGTCTTCATTGTGAACTTGCTAAAAACTTGTTCTAATCTAAAGGCATATTTTTTATCTTGTCGAGTAGTCTAATCACCCCCCCTCTAGACACTCTTGCCTTCAACGATCCTACAATTGGTATCAGAGCATTGGTCTCCATTGCTTTGGTTTGCACACCATTGGAGGAAGATGGACGTGTCTACGTTTGGGAGTGTTAGTCATAGAGTGCCTATTCTTGATGGAGTGTCCTATAACTCGTGGAGGATTGAAATGCTTGCTATCTTTAAGATGTACAACTTGCGCAAATATGTTGAAACCCCATATGTACCTCCATTTGACCCTTGCACCCTACTATGGATGAAGAGCTTGATTTGCTTCAGAACCTTAGAACTGTAAATCTCATCATTAGAGGCTTGCCCGATAACTTGCTTAAGCTTGTCACAAACTTTGAGTGCGCTTATGCTATGTGGAAGTTCTTGGAAGAACTTTATCCTGACTACTCTTTGAGAGGTCTTGATGAAATTCTATACAAGACTATTGAGTTTGATATGATGCGCCCCAATGATCCCAACTTTGATAAATGCTTCTTTGAGCTTCGTGATCTTATGAAAAAGAAGGGTGATCCCGGTTTTATCAATGTTCGAATTAGAAATGCTCTTGTATTGCATTCCGATGATTATTGTCACTCTGACAAAACTGATGCAAGTCATTGTCAAATTGACCTAGGAATTGATGATGAATTGTCTATGGGTCAATATGATGATGAGCATGTGCATGATGACGATTACTCTGATTCGGACACCGAGCTAGACAAGATCATGAAGAGTCTCAGTCTTATGGCAAATCTGAGAGACTACATATCCGGTGGAAAAGAGTGGATTCTTGATAGTGGATGCACCGATCACATGACCGGAGATGAAGACATGTTTCGAGAGCTTGCAAAGAACGATGGTCCACGCAAGTATGTAACTTTTGGAGACAACTCCAAGGGTAAGGTACTTGGCCTTGGTAAGGTGGCCATATCTCATGATAGCTCCATTAAAAATGTCATGCTTGTTGAATCACTTGGATACAATTTACTTTCCGTGTCTAGATTAGCTGACTTTGGATTCAATGTGCTATTCACCAAAGTAGATTGCCAAGTTTTTCGTCGTGACAATCATAACATGGTTTTTACCAGATCCGTAGAGGTGACCTATACATTGTCGATTTCACTAAGAAAGCTCAACCTAGAACTTGCTTCATTGCTAAATCTGCTAAAGGTTGGTTATGGCATAGAAGGCTTGGACATGTTGGTATGCGTAATCTAGATAAGCTAATCAAAGGTGATCATATTCTTGGTGTTAAAGATGTTTTCTTTGACAAAGATAGACTCTGTAGTGCATGTCAAGCAGGAAAACAAGTAGGTGGAAGTCATCCCGTGAAGAACATCATGACCACAAGAAGACCGCTTGAGCTTCCATATGGATCTCTTGGTCCCAATGCTTACAAAAGCCTTGGTGGTAACTCCTTTGGTCTAGTTATTGTTGATGATTATTCCAGATTTACGTGGGTATTTTTCCTTGATGACAAATCGCAGGTTCGAAAATCTTCAAAACCTTTGCTAGAAAGGCCCAAAATCAATTCGAGGTGAAGATCAAGAAAGTTCGAGCGACAATGGAACGGAGTTCAAGAACGCCCATGTGGACTCTTTTCTCGATGAAGAAGGATTCTACATGAGTTCTCAACTACGCACACACCTCAACAAAATGGAGTTGTTGAGAGGAAGAACCGAACGCTCATTGAGATGGCGAGAACGATGCTTGATGAATACAAGACATCAAGCACTTTTGGGGTGAAGCCGTCGAGACAGCTTGTCATGCTATCAACAGGCTTTATCTTCACAAGCTCCTCGGCAAGACTTCATATGAGCTCCTCACCGGTAACAAACCCCAAGTGGGATACTTTCGTGTCTTTGGTTCAAAATGCTATATTCTTGATAAGCATCGTCGGTCTAAATTTGCTCCTAAAACTCATGAAGGCTTTTTCCTCGGTTATGGATCAAACTCCCACACCTACCGTGTCTACAACAATTTCACCCGAAAGGTTGAAGAGACGGTAGACGTGAAGTTTGATGAATCTAATGGCTCGCAAGTAGAGCAAATGCCTATTGATGTAGGAGACAAGGACCCATCGGAAGCCATTCAAGACTTATCCATTGGAAAGATCCGTCCCATGGAAGTGAAGGAGAGTACCTCATCTACATATGTGGAGCCCCCTACCTCACGGAGAGATGAACCTCAAGGCAACATGGAGGCCTCCACAAGTGGAACTCACCAAGATGAGGAAGTGCGACAAGAAGATCCACCACAACCTCCTTCTCCACCACCTCAAGACAACACCAACAACAATGAAGAATAATAAGAAGAAGAGGATGATGAGGAAGCTCAGCCACGACCACAACAAAAGCTATCTCGAGTTCGAGCGAGAGTCAAGAAGAATCATCCCGTGGAACAAATGATGAATGACATCGACTCCGGGAGAATTACTCGCTCTAAAACTCGCTAAGCTAACTTTTGTGAGCATTACTCATTTATTTCTAGTCTTGAACCTATGAAGGTAGAAGAAGCGCTTGAAGACCCGGATTGGGTGAACGCTATGCACGAAGAGCTACACAACTTCGAGAGGAACAACGTTTGGACTTTGGTAGAGAAGCCCAATGATGACCAAAACGTCATTGGAACCAAATGGGTGTTTTGAACAAGCAATATGAAGATGGACAAGTCATCCGCAACAAGGCTCGCCTCAGTAGCACAAGGTTACACACAAGTCGAAGGTATGGACTATGGTGAGACCTATGCCCCGCTGCTAGACTTGAGTCCATTCAAGATTCTTCTTGCTTATGCCAACCACCATGATATTACTCTCTATCAAATGGACATTAAAAGTGCTTTCCTAAATGGAGAAATTGAGGAGGAAGTATTTGTGAAACAACCTCCCGGGTTTGTGAATCCTAAAAAACCTAATCATGTTTACAAGTTGCACAAAGCTCTTTATGGTCTTAAACAAGCTCCTAGAGCTTGGTACAAATGCTTGACTAGCTTCCTTCTTGAAAAAGGATTTGAGATTGGTAAAATAGACTCAACGCTATTCACGAAAAAGGTTGACGGTGAACTATTTGTGTGCCAAATATATGTTGATGATATTATCTTTGGTTCAACTAACCCTCATTTTAGTGAGAAGTTTGGAAAGCTTATGTCGGAGAAGTATGAGATGTCCATAATGAGTGAACTCAAATTCTTCCTTGGGTTGCAAATCAAGCAATCTAAGGAGGGTACCTTTGTCTCACAAACAAAGTACACAAAGGATCTCTTCAAGAAGTTCAACATGCAAGAAAGCAAAGGTATGAAAACCCCCATGGCTACTAGTGGACATAATGACTTGACAAAAGATGGAGAACCTGTTGATCAAAAGGTTTATCGATCCATGATTGGTTCTCTACTATATCTCTGTGCTTCTCGCCCTGACATAATGTTGAGTGTATGCATGTGTGCTCGATATCAAGCTGCTCCTAAAGAATGTCATCTTAAAGTTGTTAAAAGAATTGTGAGATATTTGATACACACACCTAACTTTGGCATTTGGTATCCTAAGAGGGCCTCTTTCAATCTTGTTGGCTATTCCGACTCGGACTATGCCGAGACAAGGTTGATGAAAGTCAACTTCGGCACGTGTCAATTTCTCGGTCGATCCCTTGTATCTTGGTCATCCAAGAAACAAAATTCGTATCATTATCTATCGCCAAGCAGAATATATTGCTGCTGGTTCGTGTTGTGCTCGGTTGCTATGGATGACACAAACGCTTAGGATTATGGGATACATGCGAGACATGTTCCTTTGCTTTGTGACAATGAGAGTGCGATTAAGATTGGACACAATCCTGCAACACTCTCGCACTAAACACATTGAAGTTCGTCACCATTTTATTCGTGATCACATTGCTAAGGGTGACATTGATCTTAAGCATGTTCGTACTGACAAACAGCTTGCAGATATCTTTACAAAACCACTTGATGAGAAAGTGTTTTGTCGCTTAAGGAGTGAGTTGAACATCATTGATGCTTCAAACTTGGAGTGAAAACTCCATTGGTGCATGCAAGGCATGAGCCAAATTGACTAATCCTTGATATTTCTCTTATGATGATGATCATATGTCTTGGACACATTTGCCCCCTTGTATTGCATCTAACTCCTTGCAGGTACTTGGATGGTCTACATTCTACAAGATTATCACACACTCAAATCATGAGTAATCTTGTCATTGACCAAGTATCTAGCTCTTTGGGATGTTGAGTTCAAGGAACAAAATTCCACATATCCTTTATGACACCATATACATCTAGTACTTCACTCATGTCATCTTGGATATTCTTGAGAATTTCCTTGCTTGCCTAACCCATGTAGGAAGATGAACTATACAATTGGAAATGGTGCTCCAACTTCACATTCGATGAGCAACTACATCACGTTCACCTACATGAGTTCAAGCAACAACAAGCCCAAGGTATGTTTTTCACATCTTGAAGGAGCTTTGCTCAAAGACATGAGTACAAGCAGCTTCATAAGATGTGATCACATCAAATGCTTAATCGAAAAATGGCAACCCCATTTTGAGCTTAAACGATGAGTATGACCTATGATCAAATGTTCTCATTTGACTCCTAAGTCAATATACTCAAACATAGGTGACCTAGTCGCCGACCCCTGTCTAGATGAAGTACATATGATCTGGAATTTCTCTGCTTTTCTCATTGAGAGTTCTTGCTTATTATAAAAAAAAACTTCATCTAGCAGTCTTTTTCATTTCTGCTTTTCTTCGTTCTTGTGTATATCCTTTGGCTCGATCAATTCCGAAAATCTTTTACAAATTCATTGCAAATCTTTTGAAACATTCCTTGCAAAGTGAGCTGAATTATTTCTATATTTCCTTGAATTAAACTCAAGGCCACCGATTCCAAAACTTGTCCGACCGAAAAGGATCTGCCCTAAGTCTCGACTTTCTGACTCACCGATCCATACTAATTCGGTGTCACCGATTTACATTCACCAGATATCATCTTCTGCAGTTCAACTAATTGATTTATTCTGCATACTTAATTTGCTCGGGCCAGATTCTTAAGGATCCCACTCGCTTTCCTTCCATCTTTCCCGCCCTTCCTGGTTTCTCGTCCTTTTCGCACTTGATGTCAAAGGGGGAGAAGATTTAGGGGGAGCTTAGGGGGAGATTGGAGGATAAGGGGAGAAAAGAAAATTTAAAGGGAGAAGAAAAACAATCTTACCTTAAGGGGGAGAGGATCACATCAAAGCTTTGCCATATTTCACTGTGATAATACATTTGGCATTATTCTTTTGATTTTTGCTTCTCTTGCTCTCACAATTGGTATCTTATGAAAAGCACAATTGGTATCTTATGAAAAGCAAAATCTCTCAGAGCTCATTGAAAATCTTTTAGTCTTGGGAGACATGTTAGCTGATTCAAGCTAGTGCTCAACATGAGACACTCTTTATACATGTCATCCTGGTTTGGTACTCTTGATGTTCTTGCTGTTGGTTGAAGGAATACTCTTGTGTTATCCAACCTTGTTTTCTCAAGCTTATTTCTTCGGTACAATGCCAAGGAACTTCAAGGTAAGTATATGCATCTTGCAGAATGTGCATGATGGTGACTTGCTTGTGAATACTTGTTTGCAAGAAATCACCATGCACATATGCATCATCACTCACTTATCCTCATCTCGCTCGATGCATATAGCCAAGCTGCATGTAGCACATCTTGCTTTTCTCTCATGTGTGCTTGTGGTAGTCCAAAACCATAATCTATGAAAAGCTTGCACACTTGTAGGGGAAGTCTGTGTACTACATGTTTGTCAAAGCTTTAATGATAATCCTGTTTTTCATTCAGTAAGCTTTGATATCTTGTTTTGTGTGTTGCCATCAATTACCAAAAAGGGGGAGATTGAAAGCACATTTGCTCCCTGGGTGGTTTTGGTAATTAATGACAACATACTTTGTGGTTGGACTAATGCTTTTATCAAGTATGTTTCAGAAAGTCAATCACTCGCATGGCAAAAGGACTGAAGAGGTGAACCCCTAGGATGCTAAGGAAAGGATTGGCAAGTGCTCAAGACTCTATTTTTGGTTTAGTGATCCAAGATCACATTGAGTCCATAGGAAAGCCAATACTATTAAAAGGGGATGAGGTTATGATGATGATCTGGTTGCTCAAAGTGCTTAGTGATTTATCTCTCAAACTATCAGCAATCTTTCATTCCAACATAAACTCATAAGTAATCTCGGTCCCACCGATTCTATAAACTCAGTCACACCGAGATGAACCACCTCAGCCATATAGCCAAACCCTAGAATTTCGGATTTTCCGATTCCAAACTCGGTCATACCGAAATTGGTGTTGCCAACCTTCTGTAACCTTCTGTACTCAAATCGGTGTCACCGAGATGAGAAAGTCGGTCCCACCGAAAATGGCAAACCCTAGACTTTGGAAGAATCGGACTAACCGAGATTGTATTTTCGGTCCCACCGAAAATCCCAACATTCACAAGATTTGAACTTTCGGTCTCACCGAGTTGTCAACTTCGGTCTGACCGAGATTGGTCAAATGTGTGTAACGGTTGATTTTGTGTGGAGGCTATAAATACCCTCCACCTCCTCTTCATTCGCTGAGAGAGCCATCGAAAGAACTACCACTCCTACCTTACATTTCGAGAAGAAAACTACCTACCCTTGTGTTGAGATCAAGTTGCTCCACTCCCACCATATGAAACTTGATTTTTAGCCTTCCCAAGTTGCTTTCCACTCAATCCTTTCTTCCACCACAGCCAAATCAGTGAGGAGAGTTGAGTGTTGGGGAGATTATCATTTGAAGCACAAGAGCAAGGAGTTCATCATCACCAACACCATCTATTACCTTTTGGAGGGTGGTGCCTCCTAGATTGGTTAGGTGTCGCTTGGGAGCCTCCGTCAAGATGTGGAGTTGAACCAAGAAGTTTGTAAGGGCAAGGAGATCGCCTACTCGTGAAGATCTACCCGAGTAAGGCTAGTCCTCCGTGGACGAGGCCATGATGGCATAGACAAGGTTGCTTCTTCGTGGACCCTTCGTGGGTGGAGCCCTCCGTGGACTCTCGCAGCCGTTACCCTCGGTGGGTTGAAGTCTCCATCAACGTGGATTGACGATAGCACCACCTATCGGAACCACGAGAAAAATCTCCGTGTCTCCAAATTGCGTTTGCTCTTCTCAATCTTTCACTTACTACTTGTGCAATTTACTTTCCGCTGCCCATACTCTAGAATTGCATGTGTAGTATGTTGCTTGACTTGTTTGCGTGATACTTGACTTGGTCTTCATTGTGAACTTGCTAAAAACTTGTTCTAATCTAAAGGCATATTTTTTATCTTGTCGAGTAGTCTAATCACCCCCCCCCCTCTAGACACTCTTGCCTTCAACGATCCTACAGACTACAGCACGCCGCTTGACTTACGAGACACATACCAACAGCGTAGGGTCATATCGATGCCAGACAACTTGCTTGAGTGATCACAAGATCGGTACTCCCTACAAGACTCTACTACAAGATTATGCCCTAGCTTGCTAGAGTAGAGTAGTAGAGTAGGACTCGCCCTACTACTAGCACCAGAGGAGTAGTATATTCTAATCTAAAATAGTTACAAACTTCAATGCCCGATCGTGGAATCCACTACAAACCATGCTCAAAGACCGTGTTCACGTGGTGTTTGGACTTATATGCAAAAAATAGCAAGATGCCCGTGCATTGCACGGCACACCATCATCACCAACTCGGTTTTCTCTACTCCTACTCCTATAAAAGACTCGGTTGGTGATGATGGAGGCGAGGAGGCGTGAAATTTGGGCGGCAATGGATGGCGCAAAGACTATTCGATTTGTTATAAAAAAGTAGTAGAGATAGAGACATAGGAGGAGCACGAGGTTGTGGGAGATAAGGATGAACGAGGCAAGGCCTTATCTGTAAATGTGGAGAGAGGTGCGGTATCTTTTGTAAAATTGTCATAGTTGGCTTTCAATCCGCCGATATAGATCGGACGGTCTATATTACAAGATGGCAGGCATACCATCATCACCAACTCGGTTTTCTATAAGAGTAGATATATATAGATATAGATAGATAGAGACTAGGAGTACTAGTAAGGGCACCATCTATCGCTTCATGTGCTACTCCTGCGCTCCATTCGGCGGCCAGAACGCCCCTACAGCCACTCCTCCTGCGCCCATTCGGCGGGCGCCGCTGAAACTGGGAGCGACTCGCGATCGCCGGCAGCCACGATTTCACCGACGACGACTTCTTCCCCGACTCGCAACCTCTTCCTCAACGACATGGGCGATAACTCAACGCCAACGGGTGCTGCTCTGTTGCACCGTATGTGTTTCTGTCCTTCCTGTTCGAAATCGTGGTAGAATCCATGTTTCTACTCTGTATCCTACTACTATGCTAGTCCACATGATTAGTTTCATCTCTGTTATAGCCGTCATGATTTATTTTGTGCTTATTTGGATTAAATCTCGTAGTAACTTGCTCATATATTCAAGTGGCGCAACATCCCCTACAGCCACACCCGTTTCATGGAGGGCCTGGTCGATGCCTCCAAGGAGCCCTTCGTCCACTGCTATGAGTGCCCGATGCCGTTTTGTGGCTTGCCGGCGGACATGGTGCATCACCTCACGGATGCGTGCAGCAGTCACTACTGGCCCTTGGCGGAGAACATCAAGTACGACACGTGCTACCGGTTCACCATGCCGGAGTCGCTGGAGGATCACCGCCGCTTGCTAGTCTCGGAGGACGACGACAGCGTCTTCCTCTTGATCGTGGGCACCGGCGAGGCCCGCGCAGGCCGCCGCCCCGTCTCTGTAATGTGCGCTGGGCGCCACCATCGACGCCGACATCGACACGAGGCAGATGTACGGGTGCGTGGTCAATGTTACTACCCCTCCGGGTCGCGTGGGCGGCGACACCGGCCTCATCGGACAGACTTGGACTCTGGTGAGCTGGGACTATCCCGCCAATGTGGACTTGGAAAACCCATGGCATCCGTTCCATCCTTTACCCACCGACTCAGTGCACGGGGACTCCAAGGAGGTTCACCTGGACATACGCATTATCAAGTGCACTTAGAAAACATGTAGTGTGTGTGTGGGCGCTTATGGCCCGTGTCTTTGCCGCTTTTGATTCTGTAAGCTTGTCGTTAAACTTGAGTGGCTTTCACCGCAATCCTTCCTTTGAACTGCTCCTCTCAGTGAGCTGATGTAAGACACTTTGGGTTTCATTTTATAATGGAACCGGGGAGGAGCCTCCCTATTCTTCTAAAAAAAATACGCATTATCAAGTTAAATGTTGATCTTTAGTCTTCGCTCAATGTAATCCGCTGTCTAAGCATGTGGAGACTTCCATGCATGATCTTGCTCTATTGGAGTATGCATGAATAAAAGTGTATCCGTTTATGGTTTAGTCTAGAATCTTCCATGTATGAATTTTTACTACAGTACTGGTGAAAGACTTGCGATGAACCATTTCTTACATCTCCTCCGCCCCTTGCAAGTCATCCCGATTTAATCCTCCGCCTAGGTGTATAAGGACATGGTTAATATTACTTAATAGTATAGCCAACTATTGACTATAAGAAAGTGCCATGTCATCTGTAGCCAACATGTATAACAATCGATACTCAAAAACTAATTCTTAAAGATCATTTCTTGCAAAGCACAATAAGTGTTATTTCTTCACAAGTTTTGGATGCAGGTTGAACAGTTGAACGCTTTTGTTTGCAAAAGATACCTTTTTATCTATTTCACTCGGATGTTTGTGAGCTCTAGAGATGAGATAATATTTGAAGAAACCTATCGATACCCGTTACACATGAGATGACCCCCACATCCTTTGTCAAAATAAACAATTCCCCGATCAATGCATTTCACTCTTCGGTGCAACGCACGGGCACCTTACTACTACAGATTAGTACGACCAAAAATTGAACTAACATTATATATAGTACGATAAATACTGATGCATGTCACCTAAAATTATATCATTCAAAATTATGTTCAAATACGAATCCAACAATATAGTTTTTGTTGACATGCACTAACATTTTGTCAGTTAAATCTTTAGTCAAATTCAATGGGGGACTAATAAACCACGACCGATGTAGTACAAGTGTAGAGGGCAGCGCTGCACGGGAGTCTCACCTCTCACCCCGCTCGTGGTGCGGCAGTAAAGTCGTCATGTCACAAAACCCAACCACTCCCAGTAATAAATGGCCTGGTAAAATAAACGGACAAGCAACCATCACATCCCTCCGTCTTTTTTGCATTTCATCTCTCTGCATTTACTTTCAACGGTTCATCTCCCACACTCGATCCCTAGCTACTACTCCTAGGGCCAGTTCTTTTGGCGGCTTCCCCAGCTTTTCCCACAAGACTAGTCACAGTGGATAGTAACAATAAGGCGCCTCACTCATTTATTTGGGCTTCTAAACTACTACTCTGTCCTGGTTTATTCCTCACCATTGTAATTTGTGCTAAATTTTGACCAAAGATTTAACTGATAAAATGTTACTCAAAACACTTAGGCGCGGTGCATCTAGGTGTGTAAGTCATCTTACGAAAACCAAATAATCCCAAAACACTTAGGTGCGGTGCATTAAGTTCTACCTCATTTCTTGTTTCTTGACATATCAACCAATAAGAGATAAAGAGTGTGCATGCTTTTAATGACTTGAGATATCAAACACGACATGCAGTGGTTAGTTTATTGCATGCAATAGTATTAATTAGCAAATAAATATGAACGTTTCTCGTTTTCTCATCCTCCTTGGTCACGGTGCAGAGCCTAAGATGACTTACTCACCTAGACGGATGGAGTAGTGCATGTGACATGCACTAACATTTCATTAGTTAAATTTATGTTCAAAATTTGACACAGATTACAATGGGGACCAATAAACCAGGACAGAGGTAGTAGTTATGGGATTACTAATCTAGAAGCCTAAAAGAACTGGTCCCTTGTACTCCTACTAGTAGTAGTACTCAAGTTGGAATTCCAATTGCACGACACAACTTGTTAGGCAAAAAATTTGATACAGGGTGTAGGAAGTGGTTTGGGAATTTGCATGCCTTTCCAACCAGTGAGATACTCCGTACAAAGTACGACAGAGAAATAACCATAGAGAAGGAAGCTAAAAGTAAACAATCAAACAAGCATTTTTGCATTTGTTTTGCATTGAATCGTTTCACAAGCTTGACTAGTGCTGTTTTTCTACTTTTACAAAAAACCGCATCGTAATGTTAAAACATGCATTTGCACGTACATAAGTAATAGTAGTACTCCCTCCGTCTAGGTGTACAAGTCTTACCTCCTTCTTGGTCACCGTGCACAACCAAAGATGACTTATTGACCTGTACGGAGGGAGTAGCACAGTCTGCAAGCATATATCAAGAGAGACGTGTAGTCCGATAGTATATAGTAAAGTTTGTGCTATATGCACGTACTTGCAGAATGCGTAATAATACACAATGTTTCCAAACTTTCCCTTTTACATACTTAATTAAGGATGCTAAAAATTCCTGAACGTTCGGGATTTATCATTTGCCTCCCAAAACTAATGAGATCGCCTTACAAAACAAAAATTATACCCCTCCTAAAAGCCACGGAGCTCGCAGGAGCACTTGCGGTGTGCCAAGAGTGCCCTGGTGCGCGGCCGTTTCCCAGTGCGCCGACACAACGCCTCTTCCCCAGCCTCGCAACTCGCGAGGTGCTGATTGGTGGCTTGCCGGCGGGCGAGCGCGATCTCACCGGTGTGGTGATCCGGCGCCAACAGGTACTCCTCCTGGCTGGAAGAGTGCACCCGGTCCATGTACCGCCAAGCGTAGATGAGGCGCTTGGGCCCGACTACACTCAGGGCGTCGGCACGGGCGTCCTCCGCCACCCTCACGGCCCTCGCACGAACCTTCTGCCAAAGAACCAATTGCTTGACTCTCTCGGACGCGACATAGATCTCCCAGAAAGCTTGTTGTGCGGTGTGCTTCTCTTCCTCGGCCTTCTTCTCCGCCTCTATTTTGGCGCGCTCTGCTGGAGGCAAAGCCTCCCACAAGGCGACATCCATTTCTTTCCAAAGCTCCTCAAGGCTGGGGGCTCGGCGGGCGGCACGGCGTTCTCCTCGTAGCGGGGAGCCGACGCGTCCTCCGACGCGCGTGCTGGTGAGATTGGGAACGCAGACGCGTCTACCTCGACGGGTCGCGGCGAGGAGCGGAACGCCGATGCGTCCTCCTCGACTAGTGGCGGCAAGGAATGGAACGGCAACGCGTCGCATCGCGGCAAGGAGCGGAACACCGACGCATCCTCGACTAGTGGCGGCGAGGAACGGAACGGCGACGCATCGCGTAGCGGCGAGGAGCGGAACGCCGACGCGTCCTCCTCGACTAGTGGCGCGAGGAATGGAACGACGACGCATGATTGTCCACACGGTGCAGCGAGGGGCTCCTAGGGCCTGGGAGGGGCGATGCCATGGTGGTCTACGTGAGAGGGAGGGGGAGGAGATAGCGATGAACGTGAACGTGAGGCGGGGGGGTATAGCGATGTCGTTGGAGGCGCAGTATTATAGCGAGTTATGGCACACCTACGTGAGATATGGATGAAGCAGATCGAGCTTAATCGCAGGTTCAGCTTCGCCACTAACATGTGGGCCAAGACATCGCTGGGCCCGTATGTCAGTGACCCAATGCACCTGAAGTTAAGTAAAAGCTACGTGGGCATATTTGTTGGAGTAAATTACGGGGGAGCGAAGAGGTGGAACTATTGCTGGTCACAATGGATTGGACGAGCGTGGGGGGAGGAGAGTCATGCATGCAGATTTTTTCACACGGGGTGGAGTGGTGGGACCGCCGAAGGGAGAAGGAGAGTTTGGCAGGCATATTGTTTCCACACATGGAGAGGAAAAGATTTGGAGACGAACGGGCTTACTGCAGGTATAGGGAGTGGTGCATAATAAGTCATCTTGCATGCCGGGCTAGGTATAGTCTCAAGTCATTAAAAACATACACGCCCCACACATGTTCATATTTCAAGGTGCACTAAATTATTGCATGCGGTGATTAAGGCTGGCCATAATGGTGGTATCTTAGCTGGTATCATGCACACGGGAATAGCAAACATGCTGATGTGGCAAAGAATTAAAGAAGAGAGGGGGGATAGAGTAACTAGTGTTCATGCATGCATTGGTAAACACATTTTTTTGTGAAGAACGACAGCATTAGTTGAGTACTTTTGCAGACTTCAAAAACTATTCCACCGCCTCTACTATATTGCTAAGAGTAGGTGAAATTTTTGAGTCGAGCCCTTTAAACTAGAAGGGAGGTAGTGGTACACTAATAGCTAGGTGTGTAAGTCATCTTACGAAAACCAAATAATCCCAAAACACGTAGGCACGGTGCATTAACTTCTACCTCGATTCTTGTTTCTTGACATATCAACCAATAAGAGATGAGGGTGTGCATGGTTTTAATGACCTGAGACTATCAAACATGACATGCAGTGGTTAGTTCATTGCATGCAATACTATTTAATTAGCAAATAAACATTAATGTCTCTCATTTTCCCCTCCTCCTTGGTCACGGCGCACAACCTAAGATGATTTACTCACCTAGACGGAGGGAGTATCAACATTCACAATGTCAAATCAATATTTTTACACTTATTATAAAACGTAGTTCTTATACTCATTATAATCAGTATTGTAGATATTAATATTTTTAGTATAAATTTGGTCGTGGGATTTCATTGATGCCTGTCAAAGCGTGGAGGAAGCGGAGCTTAGGGCTTGCATTGCCGGTCTCTACATAGGTCTTTCTCTTCATAATCCTGTAATTTTAGAGACTGATTACACTTTTGTGGTAGCGTCTCTTGCATCGGGGGACTATGAGAGGTCTGCTATGCATGACCATAAGATGAAAGCGTTGAGCATCTCGAAGTTGATCAACAATCTTCAATTGTCAAAGATTAGCCGTTCGGCCAATAAGGTGGCACACTTAATCGCTAAGTATAGCTTTGACAATAGATTAGATGGTATTCTTGTAAATAACGTACCGCCCTGTGTGGTGAATATTGTATCGAATGAGTGTACTAGTGTGGTTGGTTAATTAATATAAGGTGGTGTTCAAAAAAAGTATATATTTGGTCAGACACTTTGCAAACGGTTGACGGGAGTAAAAAGGACCAGAGGGAGTATCATGCATGCGGAGTAGGCAAAAAAAATTGCCCATTTATAGCCGGTCGAAGTCTCAAAGGGCGCGACCGCGTGAGGGAGGCGAAGGTCGTGGGAGGCGCGATGGTTGGCGGAATTAAGTGAAGTTACATCCACGCGCCGGCATGGCGTGCGAACAGGCAGAAGCTATACCGTCAGGCCTACGATATGGGTCTAGTAGACATGACATCTAGTGGGTCCCGCATAGTTCTCGAGAACTCTTTGGGGGCTTGCAGCCATTTATCCATCGGGCAAGCCAGCAACCCCATGCCGGTCGCACGCCCTACTCGTCCCCGTCTTCTACCTAACAACAGTTCGCTCCCAGTCACATTAGTTTGCTCCCAGTTTTTGCGGGGTACAACAGTTCAACTTCTCCTAACCCTCCTCCAAAATTCATGGCCTCCCAAATCTCCATGGTCGCCGCTGAGTACCAGGTTAGAGCCATCACCGGCGATCATTTCATCGTCATCTACACACGTGGATCCGCGACGGTGAAAGCATGGCTTGCTCTCTTCCTACACATGTTCAACAGTTCAACGTATGAGTGGGTCGCTGGGCTAGATGTTGAGTACACCACAGTCCTGGGACAAGATAAGGATCTAAAGGACGAAGAGAGGAAGAAGCCCGCCATGATCCAGGTTTGCGTACATAACATTTGCTTGGTCTACCACATATGCCATGCCGACGTTGAGTGCCAGGATTTTAAGAACTTCCTCAAGGACAAAAGAGTGAAATTCGTTGCTGTAAGCTTTAAGAACGACAGGGATGGCCTGCGTTGGATAGGTCTTGTTGTAGGCCAGCCCTTCGATCTCCAGAAGGCAAGCCTGGTGTCCTCCTCTCAACCTTCAATGCTGACCCTGGCAGCAGCCATGATTGATCCTTCGTACGCTAAACTGAAGAAACCTCATCACGAGTTTCATCATGCATGGGAGTCAAAGACATTAGATGAAGATCACATCCTGTACGCAGCAATGGATGCCTACCTTTGTTTAAATATCTACATGGGTTGGATGAAGAAGCAGAGCCCAGTGTTCGGTTCAAGCAAAGAAGCGTCGGCGAAGAGGAAGAGGACGAAGTCGAGGACGCGGACTCGGACTCCGAGTAGGTGGCAGTGCCGTCGCTCATGCTGGTTCTACTGCAGTGTCAAGCGGACTAGTTGCTTAGTTTATTTTCAAGGGTGTGTTGTGCTGAGGCCCCAGCAGAACTAAGTTTATGCTCTTTCTCGTTATTTAAACTCTTTAGTACGTAGAGTAGTACTAGTACTATGTCTTACTACTGTTCTTCTTGCAGTTGGTACTACTGCTCGTATCTTCGTGTTCCTACTACACTTAATACGTTCGTACTAGTAGTATAATTTGGGTCAGTCGATTTGTGAAAGAAGTTCGACGGAGCGAAGGAAGAAGACGGCAGAAGAGGTGGAAGAAGCCCTTCTAGCCATCCATGTTGCATCAAACGGCTCACATGAGTCGACTGACACAAATTGCTCCTTCAGATTGCAGGATCCACGTGGCATTCAAGGTCTCGAAGGTAGATTCCGCGTCCGCACCCGGTTTGCGGGCTCGACGCGCACGCGACCGGCTTCTGCCGCGACAGCCACCATGCGCGCCTCCTCCGCACGGGCGGAGACGACATTGCCACACTAGTTCCTCCTCGCCGGCGTGCTGGAGCACGTGCTTGTCCTCCTCTTCGTATGCTGCATGCATAGACGCGGCTCCACCAGCTGCTCGCGTGCTTGGCAGCACGGCGGCATGGCAAGGGGGACTGTAGACGACGTGAGCGGTCGAGCCTTCGGCTTCATGGCACAGGGATGGCGGCGACACGGCGGTGATGGGCGAGAAATTGTTGGCCGGAGCAGGTGGGCGCCGGCATGAGCAACGGCGGCGGTGGCATATTGATGAGTGCGCGTATGGGAGCTTACTTTAGTTTTATATAAGGTTGGTCAAACTTAAAAGAAAACCGTACTAGTACACGTAAACATTAGACTTAGGCAGCGCTTTTATTAAAAAAATATTGAAGTTAGTACCACAGCCACGATACGGAATCCTGTGCAAGCGCGTGAACCGCGGCCGCGTGGTCGATCAAACGGTGCGTCACCGTGTCGCGCTCGAAGGACATCCACCGAACCTTTTTGTGTGTGTGAAAGCAATCCTCGAATATTACTCAACTTTTTTTTTCCTGGGAAAGTTCTTGACGCTGCAATATTTCCATATATTTGAATTTAGCTCCAGTTTGTGTTTATTTGGATTTGGACGTTTTAGGTGCACCCTATTTTTTAATACTTATTTTGTGTGTGTGACTGAGAGAGAACGTGTGTATGTGTCCATATGTGTGTTGTGGCAGAAGGGCAATGTGGAGACGGTGTGCGTATGATACAGACATAGAGAGGTGTGAATGTGCAAATGATCATGCATGAGTGAGACATAGACAGATGCCTATACGTTGGGTATACATGAGAGAACGGTCTTCTAGTTTATTTGTGTGTGTGTGTGAGAGAGAGAGAGAGAGAGACCCATAGAGAGGCAGAGAGAGAGAGAGAGAGGAGCATCCGTAACACAACAACCATCTCTCTCGATTCATCCATCCCTCGCACGATCGCATGCAACATATGCATCAACGCGCACATTTTGACACCCTCACTCGGCCCCTGCCCACCTCAAGGCCCGCACAATCTCTTCGTGAATAACCATTTCTCTCCTTAGGTTTGTTTTTGATCAATATCACACACACACACACACACACACACACACACACACACACACACACACACACACACACACACGGCACAACACACACACACAACTCCCCCGAGCACACAATTCATCCCCATCCAAGGTTATACGGCGACCACTCTCGCTTGTGATTCTTTGAACCCCCAACATGCACAACACCTCAATCTTCAAAGAGGGCATCGAGCAGATCGAAGACGGCGACCACACCACGCTGGAGAATGCGGGGTCATTTGGAAGCAGGGTGATGTGACGACGACTAACAAACTCCTCCCCCCACCCTCTCTCTCTCTTGCACAAAATTACCAATCCCTCTCTCCCCCGCAAAAAATTGTCAATCCCTCAACCCATGAGATCATTCCCCTCTCGTCCATGTTTTTCCAGCTCTCCCATCAAACATGTTGTCTCTTCTCCTTCCACGTATTCAGAATCTGGATGCACAGGCATCTCACATATATTACATGTCTCCATCTTTCTCATAGACCTAACTTCTTCCTCTCTCTCTCTCTCTCTCTCTCTCTCTCTCTCTCTCTCTCGTTAGGTTTGTCTCCTACTCTCTCGTCCACATACATACAATCTTTCCCGCCCTATCTGCTCCATCTTCAAAAGCTCTCTCTGCATGTTTCATTCACACAATGGGATATGTCAAAATGTTGCTTCTATAATGGCTGATGTAGAGTTTTGGTTGTTTTTGTTGCATCCTACAAAGTAATAACTATGAAATGCATTTAGATTCTCATTTGACTAGGATTATGTGAGTTTGGGCATGTTATGAAGTACTATAGACCTTGTATACATCTTGGGATTCGACAATGATTGTAACTATTGAATTGTATAGACCATTACATTCGAAGTCAATAGCCTAATATATTTATTTCACAATTTCAACAAATGATTAGTTCACTACAAACTAAGAAAACAAATGTGTACTCCCTCCGTTTTTATTTAAGTCCGCGTATTAGCATTGGTCAAAGTCAAGTTATGTAAACTCTCACAAAGCTTATAACAAAACATATTAACATATACAATAAAAAATAAATACCATTAGATTCATTATTGAATGTACTTCCACATCATACATATTTGTTATGGTAAATGTTTATATTTTTATATAAACTTGGTCAAACTTTAGGAAGTTTGACTTCTGTCAAACCTAATATGCAGAGTTTATTACTACTACTCGCTAGTTGCTTAGCCGAATCACTCAACACGCCACACGGGGAGGCTAGTGTCACAAAATTTTAAGGTCGGCGGGAAAATCTCCCGCGACCCTTATTCTAGTAGTGGGAAGTTACCATCATAGCCTTCGGAACAGGCCTACGGACGACGCTTGGTAGGGGGCTGTTTTCGTAACTTCAGGTTCACCCTACCCAGCCAGCCCCACCCCGGCACCCAGAGTACTACACCTGAATACTTCCCATTTTCTATCCCCACCGCAAAATAGACTTCTCCACGGCACCGCAGCCTTCGTGCTCCTCCCCTTTACATCGGCGCACTCATCCACCATAGTGCATCTGCCTCATCGACGACCTTGTATGTCGCACTGGAGCCGGTCCACCGTCGTCGTCGTTGATGGAGCCTCTTCCCCGACATCGTCTTCCACGGTCTCAGATCTACTTCCTAGAAGCCGACGCCAAGCACAGAAGTACCACCGTCGTGGACAATCAACTGACTCCCGTTGCCGACCATGACTCACAAAGTCCGCCGCGACCATCGTTCTCCTCCTCGATTGGTAATGTGTGTATTGAATCACTTAGCAGTACATGTGATGTTCCAATTTTGTTCATACCTACCCTTCAATTTTCCTGGGTGCTATTGTTCCCATAAAAGTAATTGGTTATAGCCTCCATTGTCCAACAAAATATCAGCTTGTAATTGTGCGTTGCTCTGACGTGACTTGTGCTTGGTAGGTTTTTCATCTGCAACCAGCAGTGTTGCAAATGATGGAAAGGTTTTTAGAACTAGCAAGATGCCCATGCGTTGCACGCATCAAGATGCATTTGTATGAGTAGTTTATCTTATGGGAGAAAAGGATGAACGTGGGAAGGCCTTATTTGCAAATCTGGAGAGGGGTATGGGTATCTTTTTGCAAAATTCCCATTTGTTTCCTTCCTATCTGTCAGATATAAATCGAACGACCTATATTGCAAGAAAAAAAGTATAGAGAAAAAAGTAGACAGTAAAGGAAGTAGAGATAAATATTAAATATTAAATATAAAATAAATATAACCATAGAGAAGAGAGTAGAGATAGCAGAGACATCAGGAAAGGATCACGCACGTGCGGGAAAAAGCGGCCGGGCTTGTTCTAGTTTTGGCGCGCGGCGTCCGGCGCGCTTTATAAAATCCAACGCCCTCCCACCGCTCTGTGCCTTGCCACCGCTCTGTGCCTCGCCACCGCTCTTTCCCCGCTCTTTTTCACCTCGCCGCCGCCGCGCCACCGTGCCGTCGCGTCACCGGGAAACTTGGGGATACCACGGCGTCTGAGCGCGCCCCTCCGGCGGCTTCTCTGCCGATATCCGGTTCCGTGGGATGCGCCTCGGCCTCGGCAATTTCGCCAACACCAACAAGGCTGCCCGCGCGTACGACGCGGCGGTATGGCGCCTCAGGTGGCCTCATAGAACATTGAACTTCCCCAACGTGCCGACGCGGGAGCGGGCGCAGGAGCTCGCGCCTCTAGCGCGGCTTAGCACCGATGAGGATCGTCGCGACAACCAGAGGCAGGAGCACCATCTCGGCATCACCGAGATGGACGAGGAAGCCATTGCGCTGTGGCCCCAACACTTCCCGCATGACATCATCAACGAGCGCGAGTTCTATGCGCAAAGGAGGGCGGAGAGGGATAAGAGGAGGGCGGAGCGAGCCGCCTATCGCGAGGAGAAGCGTAGGCGAAAAGCGGACGCTCAATTCAACATGAGGCTAGGAGCAGCGTCACCCTAGGAATCTGACGACGATCGGTATCTTCACGCCTACAGTCAGACGTCGGAGGAGGACATCACCGAGGAGGAGTCGGACGATGAGGAGTAGTTGAATTATCTTTTTTTATCTATCTTTGCTCAGAACTATCCTCTACTCTCTAGTATCTACTTCTCGATCTCAAGATCAGAACGCTTTTTAAAGTGTCGCGTTGCTATGATTCTATTGGAGATGCTCTAACATGGCGCATTTAGTGCTTTAATGTTTCCCACAAGATGCTTGAGTATTACTAGTAGTATTTTTCTTGCCATGTTGAGATTTTAAAACCACGAGTGTGAACATGCAGAGGAGCAATGAAGACCAAAGACGGAATATTCGGGACATCTTCAAGGAGCGTGGCAAGTTAAAGAGGAGTTGCACCTGTAAAACAAGCTTTGGTAAGTAACACCCTTTCAATTACTTTCGTTTATCCTCGTGTTCTTCGATGTGTATATGTTGTAGTTTCTGTTTCTCTTAAGCATGGTGTTCTTTGATGTGTAATAAGAAGAGTCTTAATCGTCCTAATGCTTTTGTTTTTAACTTTATGTAGGAAGTGGGTGTTCTCACCTTGTAGTCTATTTTTATATTTCTTTTCCTTTTGAATTCACTTCTCTGAGTTCATTTATCCGCTTCTACTAAATGGATCTAGGTTGCTCGAGTATTGATCTAAAAAGAAGTAACTTCATGTCGATGCGTTCTGCGAGGAGGGAAGTATGGTCAACCTCGAGATCATGTTTCCAAAATGAGGCTAGATTACACACAAGGTGCCAGTTCCCTAATGATGTTGGATTAGACACAAGGTGCAAATTCCCAGATGATGCTGGATTACACACAAGCTAGGTGGATTCGCCAGCTGTTTGTGTCCTCGTGGCATTAGTAAAGGCTGAAAGAAAGCATGAAGCAGCCCTTGAGAATGTAGCTGAGTTCCTGAAGAAGCGAAAAGAGCAATCAGATGCTCTCTTCACCCAAGCCAAAGAAGAGATGGAAGAAGCCAGAAATAAGCTAGCAGAGGTAGAGCAGGCTAGGCGTCTCCTGCTATCTAAAACTGTTGTCAATACAAAATTTCCTTCATAATAGCTAGGTTCAAATGTTTATCCAACAAGATGCTGTTAGATGTCTGTGCATCTACTGATGTGGCACAAAATGTATTTTTCGGGTCATGTAATAACAGCAATTACTTTCCAAACTATAACAGACGAAGCATTGGACATGGTATAGTTCACGCACAAGCCCGACATTCCAAGTTCAACTTCCACATCAAACTCATGTTCACAAATATCTGCACATTCATACATAATGTCCACAACCATGATTCACTTCAAAGCCAAAAAAATGTGAGGAGAGTCATAAATAAAGAAAAACCTCTACTGGTTCCTGCTACTAGTGCGAGCACAACAAGTCAAAACCATGCATAAATTAATTATATTTTAGTCATTTTTTCTATTCTAAAATGCCCGCTGCTCATGAAGGACGTGTTGCCGCACACGCGTGATTCAATGAAGGCAAAGGGCAGTCATAACCTGGTTGCACGAAGCGAGGAGGCGTGCTCAACCGGCTCGCAGCGAAAAGTGCGGCCCTCTTGGCCGCCAAGGCTGATTCAATTCTGCGCTATGAGAGGTCGCGTCGTGTCGAGCAATCACTCCCTCCAGTCCTTTTTTGTTTGGGTATAACAAAATCTCATTTTCCATTCACATTTTACAAGTAAAATTCATGGACAAACTTTGACCCAAAGTACGATGGGGACTAGTAAACCAGAATGGAGGTAGTAGTTTTTTTTATCAAAGAAGGGTTTCCCCTTCCGATTATTGAAAACCAGCATCTAAATCTAAACCGTAGTATTTGCCCTAGAACTACCAGGTTCAACATCTTGCAACATAAACCCATACAACCATACGCCAAGGAGGTACGTTATACTATGAATTCCATTTTTGCTCCATACCAATCGATCTAAAAACTACTTACTACTTATAACGTGCCATTGAAAAGCGGAACTCTTAACCCCACTAAAAACGATATTTTAAACATGGCTACTCGATTTGTGGCAACTGGCGAGCCACCGCGCTCCAAGTCGTTCACCTGTGCTCCCGACCATCAACTCCTACAAAGGTGCTCCACCACGTACCCGGTACCCGCGAATGCAGCAATCGTGCACCTTGGGTTTTAGGGTTTATTTGTTAACATCGCCTTTACATAACACTCATGTGTGTGAGACAGCGAGAGGCCGATTGCGTGCGTGCGCCTCTTCTCTTCGTATATGCACTCCACCGTTTGTCTGGTGTCCAAAAAATTATAATAACAATTAGCAATGTGCCAATGCGTTGTCACACGATCAAAGTAGATTAATACATATTCACCGATTTGATAGAAAAAAAGTCTAGTTTTGAAATACGTATATCACTAAAAATATGTTATGTTTCACTCAAAATATATTCCTTTGGCGGTTTTGATGAGATAAGGGAGGAATGTTGTTCGTTTCAAGATTCGAGAAGTGGTATATGTCTAATTTCTACTCTTACTAGCAAGATGCTCGTTGCTGTACGTAACATCAAGATCTTGTGGGAGAAAAGGATGAACGAGGAAGGCCTTATCTCGCAAATGTGGTGAAGAGGTAAATTGCCATATTTTCCTTCCTATTAAATCAGATATAAATCGGACGACCTACATTGCAGGATGGCAGGCCCACCATCATGACCAACTCTATTTTTTATCCCTACTCTTATAAAAAGCATTGTTGGTGATGATCATGTGCCTGCCATCCTACAATATAGGCCGTCCGATCTATATCTGACGGATAGGAAGGAAACTATGGCAATTTTGCAAAAAGATACCCACACCCCTCTCCAAATTTGCAAATAAGGCCTTCCCTCGTTCATTCTTTTCCCCCACAAGATAAACTACTCATACAAATGCATCTTGATGTTCCATGCAACGCATGGGCATCTTGCTAGTTGTTGCAAAAAGCCCATGTGTGTGTGTGAGAGAGGGAGAGTGGAGGAGGATGGAGTGCATGTGTGACAAAGACACAAGTAGTGTGTGTGTGATAGGTATCAGCTTAAAATGAGGCGATAGTGTGTGTGTGCACGATGAGAGGGCGTGTCTCAAGAAGGGAAGAAAAAGCTACATAGATACAAGGAGCGGGAGAGAGACATGTATGCGATGGTGGAAGCATGAGTGTGCGGGTGTATAAACCTATCTAGAGGCTAGCTAGTCGATAAATGTTTGTGAGAGAAATACGAGTCGGGGTGCGAAAGTGAGAGTTTTGTGTGTGTGTGTGAGAGAGACGGTAGTCGGGAAGGGGAGTGGAAGGAGGAGTTGTGTGTGTGTGTGTGTGTGTCTGTGTGAGAGAGAGAGGAGACGGTAGTCGGGGTTGTCTGATCGGTGTCAGTCTGGGATGGAGACAAAAAGGAGACTGCAACAAATGTTGTGTCTACAGGAGAGAGAGAGTAATTTTAGTGGTATGAGTCATATGTAGAGACATATAGGGTGTGAGAGAGAATCCCATAGAGAGAAAGCCAAATTGAAAGACGAGTGGAGACTGTGTGTGTGGCGGTGAAAAAGGAAGCTTAGGTACCGAGTGATACCAGAGAACAGTAGAGACGTGAGAGATAATGAAAACCGTGTAATGTATAATGATAGGGAGAGCATGACACTTCTCAAGGGAGACGTCGAGAGACCATGTTTGCGAGGATAGGAGAAACATGAAGTGGGCGTGCGGGTGAGCTGGAGAAAAGAGAGTGATAGCTACCTGAAGGAGCATGCATGCAAGAGAGATGGGCGTGAAAGGAGTGAACAAAAAAGGGATTCAAATATTTGAATTCGAGATGATGATACATGTAATCCATACTCGAACCAAAATTGATCTATCAAACATGCATACTCATATGAATTCACGCACATCTATGTTATTTAATATGTAGATATCACTGATCCATACATTTTAGTAGAACATAATTTGGTTAATTTTTTTCGAATTCAACCTTAAAATTTCGAGATCGTTGTATTTGTAAATCATATTATACATATAAAGGAGCAGAATTCTTTGTTGTGGTTTTGAAAGTATATATAAAAAATGGTGTATATAGAATGTAATTCCAATTGAAAATGGATCCCACCCGGAAAAAAATAGTAGAATACAAACGGGATTCGAATTGAGTTGGAACAGTAAACGTGCACTGTGCAAAATTTGAACGAAGCGGGGAAAGTCGCAGTAACCGCCCCAAACCAAAATCTGCGAGATGGAAATCACTACTGCCTATCCCTGCCACGCAAAGCCTATCTGCTGGATTTCTATAGGTTTCGATAGGGGTAGGTTTGTAATTTCACCCAAACATGACGTAACCGCCTCTCACCCGGATTCATCCATGGTGGGCGCCAAAACACAGTGTTCCCTCGGCAGAAATCGACTCCCTCCCCGATTCATATTCATAGACGGTGGGCGCCAAAAACAAACTCTCGTCGGCAAATATTCGGGGTATGCGAGATTACCGTCCTATCCCCAACCGACTAATGTTGCTGTGATGTAGTAGAAATTTGAAACGGGGGCTAAGTTTGTAAATTTCCTCGCATTTGAGACAAGCGCGCCCTGAATACATGGTCCCCCCTTCCTCTCTACCTTCCTTTTCCCCATTCGTATTCCGTGGGTACCAAAACACACTCTCCACCCCACCCTCCTCCGTCCGCCACCCCATCCACCGCCGTTCTCCTCCACCATGCCGGAGCTGATACCCTGAGGCCGCCGTCCATTACAAGCGATTGACCTCTCTCATCCACACCTTCGGACCGGGATCCTTGCATCCCGTCCTGTCGCTTCATCCCCGCCGTCGTCCACCTTGTCAGCGCCGCTCCTACGACCGTCTCGTCCACCGCGCCCTGCCGCCACCATCTACCCTCCTAGATCTGCTTCCACGCCACCGATAGCCATCGCTACCGCAGCACCGTCAAATTCTCAGCAGATGCGTACACGACGCTGCACCAGAGGCGGTACTCTTTCGTATCTGCTCAACTTATTTATCACAGCAAGAAAATAGATCACCACTACTTTACTCCGATTTCTTGTCTTGGTTGCGAAGTTGCCTTTGTCCGGTTTGCACCTTTAGATCTGCCATGGCACGCTCAACACTATACTCCCAATGCTTATGGTTTTCCTCTTTTATATTCCACACTAGTTAAATCACAGTAGACTAAATTTCAAAATTGGGTCAGTCGAATTTTCAGAGCTCGCCGGAGTTTGCCGGTGCGATCCAAGGGGCTCGGGTGGTTGTGGGGCCTCGCCGAACGAAGAAAACTCGACACGGTTGGGGGGTGGGGGTGGCGGAGGAACATAGGCGGTGCGGTCCGGTGGTCCGGCCGGCGGCCCGTGCGGTGTTCTGTATGGAAAGAATCAGAGACGAGGAAGAAGAAGGGTTAGGAGACGCAGGATCTTCATCCAACCGCCTGAAATGGTTGAGAGACAGCTGGGAGTTGCATTCTTAATGCGCTCTGGTTCATCATGTGTGGGCACTGCGCAACCAACATCTTATTATCTAAAATCTGCTTGCTCTTCTTTACCATGTTCCTCTTCCGTTCTTCTTTAATATGTACTCTCTCCATTCCTAAATACAAGTATTTGTATAGATTCCACCATGGACTACATATGGAGCAAAATGAGTGAATCTACACTCTAAAATGTATCTGGATACATCTGTATGTGATCCATAGTGGAAATCTCTACCAAGACTCATATTTTGGAACGGAGGGAGTATGCTAGTAGTACAGTATGTTCCATGTACTGAAGATGAGCAGGGACATTTGCAGTGTAGAGGTCTATACGGTCGGTTGTCATGGACACTTTGAGCCTCTTTGATTCGTAGGATCTTGTAAACATAGGAATAGGATTTGTAGTGGCCTGCCCACTTGAATCCTAGAAGAATAGCAAGGAAATGCGCGGAGCTGTGTCTCCTTTGAGAGTTATACTGATATTAACAATACCGCACCTTCACATGAAGAGAGCTGGTATCCAAAGCCTTTCTAGCCGTACTGGCAATACTAGAACATATATTCCAGCAAGTTCCACTTTGCTGATTTTAATCTGATGCTTAAGGTTTTCCCGTTATATCTACACTATGATCTGTGAAGCTGCTTTGTGTCGCACTAGCACCAGTCCACTCTTGAAGCTAAACACTGCAATGACTTACAAAATTGGCACCAAGGCATTGAGTGCCATTCTAGATGCAATGAAACTCATACGCTCCCCACCTGTTGAGTCTTGTTCAGAATATGATCCCAATGACTATTCTAACCTCGAGGAGTCAAAGGAAGATGGCCTGTCCTATTCACCCATCAAGGTGCATGTTGTAATTTGGCAATGTTTTTTTGATTGCGGGTATCTTGCATATGTTGTCTTGTATTTCTTCTACTTTGTTGCACCGCCATATGCTTAGTTTACTCATCATATATGTCGAGATGCCATGCCCATCCATTATCAATACATATTCCATCTGTCATCATACCATGTTTTTCCACTCAAATGTTGTTCGTGTGCATCAGACATCAAAAAGGAAGAGGGTGATTGCCGAACCTGAAGGAGCACCAGCAAAGTCCTTGAAAACGTGGTGGTGCCGAGAAATCGACAAAGACCCCACTTATATTGGTTGTACAACCTGTGACACAAAACGAGGACCGACTCTAGCAGATCTGTACCCATACTTCACCGCCACACCACTAGCCCCACCACAGGACCTGCACTCCAAAGAAAAGGTATACCGATTTCATTTGCCATAGCACCGGTTGTACCACGTAAAAATCCCTCCAGCAAAAAGTACAAGAAGTCCACCGGTCGAAGACCTATCCAACCGCAGAGAAGGCCAATTCTCGCAGATTGGAACCCATTCCATTTATTCCAGTTTAAAAGATAATGCTTTCAATGTTGTTAGGGACTACGTGCATATATTCCCATCATGGGAAGATTATTGTGAAGACAAACACCATTTTCACATCTTCTGTCCAACTTACGTGTAAGTGCTATTATTCATGGTTATTATTTTCTGTTTTCTCGCTGATTGAACACATCAATGATTTACATTACATTGTTGTAACTAGGCGGGGGTCAATCTGGATAGTCATGACGAGCAAAGCTTGCTTATGCTTTTCAAGGAAGCATTGCAGCAGTATCGTTGTTACCTGAGGAAATCACACTTTGGTGGCAAATCTATAAACGAATTTCCAGTGAAGTCTCCTATGCTAAATTTAGAAGACATTGAATGGAAAAACCTTGTTATGCACTGGTCTCGTTCCCAGGATGAGGTACTGTCTATGAAATCACATGACAATTTGAACCTCTACTTTTCCGCATGTGCCTTACAGATCTTTTTTGTAGGAAATCTGCTCGAAAAAGAATTCCAGTTTGAAAAGAACGACAGGATATCGCAAATATGCTGCCCGCTGCTTTGCTCTTGTTAGTACTGTTGTCTGTACTGCATACTTGCATACATACCGGTTCATTATGTGACAAGAGTATGCGTGATAGCTTGCTTATCAATTGTTCGCCCAAATTATCTCGATCTGTATGAATGGTTACATTCTTGTAGAATATATCCAATGCCAATGTTTTTTAGCTCTGCATTGTTCTTGTAAGTACATGTTATCCTTTATCGATGTACTTATAATGACAGGTAGTTTTTCATGTACCATCACTCTGCAACTTATTTTCCTTTGCCCTCCATTTTCTACACATCAGATCTATATTTACTCTTACCATAAGGTTGGTACTGAAGAAGTTTAGCTGTGCATTGCTCTTGGCTGTACCTTTTGCCTGTATCGCTGCACTTACATTTATAGCTACTTGGTTATGTAGCATCACTCTTCATCTTATCTTAAACATTCTCCATTTTTTCATATATGATCACATCTATATTTACTCTTAATAAAATGTAGAATAAAGGCAATGCTTATGAAGAAGATTCTGTGGTAAACTTCTTGAATTGCCCCCCCCCCCCATCAGCATGGACAGGGCCTTTATAGAGCATGTCTTCACCAATAATGTAAGTTTGTCCATCTCAAGCCTTCAAACTTTGTTGTATATATTTGGTTAGGCATGACTGCAACAGCTGTTTATTTTTGGTGTTTGCATCAAATTGCATGTTTAAAGTTTACTAGCACAAATGCCCGTGCGTTGCAACGGGAGAAACAAACTCAAGCCCCTGCCTGCACCGACTTATAATTCCTCATGTGTTGCAACAACGTCACATTCACTTCACGTGGTTCAACATAAATCATGTCTTTACATATCATGTGATGCATTTCCATATCGCACACAATAATAATTCTTAATGCAAATTATGTTAAGGTATGAGGCTCTTGACTGAACATAAGCTACAAACACTTCACGGTCACCAATGAGCTTGGGCATTTTAAATTATGTCGTCTTCTTCGACCATGGCCATCGAATCATAGTACAAAAAGACAAACCGACGAGAGTAAAATTATTGGTGTAATCATCGAGTATAAAAGAGAGCAAAAATTAATATTCATGAAGTTCATTCCCATTGGTGGGAAATCAATCAATTGTTAACTTTACATTCACACTTCATGCAAAAAACCTGACTTCCACACTGCTCTAAATCATTCATAATTCATATAAAATTATAAACATGGAGATTGAAAACTGATTTATATATACCACGGGAAGTTGAAAATAACATTATCAAGAAGTGGAGTACAACATTAGCATGTGCCCATTTATTAATGGGCATCTCCTCAATTAGATAGAACACGAAATTTATTTCTTCTTCTAATTCCTTTCTTTCTGCCGAATTTATTTCCTCTTTTAATTTCAAATCTGACTTCCCAACTGCTCATAATAGCGGATTAATTCTTCTTTTAATTATTTTAAATCTGTGCCGAGTCTTCACATGGAACGCGGAGTTCTTGTTTCAGCCTTCCCAATTTAATGAGAATGAACCCACCATGTCACCTGCCAACGGGAATTTTTTTTAACATTCTTCGTTGCAAAGCCAAACGCCAATTATCATTAATCAAGCTGGACACGTACAGAATAAGTTTGATGATGAAAAAATGATGGATCAATTAACAATATGATTCTTTAGGGCGCTAGTTTAAAACTTGAGTGCATTGCACCGGGCGAAAAAAGAGGCACAACATGCTTCACTTGCAAAAAAAAGTGTGTTCCGCCAAACATTATTGAGCAATAAATAAAGCGTTTAGTTAGCCTAAAAAAACCTGCTTCATGTGTCATAATGCATCATTTTTTATATCCAATTTTAATAATTGTCGATGATAAGGTTAAATATGGAAATTTTCTTATTTTAATAAAAGTTAACATTTACATAAAAATGAAGACACTTTTTAAGAATAGTTAACATTTTTACTAAATTGGAACATTTCTTTAAAAGGAATTTTTAACAGATGTTTTTAAATAATGTTTTGTCTTTTGAAAATTATATTTTATTTGTAATTATTTTTGCACTATTTGGGCTTGGCCCAAACATAAGGACTTGCCTACACAAACACGCACACTGTGAAGAAAAAGAAGACAATGTCATTGCGAGACTAACTGCCCACGTTGTCTCTCTTTCCGCTCCCCATCTCACTATCCCTAGTAAACGAATAATTGCCCTCTTCATTTAATTGCCCATGCGTTGCAACATGAACCGTAACATAATTTGCATGTTTGAAAAGTCGCTTAGGATTCAGTTATCTTGCAAATGCATAAAAAATTCTGGTGTTGTTGCTCCATGTAGTCCCCTTGTCTCCCTTGTCAAGAATGAAGAATGAACTATGATATAATTTGCATGTTTGAAAAACTTGACTGAGATTCAGTCATCTAGTCTACAACAAATACGTAACTCAACGCCTCGCTATGATATGGATAAATCTTATGGCTCTCTTAAACACAAACAATGATAATTCTTGTGGGATCTTCGTCACATAAAGTGTGAGAATTGCAAGAGCAGGACAAATAATCGTACAGTAAAAGATAAATTGAGCATCGAGACATCAAAGTAAATCGAGCTAGTCATGATTCACCCACCCTTGCTCGATGGCTTCATGTATTTGCTCACCTCTCAACAAAGCGACTACTATAACATTGTACTACCCCAAGTAGTGTTCCTCTATGTCGCCTCATGGTTTCATTCAAGTTTTTTTCCGCTATTATTCACCAATGAACATAGAAAGGGGTCACCAAAGGTATCTTCAGATATAACTTATCCAGGCCATCGGTTATGGTATATAAGCATCCAAAGGAATATTCAGATATAACATATATCGACAAATAGAGTCAACCAAAAGGTGCCTTCAGATAAAAAGCCATGTAAAAAAAATTGTCATCCTGGAAAAATATTGCATGCTTGAGAGATCTGTATGCACGTTTCCATCTCTGTTTACAAGTTGCGACCATGTGAGCATGGACTATGTTACAATAAAAGAAAGAGAAGAAAAACTACACCGAAACAGGTTAGTTTTAAGTCACATGATGGGGAAAATGTAGATTTACCATTGGGAAAAGAATAGGTCTTATTAGCACTAAGACACACATCACGCATAAAAGATAAGGAATGCCGAACATAGCATCAAGAAGAAAATAAAATTGCATAGAACAGACGCACCACAATTTGAGTCGAAACCCGACATGGGTAATAGAGCGATTACTTTTGCTTGAAAAGAATACATCAAAGCTTCCATTGGTCATCAAACTTCTCCGGCAGGATATATGGTCCAGCAGAAAACTACACTCTTGGCAAGTATAAGCAAATAATGTATAGTTATAAGCAAATAATGTATAGTTATAAAACATATGGGTAGTTAACTCTACAAATAACAACTCAAGAATAACATATAGTTATAAGTAGGTAGAACATTGCTCTTCTACAACAAAATTATGAAAAGTTTATGATCCAACTATTCAATAGTAGATAATGGTACAGTTTTACGTAATGGAACAAACACATTCTATTTATTACCTGATTTGTTAGTTTAAAGGCAATTGACAAAGGAAATTTAAGATAAACATGGCCATTCTGTAAGCAAAATAACACAAACAAGGGCATGAAATAGGATACAGAGATTACAACAATGTCAAGACACAACTGTCTTCACCTACCAAGACTAATAGTTGTTCTCTTTTAGTGGTAATCTTCTATCCGGGAGAGTTGCGAGACTTGTTCGTAATAAAGAAAAAATGATTTTTCTGAATCACTAATTTTATGCACCAAGTTTCATTCAAATAGGAATATGCAGCACTAAGATTGAAGATAGTGAACCCTGACCAAGGTTGGATGATCCATAGTTTGGTTGGGGATAGAGATACCAAGGAATTGATGATCCAGTCTCTCTCTGGTTTTGTCCTCAAGGGTGCCCAACAATGTATTATTTTTGGATGGCTCTTGATAACGAAAGAATGAACACATTTCAAAATTTACACAAGACCATACTTGATTCAGACATCTTCCATATGTGTCTTCAAGCCACGTAAACTTGCTCTCGTCTATTCATTCAAAGTGTCCTACAGCAAAAGTTATTTGGTGTGGTAATCGCATACCCAAACCGGCAGAAATCATCAATTCAAGCGTTTCATGACTTTGCTCATCATTTGGAACATTTGGGATCCTTGAAACTCTCAAGTATTCAGACAATACATGAAGCATGTAAATATGGCACGACTAGTTGTTTTGAGACAATACATGAAGCAGGCCAAGCACTCCCTCTTCAAGTAGCTCATGGAGCTTGGGGCAGCGATGACGCACGACAGCGATCTGGGGCGGTGGCGAGCAACGCCTAACACTGGCGGCGACACGAACGAACACTTGTTGGCCGGAGAATCGTCGAGCTCGGGGCACAGACGGATGGCGACGTCGATCGTGGAGACTCGCGGCAGCTGTTGGGACCATGTTGGCGGCGGCGGCACATCCCATTCTACAAATGCTTGTAAAAAATATTTGCAACTCCAGATCAAAATAAGCTTTTTGCAGAGGGACATCAATGTTGACTAAATCGTAACTATAACAAAAAATAGCTGATGATTATTTCTTTCGGTGGCACCGTGCACTTAATTCTCTTGAAAAATATGCACATACACACCGCCGCATGCCCGAGAAGTTAGCTCCACGCAAACATTTGCATATCGGGTCTTCTACAACTGTAATGGAGTTTTGACAAATTTATTTGAGCAAAAATATGGGTCTGCAAGTCTGAACTAATAATAAGAGCACCGCAAAGAGAATATTTAGGCCAACAGATCAGCAATCTGCTACTACATGCATGCATGTGGTAAGAGGGTGTTGAAGGCATTAACTGAGAAACACATGTTGGACAACCCGGAAACTACAGAGAGAAAAGTTGTTTAGTACACGCTATGAAACACACATGTTTCTTTCTCGACAATGCATATGTTGCACTTGAATACACCTCCTAATCCTGGTTTGCTAGGTGTAGTTAGCATATCTATTCTGCAGAGCTAATTGTTAACGAAAAAAGCATAATCGCAATGAGCAATGGGACGTAAACAATAACTAAAACAGGGATACCATCGAGTGATTAGCTTTCAAGGGGATACATACCTCTCGTGTAGCCGCCATAGGAGACATTGCACAGCTCGACGGATGTTCTTGTTCCTCCGGCGAACTCGGCGCTTTTTCCTCCGGCGAACTCGGCGGTGACATTGGACATTTGGTCAAATATTGCAATTTCGACGGGATGATGGAGATTATGGTCCCAGGGCACGACCTGATGGAGATTCCGCCGAGGACCCTTACAAATAGCAGCCAATCAAACTGGTCGGGCGCCCATCAATTTGTGTTGGAGAAGGACAGGGCGGCCTGCAATTTCCTATCCAAATCACAACACAGCAGCGAGAAGTCGGAGGTTCAGACGGATACTGCAGAGGAGTCCGGAGAGGATCGGCTGCGGCGGACGGCGTGTCTTGGCGGCGAACGGCGGCGTACTCCATAGGATGTTGTCCCACCTTCCATCCTCCATGAACGCCCATGAGCACAGCCGGCGCACCCACGTGAAGCTGTCCCCTGCTCCATCCTTCATGAACGCCCACGAGCACAGCAAGGGTGGCCTCCTTACCCAAGCACGCACTCCACGGCGCCCGCCTTCTCCTCCACCGCTGTTGTAGCCGCCCCGACGACAAGGGTGCAGCCCGTCACTGCCCGTGCTCCGCCGTCAGCTGGAAAGGAAGGAGTTTGGATAAGATGAATTAGATAGAGCGGACTGTATTTCAAACAAACATAGGTTTTTTTAAACGGCGTTTAGGTCCGTGCGAGGCTGAACTCCGCCTGCGGCGAGAGCGCCGGCGTCGTTAGCGGCGGCCCGTGGCATAGCAAATTTTCTGGCCCATGTGATACGAAGCTGTGAAAACGAAATTGGACGGACAAAATTTAGTACCACCTCACCTATATGTTTTAAATTTGAACTGAAAGCGTAAATTTACGGGAAAAAGCGTATTGTGACGGTGAATCCGGAGACCCAATCCGTGCTTTATTATTAGGGAGAGATTATGTAGTTCATAAACAAAAGTTTGTCCTTTCTCAATTTAAGTTTTCAGTTGTACAACCAAGTTCCTTATTCATACCATGTAAATTAAACTATACAGAGCAAGTGATCTTCTTTTGCACTGCATGTATGCTTTTGTTCTTCATCCGTAATCCAGTGGTGTGGTGAACCTACCCACTACAACACAATGTCATATTCTGCAATGTCTTAACTATGAACAATGTCATATCATTCTATTACTCCTCCGTCGAAAATACTTGTCATTGAAATGGATGTATCTAGATGTATTTTAGTTCTAGATACATCCATTTTGATGACAAGTAATTCGGACGGAGGGAGTATTATTTAAACCGTCTCTTTATTTGCCAATCTGAAATGGGATAAATTGACAGCACACTAACCATTGATACTTATGAGTTCTTGATCCGTAATCCGCTGGTGTCCAAGCGCCAACTCCTTCACAATGTCATTTCGCCATGTCTTGACTGAACAATACCATATTGTGTTAATGCAATTTTAAACTGTGTCACTTTATTGGTCAGCAAGAAATGTGATTAATTGTCAGCACTGATACTTTTATGTGCAAAACCTGTCATCTGTCTGCTTGTTTATCTTTCAGAGTGAAGAAGATTTAAGTGTTGAACAAGTGCAGTCTCATCATCTTGCTCAGCTGCTTCGCTGCAGCTCTCCAGCAGGGCTAACCTTTCTTGAACTCTATTGAAGTGCTGTCGGTTTTGTATATTATTTTGTCGGCATGTTTATTTGCATTGGTGGCGATCTTTGATGCCCAGTGTATGTAATCTGTTGTCTGCTTGTGCTTTATTATCATAGTGGCGAACTTTGATGCCTAGTGGATGTAATATGCTGTAATTTCTTTATTGTATAGTCTAGGTTTTTTCTTATTCATGATGTTGCAGTTATTTTACTGTATATATATCCTGTCTTTGCAGTAAACCGGCCAAACCGTAAAATTACGGTACATAATTGGGTCATCATGCAATCACGATGTAGGTTGGGCCTGAAACGTGCCGAATAGCTAACGGGCCGGCAGCAGCCGGAAATGAACCCCAGCCCATAATTGTGCGGATCAAATCATGGGCTTTTAACAGGCCAAAATTGTCTCGGTCCTTGTTTGTCCCAATCAGATATCGGCTACGAGCAGGCCGGATGCAAACCGGGTCATAGTTAGGCCCAACTATATGACGGGCATTTAACTGGCCGAAATTAATATAGGGCTGAATGTTAAACGGGTCCTTAAGAGGCCAAAACTAATATCAGGCCGAATTACTAAGTGGGCCTCTAGCAAGTGGGCCCAAAAGCATAGTGTCAAGTTGACGGGCCGAATCTGATATGGGCCATAATTGAGCCCATAGCCTCTTAAAGGGTCGGACCTGATCTGGGCCGTAATTTGGCCCAGAACGTGGTAGGCTTTTAAAGGGCCGGATCTCATATGGGCCACTATTAGGCCCGGAACGTGGCAGGCCATTAATGGACCGGATCAAATATGGGCCGGCATTTGGCCAAAACATGGCAGCCGCTAATGGGCCGCCTACTAGGGTCCTCAAATTCTTGTGGGCCTACAGCTGGGCCGGCCCATTAATGTCGGCGAAATCTCGTGGGCCTTTAGCGGGCCGCCCATTATGATCCGCAAGAATCTTGTGGGCCTTTACCTAGGCCGGCCCATTATGGCACACAAAAATCTTGTGGGCCTTTACCTGGGCCGGCCCATTATGGCCCGCAAAATCTTGTGGGCCGTTAGCTGGGCCAGCCCATTATGGTCAGCAAAATCTCGTGGGCCTTTAGCTGGGCCGGCCCATTATTGTCCGCACAATCTTGTGGGCCTTTAGTTGGGCCAACCCATTTAAACTTGATGGGCCGGTCCACGTGTCAACATATCATAGGCGCGTCTCGGCCATTGGATGAGTGACACCTATGCCAGCGCGGACCTGACACTTGTCTCCTCCAGCCAATGAAGATTTTACACGTGGAAAATCCCCATTGGTCGGGGCTGTTAACAGGTTATCAGATCCAAAACCCGACCCGATAGCTTAACGACATTCCGTTACGGTGGATGCCACGTGTCGGTCACCCTTGACGAAAGCACTTCTGTGACGCGCGACTTATCGTCATGGAAGTGGACCCTTCCATGATTAATTTTGGTAATGTCATGGAAGACTTCTACAACAGCACAGGTATGACTATCTTGATTCTGTCATAAATTTGTCATGGATGTACAAGCATGACAAAAAATGCGACCTACTGTGACAAACACGTATCATCACGAAAGTTTTTTTTGTAGTGTCTCCCTCCCGTGACACATCTTCCTCCTCTAGTAGCGCTTGGCGAAGCCCTAATGGAATCCCGCTGCTTCCACCACCACGTCGTCGTGCTGCTGGATCTCCATCAACTTCTCCTTCCCCCTTGCTGGATCAAGAAGGAGGAGATGTCTCCGCTCCATACGTGTGTTGAACGCGGAGGTGCCGTCCGTTCGGCGCTAGGATCATCGGTGATTTGGATCACGACGAGTACGACTCCATCAACCCCGTTCTCTTGAACGCTTCCGCTCGCGATCTACAAGGGTATGTAGATGCACACCTCTCTCTCGTTGCTAGATGACTTCATAGATTGATCTTGGTGATGCGTAGAAAATTTTAAATTGCTGCTACGATCCCCAACACCAATTTCATGATGCTCACTGCCATGCGTGAGTAATTCCATCGTAGGCTTGCTGGACAGTGATGGGTTGGATGAGATTTACCATGTAATCAAGTTAGTTTTGTTAGGGTTTGATCCCTAGTATCCATTATGGTCTGAGATTGATGTTGCTATGACTTTGCTATGCTTAATGCTTGTCATTAGGGCCCGTGTGCCATAATTTCAAATCTGAACCTATTATGTTTTCATGAATATATGTGAGTTCTTGATCCTATCTTGCAAGTCTATAGTCACCTATTATGTGTTATGATCCGACAACCCCGGAGTGACAATAATCAGGGTACTTCTCGGTGATGACCATAGTTTGAGGAGTTCATGTATTCACTATGTGTTAATGCTTTGGTCCGGTACTCTATTAAAAGGAGGCCTTAAAATCCCTTAGTTTCCATTAGGACCCCGCTGCCACGGGAGGGTAGGACAAAAGATGTCATGCAAGTTCTTTTCCATAAGCATGTATGACTATATTCGGAATACATGCCTACATTACATTGATGAACTGGAGCTAGTTATGTGTCACCCTATGTTATAAATATTACATGAGGAATCACATCCGACATAATTATCCATCACTGATCCAACGCCTATGAGCTTTTTCACATATTGTGCTTTGCTTATTTACTTTACCGTTGCTGCAGTTACAGTTACTACAAAACTGCTACTATTACTTTTGCCACTGTTACTGTTTCTTCCATATTACTTTGCTACTAAATACTTTGCTGCAGATACTAAGTTATCCAGGTGTGGTTGAATTGACAACTCAACTGCTAGTACTTGAGAATATTCTTTGGCTCCCCTTGTGTCGAATCAATAAATTTGGATTGAATACTCTACCCTCGAAAACTGTTGCGATCCCCTATACTTGTGGGTTATTAGAGCTCCCGAGGCGCGATGCTCGGGAGGCCCCCCTTTAACGTGCAAGCGATTCGCGAGGCCAGATGGTGGTCGTTCAAGGCGACCCATGGCCCATTGCTAGATGAACCTGCAGGTTAGATGACAGGAAAGACCGGGAACTCCTGCGGAGCAGGCCAGCAGCCCAAGGCATAGGAGAAAGGCACCGAGGACCTGGCGAGGTGTTGTACGCGAGGCAGGCCGCGAACCAGAGCTTGATCCCTGGGTTTATCAGCATATCAGGGACGGACCAAAGCACAAGCGTCGTGCTGACGCAAGTTGTCATGCAGCGATGCAGGAGAGGTATTAGTCAGCAACACACGAGGGGCCACGAGGCGGCAGTCGTAGGGTGACAATCATAGATAAACTCGCAGAAATAGTTAGATAGTCCTGGTGAATGCAAAACAATACATGCCGCTGGGCCGGACCCACACGGCCTGGGGATGATGCAGCCCAAGGGGCGCCCCCAGACTGAACAAACTAGAGAGATGTCACCTGATACCTTCGTTGAAGAGGTGTTGAAGTAGACAAAAAACGCGCGCCGCAGGAGTGGTTCCTCACGAGCCGCTCTGGTGCCGAGCCTCGGGAGGCTCAGAGGAACCGAGAGGCTCCTGAAGGTGTTCCTCCATCTCTGCCAGGATCGCCTGGTGCCTGGCCTGGCAAGCCATCAGGGCGTCCCTCACGCAGCGCTGGAACGCCACAGCCGCGTCCGGTAGGCCGAAAGGCATTCAGACGTAGCTGTGAGGTGGACCCTCGCACCGGCCGACACGAGACGGCCAAATGAGCTATCGAGACGCGTCCCTGTTGAGCCCGGGGATGTCGATGCAGACACAGAACTCCTTACCCTCGCTAGGGCAGTGAGCTGCGCCATGCGGCAGGCGATGATCGCCTTGCAGAACCCTTCCTTCTTGAATCTCCTCGATTGCCTTGCTGATGAACTCCTGAATGCCTGGTGCCTCACGCCTGCTGCCTTCTTCTGGGAAGCGCGCTCTGAAGAGCGCCTCCACATGGTGCCCGAGCGCCTTCCTCGTGACCATGGCTAGGTCTGAGGCCATCCAAAGGAGAGCGCCCAAGCCCAGCCTGAGAGGGGTGCCGGGCGCGCCTTCTTATGTGATGGGTGAATGTGCCGCGTCCGGAGACGCGAGGCTCAGGGCATCATCCTCGAGTGATGCTCCTTCACGAGACCCTTGTCCCATCTACAAATTCTTCGTCTTGGGGGCGACCTCAAGAGGGAGGGCGTTGTCTACGTCTTCAGGGTTCTCGACTGCTGCAGCCTGGAAGGCACGCACGAGGGAGCACACCGCATCCTTATCTTGGCACGCGACCGTGATGATGCCGCTGCTTCCTGGCATCTTGAGGACGTTGTAGCTGTGGTGCATAGCTGCCATGAACTTGGCCAGTGCTGGGTACCCTAGGATGGCGTTGTAGGGCAGGCGAATGTCGGCGATGTCGAAGTCGACAAGCTTGGTGCGGTAGTTGTTGCGCTCGCCGAAGGTGACAGGGAGGCGAACCTGCCCTATCGGGTATGTAGAACCGTTGATCACTCCTGAAAATGGCTTGGTTAGGTGAAGCTGGTAGTATGGTACTTGGAGCCTGTCGAATGTCTGAATAGATAGAACATTGAGCCCTGCTCTGCCATTGATGAGAGTCTTGGTGACGACTATGTTGCTGATGACGGGTGTCGGTGTCAAAACCGGCGGATCTCCGGTAGGGGGTCCCAATCTGTGCGTCTTAGGCTAATGGTAACAGGAGGCAAGGGACACAATGTTTACCCAGGTTCGGGCCCTCTTGATGGAGGTAAAACCCTAGTTCCTGCTTGATTGATATTGATGATATAAGTGTTACAACAGTTGATCTACCACGAGATCATAGAGGCTAAACCCTAGAAGCTAGCCTAAGATGATTATGATTCTGATCGTCCCTCTAAGGACTAAACTCTCCTGTTTATATAGACACCGGAGAGGGCTAGGGTTTACACGGAGTCGGTTACAAAGAAGGAAATATAATATCTGGATCGCCAAGCTTGTCTTCCACACAAAGGAGAGTCCAATCTGGACACGGGATGGAGTCTTGAGTCTTGTATCTTCATGCTCCAATAGTCCGGCCAAAGTATATAGTCCGGCTGTCCGGATACCTCCTAATCCAGGACTCACTCAGTAGCCCCTGAACCAGGCTTCAATGATGATGAGTCCGGTCTTCGGCATTGCAGGGCGGGTTCCTTCTCCGAATACTCCAAGGTAGTTGCCGAACACTTAAACCGTGTCTGGATCTGCAAGATGCCCTTCACATACCACCGTAGAGAGAATGATATTTCACAAGTGTTATCTGCTGACAACTTTAGACAAAGTGACATGATACTACGGTCGGGTCATTATTCGAACCATTTTCCCACAACCAGCCTCAGCACATATTGCGAGGCGGTTTCCTCCACATGTCTTGCCAAAGCAGAGATCGTGTCCCCTTATTGCGGGATTCTCATCAATACGGGTACGGGTAACCCAAACGCACCGTTAATTGCGGCGAGTGGAGAATTAGCGGGTTTCACTAGGCAAGTGGGGAGGTGCAAAAGCTTTTACCGCCTCTATAAAGAGATAAGGTCTCTTCCTTTTTACCCACGCCTTTTCCCTCTGCTAGTCCATTCCCCTCTGCTCGAGCCCTAGCGCCCAAGCACTCTTCTTCTCCACCGAAGAGAGGTTTTCCGAAGATGTCTGGATCTGGAGCAGGAGGCAAATGGATGGCCTCCACCATCCAGGAGAAGGATATCAAGAGGCTCCGAGAGGCCGGGTACTTGGCCAAAAAGATCGGCCACCGTCTTTCGCCGGTGGGACAAATCGTCCCTACTCCGGAGCCCCATGAGAGCGTCGTGTTTCTTCCTCATTTTTGTCCGCGGGCTCGGGTTTCCCCTTCACCCATTCGTTCGCGGTATCATGTATTATTACGGGATTGACTTTCATGATCTGTCCCCCAATTCTTTCCTTAATATCTCGATGTTCATCGTCATGTGTGAGGCGTTTCTCCGAATTTCTCCTCACTTCGGCCTATGGCTGAAGATTTTCAATGTGAAGCCCAAGGTGGTGAGTGGCGAGCACGCCAAGTGCGGCGGCGCCATGGTGAGCAAGATGCCCAAGGTTGTATGGCCGACGGGCGCCTTCAATGACCCCATCAAGGAGTGGCAGCAGCAGTGGTTCTATATCACCGAACCGCGCGACAAAAAGTGGGCTGCGGCTCTTGAGTTCAGATCCGGAGCCCCACTGCAGCTCACATCCTGGCCCGAGAAGGGCCTAAACTGGTCCTCGTTCGATGAGCTGTCACTGCTCCAGACACGCGTCCAGTGTGTGGTCGACAAGGATGTCAAACTCGTCGACGTAGTCCAGGAGATGTTAGTTCGCCTGGTTCTCCCTTACCAGCGTCGAGCCTGCAATTTGTGGGAATATGACCTAACCGAGCACCAGACCCTTCGGGAGCTCTATGGTTCCTCCCACAAGGATATCCGGAAGGTGCTCGTTATGTCCGGCAAATCATGGCCCGGCTCCGCCGAGGACCGTGGGTATCAATTATCCTACTCTGCAAGTCCAGTAAGTTAGTGCTATGCTCTGTCCATCCACGCTTCAGTTGGCGTGTCCCAAGGGAGACACTTTTATCATGCTTTATCATAACCCCAGGGATGGATAAAAAAGGTGGAGCGGATACACTGTCCTGCCCCGCTGTCGGAGGAACTGGCCGGACCTCTTCTGACGAAGATGCTGGTCCCAGCGCCTTACGAGGCGCCGAAGGAAGAGGCTTCCAAGAAGGTCAAGAAGACCCGGAGTGGCCTCCATCGTCGCGATGCTTCGGACGCAAAATCCGAAGACTCCAGCGACCATCCTTCTTCTGAAGATGAAGAGGAGGAGGCGGAGGAAGACGAGCCTCCCGCCGGGGGTGGGAAGAAAAGGACGGCTTCCTAATCCCTGGAGGCCGAATCGCCAAAGAGGGGGAATGGTTCCCTCCCAGAGGCATCCACCACGACTACTGATAGCAGGCCGGAGTGGGATCCCAGGGTCCAGCCCCTGGAAAAGTCATAAGTATACGAAATCCGAACACGCATACGCGCCCGGGGTTGTTTGAATGTAGCAGTTTTAACTATCGCCATATTTCGTACAGCCTAGCGAGGTCCCATGTCGGACAGTCCTCATCGGAGGATTCACTGAGCTCAGATGCTCTGGCGAGCGAGACGCCTCCAGAGGCCCCTTCCCGAAGCCTAGGCGCGGCATCGAGGTGTCGTCTCGGACTAGGGGGGCATTTCCCTGGGGTTGGACACAAGGGAGCAGCGGTTCCCATGCGTGTCGATGGCGGGGGTGATCTTAGGTCCGGACCCCAGCCGGACACGGTCTTGGAGACTTTTAAAGCTCCAGGATCGGGTGAACAACCGCCTTTGGGGGGCTTGCCTGCTCCGCCAGCGGCCTCTGTCCAAGCAGAGCTGCCGGGCGGCCTATCAACAGCGCTAAGAAGCGCGTCTATCGTCGATGAGCATCGTGCCCTCATGGGTGTGGTGATTGAAAAGATTCAGTCCGCTGAGGGCGGACTGAACGAATCCTGCCTTAGTCTTATAAAGGGTTTTGAGGTATGTTTTTTAAGAAACCTTTGGGAGATTGTCATAATATGACTAGTAGCCCCTGATTCACGGTCCGGCGAAAGAAAGCCGAACACGGGATCAAATTTTTCCGTTTTGCAGGAGAGTCAGTTAATGACGTGTATCCCTTTGTTTAAAAAACAGGCGTCTGCAGGGACGACCGCCGCTCATAGTGTGGAGGTGTCCAAACTAAAGCAACGTCTGGAATGGGCCAAAGTGGAACTTGGCCGCGTGAAGAAGCAGTTTGAGGACAAGCAAGGTATGTCGGAACCTTGTGTTAAGTTGAGCACAAAGTAGAAGTTGTGCCTAATTAAGATATTTGCATTGTATGCTCTAGGGGCGAGTGCCAAAATTGAGGCACTGAAGAAGGCTGTGGCTGAAGCAGATAGTAAGGCCGCCGCCGAATAGGCTCTTCGTGAGAAGCACGAGGCCAGGGTTATTGAAGCTGAGCAAGAGCTCGTAGAGGCTGTGAAGAAAAGCGAGGGCTTGGAGCAGTGTCTAGTAGGGAAAGAATCCAAACTCGCCCAAGCCCTCCAAGCCGCAGAGGATGCTCGGGAAGAAGCCTGAGGTGCTCTGAGGGACATTCAGGAGGCCCAAAAGGTTGCGGCAGGTAAGGCCTTTTTTACTCATGGCCATTTTTACATGACAATGGGAGGAAGTCTAAGCGATAAGTTGAATTCTTGTTTCTCCAGGGGCGTTTGCGGATCTGCCTCGCAGCATATCCGATGCTGCCCAATTCTTCCTGACCGAGGAGAAGAAGTCTGCGGAGAGGGATTTCTGGTCGCAGTATTTGGCACCGAATTTTCCGGTTCCCTTTATCGATCAGTTGAAGCAGCTGGTCGAACTGCACCAGGCGGACGAACTAGCCATGAAGGACTTGGTTGTCCGCCAGGTTCATGGAGCCAATTCCAAGCGATTATTTGGACTCGTGAAGCGGATTGTTGGCGCTTGCCCTCGGCTTGATGTCATTAAGCGATCGGTCTGCATAGAGGGTGCACGCATGGCGTTTGCCCGTGCGAAGGTGCATTGGGGGAAGCTTGATGCTGAGAAGCTGATGACTGAAGGGCCGCCGGAGGGTAAGGAGCATCGCAAGCCCGAGTTATACTATGAGGGTGTATTGAAAGGAGCCCAACTTGTGGTGGATAAGTGTACCAAAGACACTATATTTCCCTGAGTCCGGGTAGTTGGCTACCGAATCAAAATTTGATAAACAGGCACGCCCCGCTATTCCAGCTGCTTTAGGATTTCCACTCTAACGGTGGGGTTCGGCCCTGCCCATAATTGTGGCTATGTCACATGGGACTGGCCTAATATTGTACCTCGTTGAATCTAGCCAACGCGGCTTGTCCCAGTAGTGTGTGGTAATTACTGTATAAGGGGACACTGCTGAAGACTTATTCTTCAGCGAGGTATTTGTTTTGGTGATCCGAAGACGACCAATAAAACTTGGCCTATGCACCTGGCATCTTTTAGAAGATGCTATTGATAATTTTATGCCCGCGGGGGCTCGTGTCAAATGGAGCCCCCGGACTATTGGGTCGATAATGAGTGCAATTAAATTGCTGTGGTTGATGTTGTCCGGACGGTCGATGTGATCGGTGAAGATCGGCCGTATTTTTGTACAATGGAGGATTTTCTTTCGCCATGTTTGATTGGTCTTTCGTTGTTGGAAACCTCCCTTCATTGTTTCCGGCGCGCGACCGGCCGTTTTGTTTTGAGGATCCGGAATTCTCTATTGGTGTGCTTGGCCGCCCTTCTGGTGGTACCATGAATTTTGCATGGTTGATCGAGTATGCTGCTTGGGCCGGATGGGCCTGAGCTATTCTTTTTCCGCTGACCGGACTTCGGGCCGCTGAATTTGGCACCATCTTCCCTGGCTTGACGTTTATGACAATTGTGCCGAGGCTTGAGGATGTTGCCTCGTGTTTCTTGCATATTGTCCTGGATCGTGGTGGTATGTTGGCATCGGGGTATGAGCCTTGGTATCTTCTTCTTAGGCTGAGGTAGCGAATTATGCCGTGTGTGCCCTTTGTCGGGGCAATCGAGTCCGTATTCCTCGGTGGCCAGGACCTTGGTCCATCTGTCAATGAGCAAATCTTGGTCAGCTTTGAGATGCAGTTGCTTCTTTTGCAGGCTCCTCACAGTGGCCATAAGCCGTCGCTTAAAGCGAACTTGTTCTGAGGGATCCTCAGGCACATTGAATTCATCATCACCGAGGCTCACCTCGTCTTCGAAGGGGGACATATAGTTGTCCCTCTCCAAGTATCTGTCCATGGCCAGTCCGGCCTGCTTGAAGGAAGGCTGATCAGGATTGTATTCGTCTTCGGCGCCATCCGGATTGTTTTCGTCTCCTGTGCCATTATTGTTGTGGCGGAGCTTGGAGCGGTGTTGACGACGCCCATGCTTAGCTTTCTTCCCTGAGGGGTTATCCTCCATTGCCTCATTGCCATTGGTTTCCTTCGGAGTGTCCACCATATATATATGTCATATGAGGAGGTGGCTGTCCACCGCCCCGTGAGCGGTGGTTCCTGTTCTTCTCCTGCATCATCGTCCATACCGTCGATGTCTTTGGAGTCGAAGTTGAGAACGTCGGTTAAATCATCGACCGTGGCAATGAAGTGGGTGGTGGGTGGGCGACGAATTCCTTCGTCGCCTGCTTCCCACTCGAGCCAGACATAGTTCAGCCGAGAGTCTCCTGAAAAAGAGAGAGACTTTAACGAGCTCAGCACGTCGCCAAAGGGCGAGTGCTGGAATATATCCGTAGCGGTGAACTCCATTACCGGAGCCCAACCAAGTTCGGCGGGCTCGCGAGCGCGCGGACTGGAACCTACAGCCGGATACGAGTCCGGAGGTCCGGTGTCACAGGCTTCTTTGGGATTGAGGCTTGTGTTCGGCTCTACCGCCGATGAGTGTGCGGCCTACGGGGCGGGGTCCATCCACCCGTCCTTGCGCAACGCAATCTGCTCCGGATCTAGGTCGGGGGCTCCTGCAGGACCATATCTCAAGCATTGTCCGACAGCAGGTCTAAGCCGTGCTCATCGCGATTGCCCGGCGCTCCTGGCGCAGGTCCGAACCCGTTGAAGATCAATCTCCATGGATATCGGCCGTGTAGTTCAGGTTTCCAAATCTGACCTGGTGGCCAGGGGCGTAGCTGTCGATCTGCTCCAGTTGGCCAAGAGAATTGGCCCGCAGTGCAAAGCCACCAAACATGAAGATCTGTCCGAGGAGAAAAGTCTCACCATGGACCGTGTTGTTGACGATCGAAGGAGCCATGAAGCCTTGCAGCAACGACACAGAGGAACTTTCAATGAAAGCACCAATGTCGGTGTCAAAACCGGCGGATCTTGGGTAGGGGGTCCCGATCTGTGCGTCTTAGGCTAATGGTAACAGGAGGCAAGGGACACAATGTCTACCCAGGTTCGGGCCCTCTTGATGGAGGTAAGACCCTACTTCCTGCTTGATTGATATTGATGATATAAGTGTTACAAGAGTTGATCTACCACGAGATCGTAGAGGCTAAACCCTAGAAGCTAGCCTATGATGATTATGATTCTGATCGTCCCTCTAAGGACTAAACTCTCCGGTTTATATAGACACCGGAGAGGGCTAGGGTTTACAAGGAGTCGGTTACAAAGAAGGAAATATAATATCCGGATCGCAAAGCTTGTCTTCCATGCAAAGGAGAGTCCCATCCAGACACGGGACGGAGTCTTGAGTCTTGTATCTTCATGCTCCAATAGTCCGGCCAAAGTATATAGTCCGGCTGTCCGGATACCCCCTAATCCAGGACTCCCTCAATGGGGTAGCAGAGCATAGGGAGCGCACAAGCGGTGGCTGAGGGAGTCCTGGATTTGGGGGTATCCGGACAGCCGGACTATATACATTGTCCAGACTATTGAAGCGTGAAGATACAAGACTCAAGACTCTGGCCCGTGTCCAGATAGGACTCTCCTTTGTGTGGAAGACAAGCTTGGCGATCCGGATATTGTGTTTCCTTCCTTGTAACCGACTCCATGTAAACCCTAGCCCCCTCCGGTGTCTATATAAACCGGAGAGGTTGGTCCTTAGAAGGCCGATCACAATTACAATCATAATCTTCATAGGCTAGCTTCTAGGGTTTAGCCTCTATAATCTCGTGGTAGATCTACTCTTGTACTACTCATATCTTCAATATTAATCAAGCAGGAAGTAGGGTTTTACCTCCATCGAGAGGGCCCGAACCTGGGTAAACATTGTGTCCCTCCCTTCCTATTACCATCAGCCTAAGACGCACAGATTGGGACCCCCTACCCGAGATCCGCCGGTTTTGACACCGACATTGGTGCTTTCATTGAGAGTTCCTCTGTGTCGTCGCTGCAAGGTTTGACGGTGCCTTCAATTGTCAACAACACACCAGTATAGACTTTTCTCCCGGACAGATTCGTGGTTCGAGGTTGCGACCGCAGCCAATTCACTTGGCCATCCGGGCAGATCGACAAGCCACGCCCCGCCACCGTGTCGTTCGGAAACTTGAACTACATGGCGGATATTCGCGGAGACTCGATCTTTGACGGATTCGGGCCTGCGCTAGGAGCACCGGACAGTCGTGATGAGCATGACCTAGACCTGTTGTCGGACAATGTCTGGGATATCACCCCTGCGGTAGCCCCGGACCTAAATCCGGAGCAGGCTGCGTCGCCTAAGGACGGAGGGATGGGCCCCGCCCCGAACGCTGTACACTCATCGGCGGTAGAGCCGAACACATGCCTCACTTCTGAAGAAGCCTGTAACTCCGGACCCCCGGACTCGAATCCGGTTGTTGGTCCCGGTCCACGCACTCTCGAGCCAGCTGAGCCTTGTTGAGCTCCGGTAATGGAGTTTACTGCAGCAGACATCTTCCAGCACTCACCATTTGGCGACATGCTGAACTCATTAAAGTCTCTCTCTTTGTCACGAGGCTCTTGGCCGAACTATGTCCGGCTTGAGTGGGAAGCGGCGACGAAGGAATTCGTTGCCCACCCACCACCCACTTCATTGCCACGATCGATGACTTAACTGACGTGCTTGACTTCGACTCTGAAGACATCGACGGTATGGACGACGAGGCAGGAGAAGTACACAAACCACCACTCACAGGGCGGTGGACAACCACCCCCTCATACAATATATATATGGTGGACACTCCGAAGGAAACCAATGGCAATGAGGCAACGGAGGATAACCCCTCAGGGAGAAAAACAAAGCATGGGCGTTGTCGGCGCCGCTCCAAGCCCCGCCACAGTAATACCGGCCCAGGAGATGAAAACAATCCGAATGGCGCTAAAGATGAATACAACACTGATCAGCCCACCATCAAGCAGGCCGGACTTGCCATGGTGGGATACTTAGAGATGGACAACTATACCCCCCCCTCGGAGGATGAGGCAAGCCTCGGCAATGACGAATTCGGCGTGCCTGAAGATCCAGTGGAACAAGTTCGCTTCAAGCAACGGCTCATGGCCACGGCAAGGAGCCTGCAAAGGAAGCAGGAGCAGCTTAAAGCTGACCAAGATTTGCTCGTGGATAGGTGGACCAAGACTCTGGCCACCAAAAACTGTGGGCCCGACCGCCCCGACAAATGGCACACGCGGCACAACTGGCTACCTCAACCTAAGCAGGAGAACCCAAGGCACACACCCCGATGTCAACACATCACTACAGTCCAAGACAGTAAGAAGGATACACGAAGAGGAATCCTCAAGCCTCAGCGCAACGGTCACAAACGTCAAGGCAGGGAAGCTGGTGCCAAGTCCAACAACTCCTATTCCGGTCAACGGACAAAGAACAACTCAAGCCTATCCGGCCAGAGACACATACTCGATCAACCATGTGAAATTCACGGTACTCCTAGAAGGACGGCAAAGCATACCAATAGAGAATGCCGGACCCTCAAAACAAAGCGGCCGGTCATGTGCTGGAAACAATAAGGGGAGGCGTCTAGTCAAGAGACCCCCCAGAGCATAAAATACGGTCGACCGCCCCCGATCACACCAACCACAGCAATTCAATTATCGTAGCCCTAGACCTAGTAGTCCGGGGGCTCCATAACACATAAAAGCCCCCGTGGGTATGAAACCACAAATAACATCTTATAAAAGATTCCAGGTGCAAAGGCCAAGTTTATTGGCCCACCACTCTAACGGTTGTTTTCGGTTCACCAAAACCACGCCAAAGAATAATTCTTCGGCACCTTCCCCTCATACGGCAATTTACCGTATGCTAACGGGATGAACCACGTTGACTAGATTCCATGTGGTAAACCATTAGGCCAACACGTCATGATATAATCACACTTATAGGCAAGGCCGAACCCCGTCCTTAGAGTGGAAACCATACAGCTACCGGAGTAGCAAGTCGTGCATGCCTATCAAAATTTTGATACGACAGCCAACTATCCGGACACCCACTAAGGAGTCCGCGCTACTTCACGGTATAACGGCTGGGATAAGCAGGGTTCGATCAGGAACCCTCGGATCAACAGCAAGAGGACATTCAGCCGTCTCCAGGCATCTGCCTTTGCAAACTAACTTTGACGCAGAACAGGATTGACGACGTGGAATCGGCCCGGACACAAAAAGGGCAGGAACATACATGTGAACCCCCACAAAGAAGGCAGTCCGGACTCACTTCAGATCCACTCAAAGCCCCCTCTAGTCCGGCCATCACAGGTTCTGTCAAAAACACTTCCTTTCATAATCATAAATCGTACTCATATGCATAGAGATATCATCCTACTACAATGCGTAGACTTAAATAACACTTACCGGTCGTCATTTATCATCTACGCCTCTTTGCCAAAAACGGCAGCCACGCCTCATGTTACGCCTGATTATGCCAGGGGCTTCACAGAACGGCAATAAAGTCCGACCACCTTTTCAGTCGCTCGGCACCCCGAACTTATAACACTATATGCATCAGCTCCGAATCATGTCTTGGGTCATTGGTTGGGTTTGCCTGGCTCCCATGTTTTGGTACCTTACGTTCTGTTCCGTCGGCTAAGGTAGCGCTGGGAGAACTACTGCGATTGTGTCCCAGTTCTGCCGGACGAGCACCTCAGTAGAGAAAGCCGAAAACCGACTGTCATGATACAACGAGAGCTGGTCAGCTGTTTGAGAGGTTGTAAAATCCTTAAAGATTTATTCCGCATAACGCCATTATAAATGCAGAATGCGACGGATCGGTCTCCCGATCAGGTGCCAATATAGACCTTAGTTCGGCCTTCCGAACACTAGGGGATGCGCTGCCATACTCGAATTCCTATGGCTAAGTGAGAGTGGTAAAGCCCTATAGTCCGATTTCCTAGTTCGTGGCGAGGAACACCTCCTTAAAAGGACCCAACCATGGGATAAAGATTGTTCAGAGATGTCCCGAACACCCCCGTATTTTTTTCGTGGGGGCAGAAGCCGACGACTCGCCAACTATCAAGATTTACATACAATAAACAACCGCATAGGAAGAACATATGTTCAAACAAAACAGGCAATATATAATAAAACTGCCATTATCCCATATTACAAAGAACAACACGAATGCCCTCAGGGAAATATATTGTCTTTGGTACACTTATCCGCCACAAGGCGGGCCCCCTTCAGTACACCTTCATAGTACATCTCGGGCTTGCGGTGTTCCTTACCCTCCGGCGGCCCCTCAGTCATCAGCTTCTCCGTGTCAAGCTTCCCCCAATGCACATTGGCACGGGCGAACGCCATGCGCGCACCTTCTATACAGACTGATCACTTGATAGCATCGAGCCGCGGACGGGCGCCCACAATCCGCTTCACGAGTCTGAAGTAACTGCTTGGAATTGGCTCCGCGGGCCACAGCCGGACAACCAAGTCCTTCATGGCTAGTTCGGCCGCCTGGTGCAGTTCGACCAGCTGCTTCAGCTGATCGATGAAAGGCACCGGATAGTTCGGCGCCAAATAATGTGACCAAAAGTTCCTCTCCGCAGACTTCTTCTCCTCGGTCCGATAGAATTCGGCGGCATCTGATATGCTGCGAGGCAGATCCGCAAACGCCCCTATGAAAATAAGAATTCAGCTTGCCGCTTAGAGTTCGCCCCACTATCATGTAAAAATGGCCATGAATACAGCAGGCCTTACCAGCCGCAACTTTTCGGGCCTCCTGAATGTCCCGTACTTCACCTAGGGCTTCTTCCTGAGCATCTTCTGCGGCTTGGATAGCTTGGGCGAGTTCGGATTCTTTCCCTAGTAGACTGTGCTCCAAGCCCTTGCTTTTCTTCACAGCCTCCTGGAGCTCCCGCTCAGCTGCGGTGACCCTGGCCTCGTGTTTTTCACGAAGCGCCTGTTCGGTGGCAGCCTTCTCGTTGGCATCAGCCACAACATTCTTCAGTGCATCGTATTTGGCACTCGCTTCTAGGGCATACAACACAAATACTTTTCAATAGGCACAATTAGCCATTAGTGCCTAATGCAAGACAATGTTTCAACATACCTTGCTTGTCCTCTTATTTCTTCTTCACACGGCCAGGTTCCTCCTCCGCCCATTTCAGGCTCTACTTCAGTTCGGACACTTCCGCATTATGAGCGGCCGTGTTCTCCGCAGACGCCTATTTTTTCACAAAGGGGCATACGTCATTAACAAAGGTTCCCACGAAAACAGAGGATTTGATCGCCTGTCCGGCTCTCTCTTTCTCCGGACAGTGTATCAGGGGCTACTACTCATATTATGATGATTCCTCAAAGGTTTCTTAGAAAACATACCTCAAAAGCCTTTATAAGGCCAAGGCAGGACTCATTCAGCCCGCTTTCGGCAGACTGAATCTTTTCAACCACCGCACCCATGAGGGTCCGATGTTCATCCACGATAGACGCGTTCTTTAACGCTGTCGATAGACCGTCCGGCAGCTCTGCGTGGACAGAGACTACCGACAGAGTAGGCAAGCCTCCCTCCGTCGAAGGTGGCTGCTCGCCCGATCCTGGAGCCTTAGAGGCCTCCAGGACCTTATCCGGCTGCGGTCCGAACCCGAGATCGTCCCCATCGTCGACACGCCATGGGGCCGCCGCCCCCATGTGTCCGGCTCCAGAGACATGCTTCCCTGGTTCGGGCCTCTTTGAGACGACACCTCGGTGTCGCGCCTGGACATCGGGGAAGGAGCCTCCGGAGGCATCTCGCTCTCCACAGCATCTGAGCTCAGCGAATCCTCCGATGAGGACTGTCCGGCACGAGACCTCGCCGGGCTGTACAAAATATGGCGATAGTTAAAACTAATGTACCCAAACGACCCTAGATGCATATGCGCGTTCGGATTTCGGATACTTACGACTTTTCCAGGGGCTGGGCCCTGGGATCCCACTCCGGGTTGTTATCGGCAGCCTGGTGGGTGCCTCTGGGTGGGAACGTCTCCCCCTCTTGGGCGATTCGGCCTCCAGGGACGGGGAAGCCGCCCTCTTCGTCCCACCTTTAGAGTAAGGCTCGTCCTCCTCTGCTTCCTCCTCTTCGTTTTCGGAAGAAGGAGCATCGCTGGAGTCTTCGGATTTCACATCCGAAGCCTCGCAGCGACGGAGGTCACTCCGGGTCTTTTGGACCTTCTTGGAGACCTCTTTCTTGGGTGCCCCGTAAGGCGCGGGGACCAGCATCTTTTTCAGAAGAGGTCCAGCCGGTTCTTCCGGCAGTGGGGCCGGAGAATGTATCCGCTCCACCTTCTTTATCCATCCCTGAGGTCACGATGAAACACGATGAAAATGTCTCCCTCAGGGCATGCCAACTGAAGCATGGATGGACAGAGCGTGGCTATAACTTACCGGGCTTGCAGAATGGGATAATTGATACCCACGGTCTTTGGCGGAGTTCGGCCATGATTTGCCGGACTTGAAGAGCACCTTCCAGATATCCTTGTGGGAGGAATCATAGAGCTCCCGAAGGGTTTAGTGCTCGGTTGGGTCGAACTCCCACAAAGTGCAGGCTCGGCGCTGGCAAGGTAGAACCAGTTAGACTAGCATCACCTGGACTACGTCGACGAGCTTGACATCCTTATCGACCATGCTCTGAACACGCATCTGGAGCAGTGACAACTCATCGGACGAGGACCAGTTCGGGACCTTCTTGGACCAGGACGTGAGTCGCAGTGGGGCTCCGGATCTGAACTTAGGAGCTGCAGCCCACTTTTTGCTGCATGGTTCGGTGATGTAGAACCACTGCTGCTGCTACTCCTTGACGGAGTCGTTGAAGGCACCCTTCGACCAAACGGCCTTGGGCATCTTGCTCACCATGGCGCCGTCGCACTCGGCGTGTTCGCCGCTTACCACCTTGGGCTTCACATTGAAAATCTTCAGCCACAGGCCGAAGTGAGGCGAAATCCATAGAAAGGCCTCGCACACGATGACGAACGTCGAGATATTGAGGAAAGAATTGGGGGAAAGATCATGAAAATCAAGCCCGTAGTAATACATGACTCCACGAGCAAATGGGTGGAGAGGAAATCCGAGCTCGCGGACAAAATGGGGAAGGAACACGACTCTCTCGTGAGGTCTCGGAGTAGGGACGACCTGTCCCGCCGGTGGGAGACGGTGGCCGATCTTCTTGGCCAGATAACCGGCTTCCCGGAGCTTCCTGATATCCTTCTCCTAGATGATAGAGGCCATCCATCCGCCTCCTGCTTCGGATCCAGACATCTTTGGAAAACCTCTCTTCGACGAAAGGGGAGAACGCCTGGGCGTTAGGGCTCGAGTAGAGGGGAATGGACTAGCGGAAGGAGAAGGTGTGGGTAAAGAGGAAGATACCTTATCTCTTTATAGAGACGGCGAAAGCTTTTGGCGTCTCCCCACTTGCCTAGTGGAACCCGCTCGCTCCCCATTCGCCGCGACAGGCGGTGCGGTTGGACTATCCATACCCGTATTAATGAGAATCCCATAATAAGGGGACACAATCTCTGCTACGGCTAAACATGCAGAAGAAACCGCCTCGCAATATGCGCCGTGGCTGGTTTTGGGAAAACGGTTTGAATAATGACCTGACCGTAATGACATGTCACGTGGTCAGCAGATCACCTTTGTGAAATATCATTTTCCTATGATGGTATGTGGAGATCGTTTTGTAGCGCCGGACACGGTTTAAGCGTTCGACAATTACTTTGGAGTATTCGGAGAAAGGAACCCGCCTTGCAATGCCGAAGACAAGACCGTGCGCCGGACTAATCGTCATTGAAGCCTGGTTCAGGAGATACTGAGGGAGTCATGGATTCGGGGGTATCCGGACAGCCGGACTATGTACATCGTCCGGACTATTGAAGCGTGAAGATACAAGACTCAAGACTTCGGCCCGTGTCCAGATAGGACTCTCCTTTGCGTGGAAGACAAGCTTGGCAATCCGGATAATGTGTTTCCTTCCTTGTAACCGACTCCAGGTAAACCCTAGCCCTCTCCGATGTCTATATAAACAAGAGAGGTTGGTCCTTAGAAGGACGATCACAATTACAATCATAATCATCATAGGCTAGCTTCTAGGGTTTAGCCTCTATGATCTCGTGGTAGATCTACTCTTGTACTACTCATATCTTCAATATTAATCAAGCAGGAAGTAGGGTTTTACCTCCATCGAGAGGGCCCAAACCTGGGTAAACATTGTGTCCCTCGCTTCCTGTTATCATCAGCCTAAGACGCACAGATCGGGACCCCCTACCCGAGATCCGCCGGTTTTGACACCGACAATGGGCGCGCACTTGAGCTGGTCTGAGGAGTCGAAGGTGATGGTGCACTTGGACCACCTGACAGGGAGAGTTGCTTCAGGCTTGGGGAGCGTTGCGTTCACCTCGCGCGCGAACTGCTTGAAGATGCGGTGGGAAGCTGGGGCTTGTGAGCCACCCAAGATGCAGGCTATGGCACGAGGCTCTTGGAAGCCCCCACCCCCCATGTCCTGGTGGTGATCTTCATTCCTTCTTGGCAGTGGAGGTAGAGGGGACAGAGCTGCATTTCCTTGAGGGTGCTCCTCACGAGGCTGCTCCCTCCAGGCGCCCTCGCAAGGCTGGCCCTGCCAGCGATGCTCACGAGGCTGGTCGCACCACTGCTTTCGATGGTCGCGTCCGTCCCAGCGTCCTCCACCTCGGCTGCCTCCATGACCGTAGCCTTGATCGTTGCGCTCGGGGAGTCGACCGAGGCACCCATCACGGAGGGCCCTGAGCTCCTAGCAGTCGTTGGTATTGTGGCTATGAACGTTGTGGAAGACGCAGAATGGTCGGTTGCTCTTGGATGACTCGAGGTGGTCGCAGCCGCGCTTCGTCTCTGGCTCAGCCGCAACCACGGCCGGCCCCTTGCACTTCACGTCCTTGGGATTGGTCTTCTTGTCTTCTGGATCAGCATTGGGGAGCTCGAGGAGGGAGAGGCGTCCCTCCTCAGCCCTTGTGCACTTGTTCGCCATGTAGAACATCTCCAGAGCGGTGTAGAGATCCTCGTGGATGGCGAGCTCCTCCTTCATCTTGACATCACGGAAGCCATCAACGAATGTTGAAATGATGGCCTCGTCCGAGACCTTGGGGATCTTGAGGCGAACATTGTTGAAGCGCTGGATATACTTCTGCAGGGTCTCTCCAGGTTGCTGCTTGATGCGACGCAGGTCACCCGCAGCCGGCGGACGGTCACGAGTGCCCTGGAAGTTGGCGATGAAGCGGCTGCGCATCTCCTCCCAGGAAGAAACCGACCCCTCGGTCAGGTTCAAGAGCCAAGAACGCGTGCCATCCTTGAGGGCCATCGGGAACCAGTTTTCCATGATCTTCTCGTCGCCGCTGGCCGCCTCGATGCTGAGCTCGTAGAGCTGCAGGAACTCGGCGGGATCGATGATACGTCTCCAACGTATCTATAATTTTTTATTGTTCCATGCTATTGTATTACCTGTTTTGGATGTTTAATGGGCTTTACTAAGCACTTTTATATTATTTTTGTGACTAACCTATTAACCGGAGGCCCAGCCCAAATTGCTATTTTTTTTGCCTATTTCAGTGTTTCGCAGAAAAGGAATATCAAACAGAGTCCAAACAGAATGAAACCTTCGGGAGAGTTATTTTTGGAACAAACGCAATGCAGGAGACTTGGAGTAGATGTCAGGGAAGCAACGAGGTGGCCATGAGGGTCCAGGGCGCGCCCCCACCCTTGTGGGCCCCTCATGGCTCCCCTGACCAACTTCTTTTGCCTATATATGTCCATATACCCCAAAAACATTGAAGAGCACCATAGATCGGGGGTTCCGCCGTCGCAAGCCTCTGTAGCCACCAAAAATCAATCGGGACCCTATTTCGGCACCCTGTCGGAGGGGGGAATCCCTCACCAGTGGTCATCTTCATCATCCCGGCGCTCTCCATGATGAGGAGGGAGTAGTTCACCCTCGGGGCTGAGGGTATGTATCAGTAGCTATGTGTTTGATCTCTCTCTCTCTCTCTCGTGTTCTTGAGGTGATACGATCTTGATGTATCGCGAGCTTTGCTATTATAGTTGGATCTTATGATATTTCTCCCCCTCTACTCTCTTGTAATGGATTGAGTTTTCCCTTTGAAGTTATCTTATCGGTGAGTCTCTGTAGGATCGTTGAAGGCAAGAGTGTCTAGAGGGGGGGGATTAGACTACTCGACAAGATAAAAGTTCAAGCATCATGCAAACAAGTCAAGCAACATACTACACATGCAATTCTAGAGTATGGGCAGCGGAAAGTAAATTGCACAAGTAGTAAGGCAGAGATTGTGAAGAGCAAACGCAATTTGGAGACACGGAGATTTTTCTCGCGGTTCCGATAGGTGGTGCTATCGTCAATCCACGTTGATGGAGACTTCAACCCACGGAGGGTAACGGCTGCGAGAGTCCACGGAGGGCTCCACCCACGAAGGGTCCACGAAGAAGCAACCTTGTCTATGCCATCATGGCCTACGTCCACGGAGGACTAGCCTTACTCGGGGTAGATCTTCACGAAGTAGGCGATCTCCTTGCCCTTACAAACTACTTGGTTCAACTCCACATCTTGACGGAGGCTCCCAAGCGACACCTAACCAATCTAGGAGGCACCACCCTCCAAAAGGTAATAGATGGTGTTGGTGATGATGAACTCCTTGCTCTTGTGCTTCAAATGATAATCTCCCCAACACTCAACTCTCCTCACTGATTTGGCTGTGGTGGAAGAAGGGATTGAGTGGAAAGCAACTTGGGAAGACTTGAAATCAAGTTTCATATGGTGGGAGTGGAGCAACTTGATCTCAACACAAGGGTAGGTAGTTTTCTTCTCAGAAATGTAAGGTAGGAGTGGTAGTTCTTTCGATGGCTCTCTCCACGAATGAAGAGGAGGTGGAGGGTATTTATAGCCTCCACACAAAATCCAACCGTTACACATTTGACCAATCTCGGTCGGACCGAAGTTGACAACTCGGTGAGACCGAAAGTTCAAATCTTGTGAACGTTGGGATTTTCGGTGGGACCGAAAATACAATCTCGGTTGGTCCGATTCTTCCAAAAACTAGGGTTTGCCATTCTCGGTGGGACCGACTTTCTCATCTCGGTGACACCGATTTGAGTCTGAATGTTCTGAAGGTTGGCAACACTAGTTTCGGTAAGACCGAGTTTGGAATCGGAAAATCCGAAATTTCTAGGGTTTGGGTATATGGCTGAGGTGGTTCATCTCGGTGTGACTAAGTTTATGGAATCGGTGGGACCGAGATTACTTATGAGTATATGTTGGAATGAAAGATTGCTGATAGTTTGAGAGATAAATCACTAAGCACTTTGAGCAACCAGATCATCATCATAACCTCATCCCCTTTTAATAGTATTGGCTTTCCTATGGACTCAATGTGATCTTGGATCACTAAACCAAAAATAGAGTCTTGAGCTTTTGCCAATGCTTTCCTTAGCATCCTAGGGATCCACCTTTCCGATCCTTTTGCCATGCGAGTGATTGACTTTCCTGAAACATACTTGATAAAAGCATTAGTCTAACCACAAAGTATGTTGTCATTAATTACCAAAACCACCCAGGGAGCAAATGTGCTTTCAATCTCCCCCTTTTTGGTAATTGATGGCAACACACAAAATAAGATATCAAAGCTTACTGAAGGAAAGACAGGATTATCATTAAAGCTTTGACAAACATGTGCTTTGACAAACATGTAGTACACAGGCTCCCCCTACAAGTGTGCAAGCTTTTCATAGATTATGGTTTTGGACTACCACAAGCACACATGAGAGAAAAGCAAGATGTGCTACATGCAGCTTGGCTATATGCATCAGAGCAGATGAGGATAAGTGAGTGATGACGCATATGTGCATGGTGATTTCTTGCAAACAAGTATTCACAAGCAAGTCACCATCATGCACATTATGCAAGATGCATATACTTACCTTGAAGTTCCTTGGCATTGTACCTGAAGAAATAAGCTTGGGAAAACAAGGTTAGATAACACAAGAGTAGTTTGATAACAAGGTTAGATAACATAAGCTTGGGAATGAAAGATTGCTGATAGTTTGAGAGATAAATCACTAAGCACTTTGAGCAACCAGATCATCATCATAACCTCATCCCCTTTTAATAGTATTGGCTTTCCTATGGACTCAATGTGATCTTGGATCACTAAACCAAAAATAGAGTCTTGAGCACTTGCCAATCCTTTCCTTAGCATCCTAGGGGTTCACCTCTTCAGTCCTTTTGCCATGCCAGAGTGATTGACTTTCCTGAAACATACTTGATAAAAGCATTAGTCCAACCACAAAGTATGTTGTCATTAATTACCAAAACCACCCAGGGAGCAAATGTGCTTTCAATCTCCCCCTTTTTGGTAATTGATGGCAACACACAAAACAAGATATCAAAGCTTACTGAATGAAAAACAAGATTATCATTAAAGCTTTGACAAACATGTAGTACACAGACTCCCCCTACAAGTGTGCAAGCTTTTCATAGATTATGGTTTTGGACTACCACAAGCACACATGAGAGAAAAGCAAGATGTGCTACATGCAGCTTGGCTATATGCATCAGAGCAGATGAGGATAAGTGAGTGATGATGCATATGTGCATGGTGATTTCTTGCAAACAAGTATTCACAAGCAAGTCACCATCATGCACATTCTGCAAGATGCATATACTTACCTTGAAGTTCCTTGGCATTGTACCTGAAGAAATAAGCTTGAGAAAACAAGGTTAGATAACACAAGAGTATTCCTTCAACCAACAGCAAGAACATCAAGAGTACCAAACCAGGGATGACATGTATAAAGAGTGTCTCATGTTGAGCACTAGCTTGAATCAGCTAACATGTCTCCCAAGACTAAAAGATTTTCAATGAGCTCTGAGAGATTTTGCTTTTCATAAGATACCAATTGTGCTTTTCATAAGATACCAATTGTGAGAGCAAGAGAAGCAAAAATCAAAAGAATAATGCCAAATGTATTATCACAGTGAAATATGGCAAAGCTTTGATGTGATCCTCTCCCCCTTAAGGTAAGATTGTTTTTCTTCTCCCTTTAAATTTTCTTTTCTCCCCTTATCCTCCAATCTCCCCCTAAGCTCCCCCTAAATCTTCTCCCCCTTTGACATCAAGTGCGAAAAGGACAAGAAACCAGAAAGGCGGGAAAGATGGAAGGAAAGCAGTGGGATCCTTAAGAATCACAACTGAGCAAATTAAGTATGCAGAATAAATCAATTAGTTGAACTGCAGAAGATGATATCCTGGTGAATGTAAATCGGTGACACCGAATTAGTATGGATCGGTGAGTCCGAAAGTCAGAGACTTGGGGCAGATCCTTTTCGGTCAGACCGAAGTTTTGGAATCGGTGACGCCGAGTTTAATTCCAAGGAAATATAGAAATAATTCAGCTCACTTTGCAAGGAATGTTTCAAAAGATTTGCAATGAATTTGTAAAAGATTTTCAGGGAATTGATCAGAGCCAAAAGGATATACACAAGAACAGAAGAAACAGAAATGAAAAAGACTGCTAGATGAAGTTTTTTTTTTATAATAAGCAAGAACTCTCAATGAGAAAAGCAGAGAAATTCCAGATCATATGTACTTCATCTAGACAGGGGTCGGCGACTAGGTCACCTATGTTTGAGTATATTGACTTAGGAGTCAAATGAGAACATTTGATCATAGGTCATACTCATCGTTTAAGCTCAAAATGGGGTTGCCATTTTTCGATTAAGCATTTGATGTGATCACATCTTATGAAGCTGCTTGTACTCATGTCTTTGAGCAAAGCTCCTTCAAGATGTGAAAAACATACCTTGGGCTTGTTGTTGCTTGAACTCATGTAGGTGAACGTGATGTAGTTGCTCATCGAATGTGAAGTTGGAGCACCATTTCCAATTGTATAGTTCATCTTCCTACATGGGTTAGGCAAGCAAGGAAATTCTCAAGAATATCCAAGATGACATGAGTGAAGTACTAGATGTATATGGTGTCATAAAGGATATGTGGAATTTTGTTCCTTGAACTGAACATCCCAAAGAGCTAGATACTTGGTCAATGACAAGATTACTCATGATTTGAGTGTGTGATAATCTTGTAGAATGTAGACCATCCAAGTACCTGCAAGGAGTTAGATGCAATACAAGGGGGCAAATGTGTCCAAGACATATGATCATCATCATAAGAGAAATATCAAGGATTAGTCAATTTGGCTCATGCCTTGCATGCACCAATGGAGTTTTCACTCCAAGTTTGAAGCATCAATGATGTTCAACTCACTCCTTAAGCGACAGAACACTTTCTCATCAAGTGGTTTTGTAAAGATATCTGCAAGCTGTTTGTCGATCTGAACATGCTTAAGATCAATGTCACCCTTAGCAATGTGATCACGAATAAAATGGTGACGAACTTCAATGTGTTTCGTGCGAGAGTGTTGCACGGGATTGTGTCCAATCTTAATCGCACTCTCATTGTCACAAAGCAAAGGAACATGTCTCGCATGTATCCCATAATCCTTAAGCGTCTGTGTCATCCATAGCAACTGAGCACAACACGAACCAGCAGCAATATATTCTGCTTCAGCAGTAGATAATGATACCGAATTTTGTTTCTTGGATGACCAAGATACAAGAGATCGACCGAGGAATTGACACGTACCCGAAGTTGACTTTCTATCAACCCTGTCTCCGGCATAGTCCGAGTCGGAATAGCCAACAAGATCGAAAGAGGCCCTCTTAGGATACCAAATGCCAAAGTTAGGTGTGTGTATCAAATATCTCACAATTCTTTTAACAGCTTTAAGATGACACTCTTTAGGGGCTGCTTGATATCGAGCACACATGCATACACTCAACATTATGTCAGGACGAGAAGCACAGAGATATAGTAGAGAACCAATCATGGATCGATAAACCTTTTGATCAACAGGTTCTCCATCTTTAGTCAAGTCATTATGTCCACTAGTAGGCATGGGGGTTTTCATACCTTTGCTTTCTTGCATGTTGAACTTCTTGAAGAGATCCTTGGTGTACTTTGTTTGTGAGACGAAGGTACCCTCCTTAGATTGCTTGATTTGCAACCCAAGGAAGAATTTGAGTTCACTCATCATGGACATCTCATACTTCTCCGACATAAGCTTTCCAAACTTCTCACTAAAATGAGGGTTAGTTGAACCAAAGATAATATCATCAACATATATTTGGCACACAAATAGTTCACCATCAACCCTTTTCGTGAATAGCGTTGAGTCTATTTTGCCAATCTCAAATCCTTTTTCAAGAAGAAAGCTGGTCAAGCATTTGTACCAAGCTCTAGGAGCTTGTTTAAGACCATAAAGAGCTTTGTGCAACTTGTAAACATGATTAGGCTTTTTAGGATTCACAAATCCGGGAGGTTGTTTCACAAATACTTCCTCCTCAATTTCACCATTTAGAAAAGCACTTTTAATGTCCATTTGATAGAGAGTAATATCATGGTTGTTGGCATAAGCGAGAAGAATGCGAATGGACTCAAGTCTAGCAACGGGGGCATAGGTCTCACCATAGTCCATACCTTCGACTTGTGTGTAACCTTGTGCTACGAGACGAGCCTTGTTGCGGATGACTTGTCCATCTTCATCTTGCTTGTTCCGAAACACCCATTTGGTTCCAATGACGTTTTGGTCATCATTTGGCTTCTCTACCAAAGTCCAAACGTTGTTCCTCTCGAAGTTGTGTAGCTCTTTGTGCATAGCGTTCACCCAATTCGGGTCTTCAAGCGCTTCTTCTACCTTCATAGGTTCAAGACTAGAAATAAATGAGTAATGCTCACAAAAGTTAGCTAAACGAGTTTTAGAGCGAGTAATTCTCCCGGAGTCGATGTCATTCATCATTTGTTCCACGGGATGATTCTTCTTGGCTCTTGCTCGAACTCGAGATAGCTTTTGTTGTGGTCGCGGCTGAGCTTCCTCATCATCCTCATCTTCCTCTTCTTCTTCATTGTTGTTGGTTTTGTCTTGAGGTGGTGGAGAAGGAGGTTGTGGTGGATCTTCTTGTCGCACTTCCTCATCTTGGTGAGTTCCACTTGTGGACGCCTCCATGTTGCCTTGAGGTTCACCTTGCCGTGAGGTAGGGGGCTCCACATATGTAGATGAGGTACTCTCCTTCACTTCCATGGGACGAATCTTTCCAATGGATAAATCTTGAATGGCTTCTGATGGGTCCTTGTCTCCTACATCAATAGGCATTTGCTCTACTTGCGAGCCATTAGATTCATCAAACTTCACGTCTACCGTCTCTTCAACCTTTCGGGTGAAATTATTGTAGACACGGTAGGTGTGGGAGTTTGATCCATAACCGAGAAAAAAACCTTCATGAGTTTTAGGAGCAAATTTAGACCGACGATGCTTATCAAGGATATAGCATTTTGAACCAAAGACACGAAAGTATCCCACTTGGGGTTTGTTACCGGTGAGGAGCTCATATGAAGTCTTGCCGAGGAGCTTGTGAAGATAAAGCCTGTTGATAGCATGACAGGCTGTCTCGACGGCTTCACCCCAAAAGTGCTTCGGTGTCTTGTATTCATCAAGCATCGTTCTCGCCATCTCAATGAGCGTTCGGTTCTTCCTCTCAACAACTCCATTTTGTTGAGGTGTGTACGTAGCCGAGAACTCATGTAGAATCCCTTCCTCATCGAGAAAAGAGTCCACATGGGCGTTCTTGAACTCCGTTCCATTGTCGCTCCGAACTTTCTTGATCTTCACCTCAAATTGATTTTGGGCCTTTCTAGCAAAGGTTTTGAAGATTTTCTGAACCTGCGATTTGTCATCAAGGAAAAATACCCACGTAAATATGGAAAAATCATCAACAATAACTAGACCAAAGGAGTTACCACCAAGGCTTTTGTAAGCATTGGGACCGAAGAGATCCATATGGAGAAGCTCAAGCGGTCTCCTTGTGGTCATGATGTTCTTCACGGGATGACTTCCACCTACTTGTTTTCCTGCTTGACATGCACTGCAGAGTCTATCTTTGTCAAAGAAAACATCTTTAACACCAAGAATGTGATCACCTTTGATTAGCTTATCTAGATTACGCATACCAACATGTCCAAGCCTTCTATGCCACAACCAACCTTTAGCAGATTTAGCAATGAAGCAAGTTCTAGGTTGAGCTTTCTTAGTGAAATCAACAATGTATAGGTCACCTCTACGGATACCGGTAAAAACCATGTTATGATTGTCACGACGAAAAACTTGGCAATCTACTTTGGTGAATAGCACATTGAATCCAAAGTCAGCTAATCTAGACACGGAAAGTAAATTGTATCCAAGTGATTCAACAAGCATGACATTTTTAATGGAGCTATCATGAGATATGGCCACCTTACCAAGGCCAAGTACCTTACCCTTGGAGTTGTCTCCAAAAGTCACATACTTGCGTGGACCATCGTTCTTTGCAAGCTCTCGAAACATGTCTTCATCTCCGGTCATGTGATCGGTGCAACCACTATCAAGAATCCACTCTTTTCCACCGGATATGTAGTCTCTCAGATTTGCCATAAGACTGAGACTCTTCATGATCTTGTCTAGCTCGGTGTCCGAATCAGAGTAATCGTCATCATGCTCATGCTCATCATCATATTGACCCATAGATAATTCATCATCAATACCTAGGTCAATTTGACAATGACTTGCATCAGTTTTGTCAGAGTGACAATAATCATCGGAATGCAACACAAGAGCATTTCTAATTCGAACATTGATAAGTCCGGGATCACCCTTATTTTTCATAAGATCACGAAGCTCAAAGAAGCATTTATCAAAGTTGGGATCATTGGGGCGAATCATATCAAACTCAATAGTCTTGTATAGAATTTCATCAAGACCTCTCAAAGAGTAGTCCGGATAAAGTTCTTCCAAGAACTTCCACATAGCATAGGCGCACTCAAAGTTTGTGACAAGCTCAAGTAAGTTATCGGGCAAGCCTCTAATGATGAGATTTACAGTTCTAAGGTTCTGAAGCAAATCAAGCTCTTCATCCATAGTAGGGTGCAAGGGGTCAAATGGAGGTACATATGGGGTTTCAACATATTTGCATAAGTTGTACATCTTAAAGATAGCAAGCATTTCAATCCTCCACGAGTTATAGGACACTCCATTAAGAATAGGCACTCTATGACTAACACTCCCAAACGTAGACACGTCCATCTTCCTCCAATGGTGTGCAAACCAAAGCAATGGAGACCAATGCTCTGATACCAATTGTAGGATCGTTGAAGGCAAGAGTGTCTAGAGGGGGGGGGATTAGACTACTCGACAAGATAAAAGTTTAGCCTTTAGATTAGAACAAGTTTTTAGCAAGTTCACAATGAAGATCAAGTCAAGCATCATGCAAACAAGTCAAGCAACATACTACACATGCAATTCTAGAGTATGGGCAGCGGAAAGTAAATTGCACAAGTAGTAAGGGAGAGATTGTGAAGAGCAAACGCAATTTGGAGACACGGAGATTTTTCTCGTGGTTCCGATAGGTGGTGCTATCGTCAATCCACGTTGATGGAGACTTCAACCCACGGAGGGTAACGGCTGCGAGAGTCCACGGAGGGCTCCACCCACGAAGGGTCCACGAAGAAGCAACCTTGTCTATGCCATCATGGCCTACGTCCACGGAGGACTAGCCTTACTCGGGTAGATCTTCACGAAGTAGGCGATCTCCTTGCCCTTACAAACTACTTGGTTCAACTCCACATCTTGACGGAGGCTCCCAAGCGACACCTAACCAATCTAGGAGGCACCACCCTCCAAAAGGTAATAGATGGTGTTGGTGATGATGAACTCCTTGCTCTTGTGCTTCAAATGATAATCTCCCCAACACTCAACTCTCCTCACCGATTTGGCTGTGGTGGAAGAAGGGATTGAGTGGAAAGCAACTTGGGAAGACTAGAAATCAAGTTTCATATGGTGGGAGTGGAGCAACTTGATCTCAACACAAGGGTAGGTAGTTTTCTTCTCGAAATGTAAGGTAGGAGTGGTAGTTCTTTCGATGGCTCTCTCCACGAATGAAGAGGAGGTGGAGGGGTATTTATAGCCTCCACACAAAATCCAACTGTTACACATTTGACCAATCTCGGTCGGACCGAAGTTGACAACTCGGTGAGACCGAAAGTTCAAATCTTGTGAATGTTGGGATTTTGGTGGGACCGAAAATACAATCTCGGTTGGTCCGATTCTTCCAAAAACTAGGGTTTGCCATTCTCGGTGGGACCGACTTTCTCATCTCGGTGACACCGATTTGAGTCTGAAAGGTTCTGAAGGTTGGCAACACTAGTTTCGTAAGACCGAGTTTGGAATCGGAAAATCCGAAATTTCTAGGGTTTGGGTATATGGCTGAGGTGGTTCATCTCGGTGTGGTGAGTTTATGGAATCGGTGGGACCGAGATTACTTATGAGTATATGTTGGAATGAAAGATTGCGATAGTTTGAGAGATAAATCACTAAGCACTTTGAGCAACCAGATCATCATCATAACCTCATCCCTTTTAATAGTATTGGCTTTCCTATGGACTCAATGTGATCTTGGATCACTAAACCAAAAATAGAGTCTTGAGCTTTTGCCAATGCTTTCCTTAGCATCCTAGGGGTCCACCTTTCGATCCTTTTGCCATGCCGAGTGATTGACTTTCCTGAAACATACTTGATAAAAGCATTAGTCCAACCACAAAGTATGTTGTCATTAATTACCAAAACCACCCAGGGAGCAAATGTGCTTTCAGTCTCTAAGGATTTGAGAACACTTGATGTATGTCTTGCATGTGCTTATCTGTGGTGACAATGGGATGTTCACGTGATCTACTTGATGTACATTTTGGTGATCAACTTGCGGGTTCACCTTGTGAACTTATGCATAGGGGTTGGCACACGTTTTCGTCTTGACTCTCCGGTAGAAACTTTGGGGCACCCTTTGAAGTTCTTTGTGTTAGTTGAATAGATGAATCTGAGATTGTGTGATGCATATCGTATAATCATACCCACGGATACTTGAGGTGAAATTGGAGTATCTAGGTGACATTAGGGTTTTGGTTGATTTGTGTCTTAAGGTGTTATTCTAGTACGAACTCTATGATAGATCGAACGGAAAGAATAGCTTCTTGTTATTTTACTATGGACTCTTGAATAGATCGATCAGAAACGATAACTTGTAGGTGGTTTCTTACCCTACAATAATCTCTTCGTTTGTTCTCTGCTATTAGTGACTTTGGAGTGACTCTTTGTTGCATGTTGAAGGATAGTTATATGATCCAGTTATGTTATTATTGTTGAGAGAACTTACACTAGTGAAAGTATGAACCCTAGGCCTTGTTTCCGAGCATTGCAATACTGTTATCGCTCACTTTTATCATTAGTTACCTTGCTGTTTTTATAATTTCAGATTACCAAAACCTATATCTACCATCCATATTGCACTTGGATCACCATCTATTCGCCGAACTGGTGCACCTATACAATTTACCATTGTATTGGGTGTGTTGGGGACACAAGAGACTCTTTTGTTATTTGGTTGCAGGGTTGTTTGAGAGAGACCATCTTCATCCTATGCCTCCCACGGATTGATAAACCTTAGGTCATCCACTTGAGGGAAATTTGCTACTTTCCTACAAACCTCTGCACTTGGAGGCCCAACAACGTCTACAAGGAGAAGGTTGCGTAGTAGACATCAGTCGGCGGTGCCGTTGTAGCATGGAGGCAAGTCAGGCTTGAACTTGCTTCGCCAGATTATGTTGCGGAGCTCTGGAGTGAACGCGCGGCATCCTGCCATGGCCACCGGAGGTCTTCGAGGGGGTGGAAACTGGTCTTGGTGCACGCGCACCGCTGCAGGAGTGGGCCTGGTGCTGGGGTGCTGGAAGCACGCGCGCTTCTCCTTGGGGTCGTTGCACCACGTGGCAGCTCACGTCCTTCCGAGCTGGTGCAGGTCGCGGTGGGTCGCGCCGTGGAGCCACACGCCTTGGCTCGACGATGACGCCCTGGGCCGGAGGTGGTGGAGGAGCCCCGTGTGCCACATCGCCTGCTGCAGGTGGTTGCTGAGGCAGCGAGCGAGCCGGCTCGACAGAGCCCCCATGCGCGACGCTGACGAGCTCAGCGATCGCTTGAGCCACTCCTCGTAGAGGTCGCCAAGTGGGCGGTAGCAAAGGAGCTCCCACGCCATGAGCAGAGCGGCCTGCACGTCCGCTTGGCCACGACGCACTGGGATGACGAAGCTACTGGGTTTAGTGATGGAGTAGCGGTGCGCCCGTCGACGCACCAATGGGTGCAGCGATGAAGCTTGCTACTCATGGCCGGCAGGGCCCGTGGCGGCGTTGGCCATCGGAGACGGAGCCTGACGGGCACATCCATCACCTGCCGGAGCCGTCTGAGCGACACTGGCGGCCACTGCATCCCAACTCTCGGTGCGAGCCCGACGCGCGTCGGCCATGGAGGTGTCAGAGTGGTGGTGGATCGATCGACGGAAGAGAAGATACACCAAATGTCGGATTATTGGGATCCGCAAACCCTTGAGAGGTTCGAACTCTGGGGGTGCCTGCAGAGATCTCAACCTACCCAGCCTGCCTACTCGCGATCCTTCGAAGCCTAGCACGTCAAGCTCAAAGAGACAAAGAGACACATTAGTTTATCCTGGTTTGGGTCACCTTGCGGTGTAATACGCTACTCCAGCGTTTTGGTGGATTGCCTCGAAGGGCTGGGGATAAACTAGTACAGTGGATGAACTGGCCTCAGGAGTTGAGGTGTTCTTGAGCTGGTGTGGTGTGGGCTAGCTCGACTTGTCTTATCCTGTCTCCCCCTTCTATGGTGGTGGCTAGTCCTATTTATAGAGGCCTTGGTCCTCTTCCCAAATGTTGGCGGGAAGGGATCCCACAACGGCCGGATTCGAAAGGGGACAAGCAGTATAGCTTATCGTGACAAAAGTAGTCTTCGCCTGCGAAAAGCCTCTAGTCATGATGCCGTGGTGGGCTCGTCGATGACCTCCGTCCTGCCGTCCTGGCGGTCTTGGTCTCGTTGCACAAGAATGGAAACCTTTGGCTGATTCCTCGGGACTCCGCGCCCGTGGCTTACCTCCCTTGCACCAAAGAGGAAACCTGCGCTCTGTGCCCGCCTGGCGCCCGCCTGGCCTTGGTCATCATGGCTCACGTCAGCTGAGCCTCATGAGGTGAACGCTGCATAGAACTCTCCGCCCCTCGGGAGCCAGCCTGAGGAGGCCGATCCCCTCGGGGGTCTTGGCGTCGTCTGCCTCGCGAGGCTTGGCCCCTCGCGAGGGTCTTGAGTTGTTGATGCTGAAGCTGGGCCGTACCAGGCCGTCGATGGAGCCACGTGGTGGGCCGCGGGCAGGCAGGGCTGGATACCCCCAAATCCAGGACGCCGACAAAATGAACTCCTCAAACTACGATCATCACCGGGAAGTGTCCCGACTATTGTCACACCAGGGTTGCCAGACCATATCACATAGTAGGTGACTATAACATGCAAGATAGGATCAGGAACACAAATATATTCATGAAAACATAATAGGTTCAGATCTGAAATCAAGGCACTTGGGCCTTAGTGACAAGCATTAAGCATAGCAAAGTCATAACAACATCAATCTTAGAACATAGTGAATACTAGGGATCAAAACCTAACAAAACTAACTCGATTATATGGTAAATCTCATTCAACCCATCACCGTCCAGCAAGCCTACGATGGGATTACTCACGCACGATGGTGAGCATCATGAAATTGGTCATGGAGGATGGTTGATGACGACGATGGTGACAATTTCCCCTCTCCGGAGCCCAAAACGGACTCCGGATCTTCCCTCCCAAGGAAGAACAGGAGGCGGCGGCGGCTCCATATTGTAAAACGCAATGAATCCCTCTCCCTGATTTTTTTCTCCCCGAATGTGTATATATGGAGTTGGAGTTGAGGTTGGTGGAGCTTCGTGTGACCCACAAGATAGGGGGGCATGCCCAGGGGATAGGGCCTACCCCACTAAAAAATACACTTCTGTGATGATACGTGTTTGTCATAGTAGGTCACGTTTTTTGTCATGCATGTACATCCATGACGATTTTCTAACAGAATCAAGATAGTCATACATGTGTTGTCGTAGAAGTGTTCCATGACATTAACAATATTATAATCACGAAAGTGTCCACTTCCATGATGACAAATCGCGCGTCACAGAAGTTCTTTCGTCAAGGGTGGCCGACAAGTGGCATCCACCGTAACGGAACGCTGCTAAGCTATCGGGTCTGGTTTTGGATCCGATAACCCGTTAACAGCCTCGACCAATGGGGATTTTCCATGTGTAAAATCATCATTGGCTGGAGGAAACACGTGTTGGCTCACCGTTGGGACAGATGTCATCCACTCATTGGACCGAAGGCGCCTATGATACATCGACACGTGGCACGGCCCAACAGAGGCCCATTCCTATGAAAAGGCCGGCCCGTTTGACTTGGTCAAAAGGTGGCGGGCTGGCCCCCGGAAAGCCTATTAACGACCTGTTCGCATATAGCCCATTTACAGCCCGCTAACCCAGGGCCCATTACGACCTATCCGAATTAGGCCCAGTAGCGTCATGTGGGCCGTCCAATATAATTCCAGCCCATTTCAACTTCCGGCCCATGTATGGCCCATGACGTCTTTCGGCCCATATGAGGCCCTTTGTAACTCTTGGCCCATTAACGGCCTATGGTGAAACTGGCCCGTAATGAATAGTGTATCACTTTATACCCATTAACGGCCCGTGGTGAAACTGGCCTGTAATGAATAGTGTATCACTTTATTCCGCTGGGCCGTTTCCAGCCCATGTTATCTTTCAGCCTTCTCAGGGCCCATTTATTCTTGGGCTCATTTCCAGCATTCTTTTACTTATGGCCCGTTACTGTCATTTTTTGCTTGTGGGCCAAATTCAGCCCATGGTTATAGTCGGCCCGTTTGTGGCCCATTAATACGTTGGGCCGTTTTCATAGCGTCATCAAATACGACCGATAAACGACGACCCGTTATGGTCGGCCCATGAACGGACGATTCCAACTCTAGCCCGTTTACGGCCATAATGTGGTCTATTAGTGACCCATGTTTGGCCAACCGATCATACGGCCCATAGAAGGCCCATTGATGATACGACCCGTAGAAGGCCCATTGTGTCTACGACCCGTATAAGGCCCATTGTTTCTACACACCGTAGAAGGCCCATTGTTTCTACAGCCCTTAGAAGGCCCATTGTTTCTACGACTCGTAGGTGGGCCATGGTAACTACAGCAAATATGTAACCCATGGTTATTGTGGCATAGTTTTAAAAAATAGGTTATTGCGGCCACTAGCAAACCGCGGAAAAAGAACTACACTGACTACAAGCAAACAAATAAACAAGACAACAAGGAAATAAATAAGCAAGCAACTTATGCTAGGCTATCACGGCTATTACACATATTACATCCACTGGGCATCAAAGTTCACCACCAGTGCAAATATAGGGAACAAAGCAGCATATAAACGCCGCAGCAAAACAAGTCCAGAACTAAAACCACTTCAGAAGAGCTCAAGAAACAATATCCTGGGTACCCATAATGCTTGCAAGATGCTTAGCAAGCTTATTAACTTTCTCTTGTTTGGCGCTTAAGTCCTCCAGCACTTGTTGTTGCACCAGAAATATGCATCTGAATTCTGCAGGGACTTCCTCAGTCCTTCGGCTTCCTGTTGCATAACATCTGATCGTTGTCTTTCAACTTGAAGTTGAGACTCAAGAAGCCGAACTAATTCAGGCAATGAGTTCGAGGATCTGGTGCCAGCAGTAGTAGCCAGTAATTCAAACACAACATCAAGATAGGACTTTGGGGTTGTCTCAGTGTCTTCAATATAGTTTTTATCAGCTTTCTTGGAGACCAACAGGGATGTCTCACTATCTTGAACCTTATCTGCATTACTTCCTTTACCATTGCATAACGGGGTACTCTTCTCCAGTATTTTTTCCGCGTTCTAAAAGAGAAACAAAGAAACACATCACAGGTTTACAATGTAGTATATGAAACTCATTTTGGTAAACTAGTTCAGTAGTAAGGTGGACAGGATAACAACATGAAGCAAACATATATCTATGTAGTATGGTCACTGTATGGTCTATATCATTCTAGTCTATGTTGCCAAATCAAGATAGATACAGTTTGAATCATATCTATTTAAGACAAAGCAGCATAGACAAAATATAAGTGTGGGAAACTACACAGCAATAACAACACTTGTAATGTGCATGGCATGAGAACATAACTATTTATTCAATTGAAACTGAAAGCAACATAGAGCAAGTTACAACAGCAAACACGTTAAAGAAACAGGTTTAAAACATACCTGTTACGCCGTTGGAGTTTCAATTGCATCCTTCAAATTTGAAATTAGTTGGTATGAGTAAATACGGTGATGCAAAAGCAAAGTAGTATGAACCATAGCTACTGAACTTGACCTGAGAACAATTCTTCTTCTGCTTTAAGCGTTGACTTGGGGTTTGGAGTGGTGGTCCTCGTGCTTTGGGCACTGCAGTTGCCTTACTAACTGCTCGTGTTTGGGTGCTCTGTGGTGGAGACGGTGTTGTGTCAACAGGAACTGGGTTACTATTTGCTGGGTTTGGGGTTAGAAGGGGTCTAGCTGGTTCTCTGTCCAACTGCATAGGGGTACAATTTGTGTGAGTCTGGGTTATGTGTGGTGGGGCTGGTTCTCGGGCAAATACAACCGTGGTTCTATCTGCATCGACAGGTAGCACGATCTTTTCTGAAGACCGTGTTTTTACTCCCACAGATACTGCCATCACCCCCTCCAATTGAAATGGCTGATAAACAAGAAAAGTAATTGAATGTACAGACATTGTAAGATAGATAGGTGCAATGGATAGTAGGGAAGAAAACTAGGCATGAAATAATTCACATTTATGTTGTCTAACCAAACAGAATAGCAGGACATATTTTCACATATATGATGGCTAATTAAACAGGATAGCATGAGACAATTTCACATGTATGATGGCTAACTAAACAGGATAGAATGACATACTTCAAAATATGATGACTATGTAAATAGGATGACATGATATAACTATACGATGTGTCTATTAAAGTGGTTGGCATGCCATAAATTACAAACATGCCGTCGATGGAAACATGATGGCATTGTATAATTCATGGATAGAATGACATAATTTAAAATATGATGACTATGTAAACATGATGAGATGATATAACTATATTATGTCTTTAGAAAATGGGTTGGCAAGCCATAATTCAGATACATGATGTCTATGTAAACATCATGGCATGATATAATTCAAATATATGATTTATATACTAAGGAAGTGAGCAGAGGGCAATTGCATATATGATGTGTCAACTAAGGAGATGACATTCAATATTGTGTATATGATGTAAAAACTAAGCATTGCAATACAACATATGCATGATATGAGTAATATAACCCTGCCAAGTTTGAGCATACACCTCAGGAGGATAATAGGACTGGTCATCTGCCTCTGAATCCTCCTCTGAAGAGCTATCTGTAACCAGCAAGATATCTGCTTCAGCAGGTAGCATTGTCTGCTCTGAAGACCTTGTTTTCACTCCAGATTTCTCTATCACCAATTCAAATGGCTTATGCACAGGAAGAGCAGTTGAATATACAAACATTGTCAACTAAAGCAATGAGAAATACAAAAAAAAGAATGGCATGATATAATTCACATATATGACGCTTGGCTAAACAACATTGCATTGCATAATTCACATATATAATGCCTTGCAACAAGATAACATTGCATAATTCACATATATAATGTCTTGCAACAAGATGGCATTGCATAATTCACATATATGGTAATTAGACACTAAACAGGTGGCCTTCACACAAAGCATGTCTAAGCAAATGACATAGCATTGCAAGATACCATACACACGATATGAGCAACATAACCCTGCTAAGTTAGAGCATGCACCTCGGGGGATAGGACTAGTCATCTGTCTCTGAATCCTCATCTGAGGAACTATCTATAACCAGCAAGACATGCGCTTCGTCAGATAGCATTGTCTGCTCTGAAGACCTTGTTTCCACTCCAGATTTTTCCATGACTGTGCCGAATGGCTGATGCACAGGAAGAGTAATTGAATGTACTAAAATTGTTGACAAATTTAACACGTAATAAAAAATGATGGCATGATATAATTCACATATAAGATGACTGGCTAACGAGGGTGGCATTGCAAAATTCACATATATGATGCCTGGCTAAACAAGACGGCATTGCATGATTCACATATACGATAAAAAAACTAAATAGATGGCATTGACACAAAGCATTTCTAAACTAAGTAGATGACATCTTTGATGTATACAGTAAGCAATGCAAGGCACCATATGCATGATATTACCAACATTAGCATGCCAAGTAAGAGCGAAGACCTCATGGGGTAAATAGGAGTGGTCTTCTCCTTTTGAATCCTCCTCAGAACAATTATCTTCCTCTTAATTACGATATGAAATGGGTGGAGGGGGGCTGCCTTTGCGCCCACCATGGAGCGACGTCTGCATGAAATATTATTGCCACGCAAGGCTCGTCTCTTTTGCTCTACATGATCAGTTCCATTGTGTACAATAACTGACATGCATAGGAATAAAACATAGTGAGATTGTGTAAGGAGTGCATGCACAAATCCAGAGTGATGGTAGCAAACTGTGGATACACCCAAAACCAATGACAGCAGGCAGATAATAGCTTTAGTTAAAAAATACAGATAATGGCTCCTTTAATGTTTGTTTGCGTCCAACATGAAACTCATAGTAGACACCCGAGATTAACTAGATAGTAGAAAGATAGTACTGATCGCTGCCCCAATATGTACCCACAACAATTTATAAACTCAAGTTTCAGCATTAGTTTGGACCTGACTCAGAATCTAATAGGTGAACACGACGATAATGTAGCATGTCATCATATTAAGTGATGCATAACATAAGCAAACACGGAAGAGTGCGACCTCTCTTGCGGACCCGTGTAGTCCTCAAGGTCATCTGCTCAGTTGATGATGGTAATGCAGTTGTCGTGGCTGCCGGCGGCGGGGAAGAAGATCTGAGGTGGCGAAAGACAGTCTGGAGAGTGGATCCCTGTTGTGGTGAACCCTTCCGTCGTTGGAGCAGCTGAGTTGGGGTGGAACACAGCACCGCCGGAGCGGGACAAACCACACAAGGTTTTCTTTGACACATATCTGTAACAGAAGTAATTGTGTAAGGGCTTATTTGAAATTGAGGATTCTAACAATGCAGGGATATGAAATAGACAGGAATAGGATAGGAATGCACACGCAAAACAGAGAATTTAAAAACACAGGATTTCTACCAATCTGGGTGTTGGATTCACAAGAATTGGAAAATCACAGGATGCAAAGAAGCATGGTGAGATTAAGTCAAACCACAAGAAAATGTATGGTTATAATGCTATTATGCTACTATCTCTTAGTCATGTGCTTCATAAATAGGAATTTGAAAAGGAGGACAAGTGGAAATTAGAATTCCTACCATTTTTCTTTCAAGGAGACACTAAAGGAATAAATCCTACAGTTTTCCTTTGCTCCATTCCTTTGTACCAAATTCATGAAAAGTAGTACCATAGGAAACTTTCCAATTCCTATGTTTTTCATTCACTTTTCCTTTCAAGCACTGGCGATTCTAGTAGGCAGGCTTGAGCAAGGAAAAGCCTACACTAAGAAATGTTTTTTGCTACTTCTATTACTTTGGACCCAGGCCACTGCCCTACTAGCTCAACTCCCAGGCCCATCGACAAATGCACAGCTCAAACGTGCAGAGATAAATAATGATGGCGTTCAAGAGAGTCCATCACGGATAGCTAAGTTTCCTGGTACCTCACTGCTTGTCATATAGTAGGATAAAATGATCGTATTTCACGTTACTACGTGTGCTCAGTGGACAATATATATAACATGTAGAGCAAAAAAGAGATGCAACAAGTGTACAACCTCTTTGGCGAAGCCATGTCAATCTCAGCATGATTGGGTTGACCGTTGAGGATGCTCCGACTGACTTGGCTGTCGGAGGAGGGGAAGAAGATCTTAGGCATCTGGAGATGGAGCCTGAGGTACAGCTCCGCTGTGATGGAGGGTTTCGTTGTTGGAGAAGCTCCGGTGAGTTGTACGACGCCGAGGCTGAAGCAGGACAAGAGAGACAATGTTAACCTGAGTGGAATTCTAATAGCATCACCAATAGATGAAGTAAAATACATAACCACAAAGTGGTAGATGTAAAATACATCAGCCGCTCATCTCTGAACTTAACTGTCGAAACTGAATTTAACTGTCGAAACGGAACTTAACTGTCGAAACTAAATTTTGCTGCCGAAACTGAATTTTACTATCGAAACTGAACACACTAGAGGTGAGGCTACACGTTAGTCGACTGGCTTTTTCATCTCTGGTCAGTCGATTTTGCAGCCGTTGGATACGAAATCATGTGCCTGTAGTTCATCTTCAACCTCCACCCCCCTGAGCCGCCAGCCACCACCGGCCAAACAGCCGCCCCTGTCGCCCACGACCGGTGGTGCGTGGCCCCGCCCGCCCCATAAACACTCCCCACCGCCAGTCCGCCGGTGCCCCGGCCATCCCTCTAGCCCCCCCGGTGCAGAGCTTTTTATCTGGCGATCCCCACGCCACCGCCCCACCACCGCCGGCAACCACCACCCCTACCCTGAACCCTAAGATAGATAGTGGGGTACCTTTCCGTCGAGCCCCAATCCCCGCTGCGGTTGGTTCTTCCTTAACTTCGGCGAACCCCCTCCCCCCCCTGAAAATCAACTGACCCAAAAGTTCAGTCGGCTGAAGTGTAGCTAAATCGGAGCAGCATCGCAAGCAAGAGCATGAGCGAGAGTAGCAGTGCGAGCAAGAGCAATAGCAACAGCAGACCAGGCAGGGGACCGAGAGCAAGAGCAGAGCAGCAATGCGAGCGAGAGCTAAAGCAGCAGTAGCTCCTACTGATGTGGACGTCGCCGCCGAGGGAGCGACGCCGTGGAGGAAGTTGCCGGCGATGCCACCGTGGATGGAGTCGCGCCGTGTCAGCTCAGGACCGAGCGCCGTTAGCACCGTGAGATCGAATCAAGAAGAAAATGCGGAGATTAGTGTACAGCCTCTTTGGTGGCGCCGATAAGGCCGCAGCTTCATCCGAGGAAACGGTGATGATGATGCTCTTCCGGTGGTGCAGGTGAAGATGGCGGTGTGGGAATGGAGGTGGCACGAAAGACGAGGGGAACATCAGGGTAGCTCCTTGGAGGTGGAGGACAGGGTGACTGAACCAGCGGGACGATGATCGATGACGGATCCTCATCCGATATGATGGATGGGGGACATTGAGGTGTTGCTGTGGACGATGTCGTCGGGGAAGAGGCTCCGGCTGGGTGGCGGACGAAGGAGGGTATGGGGTTTCACGGGTTTTCGCGGCCTCGGTGTACGGCTGGGTGGGCAGATGGGATGGGAGTGGGGAACCATGGCTTAGGGACACGCTTGTCCAAAATGTGGGGTAAGTTACGGAAGTACCCCCACCGATTTGAGGTGGTTCTTTCGGTTTAGGGGTACCATGGGCATTTCGCGTGTCGGGATTTCGCAGGAGGTGGGAGTTTTCGCGCGCGTTGTTATCTTGGAATAGCAAGGGGTGAGTTGAGATGGAGGGAGTTGCCGGAGCACAACGAGACAAAGATATATCTTAAATATTTTGGGCTAACAAGGAGCGGGTTGAAGAGGCGGGAGTTTCGCAGCACGATAGACAGAGACGCTAGCTTGAATTTTTCAGCATAACAAGGCGCGGCTTGAAATTTCGGGAGAACAAGCTTAACGTGTACCCAAAAAAAGACAATTCGCACCTCATCACTAGAGAGAGGCATGTCCGGTTTTACTATATTACTAGAAATGCATCTAGTTTTTATAAGAAAGCTAATCTATTTTAAGATTCATGGAATTGTGCGTTCTAAGGCATAAAGTAATATAATGGCAAATCATGTAGAAAAACATTTGGGCAATTCTGATACGGAAGATTCTAGAACAAAGAAGAAGTGCTTGTGTTTTGAGGTTTGTGCATTATGTTTAAGTTCAACCATGGAGTCTTCTAGATTGTACATGTGGCAACATCTGGTGGAATCTAGATGATATCCAATGGCCAGTAGTGCCCAAATTTGCCATCTCAGCACCATTGGATTGGCCTCATCCAACGACCATCTTTCAAAGTTAAAGTTACCCGCACACTATATAAAAAATATATTATATATAGGGGTATAGATATAGATATGTGATGCAAAAGCCACCCATCATCTCCAATTAGAATAGTGTGTCCATGCACGGATGCAGTGTGGTCAAACGATGTCTGCCATCGGTATCTCAAATTCAAATCAGTCTGACCTTGTTCAATGTGTATACATTACAACATGCTCGTTTCCAAACCACACCGCGCAGATCTCCGTTATATTCATGCATGCATGGGTTTCAAACATCATGATCTCTTATTCAAATATTTGAATTCAACTTTACATTGATTATGACCACCTAGTCTTTTACACCCACACAGTCGTATTCTCTTTATAATTGTACCACTAACTTTCTCTCGTGCATGCATGCACACACACTACCAGTCGGCATTATCCATCGCACACATGCAATCTTTTTCTTCAGGTTGGTCTCCCATGAAGGCACACACACACATTCCCCTGTCCATCATATCAGGCATTCTTTATCTCTCACGTGCATGCACAATGATCGATGTTCCTCTATGCGCGTGTGTGTGTATATAGCTAGGTCTTTCATAGTTTTCCACACAAACCGATCAATCTATATATCTAGTGAGGTCTCACCCTCTTTCCCACGTCCACATCGATCAATCTATACCTCTCTATATAGGATTACAAATATAGCTAATACACCCACATTAATTATATATCCAACGTCCCCCTCTCATCATCCATGCCTTCCGCTTCATCTCTCAGACACGCGCACAATGGCGAAGACAGGGGGCAGCAAGGGCCCTATCCCCCCCCAACATCACTATATATCGAGCCTAATATGAATGTGATCATTAGATAATTGCTGGTAACAATGGTTTAAGTTCATGAATTGGCCCTCCTCGTAAAGGATTAGCAATGCTTGGCCCCGTAGCTCATTTATTTTTCATGGCTCCGCCACTGCGCGCAACAGCGCACGTTCTCGCCCCTCTCTCTAAATATCGATCTTGCACTTGTGCACTCCTTCATAGTCTCCCTCCACTCGGCCCCTTGCACCATCTTCTAGCCACCCACCAGATTTTGCCACATGTACAATCTAGCAGACTCCATGGTTGAACTTCAGAATAATGCAGAAACCTCAAAACATTAGTGGTTCTCCTTTGTTCTAGAATCTTCCGTATCATAACTGCCCAAACTTTTTTTTCTAGTTGAATTGCCATTATTTGTTTTTACTTTATGCTTTACAACACACAATTCCATGAATCATAAAATAGATTAAGGGCTTCTTTGATTCAAAGGATTCTCAAAGGAATTTTGGAGGATTCTAGTCCTTAGGAATGTTTCCTATCTTGGTTGTTTGATTCGTAGGATTGTAAACCATAGGAATTTTTCCATATGATTCATTTGCACTAGATTTCATAGGAATCATCCCATCCACTCAAACCTCTTTGAAAGAATTCTGCGTTTTTTCTATGCACAATCAACACCCATACAATCCTGTAGGATTCAAGACGACATTCCACTCTAATCCCATGTTTTTCCTATTCCCGCATTTTGGAAATCCTACGAATCCAATAGGCCCTAGCTTTTTTATAAAAACTAATTGATTTTGAATGAGATGAACTATAAGAACTAAACAAAGGTCTACATCAGGCATATATGACTCAGAGCTTACATGCTATAGTGTGGTATTTATTCATAATTTGGTTGCAAAATCTGAGCCGTGCAATGTAAGTTTACCTTACTAGTACTTCGAGTATGTGCAAAACACGTAAGTTAGAATTCCAATGGCATGCTACACAGTGTCTCTCTGACAGTTCATGAAGCCAGGTGGCACATGTGGAGGCGTTGTCGCGACCTCCTTGTGTGGATTGATAACAGTGACGTGTTGCTGGTTCCAGAAGAATGTACTCGTCCTCCCTGAGCCACACTCGCGGTACATGCATGAAGCGAAGATGTGCACGCACGCCACGCACGCACACGCGGGTACACGGGCGGGCGCAATTTTGTACCAAGATCCACCCCATGTGATAATTTGACGCGTGTGAAGTCCTTCACTTCATTGTTGGTCAATTAATACAGCGCATGCAAATTGAGTGGATGTGAGGGCGGAAGAAAGACATTACTACTCCACTACACGTATGCGAGTAGTTAAATCATGGGTAGCTAGTAGTACTTCCATTGGTCTCCTTCGTATTTTGTGCCAATTTTTGACAGTAACATAATATTTACGCATTTGAGCAGTGTAGTCTACTTGAAATTTATGTCCCACTAAACTCATCGGGAGCCATTTTGGGCCTCGAAACCAAAACCATCAATTAATCTTTACCTTGTTCCCATCACATTCGAAAGTACTAGTGCTACAATTAAGTGCAAGCCTGCTCACACCTACTAGTACGTACCAAACTTGAACGTGTTCCCACTATGCAGGTATTAGTACTAGTGCTAGTACTTAGGTTATAAAAAGGGGAACTACCTAACCAAAAATTACTCTACCTTTCCTCCTCATAAGTGCTTCTTCTTCGTCCGTCCTTGCCATGGCTGGTGAGCGGAGCTCTAGGTCGAGAACTACTCGTAACAAGGGAGCAACAACCAAGGCTGCGGAAAAAAAGAGAGGGCTCGCCGCCACGCAGAGACCTCGAAAGATCTCTCACGGGCAAGCGATGGCTCCCAGGAGCGCCCTAGCCGCGGAGGCGAACATGCCGATCTGGCGGTGCTGGAGTCGTTATCCCTCGACGGCATGCCCGATCAGCTCAATAAGCACCTCAATAAGCAAAAGGAGTTCATCCACCGCTTGATGGAGCTGCTGAAGGAGAGCCTCGACGTCATGCCCGCTGAGCTCAATAAGCAGGGGGGTTGACCGCCGGCTTGGTGATGATGCTGAAGAAGAGCATTGCCTCGGAGAAGAAGGCGAGCGGCGAAATCCAGCAACTTCAGGAGGACAAGGCGAAGCTCTGCCACGAGCTCGACCTGCTGAAGGAGAAGAACGCCGTCTAGAAGAAGCTGCATGAGAATAGTAGTTTCTCGATGAAGATGCTGTAGGCCCTTGGCATGGAACAGAAGGAGGAGTTGGCGAAGCTCCGCATCGAGCACCCGACTGCTGTCAAGGTACATAATGCGACCGTGTAATAGATGATGAAGGCTCGCATCGAGAAATCCTACGTCATGGACAAAATGAAGAAGATGGCGGAGGAGACGCACAAGGAGATGGAGGTCGTGGAGGCGATGAAGAAGCAATTACGACTCCGTGGCGAATTAGATCATTTGGGGTGATAATGTTCCTTATTGTTTTGCTCCTATGTTTCTTCTTTTGCTTCGGGTGTTTCGCCGCACGTGTCATGTTCTCTGCGAGGCATGAATAGAACAATGCTAACAATGAGATGACTAGCAAATTAGATAATTTTTTATCGCCATATGGCTCTGGGCTGCCGTGTTTCATTCTCCTCTGTCGTAGTACTACTCCAGTGGAAAACTTGAGTATACCGCACGGTTCTTTGCTCCTCCTCAGGTCGTCGGCACATTTATACGAGCAGTCAAATCACAAGGCCCCGCCTTCCAGCAGTAATGAGCCGTCAAATCACAAAGGCCCTCACCTCTTGTGAAAACGACCAAGCTAGACTGCCCCGCCCTCTAGCCTTTTAAAAAATGTATACTTTTGTACAGTAGTAGTATCGATGCATTGCGCCATGGAGCAAAACTAACAAGATGAAATTAAAGAAAAAAGGTGGTACATATAGAGAGCACTCCTCGCCAAATTATGCATAGAGTACTATTAAAGAAATAAAGAAATTAGCATACCTATTTAATTCTTGGGTTCTTATTATTTATGCCACTAGTTGTGTATCACTACTCAGTTTTGCCATTATAAGTTACAACTACTCAGAAATGCCATCGATCCGTGAGATGCCTGCTAAAAAATGCAATTAGATATCTCAAAAATGTCATCCTTAAGTTAGATGTTTGCTCAAAAATGACATTAGACATTGTTATTTTCACGTCAAACCCGTTAACCATGTTACATTACAAAAATAAGCCGATTCTCACAATGATAAGTGTGGCCCCGCTTGTCAGGAGTAACCAAGCGAATAATTTTACAGGAAAATAAGAACGTTGTTGGGATCAAGTAGGCCCCACACTTTATTTTACTGTAGTGAGATAGAGAGAGAGCTGGCATGTTGGTCCATCGGTATTTATGTCAATATAACATGGTAAAAGAGATTTGAGTCACAATAAAGGTGTCCAGCACAACACACCCATCAAATAAAGCTAAGCACCCTGGAATTCTTTGACAAAATTAAGAACCCTGAAATTCGTTGACAGCTAAACTGCTGGCTATATGATGTTGGCCATATATATTGTACATATATAATGTGAAGAAACGAGTGGTAGTACCATACCAACTAAAAGATGAAATGTAAGAAATACTAGTATGTACGTACTGAAGAGTTAAAGTAACGAGAAGAAACATAACATAGTTCTGCTGGGGGCTCAGCACAACACACCCCTCAAATTAAACTAATCACACCTGAAATTAAACTATGCAACTAATCCGATAGACACTACATTAGAACCACCATGAGCAATGACACTGCCACCTTACTCAGAGTCCTCGTCCATGTCCTCGACTTCGTCCTTGTCCCTCTTCCTCTTGGCAGATACTTCTTTGCTTGAACCACACACTTGGCTCTTGCTCTTCATCCAACCCTTGTAGATATTGAAACAAAGGTAGCCATCCATTGCAGCATAGTGGGTGTGGTCTATATCTAGTACATTCCACTCCCATGCATGACGATGAAACATGCGCAGAGGTTTCTCCAGTTTACCGTACGAAGGATGAACCATGGCTCCTGCCAGGGTCAACACTGAAGGCTGACCACGGGAGGGTAGCAGCCGATTCTTCTGGAGGTCGAAGGGGTTGCCTACAACAAGGCCTATCCGACCCAGGACTCTTTTTGTCGTTCGTAAAGTCTATAGTAACAAATTTGACTAGGCTGCTCTTGAGGAAGTTCTTAAATTCCTCGCACTCAACTTCGACATGGCATATGTGGTAGACCAAGCATAAGTCATGCACGCAAACCTGGATCACGGCGGGCTTCTTCTTCTCTTCCTCCCTTAGATCCTTCTCTTGTCTCAAGACTGTGGTGTACTCAACATCTAGCCCAGTGACCCACTCATCATTTGAGTTTTTGAACATGCATCTGAAGCGAGCAAGGCATCCTTTCACCGTCGCAGAAGAACGGGTGTAGATGACGTCGAACTCATCACCGGTGATGGTTCTAACCTTGTACTCACCGCCGATCATGGAGATTTGGGACGCCATGGATTTGGGAGGAGGGTTAGGATTAGTGGAACTGCCGTAATGTGAAAGGACGGGACGACTAGGAGCGAACTGCCGTAATGTTAAAGGACATCCGGGGACGAGCAGGAGCGCACTCACAGCGGTTTTTCGATTGTAAAAATGTTGAGTGGGGTGTGCGAATGGCAGGGTAGTGGCTTGCCTGGTGGATAAATGGATTCATGCACAGTACTATGGGGGCCCAATTAGATGTCATGTCTACTCAACACCCAATTAAATGGCTTTCGATGTCATGTGAAGCATCGGGAAAATTACAGGTGATACGAAGCTTTCATTCTCCCATGATACGGGCCTCCGAGAGCCCTTGGATCTGAGATTGAACAGTTGCATGGCGTGATTCTAGACCTATGGGTGAATATCCTATCCTGGAGGGTTATTCTACAAATTTCAGGAACTTAGCATGCGACCGTTCGATCTCAGATCCAAGGGCTGCCAGCAGCTCGTATCATGGTCGCGCCTACCACGACCATCGCCTCGCTCACGCGGTCGTGCCCTTGGAGATTTAACACGGTGTGTTAGGCTATCTGATGTTGGCATGTCATACATAGTCGTCACTTAGTCACTCATACTACAACAAGGTTAGCTATAAGGTTGGCTATAAGAGTATTTTTTACTTCTCTCTATCTCTTTCTTCGTAGTATTTATTGCATTTGCCAAGGAGTGACCTCTTCCAATGAAATGGTTCTTAGATGATGTGCTAAGGGCATTAAATGGCTTTGCAATCACGTCCCCGATGCATAGGTGCTTAGCTTTTTGTTGCTAAGTTTGCTTCATTTAATTAGCTATAGACTCAAAATTGTCTTTTCACCTAGGTACGCGCGCTTAGCACCGTTTCTTCCTTGGGTCACCAAACTAGTCTCTCTCTTCTTAATTAACTTGCCACATCAGACTTTATGCCTATGTGGCAAGCTTAGCACCTGTAGGAGAAATTAAGTACAATATCGGGCTATAAGCCCGCTTTACATGGCATTTTTGCATATCTGGAAGAAAGAGGCAAGGAAAAAGTGGAGGAGTGGGCTATCATGCAAGAGCCAACCTCTACATGGTGGAGCATTGGGAGAGGCACCTGTATGGAGGTGGTCAGGAATCGGGAGACGCACGCCGGTCGTAGCGCCGAAGTTAAAATGATAATGGCAAGTCAAATCACGGGGCCCCACCTGTCTAGCTGTAACTCGCTGTCAAATCACACAGCCCTATGTTTGCAGCAGCCTACTCCCTCATCTTCTCGCGTCTCTGTCAAACCGACTAGGAGGAACTGCCCCGCCTACCGCGTAGGAAAAGCCCCTCCCTCGACTTTTAAATAGTACAGTATACTAATTTTGTATCCACGGATTGCGCCATGGAGCAAAGCCTCAAGAAAATGGTGGTACACATGTACGGAGTATAGAATACGCCCGTCGCGTTCGCGTCGCACCCCAGACGGTCGGTTGGTCTGGCACGCTGCTCTCTGAATGGAACGCGCGTCATATTGTGTTTGCACACACATGTGGGACCGCAATTGAGAACCGACCATAGGCACACTCCCCGGCCCCGCAAGTCGGGTGAGTTAATAGAAGAGAGAGACGAGCCATAGAACTAGAAAAGTGTTGTACATACGTTGGTGCCTGGACGATCCCTGCAAGACACGGAAGATCAGTTCGTCCATGCATGTGACCAGACTCTAGCAGACACGCTTGGATTGGCTATCATCTACATATCGTGCAGGCTATGTTGTACATGCCTGTACTTCAGGTGAGAAATCTAAAAAAAGGTTTCTTGTCATCTCGCAAAATTAGGTGTCATGTGCTTCGGATCACTGCGAGGGTTAAACAGCGACAACTGAGTTGGGCTAATCATTGGGGGCACATTTATGAAGACTACTCGATTGCCATCTAAGTCAAGCCGGCTATGTTAATTAGGACATCTATCGAAGGACCCCTTTTCTACGAGTTTATCTTTAATTTGAGCTTTGATCCTCATCTAGTTTGTCCGTCGGGATTCATGTTGTCTCCTTTGGTCAGTGAGGTTATGATTTCTTGTCATGTGGCATTTTTTCGTGTTATATGTTATAATCCGGTGCTTCAGATCAAAATGACGACAACTGCGCCTCCGGGGCACATGCATGAAGACTTCTCGATAGTCATTGATGAGGTCAAGCCAGCTCCGGTAGACAATAGAAAACTAGTACTCCACTATAAAGGCAGGAGCCTCCGCGCTTGCTTGCTAGTGTTGCTCTCTTCACACTATCTCGTCCTCTCCAGATCTAAACACGACAGTGGTGGCCACACACTCTCTCTCTGCTCACTACTGGTCACAGATCCAGCCGGATCCTCTCCGCCGGGGAAGGTGAGAAGGTGCAATGTTCACGCGGTCATCCTCGGTGATGGCTCTTACCCACTGCCGGTGCGTCCCGATCAGCATGCCTTGCCGTTCTCTCCCAAGCACCGCTGGTGAGGGAGGGCCTCCAACCCCTTCTTCCTCGCTGTCGTAGTGTGGGCAGATCCAGCCTCTTGCCGCCCACCTAGCGACATCCCAGCGACCCTCAGGTATAACTTCCTTCGAAACCGGCCTTGCGCTACTTTCCGAGCTCCTGACGTCGCTGCATTGTATCTTTTACTATTTCTTAGCACCCCTCATAGATAGGATCGGTCGGCTGTTCGAAAACCACCTAAATTTTTACTCTGAAGAGGTAAAACTAGTTCATGCACTCGAATCTAGTACTACTTGGTTCAAACAAGGAAGAAAGGGGTGGGGTGGGGGAAGATTTGTTACCTGAATCTAGGACTTGGTCAAAAGAGGAAATAATAGGGGCGAAAAGTAGCAGAGACTGGCTATCCAACTTGTCTCTAGATCTAATACAAACTCAATATAAACCCGATCTATTGGTTGAAAAAGGAAAGAAAGTGGGGACCGGGTGACAAGTCAACAGAGTAAGTCCAGCACTAGATTTTCTAGCCTCACACAGTATAAGGTGGCTATACCGAACGAAAATGGGACCAACCCAGATATCCTGTTATGATGTTTGTTGCCCCGAGCCACTCTTATGTAATGCCACTAGTAAAATGTAGCGGTCACACTTTTAAAAGTAAGGACACGTTAAACCAATGTTGTTTTCAATGTAATGCCTCTAGTAATATGAATCAATTGCACTTTTTTTCATGTCCTGCTAAATTTTCCATTAAGATAAGTTGCTTCTTTTACTTAGAAATGCAACTGTCCTGGTCCACCTACTATCCCGTGCCCAAATACCGACTCTATAGCAGCTGTTAATGTAATGTTGCTGGTAATATGAAGCAATGGCACCATTAAAGTAATGTCATATTTAACGGTTGTCATAGTTAATCCTAATTCCCACACTAATATCTAGCAATGTTGCTGCTTTAGAAATTGCTACTGTCCTTGTAGGATTGCCATTCAAATAAGGAACGTGCTTCTTTTCCTTTGATGCATGTTTCATCACTTGTTAGTCACCCTCCTTTCCACCTTTTTTGTGCAAACAGAGATATACATTTCACACTCGATCTTAGTTGAACTGCACAAATGGTATCCAGATTATAGTTGAACATTCTAGGAGCTTCATAACAAACCTTGATGTTGCTCAATTTTATTGCAACTAATGAAGAAGAAGCTCTGTGGGTTTCGTTTTCTGATGGAAATGGAACAGGGGCTGGAGCCCTTTTCCTTAAAAAAAGAAGCTGCTAGCTCATGGGACATTGCTTCATTTTAGGTGAACTGCACCAAAAGATCCCATGAATTGAATCATCCATGTTGGTGACTGGTGTCATCCCTTCTACGATGGCTTTGACTGTAGATATGGTTCCCATCAAGAGGTAGTAGTAGTCGTAGCAGCGATAGCGATAGCGATAGCGATAGCGATGTGATGCAATGATGGGAGGAAGAGCGGGAGGAGCACCAGTGATAGCGATGCGCGAGCGATAGCGATGGCGATGATAGCGAGGAAGCGATGGCAGGAGGCGATAGCGATGGCGAACAGCGATGCGATGGCAATGAGCGAGCGATGCGAGGAGCGATAGCGATAGCGATAGTAGGAGTAGGAGTAGGAGCGGTAGTAGTAGTACTAGTAGTAGTAGTAGTAGTAGTAGTAGTAGTAGTAGTAGTAGTAGTAGTAGTAGTAGTAGTAGTAGTAGTAGTAGTAGTAGTAGTAGTAGTGAGTAGCGATAGTAGTAGTAGTAGTAGTAGTAGTAGTAGTAGTAGTAGTAGTAGTAGTAGTAGTAGTAGTAGTAGTAGTAGTAGTAGTAGTAGTAGTAGTAGTAGTAGTAGTAGTAGTAGTAAAATATGAGAAGCGATAGCGATAGCGATATGATAACAGTCGAGGCAGCAGCGATGGCTGGGTGGAGCAACGAGCGAGGAAGCGATAGCGAGGCAGCAGCAAGGCAAGAGCGATAGCGATAGCGATAGCGATAGCGATGCAATGACGATAATAGTGATAGCGATAGTAGTAGTAGTAGTAGTAGTAGCAATAGTAATGTGATAGTAGTAGTAGTAGTAGTAGTAGCAATAGTAGTAGCAGATGATAGTAATGCAATGATGAGGAGTAGGAGTAGTAATGTGATAATAGAAGTAGCGATAGCGATAGCGATAGTAATGTGATGGAGTTAGATAGCAATAGCGATGTGATAGCGATAGTGATAGTGATGTGAGCGATGTGATAGCAAGAGGAGTAATGTGAGAGTAGTAGTAGGAGTAGTAGTAGTAGTAGTAGTAGTAGTAGTAGTAGTAGTAGTAGTAGTAGTAGTAGTAGTAGTAGTAGTAGTAGTAGTAGTAGTAGTAGTAGTAGTAGTCCGGGGCCAACCCCACCCGGGAACGGACCAGAGGGAACCGCATCATGAGGAATGTCCGCGTCTCGTCGCAAGGCTCATTTTGAGTTTTGGGTCATAGGGCGGGCAGTGAAGTCCGGGGCACAAGGGTACTGGTAGTACCCAGGTGCGAAGAACCCCAGAGGCAACTGCAATGAGCAAAAATGTCACTCATCGGCCTAAACGACGAGCAAACACTCGAACATGAGTGCAAGGGATCACCCAACGAATGAACGAGCTCCAAGGAGGGAGGAGAGAGGGAGGCAAGAACCATGCTTTTAGAGAAGTGGCGGTCCGAATCCACTCTGACAAAATAAAATAACAGACTAAGCCGTGCTGTAAGGGGGCATTTTCCACACGGGACGGGGCCAAGGCCTTCATCTATGGGTGACAGATCGGCCATAGGAGTACTCCGGGATATACAGCAGGGCATCTAATGTCGAGCATATGTTGATGCCGCCTATTTTCATTTCGTGAAAGTCCCCGGCAGAGGAAAGGGCTGTAGGTGATGGCGCGTTCTGCTTCTTAGGGCGATGAAATCGTTCCTATTGAATCGTGCGTGGCAGCTGGTATAGATGATGATGAAAGGCGGGCCGCTTGAACCGGGACCTATTCTCATAATAGGCAGCAAGCAAAGCTAAATAGGAAAGGGGGCGACTGATGACTGCCTTTTTTGAAAGAAATCAAAAAGGGTGGAATGTGGAGCTAATATGGCTGGCTACAAGTATAGCCAAGGAAAGATGAGACGAGACGGAGTGTCAGAGGACGCAGTGGGACTACTAGGGGAAAGCCCGCCCCCGCTAGCTAACATAGATATCTATTCTCGGTGCGCATATTCGAGATTTAGAATCTCTTTCCGACCGGGCTAGGCCGAATTGGGTCACCACTTGGGATGGGAATGGCTCAGCCCACATGCATCATTTGATAAAAGCACTCCAGTCCAGTCACCTCCAATCAGTGGCTTGTCAACCACCGGACCAGAGCTCCTCACCAAATGCCCCTGCGTTGGGGCAACACATCATATGACTAGTTCGCTCAAGGACCACACCCTCTCGAGAGCAGGATGCCGGCCGAGATGGAGCGCCAACCTAGACTTTCCTTGGGCTTGCCTCGCCCCAACATCTAAATAAAGGGCGAGCTCTGAAAAGGAAGCAGTGACGCCTTTTCGACGAAAGCTTAGCTTGGTAGGCGCAGCTTACTCACCCTACTCCCTTAGACAATGCAATGCTCTGAACACGAAAGTTTGCGTTCAGCCCTCTTCTCCCATGCAGAGTCGTGGCGGCGCCTCGGATAAAAGACAGACGAGCCACATGCAAGGACACTTGCACGTGTGGTTCTGGCTGGGGACCCCGTATCTTGTACTAATATGTGTAGGTCCCTGTAATTCGAGTGAGATTGTCATGGCGTAAAAGAGATATGGTCGGTATTCCCATGTTCCCCGTATTGGTTATGTTCCTTATTCCTCGTCTAGCGTAAACTAATCGAGCACCGTCGATCTCCCGATTAAAGCTGAATTAGTTGCAGACTATAATGTAGAATATGCGCGGGATGCGATCCTTAATAGTTCACTGTTGGCGGAAGCCAATGTCTCGGGGACTCATTCTGACTTAAACAAGGGGTGGGTCTTTACCAACTTCCAAATCCAAGATTTAGGGAAAAAAAGAGGGGCAGGGCACTCTTCATTCTTCATTCGAAACTCATGAATGTCGGGTCGGAGGTTTTTGCCTTGTTATGAAAAACGGTAGTTGGGTAAAGCAAACTCCCTCCTTGGACGAGCACGAGGCTTAGTCAAGTAGAACCAGGTTGCGCTGCTTGATGCTTCGATCGAAAACAAATTAGTGGGGCCATGCGAGTATGACAAAATATGCGTTAGAAAGGTCAATCCCTCCCCCTTTTTGATTTTTTAATGAAAAACCGGGCCGAACTTCTAAAAAGCAGCCCACCCGCTTCCATAGAACAATATCGCGGCAACGTAGAACTAAGTGGATTTATTGGATCCCGGGAACCATCACAAAGCACGGCCAGCCTATAGAACAAGAATGCCGTGTCGTCCAAATGGAGCTTAGAAGAAGGTGACTCGGAGCCTAAGGAAGGTGACTCACAGCAGACAGTGACTCCTTTTCAATAGAAAGGAATAACCAAACCTACCCAGCTGGCTGGTCAATCTCAGTGATCTTATCGGTCGGCAAAGCAGAGACGGACGACCACGGTCCCAACCTTACCAGCACCGTAGGTTTACTAATCAACGAAGCCCCTCAACCTACTATCTTTTCTTACAAACTCAACCAAGCCTAACCAAACCCCATGCTCATGACATGTTCTTGATATTGATTGAGTTGGAGGGAGTTAGAGACTACCATGGAATCCTTCCATAGTCACCCCGGTGACCTTCATCACCAAAGCGTCACGACAGTTTCCAAGACCCCTCATATAATCTCCAGTGGGGAGCAATCAGAGCACGTAGGAATGCCGACCACTACATAAGCCACGTCTGGCTGAGGCGAGCAGCAAGCGGTGGAGAGTATTTTGAAGTACAAGAACGTGGGGTGGGACGCTAGTACTTAAACTAGGGTTGCTTCTTTGCGCTAATCTTGCATTTTTTAGCAGTTAGTTGTAGCGCGCTTTCCCTCCTTCTCTCATTTCGGAAAGATTTGGCAGTATTTTCTTATGATGACCTGGTCGAGAGAGTACGAAACATCGGTGTAAAAGATTGAGTGGGATGGTTATAGTAAGGGGCGAACCAAGTGCTTGCGCAAAGAAGCGAATCAATCAGAATGGAGACAAGGAAAGCAATCGAGGCCCGACCCGGTAGCGATGCCTCTCACGCGGATGGTAGTTACTTTTCTTTATCACCGTAAGCATTACGAAATGGACCCGCATTCCCCTTTGCTTTTCTTTTGCAACTAAGCTTAAAAGAAACATAGTAGTCTTTCAAGCCATTAGAAAACTCATTAAGTGCTCTATTGAGTGAATGCCTGTTGAGAAGCTTAGGTCATACATTTCCAGCTACTAAAATACAACCATGAAGGTGGGGTTCGAATGACATACAACTATTTATTCTGGTAAGTAGGATTGGAATGTGGTCCCTTTTTATTGGATCCGCCACTCCATTAAGTGAAATTCAAAGTAGGTGTGGGTCTAGGTAGAGGAAGTCATAAATCAAGTATCAAGTATTGTTATAAATATCGTATATAGTAGTTGCCAAACTCACAAGCATCACACACTTCGATCTACTTTATTGAATAACTTAGCTAGATAGAACCGACTCAAGCTTTTAAATGAAAGAAGCAATAATGGCATAATTTCTGTCTCAAGACCTCTTGCAGCTACAGCCAATGCAGCACCTCCTTTATCAACATACCACACAACCCATTACGCCTTGCTCCAGTCGCAGTATAAAGAGAGACTAGAACCTACCAGGGAGCCCTCGGTAGAGTCCCTATCGTTGTAGCAACAATTACACACAGAGTTCCGGAATTTCACATTTGTGAGAAGAAAGGGTATGTGTGTTTGAAAGGAGTGGTGCAAGAACGTATTCTGAGCCTCAGTCAACACAACTTGTTTCACCTTTTCCGAACAGCATTCTTATCAGGACCCTCCTTTATATAAACCACTCGTAGATATATACCTACTTGTGGACTCAGATGAATACATCGATAGATAAGAAGGGAAATGCATCATCTAGAAAGGCTTATTGAGGTTTAGGGATGTTTGTGTGATGGATCGTACGCTTACTCACAACAACTTGGCTATTCAATAAATGATGGAGTCAACGTGAGACTTATGGTCCAAAAATATTCCATTGGTGTCAGCTATTAGCGATTATTCAAAGTCGTAATGGTATAAATTATTGGTCAATTCCACTGATTCTTCTTTCCCGTTCCTTCACTGGCTATAGCGCCTTACCTCTTCTGTGACTTGTCCTGAGATGAGAAGTATAAAAAGTGCTGGGGTTTGGGTTTATGTCATGCTAGACTCACGTTTCTCATTCTTACGCCGGGTCCGCGACCTTACAAGGATACACAAGCTGGTGAAGGTTTCGGAGAAGCAGCAAGCTGTTCAGATTCAAGTTAGCTTTGAGCAGGCCTCAGGCGAGGAAATGCTTTGGCTGTGCTAGGAGATAGTCGACTCAAGGGCTTTTGGCGGAGCCAAAGTGGTCCACATACGTACCATCTCCATCATCACAAGATCCCCTTTTTCTGTGTGCATAGAGATAAAGTGTGCTCTTATATTTAGATAAGAGAGAGATTTTTCTCAGCGCTTCCCCTTATCGGCCTGATCTTCTTCTGCCCCTCGGTAGAGTGAGTCTACTTAGCAAACTGGCAGGACGCGGAGATCGATTGATCAATATGCATATGGAGCATGTATAGTAATTCTCTCTTCCCAAAAGATATCTGTCGGTGTCAAAACCGGCGGATCTCGGGTAGGGGGTCCCAAACTGTTCGTCTAGGCGGATGGTAACAGGAGACAAGGGACACGATGTTTTTGCCCAAGTTCAGGCCCTCTCGATGGAGGTAAAACCCTACTCCTGCTTGATTGATATTGATGATATGGGTAGTACAAGAGTGGATCTACCACGAGATCAAGGAGGCTAAACCCTAGAAGCCAGCCTATGGTATGATTGTTGTTGTGTCCTATGGACTAAAACCCTCTGGTTTATATAGACACCGGAGAGGGCTAGGGTTACACAGAGTCGGTTACAATGGTAGGAGATCTACATATCCGTATCGCCAAGCTTGCCTTCCACGCCAAGGAAAGTCCCATCCGGACACGGGACGAAGTCTTCAATCTTGTATCTTCATAGTCTTGGAGTCCGGCCGATGATGATAGTTCGGCTATCCGGACACCCCCTAGTCCGGGACTCCCTCAGTAGCCCCCGAACCAGGCTTCAATGACGACGAGTCCGGCGCGTATATAGTCTTCGGCGTTGCAAGGCGGGTTCTCCTCCAAATTCCATGTGCTTACCGAATAGTGTACGGCTTCCTTATAAATGTTGCGCTCCTTGGCTTCCACGCCCAATAATGGCCCTCTTCCACGTGTCGTATGAATGCGAAAAGCCAGGGTATTTTTAAGTTTTACCCCCAAGCTGCACGAATAACCTGCTTATAAGAGAGGCAATAATCTAGATCCAAATCACACCATCCTCCTTCCGCGAGTACTCATCGGAGCGCTTCTGACAAAAATACACTCCATCATGGACCGTCGACGCGGCTCCTCCTCTCGCGCTCCTAGCCCTCAGCCAGGAGATTGGAGGAGATGTTCAGTCCTGCACAGCGAGCTGGTGACGCTCCAAGCGGAGGGATACCTTCCTCGGGCCTTCATGGTCCCGGTTCGAGCCGGACTGGCCACCTACAAAGGCGGAAAGCAGGCAGAGAACACCCCCAATCCCTCCAAAGGAGAGCGGGTGTGCTTCGTCCCTTATCTAATAAGGGGGCTCGGATTTCCCATACATCCGTTTCTCCGGGGGCTCCTGGAGTTCTACGGACTCCAGCTTCATCACCTTACGCCCGCCTCCATTTTGCATATTGCGGGTTTCGTAGCTCTTTGCGAGCTGTTCTTGGGCATCGAGCCCCATTTTGCGCTGTGGAAGAGATTGTTTTGCCTCGTACCCTGTTCTCATGAGGGGTCGATATATCAAGTGGGCGGAGCCGAAATATGGCGCATCGCCGGGACCCGATATCTATCCGGAACCCCAAAGAAGGCGTCCGAAGACTGGCCTTCGGAATGGTTTTATATGGAAGACGCTCCACTGCCGAACCCAGTTCAGATCGGCCTCCCAGAGTTCAGGAAGGCTCCTCTGAAGAAACGCCTGATTTGGCGTCCGCGGAGCCCTCAACGGGAAGATGATAGGAGCGTCCAATATCTGATGGGCCGGATAAGGTTGCTGGCCCATTCCGGATTGACCATGATTGGAGTCATGGCCTCGTGCATTATGCGAGGGGTGCAGCCGCTCCAATATAGGGGCCACCCCATGTGGGATTTCAACGGGGAGAATGACGCCACCCGTCATGGCGGCAAGGGGACGGGATCGGCCGCCGATCTGGTGAAGATCTTGTCTGGCTTGTACAAGGGGGAGAAGGAGGACTTCCTCCACACGAGTCCATTAAATGGATTCTCCATGAATAACCCTCGGAGCTGGGTAAGCGGACGTTTATCTATCCGATCCGTGCTTTCAAAGTTAAGTGTCTTACTTTATGATTTCGACGCAGGAACTGCGCCGGGATGTGTAGGGCATACACAGTCCGACTCCACAACCCGAGTGTCGGTGTCAAAACCGGCGGATCTCGAGTAGGGGGTCCCGAACTGTGCGTCTAGGCGGATGGTAACAGGAGACGAGGGACACAATGTTTTACCTGTGTTCAGGCCCTCTCGATGGAGGTAATACCCACGTCCGCTTGATTAATATTGATGATATGGGTAGTACAAGAGTAGATCTACCACGAGATCAATGAGGCTAAACCCTAGAAGCTAGCCTATGGTATGATTGTTGAGATGTAATGTTGTGTCCTACGGACTACGGCCCTCCGGTTTATATAGACACCGGAGAGGCTAGGGTTACACAGAGTCGGTTACAATGGTAGGAGATCTACATATCCAGATTGCCAAGCTTGCCTTCCACGCCAAGTAAAGTACCTTGGGACACGAGCCGAGTCTTCAATCTTCTATCTTCGTAGTCTGGGAGTCCGGCGGATATTGATAGTCCGGCTATCCGGACACCCCCTAGTCCAGGACTCCCTCAGTAGCCCCCGAACCAGGCTTCAATGACGATAAGTCCAGCGTGCTTGTGGTCTTCGGCGTTGCAAGGCGGGTTCTCCCTTCGAATTCCATGTTCTGCTGAACAATGTCGGCTTTACCTCGAATCTGTGCTTCTTGGCTTCTACGCCAAATTATGGCCCTCTTCCATGCATCGCACGAATGCGAAAAGCCAGGAGCCTTTACATTTCACCCCACAGTTGTGCGGGTCTGACCTATTAAAGGGACAGGATCCAGATCCAAACCGCACCATCCTCCTCCTGCGTGTACCCATCGAAGCGCCTCTGACTCTGAAATCCATTCTACCATGGATCGTCAACGCGGCTCTTCCTCACGCGCTCCCAGCCCATCGCCGGGTGATTGGAGGAGGTGCTCTATCTCGCACAATGAGCTAGTAAAGCTCCAAAAGAGGATGGCTCCTCCAGACTTCATGGTTCGGTCCGAGCCGGACTGGTTACTTATCGGGAGGGAGCAGGCGGAGGACAACCCAAACCCCAACAAAGGGGAGCGGGTGTGCTTTGTCCCTTATCTAATAAGGGGGCTCGGGTTTCCAATACACCCGTTCCTCCTCGGGCTCCTGAAGTTCTATGGACTTCAGCTCCATCACCTCACGCCCGCTTCATGTTGCACATCGCGGGCTACGTAGCTCTTCTTGAGCTATTCACGGGCATCGAGCCCCATTTCGCATTGTGGAAGAGGCTATTCTGCCTCGTACCCCGTTCTCACCAGGGGTCCATATATCAAGTGGGCGGCGCCGAAATATGGCTCATCGCTGGGACCGGATACCTATCCGGCACCCCCAAGAGGGCGTCGGAAGACTGGCCCTTGGAGTGGTTTTATATAGTAGACGCTCCGTTGCCCGACCCAGTCCGGATCGGTCTCCCGGAGTTTGATGCCGCTCCCTTGAAGAAACGCCTCAGCTGGCGCCCGTGGAGCCCCCGTCTGGAGGAAGACAAAAGCGTCCATTACCTGATGGGCCGGATAAGATTAATGGCTCATTCCGGTTTGACCATGTTCGGTGTCATGGCGACGTGCATCTAGCGGGGGGTGCAGCCGCTGCAATATAGAGGCCACCCCATGTGGGATTTCAACGGGGAAGACGACGCTACCCGGAACGGCCGTAAAGGGCCGGATTCGACCGAGGATCTAGTGAAGATCCTATCCGGCCTGTACAAGGGGGAGAAGGAGGACTTCCTTCGTCCGAACCCCGTGAACGGGTTTTCTATGGTCAATCCACGAGGATGGGTAAGTGAATGCCTCAAGAGGGCTTTTACCCGTATTTTCGAAGTTTAAGCTTCTCATGTTATGTCTTCGGCGCAGAGTCTACGCCGGACTGTGAAGGACATGGTGAGTCCTGCTCCACAGCCCGAGGACCCGGAAGGGTCCCTGGGTCCGGCCTCCGAAGAGGATCCGGACCTTGGGGTGGAGCTAATCGATGGGGTGTATCACCAGCTAAGCATTGATGATGCGCTAGTCGCCATTACGGCGGACTACCCCGGGCTGAGTTCGGCATCCCAGGTGACCAAGACCGAAGTCCGGACACCGTTATTTTATCCTTGCCTATTCTAACCTTCGCAAACGATGGTATTTTACGGAAGCGCCATTACGGCAGAGTCGAACTGCGCGCCGACTTCTGAGGTTAGGGCGAACCAACGGGAGGAAAAGGAGCGCCGTCGGGCGTAAACGTCGCCGCAGAGGTATAGCTTCGCTTTTGATCTTTTCGAGCAACGCCCGAGAAGCGTCTAAGTGCTCATGATCTTCATAGGAGAAAAGCGCTCGGCGGACTGCGAGCACAGAATTGCCCCCCAATCAACTCCCCGCCAGCTCCAACGCCGGTTGGAGGAGGGGCAAGCGCAAAACGCGAACGGATCCTACTCCAACGGAGGATACCGACAGACTGTCGCCACAACGCCGGAGGTGGAGAGCGCTATGAATCATAGATGCCGCGGACAGTTCTTCAAGAGGCGTGCTTTTCCCGAGGCATTGGATGCCTTTAAAGCGGGGGGACGCGCATCTCGGGCTGCCCAAAATGGTTTTACGAGCCACGAGCGGTATGTTAAAGACATACGGGTAAGGGAGTTTTAATGGTTGTATACACCAGTAGCCCCCGAGACTTAAATGAGTTATGTTAACTGATTTAAGGATCATGTAAACTTTCAGGCTCTTAACGAGAAGAACGCCCAGCTGTCCCGGGAGCTGCAAGATTGCAAGGCCCAACTTGAGGCCGCACTTGCTTCCGCAGGAGGAGACGGAAAGACCCCTCATGGTAACACATTTGTATAAATGAATATAAGCGCTGTGCGGCGTGCGCGTGATTCTAATAATGACACTGTAGGTGCTGCCGAACAAGGTCCGGACAGGCAATCGCTACTACGCCAGCTAAAAGCGGCGAAATGTCTTGAAACGAGTTCAGCAAGAGAGAACAAGCTTCAAGATGCCAATGCCAAGCTCGGAGAAGAGCTGAAAGGCGCCTGAGCCGAGCTGTCCGGCTCCGTTAAGGAGAATCAGCGGCTTCATCGCAGCATCTATAGTAAGTGCTTGAGCGAACTCTCGGGAAGAAGAGTTGGCGAGGAAGCGATTTGACGTGATATGTCTTGTAGGTATACTCACGGGCCATCTGCGGCGGAGATGCCCGTATCAATGGGCGATCAACTTCCGAACTGTTGCGGCTGTGCGAACGAGTTGGCGAGCAATGAGTGGCGTCGTCTTGGCTTTATGGCCATCCTCGCCCCCTTGAGGGTCTCGGGAGCTTGTAGAGAAGCTACGAGGAGGCGGCAGCGCTTCCATTTGTGGAAGGTTTCGCCTGCCGTCAAGGTGCCGAGGAGGCTTGGGCCATGGTGAAGGCAGCGGTACAAGAAGGCGGATCCCAACCATATGGCCGAAGTTGGACCGGTGGGGCCCGACGGGAAGGAGATCCCTGTGAGTTTAGTGTACAGCCAGGTAGAACTGGCTGCTAAATTTTCCCAGCGGGACTGTAAACTAGACAGCCTGTTAGACGGGATTGAGGAGGAATACAATCAATAAACTTGACAATGTATGTTATCCTTAAAAATGACATGTGAAATGCCTTCTAGCGGATTGTAGATCGTTTGCCGTTGCCGACATTTTCGCCGACCTCGGGACCCTAGAGTCGGAGTGTGTCGAATACCTTTTGGTTAATAAATAACCGTGGTATGCATGGAGACTAGGCGAGGGGTCATTAGTGCTTTATCGTGCAAGTGCCCAACTAGTTATGTTATATTACATGGTTAGTAAGAAACATCTTCCGAGGAGAATAGTTCCGTTAAGGGTTCCTTTATTTGGGGTGGCATGCCCTAAAGTGCATGTCCGGACTGCCAATGGAGCGATAAAACATCCGGGGCAGATGGAAAAATAGGTAAAAGTCATCTTTTAAATCACCGACCGAATATTCCCTTAAGAACGCTTAGCTTTGGCTTCACCCGGTCTGAGGTACACATCCGGTGACCCGCAATAACAATCGCAGAGGTGCTCCTTTACCACCTAGCCGAACAATCGGGAGCGAGGGGTAAGCAGGGAGCCGAGCAACCCAGCTTGGCCAAAACTTAAGTCATATCGATGCATATAATGGCGAGTAAAAGGTACATGTGGAAGCATGACACATGTGTTGGGTATAAAACCCGTGTAGTTGAGCTTCTGTAAAAGAAGCCCCAAGGAATAACGAGTGCGGGTGGCATGTCGTATGTATGCAAAAAATGCGAAAATAGGCCCCGAAGGGATTTGTTAATTTTTAAATAGGAAAGAAAAGGAGAGATAAAAGACAGCCGAAGTATAAAAGATTGGACAGGGGAAGGGGACGAACTCTTAGTCCGGCGCTAGGCATAGAATCGTCGGAGGCGGGCTACGTTCCATGGGTTCGGCTCGAGTCGGTTGTCCGACGCATTTTGTAGACGGTACGCTCCGCCGGTCAGTACTTGGTCAATGATGAAGGGGCCTTCCCATCTGGGTTTGAGCTTGTCCTTTTTCTTGTCCGGCAGGCGTAGAACTAGTTCACCAACGTTATAGGTCTTGGCCCGTGCTTCTCTGCTTTGATATCTTGAGCTGCTTCTTTGGTAAAATGCGGAGCGAGCCTTCGCGACGCCACATTCTTCCTCAATGTGTCCAAGCTATCCTGCCGATCAAGCTCGGCTTCTCTTTCCTCGTACATGCGCTTTTCGAGGTGAGTCATGAATAGTGTCGCGAGGCGATCGCCTCTGCGCCGTATACCATGAAAAATGGTGTGAATCCGGTAGTACGGTTAGGCGTTGTCCGCAGCCCCAGTCTGGTCGAGCTCCTCGACCCATTGGGTGTCTGATTTAGTGAGTGACCTCACTAGTGCGGGTTTAATGCCGCTCATTATTAGACCGTTTGCTCTTTCCACTTGACCGTTGGTTTGAGGGTGATAGACTAACGCATAGTCGAGCTTAATGCCCATATTTTTGCACCATGCCTTGACCTCATCGGCTGTGAAGTTCGTGCCGTTATCGGTGATGATGCTATGGGGACTCGTAGCGGTGTACCACCTCGATATAAAGTCTATCACTGGTCGGACTCTGCCGTTTTGACGGTTTGGCCTCTATCCATTTGGTGAATTTATCCACCATAACCAACAGGTATTTTTTCTTGTGGGTTCCCCCTTTAAGGGCCCCACCATGTCAAGCCCCAGCACCGCGAACGGCCGTGTAATGGGTATGGTTTTGAGGGGTGGGTGGCATATGGCTCGATTAGCGAAGAGGCGGCAACCGACGATCGCTGGACCAAGTCTGTGCATCTGCCCGAGCTGTTGGCCAATAAAATCGATGCGGAACGCCTTTCCTACCGGGGCCGGGCTGCTGCGTGGTGTCCACCTAGTCGGCATGAATTTCAGCCGGAGGTTTCGCCCTTCTTCTTGGAGATACATCTTTGAAGGACTCGGTAGCACTTTTCTTATAAAGTTCTCCCTCATGAACCTTGTAGGCCTTCGATCACGGACTATGCAATGGGCCTCATTTTGGTCTTCGGGAGCTCCTGCCTAAGTAAGTAGGCCAGAAAGGTTACATCCACGCGCGATTCGCCATTATGTCGTGGGCGGATTGTATTACGTTGTTCGCTGAATCACCAATTGGTGCGGCTTTCTCCGGTTTGTCGCTACGGACTCCTCTTCCCACGATGCGGATGGCTTGAAGAGCCGTTCGGGAAGATATTTGGAGGGACAACATCACGTTTACGCACCGATGCGTGCGTAATGTCGGCCGCTTGGTTGTTATCTCGGGCTATGTGATGGAATTGAGTCCTTCAAACCGGTGACATTTTCGGGACATCATTACGATATGCTGCCATTTTCGGATGCTTGGCGTCAAAGTCTCCATTTATTTGGGATATTGCAAGGTTTGAATCCCCACGCACCTCTAGGCGTTGAATGCCAATGGAGACGCCATCCGGAGACCATGTAACAAGGCCTCATATTCGGCTGCGTTGTTGGAGTCGTGTACATTATTTGAAGTACATCTTGGGATCAGTATCTCCGGTGGGGACGTAAGTACAACGCTTGACCCCGATCCGGCCAACATTTTGGAGCCGTCGAAGTGCATAGTCAATTGGAGTATCGCGCGTACTCTTTAGGTAGTTCGCTTCAGTCCATTCAGCGATTTAAGTCAGCCAAGACTTGCAACTTTATGGCTCAGAGGTTTGTAAGTTATGTCGAATGGCAAGAGCTCAATGGCCTATTTTGCAATCCTGCCCGTTGCATCGCGGTTATTTATAATGTCATTGAGTGGTACTTCAGAAGCCCTTGTTATCGAACACTCTTGAAAGTAGTGCGGAGCTTCGGGATGCCATGAACACCGCATATGCTATCTTTTGATAGTGCGGGTAGCAGGATTTGTGGGGTTAACACAGTGGATACGTAATACACTGGTTTTTGAAGAGGGAATTTATGCCCTTCTGTTGCTCGTTCGACGACGAGGACAGCGCTCACAACTTGATGTGTTGCAGCGATGTATAACAACATCGGTTCGCCTTGATTGGGCACAGCCAGACGGTTGTTGCCAATATGGCCTTTATTTCTTCGAGTCCGGCAGTAGCTGCATCCGTCCACTCGAAGTGTTCGGTGCGCCTTAGGAGGCGATAAAGAGGCAACGCCTTCTCTCCTAAACGGGAGATAAAACGGCTTAAGGCTGCCACGCATCCTGTTAATTTTTGTATTTGCTTGAGGTCCTTTGGGATATCCAACTGTGACAGAGCTCGGATCTTGGCCGGATTTGCTTCGATTCCTCTACCGGATACAATGAAGCCCAGTAGCTTTCCGGCTGGTACGCCGAAAACACATTTCTCCGGATTCAGCTTAATGTCATATGCTCTGAGGTTGTCGAATGTGAGCCTCAAATCGTCTACTAAAGTTTCGACGTGTTTTGTTTTGACGACTACGTCGTCTACGTATGCCTCGACTGTTTTGCCTATCTGGGTAGCCAGACATGTTTGAATCATGCGCTGATATGTTGCGCCGGCATTTTTGAGTCTGAAGGGCATCGTGTTGAAGCAGAATGGTCCGTATGGAGTGATGAATGCCGTTGCGGCTTGGTCTGCTTCCGCCATCTTGATTTGATGATAGCCAGAGTATGCATCCAGGAAGCACAACGAATCGTGTCCTGCCGTGGCATCGATAATTTGATCGATGCGGGGGAGGGGGAAAGGATCCTTTGGGCAAGCCTTATTGAGGTCTTTGAAGTCGACGCAGAGGCGCCAGATTTGTCCTTCTTTGGTACCATCACCAAATTTGCTAGCGATCCGGATGTTTGATATCTCGATGAATCGGCTTCCAATAACTTGGCTAGCTCTTCTCCCATTGCTTGTCTTTTGGGCTCGGAAAATCGTCGAAGAGCCTGTTTGATTGGTTTGAATCCTTTTAGGATGTTTAGGCTGTGTTCTGCCAACCTGCGAGGGATTCCGGGCATGTCCGAAGGGTGCCGGCGAAGATGTCCCAATTTTCCGAAGGAATTCGCGCAGAGGCGCGCCGACTTCGGGTTCAAGCGTGTCTCCGATGGAGGCCGTCTTTGTTGGGTCCGTTGGGTGGACCTGAAATTTGACTATCTCATCTGCTAGTTTGAAGGAGGTGGACTTGGATCTTTTATCGAGTATCACGTCGTCCCTGTTTACCGTAGAGCGTGGCGCGGTAAGTTCCTCTGCCGCTAAGGCTTCGGATAGTGCCTCGAGGGCTAGTGCGGCTGTCTTATTTTCGCCCGAGTGCTGTGTCCGGATCATCGACGAGAGTGATTATTCCGCTGGGCCCGGGCATTTTGAGCTTCATGTACCCGTAATGGGGTATTGCTTGAAAAATTGTGAATGCCTCTCGTCCTAATATGGCGTGATAGCCGCTGCTGAACGGGGCTACCGGGCGTGACTTCTTGGATCTGTAATTGTCCGGAGAGCCGAACACCACATCGAGTGTGATTTTTCCGGCTGTGGCGCTTCGGCTAGGGATTATTCCTCTGAAGGTTGTGCTGCTTCGCTCAATACGGCTCCAATCGATTTCCATTTTCCGCAGGGTTTCCTCGTAAATGAGGTTTAGTCCGCTGCCGCCATCCATGAGGACCTTTGTCGATCGAAAAGCCGTCCACTATGGGACTAAGTACAAAGTCTGGGCCGGGCTCTGGTAGTTCGAGATGTGGGCTCGTCGCTAGCGCTGAAGGTGATAGCTGTGTCGCTCCATGGATTTCTTTGTTGCTACTTGGTAGACTTGGTGAGTTCGCGGATTGTTCGTTTTCACATATTATTTGATGCGAAAGTCTCAAGACTGCTGACACCGTCTTTGGTATTGTTGGAGTGGTTTCCGAAGCGAAGCTCTTCGCCACTTTTGGCCACCGCCGTAATATCCAACATGCTCGAAGGCTATGCGTTGGGATAGCTCCCCCCACTTTACAGGGTCCATTGAGCTATCCCTCCAGTACGATTCCGTTTCCCTTGCTGGGTTTTTGCTTTTTGATCTTTGCATCTGGGGCCTGATTGTGAGGCACCCTTTAACCGCGGACTGGGTTTGGGGCCGGATTATCCCAAAATTTATTTTCAGTTTTCCGGAAACTTTCCGTCGCACAGTACTCTCGCACTATGGACGCCAGATCGGTGAAACGCGTAATCTTGCGACGATCGATGGCGTTCAGGATTCCCTTGTCCGTGCAGTTATTGCAGAATATTGAGATTGCGTTCTCCTCTTGGCAGTCCTTTATCCTGTCCATAACCAAGAGGAATCTGGCCCAGTAATGATGTACTGTTTCCGAGGGCTCTTGCCGAACTAGAGATAAGTCGCATATGTCTGGGCGGGAGGGTGGAATAAAATCCGGATCCCTGCCCATCTTTGGGCTCAATGGCGAGGACTTCCAATTTCGAAGCTTGATTCGCGGAAACAGCCCAATGAGTCGAGCGACGCATGACTTTAGGTTCAATGCTCGATCAGAGTCCGTACCTCGCTGAGAATCCGGGTGGAGGGTCGGGAGTCCGGACACTGATTGTTTTCAACAATGGCAACGAGTTGCGAGTTGTTCTTCTACCACTTCGATGTGGTGGGTAATCTGGGAGAGTTGATCTCTCTCGGATCGGTTCTAAGCCCAATCTGATTGTAGTCTCACAGACTCCAGAGGGCGATGCGATCCAAGAGCTCGTTAACGGCGAGAGCTCGATTGGATCTAACTGCTCGGCAGCTTTAGGGCTGACTCAAGATTGCTTTCGACGACTTGAGAAGTCATTGCGAGCGGCGGCGACTGAGCGGTCATAAGGAAACCGCCGAGCGGATTGTCCGACCAGCGGCGTGGCCCTTCGGTGAGAACACCGTCTTTGATGACGGTAAAGGCATCCGCTCTATCGGGGCGACGCACAGAGGAACTCTCAATAAAAGCACCAATGTCGGTGTCAAAACCGCGGATCTCGGGTAGGGGTCCCAAGCTGTGCGTCTAGGCGGATGGTAACGAGGAGCGAGGGACACAATGTTTTACCGTGTTGAGCCCTCTCGATGGAGGTAATACCCTACGCCCTGCTTGATTAATATTGATGATATGGGTAGTACAAGAGTAGATCTACCACGAGATCAATGAGGCTAAACCCTAGAAGCTAGCATATGGTATGATTGTTGAGATGTAATGTTGTGTCCTACGGACTACGGCCCTCCGGTTTATATAGACACCGGAGAGGCTAGGGTTACAGTCGGTTACAATGGTAGGAGATCTACATATCCGTATTGCCAAGCTTGCCTTCCACGCCAAGTAAAGTACCTTCCGGACACGAGCCGGAGTCTTCAATCTTCTATCTTCGTAGTCTGGGAGTCCGGCGGATATTGATAGTCCGGCTATCCGGACACCCACTAGTCCAGGACTCCCTCACCGAGGATCCGGGAAGATCCCTTGATCCGGCCTCCGGAGAGGATCCGGACATAGAGGTGGAGCTGATTGACGGGGTGTTCCACCAACTCAGCATGGACAATGCCCTAGGCTCCATTACGGCTGACTACCCCGGTTTATCTTCGGCTTCCCAGGTAACTATGACCAGAGTCCTGTCACCATTACTTCATCCGTGCTTATTTCTGACCACCGTATATCAACGATGTCTCGCAGGAGGTGCCTTCAAGGCGGGAAGCCGAACCCATGGCGGCTGACCGGCAAGGGTCAGTTCGGCCCAGCAGGCGGAAGAGGGGTGCGATGCAAATCGAAACGTCGCCGCAACGGTATAGCACGCCACCGTTTTTAAGGGAAAGATTCCTGGGAGATATATTAATGCTTATGACTTTTCCAGGAGAAAGAGCGCTCGCCGGACTGTGTCCGGAGAGGTTGCCAACCAAGCATGCGCCAGCCAGGCTCCAACACCTGGTCCGGAGGGGGAGGCGAGCGCAAGGCGCGAGCCGGATGCTCCTCCAACGAAGGATGCCGACAGGCTGTCCGCCACCAGGTTTGAGGTGGAGAGCGCCATGAATCATAGGCGCCGCCGGACAGTTCTTCATGACGCGTGTTTCTCCCCGGAGGCATTAAATGCTTTTAATGCGGGAGACGCGCACCTCCGTGCCGCTCAAGATGGTTTAACCAGAGCCACGGAGCAGTATGTGAAAGACATACGAGTAAGGAATTTTAATAGTTATATATGCCAGTAACCCCCGAGACTTAAAGTAGTTGGAATAACTGATTTAAGGATCATTTGATATGTAGGATCTTACGGAGAAGACTACCCAACTGTCCCAGGAGCTTCAAGAGTGCAAGGCCCAACTTGAGGCCGCACTAGCCGCCGCAGGAGGAGCCACAGAGACCCCTTCTGCTAACACATATTTCAAAAAAGATAAGCGGTTTATGAAGTGCGGCGTGCGTATAAGTCGACAATAATATTGCGGAGGCGCGGACTAGATCCGGACAAGCAACATCTGCTGCGCCGGTGAAGGCGGCGAGAAGGTGCTTATGAGGGTGCATGGGAGAGGAACAAACTCCAAGATGCCAACACTCAGTGGGCGAAGAACTAAAAGATGTTAGGGTCCAGGTGTGCGACTCCGTAAGGAGAATCGGGCGTTCGTCGCGGCATCTACAATAAGTGCTTAAGCAAACTCTTTTGAAAATAAGAGTTCGGCGAGGAAGTTGATTGACGAAATGTGTACGTAGGTGTGCTCACAGTGCGCCTGCGGAGAAATGCCAGTTCAGCGGGTGACCAACTTCACGAGCTCTTTAGCTGCTGAGCGTGTTCGGCAGCGATGAGTGGCGTCGCCCAGGCCTTATGGCCATATGTCTCCCTACCGAGGGTCTTGGAGGCTTGCAGAGAAGCTTGAGGAGCACGGCAGCGCTTCGTCGTGCATGGAAGATATCGGCCTGCCGTCAAGGCACCGAGGAGGCTGGGCCATGGTGAAGCAGCGGTACAAGGCGGATCCGAACCACATGGCGAGTCGGACTGTGGGGCCCGATGGGAAGGAGATCCTGTGAGCTTGATGTGCGGCCAAGTAGAATTGGCGCTAAGTATTCCTAGCGGAATGTAAATTAGACAACTGTTAGATGGGATTGAAGAGAAGTACAATCGATCAATTTGTGATGTATTTTAAAATGACATGTATAATGCCTTCTAGCCGGATTGTAGATCGTTTGTCTTTGCGGACCTTTTCGCTTCAACCTCGGGACCCAACAGTCCGGAGTGTGTTCGAATACCCTCGCGGTTATGCAAAAACTGGGGCATGCATGGAGACCAGGCGTAGGGGTCATTAGTGCTTTATCAGACAATTTCCCAACTAGTTATGTTATATTACATGGTTAGTAAGAAACATCTTCCAGGGAGAATAGTTCCATTAGGGGTTCCTTTCCCTGGGAGGCATGCCCTAAAGTGCATGTCCGGACTGCGAAAAGAGCAGAAAAGCATCTTTGGGCAGATAAATAAATAAGTAAGAAATCATCTTTCAAGTCACCAACCGAATATTCCCTTAAGAACGCTAGCTTTCGGCTTCACCCACTCTGAGGTACATCCGGTGACCGGCGTAACAATCTTGAGGTGCTCCTTTACCTCCTAGCGAACAATCGGGAGCGTGGGGTAAGCACAGGAGCCAGGCAACCTAGCTTGGCCAAAACTTAATTCATATCGATGCATATAATGGTGAGTAAAAGGTACACGCGGAAGTGTGACGCATGTGTTGGGCATGAAGCCCGTATAAATAAGCTTCTGTTAAAGAAGCCCCCAGGTATAATGAGTGTGAGCAGCACGTCAAGTGTGTGCGAACAATGCACAGGTCAGCCCACAAAGGCTTTACGAAAAGAAGGGAGGAAGGAAGAGGAGAAAAAACAAAAGATAGCAAACGTATAAAATGTGGACGGAGGAGGGAGACAAACTCTGAGTCCGGCGCTAGGCCTAGAATCTTCGGAGGCGGGCTGTGTTCCATGGGTTCGGCTCGAGTCGATTGTTCGATGCATTTAAGTGAGCGGTATGCTATGCGGTCGGGGACTTGATCGATGATGAAGGACCTTCCACTTGGGCTTGAGTTTGTCCTTTTTCTTGTCCGCGGGCGTAGAACTAGTTCGCCAACATTGTAGCTTTGGCCCGTACTTCTCTACTTTGATATCTTGAGCTGCTTGCTTGATAGAATGTGGAGCGAGCCTTTGCCACGTCGCGCTCCTCCAATGCGTCCAAACTGTCTGCCGATCAACTCGGCTTCTCTTTCTTCGTACATGCGCTTTTCGAGGTGAGTCATGAATTATATTGCAGAGGCAAAACTGCCTCTGCGCCGTATACCATAAAGAATGGCGTGAATCTGGTAGTACAATTTGGCGTGGTCCACAGCCCCAGTCTGGTCGAGCTCCTCCACCCGGTCGTGTTAGATTTCGTGAGGACCGCACCAACCTGGGTTTAATGCGCTCATGATTAGACCATTTGCTCGTTCGACTTGACCGTTAGTTTGAGGGTGATAGGTGAGCGTAGTCGAGCTTGATGCCCATGTTTTTTGCGAGTTTAACCTCGTCGGCCGTGAAGTTCGTGCCATTATCAATGATGATCTTTGTGGGGACACCATAACGGTGGACTACCCGGATATGAAGTCTATCACAGGTCCGGATTGGCCGTTTTAACGGCTTGGCCTCTATCCATTTGGTGAATTTATCCACCATGACCAATAGGTATTTTTGCTTGTGGGTTCCCCTTTAAGGGGTCCAACCATGTCAAGCCCCGGACATAGCGGCCGGTGATGGGTATAGTTTTGAGGCGGTGGGTGGCATGTGGCTTTGATTAGCAAAGAGCTGGCAACCGACGCATCGTTGGACTAAGTCTGAGCATCTGCCGGGCGATCGGCCAATAAAATCTGTGCGGAAGGCCTTGCCCACAAGGGCCGGGCTGCGGCGTGGTGCCCGCCGAGTCGGCGTGAATTTCAGCCGGAGATTTCGCCCTTCCTCTTTGGAGATGCACCTTTGAAGGACTCGGTTGTGCTTTTCTTATAAAGTTCTCCCTCATGGACCTTGTAGGCTTTAGATCGCGAACTATGTAGCGGGCCTCATTTTGGTCTTGGAAGTTCTGCCTAATTAAGTAGGCTAGGAATGGTTACATCCCACGGGCAATTACTTCCATTATTTCGTGGGCTGAAGGTGTTATTTCATTGGCTGAGCCACCGATTGTGTCAGAATGTTCCGTGTTGGGTGGTGCGGTTGGTTCCGGGTTATTCTTTCCGGACTCCTCTTCCCATAATACGGATGGCTTAAAGAGCCGCTCCAGGAAGATGTTTGGAGGGATGGCATCGCGTTTTGCGCCGATGCGTGCCAACACGTCGGCTGTCTGGTTATTATCCCGGGCTACATGGTGGAATTCGAGTCCTTCGAACCGAGCTGACATTTTTAAGATGGCGTTACGATAGGCTGCCATTTTCGGATTCATGGCGTCAAAGTCTCCATTTACTTGGGGTATTGCGAGGTTTGAATCCCCGCGCACCTCTAGGCGTTGAATACCCATGGAGATTGCCATCCGGAGACCGTGTAGAAGGGCCTCATATTCGGCTGCATTGTTGGAGTCCGTGTACATTATCTGAAGTACGTATTGAACTGTGTCTCCGGTTGGGGATTTCAATACGACGCCAGCCCCCAAGCGGGCCAACATTTTGGAGCCGTCGAAGTGCATGATCCAATTGGAGTATGCGCCGTACTCTTTAGGGAGTTCGGCTTCGGTCCATTCGGAGATGAAGTCAGCCAAAACTTGCGACTTTATAGCTCACCGTGCTTTGTAGGTTATGTCGAATGGTAAGAGCTCAATGGCCCATTTTGCAATCCTGCCCGTCGCGTCGCGGTTGTTTATAATGTCGTTGAGAGGTACTTCGGAGGCCACTGTTATCAAACACTCTTGAAAGTAGTGTCGCAGCTTCTGGGATGCCATGAACACCGCGTACGCTATCTTTTGATAATGTGGATACCGAGACTTGCATGGAGTTAAGGCGGTGGATCGTAATACACTGGTTTTGAAGAGAATTTGTGTCCTTCGTTTCTCGTTCGACGACAATCTAGCGCAGACAACTTGATGTGTTGCGCGATGTATAATAACATTGTCAGTTCGCCCAGTTGGTAGCGGCGAGAACGGTTGTTGCCAATATGGCTTTTATTTCTTCGAGTCCGGCCGTGGCAGCATCCGTCCATTCGAAGTGTTCGGTGCACCGGAGGAGGCGATAGAGGGGCAATGCCTTTTCTCCCAAACGGAACATGAAGCGGCTTAGAGCTGCCACGCATCCAGTCAGTTATTGTATTTGTTTGAGGTCTTTTGGGATATCCAATTGTTACAGAGCTCGAATCTTGGCTGCGTTTGCTTCAATTCCTCTACCGGATACAATGAAGCCCAGAGCTTTCGGCGATGCGAAAATGCATTTTTCCGGGTTGTGTCATATGCTCGGAGGTTGTCGAATGTGAGCCTCAAATCGTCTACTAGAGTTTCGACGTGTTTGGTCTTAACGACCACATCGTCTACGTATGCCTCCACCGTTTTGCCGATCTGGGTAGCGGACATATACGAATCATGCTTGATATGTTGCGCCGGCGTTTATGAGTCCGAAGGGCATTGTGTTGAAGCAGAATGGTCCGTATGGAGTAATGAATGCTGTTGCGGCCTGATCTGTTTCCACCATCTTGATTTGATGGTATCCGGAGTATGCGTCGAGGAAGCACAATGAATCGTGCCCTGCGGTGGCATCGATGATTTGGTCGATGCGGGGGAGGGGGAAAGGATCCTTTGGACAGGCCTTGTTAAGGTCTTTAAAATCGATACAAAGGCGCCAGATTTGTCCTCTTTGGTACCATCACCGGGTTTGCTAGATCCGGATGTTTTATATCTCGATGAATCCGGCTTCTAATAGTTTAGCTAGCTCCTCTCCCATTGCTGTCTTTTGGGTTGAGAAAATCGCGAAGAGCTGTTTGGTGGCTTGAATCCTTTTAGGATGTTTAGGCTATGTTCGCGACTGCGTGGGATTCTAGCATATCTGAAGGGTGCGGGCAAAATGTCCCAATTTTCGAAGGAATTCTCGTAGTCTGGCGTCTACATCGGGGTTTAATTGTGCCCCAATGGAGTCGTCTTTGTGGGGTCCGTTGGATGGACTGGAATTTGACTATTTAGTTAGCTGGTTTAAAGAGGTGGACTTGGATCTCTTATCGAGTATCACATCGTCCTGTTCACCGTGGAGCGCAGTGCGATGAGTTCCTCTGCCGCTAGGGCTTGGATAGTGCCTCTAGGGCTAGTCTTGGCTGTCTTATTTCGGTAGAGTGCTATGTCGGATCAGCGACAAGAGTGATAATTCCATTGGGCCCGGGCATTTTAAGCTTCTTGTACCCGTAATGGGGTATGGCTTGGAAAATTGTGAATGCCTCTCGCCCTAATAAAGCGTGATATCCGTTGCTGAATGGGGCCACTTGGAACGTGACCTCCACGGACCTGTAATTGTCCGGCGAGCCGAACACCACATCGAGTGTAATTTTTCATGTGCAGCATGCTTCCTGACTAGGGATTATTCCTCTAAAGGTTGTGCTGCTTCGCTCAATGCGGCTCCAGTCTATTTCCATTTTTCGAAGGGTTTCCTCGTAGATGAGGTTTAATCCGCTGCCGCCATCCATGAGTACCTTGGTAAGACGAAAGTCGTGCACTATTGGACTGAGGACCAATGCGGCTGGTGCTCGGGCTGTTCGGAATTTAGGTTCATCACTGGCATTGAAGGTGATAGCCGTGTCGCTCCATGGATTTGTTGTTGCTACTTGGTAGACTTCAGCGAGGCTGCGGATTGTTCGTTTCCGCATATTATTTGATGCAAAAGTCTCAAAGACTGTTAATACCATACTGGTACTGTTGGGCTGGTTCTCTGTGGCTAGAAGCTCTTCGCCACTCTTGGCTACCTGCCGTAGTATCCAACATGCTCGAAGGCTATGTGTTGGAGTGTCACCTTCTGTACTATGGATTTTACGAGGTCCATTGAGCCATCCCTCGATGCGGTTCCGTGCCCTTTAGGGGTTTTGCTTTTGATTTTTGCACACGGTGCGAGCATGATGCACCCTTTTATTTCGGACTAGGGTTGTGTTGGAGCGGATTGTCCCAAAACTTGGCCCGGTTTTCAGTCCTCTCCATCGCCAGATACTTTCGTACTATGGATTCCGGTCGTGGCGTGTAATTTCATGACGACTTATGGCGTTCAAGATTCCTTGTCCGTGCAATTGTTGCGAAAATTGAGATTGCGCTTTCCTCATGGCAGTCCTTTATCCTGTCCATGACTAGGAGGAATCTGGCCCGATAATGATGTCTTTGTTTTCGTGGGCTCTTGCGATTTGAGATAGATCGCTTATGTTTGGGTGGGCGGGTGGAATTAAGTCCGGAACCCTGCCCAACTTGAGGCTCAAGGGCCGAAAAGTTTCCGAATTTGGAAGCTTGGATTGCTGGATGTTGTCAAGCGAATCTGGTTATTGCTGACTTTATGTTGATGCTTGATTGGCGTCCGTCTCTCCGCGGGAATCCGGCATGGAGGGATCAGGAGTCCGGACATAACTGGTCTTTAATATAGAAGAAGAATCGCCACGTTGTTCCTCTACCATCGCAACGTGGTGGGTAACCTGGGGAGAGTTAATCTTTCTCAGATCGGTTTTAAGCCCAATCTGATCGTAATCTGTAGTGACTCCCAGGGTGGCGATGCGATCCAAGAGCTTGTTTATGGAAGAGAGCTCCATCGGATCCAGCTGCTCGGCGAATTCCGAGTTGACGTTGTCGGTGTCAAAACCGGTGGATCTCGGGTAGGGGGTCCCGAACTGTGCGTCTAGGCGGATGGTAACAGGAGACGAGGGACACAATGTTTTTACCCAGGTTCGGGCCCTCTCGATGGAGGTAATACCCTACGTCCTGCTTGATTAATATTGATGATATGGGTAGTACAAGAGTAGATCTACCACGAGATCAATGAGGCTAAACCCTAGAAGCTAGCCTATGGTATGATTGTTGAGATGTAATGTTGTGTCCTATGGACTAAAGCCCTCCGGTTTATATAGACACGGGAGGCTAGGGTTACAGTCGGTTACAATGGTAGGAGATCTACATATCCGTATTGCCAAGCTTGCCTTCCACGCCAAGTAAAGTACCTTCCGGACACAGGCGGAGTCTTCAATCTTTTATCTTCGTAGTCTTGGAGTCCGGCGGATATTGATAGTCCGGCTATCCGGACACCCCTAGTCGAGGACTCCTCATTAGCCCTGAACCGGTCTTCAATGACGATAAGTCCGGCGTGCATAATGTTCGGCATTGCAAGGCGGGTTCCTCCTTGAATAATCCGGAGAAGATAATGAACACCAGGATAGTGTCGGCTCGCAAAATAATTTCCACATTCCAACGTAGAGAGAATAAAACATATACACCGATCCAATCTCTGGCGTATTATGCGGCATGACATCACACCGACACCAAGCCCTTGTTTGAATTCTTGTACTACTTGACACGTTTAGCGAAGCGGCTTCCTTAGCACGTCCGTCGAGCGGATCGTGTTCCCCTTTTCGGGATTCTCATCAATACGTGCGTGGGTAACCCAACCGCGCCATTGATGGTGGCGCTTAGGAGATAAGCGAGTTTTACCGGGCGGTGAGGGGCGCATAGTTTTGTCGCCTATATATAAGGGATAAGGTTTTACCTTCTCACCTCGCCTTCTTCCTCCTTTGCTCATCCATCCCTGAACCCAAGCTCCAACGCTCAAGCTCGCGCATTCCGCCTCGACCCTTCTCCGAACATGTCCGGGAGGGAGGCAAGTGGATGGCCTCCACCGCCAGGAGGAGGACATCACCAAGCTTCTTGTGACGCGGATACCTTTCGGAAACATCGCGCATCGGCTGCCCGGACGCAGGCAGCTCGTTCCAACCCAGGACCTCACGAGAGGGTTGTTTTCCTTCCCCACTTCCTCCATGGACTGGGCTTCCCGCTCCATCCATTCGTCCAGGGATCATGTTCTACTACGGCCTGGATTTCCACGATCTGGCGCGAATTTGTCCTCAACATCTCGGCGTTTATAAATCGTATGCGAGGCCTTTCTGCATCCGGCCCCACTTGACTGTGGCTCAAGACCTTCAACGTCAAGCCAAAAGGTTGTGAAGGGGCATAAGCGAATGCGGAGGCGCTATGTTGGGTAAGTTGCCCGCGTCCCTTAGCTAGAAGGACCTTCGTGGACTCCGTCAAGGGGTGGCAATCGGGGTGGTTCTATATCACCGAGTCGCTTGAGCCTACATGGGCGGCGGCCCCAATTTAGATCTGGAATCCCCCGCAGCTCACCTCTGGAAGAGAAGGGCTTGCGGTGGGGTGACCGGTGGAGGTGCGGGACTTGAACCTGCATCAAGAAGCTGGTGAGCAATGGGCTCCGGCTCGTCGGCGTAGTCCAGTCATGCTCCTCCGTGGATTCTCCCATGCCAAGAAAGGGCATTTAATCTGTGGGAGTTTAATCCGGAACAGCACCAGGCGTTAAGCGGGCTCTTGATACAACGTATGAAGGTGCTTGGAGGTGCTGTTCAAGACCGCTGATCTTGCCCGTATCCATGACGAAGACCATGATTCAGCTTCTGATCTCAAGCCCGGCGGGGTAAGTGATTCGACCCCATTACGGGACACTTGTAGCAATTAGATTGACTCTAGCGAGGTTTTTAATCGGCCTCTTCCTTTGACAGGAATGGATGGAGAAGGCCGAGCTGCTTATCAGCCCGGCTCCCATGCCAGAAGAACCAGTGGATGCCCGTTTAGCGAGGCTGCTGGTTCCGGCACCGTCACGTGGTGCGGAGAAGAAACCAAGAAGGTGGCGCGGGGACTCGAAAGAGTTCCGCAATCAAGCGTCTGACAGCGACGAGGACTCCTCCCGAAGGCGAGGAGGAGGAGAATACTCTCTCGAAGGAGGGAGAGAAGAGGAAGGCCTCCCAATCGGGCGGCGAAGGGTCAGAGGAGAACTATCCCCGGACAGTTTGCCAACATCGGTGTTGGCGAAGGAAGTGGCCTCAAGGGCGGCGTCCGTAAGATCGTAAATATCCGGATCATTTATCGCCGTACTATAGAGTGTCCGCGATGTCCTTCTAATGCCGCATTATTTCTTTAGTCCGGCGGTGGCGACTTTCCGGACTCGATGGCGGGTCGTTGGCGCGTCGGATGTAAATTCCATCATTGCCTCTACCGCGCGCGAGGGCGGCGGCGGAATCCTGAGGGGCGCGCACGGAGGAGGCTCGGGCGCCGTCGAGCAGCCCGGACATTGTGCGGACTCTGCTCCGGAACCTGTAGTGGTTCGAGTCCGGCAAGCAGCCCTCGAAGGAGGGGCAGGACCGTGGCACGGCGGCCTCCGTCCAACGGTGGGCCGGACAACTTCTTTGGGCGCTCAAAGCGCCTCCATCAGGAAGAACACCGCACTCTCATGAGTGCGGTGATTGAAAGTCAACTTCGCCAAGGCGGGCTGACCGAAGCACACTGCAACAGCCTTCTAACGGGCTTTGAGGTAAGAAGGTTAAAATTAAGTAATATGATACCGCATAGACGGTAGCCCGATGCTTAGTCGGTGTTGGAAAGAAAAGCGGACTAAGGATCTAACAAGATGTATCTTGGGGTTTCTAAAATATGTCAATATGGGTTTGCAGGCTGCGCTGTTGACCTCTGCCGCATTAATGGCGGAGGTTGAGGCGCTGAAGAAGGACCTTGAGCGGTCGGAGCAAGAGCTCGGCCATGCCAAGAGGCAGCTCAAGGACAAAGAAGGTGAATAACACCACTTTAAATATGCACCTTACAAAAAAGGGTTTTGGTTGCAAACAAGATTAACAAGGATAATATATGCGTCAGGGGGCCACTAACGAGGTGGCAGCCACGAAGGATGCCGTGTCCGTGGCGAGCATAATCTGACCACAGAGCGGACTGGCGAGAAAAAGCAAGCGGCTGGTGGCGGAAGTTCGGCAAGAGCTCCAGGCTCTCATGAAAAAGAATGAGAGTTTGGGCGTGACTCAAGACTCGAGAGTCGAGCTTGCCTCGGCTCTCGATAGCAACAATCCGCCAAGGCCGAGGCTCGAGAGGCCCATATGGAAATAGAGGACATAGCGAAGATAGCAGCGGGTAAGGCGTTTTCATGTAGAGCAAGCATGTTAATGTAAATTACGGATACTTACAATTCGGAGCTCTCGAGGGCATTTGCAGCACCGCCGCGTAGTGCATCGATGCCGCTGCGTTCTATCGTGGCGAGGAGGAGCTCAGCGGAGAAGGTTTTCTGGTCTCGATGCTGTTGAGGCCGGCCATCAGTGCCCCCAGCGACTAGTGAAGCGCTGGTCGAACTCCACAAGGTAGTGAGGAGGCCATGAAGGGCCTCACAGTCCGCTATGGCACAGGCAGGCCATGCAGCAGCTACTTTGGCCTAGTCTGGTGGCTAGTTGATGCATGCCCAAGGCTCGATGTGATCAGCGATCCGCTTTGCATTGAAAGCGCTCGTCGAGCCCTTGCCGCATAAAGGTGCAATGGGGCAAGCTGGATGTGGAGAAGCTTCTCACGGATCGCGGCCGCGGGCAAGGAAGCACCGTCGCCGGGCGATATTATAAAGTTGTCTGAAGAGGCCGCGATATCGCGGATGAGTGTCCCTTAATGTAATCCTTGAGTGAACTCGCTTGTGTGTTTACATCTGTCGCCGAAAACTTCGTTTATATGCGCTATGAGCAACGCTTTGTTTAATTTAAAATATTACCTTACATGCGGCGTTTGTTAAATCGAGAGATGGCAAGTCGTTGGCTTGACCCCCAAGCCACAGTCTTTGGGGTGTTGGTGATAAACATGAGCACTCTTGTTCCCATCTTTGGGTCCATCTAGGCGGCGCTCAACACGACGAACAAAGCGACCGGACTTATAATGCTTGAACACTCTCACTTAGCCATAGAATTCTATAATTTTAAATTTCAGTGAAGCCCCTGGTATTCGGAAGGCCGAATCGAGGCGCTATCCACATAAATCGGACATCATCCGAACTTCGCTCGGCGGCATGAGTCTTTAGGGACGAAAAGACCTCTCGAACAGCGACCGATCTCTCGTCTTATCATGCCGGTCGGTTTTAGCTTTCTCGAGGCGTTAACCCGGCTAAGGGCGCAATCGTGATGGTTCTCCTAGTGCTATCTTAGCCGGCCAGGCGGGCGTAAGGCACCAAAACATAGGAGCAGGCAAACCCAACTATTGACCCAAGACATGATTGAGCTGATTCATATAATGCTATAAGTTGAGGTGCCGCACTTGTGAAAGTGTTGGACTTAATCACACCGTAATATAGAGCGAAGCCCTGGTGTATTCGGCCGTACCAAAGTGTCTGGTGCAATATGTCATATAGTGAACATTTGTAAAGGATAGCATAATTGCCATGAAAAGGTAATAAACTTGCAAAAAGGAAGTGCTGCGTTATTTATGACGAAGAAGTCTGCTAATAAAGCGGTGATACAAATAGTCGCGGTAAGCAAGGGATTGAGACTAAATTAACATGTCCCCCTCGAGGATAAGCTCATGATTTGGTGTATGTAATTGAATTTAATGCTCGTAATGGAGACCACACGAGTGTTAGACGCAGCCTTATTTAATCCTCGACATTGTTGTATCGTGAGTTCGGCAAGTTTGCCGTCGGCGAGGGCTTCTATTTGGTAGAGTCCTGCATATATAAAAAAAAAGATAAAAAAATAACACCAAGGCGCTATACGAGCCCTCGTGTGATTGAACCGCACTCTTCAATCCTTAAGGTTAAGCCCTCCCTGCGCCCATGGTATCTCCAAAGCGTAATGATGTCTGCGAGTGTTATTCTTGTGATCATATTGAGGCGGTGGGGCCGCGCACTGCTGGCGATGCTCGATCGCGCCGGGTGGTCTTAGTTAGTGTTGCTCTGGTGGCGCTTTAATGTGTCCGGCTTTTTAGTTGCGAACTAGAGAGTTGCCGTGAAGGCTGCTCTGTACTTCCACCGCGAGCACGCTGTATGTTCCTCCGTTCGGAGGGGCGTTCAATATTCCCATTGACCGTAATGACTCCCGAGGGCCGGCATCTTGAGCTTTAGGTATGCATAATGCGGCACGCGTTGAATTTTACCAAGCGGTGCGTCCAAAGCAGGGCATGATAGCCGCTTCTGAGCGGGACTATATCGAAGATTAACTCTTCGCCGGAAATTATCCGGGATCCGAAGACCACTTCGGTGTGTGAGCACTGCAGTTGGCTTCCACACAGGATGACACCTTTAAAGGTTGTCTTAGTAGGTTTGATCCGGATGGGTCTATGCCCATTTTGCGCCTTGTGTCGATAAAGCGAGGTTCAAGCTGCTGCCGCCGTCCATCAGGACTCTTGTGAGTGAAATCCATCGACGATTGGGTCTAGGACCAATGCGGCGAATCCGCCATGGCGTATGCTAGTCGGATGGTCTCGTCGATCGAAAGTGATCGGACGGGAGGACCATGGATTGAACTTTGGGGCGGCTGGCTCCATCGCATAGGCGTCCCGTAGTGCGCGCTTCCTCTCCCTCTTGGGTATATGGGTCGCGTAAATCATATTCACCGTCCGCGCTTGCGGGGGGAAACCCTTCTGTCCTCTGTTGTTGGCGGCGGGTCTCTTCCTCGTCGTCGCTATTTAGCCCCTTGTCATTGTGTTGGCAATTAACGACCTGCTGAACACCCAACAATCTCTATTGGTGTGATTAGCTGGCTTTTCGGAAGTGCCATGTATCGGCATGGCGGTCGAGTATTACATCCAGATTGGGCCGGGCCGGAGTTGTTCTTTTAAATGGCTTCTTCCGTTGACGGGTTTGGAGCCTCGGAATCCGGCATTGACTGCCGTATCCTCTTTATCGTCGCCGTTAATCGGCGTTTGTTTTGATTCAACGTGACCTGCCGTGATTGTCCTTGGAGTCCGGGCTGCGGAATTTTTGCGGAGATTATTGCTGCGGGCTAGCCAGCTATCCTCTCCAGCATAGCGGGTCATTAATGATGTGAGGGCTGCCATGGATTTGGCTTCTCTGCCCTGGTGCGGGCTAGCCATTCGTCCCGGATGTTGTGTTTGAAGGCTGCGAGGCCTCCGCATTCCAGACGGTCGGCGATTTGATTTTTCTTCGTCAAGAACCGCGTCGAAGCTGTCGGCGATTCGTGCAGCTGCTGAATAATGTGGCTTAGGTCATCGGCGTCGGTGGTCGACGCGTATGTACCTTGGAAGTTATCAAGGCGCTGCCTCGAGTCTTCCCAACACCCAATCGACTCTGCGGGCAGGCTGTTAAGCCGATGCCGAGCTGGTCCTTTAAGCAGCGGGAGATATTTGATGGCATGCGGATCGTGCGCGCGGGCTATATGGATGTGGAGAAGATAATCTTTGATCCACACCGCGGGTCTGTTGTACCATCATAAGATTCGATGTTCACGGGTTTGAACCCTTTGGGGATCTGGTGATCCATTACTTCATCAGTGAAGCATAACGGGTGTCTGGCGCCTGTATTGAGCAATATCGCGGCGCAGCTCGAGGGCGCTATCTGCTGTGTTGGCTCGGCGGCGTTATGTCGTGACGGTATTAAATCGTGGGTCGTGGGGGCATACGTGATCCATAGATGGATCTGGATTGCCTCGCTTTGTCCTCCAAGATGTCTCGCAAGTCCAGCGTGTTCCCTTTAAACCGTACTCTGGATCGATGTCGAGTGCGGTCTTAGCTGGGGCCTTGAATGCCTCTCTGTCGCGACCACGGGGCGGTCGGTCGACCATGTCGTCGCTGGTGATAAAGGTATGTATGCTTCCTCCTCTAATCGAGGAGCAGCTTGCGTCTTAGGTAACTTTTGGAGGAGTTTGAGTTTATACTCTTGACGCGAGGACCTCGGTCCATCGATCGGCTAGCAGATCTTGATCAGCTTGAAGCTGTTGCTGCTTTTCTTTAGGTTATTTGCCATGGCTATGAGCCTGCACAAGCGCTCTTGTTGACGGGATCCTCGGGTATGGCGAATTCATCATCGTTGAGGCTCGCCGTCTTGGAGGAGGCATATAGTTATCATCCTCAACCCCTTCATCTGCCGCCTGTCGTGAGGGCTTGCTTGCGTCCTCTGCGCTGAGTCTTGCGAGGAGGGATCGTCTTCGGCACTCTCCGGGTGTTATTGTCTCCGTGCGGATTCTCCATTCTTGTTATGGCGAGATTTAGGCGCGCGGCGGCCGGCGTTTAGGCTGCTTCTTCAAAGAATCTTCCTCCGCTGCTTTTCGCCATCCCTTCCTTTGGGATATCCACCATGTAGGCGTCGTATGGCGAGGTGGCCTTCGGTGTCCGTGGGCGCTGGGTCTGATCGTCTCGGCATCATCGTCCATAAGCGTCGATGTCCTCGAGTCGTAGTCTAGCATGTCGGTTAGATCCTCGGCGGTGGCTACAAAGTGGGTGGTGGGTGGGCTCGAATTTCTTCGTCGTCCAAACTCCAACCGTCCCCGCCATAGTCCGGCCAGATTCTCTGATAGCGAGAGATGCTTGAGGGAATTCGGGATATCGCCAAAAGCGAGTGTTGAAAGATGTCATGGCGGTGAATTCCATAACGGCGCCCAATCTAACAATTGGCGTAGCGCGGGAGGCTCGAGTCGGCGAGAGTCCGGCGCCTCGGGATCATGAGTTCGCAAGGGACAAAATCGGTATTGGCTCCATCGCCGTGGATGTTGAAGCCCGGCGGCGTCTATCCACCGACCCTCGTCATGGGCGATCGGCTCGTGTAAATGGCAGGCGGATTCAAGTCTGACCACCAAAGCTTTGCCCGTGGCGAGCTAGATCATGCCCATCGTCGCGATCTTGTGGCGCTTAGCTTGTGGCTCGAGTCCGTCGAAGATCAAGTCTCCGCGGTCATCGGCCGTGAAGTTTAAACTTCGAATCGACTGACGGCCGGCGTAGCTTCGATCTGCTCGGATGGCGAGAGAGTTGGCCCATGATGCAAAGCCGCCGAATATGAAGATCTGTCCGGGAGAAAAGTCCCACCCGGACAGCGTTGGAGGTTGAAGATGCCATCGAGCCTATTGGTGGCGACACGGAGGAACTCTCAATGAAAGCACCAATGTCGGTGTCAAAACCAGCGGATCTCGGGTAGGGGGTCCCGAAGCGTGCGTCTAGGCGGATGGTAACAGGAGGCGAGGACACAATGTTTTTACAGGTTGGGCCCTCTCGATGGAGGTAATACCCTCGTCCTGCTTGATTAATATTGATGATATGGGTAGTACAAGAGTAGATCTACCACGAGATCAATGAGGCTAAACCCTAGAAGCTAGCCTATGGTATGATTGTTGAGATGTAATGTTGTGTCCTCGGACTAAAGCCCTCCGGTTTATATAGACACCGGAGAGGCTAGGGTTACTGAGTCGGTTACAATGGTAGGAGATCTACATATCCGTATTGCCAAGCTTGCCTTCCACGCCAAGTAAAGTACCTTCCGGACACGAGCCGGAGTCTTCAATCTTCTATCTTTGTAGTCTGGGAGTCCGGCGGATATTGATAGTCCGGCTATCCGGACACTCCCTAGTCCAGGACTCCCTCAGACGTGAAGATCGCTCTTGATGACCCGAGAGGTCATCTTCGAAGCGGCGGCCGAACAAGCGGTCATAAGAAAACCACCTAGCCGGATGGTTTGGCCGGTGGCCAAAGCTCCTTTGACAATGGTACCGTCTTTAAAGACGGGAAGAGCCATCCTTCCTGATTGTGAGGGCACAGAGGAACTCTCAAAGAAAGCACCAATGTCGGTGTCAAAACCGGCGGATCTCGGGTAGGGGGTCCCGAACTGTGCGTCTAGGTGGATGGTAACATGAGACAAGGGACACGATGTTTTTACCCAGGTTCGGGCCCTCTCGATGGAGGTAAAACCCTACTCCTGCTTGATTGATATTGATGATATGGGTAGTACAAGAGTGGATCTACCACGAGATCAAGGAGGCTAAACCCTAGAAGCTAGCCTATGGTATGATTGTTGTTGTGTCCTATGGACTAAAACCCTCCGGTTTATATAGACACCAGAGAGGGCTAGGGTTACACAAAGTCGGGTACAATGGTAGGAGATCTACATATCCGTATCGCCAAGCTTGCCTTCCACGCCAAGGAAAGTCCCATCCGAACACGGGACGAAGTCTTCAATCTTGTATCTTCATAGTCTTGGAGTCCAGCCGATGATGATAGTTCGGCTATCCGGACACCCCCTAGTCCGGGACTCCCTCAATATCTCAAGTCGCTTCCAACATTTTGATGAGTAAGGGAGGATATTTTCAACAAGATAACTAGGGACGACCATCTTCCAATTTCTAATCTATATCTTTCATTGGGTAAGTAAAGCAAGAATGATGGAAAGCTTAAGAAAGTGCTAGTTCCTTTGCTGCGAATGGGTGGAATTGGTATCCCAAAAAGGTTGTTCTCTTAAAACCTTTGGTAAGGGGGTGTAGAAGAGTTCAAGTCTATCCATTTGGTTAAGCTACTGTTGTTATACATCTCTACTATTATGGGCCACCACTTACTTAAAGGAAGTCGAGTACACATCTCCTTCAACCTGAAGGGCGAGGACCTGCAATGACGTAACGTTTGAAAGAAAAGTAACCAGCATAGGAGAGTGATCAGAAAGCATACGACTCGAGGGAGGGTTGGCACCTATTCGGGCAAGAAGGATGACCCTCTGCGACACAGTTCTGACGATTTTCCGGACCACGTCGTCAATGACATGACAAAGTCTCTCCTGAATGAAAGCCTAGCAGACTACGGCAAAGTGGGCTTAAGCCCTTTCTGCGAAGCTAACCCGGCTCCAGCGGTAAGCCACCCATCTGAATAAATTACCTTCATCTTTTGATATTTTATCTGTACTCACACTTTTGCTGATTTTTCACAGGCTGGTGATAAATTCTGGAAGGCCAAATATGATCATGAGGCTGCAAAGAAGGCCAGGAAGGCCAAGAGAGCCGCCAGGAAAGAGGCTACAAAGAAGAAGGGCAAGAAAGCCACCGCCTCTGACTTGCTTCGGCTAGAAGATACTTCTGAGTCAGAGGTAGCCCTTGACTCTCTTGGCTTCTTTTTTAACCACCTTATTGACACTGATTATCAGCAGGAGGACACAGGAACAAGTCATGGAAGGGATGAAGAGGTAACTATCATTTCCTCCGACTCCGAGCCTTTGCCAAGACCGAAAATCCGAAGAGTAACCCGGAAAGTAAGATTTTCACATCCCTTAGGTCATCAAGATCCTCAATTTCTTTTGAAGCGACAGATTCACGAGAGCCGGAGGCAGACCCGGACCAGCAAGGATGCGGAAGTCTCCTTCGGCTTACCTAATACACCAAGGAAGCGTCAGAACGAGGTCACCTCCAATTTAAATCCCTTTTATCCTTTGGCGGGTCTCACTCGTCAACCACTCAATTCTTCTGACTCAAATTATCAGGAAACTTCACCTTTCTCCGGCGACTCAATGCAGTCCAATTTGCCGGCTGTCAAAACCGCTCCAGGGTAATGATAACCTGCTTAAACTGTGTTCATTTCAATTCGTTGTATTTGCACTGACCTTTTGATCTTATGCAGCGGAAAAGCGAAACCCAGCAAAAAGGTGAAGAAGAACAAGCCGGCCGAAGATCCGATCTTCAAAGAGCCAGAACTTGGGACGGTTGCGCCTGATACCTCTGCTCATGGGCCACCATCTGAATCAGCTATTCACACGCCAACACCAACTGCTGACCCGCTGTAACGCCCTCGATGCGGCTATATCTCCCACGTGTCGAAGCACGACTTAGAGGCATAACCGCATTGAAAGCAATGTCGCAAGTGAGGTAATCTTCGCACACTCCATGTAATACATAAGGAAAAGGTACATAGTTGGCTTCGATCGCCACTTCACACAATTACATGAATAAAGCATTACATCATCGAGATACAATCAAGGTCGACTACGGAACCAAAATAAAAGAAGAACCCCCATATCGATGCATATAATGGTGAGTAAAAGGTACACGCGGAAGTGTGACGCATGTGCATATGAAGCTCAGATAAATAAGTCGTAAAGAAGCCCCTGTATAATAGAGTGAGCAAAGACGCCATGTGTGCTAACAATGCCAGTCACCAAAGGCTTTACTTAAAAGAAGGGAGGAAGGAAGAGAGAAAACAAAAGATAGCAAACGATAAAATGTGGACGGAGGAGGAGACAACTCCAGTCCCGCCGCCAGGCCTAGAATCTTCGGAGCGGGCTGTGTTCCATGGGTTCGCCTCGAGTCGATTGTTCGATGCATTTCAGACGGTATGCTCCGCCGGTCGACTTGATCGATGATGAAGGGACCTTCCCATTTGGGCTTGAGTTTGTCCTTTCTTGTCCGGCAGACGAGAACTAGTTCGCCAACATTGTAAGCTTTGGCCTGCATTTCTCACTTTGATATCTCGAGCTCGCCGCTGATAGAATGCGGAACGAGCCTTTGCCACGTCAGCTTCTCCTCCAATGCGCCCAAACTGTCTCCGCCGATCCAACTCTCTTTTCTTCGCATACGCGCACTCGAGGTGAGTCATGAATTATATTGCAGGCAAACTGCCTCGCGCCAGATACCATAAAGAATGGCGAATCGTAGTACAATTTGGCGGGTCCACACCCCGTGAGTACGGAGTCGAGCCTCCACCCAAAGGCGTGTTAGATTCCGGAGGGACCGCACCAACCTGGTTTAATGCCGCCATGATTAGACCATTTGCCTGCTCGACTTGACCGTTAGTTTGAGGGTGATAGACCAAGCTGTAGTCGAGCTTGATGCCCATGTTTTGCACCAGAGTTTAACCTCGCTGGCCGCGGAAGTTCGTGCCGTTATCAATGATGATGCTGTGGGGGACACCATAACGTGTACTACCCCAGATATGAAGTCTATCACAGTCCGGATTCGCCGCTTTAACCGGCTTGGCCTCTATCCATTTGGTGAATTTATCCACCATGACCAATAGGTATTTTTGCTTGTGGGTTCCCTTTAAGGGGTCCAACCATGTCAAGCCCCTGCATCGCAAGCGCCAGTGATGGGTATAGTTTTGAGGGCTGTGGGTGGCATGTGGCTTTGATTAGCAAAGAGCCGCAACCGACGATCGCGACTAAGTCCCAGCATCTCCTGGGCAATGGCCAATAAAACTCAGTACGGAAGGCCTTGCCTACAAGGGCCCGGCTGCGGCGGGCGGCGCCGCCGAGTCCCGCGTGAATTTCAGCCAGAGATTTCGCCCTTCCTCTTGGAGATGCACTTTGAAGGACTCCGGTTTTTTTTATAAAGTTCTCCTCATGGACCTTGTAGGCTTTAGATCACGAACTGGCAGGGCCTCATTTTTCTTCGAAGTTCCCCGCCAATTAAGTAGGCTAGGAATGGTTCTCGCCCACGGGCAATTACTGCCATTATTTCGTGGGCTCAAGGTGTTATTTCATCGGGCCGAGCCACCGATTGTGTCAATGTTCCGTGTTGGGTGGTGCGTTGGTTCCGGGTTATTTTTCCGGACCTCTTCCCATAATACGGATGGCTTAAAGAGCCGCCCGTGAAGATGTTTGAGGATGGCATCGCTGCTTATGCCGACGCGTACAACACGCCACCGTCTCGTTATTATCCCTGCCACATGGTGGAATTCGAGTCCTTCAACCCAGCTGACATTTTAAGATGCGCTACGATAGGCCATTTTCGGATTCTTGCGCCAAAGTCTCCATTTACTTGGGGTATTATGCAGGTTTGAATCCCATGCACTTCTAGGCGCTGAATACCCATGGAGATTGCCATCCGAGACCATGTAGAAGGGCCTCATATTCGGCCGCATTGTTGGAGTCCGTATATCCTCAAGTACGATTGAACTGTCTCCGGTTAGATTTCAATACGACGCCAAACCCCAAGCCGCCAACATTTTGGAGCCGTCAAGCGCATGATCCAATTGAGTATGCGCTGCATTTTAGGGAGTTCGGCCGTCCATTCAGAGCAAATGCAAATGATGCAATGGAATGAAATGATGTACTCTTCGAGACGAACATTTTGACATATTATACGCCCAAACGGAGCCACGGTTGAGGAGATGTGATGCATTGAAAATGCCACGAAAATATAGCGAATAATGACTTAGTGGAAATATTGGAGGGGAAAAGTCAACCGACGGTCTTCGATCCGATCTGGATCGCTCGAGGTCGATGGCCGGAGCGTTTGAGGCGGGAGGGCGACGGCGATGGTGGTGGCGTGGCGGCTTGAGCGGCGGGCGGGGGGCTGGCGGGCGGCGGGGCTGGCGGCGGGCGGCAATGGGCTATGAAGCGGCGGTTCCGCGCTCCGCTGGGAGGCGTGAGGCAAGGCGGCGGGCGGCGGCGGGCGGCGGCGCCAGCTACGCAGCGGCGGGCGGGGCGGTATGCGCTGGGGGCGGGGCGGCGGGCGGGCTCAGGCGGCGGGCGGAGCGACGGCGGCGTGGCGCCGCGGGCGAGCCCGGATTCGCCGGGCCGGGCGCGACGTGTCCGCGCGACGCTGACGTGTCGCGGCGGGCGGCGTACGTGGCGAGCCCGGATTCGCCGGGCGGGCGGGCGTGTCCGCACGACGCGGACGTGTCCGTATGGCGGATCTGGGATTTGCTAGGGTTTGCCGTGAATTCGGGGAGGGTCTTTATATAGGCATAGGGGAGCTAGGAGAGTCCAAATGAGGTGCGGTTTCGCCCACACGATCGTGATCGAACGACCGAGGGCATGGAGGGAGTTAGATGGGTTATTGGGCTGTTTTGGAGGGTGTTGGGCTGCAACTCAAAAGAGGCCTTTGCAAGAGTGCGGTTAACCGTTGAGTACCAAACGAACTCCAAATGACCCGAAACTTGACAGTGGTCTACGGTGCTATACCAGGCCACTTGGCAAGGCTCGGTCCATTCCGAGAATGTTCAACACCCGCACACGGAAAAAGAACAAGAGGGGACGCCGGGAACATAGGAGTGTCGGATTGCAAAAGCGGACAACGGGGAATATGCTCGGAATCATGAGACGAACACGTATGCAAATGAGATGCACATGATGACATGATATGAGATGCATGACATGGACAAAATGCAAAACGAAAACAAAACCCAACCACGGAGGGAATATCATAGCACATATCCGAAAATGGCAAGAGTTGGAGTTACAAATATGGAAAGATACATCCGGGGTGTTACAACACTCCACCACTACAAGAGGATCTCGTCCCGAGATCTAGGACTGAAAGAACTCCGGATATTCGGAACGGAGGTGATCCTCGCGCTCCCAGGTGGCTTCTCGGTCGGAATGGTGTGACCACTTCACTTTTAGGAATTTGATTGACTTGTTGCGAGTCTTGCGCTCGGTTTCTTCAAGAATAGCAACGGGGTGCTCATGATAAGAGAGATCTTCTTGGAGGTCAATTTCTTCAAAGTTGATAGTGCGCTCAGAATCTTGAAGCACTTATGAGCTGTGACACGTGAAACACATCGTGCACGTTTGCAAAGTTGGATGGAAGCTCAAGTTGATAGGCGAGATCGCCTCTTTTGCCAATGATCTTGAAAGGACCCACGTATCTAGGGGCAAGCTTCCTTTGATACCGAGTTTACGAGTGCCTTTCATTGAGAGACGCGGAGGTAGACATGGTCTCCGATTTCAAAAGCCACATCACGGTGCTTGTCATCATAATAGCCCTTTCGGCGCGATTATGCTGCTTTAAGATTCTCACGAATGACTTTGCACATTTCTTCGCTTCGTGATCAAGTCGTTGCCAAGAAGTTGGCGTTCACCGCCTCGGACCAATTGAGAGGAGTCGGCACTTTTCGCCATAAAGAATTTTGAATGGGGCCTTGCCGAACTTGCTTGGAAGCTGTTGTTGTAGGAGAACTTCGGCATATGGGAGACACTCTTCCCACTTCATGCCAAAAGAAATGACACAAGCCCTGAGCATATCTTCAAGGATTTGATTGACTCGCTCGACTTGGCCACTAGTTTGAGGATGAAAAGCTGTGCTGAAATGAATGTTGGTGCCCATGGCCTTCTGAAAAGAATCCCAGAACTTAGAAGTGAAGATGCTTCCACGGTCTGAAGAGATCAATTGTGGAATACCGTGCAAGGAGACAATTTTGGAGGTGTATAGCTCTGCCAGCTGAGCTGCTGTGATAGATTCTTTGACAGGAAGAAAATGAGCCACTTTAGTAAGCTTGTCAATGACAACGAAGATAGCATCATTTCCACGCTTGGACTTAGGAAATCCATCCACGAAGTCCATCTCGATATGATCAAACTTCCATTCCGAATAGCAAGAGGTTGGAGGAGACTAGCTGGTCTTTGGTGTTCTGCTTTCACCCTTCTGCAGACATCACATTCATTCACGAATTGAGCAATTTCTCGCTTCATTCGAGTCCACCAATATATTTGCTTGAGGTCATGGTACATCTTCGTATTTCGGGATGAATGGATAGGAGGGAATTGTGTGCCTCATTCATGATGACTTTTCTCAGATCGCCTTTAGGAACCACAATACGATCCTCGAAGAAAAGAGTGTCTTTGTCATCCAAGCGATAGCACTTGTATTTGGAAATGCCCTTGTCAATACCACGTTTCACCTTCTTCACCATGGTATCCAGAAGTTGAGCCTCACGAATTTGATCTTCCAAAGTAGGAGAGACTATGAGGTTGGCAAGAAATCCTTGAGGAACAACTTGAAGATTCAGCTTATGGAAAGCTTCACAAAGATCCGGTTGGAAGGGCTTGAGAATTAGACTGTTGCAATAAGCCTTTCGCTCAAAGCATCCGCAATCACATTCGCCTTGCCAGAGTATATTCAATACTTGGATTGTACTCTTGAATCATCTCGACCCATCGAGTTTGCACGAGGTTGAGGTTTGGTTGAGTGAAGATATACTTGAGGCTCTTGTGATCGGTGAAAATGTCCACTTTCCTTCCCAACAAGAGATGTCTCCATGTTATCAATGCATGGACAATCGCCGCCAACTCAAGATCGTGAGTGGGGTAGTTCTTTTCGTTGGGCTTCAATGGCGAGAGGTATAGGCCACAACTTTCTTCTCTTTCATTAACACAAAGACCGAGACCTTGCAAGGAAGCATCACGAAAACTTGAATGGCTTGGATTCATCGGGAGGAGTCAAGACAGAGCTGTGACTAGCTTCTCTTTGAGGGTATTGAAAGCGACATCACACTCAGGCGTCCAGACATACTTGACATGCTTCTGGAGGAGGTTGGAAAGAGGCTTTGCAATCTTGGAGAAGTTCTCAACGAATCTTCGACAATAGCTTGCAAGACCGAGAAAGCTCATGGAGCTGCTTGACATTCTGAGGAGGTTCCCAATTCAGAACTGAAGACACCTTCTCGGGATTAACAGCGATGCCCTTGGCGGAGATGATATGACCAAGATAAAGAACTTCATCAAGCCAGAACTCACATTTTGAAAACTTCGCATAGAATTGATGTTCTCTGAGCTTGTCGAGCACCAATCGCAAATGTTTGGCATGATCCTGCTTGTTCTTGGAGAAGACCAAAATATCATCGAGATACACCAAGACAAAATCATTTGTGTATGGGTTGAAGATAAAGTTCATCATGCGAGAGAAAGTTGGAGGAGCATTGACAAGGCCGAAAGACATGACAGTATATTCATAAGAACCAAAGCTTGTTCGAATGTCGTCTTGGGAATATCTTGTTCACGAATGCGAATCTGATGATAACCCATACGGAGGTCAAGCTTGGAGAATACTTTAGCACCTTTGAGTTGCTCGAATAGCTCATTGATGTTGGGAAGTGGATACTTGTTCTTGATTGTCTTCTTATTCAATGGACGGTAATCAACACAAAGTCGGTCCGTGCCATCCTTCTTCTGGACAAAAAGAACTCCACATCCCCATGGAGATGAACTCGGTCTGATCAAACCCAGACGCTCTTGTTCATCGAGCTGCTTCTTCAATTCTTTCAGCTCCTTGGGACCGAGCTTGTAAGGACGCTTGCAAACGGGTTCAGTGCCAGGCTCAAGATCAATAACGAATTCAACTGGCCGATGAGGAGGCATACCCGGAAGCTCTTCTGGAAAGACATCTTGGTACTCACAAACGACTGGAATTTGAGAGATAGCATTCAACTCGCCCTTCTCATTGAGAGAAAACAACCGAATGGTTTCATCACGAGCGGCATAGATGATAACATCCTCAGAAGGGTGTGTCAATTGAATTTGCCTGGCAGCACAATCAAGCTGAGCCTTGTGCTGAGAAAGCCAGTCCATCCCAAGAATTAGATCAATATCCGAGTCACCAAGAACAAATGGTTCTGATACCAACTTGTAACACCCTCGATGCGGCTATATCTCCCACGTGTCGAAGCACGACTTAGAGGCATAACCGCATTGAAAGCAATGTCGCAAGTGAGGTAATCTTCGCACACTCCATGTAATACATAAGGGAAAAGGTACATAGTTGGCTTACAGTCGCCACTTCACACAATTACATGAATAAAGCATTACATCATCCAGATACAATCAAGGTCCGACTACGGAACCAAAATAAAAGAAGAACCCCACATGCGACACAAATCTCGATCGCTAACTGGGCTCCACTACTAATCGTGCGGAAAGGAAACATAGTAACGACCAAGGGCCTCATCATATTCCCACTTCAGCTCGATTGGCGCCATCTGCTGGCATCACCGGTACTGCATCTGTTTTGGTAGAATCTGTGAGCCACAGGGGACTCAACAATCTCACACCATGAGATCAAAACTATTTAAGCTTATGGGAGGGCTGGTGTCAAAAGGAGGAGCTGCTGCAAGTTTACTAGCATATATGGTGGCTACATCGCAAAGAGAGCGAGAAGAGAAGCAAGGCGCGGTCGTGAAGCTATTAGCGATCAAGAAGTGATCCCGACTACTTACGTCAAGCATAACTCCAACACCGTGTTCACTTCCGGCTCCGCCGAAGAGACCATCACGGTTACATACACGGTTGATGTATTTTAATTAAGGTCAACTTCGGGTTTTCTACAACCGAACATTAACAAATTCCCATCTGCCTCATAACCGCGGGCACGGCTTTCGAAAGATAATAACCTGCAGGGTGTCCCAACTTAGCCCATCACAAGCTCTCACGGTCGGCGAAGGAATAAACCTTCACCCAAGACACTCGATCAGACTCGGTATCCGGTACATCAAGACATTTCGACAATGGTAAAACTAAACCAGCAAGACCTCCCGCTGTGCCGACAAATCCCGATAGGAGCTGCACATATCTCGTTCTCGTGGCACACCGGATAAGCTAAGCGCATGTGTGTAGAAGCGTAATCCAAGTTGCCAAGGAATGGTCCCGCATGGTGCTCTAGTTTGGACCAACACTCGAGGAGCACCGCCCGGGGGTAAATAAAGATGACCCTCGGGCTCGCGAAACCCAAGGGAAAAAGGGTATAGGTGGCAAATGGTAAAACCAAGGTTGGGCCTTCTTTGGAGGAGTTTTATTCAAAGCGAACTGTCTAGGGGTCCCATAAATCACCCGACCGCGTAAGGAACGCAAAATCAAGGAACATAACACCGGTATGACGGAAACTAGGGTGGCAAGAGTGGAACAAAACACCGGGCATAAGGCCGAGCCTTCCACCCTTTACCAAGTATATAGATGCATTAATTAAAACAATAGATATTGTGATATCCCAAAAATATCCGTGTTCCAACAAGGAACAAACTTCATCTTCACCTGCAACTAGCAACGCTATAAGAGGGGCTGAGCAAAGCGGTAACATAGCCAATCAACGGTTTGCTAGGACATGGATGGTTAGAGGTTGACATGGCAATATGGGTGACAAGATATAGCAAGTGGTAGGTATCGCAGCATAGGCATAGCAAAACAGCGAGCATCTAGCAAGCAAAGATAGAAGTGATATCGAAGGTATGGTCATCTTGCCTGTAAGGTTCTCAGAGTTGTCGAAGGCTGGATCCTCATAGGCGTTCTCAACAGGCTCCTCGTTCACGTACTCGTCTCCCGGCTCTACCCAAAACAAGAACACAAGCAAACGGAACCACAATCAAACAAGGAACAATGCACAAGCAATATGATGCAAAACATGACATGCTATGCGAGATGTGACATGCTATGCATATGTATGCTCCGGAAGGAAAATGATGAACCGGGCATCAACTTGGCAAACCAAGTATGCCGCTGGAAAGATGGAGTGATTTCGGTTGAAATCGATATAAAGATCACCGGAATCGGATGCACGGTTTGCAAATGACAAGCAAAACAAGAATGACGCAAATCTGCGTTTAACAGCCCGATGCTACTTAGCACGCAACACGAAACTATGCTACAGCACCCCAACCTGCAAACAAAGCATATGTCAACGAACTACAGGAGATGCTTAACAAAAGAGGAACACTGAGCTACGGCTAAATCACATCATAACATGCTCAAACAAGCATGGAGAAAGTGCTCAAAATATCAGGTTCACAGACTTAGTGAAAATACTAACATGCCAGGAATTAACATCAGGAAGGCATGTTTAGAGCAAGCAAACAACATGCTACAGGAACTTATAATAGCAAAGCAAGGCATGACATGATTCTACTCAAAGTCTATTTCAATAGTCCCTTACTGACCATAAGCCAAAAAGGACTCTAAGAAATGATGGCACCCATGTAAACATTGCAAGTTTTATTACAGATTTCAGACTTAGTGAAATATCAGGACATGGCAAAAACAGATTCAACATGGCATGTTCGTGAGCTCGATGCACTCACTACAGAGCATCTCAAGATAAACTAAGCATACACCCATCAAGAATACATGGCATAGGAGCTCTACATGGCAAGAACAACATCATAGCATACACGGATCAACTACACCGACCTCGTGAAAATTGAATCTCATGCAAACAATCTGCCAGGAAACATTTTCAAGCAAAAGTAGAGCACGAAAATGACATGCTAGACTACTCCAAAAATACCAACAAAGGCATGGATGGATAGAGCACAACCATATGTTCAAAACACCCTTACTGATCATGCTCAAAAAGGGCATAGAACTCTCTGTAACAACATGAACATATGGCATAAAATTATCAGCAGGACATGACTTAGTGAAATCACTAAGTTCCTGAAATCAGCAACATCATCATCCCTACTTTGCATGCTTGTTCTAGTCAACACATAGCTCACAAAAATACATAGAAAATACCCCTGGAAAGATGGCATGGCAATGTTCAACTCACATGTAGGACTCAAGTTCATAGGGTGCACACATAAATCATGGCAAAAATGACAAAAGAGCTCGAACTGATAAAATTCTGAAACTAACGATCTGAAGCTAACTTCCAACAGCATTTCGGGCATCAAGATGAGCTCAAATGCAAATGATGCGATGGAATGAAATGATGTACTCTTCGAGTCGAACATTTTGACATATTATACGCCCAAAACGGAGCCACGGTTGAGGAGATGTGATGCGTTGAAAATGCCACGAAAATATAGTAGAATAATGACTTAGTGGAAATATTCGGAGGGGAAAAGTCAACCGACGGGTCTTGATCTGGATCTGGATCGCTCGAGGTCGCCGCCGGAGAGGTTGAGGAAGCGGGCACGGCGGCTGGCGGTGGCGTGGCGACAGCGGACAATGGGCGGCGGGTGGGCGCAATGCGGCATGGGCATGGTGTGTGTGTGTGTGTGTGCGGCGTGTGGCGGCGGCGTGAGGCGGGCGGCGGCGGCGCGACTCCGCGTGGAGGCGGCGCGGAGGGCAGGCGGGCGGCGGCGGGCGGGCCCTTGCGCTGGCCTTGGTGGGCGGTTGGCTGGGCATGGGGTTTGCTGGCCGTAAGGGCCTCTGCGCATGGCGGGCGGGCGTGAGGGCAGCATGGCGGCGCCACGTGGCGAGCCCAGATTCGCTGGGGCGGGCGCGACGTGTCCGGGCGCGACATGGACGTGTCCAGCCAGCGGATCTGGGATTTGCTAGGGTTTTGCCCGTGAATTCGGGGGAGGGGTCTTTATATAGGCATAGGGGGAGCTAGGAGAGTCCAAATGAGGTGCGGTTTTCGCCCACACGATCGTGATCGAACGACCGAGGGCATGGAGGGGAGTTAGATGGGTTATTGGGCTGTTTTGGAGGGGTGTTGGGCTGCAACTCAAAAGAGGCCATTGCAAGGGTGCGGTTAACCGTTGGAGTACCAAACGAACTCCAAATGACCCGAAACTTGACAGGTGGTCTACCGGTGCTATACCAGGGCCACTTGGCAAGGCCCGGTCCATTCCGAGAATGTTCAACACCCGCACACGAAAAAGAACAAGAGGGGCGCCGGGAACATAGGAGTGTCGGATTGCAAAAGCGGACAACGGGAATATGCTCGGAATCATGAGACGAACACGTATGCAAATGAGATGCACATGATGACATGATATGAGATGCATGACATGGACAAAATGCAAAACGAAAACAAAACCCAACCACGGAGGGAATATAATAGCACATATCCGAAAATGGCAAGAGTTGGAGTTACAAATATGGAAAGATACATCCGGGGTGTTACACCAACCTGCCAAACAAGCCGCGATGGCTCTGAAAACCCAGAAGTCCCTAGCCCAGCCAAGACAGACGATCCGTGGAGTGCTGATGTCGAGATAACCAGAATCGGCTTTGCCAACCAGGAAGACCAACTGTGCTGGCCAAGTGTTCTGCCAAAGAAGAGCACCTGGAACGTCGCAAGGCCAAGTTTGATGTTGTCGACTATACTCACATGAGTATTGGAGAAGTTTTTTCTGGCTATATGAGCCAAGTACACAGCAGCCGTGACGTTGAAATTGATATGGTGAAGCAGATGCACAAGAAGTTTGAGGTACAATCCTTTCTCTGTACTAATTTATCCTTACTATGCCAGCCCCCAAGTCTATTTCTTATGATGAATATGATGTAGACTTAGAAACAAGCTAAATAACATTAGTGATATATTTGGATAACATGCAAGAAAACCGTTTACTCCGTAGTCCCCAAGGGCCGATTTAAGCAGCATGTTTGAGCCGGTCCTTGACATGCTTGAATAAAATAAAATACTTGTCAAATGTTTAACAACAATATGCATTAGCCCCCAAGTGTCAAGTACTCTTGCTTGCAAAGTACTTGGGACTTACTCTCATGAACCTCCACCTAGATAAAATTCTTTGGTAGACATTAGCCCCCAAGTGCCAAGTGTTGTTTCTTGCAAAAGGCTTGGGACTTTAATATTATATGCTAACAGTTATGATTTTGACCCGGTATTTGTACAGGCCACCACCAGTCAACTTGAATCAGAAGTATCTAACTTGAAGAACCGCCTGGAAGCACAAGAGAGGGAAACCCGAAGAGCCAACTCCAAGTTTGAATTCAGTATATCTGAACAAGAGAAACTGAAAAAAGATTTTGAAATGGAGAAAAAGTCCTCGGCTGATGAACAGATTGCTTTGATCAATCGAGCTGAGAAGGCAGAGGCAGCTCTTGAAGAGGTGACCGCCGAATTATCCGTCTTAAAACGCCATGTCTCTCAGATGGTCTCAGCAATCTTTGGTAAGTCGCCCTGCAAGTGTCAAATATTTGAATCTTTCTAATGATCATATAAGTTGTCATTAACTCACCTGACATTGTTATGCAGGCCCCAAGAGTTCCAATCTTAACCAAGACATGCTGATAAAGCTGAAGGCGGTTTACACGCTGGTGGAACAACTCTACACCAGGTCTCTGCGTGCCTTAGCCACAGTGGCCCTGTCAAATGAAGTGCCCACACTCCTGGTGGATGTGCTAAGGAAACTCTCTGTGCTACCCCAGCGGTTCACTGAAATAAGGCGATCATCTGCAAGAGCCAGAGCCGTGGCTGCCTTAAGCCGGGCCAAAGCTTGGCTACCGGAGTTAGACCCGACCGACATCGCCATTGGTTATCCAAGCCTTAAGGAGGATGGCACTCCCTTTGAACAGGAAGATTTCGCCACTTGTGTGAAGGAGATATGCCATGTGGCCACCCTGATAACTGATGAAGTGGATCTCACCAAGTCCCAGCCGGGTTATTATGCGGAGAACCGGAGAATTCCAACGCCCCATTATAAAGTGACCAGCCTAATCCCACCAATCCGTAAGCATACCTTCGCCCATGAAGTTGACCCGACCGGAATAACTGACGATGATGCTTAATTTGAAGCTTTGAATGGCAATGACTGGTCATCATCAACCTTCTAGGAAAGGGAACAGGGCAAAGAGGCGGAGAGGGATGACCCGGACGCTTTCGGTCAACACGAGAATTAACCCGCCAGGCGGTTCATACCTGTGATCTGCTGAAAAAAATATTAATCATTTGGACTCGGGGAGTCATGTAATAGGGTAGAAATAACTTTGTTTTGCCGTGCCATCGTGCACATTTTTGGTGCTCAACACCGTTAAGCCGCCATCTTATATTCACCCATATTATACATGTCGTCTGTTTTCCTTTATGCTTTAGCAAGTCTCTGAACTTCCCTGCACACAGGGATAAAGCACAAGATACCTTGGCGGCTTACCGCAAGGCGGGTCATAATATATTTACATATAACCATTAATATGGAGAAAAGAGTCACAAATAAACCTGTTGTGAAATATAATTTTGAAACACAACTATAAAACCATACCTGTGATCTTTGGGTTTGTACTGCTGGTTTATGTGACCCGAGTAGTGAGGGTGATAACCCAATCTTTGGAAACCAACACTTCCAAATATATGATGATTCTCATATGTTGGCGACTTATCATCCAAAATCAAGCCGGGTTAAATTTAAACCACACTTACACTTAGATCTTTGAACAAAAAGTCTCAAGTCAAAACAAAGGTTGCATTCAAATAAAACTTAAACCACATAAGAAGAAACAATCAAGGCTTCTGATTCGAATACGATCAGTAAACCATTCCAAACGGATTAAGCTAGGATTCGAATACGATCATGTAGCCCCCAGTGGCTTTGGTGTTGCACCGATCAAGAGGGTACCGATAGCTATGTTCTCTTTGGTTCGAATATGATCTATGCTTGAACAGGAAGACCCCTAATGACCTTGAGAGTTTTTTAACGACTCCAATTCAAATACGATGAAAGTTGGACCCAAAAGGGGTTAAGCTATGATTCGAATACGATCAAGAAGCCCCCTAGCGAGCTTGGCATTGTGTCGATCAAGAGGGTACCGACAGCTATGTTCTCTTTGGTTCAAATACGACCTATGTTTGAATAGGAAGCCCCCTAGTGATCATGAGGTTTAACGGCTAGATTCGAATACAATCATGAGCCGGACCAAAAGGGTTAAGCTAGATTCGAAGACGATCAGCCCCCAATTGGTCATTGGAAATGCCAATGATAAAGACATATGATCATTGGGGGTGAAAAGGACAGAGGTACTGCTTTATTACTTATCATAATATATACATCGTCAAAATATGTACATCATGAGAGCCGGTGGCTCAAGTGTTGTAAGGCCGCAGATGAGCGATATTCCACGGCCGGCGGGACTCCTCCACCGACTTACATGAGTCTTTGTGCTCTCGAACATCGATAAGGTAGTATGACCCGTTGTTTAAGTTCTTGCTGACCACAAAGGGCCCTTACCAAGGTGGGGACAACTTGTGTGCATCAGTTTGATCCTGGATGAGCCGGAGCACCAAATCACCTTCCTGAAAGGTTCTGGACTTAAACCGACGGCTGTGATAGCGGTGCAGGTCATGTTGGTAAATCACCGATCGAGCTGCTGCCAGGTCTCGCTTTTCATCTAATAGGTCAAGTGCATCCTGATGCACTTGTTCATTGTTAGCCTGAACATAAGCCGCCACGTGGGGCAAGTTATGACGGATGTCACTAGGGAGAACCGCCTCAGCTCCGTAAACCATGAAGAAAGGCGTATAACCCGTAGACCTGTTAGGAGTAGTATTGATGCTCCATATCACAGAGGGTAACTCTTCAACCCAACAACCCGGCGTCCGTTACGCGGGGACCAAAAGCCGGGGCTTGATGCCTTTCAACATTTCCTGATTGGTTCTTTCAGCTTGACCATTAGACTGGGATGAGCCACTTATGAAACATCAAGCCGAATATGCTCACGTTGACAAAACTCTTCCATGGCGCCTTTGGACAGATTAGTGCCATTGTCAGTTATAACGCTGTGTGGAAAACCAAAACGAAAAATCACCTTTTTCATGAATTGCACCGCCATGGCTGCATCACACTTGCTAACTGGCTCCACCTCAACCCACTGTAAATTTGTCAACCGCCACCAAGAGGTGGGTCTTTTATCTTTGGACCTTTTGAAAGGCCCAACCATGTCAAGCCTCTAGACTACAAACGGCCAAGTAATTGGAATCATCCTCAACTATTGAGCCGGCATGTGAGCACATCTCGAGAACTTCTGACAACCGTCACATTTACTGACCAGATCCTCTGCATCAGCATGAGCCGTCAGCCAATAAAATTCATAACGGAAAGCCTTGGCCACAAGGGACTTTGACCCGGCATGATGGCCACAATCTCCTTCATGAATCTCACGAAGAATTTCTTGACCTTCCTCAGGAGAAACACAACGCTGAAATGCCCTAGAGACACTGCGATGATGCAACTCACCATTGGCAATTGTCATTGACTTAGAGCGCCGGGTTATCTGCCTGGCCAAGGTTTAATCCTCAGGCAACTCGCCCCAGGTCATGTAAGCCAAGTATGGCACTGTCCAATCTGGAATGACGTGAAGAGCCGCCACCAATTGGGCTTCCTGGTCAGGAACAACCAAGTCTTCCTCTGTAGGCAACTTGAAAGAAGGGTTATGCAGAATATCCAAGAAAGTATTAGGCGGCACCGGCTTATGCTGAGATCCCAGCCGGCTTAAGGCATCAGCCGCCTCGTTCTTTCTGCGGTCGATGTGCTCCACTTGGTAACCCTTTAAATGTCCAGCAATGGCATCAACCTCACGGCGATAAGCCGCCATGAGAGGATCCTTGGTATCCCACTTGCCTGAGACTTGTTGAGCCACCAAACCTGAGTCGCCAAAGCACCTTACCCGACTTAAATTCATCTCCTTAGCCATCTGAAGACCATGGAGCAAGGCCTCATACTCAGGTGCATTGTTAGTACAGGGAAACATCAACTGTAGCACATAACAAAATTTGTCACCTCGAGGGGAAGCTAAAACAACCCTAGCCCTCGAGCCCTCCAGTTGCCTGGACCCATCAAAGTGAATAGTCCAATATGTGTTGTCTGGCTTCTCTTCAGGCATCTGCAGTTCTGTCCAATCGTTGATGAAGTCCACAAGTGCTTGAGACTTGATAGCAGTACGTGGCACGTACTTTAAACCATGAGGTCCAAGTTCAATGGCCCACTTGGCGACTCGTCCTGTGGATTCTCTGTTTTGAATGATATCTCCTAAAGGAGCAGAACTGACCACAGTGATGGGATGACCCTGGAAATATTGCTTAAGCTTCCAGCTTGCCATGAACACCCCATAAACAAGCTTCTGCCAATGTGGATAACTTAGCTTGGACTCAATAAGCACCTCACTGATGTAGTAAACCGGCCATTGAACCGGATGTTCCTTGCCAGCCTCCCTGCGCTCCACCACGATGGCCACACTGACAGCCCATGTGTTAGCAGCCACATATAAAAATAATGGCTCCTTATCAATGGGAGCAGCAAGGACCGGCGGCTCAGCTACCTGTCTCTTCAAATATTCAAAGGCAGCATTAGCAGCATCACTCTAGATGAAGTCATCTCTCTTCTTCATCATTTGATACAGTGGTATGGCCTTCTCACCTAACCGGCTTATGAACCGGCTTAAAGCAGTAATACGACCCGCCAAACGATGAACATCATTGATGCATGCCGGCTTAGCCAAAGAGGTGATTGCCTTGATCTTCTCCGGGTTAGCCTCAATTGCCCTGTTGGAAACCAAAAAACCCAAAAGCTTGCCTGCTGGCACACCAAAAACGCACTTGGCCGGGTTAAGCAACGTCTTGTAGACCCGGAGATTATCAAAGGTCTCTATCGGTGTCAAAACCGGCGGATCTCGGGTAGGGGGTCCCGAACTGTGCGTCTAGGCGGATGGTAACATGAGACTAGGGACACGATGTTTTACCCAGGTTCGGGCCCTCTTGATGGAGGTAAAACCCTACGTCCTGCTTGATTAATATTGATGATATGGGTAGTACAAGAGTGGATCTACCACGAGATCAAGGAGGCTAAACCCTAAAAGCTAGCCTATGTTATGATTGTTGTAATGAAGGTTCTGTCCTACGGACTAAAGCCCCCCGGTTTATATAGACACTGGAGAGGGCTAGGGTTACACAGAGTCGGTTACAATGGTAGGAGATCTACATATCCGTATTGCCAAGCTTGCCTTCCACGCCAAGGAAAGTCCCATCCGGACACGGAATGGAGTCTTCAATCTTGTATCTTCGTAGTCTTGGAGTCCGGCAGACGATGATAGTCCGGCTGTCCGGACACCCCCCGGTCCAGGACTCCCTCAGTAGCCCCTGAACCTGGCTTCAATGACGATGAGTCCGGCGCGCATAATGTTCGACATTGCAAGGCGGGTTCTCCTTTGAATAATCCAGAGAAGATTGTGAACACCCGGATAGTGTCCGACTCTGCAAAATAAATTCCACATTCCACCATAGAGAGACTAAAATGTACACAAGTTCAATCTGCTGACGTATTTTGCGGCGTGACATCACACCACTACCAAGCCTTTACTTGAATCGTTTTTTATCGTACCACCTCAGCGCGTTTAGCGAAGCGGTTTCCTTGGCATGTCTTGTCGAAGCAGAGATCGTGTTCCCCTTATTCCGGGATTCTCATCAATACGGACGTGGGTAACCCAACCGCGCCATTGATGGTGGCGCTTGGGAGATAAGCGAGTTTTACCGGGCTAGTGGGGACGCATAGTCTTCGCCCGCCTATATATAAGGGATAAGGATTCATCTTTTCACCTACGCCTTCTTCCTCCTTTGCTTATCCATCTCCGCGCACTCGAGCTCCAGCGCCCAAGTTTGCGCATCTCGCCTCGACCTTCTCCGACCATGTCCGGAGCGGGAGGTAAATGGTTGGCCTCCACCGTTAAGGAGGAGCACATCACCAAGCTGCGCAGCGCCGGATACCTTTCCGGCGACGTCGCGCATCGGCTGCCCGACGAGGGGCAGCTCATCCCCACCCCGGGGACCCATGAGAGGGTCGTTTTCCTTCCCCACTTCCTCCGCGGACTGGGTTTTCCACTTCACCCCTTTGTCCAGGGGCTCATGTTCTACCACGGCCTGGATTTCCATGATCTGGCGCCAAACTTCATCCTCAACATCTCGGCGTTCATCGTCGTGTGCGAGGCCTTCCTCTGCATCCAGCCCCACTTCGGCTTGTGGCTCAAGACCTTCAATGTCAAGCCGAAGGTTGTGAAGGGCACGCATAAGCGAGTGCGGGGCGCCATGTTGGGCAAGATGCCCAATGTCCTTTAGTTGAAGGGCCTTCGTGGAATCCGTCAAGGGTGGCGATCGGGGTGGTTCTACATCACCGAGCCAAGACGAACCTCGTGGGCGGCGGCCCCGAAGTTCAGATCTGGCATCCCCTCGCAGCTCACCTCCCGGAAAGAGAAGGGCTTACTGTGGGGTAATTCGAAGGAGCTGACGGGACTCCAAGCCTGTATCCAGAAGCTGGTGAACAAGAAGCTCAGACTGGTTAACGTGGTCCAAGTCATGCTCGTCCTCCGGATTCACCCCTGCCAAGAACGGGTATTCAATCTGTGGGAGTTCAATCCGGAACAGCACCAGGCGCTAAGTGGGCTCTTCGACACAACGTACGAAGGCGCCTGGAGGGTACTATTTAAGGGCGCCGACGCCCCCGCATTCGCGACGGAAGATCGCGGATTCCACTCGCAGCGTCCAGCTGACGAGGTAAGTGATTCTACCCCTTTATGGGACACTTGATGTTCGTAGTTTGACCCTAAGCGGGTTTTAATATCCCTTTTCCTTTGACAGGAATGGATGAAGAAGGCCGAGCAGCTCATCTGCCCGGCTCCCATGCTAGAAGACCCAGTGGACGCCCGTCTAGCGGGGTTACTGGTTCCGGCACCGCACGTGGTGCCGGAGAAGAAGGCCAAGAAGGTGGCCACGGGTACTCGAAAGAGTTCCCGTTTTCAGGTGTCCGACGACTCCGAGGCGGATTCCTCCCCCGAAGATGAGGCGGAAGAAGACTCTCTCCCAGAGGAGGGAGAGAGAAAGAGGAAAGCCTCCCCAACAGGGGAGGCCGAAGGGTCCAAGAGGGGAAGAACTATTCCCCCGGACAGCTCCGCCAACACCAACATTGGCGGAGAAGAGTTGCCCTCAAGGGCAAGGCCTCCGGCGAGATCGTGAGTATCCGGATCCCTGAATCTGCAATTTCTTTCGTGTCGCATAGTGTCCTTCTAATGCCACATAGTGCCTGCAGTCCGGCCGATGATGATCTCCCCGCTTCATCGAGCGGGTCGTTGGCTCCGTTGGATGTGGATTCCATCCCGACTGCCTCCACCCCTCGCGCCGACGAGGATGCCGAGGTGGGATCCCGGAAAGGGACCCATCAGGAGGAGGCTCCGGAGGCGCCGCAAGGCAGCCTCCCGGACTTTGCGCCGGACTCTACGCCATAACCTGCAGTGGTTTCAGAGTCCGGCAGGCGGCCCCTTCGCAAGAAGGGCAAGACTGTGACACCGGCGGCCCCCGTCCAGCCGGAGGCGTCGGACAACTTGTTGGAGGCGCTCATAGGCGCTTTGAGGGAGTCCTGGACTAGGGGCTGTCCGGACAGCCGGACTATCAATATCCGCCGGACTCCCAGACTATGAAGATAGAAGATTGAAGACTCCGGCTCATGTCCGGAAGGTACTTTCCTTGGCGTGGAAGGCAAGCTTGGCGATACGGATATGTAGATCTCCTACCATTGTAACCGACTCTGTGTAACCCTAGCCCCTCCGGTGTCCATATAAACCGGAGGGCCTTAGTCCGCAGGACACAACATTACATCTCAACAATCATACCATAGGCTAGCTTCTATGGTTTAGCCTCCTTGATCTCGTGGTAGATCTACTCTTGTACTACCCATATCATCAATATTAATCAAGCAGGACGTAGGGTATTACCTCCATCGAGAGGGCCTGATCCTGGGTAAAAACATTGTGTCCCTCGTCTCCTGTTACCATCTGCCTAGACGCAGAGTTCAGGACCCCCTACCCGAGATCCGCCGGTTTTGACACTGACACGCTTCCATCGAGGAAGAACACCGCACTATCATGAGTGCGGTGATTCAGAAGGTTCAGCTCGCCAAGAGCGGGTTGACCGAAGCCTGCAGCAGCCTTCTAACAGGCTTTGAGGTAAGAAGTTAAAATTATGTAATGTAATACCGCATAGACAGTATCCCCTGATGCTTAGTTCAGCGTTCAGAAAGAAAAACCGGACTGAGGATCTAAAAAGATATACGCAGGGTTGCTAAAAAATATGTCAATATGGGTTTGCAGGCTGCGCAGCTGACCTCTGCTGCACTAACTGTAGAGGTCGGTGCATTGAAGCAGGATCTCAAGAGGTCCGAGCAAGAGCTCGGCCATGCCAAGAAGCAGCTCGAGGAAAAAGAAGGTGAATAACACCACTTTGAAGATTTATCTTACAGAAAAGGATTTAGGTTGCAATAAAAATGACAAGGATAACGTGGGAACTGCAGGGGCCACTAACGAGGTGGCGACCCTGAAGGAGGCTGTGTCTGGGCTGAGCATAATGCGGCGCAACGGGCAGGCGATCTTGAGAAGAAGCGAGGCGCTGGTGGCGGAAGTGCGGCAAGAGCTCCAGGCTCTCATGGAGAAGCATGAGAGTTTGGAGCGCGACTCAAAGACTCGAGAGTCCGAGCTCGCCTCGGCTCTCGAAAGTGCCAAGTCCGCCAAGGCCGAGGCCCATAAGGCCCTTCAGGAGGTTGAAGATGTGAAGAAGATAGCGGTGGGTAAGGCATTTTTCATGCAAAGCAAGCATGTTAATGTAAACTACCTAACACTTACCCGAATTCGGAGCTCTCCAGGGGCGTTTGCAGATCTGCCGCGCAGTGTATCCGACGCCGCCGCATTTTACCGTGGCCAGGAGGGGAGCTCAACGAAGAAGGTCTTCTGGTCTCAGTATGCTGAGGCCGGCCATCCGGTGCCCCCTAGCGACCAGCTGAAGCAGCTGGTCGAGCTCCACAAGGCGGCTGAGGAGGCCATGAAGGGCCTTATAGTCCGGCTGTGGCCTGGACAGGCCATGCCTAGGAGCTACTTCGGCCTCGTGCGGCGGCTGGTGGATGCATGCCCCTGGGTGGAGGTCATCAAGCGCTCCGCCTGTATTGAAGGTGCTCGTCGGGCCCTTGCCCGCACAAAGGTGCACTTGGGTAGGCTGGATGCGGAGAAGCTTCTTACTGACCCGCCGCCAGCGGGCAAGGAGTATCGTACACCCGAAATGTACTATAAGACTGTCCTGAAGGGAGCCCGCAATATTGCGGATCAGTGCCCCAGAGATGTAATTTTTGAGTAAACTCGCTATGTATTATCCTATGCGCTGGAAACTTTGTTCATATGCGCTAAGCAACACTTGTTTAATTTAAAATATTACCTTCTGTGCGGCCGTTTATAAGATCTGAGAGATGGCAAGTCGTTGGCTTCAGCCCCCAAGCCACGAGTGCTGGGGTGTTCGGGATAAACTTGAGCACTCTTGTTCCCATTTTTGGGTCCATCGAGGGAGGCACTCAACACAACGAACAAGGCAACCAGACTTATAATGCTTGAACACTCTCACTTAGCCATAGAATTCTATAATTTTAAATTTCAGCGAAGCCCCTAGTATTTGGAAGACCGAACTTGGGGCGCTATCCACGCTTAAATCGGACATTATCCGTACTTCGTCAAGCGGCATAAGTCTTTAGGGACCCGAAAAGACCTCTCGAACAGCGACCAGTCTCTCGCCTTATCATGCCAGTCAGTTTTATCTTTCTCCACTCAGGCGCTCGCCCAGCTCAACCGGGGCACAATCGCAGTGGTTCTCCCAGTGCCACCTTAGCCGTCAGAACGGAACGTAAGGCACCAAAACATGGGAGCCGGGCAAACCCAACTATTGACCCAAGACATGATTCAGAGTCGATTCATATAATGCTATAAGTTCGGGGTGCCGCACTTGTGAAAGTGTTCGGACTTATCACACCATAATGCGGGGAAGATAAGCCCCTGGTGTATTCGACCGTACCAAAATATATGGGTGTAAGATGTCATTGAATGAACATGTATATAAAGTAATGTAATTACAGGCAAAAGGTGCTGCATTACTTATTCAAGGAAGTCTGCTATGAGTGCGGAGGAATACAAATAGTGCGGTAAGCAAGGGATTGGACTAATTAACCGTGTCCCCCTTCAGGGGTGGGCTGCGGACTGGTGTATGTAATCAAATTTAATGCTCGTAATGGAGACCACCTGAGTGTTCATCGCAGCCTTCTTTCTTCCCCGGTTGTTGTATCGTGAGGGAGTCCTGGACTAGGGGGTGTCCGGACAGCCGGACTATCAATATCCGCCGGACTCCCATACTACGAGGATAGAAGATTGAAGACTCCGGCTCGTGTCCGGAAGGTACTTTCCTTGGCGTAGAAGGCAAGCTTGGCAATACGGATATGTAGATCTCCTACCATTGTAACCGACTCTGTGTAACCCTAGCCTCTCCGGTGTCTATATAAACCGGAGGGCCTTAGTCCGTAGGACGAACATACATCTCAACAATCATACCATAGGCTAGCTTCTAGGGTTTAAGCCTCCTTGATCTCGTGGTAGATCTACTCTTGTACTACCCATATCATCAATATTAATCAAGCGGGGAGGGTTTTACCTCCATCGAGAGGGCCCGAACCTGGGTAAAAACATCGTGTCCCTCGTCTCTTGTTACCATCCGCCTAGACGCACAGTTCGGGACCCCCTACCCGAGATCCGCCAGTTTTGACACCGACATTGGTGCTTTCATTGAGAGTTCCTCTGTGTCGTCACCGATAGGCTCGATGGCATCTTCAACCATCAATGCTGTCCGGGTGAGACTTTTCTCCCGGACAGATCTTCGTGATTCGGCGGCTTTTTGCTGCGGGCAATTCTCTTGGCCATCCGAGTAGATCGAAGCTACGCCCCGGGCGTCAGTCGATTCGAAGCTTAAACTTCACGGCCAATGACCGCGGAGACTTGTTCTTCGACGGACTCGAGCCACACCAAGCGCTGCCGCGCCTTTGTGGCGATGGGCATGATCTAGCTCTGCCAGACAAAGTGCTTTGGTAGCCCTTTTCGGATCTGCTTCGCCACTAGCGGAGCCGATTGCCTATATCGAGGCGGTGGATAGAAGCCGCTGGGGCTTCAACATCCACGGCGATGGGCGAATACCAATCTTGTCCCGCGAAACTTCGTGACCCGGCGCGGACTCCTCGCCGGACTCGAGCCTCCCGCGCCCTACCAATTAATCCGGATTGGGCGCGGTTATGGAATTCACCACGCGGACATCTTCCAAAGACTCGCCTTTTGGCGATATCCTGAATTCATGAAGCATCTCTCGCTATCGAAGAGTCTTGGCGGATGCGGCGGGATGGTTGGAGTTCGACGACGAAGAAATTCAGAGCCCACCCACCACCCACTTTGTAGCCACTGCCGAGGATTTAACCGACATGCTAGACTACGACTCGATGACATCAGCGCCATGGACGGCGATGCCGGAGACGAACAGAACCAGCGCCACAGAGCCTTTGGAAGGCCACCTCGTCATATGACGTATACATGGTGGATACCCGAAAGAAGGGAGGGCGAAGAAGCAGCGGAGGAGACTCTTTAAAGAAGCAGCCCAAACGGCGCGCGGCGGCGCGCTCTAAATCCCGCCACAGCAAGAATGGAGATTCCGCACAGAGACAACAACACTCCGAGAGAGCACCGAAGACAATCCTCTCCCCGCACGACTCAGCGCAGGAGGATGCGGAAGCAAGCCCCACGAGAGGGCAGCAAAGCGAAGGGGTTGAAGATGATAACTACATGCCTCCTCTCAAGACGAAGCAAGCCTCAACGATGACGAATTAAATGCTGCACTCGAGGATCCCGTCGAACAAGAGCGCTTCAAGCGCGGGCTTATCGCCACGGCAAACAGCCTAAAGAAAAGCAGCAACTTCAAGCTGATGTCGGGACAGACTGCTGCCGATCGATGGATAGAGGTCCTCGCGGCCGAAGAGTATAAACTCAAACGTCCCTCCAAAAGTTACCCAAGACGCAAGCTGCTCCCCCGATTAGAGGAGGAAGCATACATACCCTCATCACCAGCGCACGACATGGCTGACCGACCACCCCGTGGTTGCGACAGAGAGGCATTCAGGCCCCCAGCCAAGACCGTACCCCGGCATCGCTCCAAGAGTACGAAGCCAAAAGGGAACGCGCCGGACTTGCGAGACATATTGGAGGACAAAGCAAGACAATCTAGATCCATCTATGGATCACGTGGGCACCCTACGACCCACGACGAATACCGTCGCGCCGGACATAACGCCGGCCGGGCCGAACATAGCAGACAGCACTCCCTCGAGCTGCGTCGCGATATTGCTCAATACAGGGGCGCCGCACACCCGTTATGCTTCACTGACGAAGTAATGGATCATCAGATCCCCGAAGGGTTTAAACCCGTAAATATTGAATCTTACGATGGTACAACAGACCCCGTGGTGTGGATCGAAGATTATCTTCTCCACATCCATATGGCCGGCGGCGACGATCTCCACGCCATCAAATATCTCCCACTCAAGCTTAAAGGACCAGCTCGGCATTGGCTTAACAGCCTGCCCGCAGAGTCAATTGGGTGTTGGGAAGACCTGGAGGCCGCGTTCCTTGATAACTTCCAAGGCACATATGTGCGACCACCAGACGCCGATGACCTAAGCCACATTATTCAGCAGCCAGACGAATCGGCTAGACAATTCCGGACATGGTTCTTGACGAAGAAAAATCAAATTGTCGACTGTCCGGATGCGGAGGCCCTTGCAGCCTTCGAACATAACATCCGGGACGAATGGCTAGCCCGGAACCTGGGGCAGGAGAAGCCGAAATCCATGGCAGCCCTCACATCGTTAATGACCCGCTTTTGTGCGGGAGAGGACAGCTGGCTAGCTCGTAGCAACAATCTCCGCAAACATTCTGGCAGTCCAGACACTAAGGACAACAACGGCAGGTCACATCGAATCAAAAACAAGCGCCGCATTAACGGCGACGACAAGGAGGATACGGCAGTCAATGCCGGATTCCAAGGCTCCATACCCGGTCAACGGAAGAAGCTATTTAAAAGAACCACTCCGGGTCCGTCCAATTTGGACCGAATACTCGACCGCTCATGCCAGATACATGGCACCCCCGAAAAGCCAGCTAATCACACCAATAGAGACTGTTGGGTGTTCAAGCAGGCTGGCAAGTTAATTGCCAAACACAATGACAAGGGGCTAAATAGCGACAACGAGGAAGAGACCCGGCCGCTGAACAATAGAGGACAGAACAGTTTCCCCCCGCAGGTGCGAACGGTGAATATGATATACGCGACCCATATACCCAAGAGGGAGAGGAAGCGCGCACTACGGGACGTCTATGCGATGGAGCCAGTCGCCCCAAAGTTCAATCCATGGTCCTCCTATCCGATCACTTTCGATCGAAGAGACCATCCGACCAGCATACGCCATGGCGGATTCGCCGCATTGGTCTTAGACCCAATCGTCGATGGATTTCACCTCACAAGAGTCCTGATGGACGGCGGCAGCAGCCTGAACCTGCTTTATCAGGACACAGTGCGCAAAATGGGCATAGACCCATTGTCGGTGTCAAAACCGGCGGATCTCGGGTAGGGGGTCCCGAACTGTGCGTCTAGGCGGATGGTAACAGGAGACGAGGGACACAATGTTTTTACCCAGGTTCAGGCCCTCTCGATGGAGGTAATACCCTACGTCCTGCTTGATTAATATTGATGATATGGGTAGTACAAGAGTAGATCTACCACGAGATCAAGGAGGCTAAACCCTAGAAGCTAGCCTATGGTATGATTGTTGAGATGTAATGTTGTGTCCTCACGGACTAAAGCCCTCCGGTTTATATAGACACCGGAGAGGCTAGGGTTTACAGAGTCGGTTACAATGGTAGGAGATCTTCATATTCAGACGCCAAGCTTGCCATCTCGCCAAGGAAAGTACCTTGGGACACGAGCCGAGTCTTCAATCTTCTATCTTCGTAGTCCGGGAGTCCGGCGGATATTGATAGTCCGCTATCCGGACACCCCTAGTCCAGACTCCTCGGTAGCCCCGAACCAGGCTTCAATGACGATAAGTCCAGCGTGCTTGTAGTCTTGGCGTTGCAAGGCGGGTTCTCCTTCAAATTCCATGTTCCGCTAAATAGTGTCGGCTTCACCTCGAATATTGTGCTTCTTGGCTTCTCGCCAAATTATGGCCCTCTTCCACGCGTCGCATCTAATGCGAAAAGCCAGGGAGTCCTTTACATTTTACACCCTAATCGTGCGGGTCGCCTGCCTATTAAAGGGGCAGGGATCCAGATCCAAACCGCACCATCTTCCTCCCGCGTATACTCCACTCAAGCGCCTCTGAACCTGAAATCCATTCCACCATGGATCGTCAACGGCTCTTCCTCACGCGCTCCCAGCCCATCGCCGGGATTGGAGGAGGTGCTCTATTCGACGGCGAGCTAGTAAAGCTCAAGCGGAGGATTGCTTCCCGGCCTTCATGGTTCCGGTCCGAGCCGGACTGGTTACTTATCGAGGTGGGAGGCAGGCGGAGGACACCCCAAGCCCCAACAAGGGGGAGCGGGTGTGTTTTGTCCACTATCTAATAAGGGGGCTCGGTTTCCAATACATTCGTTCCTCCGCGGGCTATTGAAGTTCTATGGACTCCAGCTCCACCACCTCACGCCCGCCTCTGTGCTGCACATCGCGGGCTATGTAGCTCTTTGCGAGTTATTCCTGGGCATCGAGCCCCATTTCGCATTGTGGAAGAGGCTGTTCTGCCTCGTGCCCCGTTCTCACCAGGGGTCCATATATCAAGTGGGCGGCGCGAAATATGGCGCATCGCTGGGACGGATACCTATCCGCACCCCAAGAGGGCGTCCAAGGCGGCCCTCGAGTGGTTTTATATCGTAGACGCTCCGTTGCCCGACCCAGTCCGGATTGGCCTCCCGGAGTTTGATGCTGCTCCCTTGAAGAAACGCCTCAGCTGGCGCCCGCGGAGCCCCCGTTTGGAGGAAGACAAGAGCGTCCATTACTTGATGGGCCGGATAAGATTAATGGCTCATTCCGGCTTGACCATGATTGGAGTCATGGCGACGTGCATCAAGCGGGGGGTGCAGCCGCTGCAATACAGAGGCCACCCCATGTGGGATTTCAATGGGGAGGACGATGCCACCCGGCACGGCCGCAAAGGGCCGGGTTCGACCGAGGATCTGGTGAAGATCCTGTCCGGTCTGTACAAGGGGGAGAAGGAGGACTTCCTTGGTCCGAACCCTGTGGATGGGTTTTCCATGATCAATCCCAGAGGATGGGTAAGCGAACACCTCAAAAGAGCCTCTACCCGTATCTTCGAAGTTTAAGCTTCTTACATTACGTCTTCGGCGCAGGGTCTACGCCGGACTGTGGAGGACATGGTGAGTCCTACTCCACAACCCGAGGATCCGGAAGGATCCCTGGGTCCGGCCTCCGAAGAGGATCCGGACATCGGGGTGGAGCTAATCGACGGGGTGTATCACCAGCTGAGCATTGATGATGCTTTGGTTGCCATTACGGCAGACTACCCCGGGCTGAGTTCAGCATCCCAGGTGACCAAGACCGAAGTCCGGACACCGTTATCTTATCCTTGGCTATTTCTGACCTTCGCGAACGGTGGTATTTTTCAGGAAGCGCCATTACGGCCGGGAGCCGAGCCTGCGGCGGCCGACCTACAGAGGTCGGTCCGAACTAGCAGGAAGAAAAGGAGCGCCGCGCGGGCGGAAACGTCGCCGCAGAGGTATAGCTCGTATTTGATCTTTTTGAGCAACGTTCCAAGGAAACTTCTAAGTGCTCATGATCTTTATACAAGAAAAAGCGCTCGCCGGACTGCGAGCACAGGAATTGCCGACCCCACCAATACCAGCCAGGCTCCAGCGCCCGGACTGGAGGGGGAGACAAGCGCAAGACGCGAACCGGATCCTACTCCAACGGAGGATACCGCTGCATCGTCCGCCACCAAGTCGAGGTGGAGAGCGCTATGAATCATAGACGCCACGGACAGTTTTTCAAGAGGCGTGCTTTTCCCCGAGGCATTGGATGCCTTTAACGCAGGGGACACGCATCTCCGGGCTGCTCAAAATGGTTTTACCAGGGCCACGGAGCAGTATGTTAAAGACATATGGGTAACGATATTTTAATGGTTGTATACACCAGTAGCCCCTGAGACTTAAATTAGTTATGTTAACTGATTTAAGGATCATTTGAAATTTCAGGCTCTTAACGAGAAGAACGCCCAGCTGTCTCGGGAGCTGCAAGATTGCAAGGCCCAACTTGAGGCTGCACTTGCTGCCGCAGGAGGAGACGGAAAGACCCCTCCTGGTAACACATTTGTATGAATTAATATAAGCGCTGTGCGGCATGTGCGCGAGTCTAATAATGACATCAGAGGCGCCACGAACAAGATCCGGACAGGCAGCGCTCTGCGCCAGACTAAAGGTCGGCGAGAATGTCTTGAACAGAGTTCAGCGAGAAAGGAACAAGCTCCAAGATGCCAACGCCAAGCTCGGAGAAGAGCTGAAAGGTGCCTGAGCCGAGCTGTCCGGCTCCGTCAAGGAGAATCAACGGCCGTCGCGGCATCTATAGTAAGTGCTTGAGCGAACTCTCTAAGGAAGAAGAGTTCAGCGAGGAAGTGATTTGACATAATATGTCTTGTAGGTATACTCACGGGCCATCCTGCGGAGGAGATGCCCGTATCAATGGGTGATCAACTTCCCGAACTGTTGCAGCTGTTCGAACGAGTTCGGCAGGCAATGAGTGGCGCCGTACAGGCTTTATGGCCATCCCTCGCCCCGCCCGAGGGCCTCGGGGGGCTTGCAGAGAAGCTACAGGGAGTGCGGCAACGCTTCTGTTTGTGGAAGGTTTCGGCTTGCCGTCGAGGTGCCAGGGAGGCTTGGGCCATGGTGAAGACGCGGTACAAGAAGGCGGATCCCAACCATATGGCCGAAGTTGGACCGATGGGGCCGGCGGAATTAGATCCTCGTGAGTTTAGTGTACAGCCAGTAGAACTGGCTGCTAAATTTTCAGCCAATGGATAAACTAGACAGCCTGTTAGACGGGATTGAGGAGGAATACAATCAATAAACTTGACAATGTATGTTATCCTTTAAAAATGACATGTGAAATGCCTTCTAGCCGGATTGTAGATCGTTTGTCGTTGCCGACCTTTTCGCTTCGACCTCGGGACCCTAGAGTCCGGAGTGTGTCCGAATACCTTTTTGGTTAATAAATAACCGTGGTATGCATGGAGACTAGGCGTATGGGTCATTAGTGCTTTGTCAGACAAGTGCCCAACTAGTTATGTTATATTACATGGTTAGTAGGAAACATCTTCCAGGGAGAATAGTTCCGTTAAGGGTTCCTTTCGTTGGGGTGGCATGACCTAAAGTGCATGTCGGACTGCCAAGAGAGCGATAAAACATCCGGGGCAGATGGAAAAATAGGTAAAAAGTCATCTTTTGAATCACCGACCGAATATTCCCTTAAGAACGCTAGCTTTCGGCTTCACCCGATCCGAGGTACACATCCGGTGACCGGCAATAACAATCGCAGAGGTGCTCCTTTACCACCTAGCCGAACAATCGGGAACGTAGGGGTAAGCACAGGAGCCAGGCAACCCAGCTTGGACAAAACTTAAGTCATATCGATGCATATAATGGTGATTAAAAGGTACATGTGGAAGCATGACACATGTGTTGGGTATAAAACCCGTATAGTTGAGCTTCTGTAAAAGAAGCCCCCAGGAATAACGAGTGCTGATGGCACATCGTATGTATGCAAAAAATGTGAAAATATACCCCGAGGGGCTTGTTAATTAAGAAGGAAAAAAGAGAAAAAGAGGACAGCCGAAATATAAAAGGTTGGACAGGGGAAGGGGACGAACTCTTAGTCCGGCGCTAGGCATAGAATCGTCGGAGTTGGGCTGCATTCCATGGGTTCGGCGCGAGTCGGTTGTCCGACGCATTTCGTAGATGGTACGCTCCGCCGGTCAGTACTTGATCAATAATGAAGGGGCCTTCCCATCTGGGCTTGAGCTTGTCCTTTTTCTTGTCAGGCAGGCGTAGAACTAGTTCGCCAACGTTATAGGTCTTGGCCCGTACTTCTCTGCTTTGATATCTTCGGGCCTGCTGCTGATAGAATGCGGAACGAGCCTTCGCGACGTCACGTTCTTCCTCCAATGTGTCCAAGCTGTCCTGCCGATCTAGCTCGGCTTCTCTTTCCTCATACATGCGCACTCGAGGTGAGTCATGAATAATGTCGCAGGCAAGACGCCTCTGCGCCGTATACCATAAAAATGGTGTGAATCCGGTAATACGGTTAGGCGTTGTCCGCAGCCCCTGAGTACTGGTCGAGCTCCTCGACCCAATGGGTATCGGATTTGGTGAGTGACCTCACCAATCTGGGTTTAATGCCGCTCATTATTAGACCGTTTGCTCTTTCCACTTGACCATTGGTTTGAGGGTGATAGACTGACGCATAGTCGAGCTTAATGCCCATATTTTTGCACCATGACTTGACCTCATCGGCCGTGAAGTTTGTGCCGTTGTCGGTGATGATGCTGTGGGGGACTCCGTAACGGTGTACCACCTCTGATATAAAGTCTATCACTGGTCCGGACTCTGCAGTTTTGACCGGTTTGGCCTCTATCCATTTGGTGAACTTATCCACCATGACCAACAGGTATTTTTTCTTGTGGGTTCCCCCTTTAAGGGGTCCGACCATGTCAAGCCCCCAGACCGCGAACGGCTAGGTAATGGGTATGGTTTTGAGGGCGGTGGGTGGCATATGGCTCTGATTAGCAAAGAGCTGGCAACCAACGCATCGCTGGACCAAGTCCTGTGCGTCTGCCCGAGCCGTCGGAAAATAAAATCCTGTACGATATGCCTTTCCTACCAGGGCCCGGGCTGCTGCGAGGTGTCCACCTAGTCCGGCATGGATTTCAGCCAGGAGGTTTCGCCCTTCTTCTTCGGAGATACACCTTTGAAGAATTCCGGTAGTACTTTTCTTATAAAGTTCTCCCTCATGGACCTTGTAGGCCTTCGATCGCCGGACTATGCAGCGAGCCTCATTTTGGTCTTCGGGAAGTTCCTGCCTAAGTAGGTAGGCTAGGAAAGGTTCTGTCCACGCAGCAATTACTGCCATTATATCATGGGCGGATGGTGTTATGTCGTCTGCTGAATCACCAGTTGGTGCGGATTTCTCCGGTTTGTCGCTACCGGACTCCTCTTCCCATAGTACGGATGGCTTGAAGAGCCGTTCCAGGAAGATATTTGGAGGGACAGTATCACGTTTCGCACCGATGCGTGCCAAGACGTCGGCCGCTTGGTTATTATCTCGGGCTATGTGATGGAATTCGAGTCCTTCAAACCGAGCTGACATTTTCAGGACAACATTACGATATGCTGCCATTTTTGGATCCTTGGCATCAAAGTATCCATTTATTTGGGATATTGCAAGGTTTGAATCCCCGCGCACCTCCAGGCGTTGGATGCCCATGGAGCGCCATCCGGGACCATGTACGAGGCCTCGTGATTCGGCTGCATTGTTGGAGTCCGTGTACATTATTTGAAGTACGTCTTGGATCAGTATCTCGATGGGGACGTCGATCGACGCCTTGACCCCCATCCGCCAACATTTTGGAGCCGTCGAAGTGCATAGTCAATTGGAGTATCCGCCGTACTCTTTAGGTAGTTAAACTTGATCCATTCGGCGATGAAGTCAGCCAAAACTTGTGACTTTATGGCTCATCGAGGTTTGTAAGCTATGTCGAATGGCAAGAGCTCAATGGCCCATTTTGCAATCCTGCCTGTTGCGTCGCGGTTATTTATAATGTCATTGAGTGGTACTTCAAAGGCCACTGTTATCGAACACTCTTGAAAGTAGTGCCTGAGCTTCCGAGACGCCATGAACACCGCATATGCTATCTTTTGATAGTGCGGGTAACGGGATTTGCAGGGGGTTAACACGGTGGATCGTAATACACTGGTTTTGAAGAGGGAATTTATGCCCTTACATTTGCTCGTTCGACGACGAGGACGCTTACAACTTGATGTGTTGCAGCGATGTATAACAACATTGGTTCGCCGAGTGGGCGCAGCCAGACCGGTTGTTGCCAATATGGCCTTTATTTCTTCGAGTCCCGGCGGCGCGCATCCGCTCGAAGTGTTTAGTGCGCCTTAGGAGGCGATAAAGGCAACGCCTTTCTCCTAAACGGGAGATAAAGCGGCTTAGAGCTGCCACGCATCCTGTTAACTTTTGTATTTGCTTGAGGTCTTTTGGAATATCCAAGCTGCGTGAGCCCGGATTTTGGCGGATTTGCTTCAATTCCTCTACGGATCTGATGAAGCCCAAAGAGCTTTCCGGTGGTACACCAAAAACACATTTTTCTGGATTCAGCTTGATGTCATATGCTCTAAGGTTGTCGAATGTGAGCCTCAAATCGTCTACTAAAGTTTCGACGTGTTTTGTTTTGACGACTACGTCATCTATGTATGCCTCGACTGTTTTGCCTATCTGGGTAGCCAGACATGTTTGAATCATGCGCTGATATGTTGCGCCGGCGTTTTTAAGTCCGAAGGGCATCGTGTTGAAGCAGAATGGTCCGTATGGAGTAATGAATGCCGTTGCGGCTTGATCTGCTTCCGCCATCTTGATTTGATGATAGCCAGAGTATGCGTCCAGGAAGCACAACGAGTCGTGTCCTGCCGTGGCATTGATAATTTGATCGATGCGGGGGAGGGGGAAAGGATCCTTTGGGAAAGCCTTATTGAGGTCTTTGAAGTCGACACAGAGGTGCCAGGATTTATCCTTCTTTGGTACCATCACCAAATTTGCTAGCCAGTCCGGATGTTTAATGTCTCTAATGAATCCGGCTTCCAATAACTTGGCTAGCTCTTCTCCCATTGCCTGTCTTTTGGGCTCGGAAAATCGTCGAAGAGCCTGTTTGGTAGCTTGAATCCTGTTAGGATGTTTAGGCTGTGTTTCGCCAACTGCGAGGATTCGGGCATGTCTGAAGGGTGCCGGCGAAGATGTCCCAATTTTCCCGAAGGAATTCGCGCAGTGCGGCATCGACTTCGGGGTTCAACTGTGCCCCGATGGAGGCCGTCTTTGTTGGGTCCGTTGGGTGGACCTGAAATTTAACTATCTCATCTGCTGGTTTGAAGGAGGTGGACTTGGATCTTTTATCAAGTATCACATCGTCCCTGTTTATCGTAGAGCGCAACGCGGTGAGTTCCTCTGCCGCTAAGGCTTCGGATAGTGCTTCGAGGGCTAGTGCGGCTGTCTTGTTTTCGGCGTGAGTGCTGTGTCCGGATCAGCGACGAGAGTGATTATTCCGCTGGGCCCCTGCATTTTGAGCTTCATGTACCCGTAATGAGGTATTGCTTGAAAAATTGTGAATGCCTCTCGTCCTAATATGGCGTGATAGCCGCGCTGAGCGGGCCACCGGCGTGACTTCTTCGGATCTGTAATTGTCCGGAGAGCGAACACCACATCGAGTGTGATTTTTCCGGTGCAGCGCGCTTCGGCTAGGGATTATTCCTCTGAAGGTTGTCTTTGCTTCGCTCAATCGGCTCAATCGATTTCCATTTTCCGTAGGGTTTCCTCGTAAATGAGGTTTAGTCCGCTGCCGCCGTCCATGAGGACTTTTGTCGGTCGAAAGCCGTCCACTATGGGACTAAGTACCAGTCTTGCCGGGCTCGTAGTTCGAGATGTGGGCTCGTCCTTTGGTCTGTGAAGGTGATAGCTGTGTCGCTCCATGGATTTCTTTGTTGCTACTTGGTAGACTTGGCGAGTTCGCGGATTGTTCGTTTTGCATATTATTTGATGCGAAAGTCTCAAGACTGTTGATACCGTCTTTGGTATTGTTGGAGTGGTTTCCGGAGCTAGAAGCTCTTCGCCACTTTTGGCCACTGCCGTAGTATCCAACATGCTCGAAGGCTATGTGTTGGGACAGCTCCCCAGTATTATGAAGTTTACAGGTCCATTGAGCCATCCCTCGATGACGGTTCCGCTTCCCTTGCTGGGTTTTTGCTTTTTGGTTTTTGCATCTAGGGCTGATTGTGAGGCGCCCTTTTACATGGATCGGGTTTGGGGCGGATTATCCAAATTGATTTTCAGTTTTCCGAAACTTTCCATCGCACAATATTTTCGTACTATGGACGCCAGATCGGTAAAAGCGTAATCTTGCGACGATCAATGGCGTTCAGATTCCCTTGTCCGTGCGATTATTGCGAAGATTGAGATTACGTTTTCCTCTCGGCAGTCCTTTATCCTGTCCATAACCGGGAGGAATCGCCCGATAATGATGTCTTGTTTACGAGGGCTCTTGCGAATTAGAGATAGGTCGCATATGTGCAGGCGGGTGGGTGGAATAAAATCCGGATCCCTGCCCATCTTTGGGCTCAAAGGCCGAGGGACTTCCGAATTCGGAAGCTTGATTTGCTGGAAACAGCCCAGCGAGTCCGGAGCGACGCATGATTTTAGGTTCAATGCTCGATCAGAGTCCGTCCCTCCGTGGGAATCCGGCATGGAGGGTTCGGGAATCCGGACACAGATTGTTTTCAACAATGGCAAAGAATTGCCGAGTTGTTCTTCTACCACTTCGACGTGGTGGGTAGCCTAGGGAGAGTTAATCTCTCTCAGATCAGTTTTAAGCCCGATCTGATTGTAGTCCGTTGCGACTCCCAGGGCGGCGATGCGATCCAAGAGCTCGTTAACAGACGAGAGCTCGATTGGATCTAACTGTTCGGCAGCTTTAGGGCTGATGCGAAGATTGCTTTCGACGACTTGAGAAGTCATTGCCGAAGCGATGGCCGGACAGGCGGTCATAAGAAAGCCACCAAGCCGGATTGTTTGACCGGCGGCCAAGGCCCCTCCGGCGAAAACACCATCTTTGAAGGCGGGTAAAGGCATCCGCTCTATCGGCGACGACACGAGGAACTCTCAATGAAAGCACCAATGTCGGTGTCAAACCGGCGGATCTCGGTAGGGGTCCCGAATGTGCGTCTAGGCGGATGGTAACAGAGCGAGGGACACAATGTTTTTACCCAAGTTCAGCCCTCTCGATGGAGGTAATGCCCTCGTCCGGCTTGATTAATATTGATGATATGGGTAGTACAAGAGTAGATCTACCACGAGATCAAGGAGGCTAAACCCTAGAAGCTAGCCTATGGTATGATTGTTGAGATGTAATGTTGTGTCCTACTGTGGGGACCCCGACTCATAAGTCGTGATCACCGAATGCACGTGTACAGTGATCCCAGAGATCAATGCTCACTGAACACACAGAAGCTGAATAACAAGAGTCTTACATCCATACATACCATATTACACAAGTAGGACCATTATGGTCGAGCCTTGAGTACAACATCGCAGCGGAAAAACTTCGTCGATAACTTGGACCCATGCCATCTGCCTTAACCCTACAGGCATTCTGACTGGGAAGCGTCCTAGCTCGCGTGCTCGTCACCGAAGAGTTCTTCATCACATCCTGTTCTTTCATGCCTGGTCAATAAAATAACCAGTGGCAAGCCAATGAGTACTTTGAATGTACTCGCAAGCAACCCATGTTTTGGTTCAAGGTACAACAATGCATGACATAGGCAAATTTTGCATAAAGCTAGTTTTGAGTGCATTGACATGTTCAACATCCTATAAAGCATGCATCAAGAGAATTCAAGTAACCATGAGTACTGGTCACAGATATCAACATAAATAGAATGGGCACCAACCCATTTATCATAAGCAGTGGGCACCAACCCATCTCATTCGTGTCAAGTCCTTTGACTTGACCCAAGTCATTCCATCATCACACACACTAGGTTGAAAACTCGGACATAGTTTAAGCAGCACCGCCCAACCGTCCTTGACCGTGGACACGGCTATTCGAATAGTTTTACACTCTGCAGAGGTTGCACACTTTACCCACTAGATCCGGGAACTTCCGTGTCATCCACGACCAGCGGTACCTCAAGTACCCGGGGTAAGCACCGATCACCGCCTTTCCCTAGACGACACTAACATGGAGTCCACTCGATTAGTAGCAACCCCGTGCCAAACATTTCACATCATAAAGTTGTGGAGCCTCGCTCCCATATTCATCACATACCACAAGCACGGGTACCAGCGGTGTGTCCGGTGCCACTGTGAAAACAGTCATGGCCGCCCTACAGCACGACCCGTCCCAAGAGAGAGCACCAACTCTCCCCGTCACTAGTAATGCGGGCTCCAAGCTAGTATCGGTCTAGGTACTCAACAATGCCCTTTCCCATATAAGGGTAGAGTGGTCGCGCATGTAGGGTTGGGACGGTCATCAAATCTTAAATCTAATCCGTTTTGAAAACAACACACGCTTGCCTCGGTACACCACTTCGTCATCAAGTGGTTACCTTTCTCATCATCTCCCTCGGGCATAAATGGCACCCGATGGGGTTTTGAAAGTTGTTTGAAAATATTTTGCCTCCATCACCATGCATATCCCGTCCCTTTTGCGTAGCACTACTTAGCATCCTATCTACTCCCACCGCATAACCCTCATAAGAAGGTAGGGCCATGCACAATGCAAGTATCAACGAGGAAGTGTCGTGGCAACCAACCCACGTGGTTCACCATCTCATCATGATTCCGATGCATCATTAATAAAGAGCTAAAAATGACATGCATATAAAGGGGTATCATAGTCATGGTCAAAAGGGCTGCTTGCCTGTTCCTCAGAGTCTTCAAGTCTTCTGGTCCTTCTCCAAGTACTCCGTCTACTTCGTCAACTAACGTCGGAAACAAACACAATAAGCAACACAACAGGGCAAGAATAAATGTGCTCTTAAAAATGTGAAGTTGACTTTTATTGGATACCTCTGGTCATTTGAGGAATGACCAAGGTGATTTCATTGGAAGTGGATCAATGGACATCTCCGAACATTTCAATATGATGGAATCAAGAGGTTTATGGATTTGCTAGAAGTGTACAGAAATATCATTTTGAAAAATGAGCAAAGGGACCCATTTAACAAAGGATGATTTTAGAAGCATCTAGGAATTGGTTTCTTTGGATTTGGAGTTCAAATGAATTTCCTATGAATTTGCAAAGCTGATAAATATGAAGAAATGGCTCAATAATTTATGTGGTACAGAAAGTATCAACAAAAATGTTCATAAACTAGGTTATGAGCTTAGATTCATCTAGGGATTGGAATCATGGCATTTGGATCAATATTGTGCTCTCTGTGATTTTCTAAAGCTTATCACAGAAATAGGAAAAACAAGATTTGATAAATGTCTGTGAAGAAAAAGTTTTTGGAAAAATGTGCAAGTTGTACCATGAGATAGATCATGATTTTATGAGCTACTAGAAATTTGAATCATCAAATTTGGACTTGTTTTGATCTGTTTATGGATTTTTGAAGTAGACTGGAAAAAGAAAGAAGTGAATAAGGCTTAACCTTATCCTGCGCACATGGCGCCAGATAGACCGTGGGCCGGCCCAGTGGCTTCAGCCGCGCGGGGTGCCCAGGTGACGTCGATGGCGCACTCCATGGAGTACGCCTTTGCTCCGGGCAGACGGCTCCGTGAAGCCGTTCCACTTATCCACGTCGTGGTCGAGTCAACGCTCTCTGCGGCCGACATGTGGGCCCATGAGGAGGTGGGCCCGCCCACTGGTCGTCTTCTTCCTCTCGTCGGGGCGGGGACAGAGGCGAGGTTGGGCTCGGCCGGCGCTCATCCGGCGATTGCGGCGCTCTCGGCCGTCCCCGCGACGCCCGCCTATGGGCGAGCTCGGTATGAGCGGCGCATCCTCTGGCATAGGTCACGGCACGGCCGGGCCGAGGTGACCGCAGCTTTGCGATGGCGGGGAGGTCGTCGGCTATCCGTGGCTCTCGGCTCGAGCATCCCATGACAGTTCGAGGAGGTGGGGAGGTTTGCCGGACCACGGGGAGTCTCTGTGTGGAGGAAAGGGAGGGAGGTGAGCTCGGCATTGCTCGAATTTGAGCGAGCCGAAGCGGCGGCCATGCGGTGGTAGGAGGAGAAGGGAGGCACGGGAGGAGGTGTGGATTGGTCTAGGTGGTTCACAGGAGGGAGAGAGTGGCAAAGGAGGCCAGAGGGGGCTCGGGGAGGCCTTTAAATAGGCGAACGGCGGGGTGCCGTGGACTCGTGCGCCGGCGAGCTCCTAGCCGTTGCTGGAGGTCACGGGGGTGCGCGTGGGTATGTCTGGGGTGTTCGTGGGGTTGGTCCAGGGCTAGGGGAGGGAAGAGAAGGAGCGGGGGGAGTGTCAGGGCGCCGCGCGTGTGAGCATGCCCATTGGAGCTCTCGGGCGGGCGGCAAGGTCTTGAAAGGAGGCAGCAGGAGGGAGAAGGAGGAGGGGGCCAGCTCGGTGTCGTGTTGTGGACGTCGAGGAGCATCGACTGGCGCGAGGGGAGGCTCGAGGTGGTCGGGAGTGCCGTGTCAACGGTCGGGAGCCTGCTGGCGTGCTCAGGCGCATAAATGGCCGGCACCCGCAGCTTTTCTCGCGTCCTCACGCGCCCACTTGTGTCTAGCGGCTGCTCAGGGGAGTAAACAATGTGGGAAAGGCATTGGATGCCCTGGGGCTTGCCAGGAGTGAGAGAGAGGTGAGAGAATGGGAGGAAAGCTGTTGTCCAGGGGAGAAAAATGGAGCCCTCCCCCCCTCAATCATTTCCTCTCGGGTAGGGAAGCACACCAGAGGTAGAGGGGAACTAGGAGGGGCTGTGGTAAAAAATTGAGCTCATGGAGAATAGTGGAAGTGGCGAAAATAGGCATTTTAATTATCTGCCAGAAGGTGTTTGATGGTGGTTTGGGCAAGTAAATGATTTGCATCTGCCATGAGGCTCCATAGGGTGAAATGACACATATAATTAGGGCCTTCCACCAATTTGGAGATCATTTGAAGAAAGTTGACAATGCAACTTTGGTAAACCCTAGAAATTAGCAGAAATGAACTTGTGTAGATTTAGTTGAGTAAATCACTTCTCCTTGATGCACCACTTGGTGTGGTGGCCTCATTTGGTTATGTGATCATGCTCACAAAAGTTGGGGTCAAGGAGAGAAAGTTGGTAATGCAAAGTTGTTCAAATATGGTTCTGGACAGAAAGAGTTTTGGGGCACTTTGATCAAGTTAACTTGCTCTCCAACTTGTGCCATTTGGTCCAGATGCATTATTAGACCATTTGAGCAATTTCACAAGGTTTGAGAACATTTGAACATGTTTGACAGGGCAAAGCTGTTCAAACTTGAAAAAGGACAGAAGTGGTTTTGAGGGGATTTGATGATGCTATCTTGTTCTCCAAGTCATGAGACTTGGCAAGATCACCAAATATGTCATATGTGACATGATAGAATTTTCTTGGAATATTTGGAGAATATTTCCTTTGTAAGTATTTCAAAAGCTTGAAATATCCAGAAAGGGTTTTTGAGGGGTTTGACCAATATTTTGAACATAACCATGTGTTGAAACTCTTATATATGGACTATATATGTCCTATGAGTTTCCCTAAATTTTGGCAAATATTTCTGAAGCAATAAAATAATTTTTCCCTATTAAAGACCATTTCTGGACTTAAGAAAAAGCTTATAAATAAAATAGGAAAATAACCTTTAAAATTATATTTTTGTGGTTTCTGGGAATACTATATCTAATAGGAGTCAAATATATTTTTAGAAAGATTTTTACTGCCCTTAATTAAGTACTTGCAGTGCAAACCTCAATTCAGGGGTTTTTGAAAAACTAATTTTTGAAAATACTATTTGGCCAAATTATTTTTGTAAGAAAATATTTTTATGTCCTATACACATGGCATGATCATTGGCTCAAGGGTTTGGAGCAAGGAGATGAAGTATAGGAGTTGGAGGATTTATTTTATTTTTAGAGCACTTGCAAACAGCAGACAAAAATCAAATCAAGCAAAGTCCAAAATACTCAAAAGTTTTTGTCAAATCACATTTTAGCATGATTAAGAGCTTAAGTGCTGTGCCATGAAAATCAGGGTGTGACAGACCTACCCCCCTTACAAGAATCTCGTCCCGAGATTCCTAGACTAAGCGGAAAGGGATCGTAAACTTGTATCCGGGGTAGTCTTCAAGTCTTCATGTTGCTTACCGCCGTGTAGTGCTCCTTGAGATTGAAGTACTTGATGGTGTGGCCGTGTGTGGCGCTCTCGGTTGATCCATGTTCTTTGAGGGTCTCTTGCGTTAGGTCGGGTTGGACTAGGGGTCGGTGGCTCGGTGGTCAACGTCCTTATAGAGATCGGGCAAGTTAGGAAGTTGGAAACACTTCCGGGGTTGGGATGCATGGAAAGCATTGTGCACATCAGGTAGCTTAGGTGGCAACTCCAGCTGGTCGCTGTCTATTCTTCGCCTTGCAGTGATCCTGAGGGGGTTGTTAATTCTTGGAGTGATCTCGAAGAAGGCCGATGGATCTTGGGGCGAGCTTTCCTTTGAAATGGAAGCGCTGGGTTCCTTTGAGAGGGATGACCCGGAGATAAACATGGTCTCCAACCCGGAAGGTCATGTCTCGATGACATGAGTCAGCGTAGTTCTTCTGTCTTGACTTGGCAGTCTTCGAACGCTCTTTTGACAAGCTGGACTTGCTCTTCTGCTTCACGAAGGATATCTGGCCCAAAGACAAGTCCTTTTCCGGTCTCGACCAATTGAAGTCTGCGGCACTTCGTCCGTATAACACTTCAAATGGTGCCATCTGAAGGCTTGGTGATGAGTATTGTTGTAAGAGAACTTCGGAAAAAGGGAGGCAATCTTCCCACTTAGCTCCATAAGCTAAGACACAGTGCTCGGAGCATGTCTTGAGTATCCGATTAACTTCGCTCTGTCGACCTCCGATGCGTGGGTGGAAGCGATCTTGAGGACAACTTGGTCCCCATGGCCTCCTGGAATTTCTTCCAAAACCTGGAGGTGAACTGGGTTCCTCGATCTGACACAATCTCCTTGGGAACACCATGAAGGCTCACAATTCGGTTGATGTAGAGACTGGCTAACTGGTTCCCCTTGTCAGTCGTCTTGACAGGAATGAAGTGGGCCACCTTGGTTAAATGGTCAACGATGACCCATTTTGAGTCATGTCCCTTCTGAGCTTCCTTAATATCATCCATCAAGGTAGGCTTAACTTCGAGGTTGGCCAAGAATCCTGGTGCAACCAGTTCCAACCCGAAGCTTTCAAGTTCTTCATGCAAGGCGGGTAGCTTGTCCTTAAGCATAGCATTCAAGGAACAAGCCTTTCTGCTTAATGCATCTACCACCACATTAGCCTTCCCAGGGTGGTATTGAACACTGAGGTCATAATCTTAGATCAAGTCTAGCCATCTTCTTTGCCTCGTGTTCAATCCCTTTTGAGTGAAAATATACTTCAGACCTTCGTGATCCGTGTATATCTCACATCCCTTCCGTAAGAGATAATGCCGCCATGTCTTCAGGGCATGAACCACTGCTGCTAGCTCAAGGTCATGAGTAGCATAGTTTTCTTCATGAGGCCGTAGTTGCCTTTGAGAGGAGTGGCTTGCAGATATGCACGGTCTTCAACGCGGAAGCTCATTCCTTGACGACGGTGGTTGGTATAGTTCTTCCTCCTTGACATGGTGGTCTTCGGATGTTCCCTAACCAGCTGATCAACTCTTCTTCCGTCTTCGTGCGGACACTCATGTCCTCAAGTAAGGATGATGATCTACTTGCCCAAGTACTCTATGAAGTATTTGGGGTACGTAGAGTGGGCTGAAGCATTGGTGAGGGTCCCGGTTGAGCATTGGTCAAGATCTTATTGATCTAGAGCCAAGGCCCAAGGTCATGATCTAACCGTGTTGTGGCTTGGTAGGGCACAAGGGTTTCAAGGATTCTAGTGTGCGAATGAACATTTATCATCCTATCTTTAAGCACGTTTCCTGAGATGCCGATAGTCTATCTAGTAATTTAAACAAATCACATCATATCACTGGTAGCATCCTTCTTATAGGCCAACTCCAATCATCACTCACGCCATTCGTATCCTCATGACTCCCAAGAGGAGGTCTAACAAAATCATGCATGTCTACAATCCCCAAACTCATATGTATGTCTACCCCTAAAAATCCATGGGTAGAACATATAAGCTGCTAAGCCTGAACGTGACAATCCAAGTGCTCAGCCTATTCTTCCAAGGTCTAAGATAAAGCATCTCTACCCTAAGGAAACACGTCGTAAGCCACTCCAAGATCTTGTGTCCTTCCTATGAATCAACTCCAACAGCCCATTAACTTCCACCAATCACTACATAATTCCATTTATTCCACAAATCCAAAGTCTATGATGTTCCACATGATCTTCTAGAGTCCTATAATCCCCAAATGCTTGAAGAGGCTATCTCTACTAGAGTAAGTCCACCAATCCCCATTATCATGGTTAGGTAAACTCCAAGGTCAAGCTTATATAGAACTCCAAATCAACTCTAACAATTAATCCAATCTCCTAGTTTATCGTCCACCGAGAAACATGGTATCATGATTGAGATCGTCATTCTAAATCCGATTTACTCCGAACCATGTAGACATACTCAGCATCTATATTCAACTAGAATCACCTTCTTAAATCCAAATCTCATGTCCAACGAGAATTCCTACACTTTCCCCCAAGTCATTATCGTAATATCAACTATCACCTATCATTACCATCTGATCAAGTCCAATCCTTGCACTTCCAGGAGTTTCAGCTTGCGAACACAACTATCCTGCTAAATCCAATTTACTCAGGGGTATTGAAAAGCTATGCTAATCTATACTTATGATCCCACCAAGTTCATCCACCAGCACCAAGGCCTCATAATCCACCAAATAGTCTCATATAATTCCTCAAGGTCACTGATATAAACTCACCAAGTCATCTGTCCTCAAATCCTATATCCTCAAACTGGTCCTTCCTATGGCATCGCCGGTTTAGTGCTATCTTAGGATGATAATGTGCTCATTCACTATGTCCACTAGTTCCATAATGAACCCGGTGATAAGCAAGGTTATGAAGGCTTAATGTGTTCTCTTGCAATTCCGTTGGGTAAGCTCATGGTTAAGGTTTGGGCTGGGGTATCTCGTGGAGCCTCAAAGGGTCTAGGAATGGGTCTCTAATCTTGAGGGTTAAACATGATTCTCTACGGGTTGCACTTGGTCGAGGAGGCTGTAGTAAAAGTCATCAACGCTTGCTGGTCGCCGAGGTGAAATCCTTGGTGCATATTGTCTTGCTTGTCTTGGTTGAGGAGAGAGATGAGAGGGGAAGTAGCATAGAGGAGGGAATGCCTAAAGGGGTTCTATAGTGCAAGTCTTGAACAAACAAGTGCCAAAAAGGGTCAAACACAAACAACAAAATAAGGCGGGTGATATAGTCGCATACTTGTTGCCTAGGGCAAAAGTGCGACTTATATCAAAACATAAACAAATAAAACAAGCAACACACAATCATGGTTCTACTCGAACCATCATACGGACTCGACTGCGCATAGGGGGTACACGACTCATCCTACCCTAGGGGTTCTCGGACTCCATAGTCATGCCTTGTGCCTCGTGCAGTCTCCCGGGTTTTCCTCAGGTGTTGCTATGTCTCTTGTAGTTGTTTGATGGGATGATCCCGGTTGAGCTTGAAGAGTCTTCAACAACTTCTTGCCTGTTGAAGTGATGGGGTGAAGGTGGCTTCTCATAGCAGGCATTGACTCGGTCTTCTGTTGTCTTCTTAATCATGATGATCCCTTCTTGTCTTCTAAGCCATCGATGGTACCAGGTAGGCAATCCTTTATGCAATGACATTATCAAGGCATAATAGAGGTCCATCATGTCGGTTACGTTGATGATAACATCGACACCAAGAGCGGGGGATGAGGAGAACCGTTTTCCTGCTCACTATGGTGAGGCGGACCAAATGGCTAGGTTCTCATCCATCGGTGGTCGCCGATACAACAACGGTAGTGACATGGTTACTCTATTAGCGATCATGATCTTGCATATCCTATGCCCTGATCATCGCAGCTAAGGTTGCATCATCTTGGGGGCAGTGTCAAGGGTGTCACCATCTCCTGGGTCTTCAGGTCCCTATTCCTCGAGGATGTATCTTCTGTTGGTATCGTCTTGTTGTGATGTCGCCTATCTTGTGTTCAGGAGATGTGGGTGAATGTCTGGCAAGGCATCATCCTTCCATATTATCCACGAGGATTACAAGGAATCCTGTGGTTAGGGGCATAATGGTTCTAGCGACTAAAGGTTTTAAAGGGGAAGAGACCAATAAGGAGAGTATACCTTAGTTTTCGAAAAACTGAGAAGGGAAGAGAAGTACAGATAGTTTTGAAAACTAGTAGTAGTTTTGGAAATAGTTTTACCCTAACTAACGACCATGCTAACTAAGGCTTCCTACATCGGGATGGCTCGATACCAGCTCTGTGGGGACCCCGACTCATAAGTCGTGATCACCGAATGCACGTGTCAATGATCCCGAGATCAATGCTCACTTGAACACACGTAAGCTGAATAACAAGAGTCTTACATCCATACATACCATATTACACAAGTAGGACCATTATGGTCGAGCCTTGAGTACAACATCGCGATGGAAAAACTTCGTCGATAACTTGGACCCATGCCATCCGCCTTACCCCTACGGGCATTCTCGACCGAAGCGCCCTAGCTCGCGTGCTCAAATCACCGAAGAGTTCTTCATCACATCCTGTTCTTTCATGCCCGGTCAATAAAATAACCGGTGGCAAGCCAATGAGTACTTTGAATGTACTACTTAAGCAACCCATGTTTTGGTTCAAGGTACAACAATGCATGACATAGGTAAATTTTGCATAAAGCTAGTTTTGAGTGCATTGACATGTTCAACATCCTATAAAGCATGCATCAAGAGAATTCAAGTAACCATGAGTACTGGTCACAGATATCAACATAAATAGAATGGGCACCAACCCATTTATCTCTACTATTAAAGCAGGATCGAACGTCGTGATGGTTCGACCTCCGCTCTTACGATCCCGCACAAAAAAATCGCAGGGAACAACCAACGTTCGAGAACAGAAAAAAAAAACGGAAAGAACCCGCACGGCGCACGTTCTCCATCTCGCTCCTTCCCTGGCCTGTCTGTCTCCGTCCTTAGATCTCAGCGCCTCCTTCCCCATGTCCACCAGACGAGGCCCTCTCCATCGGCCCTATCCAGCGGACGGCCCCTCTCCGGCGACCAGACGGGCGCTTCCCTTTACTCCCATCAATTTGGCATCGCCCCGCCCATGGAGCTTTCGCCATGCCCGCCATCGGCCATGGTCGGGACCGGCACCACACTTGGACGGAGAGGTCTGACAACGGACCAATGCGACCGTGGGGATGGGGTCGCGGTGGTCTGACCACGGCGATGGATGCGGCGACGGAGGTCTAGGAGGATGAGAGATACGTGCGCTACAATTGTGAAGGCGGCAACGGACACCAGGGAGGAGGAGGAGGAAAGGTAAGCCAGCAACACAGTGGGGGAGGTTGAGGAGACGAGGGAGAGGCGCGCTCTCAGGTCTCGGCGGTGTGTGTAGGGTGTTCGCTAGAATTCCCCACTCGTGGAAGCAGGTAAGTAGCGCACCGCCACCTAACATGACTGCTCGAGTATTGGTTAAGAAGATTTCCAACGCCAAATCTGGTATCACCTTGCCCTTCTTTTCTAATTTTGAAAGCAATCAGAGATGTACGTGTCCTTATCGTCTATTTGGTTGACTTCGTGTTAGCGTCGGAGAATTAATCTAATTTATATGATGTTGGTCAGTTTAGGATATTTGTTATTTCCTTGGTGTTTGATGTGATCTGCCTACGTAGCGAAGCTATGAAGGTGAACCAGCTAGCGATGGTTGCAGAGAACAAGACAATGGATCCTCGTGGTGAGAGCAGATCGTCTTGCTTGGTTTGGATGGCGAGGCAAAACGAATAAGTGAGGTAAGGAATATGCACCACATGGCCCAGACGGTGAGCTCATCTCCTAACTTCTTTTATTTTATTTTATCGTGTGGAGTGATGTGCTACAGCCTTAGTGAAATATCTCCATATCCATACTCTCAAGGCTGTCTTCCTTCTAATCTTAGTGGGAAAAATCAAGAAACATTCCCTGATATTACATAATTGCAAACTTATTCAGTGTCTGGTGCAGTTCTAATCTCATATGTGTATTTATGTTGTAATACTTTTTTTTTTACTAAGATTGGCTTCAGGATGATCTCCAAGCTGTGTTTCGCTAAGGAATTTTACTATTATTAACTGATTGCATACTTTATTCAGTGGCTGTTTATTTTATCTTGCATGTAGTCAATGAATAAACAATATGTATTTTGAAACAAAATTTAAAACTATTATTTATCTTGTGAGAAATCCTTCCTATCATTTTTTGCTAATAGCTCCAGATAATATTGTGTTATAGGGTTAGAGTTATGCTTGTTAGTAATATTGAATAATAGATAATGCGAGTGCTGAGTCACATGTCATTAGTCAAAATAAACTTCGAAGTTTGATAGAGCAAAACTGAAATTATTCTTGATGAAGAACTGAAAACGCTGCAAGATGCGATGGAAGAGAAACTCGAGGGCAAGTGACAACTTAGCCGAGACTTAAGGTAAGCTCTTATTTCAACATCCGTATCATCTCTACTTATTATATTAAGTTGGATTGCTAATACAGTTTATGTTGTCAACACAACAAGTATGTAATGAGCTTGATAACCTAGACCATCAAGTGCTTTCCTAGAGGAAAGCATAATCTCAAGATGAAGGAGAAAGACATGCTAAAGGCACAACTACTGGTCGTAATTTTCACCACACCATGTACTAATATTTGTTCTGGAAGACAATGTTCGACCTTGCGTTGGCGGCATGCAGGCCATTTTATTATGTAGTATAACTAATTAACTATACACTATAAAAACAATGTATTCTCGGGGTTCTGGGTAGAAAGGAATAGAAGTTCCAATGGAATTTGAGGGAGTTAATTTTGGCCGTGTTTCATAGAAATGTTGGTAGCACTGAAATCTATCTTTAGTTGGTATAACCAGAAGTAATCACCATGATGAACATATCAAATGAATCTCTCTATTGAAGGGGGTTGTCGGAACATCATTTATTTTCCCACTTGCTGCTGTATTAAATGTGTCATTTGGCCTTAATTTTGTGCCTTGCATTTTCTTCACTCCTCTTTGTTCTTTACTAAGTTTGAATCATATATAAATCGAATTATCTTTGTGGTGTCTTTGAGACCCCATGATCGTCATTTTGCACTTAAGACACAGAACCACCGTAAAGTGTTCTCCCTTATGTATCATGTTGTCATGGGTGATGATCCGAGGTGAAGGTTGGCCAGCCATCTTGATGTTTTCATTTCTGTTTATAGTATTATAATTGCTGTATTAGAGTGCTTGTAACTGTTATGTCCTTTACATCGATTGCACGAACTTCTTTTTTGCCTCGATGTTATTGCCTTGTATTTTTTTCGTGGTAATGTAGAACCCACCGCTTGATCTTTGAACATGCACCATCGGTGTAGCATCAAAAGAATCTTTGGAATGTAAGGGGTCACAGCAGTTACATTTGCACTACATTTGTGCCTTTTGGTTACGAGGTAAAAACTACAAACTATTTCTTTACAAAGAATCGACCAAGTACTCACTTCCTGTCGGATTTCAGTTTCACGGAATAGATTATTTATATGGTTGGGAGGTTCAAGTGACGGACCACAATTTTCTGAGGTGATTTACTTAGGCAAAGCTAGAATTTTGTTTGGGTTAGTGTTAACGTTGAGTAGTTTTGTTGTGTCCACCTTGGTGATTGCAAACCACTGCATACATCAATAAAGACTGCCACATCAATTTTGATGTGTGCAGGGCTCTTCTACTTCTCTTTGTTCTCAAAGAATTTTGTCTTGTAGGCTGTACTACTGAATTTTGGTCGCAGCAGCAAGGGTGAGGTGGACGAGAAAGGGAATGCAGGCATAGGCAAGATGTTGCGCTGCGGTTACCAGCTACACATGCATCATTGCCTCCAAGAAAATTTGGGCGTGGCATTTCGAAAAAATATACAAAACATCATCTGTCAGCGCGTGGCGACACCTCACACATTGACACCAAGGAGGTGTTTGGCTACAGAAATGGTGAAGGCAACGTTAACGTAATCAGATTACAGCGTTTATGGAGGTGTAATCAGTTTTTTGCAAGTTTGTTTGGTTCATGTTCAGGTAAAGGAATCCATTACCATCGCTCTGCTCTTATTGCTCGGCCCTGCCCCTTGCCGGCCCCCATCCTCCCGTAGATGGCCTGCTCTTCCTTGACCCCAGCCAACCAGTATCTCAAACGCCACCGGCCGTCCCCGAGATCAAGCGCCGCCGACCGTTCCCGAGATCATGCGCCGCCGACCGCTCGGATCTTGCGCATCGCCGGCCGTCCGCGAAATCAAGAGCCGCCACCGCCCCGAGATCAAGCGCCGCCGGACGCTCGGGTCTTGTGAATGCCCGTGCGTTGCCACGGAACAACAAAGATAAAAACAGATAGCATCATTAATGGAGGTCGTGCGCGGAGGAGAAGAAGGGGTCGTGAGTGGAGGAAAAGAAAGGGTCGTGCGGGAGAGGAGAACGGTGGCTCAATTACCGGTGGGGGGTGGGTGGTATCGATTGATAACTGGGCCTGACCCGTTTACGGAGGGATGTGTTTACGGTGTGCACTAAACAAATGCAAGTAACGCTTCCCCTTTACGGTGTAAAGGGATGACGGGTGAAACAAACACCTCCCAAGTAAAACCTAGATCGGATGGCAAGGAGGTATAACGGCAAAGAAACAGTGGAAGAGAAATGAAAGAACCCATTTAAGGATAGGTTGTTTTATGAAAATTATCAAGATTATGTATCCTTACAGTTGTATTGCTACAACCGAAGTTCATTTATTCAGGCCCTACTTCTATCGATCTTGCATACATGTCTGAAAACACACATGCTTGCAGTATTACTCATTTTATTTCCTTTCTCAGTCAAATCAGATGGTTCTATTTATAAGATATTCTCACTTGCTCCAACAGAACCAAGGTTAAAGGGATTGGAAGAATCAATCATTCACAACCATCGATGAAGGATTATTTGAAAAGTTAAGGATTAGTAGTTCTTTTTTGAAATCAATCTTCAAATAATGGATTTGGTCTTATATATATGCGAGGAAGGTAATAAAAAAATAGAAGATGCTAATAATACCAAAAAAAGTCGGTTTCAACGTTGCTATGTTTCCGTTTTAAACGGTGAGGCCCTCTCTACTTCTTTCGCACTACCTATCCATTATAGAGTAAATAGATCTTTTTACAATTAAGAGTTATACAGACAGTGATGGTATTTAATTATGAAAGTTGGCTAAGTAGCTGACTATCTTTTGTATATCTCAATTTTGTTACATAACCACATTGTTATGATAAAAAACAAAATTCACTTGTGCTTCATCCCTCCATTAATGATGCTATATGTTCTTATCTTTGTTGTTCCGTGGCAACGCACGGGCATTCGACTAGTCATAAACAGAGTGGGCACCAACCCATCTCATTCGTGTCAAGTCCTTTGACTTGACCCAAGTCATTCCCATCATCACACACACTAGGTTGAAAACTCTGGACATAGTTTAAGCAGCACCGCCCAACCGTCCTTGACCGTGGACACGGCTATTGAATAGTTTTACACTGCAGAGGTTGCACACTTTACCCACTAGATCCGGGAACTTCCGTGTCATCCACGACCCGCGGTACCTCAAGTACCCGGGGTAAGCACCCGATCACCGCCTTTCCCTAGATGACACTAACATGGAGTCCACTCGATTGGTAGCAACCCCCGTGCCAAACATTTCACATCATAAAGTTGTGGAGCCTCGCTCCCATATTCATCACATACCACAAGCACGGGGTACCAACGGTGTGTCCGATGCCCTGTGAAAACAGTCATGGCCGCCCTACCTGGCACGACCCCGTCCCAAGAGAGAGCACCAACTCTCCCCCGTCACTAGTAATGCGGGCTCCAAGCTAGTATCGGTCTAGGTACTCAACAATGCCCTTTCCCATATAAGGGTAGAGTGGTCGCGCATGTAGGGTTGGGACAGTCATCAAATCTTAAATCTAATCCGTTTTCGAAAACAACACACGCTTGCCTCGGTACACCGCCGTCATCAAGTGGTTACCTTTCTCATCATCTCCCTCGGGCATAAATGGCACCCGATGGGGTTTTCGAAAGTTGTTTGAAAATATTTTTGCCTCCATCACCATGCATATACCCGTCCCTTTTGCGTAGCACTACTGTCGCGGCCGATGGGTGGCGCGGCACCTATGGGGCCGGGGCCCTTCGTGTGTTCGCACGGGGCGGAGGCTGCGCGGAGAGCGATCGAGGCGATGCAGCGGGGATTTTACCCAGCAGACGCGATGGTCGCGAAACCCTCCGCTGCATTGTGTTGTATTAGATCTTGCTCAAGAATGCGAGCAAGCGGTGGAGTGGTGTGTGAAACCGGCGAATCGAGCGCTAGAGTTGCGGGGTTCGAACCTTCACGCGAGAGTGGCGAATGATCCTCGCGAGAGTAGCGATCGTGGAACCCCCACGTTGTGCATGGGCCTCCTTTTATAGGGCAAGGGTCACCGACAGGTGTCAGCGTGAGGTAGAGGGTAAAACGTAAAAGAGGTGGTAGTTGGAGCAGTCGCGGGAAAGTGCAGCTACGATGCTTTCTACCTACTTTTGACAGAGGGGACAAGAGCATTAAATGCCCGTCGCCGTCGCCCCAAAAGCTCCCGCCATTGCGTCTCCTTTCGCCACGGCGCGGCCACCACCGTGGAGTGCCACCGCATTCCTCATGCAGCACTGACCATCCGCCACGTCTCTGGAGAAGGCCGGAGGCGACGCGTGGGCAGATGAGCTGGAGGCGGCACGTAGCATAGCTCTCCCGGCAAGCGCCTTGCCGGGTCTTGATCTTGCGGGCCCGGAGCTTGTCAGGCTCTGTGACTTGCCGCTCCCGGGTCCTCGCCGGGCGCGCAGCCGAGGCGTGTCTTCGTGATATGATCTTCTAGTCCTCCCGACGAGCTCCTCTCGCCGGGATCTGAGGAGTGATGTAGCCTTGAGCACAGGAATGGCCTTCCGGCAAGCTCCTCTTGCCGGGTCTTGAGCTTCTATCTTATATACTTTGTTCTTGAATGGCTTGGTGTGGAGCGGAGATGGTCTCCGCAAGCATTTGATGGATCTAGCTGCGTGGGAGCTGGGGCTGCCCGTGCACAAGTTGGGGTACTGAGGTACCCCTACCTTAGTACACCGACAACTACTTAGCATCCTATCTACTCCCACCGGCATAACCCTCATAAGAAGGTAGGGCCATGCACAATGCAAGTATCAACGAGGAAGTAATCGTGGCAACCAACCCACGTGGTTCACCATCTCATCATGATTCCGATGCATCATTAATAAAGAGCTAAAAATGACATGCATATAAAGGGGTATCATAGTCATGGTCAAAAGGGCTGCTTGCCTGTTCCTCAGAGTCTTCAAGTCTTCTGGTCCTTCTCCAAGTACTCCGTCTACTTCGTCAACTAACGTCGAAAACAAACACAATAAGCAACACAACAGGGCAAGAATAAATGTGCTCTTAAAAATGTGAAGTTGACTTTTATTGGATACCTCTGGTCATATGAGGAATGACCAAGGTGATTTCATTGGAAGTGGATCAATGGACATCTCCGAACATTTCAATATGATGGAATCAAGAGGTTTATGGATTTGCTAGAAGTGTACAGAAATATCATTTTGAAAAATGAGCAAAGGGACCCATTTAACAAAGGATGATTTTAGAAGCATCTAGGAATTGGTTTCACTGGATTTGGAGTTCAAATGAATTTCCTATGAATTTGCAAAGCTGATAAATATGAAGAAATGGCTCAATAATTTATGTGGTAAAGAAAGTATCAAAAAAAATGTTCATAAACTAGGTTATGAGCTTAGATTCATCTAGGGATTGGAATCATGGCATTTGGATCAATATTGTGCTCTCTGTGATTTTCTAAAGCTTATCACAGAAATAGGAAAAACAAGATTTGATAAATGTCTGTGAAGAAAAAGTTTTTGGAAAAATGTGCAAGTTGTACCATGAGATAGATCATGATTTTATGAGCTACTAGAAATTTGAATCATCAAATTTGGACTTGTTTTGATCTGTTTATGGATTTTTGAAGTAGACTGGAAAAAGAAAGAAGTGAATAAGGCTTAACCTTATCCTGCGCACATGGCGCCAGATAGACCGTGGGCCGGCCTAGTGGCTTCAGCCGCGCGGGGTGCCTAGGTGACGTCGATGGCGCACTCCATGGAGTACGCCTTTGCTCGGGCAGGCGGCCCGTGAAGCCGTTCCACTTATCCACGTCAGCGGTCAGAGTCAACGCTCTCTGCGGCTGACATGTGGGGCCCGCGGGGAGGTGGGGCCCGCCCACTGGGTCGTCTTCTTCCTCTCGTCGGGGCAGGACAAAGGTGAGGTTGGGCTCGGCCGGCGCTCATCCGGCGATTGCCGGCGCTCCCGGCCGTCCCCCGCGACGCTCCGCCTATGGGCGAGCTCAGCGCGGAGCGGCGCATCCTCTGGCATAGGTCACGGCCGCCGGAGGGGGCCGAGGTGACCGCAGCTTTGACAGTGGCGGGGGAGGTCGTCGGCTATCCGTGGCTCTCGGCGCTCGAGCATCCCCGCGACGGTTCGAGGAGGTGGGGAGGTTTGCCGGACCACGGGGAGTCTCTGTGTGGAGGAAAGGGAGGGAGGTGAGCTCGGCATTGCTCGAATTTGAGCGAGCCGAAGTGGCGGCCATGCGGTGGTAGGAGGAGAAGGGAGGCACGGGAGGAGGTGTGGATTGGTCTAGGTGGTTCACAGGAGGGAGAGAGTGGCAAAGGAGGCCAGAGGGGGCTCGGGGAGGCCTTTAAATAGGCGAACGGCGGGGTGCCGTGGACTCGTGCGCCGGCGAGCTCCTAGCCGTAGCTGGAGGTCACGGGGGCGCGCGTGGGTATGTCTGGGGTGTTCGTGGGGTTGGTCCAGGGCTAGGGGAGGGAAGAGAAGGAGCGGGGAGTGTCGGGCGCGCAGGTGAGCATGCCCATTGGAGCTCTCGGGCGGCAGCTGCAGCGTCTTGAAAGGAGGCAGCAGGAGGGAGAAGGAGGAGGGGGCCAGCTCGGTGTCGTGTTGTGGACGTCGAGGAGCATCGAATGGCGCGAGGGGGAGGCTCGAGGTGGTCGGGAGTGCCGTGTCAACGGTCGGGAGCACGCTGACGTGCTCCAGAGCGCGCAAATGGCCGGCACCCGCAGCTTTTCCTCGCGTCCTCACGCGCCCACTTGTGTCTAGCGGCTGCTCAGGGGAGTAAACAATGTGGGAAAGGCATTGGATGCCCTGGGGCTTGCCAGGACTGAGAGAGAGGTGAGAGAATGGGAGGAAAGCTGTTGTCCAGAGGAGAAAAATGGAGCCCTCCCCCCCTTAATCATTGCCTCTCGGGTAGGGAAGCACACCAGAGGTAGAGGGGAACTAGGAGGGGCTGTGGTAAAAAGTTGAGCTCATGGAGAATAGTGGAAGTGGCGAAAATAGGCATTTTAATTATCTGCCAGAAGGTGTTTAATGGTGGTTTGGGCAAGTAAATGATTTGCATCTGCCATGAGGCTCCATAGGGTGAAATGACACATATAATTAGGGCCTTCCACCAATTTGGAGATCATTTGAAGAAAGTTGACAATGCAACTTTGGTAAACCCTAGAAATTAGCAGAAATGAACTTGTGTAGATTTAGTTGAGTAAATCACTTCTCCTTGATGCACCACTTGGTGTGGTGGCCTCATATGGTTATGTGATCATGCTCACAAAAGTTGGGGTCAAGGAGAGAAAGTTGGTAATGCAAAGTTGTTCAAATATGGTTCTGGACAGAAAGAGTTTTGGGGCACTTTGATCAAGTTAACTTGCTCTCCAACTTGTGCCATTTGGTCCAGATGCATTATTAGACCATTTGAGCAATTTCACAAGGTTTGAGAACATTTGAACATGTTTGTGAGGCAAAGCTGTTCAAACTTGAAAAAGGATGAAGTGGTTTTGAGGGATTTGATGATGCTATCTTGTTCTCCAAGTCATAGACTTGGCAAGATCACCAAATATGTCATATGTGACATGATAGAATTTTCTTGGAATATTTGGAGAATATTTCCTTTGTAAGTATTTCAAAAGCTTGAAATATCCAGAAAGGGTTTTTGAGGGGTTTGACCAATATTTTGAACATAACCATGTGTTGAAACTCTTATATATGGACTATATATGTCCTATGAGTTTCCCTAAATTTTGGCAAATATTTCGAAGCAATAAAATAATTTTTCCTATTAAAGACCATTTCTGGACTTAAGAAAAAGCTTATAAATAAAATAGGAAAATAACCTTTAAAATTATATTTTGTGGTTTCGGGAATACTATATCTAATAGGAGTCAAATATATTTTTAGAAAGATTTTACTGCCCTTAATTAAGTATTTGCAGTGCAAACCTCAATTCAGGGGTTTTGAAAACTAATTTTTGAAAATACTATTTGGCCAAATTATTTTTGTAAGAAAATAGTTTTATGTCCTATACACATGGCATGATCATTGGCTCAAGGGTTTGGAGCAAGGAGATGAAGTATAGGAGTTGGAGGATTTATTTTATTTTTAGAGCACTTGCAAACAGCAGACAAAAATCAAATCAAGCAAAGTCCAAAATACTCAAAAGTTTTTGTCAAACCACATTTTAGCATGATTAAGAGCTTAAGTGCTGTGCCATGAAAATCAGGGTGTGACACCTACGGACGAAAGCCCTCCGGTTTATATAGACACCGGAGAGGCTAGGGTTACACAGAGTCGGTTACAATGGTAGGAGATCTTCATATCCGTATCGCCAAGCTTGCCTTCCACGCCAAGGAAAGTACCTTCCGGACACGAGCCGGAGTCTTCAATCTTCTATCTTCGTAGTCTGGGAGTCCGACGGATATTGATTGTCCGGCTATCCGGACACCCCCTAGTCCAGGACTCCCTCACCCATCCAGGATCAAACCTACAAAGACAACCTTTAAAGGTGTCATCCCAGGAGTGGAAGCCAACTGTACAGGCTCAGTCACACTGGAAGTGGTCTTCGGATCCCCAGATAATTTCCGAAGCGAAGAGTTAATCTTCGATATAGTCCCGTTCTGTAGCGGCAATCATGCCCTGCTCGGACGAACCGCGTTTGCAAAATTCAACGCGGTGCCGCATTATGCATACCTAAAGCTCAAGATGCCAGGCCCTCGTGGAGTCATTACGGTCAATGGGAATACGAAACGCTCCCTCCGAACGGAGGAACATACAGCGGCTTTCACGGCAGAAGTACAGAGCAGCCTTCTCAGGCAATTCTCAAGTCCGGCAATTAAAAAGCCGGACACAGCAAAACGCGCCCGGAGCAATGCCAACCAAGACCACCTGGCGCGATCAAAGCACGTGTAGCAATGCGGCCCCAACCCTCGCCCGCACATGATCGCAATAATAACACTCCGCGTACATCATTACGCTTTGGAGATACCATGGGCACAGGGAAAGGGGCACAAGGAACCAAGAGTGCGGCTCGACCACACCAGGGGCTCACACTAACGCCCCCCTTGTTTTTATTTTTATCTTTTCTTCTTTTGCGTATACAGGACTCCATTAACCATAAGCCCTGTCCGATGGCGAACTCGCCGAACTCACGATGCAACAGTCAGGGATTAAAAAAGGCTGCGACGAACACTCAGGTGGTCTCAATTACGAACATTAAATTCAATTACATACACCAAGTCTGCAGCTCATCCCTGGAGGGGGACATGTTAACTTAGTCCAAATCCCTTGCTTACCGCACTATTTGTATCAGTCCGCTTTATTAGCAGACCTTCTTTCATAAATAACGCAGCACTTCCTTTTTGCAAGTACATTACCTTTTCATTGGAATTGCGTTATCTTTTATATATGTTCATTATATGACATATTGCACCCGTATACTTTGGTGCGGCCGACACGCTAGGGGCACATTCCCCAGATTATGGTGTGATTAAGTCCGAACACTTTCACAAGTGCGGCACCCCGAACTTATAGCATTATATGAATTAGCTCCGAATCATGTCTTGGGTCAATAGTTGGGTTTGCCCGGCTCCCATGTTTTGGTACCTTACGTTCCGTTCCGTCGGCTAAGGTAGCACTGGGAGAACCACTGCGATTGCGCCCTGGTTGAGCCGGGTTAACGCCTCAGTGGAAAAAGCTAAAACTGACTGGCATGATGTGGCGAGAGTTTGGTCGTTGTTCGAGAGGTTTTTTTCGGGTCCTTAAAGACTCATGCCGCTTCGAGCGAAGTTCCGGATGATGTCCGATGAAGGCGTGGATAGTGCCCCGGATTCGGTCTTCCGAATACCAGGGGCTTCGCCGAAATTTAAAATTATAGAATTCTATGGCTAAGTGAGAGTGTTCAAGCATTATAAGTCCGGTTGCCTTGTTCGCGTGTTGGCGCCTCCTAGACGGACCCAAAAGCGGAACAAGAGTGCTCAAGTTTATCACGAACACCCCACTTTCGTGGCTTGGGAAATTTGAAGCCAACGACTTGCCATCTCTCAGATTTAACAAATGACCGCACAGAAGGTAATATTTTAAATTATACAAGCGTTGCTCATGGCGCCTACGAACGAAGTTTTCAGCGCCCAGGATAAAAATACAGCGAGTTCACTCAAATATTACATTTCGGGGGCACTCATCTGCAATATCGCAGGCTCCCTTCAGGACAACATTATAATATCGCTCCGGCGTGCGATGCTCCTTGCCCGGCGGCGGTGGATCCGTGAGAACCTTCTCCGCATCCAGTTTGCCCCATTGCACCTTTATGCGGGCAAGGGCCCGACGAAGCGCCTTCAATACAGGCGGCGCTTGATGACGTCCAGCACTGGGCATGCATCCAACAGCCGCCGACAAGGCCAAAGTAGCTTCTGGCATGGCCTGTCGAGCCACAGCCGGACTATGAGACCCTTCATGGCCTCCTCGGCTACCTTGTGGAGTTCGACCAGCTGCTTCACCTGGTCGCTTGGGGCTGCCGGATGGCGGCCTCGGCGTCTTGAGACCGAAGACAATCTCCGTCGAGCTCCCTCCTCGCCACGATAGAATGCGGCGGCATCGGATCGCTACATGGCAGATCTGCAAACGCCTCGAGAGCTCGAATTCGGGTAAGTATCCGTAATTTACATTAACGTGCTCTGCTCTGCATGAAAAAGGCCTTACGCCGCTATCTTCTTTATGTCCTCTACCTCTGAAGGGCCTTCGGGTCTCGGCCTTGGCGGACTTGGCACTTTCGAGAGCGAGGCAAGCTCGGACTCTCGAGTCTTGAGTCACGCCCAAACTCTCATGCTTGTCCATGAGAGCACGGAGCTCTTGCCGAACTTCTGCCACCTGTGCCGCTTGGTTTTCTCGCTCAGCCCGTTCTGTGGCCGCATTGCGTTCGGCCACGGACACGGCATCCTTCAGGGCTGCCACCTCGTTAGTGGCCCCTGCATTACACATATTATCCTTATTAATTTTGTTTGCAACCAAAACCCTTTTCTGTAAGGTACTTATTTAAAGTGGTGTTATTCACCTTCTTTTTCCTCGAGCTGCCCCTTGGCATGGCCGAGCTCTTGCTCCGACCACTCAAGGTCCTTCTTCAGCGCATCGACCTCCGCCGTTAATGCGGCAGAGGTCAGCAGCGCAGCCTGCAAACCCATATTGACATATTTTTAGAAACCCTGCGTATATCTTGTTAGATCCTTAGTCCGGCTTTTCTTTTGAACACGAACTAAGCATCGAGGCTCCTGTCTATCGGTATTACATTGCATAATTTTAAACTTCTTACCTCAAAGCCTGTTAGAAGGCTGTTGCAGGCTTCGGTCAGCCCGCCCTTGGCAAGCTGGACCTTCTCAATCACCGCACTCATAAGAGTGCGGTGTTCTTCCTCGATGGAAGCGCCTTTAAGCGCCTCCAGCAGGTTATCCGGCGCCTCCGGTTGGACGGAGGCCGCCGGCGTCACGGTCCTGCCCTTCTTTCGAAGGGGCCGCTTGCCGGACTCTGGAACCGCTACGGGTTCCGAGGTAGAGTCCGGCACGAAGTCCGGGAGGCTGCCTGACGGCACCTTCGGAGCCTCCTCCTGGCGGGTCCCTCTGTGGGATTCCGCCTCGTCGTCCTCGTCGACGTGTGGGGTAGAGGCAGTCGGGATGGAATTTACATCTGACGGCGCCAAAGACCCGCTCATCGAGTCGGGAAGATCGTCAACGGCCGGACTACAGGCAGAATGCGGCGTTAGAAGAACACTACCTGACATACGATGTACGGCATATAAATGATCCGAATACTTACGGTCCTGCCGAACGCCTAGCCCTTGGAGGCCATTCATCCTCGCCAACGCTGATGTTGGCGAAACTGTCCGGGGGGATAGTTCTCCCCCTCTTGGACCCTTCGGCCGCCCCGATCGGGGAAGACTTCCTCTTCCTCTCTCCCTCCTCCGGGAGAGAGTACTCCTCCTCCTCGTCGTCTTCGGGGAAGGAGTCCTCGTCGTCGTCAGACGCCTGATTACGGGAACTCTTTCGAGTGCCCGTGGCCACCTTTTTGGCCTTCTTCTCCGGCACCACGTGCGGTGCCAGAACCAGCAATCCTGCTAAGCGGGCATCCACTGGTTCTTCTGGCATGGGAGCCGGGCTGATGAGCAGCTCGGCCTTCTCCATCCATTCCTGTCAAAGGAAGAGGCAGATTAAAATCCTTGCTAGAGTCAATCTAATTATCACAAGTGTCCCGTAATGGGGTCGAATCACTTACCTCGTCAGTCGAAGACTGCGAGCTGAATCCGCGATCTTCGGTCGCGGATGTGGGGGCTTCGGCGCCCTTGAACAGCACCCTCCAGGCACCTTCGTGTGTTGTATCGAAGAGCCCGCTCAATGTCTAGTGCTGTTCCGGATTAAACTCCCACAGATTAAATGCCCGTTCTTGGCATGGGAGAATCCGCCGGAGGAGCATGACCTGGACCACGTCGACGAGCCGGAGCCTATTGCTCACCATCTTCTTGATGCAGGCTCAAAGTCCCGTCACCTCCACCGGATCACCCCACTGCAAGCCCTTCTCTTTCCAGGAGGTGAGCTGCGTGGGGATTCCAGATCTAAATTCGGGGGCCGCCACCCATGTAGGCTTGCGCGGCTCGGTGATGTAGAACCACCCCGATTGCCACCCCTTGACGGAGTCCACGAAGGTCCCTTCCAGCCAAGGGACGTTGGGCAGCTTGCCCAACATGGCGCCTCCGCATTCGCTTCGTCCCTTTACAACCTTGCTTGACGTTGAAGGTCTTGAGCCCTGAGCGAAGTGGGGCGGATGCGAGAAAGGCCTCGCACACGACGATAAACACCGAGATGTTGAGGATGAAGTTCGGCGCCAGATCGTGGAAATCCAGGCCATAGTAAAACATGAGCCCCCGGACGAATGGATGGAGCGGAAAGCCCAGTCCGCGGAGGAAGTGGGGGAGGAAGACGACCCTCTCATGAGGCCCTGGGGTAGGGATGAGCTGCCCCGCGTCGGGCAGCCGATGCGCGATATCGCTGGAAAGGTATCCGGCGTCGCGCAGCTTGGTGATGTCCTCCTCCTTAGTGGTGGAGGCCATCCATTTACCTCCCGCTCCGGACATGTTCGGAGAAAGGTCGAGGCGAGATGCGCGAGCTTGGGCGTTGGAGCTTGAGTTCGCAAGGATGGATAAGCAAAGGAGGAAGAAGGCATAGGTGGGAAGGTAAATCCTTATCCCTTATATATAGGCGGACAAAACTATGTGTCCCTCACCGGCCCGGTAAAACTCGCTTATCTCCCAAGCGCCACCATCAATGGCGCGGTTGGGTTACCCACGCACGTATTGATGAGAATCCCGGAATAAGGGGAACACGATCTCTGCTTCGACAAGACGTGCCAAGGAAACCGCTTCGCTAAACGTGCTAAGGTGGAATAGTAAGAAACGATTCAAATGAGGGCTTGGCTGTGGCGTGATGTCACGCCGCATAATACGTCAACAGATTGAGCTAAGTGTATATTTTATTCTCTCTACGTTGGAATGTGGAATTTATTTTGCAGAGCCGGATACTATCCTGGTGTTCATTATCTTCTCCGGATTATTCAAGGGAGGAACCCGCCTTGCAATGCCGAAACATTATGCACGCCGGACTTATCGTCATTGAAGACTGGTTCAGGGGCTACTGAGTGAGTCCTGGACTAGGGGGTGTCCGGACAGCTGGACTATCAATATCCGCCGGACTCCCATACTACGAAGATAGAAGATTGAAGACTCCGGCTCGTGTCTGGAAGGTACTTTCCTTGGCGTAGAAGGAAAGCTTGGCAATACGGATATGTAGATCTCCTACCATTGTAACCGACTCTGTGTAACCCTAGCCTCTCCGGTGTCTATATAAACCGGAGGGCCTTAGTCCTTAGGACGAACATACATCTCAACAATCATACCATAGGCTAGCTTCTAGGATTTAAGCCTCCTTGATCTCGTGGTAGATCTACTCTTGTACTACCCATATCATCAATATTAATCAAGCAGGACGTAGGGTTTTACCTCCATCGAGAGGGCCCGAACCTGGGTAAAAAACATCGTGTCCCTCGTCTCTTGTTACCATCCGCCTAGACGCACAGTTCGAGACCCCCTACCCGAGATCCGCCGGTTTTGACACCGACAGGTGGGCTGCGGACTGGTGTATGTAATCAAATTTAATGCTCGTAATGGAGACCACCTGAGTGTTCATCGCAGCCTTCTTTCTTCCCCGGCTGTTGTATCGTGAGTTCGGCAAGTTCACCGCCGGACAGGGCCTCTGGTTAACGGAGTCCTCTGTATACAAAAAAAAAGGAAAGTAATAATAAAAAAGAGTGACACACTTGTGAGCCCCTGGTGTGGTCGAGCCGCACTCTGGGTCTGTTGTGGTCGCGCCCCTCCCCTACGCCCATGGTATCTCCAGAGCGTAATGATGTACGCGGAGGGTTGGTCTTGCAATCATACGAGGGCTGAGGTCGGGGCCGCATTGCTACGCGTGCTCGGATCGTGCCAGGTGGTCTTGGTTGATGTTGCTCCGGGCGCGTTTGGCCGTATCCGGCCGTTTAACGGCCGGACTTGAAAATTGCCTTAAAAGGCTGCTCTGTACTTCTGCCGCAAGACCTGCTGTATGTTCCTCCGTTTGGAGGGAGCGTTCCATACTTCCGTTGACCATGATGACTCCACGAGGGCCTTGCATCTTGAGCTTGAGGTATGCATAATGCGGCACCGTGTTGAACTTTGCAAACGCGGTTCGTCCGAGCAGAGCGTGATAGCCGCTGCAGAACGGGACTATGTCGAAGATTAACTCCTCGCTCCAGAAATTGTCCGGGGATCCGAAGACCACTTCCAGTGTGACTGAGCCTGTACAATTGGCTTCGACACCTGGTATGACGCCTTTAAAGGTCGTCTTTGTAGGCTTAATCCTTGAGGGGTCTATGCCCATCTTGCGCACTGTATCCTGATAAAGCAGGTTCAGGCTACTGCCACCGTCCATCAGGACTTTCGTGAGGTGAAATCCATCGACGATTGGGTCTAAAACCATTGCGGCGAATCCGCCATGGCGGATACTTGTCGGATGGTCTCTTCGATCGAAAGTGATCGGACAAGAGGACCATGGATTGAACTTTGGGGCGACTGGCTCCATCGCATATACGTGCCTTAGTGCACGCTTCCGCTCCCTCTTGGGTATATGGGTTGCGTATATCATGTTAACTGTCCACACTTGTGGGGGGAAATCCCTCTGTCCTCTATTGTTCGGCGGCCGGGTCTCTTCCTCGTCGTCGCTATGCAGCCCCTTGTCATTGTTTTCGGCAATTAACTTGCCTGCCTGCTTGAATACCCAACAGTCTTTGTTGGTGTGATTAGCTGGCTTTTCGGGGGTGCCATGTATCTGACATAAGCGGTCGAGTATTCGGTCCAAATTGGACGGACCCGGAGTGGTTCTTTTGAATGGCTTCTTCCGCTGACCGGGTTTAGAGCCTCGGAATCCGGCATTGACTGCCGTATCTTCCTTGTCGTCTCCGTTAATACGGCGTTTATTTTTGCTTCGACGCGACCTGCCATTGTGGTCCTTAGTATCCGGACTGCCAGAGTTTTTACTAAGTTTGTTGCTGCAAGCTAGCCAGCTATCCTCTCCCGCACAGAAGTGGGTCATTAATGATGTGACGGCTGCTATGGATTTCGGCTTTTCCTATCCTAGGTGTCGGGCTAGCCATTCATCGCGGATGTTATGTTTGAAGGCTGCGAGGGCCTCTGCATCCGGACAGTCGACGATTTGATTTTTCTTTGTCAAGAACCGTGTCCAGAACTATCTGGCCAATTCGTCTGGCTGCTGAATTATGTGGCTTAGGTCATCGGCGTCTGGTGGTCGCACATATGTGCCCTGGAAGTTGTCGAGGAATGCGGCTTGCAGGTCCTCCCAACACCCATTCGACTCTGCGGGCAGGCTGTTAAGCCAATGCCGAGCTGGTCCTTTAAGCTTGAGTGGGAGGTATTTGATGGCGTGGAGATCGTCGCTGCGGGCCATATGGATGTGGAGGAGATAATCTTCGATCCAAACCGCGGGGTCTGTTGCGCCATCGTAGGATTCAATGTTTACGGGTTTGAACCCTTCGGGGATTTGATGATCCATTACTTCGTCAGTGAAGCATAGTGGGTGTGCGGCGCCTCTGTATTGAGCAATATCACGACATAGCTCCAGGGAGCGTTGTCTGCTGTGTTCGGCCCGGCCGGAGTTATTGTATCCGGCGCGACGGTATTCGTCGTGGGTCGTGGGGCGCCCACGTGATCCATAGATGGATCTGGATTGCCTTGCCTTGTCCTCCAATATATCTCGCAAGTTCGGCGCGTTCCCTCTTGGCTTCGTACTTTTGGAGCGATGCCGGGGTACGGTCTTGGTGGAGGGCCTGGATGCCTCTCTGTCGCGACCACGGGGTGGTCGGTCGGCTGTATCGTGCGCTGGTGATGAAGGTACGTATGCTACCTTCTCTAATCGGGGGAGCAGCTTGCGTTTTGTGTAACTCTTGGAGGGACATTCGAGTTCATACTCTTCGGCCGCGAGGACCTTGGTCCATCGATCGGCCAACAGGTCTTGATCAGCCTGAAGCTGTTGCTGCTTTTTCTTTAGGCTATTTGCCGTGGCCATTAGCCTGCGTTTGAAACGCTCTTGTTCGACGGGATCCTCGGGCACGACGAATTCGTCGTCGCCGAGGCTTGCTTCATCTCCGGAGGGAGGCATGTAATTATCATCCTCGACCTCTTTGTCTGCCGCTCCCTCGCGAGGGCTTGCTTCTGCATCCATCTGCGCTGAATCTTGCTGGAGGGGATTGTCTTCGGCACTCTCTGGGGTGTTATTATCTCCTGTGCCGGAATCTCCATTCTTGCTGTGGCGGGATTTAGAGCGGCACCGCTGATGCCGGCGCTTGGACTGTTTCTTTAAGGAATCTGCCTCCGCTGCTTCTTCGCCGTCCCCATCTTTTGGGGTGTCCACTATATGTCATATGACGAGGTGGTCTTCCAGTGCCCTGTAGGCACTGGTTCTTGTTCGTCTCCGGCATCGTCGTCCATACCGTCGATGTCTTCGGAGTCGTAGTCTAGCATGTCGGTTAGATCATCGACAGTGGCTACAAAGTGGGAGGTGGGTGGGCTTTGAATTTCTTCGTCGTCCGTATCCCAACCATCCTGGACATAATCCGGCCAGGGCTCTCCGGATAGCGAGAGATGTTTTAGCGAATTTAGGATGTCGCCAAAGGGCGAGTGCTGAAAGATGTCCGCCGCGGTGAACTCCATGATCGGCGCCCAATCGGATTCGATTGGCAGGGGCGCAGGAGGTTCGGAGTCCAGCAGGGAGTCCGGCACCTCGGAGTCGCGAGCTTTATAGGGGACAAGGTCAGAGTTCGGCTCTATCGCCACGGAAGTTGCAGCCCCCGAGGCGGTGTCCAGCCACCGGTCCTCGATCTGGGCGATCGGCTCTGGACTGAGGGCCGGAGCAGATTCTTGTGCGGCCACCAAGGCATTGTCCGGTGGCAGAGCTAAATCATGCCCATCGTGACAGCGCGGCACGCTCGGCTGTGGCTCGAGTCCGTCGAAGATCAAGTCCCCGCGGATGTCGGCTATGAAGTTTAGGCTTCCAAACCTGACCTAATGGCCAGGGGCGTAGCTTTCGATCTGCTCCAGATGGCCAAGTGAGTTGGCCCGCGAGCGCGGTCACGCGAATCTGAAGATCTATCCGGGAGAAAAGTCTCACCGGACGGCGTTGTTGATTGAAGAAGCCATCGAGCCTATCGGTGACGACACAGAGGAACTCTCAATGAAAGCACCAATGTCGGTGTCAAAACCGGCGGATCTCGGGTAGGGGTCCCGAACGTGCGTCTAGGCGGATGGTAACAGGAGACTAGGGACACGATGTTTTACCTGTGTTGGGCCCTCTTGATGGAGGTAAAACCCTACGTCCTGCTTGATTAATATTGATGATATGGGTAGTACAAGAGTGGATCTACCACGAGATCAAGGAGGCTAAACCCTAAAAGCTAGCCTATGGTATGATTGTTGTAATGAAGGTTACATCCCTCGGACTAAAGCCCCCGATTTATATAGACACCGGAGAGGGCTAGGGTTACACAGAGTCGGTTACAATGGTAGGAGATCTACATATCCATATTGCCAAGCTTGCCTTCCACGCCAAGGAAAGTCCCATCCGGACACAGGACGGAGTCTTCAATCCTGTATCTTCATAGTCTTGGAGTCCGGCGGACGATGATAGTCCGGCTGTCCGGACACCCCCCGGTCCAGGACTCCCTCAGTCTGCTTCAGATCATCTATCAAGGTCTCCTTCTATCTGTACTTCACCACAATTTCATCCAAATAAGCATGAACATTGCGCCCAATCTGATTGTGAAGACAATTCTGTACACACCGCTAATAAGTCGCCTGGGCACTCTTAAGCCCAAAAGGCATAGACACATAGCAGAAGGCTCCAAACGGAGCAATGAAAGTCGTCTTCTCCTGGTCCTTAACTGCCATCTTGATCTGATGATAACCAGAGTAAGCATCCATAAAGCTCAAACGCTCACAGCCTGCCAGAGCATCAATGGTTTGATCAATACGAGGGAGAGCAAAGGGATCAGCCGAACAAGCTTTCTTTAAATCTGTGTAATCCACACACATACGCCAAGTGACGTTCTTCTTAAGCACCAGCCCTGGGTTAGCCAACCACTCTGGATGAAAAACTTCAATAATGAACCCGGCCGCCAAGAGCCGAGCCACTTCCTCACCAATGGCCTTACGCCTCTCTTCCTTGAACCTCAGAAGAAACTGCTTGACCGGCTTAAACTTTGGATCAATATTAAGAGTGTGCTCAGCGAGTTCTCTCGGTACACCCGGCATGTCAGAAGGCTTCCATGCAAAGATGTCCCGGTTCTCACGGATGAACTCGATGAACGCGCTTTCCTATTTGGGATCCAGATTCACACTAATACTGAACTGCTTGGATGAGTCACCTGGAACAAAATCAACAAGCCTGGTGTTGTCGGCCGACTTAAATTTCATCACCGGCTCATGCTCTGTGGTTGGCTTCTTCAAAGATGTCATGTCTGCTGGGTCAACATTGACCTTGTAGAACTTTAACTCTTCTGTCGCACAAACAGATTCAGCGTAAGTAGCATCGCCTTCCTCACATTTCAAGGCTATCTTCCTACTCCCATGCACTATGATGGTGCCTTTATGACCAAGCATCTTGAGCTGCAAATAAACATAACACGGTCGTGCCATGAACTTGGCATAAGTCGGCCGTCCGAACACGGCGTGATACGGGCTCTTGATTTTGAGCACCTCAAAGGTTAACTTCTCAGCCCTAGAATCATGCTCATCTCGAAAGGCTACTTCCAGCTCAATCTTACCCACTGGATATGCCGACTTACCAGGGACCACTCCATGAAAAACAGTGATGGAAGTATTGAGACTTTTGTCAGTCAAATCCATGCGGCGAAAAGTCTCATAATAGAGGATATTGATGCTATTGCCTCCATCCATGAGAACCATAGTGAATTTGTATCCACGAACCTGAGGTGCCACCACCAAGGCCAAGTGACCCAGATTGTCAACTCGGGGAGGGTGATCATCCCTACTCCATAGAATAGGATGCTCAGACCATCTGAAATAACGAGGAACTGCCGGCTCAACAGCGTTCACATCCCTCTTATGAAGCTTCTGGTCCCGTTTGCACAAACTGGTGGTAAACACATGATATTGTCCACTATTCAGCTGCTTTGGATTACTCTGATATCCACCCTGCTGCTGCTGCTGACCTCCCTGGCCAGATTGCTGATTATAACCACCTTGATTACCCTGAGAGTTTTGAAAATTGGAATTTGAACCGCCGCCCGGGCCATGAAAGCCGCCGCCCTGCCCATGATTATCGTCGAAACAGTTGGAATTCTTGAAAGCCTTCATGATCGTATAGTCCTTACATAGGTGAGTGGCCGGCTTCTGCGGAGTGTCGTGCCTTGGACAGGGTTCATTCAGTAACTGCTCAAGCATGGGACTTGACCCGCCGGACCGAGGAGGTGGTCTCCCCTTACGTCGCTGATTATTGCCCTGTGCATTGGTGTTAGCCACAAACTCCAAGCTGCCATTATCCTTACGTTTAGTATTACCTCCTTGATTTGTCGGGTTATGCTGAGGCCCCTTGGTGTTGCCGTTCTTCTTTCCCTTCCTTGTCTTCTCATCATCAGACTCAGGATCCTTGGTACTATCAGAGTCGTCATATTTGACTAGAGCCGCCATCAGCTGGCCCATGTCATTACAATCATGCTTGAGCCTCCCCAGCTTCATCTTCAGAGGCGTAAAACGACAATTTTTCTCCAACATTAAGACTACAGAGCTGGCATCCATCTAATCAGACGAATGTATTATGGCTTTGACCCGGCGCACCCAATGGGTAGTGGACTCACCCTCCTCTTTCTTGCAATTAGTCAAATCCACAATTGACATAGGCTATTTGCATGTATCCTTGAAGTTCTGAATGAACCGGGCTTTTAACTCTGCCCATGAACCGATGGAATTAGGCGGCAACCCCTTCAACCAAGTGTGGGTCGCCCCGTCCAACATCATGGTGAAGTACTTGGCCATCGCAGCGTCACTGACTTCCAGTAGCTCCATAGCCATCTCATAGCTTTCAATGCATGCCCCAGGCTGTAAGTCGGCCGTGTAATTAGGCACCTTTCAAGGCCCCTTGAAATCCTTGGGCAAACACTCGTTACGCAGAGCCGGCACAAGTCAAGGGACACCTCCGGTCTTAGTGGTCATGCCTGCCTCAATAGAAGCCGTTGGGTAAACCGGAAAAGACTAGTAAGCCGCCTGCTGAGCCGCTTGCTCAGCCGCCTGCTGAGCTGCCCCTCAGCCACTTGACGTATTTTGTCCTGATCAACCAAGTTAAGAGCTCCACCACGCGCCGGGTCATGCCCGCCCGGCTGGTCACGACGCCGGGCGTTGCTTGAAACAGCCGCTGAATCCATGTGCCTACTATAACTCGGGCTCCGGCTTGGACGAGGGGTCGAATGAATCATGTCTCAGCTATACAGGTACGCCTCCTGCTGTGCCAAAGCCGTTTGAAGAAGCTCTCTGACCCTTTGATTTTTAACCGCCGTCGGAGAGTCGCCCTCCACCGGGAGAGTCACCAATCATGCCGCCGCGGCAATCATGTTCTCCAAAGGGTTAGAATAATGACCCAGTGGTGTTGGTACATACTGAGGTGGAGCAGTATTCATCTGGGGGGTTCCATCATACGCGGTTGAACCGCTGTTCCAGCCCCGGGTGCTGCAACCCGGTCTATCTTCGGCGGGTTACTGGGCCCTGCACCGGGTGTATGAAAGAAGTTTCAAGGATCGTAAACTAGAGGCAGGCGGGATTGAGTCTTCTGGTAGCTCCTCCACATGACCTCATTTGATGCATTCTGATCCCTCATGAGCTGGAAAGCCTGCGATTGAATCCGCCGAGCCTGGGCGTCCAGAGCCGCCCGCTCTGCGGTCATCTTGATGTTTTCCGCCGCCAGGTCTTCCTTTGCCTGCACTATATCCTGCTTTAACTGCACCACTTCTGCATCATGTTGAGCCTGATCCGCCGAGTTGACCACGGCAGTTAACAGTGCTGTCATCTTATCCATGAGATCCATCAACACCTGAACCGGCGGTGCACAGGGCCTCCTGCCCCGGCTGCCGCTGACCCGGAGGTTATCGCTGCTGCAGCCGTAGAGTTTTGAATGGGCTACATGCCAGCCATGGAGATCCCAACTCTGCTCGGCGGCTCAAGGAGGTCCGGAATACTGCTGCCATCGGAACAGCCCCCAAGCCCGCCGTCTTGTTGTTGATACAACGAATCCGTCTCACCCATGGATGACTCACCATAAGAGTAGATGGCCGTCTCACCGCCGGACACAGATCCTTCCGAAAGTTCCCCTCCGTGGATGCATCCCCCGAAGGCACGCTTCATGGCAAGCTGAGCCCGGGCGGGTCTCGCACGCTGACCCGTCTCGACGAGGTCGGTGCAGATGTCCGGCTCAGGGCCCGGCTCGCCAATCTTGCTGATGAAGACGTGGATTCCACCAAAGGGGACCAGGTACCCATACTCAATTGAGCCGGCGTCGAGGCCCCAGCCTACGTCGTCGATGTAGAACTTGCCGCGATGACTCTTGGTCATCCGGCCCACAGCGTATCCCTTGAGCCCTTCGAAGCTGCCCTTCAAGAACTCAAATCCACCATGCACTGGCCCCACGGTGGGCGCAACTGTCGTGGAATTGTCACGTCAGATGTCCTAGTGGAAGGACTTAGTCGTGGAGCCATCGCAACTAGGAAGCTTAAAGGGGCTAACCGGGGGTTTATACTGGTTCGGCCCCTTACGGTGATGTAAAATCCTACAATCCAGTTTTGAGTGGGATTGCTTATGTCTCGATTACCAGGGAGCGAAATCTCTTGACCTAGCTCTCGATCTGATGTTACTTGCCCTGAACCGCCGCCGGGTCATCCCTTTATATTTAGAGGTTGACGCCCAGTGGTTCAAAGAGTCCCGGCCCGCTCATAAACAGTTTTTGCCTCGGTCTCTACCTATTCTTGCCTTACAATACAAGTTATGCACATGTGGCGGTTTATCTCTACGGGCCTTAAGTTGCCTTTGGGCTTTGGGCCCTTAACTTAACCGCCATCTTCAAGCTTGTCTTGGGCTTTAAGAGTCCTCATAGGTATAACCCGGCCCCTCCTGGGCGGGTCATACCTAATAGTTATATCCCCAACAGTGTTTGACATTCATTCCCATTTCTTGCATGGGACCTAAGGTTGCAACCAAGGACACACATTTGATTTTTCGACCCGTCTATATGCACTGGAGCATGTGCATGTAGTTCAAATTTGAATTATGCACATGAATGCATGGAAAACTCAGTTAATGTATAAAATGTCCACGGGAACCCCCAAAAATCCCAAACAATTGCGCAATACTTTTGTTGTTCTATGTTGACACAAGAAAATTTTTGAAAGTAAGAAGAGGCAACAGATATCATTTAGTCCCCCAAGGTGGCACGTTCCCTACCGAAACCATCATGCTTGTTGTGAGAGAAGCTCTGGTTTGCGAGAAGCTTATACCATAAACTGCCCCAAATGGGACATAATTTTTTACCCCAGTATCTTAATGTCGTTCCATGATAGCATGGCAAGGATCATGAATTTCAGACGAGTTTTGTATTTACCAGAATTACAAAAGCAAGCACCTCAACGTTTGCCGGAGAGCCACGGCGCCGTGGTGTTTGAAATTCATCCCCATTTCTTGAATGGGATGTAAGCATCAACCCATGGACACATATATCATTTTACAACCCATTTTGGTGCACCGGAGCATGTGCATGTGGTTTAATTTGAATTGTTCACCTGAAATGCCTAGAAAACCAAGTTATTGTATAAAAATGTCCAAACGAACCCTGAATTATTTGAAATTTTTTTGACGACACACCTATAGTTGCATGTTCACTGCAGATAGAAGTCCTAGCATTCAAACACCATATCCTTTGCAGCTGTGACCCCATTATGTAATTCAAATCAAGACGAAAAATCAAGTAGATCGCACACAGTTTATTATCACCAACCGTGTGAGATGCAGTACAAAATATCCTAGAGCACCGTCGGTGTATAGTACGCCTATGGCTTACGCAAGAAGGTGCGTCGGCTACAGTACACAACCGGCGTGTCAAGCACACTAGCTCGCTCCCCAAAGATCATTTCACTGTTCAATCATCGTCTGTGAAAGATGGGGATGTGGACCCGCGTGAGGGCAACTTCGGCGGCCCACTCCGGCGAGAGCGCAGCCGCAGCCGCCATGCGCGTGCTACCAAGGTGCATGAGCATGGCCGCAATCTGCGACCGGGCGGCCAAGGCAGCCCAAATGACCGCTGTCGCTTCTCAGGTAACGGCAACAACATCTGCCTCGAGGATAGCAACTGGCAAGAGAGGCAGAGTAGTTGTCCGTTCCACAGCGGCGGCCTTAGCCCTGATGGAGGCCATCAATGACCATGTCGAGGCTGCCCACGCCCAACTCATGGCGGTCACCGCACAAATCGAACGAAGCTTCTACGACAACGGTCGGCATCCCACGGCCGAAGAGTTGGCAATCGCCGAGAGCGTTCGATCAGCCGTCCGTTCCTCCACGGCATACCTTGCGACGATGGAGCCCGTCCAAGCCCAGATCACGGTCGCCCACACCAGCTCGCGGCAGCCTTTTCCAAAGAGATGGCAGACGCGAATGGCGAGATGCTTGCCGAGTATGGTATGATGGATGTGTCGGGGAAACGAACACCTATGGGATCACAAGAATCCCTTCTACGTTCAGCGGGGAGAGTAGCTGCACGAAGAGCAGGTCTAGCAGTCAGCACAAGGGGGTTTTTACCCAGGTTCGGGCTGCAAAGATGCGTAATACCCTAGTCCTGCTTGTCTGGATATATTCATTCTTGAGCTTTTGAACTAGCTACGGTGCGTGCATAGTCCAAAAAGTCTGAATCCTCTCTCTGTACGCCTCGGGCCTCCTTTTATACGAAAAGGGGTTGCCACAGTGGCACATAGGAGGTGGAAAGAAAGCTACAATGTATGAGCTTATCGCTCGGCACCATAGGACAAACGCATTTAATGCGCTGCCTACGTGCCCTCTTACTTTATCGGGGATGGCAATGGAAGCCGTCCCATCTGTCGCCGCTCCTCCTTGCTTCGACACACATCCAGGCTGACAAGGCGTGCAGCACCATGTCGGCTAGCTAGCTGCTATGTTGGCGCAATGGTAGAGCCTCCACGAAGATCTGCATGCCCCACGCAGGCGCCTGCTTAGTTGTCACATTGGTCGTCGCACTGGAGTGGTGATGAGGTGGCAAATACTTGCTGGGCGCGGGCCTGGCCGTGGCCGAGCGATCGTCCCCGACAAGGCTTGCCGGGGGCCTTGCAGTCGACCCTTGCCGGGGGTCTTCGTCTTCTGGTCCCACGCGAACCCGTGGGCTATCAATCTCCATGAAGATCTGTATGCTACCATGCATGCATTCCCAAACCTTGGTCTTAACGTTGTCGATGGTGTCAGAACTCTCAGCATCAAGGGTGATGGGCTTGCTGGTGATGCGTGGGTTGCCTCAGGAAGGGTGTTGCCGGGGGAGGTCCAGCTCGCCCTCTACTTCTTGTTCCTCGAGTATCTGTCTTGGTAGTCTTCGTATTTTATCTTCTGTTGCCCTGTCGGGCCCGCCTATAGGTGTGCCTACGACTACCCGTGCACAAGTAAGGGGTACAGAAAGAGCCCATATTTCTGTACACCGATAGGAGCCCCCAGGCCTGGGCCACATGTGAGTGCAAGGCATAGTTGGGCCAGGACCAAAGCAGTGAGCGGGCACGCATGGCAGGGACTTTACTTCCATGATATCTTCGCTAGTTGCGCTTCCCCATGATCTGCGTCGAGTGCGTGACGTGGGGGTCGTGCATGGGATGGCCTCAGTATGCTTACGTCATCCCGCAGTCGATAGTAAAGAGGCGGTCAGTGTGTTCCTTATTTACAAGAGGGAATTTGCAGGGGCGCTACTCATTTAAGTGGACTCGGGTCACAGCCTGCATGGAGTCGCACCCCACAATCACGGGGTGGAAAACGGTCGTCCCACCTGTCCTCAAACCACTTTCTGCTTGGCCACACGTCCCCCATGCCTTGGGAAGGGCAGGCGGTGGATGTGGAGGGTATGGGCATTAACGCCGAGGCGGGAAACCAGGCGTTGTCTATTAGGGGAGCGGTCGGTCCCGATTCCCTGTGCTTCAGGAGGCCACATTGGTCGTGCGGGGCGGCCGCCCCTTAGGCTGGGAGGCCAGGTCTCGGCCCTGCCCTTCTATAAAAAGGGAGAGGGACAATGCCTTTCCACACTCGCTTTCTTCTCCTCTTCCTGCTTGGTATCTTTCTTCCACTTGCTATGGCGAGAGAGGGCATGTCGGCGCTTTGACGGCAGCAACAAGGGCTTCTGCTCGAGAGCGCGCTCCTCCTCCCCCGGAGATTCTGGCGGCGGAGCCCGCCGCGAGCGGGAAAGGAAGGGAACGAGGCTGAGGTCGCCGCGGTGCTCGGGGGAGAGGAGGATGGTGCGGCGCACCGGCTACGCTTCCGCTGGCGGCCCCTGTCGTGGTTCTAAGTCTGACAGTAGTGTAGGGGGGTAGGAATGGAGAGGCAAGATCCTAGCTATGGAGTAGTTGTATACGCAAGAGGTTTACGAGTTCAGGCCCTTCTCGGAGGAAGTAACAGCCCTACGTCTTGGAGCCCGGAGGCGGTCGACTGGATTATATTTGTATGAGTTACAGGGGTGCGAACCATTTACACTGAGGAGGGGGGTGGCTTATATAGAGTTCACCAGACCCCTCCGGTCCTCAGTTATGCAGGGTTTAAGGTACATTAAGATCGGGCGTTACTAGTAACGCTACAAATAAAGTGCTACGATGACCATAAAAGCTACTTAATGACAGACCGTTTGCGTGCAGAGTGACTTTAGATCTCCTGGCAGTCGAGTGGTTGGCTTCATGGTCGAGTGTCTCCGAGTCCGTCGAGTGGAACACTTCTGGATCGATTGAAAGGTGGTTTCTTCTAGAGATGTCCTTGGGGAGGGTATCTTGGACAGGTCTATGACCCTACCCTAGGTACATAGCTTCATCATTAGCCCCCGAATGGATCGAGGTTTGAGTGGGGGAGGAGTTGAACACACTTCCGACCCATTTTCGTGCTATGAGTATGTCTTGTTCCGGATCAATGAACTTAGGTGACGGCACCAACTTCTTTTTTAGTCGCCTAGATCCATTCTTTGTATCCGTCGAGTGGATTTCTTTACTTGGAGAACTCCGAACGACAGAGCGGAGGAAATCTTCCATCCGACGAGTTGTTCTGCAGCTCGCGGATTTAGCGGGATTCTAATTTTGGGAAGAGCGCGGGGCGGAGGAGGCCGCAGTAATCGGATGGGATAAGGCAGGGATGCCTCAATCTCCGCGCCACCTTTTTCGCCACGTATCACGCGCGCGACTGTTGCGGGATTTGACAGGATCGCCCGGGCCTACAAGTCAGTCACTCGGAAGTAACCTCATATAAGGCGCCGGACGGGGGATTTTGAATAGTGCGTTCTCATTTCCCCCTCTCTTTCCTCGTGACTTATCCCGCCGCAGGCGCCCCGTCTCGTTGTCGCTCTCACATGCGCGCCTCACCGCGCATTTATGGTGAGAGAGAAGACGGCGCCCCGAGCGGGCGAAGAAAGCGGCGGAAGGAAGTGCGACTGGCCGGGCGGATCTTCATCGAGGGCCAGCCTGCCACAGGGCTGGATCCAGGGTGACTGGATCCGCTCGACGATTCGTCAAGAAGACCTTGACGACCTGGCCAATCGAGGACTGATCCCCCATGGATCGGCGTGGCTCCCGGGGAAGGAGTTGGAGCTGCAGCCTCAGGAGGGTGAGTGCGTTCTCATGGCCACCGATGTCGACCGTGGGTTTTCTTTGCCGCCTCACCCTTTCTTTCGGGAATTTCTGAATTTCTTTGGGGCGCAACTCCACCACTTCACACCCAACACCGTCGTGTACCTTGCTGCTTTCATGTCTTTGTGCGAGAATTTCTTGGGTTGTCGGCCTCATTGGGGTCTTTTCAAGCACATTTTCACCTGTCGCTCCCAGACGGTGAAAAAGGCCAATCCGAGTGACGAGAGAACACAAGTGATTCAGATGTGTGGGGGTCTTGGGCTTCAAATGAGGGGGAAAAGTTCTTTTCTGGCCATGATCCTACCCGACTCGGTCCGTGGATGGCAGTCGACCTGGTTTTACTGCTAAGACCAGCCGATGCCAGGGCAGTCGACCGGACTCCCTCCTTTTTCCATGGACCGAGTGAGGAAGCCTTCCTCCTTGAAGGTGATCCCGGAAGAGAAGGTGCAGGTTAAGGTGCTGGTCGAATGTGTTGTCCAGCTTATCCGTGACGGGGTGACCGGCATGGACCTCTTGGAGGTCTTCCTCCTCCGACGCATCCAGCCGCTTCAAGCTCGAGACCATCCGATGTGGATGTATTCTGGCACTAAGGACACCACTCGGATCCACCCGGAGGAGGTCGAGGATGCCACGCTGGAGAGGTGGCTGACGATCATCACAGGGAACAACGACAACCTCGAGGAGCCAGGAGGATTCATCCACTCGACCAATCATACAAAGTAGAACAGGTCCAATTCTGCATCTCTGACTATGATCCTGCTTTCTTCATTATGTTTGCTTAAAATCAATCGACTGACTTTTGTCTTGTTTGTTCTCTTCCAGGCTATTACCGATATGTACTCGATGCCCAATGGGGCGTAAGAACCGGCCGAGGAGGAGGAGGCGAGCGGAGGTGAAAGTGTGGAGTGGCAATCTGATGGTGAGGGGGAAGAGGATGACGACGGCTCCAGTGAAGAGGAGGAGGAGGAAGTCGATCCTCCTCACACGGAAAGGCGATCCAAGCTCATCCACGACCCCGCGGGCGAGCGTGGCAAAGCGACTGTGCATGTTGGGCAGTCGTCGAAACGCCCTCGGACGGCCTCTCCAGCGCCGACTAAAAAAGCGCCGAAGCATCCCCGAGTGGCGTAATCAAAACCGCCGAAGGATTTGCCCAAGATGAGAATGGCCATTCCCACCATTTCCGGGTAATAGCAGAACTTGTGTTTTCTCGTTTAGCATGGACAGACTCTTGGTCGACTCGTTGGCTAACCGACAGGTTTCTGAAATCTGCAGTGCTGCTACCTCCGAGATCTCCACCAGGAACAAAGACCAGGAAATGGAAGACGCTGCCACCTCCAACCTTGGTACGATCCCTGTAGTTTCGGTTTTGGTCGATTGGATTTCGATTTTAACTTTGGATTTTTCCTGTAGCTCCTCCTCATGTCCTTGATCTCCCTGATGATGATGACGAGGTGCCACTGAGGCCAAGGAGAAATAAAAAGGCGCCGGCTGGCAAGACTACTCAGATTGCATCAGTGCCTAAGACATCGGTTCAAGAGGGTGGCAATATCACTCGGACTTCCATGTCCTTCGCTGTGCCGCTGACGAGTGTTCGGCCTTCGTCGTTGACTGCTGACCCGCCCTCCCTTTTCGCCACGCACCACGTCCTAGAGGACCAAGTGAGTGCTGCTAAGGAGTCTATACGCCAGGCGGGGATCATGATGGAGCAGGTGAAGACGGTCTGGGACGCCAGCCAAGTGGCCTATGATGCTAGCTCAGCCCTTCAGAGCAACGTCCAGGTTAGTTGGTTACCGCTTGTTCTATTAGGATATGCTATCTGAAGACTCTCTTTCCGAAGATCTTTATATCTGTACACCCACTGGATGTGTCGATTGAATTTTTTGATTGGTGGGGGCACGTTGAGTGCACCCACTGGGTGTAGTCCTCGAGACTATGGTGGACTGCTGGCAGTCGACTGTAGTCTTTGTATTTTGAGTTTCTTCACTCTAACTTCTTCACTCGGTCTGGTCGGACCATGTCGAATGGAATCTTGGAACCAGTGGGGGCACGCTGAGTGCACCCACTGGGTGTGGTCCCCGAGACCATGGTCGACTGCTGGCAGTCGACTAAGGTCTGAAGAACCTGTTTTTTAGATCATGATGAGACCGTGGCTGTCTGCTGGCAGTTAGCTATGGTTTAGGATCATAACCTTTTTGTCTCTTTCGGTCGACTGATCGGACCAAGTCGGTAGAACCAGTGGGGGCACGCTGAGTGCACCCACTGGGTGTAGTCCCCGAGACTACTGTTGAATATTTTGATTCGGCTACAGTCATAGAAATGCCACGATTCTTCTCTTTAGTCACTCGAAGCAACCTACCTTTGATGTTTGTCGACTGACTCTTCGTAGAAATCCTGCGAGCTTGTGGCTCGCTATACTGAATTGGAAAACAAACAGATCCAGCTCGACCTCGACTTGAAGCTTCTTCACGAGAACTTTCGGAAGGCGAAGGATGAAGCAAAAGGTATGGCTGGTGAGAACTTGACGACTGTCTTTACCTTTCTACCCATCCCTGATTCTGATCACATTGTCATTTTGTAGATAAAATGAAGGAGGCTCTGAAGAAGAAGGACCATGACCTCGCCGAGGCGCAGAAGGACAAAATGAAGCTTGCAGAAGAAAAACTGGCTTCAGTCGGTAAACTTGAAGAGGAGAACGCCAATCTGAAAGCTGCTCTCAACGCGGCCAACAAGGAGGTCAGCCGTCTGAAGAATGATAAGATAGCTCTGAGTGACAAGGCTAGTGAACTGGCTAGGAAGAAGAACGATCTGGAGGCTTATCTGGGAGGGCTTGCCAAGAAGTTATTCATCATGCTTGAGGGTAATCTCTTCTATCCGACTGACTTGTTATCATTGACTCACCGTAGAACTGTTGGTTTATCTTTGAATTGTGTTTACAGAATTCTGCCAAAACTTCGAGGAGGAGACCAGTCGAGTGGAGACAAGCTTGGACCCCATTAACTCTCCTGTGAAGGATGAAGCCGCTATGAATGTGCTCCGACTTGAGTCTCGCGTTGCTGGTGTGGTTGACTACCTTGCTCGAATGAAGGTTGCGGTGCCGCCAATTGACACGACACTCTGGCCAGGAGAGACGCTTCAAAATGACCTCGAGTCTTTAATGACTCGACTGAATGAGGTTCCAGGTCCAGTGCAAGAATGGAAGAAATCTTCTGCCAGGTGTGGCACTGACGTTGCTCTGTCCCTGGTCCATGTTCACTGGAAGGATGCGCGAGAGGACAAGCTGGCGTCCATCAAAGTGGCCAATACCAAGAGGCACGACTTCCAATCTTTCATGGAGACCTTCATTGCTGCTGCCACTCAGATTGCTGACGGAATTGACTTGGACCAGTTTGTCGCGCCCTCCAGTCCTCCACCTGAGGAGTAAGAAAAACTTCTATGCTTTGCCTTAAATTTGTCTTGGAATGCTGAGTGGTTTTGTAACCGATAAACTTTTACAGGCTTGACGCCTGAGCACTTCTGAACCCGTAGGATGTTATCTGAACTTGGTTTATCATTGAATATGCTTGCATTTGCCTTCGAACAAACTTTGTTCTTCACTCGGAATATACTTTAGTGCTTGAGACACAGCTCTAAGGTGGAAAGTCCAGTCGACCTGCACTTCATCACTCTTGCAGGTAGGGATGGAGCACAGATTGCAGTTGACCTGCGTCCTTGCGGATCAGGATGGAGCGCACATTGTATTTGTGGCGTAGCTCTGAAGGAGAAGGCAACAGTCGACCTGCACCTCGTCATCCTCGCAGAGCGCACGTTGTATTTGTGGCGTAGCTCCAAAGGAGAAGGTAGCAGTCGACCTGCACCTCGTCGTCCTTACAGAGCGCAGGTTGTATTTGTGGCGTAGCTCCAAAGGAGAAGGTAGCAGTCGACCTGCACCTCGTCGTCCTTGCAGAGCGCATGTTGTATTTGTGGCGTAGCTCCGAAGGAGAAGGTAGCAGTCGACCTGCACCTCGCTGTCTTTGCAGAGCGCACGTTGTATTTGTGGCGTAGCTCCGAAGGAGAAGGTAGCAGTCGACGTGCACCTCGTCGTCCTTGCGGATCGGAATGGATTAAATACTTAGGCGAGTACTGGACTGCAGCTAAGCCTCCGAGTGGGAGGATTGCTCTCCACTCGGTAGGATTTTTAAATACTTAGGCGTAGTCTTGATCTGCAACTAAGCCCCGAGTGGGAGGATTGCTCTCCACTCGGTGAGGATTTTAAATACTTAGGCGTCATTGATCTGCAGCTAAGCCCCCGAGTGGGAGGATTGCTCTCCACTCAGTAGGATTTTTAAATACTTAGGCGAGTACTGGACTGCAGCTAAGCCCCCGAGTGGGAGGTTTGCTCTCCACTCAGTAGGATTTTTAAATACTTAGGCAAGTACTGGACTGCAGCTAAGCCCCCAAGTGGGAGGTTTGCTCTCCACTCGGTAGGATTTTTAAATACTTAGGCGAGTACTGGACTGCAGCTAAGCCCCCAAGTGGGAGGTTTGCTCTCCACTCGGTAGGATTTTCAAATACTTAGGCGAGTACTAGACTGCAGCTAAGCCCCCGAGTGGGAGGTTTGCTCTCCACTCAGTAGGATTTTCAAATACTTAGGCGAGTACTGTACTACAGCTAAGCCCCCGAGTGGGAGGTTTGCTCTCCACTCGGTAGGATTTTTAAATACTTAGGCGAGTACTGGACTGCAGCTAAGCCCCCGAGTGGGAGGTTTGCTCTCCACTCGGTAGGATTTTCAAATACTTAGGCGAAACAGATTCGCAGCTATGCCCCCGAGTGAGAGGCTTGCTCGTCACTCGGTAGGATTTTCAAATACTTAGGCGAAACGGATTCGCATCTAAGCCCTCGAGTGAGAGGCTTGCTTGTCACTCGGAAGGGATTTTTTTACAAACTTAGGCGAAATGGATTTGCAGCTAAGCCACCCACTAGGGGATTTCTCACGTAAACAAAAGCAACAACAATCACTGGGAAAATTATAACACTCTTGTCTTTGATAAACAAACTACAGAGGTACTTTTTATTACATCTCATCCGAGTGAGTACTTAAGTATAGAAGGGGCGGAGCAGCTCCGCATTTCAAGCTCGTGGCTCATTAATCTGGCGATCGACATTGTAAAGACAGTATGCTCCATTGTGGAGAACTTTGGTGACGATGAAGGGGCCTTCCCAAGTAGGAGCGAGCTTGTGTGGCTTCTGTTGATCCACTTGGAGGACCAAATCTCCTTCTTGGAAGGCTCGACACTTCACGTTTCTGGCGTGGAATCAACGCAAATCCTGTTGATAGATAGTCGATTGGATCATGGCCATCTCTATTTCTTCTTCTAGAAGGTCGACTGCGTCCTGCCGGGCTTGTTCTGCTTCATCTTCAGAGTAAAGCTCGACTCGGGGTGCATTGTGAAGCAGGTCACTCGGCAAAACTGCTTCAGCTCCATAGACCAGAAAGAATGGAGTTCGCCCAGTCGACCGATTAGGAGTGGTCCTCAATCCCCAAAGAACTGATGGAAGTTCGTCGACCCACGCGCCTGCTGCGTGCTTGAGATCAGCATCAACCGGGGTTTCAGTCCTTTGAGAATTAGGCCGTTTGCTCTTTCTACTTGTCCATTCGACTGGGGGTGAGCGACGGAAGCATAGTCGACTCGCATGCCTTGAGAAGCGCAAAAAGCTCTGAATTCGTCAGAATCGAAGTTTGACCCATTATCTGTGATGATGCTGTGCGGAACTCCATACCTAAATATTAACTCTCTGATGAAGCTGATAGTAGTGCAGGCATCAAGATTCTTGATAGGCTTAGCTTCTATCCACTTAGTGAACTTGTCGACTACCACCAATACATGGGTGAAGCCACTCCTGCCAGTTCTCAGTGGTCCAACCATATCCAATCCCCAAACAGTGAAGGGCTAGACGAGTGGAATGGTCTTCAAGGCTGAGGCGGGTTTGTGTGACATATTGGAATAGAACTGACATCCTTCACACTTATCGACTATCTCCTTCGCCATTTCATTTCCTCTTAGCTAGTAAAATCCTGCTCGGTATGCTTTAGCCACAATGGTCGGAGAGGACGCATGATGACCGGAGGCCCCCGAGTGGATATCGTCAAGAATTATCTGACCTTCTTCTGGTGTTATACATTTCTGGCTGACTCCAGTCACGCTTTCCCTGTAAAACTGTCCCTTTATCACAGTAAAGGCCTTGGATCGACGGACGATCTATCGAGCCTCTTCTTCGTTTTCCGGGAGCTCTTTCCTTAGGATATACGCGATGTACGGCACTGTCCAGTCGGGAGTGATGACCAAAACTTCCGTGATGAGGTCGATCAAAGCTGGGACCTCAACTTCAGTCGGATCCGTGACACTTTTGGGCTGCGGGGCTTATTCGGTGAAAGGATCCTCTTGAACTGATGGTGTGTGGATGTGCTCCAAAAACACATTACTGGGAATGGCTTCTCTCTTGGAACCTATTTTTGCCAAATCATCAGCCGCTTGATTTTTCAGTCGGGGTATATGATGAAGCTCTAACCCCTCGAATTTCTTCTCTAGCTTTCTCACAGCATTACAGTAACCAGTCATGGCCGGACTTCTGACGTCCCACTCCTTCATCACTTGATTAACCACCAAATCTGAGTCTCCATAGACCATGAGGCGACGGATGCCGAGTGAAATGGCCATATTGCAACCCATACAAAAGTGCTTCATATTCTGCTTCGTTATTGGAGGAATCAAAGTGAATATGGAGCACATATCTGAGCTTATCTCCTTGGGGGGAAACCAACACTACCCCAGCACCGGAACCATTCAGCATCTTAGAACCATCAAAGAACATGGTCCAAAGGTTCGAGTGAACTTGAGTCGAGAGTTGCCGCCGATCCACTCGGCATTTAAGTCTGCTATTGCTTGGGACTTGATGGCTTTCTTTGCCTCAAACTTGATATCTAGGGGAAGAAGTTCAATCGCCCATTTTTCCACTTGACCAGTTGCATCTCTGTTGTGTAGAATCTCTGACAATGGAGCGTCACTGACGACTATAATGGAATGGTCAGAGAAGTAATGAGAAACCTTCTTCGTGGTCAGATAAATCCCATATACGAGCTTCTGATAATGAGGGTATCTTTGCTTTGATGGGGTCAAAACTTCAGAAAGATAATATACTAGGCGCTGAACTTTAAAGGCTTTTCCTTCTTCTTCCCGCTCGACCGTAAGTACTGTACTAACGACTTGCCCCGTGGCTGCAGTGTAAAGCAGCAAAGGCTCTTTGCTGATCGGGGCAGCAAGCACAAGCTGGGTGGAGAGCAGGGCTTTTAGCTCTGCAAATGCTGCATCAGCTTCAGGAGTCCACTGGAACTTGTCTGACTTCTTCATCAGTCGGTAAAGAGGCAATGCCTTTTCACCAAGGTGAGAGATGAATCGACTTAAAGCGGCCAAGCAACTAGTAAGCTTCTAGACATCGTGCACACGCACAGGATGTTTCATTCGGAGTATAGTACCAACCTTTTCTGGATTGGCATCGTTTCCTCGTTTGGAAACGAGATAACAGAGTAACTTTCCGCCAGGAACTCCGAATGTGCACTTTGATGGGTTAAGCTTGATATCATACCTCCTGAGGTTGGCAAATGTCTCAACAAGGTCAGTCAACATGTCGGAACCTTTCCGTGACTTGACTACAATATCATCCATGTATGCTTCCATGTTCTGACTGATTTGAGTGAGCAAACACTTCTGAATCATCCTCATGAGCGTGGCTCCGGCATTCTTGAGGTCGAATGGCATGGTGACGTAACAGAAGCACCCGAATGGAGTGATGAAAGCTGTTTTGATCTCGTCGGGTCCATACAGACGGATCTGATGGTAACCGGAATAAGCGTCTAAAAAAGACAGGCGCTCACATCCCATAGTTGAGTCGACTATTTGGTCGATGCGGGGGAGAGGAAAATGATCTTTCGGGCAGGCCCGATTGATATGTTTGAAGTCAATGCACATGCGAAGTGACTTGTCTTTCTTGGGGACCATGACAACATTGGCGAGCCACTCGGAGTGGTAAATCTCTCGGATAAACTCCGGTGCTAAGAGCCGAGCCACCTCCTCACCAATGGCCTTTCTCTTCTGGACGGCGGACCGTCGAAGATGTTCCTTGACAGGTTTCACTTTTGAGTTGACTCGTAGACGGTGCTCAGCCAGCCCCCTAGGAACGCCCGGCATGTCAGAAGGCTTCCATGCGAAGATGTCCCAGTCTCATGAAGGAACTGGATGAACGCTTCTTCCTATGTGGAGTCGAGTGTTGTAGAGATATGAGTCGGAGCAGCACTGGGGTCGGTCGGGTGAATGTGAATCGGCTTTGTCTCATCGGACGACTGAAACGCTGATTCTGTAGCGGGCTTCTTGGCTAGCAACAAATCACTCGGATCTGCAGTTTTCTGGTATTCCTGCAGCTCTACCACTGCCATCTGAGCATCGACGATTTTTGAGCCTTTCTGAAAGCACTCTTCTGCCTTCTTCCGATTGCCAGTAATAGTGATCACACCTTTCGGACCAGGCAACTTCAGTTTGAGGTACACATAGCATGGTCGAGCCATGAAACGTGCATAAGCTGGCCTACCCAAAATAGCGTGATAAGCTCTCTGGAAATCCACAACTTCAAACGTTAACTTTTCTTTGCGGTAATTCTTGTAATCACCAAAAACCACATCAAGAGCAATTTGGCCGAGTGACTCAGCCTTCTTTCCAGGAATGACTCCATGGAAAATCATGTTGCTGGTACTGAGTCTGGAGATCGGAATGCCCATCCCTTTCAATGTCTCTGCATATAATATATTCAGGCCACTGCCACCATCCATCAAGACTTTAGTCAGTCGAGTGCCTTCGACAACTGGGTCGACCACCAAAGCTTGCCTCCCAGGGGTGGCTATGTGTGTCGGATGATCGGACTGGTCGAATGTGATGGCAGTCTGAGACCATTTCCGATAACTGGGTGTCGCCGGAGCAACCATATTCACCTCTCGATTGATAACTTTCAATCGACTTTTGCTTTCTACATCAGCAAAAATCATCAGGGTGGAATTGACCTGGGGATATCCATCATCACTATCTTCTTTGTCTTCAACTTTGTCCGACTCCTTTTCCTTATCTTTGGGCTGTTTCCCCTGGAATTGCTGGATCAAGAGCCGACACTGTCGAGTGGTATGTTTCGGGTAAATGAATTTACCCTCCTCATCTTTCTTCATGTGGATGTGGCACGGCAAATCCATCACGTCATTCCCTTCCTTGTCCTTCACCTTCTTAGGGTTCCAAGACCCTTTGGGCTTCCCTTTAAACTTTCCTTGAGTCGCGGCCAAGGCTTCTCCAGGAGCAGCTGGCTCGGCTTTCCGCTTCTGCTTCCGACTAGAGTTCCCTCCCCCGGTTTCGTGGGCGACTGACTTGTGCTTGCCACTCCGGAGCCGATCCTCTTCTTTACCATTGGCATACTTGGTGGCAATCTCCATCATTCGACTCAGAGACATGTCTCCGGTTCAACCGAATTTTAGGTTTAGCTCTCTGTACTTAACGCCTTCCTTGAAGGCACAGACTGCCTGGTGATCAGATACATTCTCTACCATGTGATGCAACATGATCCATCTCTGTATGTAATCCCTCAGAGTTTCATTCGACTTCTGCACACAAGATTGCAGCTCTGTCAACCCTGCTGGTCGCTTGCAAGTTCCTTCAAATGTTCTGACAAACACTTGGGCAAGATCTTCCCAAGTGTAAATGCTGCTGGGTGCTAACTGATTCAACCATGCTCTGGTCGAGCCCTCCAACATAAGAGGCAGGTGTTTCATGGCCACCTCATCGTTGCCGCCGCCAATCTGAACAGCCACTCGGTAGTCTTCAAGCTAAGTATCAGGCTTGGACTCGCCAGTGAACTTACTGACTCTAGTCGCCAACCTGAAGTTGGGAGGAATCACCGCGGCCCTGATGGCTCTGCTGAAACACTTTGGTCCTGAGACGTGTACTCTGCTGCTGGCATCTCTGTCATGACCTTCTCGGTGAGCTCTGTTCCTGTCGACCAAACCTTGAACGATAATGGATCTCGCATCAAAGCCTGGTCGCCTGGGGTCGACTGGAATCCTTCGCCCAACACTGTGATGACGTCTGTCATCTTGCTATCGAGGCACGTATGATCCACCCCTTGGGGGAGGGGTGGGCACTCGACGTCGATCATCACGATCGAATTGGTGTTCATACTGCTCACGGTTCTTGTACTGATCACGCCGGTCTCCATGTTCCTCACGCCTCGGGGGCGATCTTGGGCTATGGGCCGACTGGACTGAATTTGCAGCGACAGATCTGCTGTGAATCCTATTTCGTGACTGTGATACAGCTGAATTTTGATCTCCTGCTGCCCGGAGTAATTCTCTGATCTGTAACAAGCCTTGCCAGCCTCTGACTGGGAAGGCTGAATCGACTCTGCTATACGGGCTGCAGCTGCTAAATTCTGAATCGGAGTTCGATATACCTGAGTCGGTGGTGGAAAAAGTTGGCATCGACTGGATTCTGGAACCTTTTGTCGCGCACGCTCGTCGAGTGCTCGCTAGAGGTTCTCCAGTCGAGTGCGCTCAGCCAAGTTGGCCAACCGCGCGTCCTCTAAGGCACGAGCCTCGGGGGTTTCTTCGACGATAGGAGTGTGTAGCGCATCCATGTTCCGGCGGCGAAGTTCTTCCCTCTGCAGCGAAGTGAGGGGCTCGGGTTGATACTATTCATGGGCACGCGACGGATCGCCTCCGCCGTCGCCTCTGTCGGTGCGGGGAAAGCCGGGAGGACTGCGTGGTCCATCGACCATCAGAACCTCCACCGCTGGATCACTACTGTCGCACTCGGATGCAGTCTCTGCGGAGCCAGTCGACAAGTCAAACAGGCCGTAGAGAGATTCGTCGGGCTCGATCGCCATGACTTGGGGGGTGGCCGACTGGCAGGCCACCGCATGCCTCACCCACCGCTGAAGCCTCGACCGACCGGAGCGCTTGCGCCGGTGGGAAACAGGGAGGGAGGACGACACAGGAGCCGACCGATATTGGGTCGATGGTTGCCGCAGGAGGACGCCACAGATGCACGCGCGAAAGTGCGTCACCCCGCGGACAGGGAGCGCGTCGATGTCGAACGGAGCCTCTTGAAGCCAAGCGGAGTCGTCGGCGATGAACATGAGCGCGCCGAGACGGACCTTGCGGCCCTCAACCAAAACTCTGCCTAAAACCATGATGAAGGAGATCGGAAAAATTGCAACTTCTCCAATAAGTCGCTAAGACACCGGCCCCACGGTGGGCGCCAACTGTCGTGGTTCTAAGTCTGACAGTAGTGTAGGGGGGTAGGAATGGAGAGGCAATATCCTAGCTATGGAGTAGTTGTATACGCAAGAGGTTTACAAGTTCAGGCCCTTCTCGGAGGAAGTAACAGCCCTACATCTCGGAGCCCGGAGGCGGTCGACTGGATTATATGTGTATGAGTTATAGGGGTGCGAACCCTTTACACTGAGGAGGGGGTGGCTTATATAGAGTTCGCCAGACCCCTCCGGTCCTCAGTTATGCAGGGTTTAAGGTACATTAAGATCGGGCGTTCTATCGTAGCATACAAATAAAGTGCTATGATGACCATAAAAGCTACTTAATGACAGACCGTTTGCGTGCAGAGTGACTTTAGGTCTCCTGGCAGTCGAGTGGTTGGCTTCATGGTCGAGTGTCTTCGAGTCCGGTGAGTGGAACACTTCTGGGTCGATTGAAAGGTGGTTTCTTCTAGAGATGTCCTTGGGGAGGGTATCTTGGATAGGTCCATGACCCTACCCTAGGTACATAGCTTCATCAGCCCCTCCTCCAATGGACGGCCATGTCGGAGATCAGCCTCACGAGTTCTTCATCCGGCTGTACAAGAGCGTGTGCGGCCATCTCCCCCTCCCTACCCCATTTGCTCGGGTGATGGAACAGGATCCGCCGCAGGCTTTCAAGCTACACATGAGGGGCTGCGGGAACGGCATCACGTGGGTCAATGTCGGCTTCCCGCTCCATCACGTCATGTACCTTTGTCGCAGGTGGAAGACTTTTGCACACGCCCACAGCTTGTCGGGGGGCACGTTCTCCATTTTAAATTGATGGAGAACGGCCTGCTCTCCGTCAAGGTCTTCGGGACCTCAGGAATCCGCTTAGGGTGATGCGTGGAGAGTTCCACCAACGAGAGAGCTCCTCCTCGAACAATAGTGGTGAGGAGGACAGTGCCAGTGACGACGACGACGATAGTGGGTGGGAGGACGACGACTCCGACTCCAGCTGACCATAAGTGGTAGCACCCTCATCTGCTCTGCCTCCTCCCCCGGCAACATGCCTTGCCGGGGCTTACGTCCCGCTGGCTCTGGCGTCGGTGGTCGACGGGCTTCCCCGTCAAGCTCTCCATCGACGCGTTCCCATGCCCGTCCCCATCTTCACCTGTTGTGCATGGGAGGAAAGGGGCAAGAACGGGGATTACAGAGCACTTTTCTTTTTCTCAATTTGTAGGCACTTGCCAAATCTTAACTTTCTAGAAAATGTAATCTCCCAAGCCCATGCTTATGTTCTGTAACATTTGTACTTGCATCAGCATATCAATGAAAAAGATGAGCTTTTGCCAGGAACTCATGCACATACACGTTCATGCAAAGGAGAAATGCCCCTTCAATAAAAATAAAAGAGTTTTCCCGGTAAGCTACCTTGCCGGTGTCCCTTGTGCCTGCCGGAGAGTGACATTTGCCGGGTTACAGACACAGGGTCCATCCCCCTACCAATCTCTTTTTACCAAAGGTTACTGCGACCACCGCGACCGAAGTAGCGTTCTAGTCGGGGATGGGAGCACCTAAGTCTAAACAGAGTGGCTAGGTTTTCTAATGCACAAGTCACAAGTTACAAACATGGATGGGCAGGAGATGAACTTTATCTGGTTGGGTTGTCGGGGATGACGTGTCGGGCAGTCTTCTCAATTTATTGCCGGAGCATTGTCACTGCGGCTGAAAGGAGGAGAGGATAGGGGCATGGAACCTTGGCGGTTCCCCAGTACCTGCTAGGATCTAAGGTAGCACAATATCCTGGACAAGCACGCATGCATATATATATAAACATAAACATGGAAACTAGCAGTAAATTGTACATATTGAAAGCTATCTGACTGCGCATAGGGTCTGCGCCTGGCTCTGTACGTAGGGTTACATGCCTCGCTGGCAAGGCTAGTACAAAAGGGGGTTGCCAGAGCTCCCGTCAACCGCGCCCTATGGGTAAAACTTGCAAAGATGTTCGATATTCCAGGAGTTGCTCACCGGAATGCCATCTTAGGTCTCCAGGCGGACTGCACCGGGCCTGGTGACTCATATTACCCGATAAGGGCCTTCCCACTTTGGCGTCAACTTGTTTGAATTCTTGGTGGACTAAACACGCCAAAGAACAAGGTCGCCTTCCTTAAGGCATCAGGCGTGAACCTTACGGCTTTGATAGCGGCGCAAGGCTTGCTGGTAGCGAGCGGCTCGCACAGCAGCTCGAAAACGATCTTCCTCGAGGAGCATTGCTTCATCTTGGCGCAATTGCTCTTGCTCAAGCTCATCATAAGCGAGCACTCTAGGTGACCCATATATGAGTTCCATGGGGAGAACTACTACTGCCCCGTATACCATGGAAAAGGGTGTCTGGCCAGTGGGTCGATTTGGTGTCGTTCTGATTGACCAAAGAACCGTTGGCAATTCATCAATCCAGCGCCTTCCACACTTCCGTAGCCTGTCGAAAGTCCTTGTTTTGAGGCCTCGCAACACTTCAACATTTGCTCTTTCTGCTTAGCCATTGCTTCTTGGATGAGCAACAGAAGCAAAGCAAACCTTGTTGCCAAGGTCTTGGATATACTGCATGAAGGTGCGGCTCGTGAACTGTGTGACGTTGTCGGTGATGTATCTGTTCGACACACCAAAATGACAAATGAGTCCCTTGAAGAACTTGATGACCGACTGCGCTGTCACCTTTCTCACTAGCTCCACTTCCAGCCACTTTGTGAACTTGTCAATCGCAATGTACAAGTACTCAAAGCCCTCGACAGCACGGGGAAAGGGGCCCAGTATGTCAAGCTCCCAGACCGAAAATGGCCAGGAAAGAGGAATTGTTTGAATAGCCTGGGCTGGTTGATGGAGCTTCTTTGAATGAAACTAGCACGCTTCACACTTGGTTACTAGTCCCGTTGCATCCTGGAGGGTAGTGGGCCAGAAGAAACCTTGCCGGAATGCCTTGCCGGCAAGGGCTCTTGACCCTATGTGGGAGCCACATATGCCTCCGTGGATCTCTGCCAACAGCTCCAGTCTGTCCTCCCAAGGAATACACTTCAATTTAATGTCGTTTGGTCTCATTCTGTATAGGACATCATCCACAAACTGGTACATGCTGGACTGACGGGCTACCTTTTCTGCTTCTTCCTGCTCCTCAGGGAGCTCCCCTGTTTGGAGGAAATGAACTGTATGCTGCGCCCATGCTAGAGCCTGAGGCTCGACAGCAAGGACTAAAGGCATGTCTTCCGCCGTGGGGGCAACTGTCTCTATGGCAAGGGCCGGTGGCTCTGCGAGAGGCAGCTGATCCCCGACAAACTTGGGGTACCTGGCAACTTCTTTGCCGGCGGCTCCTGGGAGCTCTGCGGGAAAGTACTTGTCGGGGCCCGCTTTCCTTCGCTTGTTTTTCTCTACTGATGGTTCAACGGATGGCTGAGTTAACTGAAGCACAAAGGTACCTGGTTCCACAGGTAACTTGAGGGCAGCGCGATTTGACAAGTCATTGGCAATGTTGTTCTCTGCTCGAGGAACATGCTCTGCTTGCAGACCGTCAAAGCGCTCTTCCAACTCGCTCACTTCATCCACGTAGGCCTCCATCAGCGGGCTCTGATAATCCTTGTTGACTTGCTTGATGACAAGTTGTGAATCTCCTCTGACAATAAGCTTCCTGATTCCGAGGTCTGCTGCGATCCTGAGACTGGCAAGCAGCCCCTCGTATTGCGGTGTTGTTCGTTGACTTCTCCCGGGGAAAATGCATCTGGACTACGTATTTGAGGCGCTCTCTGGTGGGTGCGACGAGCAACACGCCGGCACCAGCACCTTGCAACAAGAAAGCCCCATTAATATACATAATCCAATGACTACTTGCCTCTATGCCGGGAAGGGTGGTTTCTTGAACTTCTTCGTCGAGCGTGGATGTCCATTCTGCTATGAACTCTGCCAAGGCTCTGCTCTTGATCGTCGAAGTACTTTCAAATCCGAGCCCAACGCTCGACAGCTCCAACACCCACTCGACAATCCTCACAGTTGCATCTGGGTTGTGCAAAATTTGTTGCAACGGGAGGCGAGTGACGACGGTGATCTCGTGCACTTGAAAATAGTGGCGCAACTTTCTTGAGGCCATAAGAAGGCTGAAAAGCAACTTCTGCATGCCAGAATACCTTGACCTAGCCCCCTGCAAGAGGGAGCTGACAAAATAGACTAGGTGCTACACCACCTTCTTCTTCTGCCTTACTTTGCTTACTTGCGCACACTCTTTCTTGTCGGAACCAGGCTCTGCTGGTGGTTCTGCCTTGCCGGCATCGGGCCCTGCCGGCCCTGATTCATTATCCGATGGCCTTGCCGTCATCGTTGCCTCTTCCTCAACTTCTCTCTCTTCCACTAGCGTAGCACTAACAACATGATTCTTTGCTACCAAATATAGCATCAATGGCTCTTGTGGTTTGGGCGCGACTAGTATTGGCGTAGAGGAGAGGTACCTCTTTAAATCTTGCAGCGCTGCCTCTGCCTCCGGAGTCCATTTCATTGGACCCTCCTTTTTCAAAATCTTGAAAAAGGGGAGGGTGCTCTCAGCAGACTTAGAGATAAACCTACTCAGGGCGGAAACGCAGCCGGCAAGCCTACGGACGTCCTTGGCTCGTCTGGGCGCCTCAATCTGCTCAATGGCTTTGATCTTGTCGGGATTCGCTTCGATTCCGCGTTGAGACACAAAGAACCCAAGAAGTTTGCCAGATGGGACGCGAAACACACACTTCTCTGGGTTGAGCTTGAGGTTGATCTTACGTAAATTCGCAAAGGTTTCTTCTAGGTCCTGCACGAGCGTGACATTGTCTTTGGTTTTGACTACTATATCATCCATGTAAGCTTCAATATTTCTATGGAGCTGGGGCTCAAAACAAATCTGGACCGCTCGGGCGAACGAAGAACCAGCGCTCTTCAACCCGAAAGGCATTCGTACAAAACAGTACGTGCCACATGGGGTGATTAACGCAGTATTTTCTCCATCTTCCTTCTTCATGAAGATTCGATGATATCCTGAGTAGGCGTCAAGGAACGACAAGAGGTCGCACCCGGCAGTGGGGTCAACTATCTGGTCGATATGTGGCAATGGGAAAGGATCCTTTGGACATGCTTTATTGATATCAGTATAGTCGATACATAGGCTCCACTTCCCATTCGCCTTACGTACTACCACTGGATTGGCCAGCCACGTTGGGTGGAGTACTCCCTTGACCTAGCCTGTCGCCTCCAGATTCCAGATCTCCTCGATGATGAACTCTTGTCGCTCCAAAGCTTGCTTTCTGACCTTCTGCTTGACGGGCCATGCATGGGGGCAGACAACAAGATGGTGCTCAATCACCTCCCTGGGAACGCCGGGGATGTCAGATGCTTGCCATGCAAACATGTGGACATTCGCCCGCAGGAAGGTGACAAGCACACTTTCCTATTTGCTGTCAAGGGTGGAGCTTATGGTAAAAGCTCCGCCCGTGCCATCCTCCTTGACGGGCACCTTCTTGGTTTCTGGTGGGGCCTCCTTAGACTTCTTACTCTTGCCAGTAGAGCTCTCTGGCACGTCCTCAGTAGGAACACAACACTCCAAAGAGGCGCGTTTGCCGGAGTGTGTGCAGGAACCCTTGGCGGAGCCAGGAGTCTTGCCGGCCGCCGAGGCCTTGCTGGTCTTCTTCTCGGTGGCGTGAGCAGGTGTCTTGGCGGCGGATGCTGCAACCGCCTCTTGATAGAGCTGATCGGTGCAGATGAGAGCATCCCTCTTGTCGCAGCTGACAGTGATGATGCTCATCGAGCCGGGCATCTTCAGCTTGTTGTATGTGTAGTGTGACGCCGCCATGAACTTGACCAGCGCCGAGTGGCCAAGGATCCCGTTATATGGCAACGGGATCTCAGCAACATCGAAAATGATTCTCTTTGTCCTGTAGTTATGGTCGCCACCAAACGTGACTGGTAGCGTGACCTTTCCCTTGGGCTGGCTCCTCCCTGGATTGATCCCTTGGAACATACCCGTTTCCTCAAGATCTTCGTCAGGGATCTGCAGCCTCTTGATCACACTGGGCGAGTTCAAGTTCAGACCGACCCAACCGTCAACTAACATCTTTGTCACCTTGAGGTTGCGTATTGTTAGTGATACAAACAACGGCAAACACCCCGACCGCAGTTGTGCGATCAGGGTGATCTTCGGCGTCGAAAATGATAGGCGTGTGGGACCACCTTAGTGGCCTCTGTGCGTCGACCATTGGCTCCATCACATTAATCTCACGCGCCCACTGTTTTAGTTGGCTGTGGGAGGAATGCAACTAGGCACCTCCGTCAACACACATGACCTCTGTCACCTTCTGAAACTCATGCTCGGTGGACTCGTCATCATCATCATGGTCGTCATCCTCTTCCTTCTTGTCGCGGCCTCGGGCAGGCCTCCCTTGTTGCTTCTCTTTGTCGCCACGACCTCCTCGGTCATCGCACTTCTTGCCGGATCCTTCAGCGCCACCTTGACCCTTCTCCTTGTCTCGTCTCGCGTACTCACCCCTTTGCTTCTCCATTAGCAGCTCCACTTGGAGGCAATTCTGGAGGTTGTGAACCTTCGTGCGGTGAATCTTGCAGTACTGCTTGTCGGAGCCCTCTGACTTGCCGGCACCCGCCAAGGCCCGGCAGGCGTTGCACCCGGCAATCTCCTTGTCGGGGTCATCAACCTTGGCCTTCTTGGCGGTGCCGGGGTTGCCGAATTCCTCGACGTCAAGCACGGTCTTGCCCTTGCGCTTCCTGTTACGTCATCGGCCCTTCTTCGCCGGGGCGACTGCGTCTTCATCTTCTAAGTCACTCCCCATGTCGGCATCTTCACCGGGGTGCTTTCTTCTTTCCTCATCTCGGGCACATCTGTCAGCCAGAACATACAGTTCGGTAACATCCGCAACCTTGCTCATCGCCAGCTCCTCGTGCATTTTACGATTGCACATGTTCTGATGGAATGCGCTGATTATAGTGGCAGGATGAACATCAGGGATGTTGTAATGCACATGGCTGAACCTTTGTATGTATTTGCGCAAGCATTTGCCGTCCCTCTAAGGGATCACATGCCAGGAGCTACGTGGCCGCCCGTGAAGGCACCAACAAACTCGTGGCATAGATTGGACCAAGAGGAGATGGAGTCTATCGGCAAATGCATCAACCATTACCTGACGTTGGGCTTGAGCGCCAGCAGGAAATAGTTGGTGAGTACGTTGTCATCTCGTGCTCTGCAACTTGCATCGCAATTGTGTAAATGCTCATGAACTCAGACGGATTGGTCTTGCTGTCGTACTTCTCCGGGACCTCTGGTTTGAACACGCGGGTGTTGGGCCACTGGAATTGCCGCAACTCATGGGTGAACGCTGGACAAGTTATCGCATAAGGAAAGTCGCCAGCGTCCCCCGGCGTAAGCCTGTACCCGGTAGGCCCAACACGCCTATCAGATTGATGACGTGCCTCCCGTCGCTACTCGATAGTGCTCCGGGCGTCTTCCTTGAGCCGCTCTCGGAAAACTTTACATTGGTCGCAACGCGCCCATGGGTTAGACGACGCCATGGACACATTGTCACGGGCGTCAACCCGACGGGCTGGCCGTGGAGGGGAGTGCACCGTGGTTGCGGCCCCTCCAACCCTCCCACTGCCGATATGCACCGGCTCGTCGTCCGACGCCGCAAGGGACTTGCTTCCCGGTGGTCGTCCCTGTTGGCATGGCTAATAAGGCTTTGAATGACATCCCTCCACTCTTCTTGCTTCTCCAAGGCAGGAGGAAAGTCGAGGAGTAGCTGCGCCCATGCCAATGCTTCTGCTCATGTAGGTGGCAGCGACAGGTGCGAGGAATGGGAGGAACTCGGACTTCTAACTATGTCAGAAGGAGTCCCATAACGATTCCGCGGCCGCGCGCCCTTTTCGCCAGTATCATAGCGCTCATGTCGGCCCTGCGCGTCTTGAGAGTGACGCTGAGGGCTTTTGCCACGGCAGCGCCCGGGGTCTTCAACATCGCGGCGCTGTTTGTCACGCATGAGCTGAGAGGACCGCGGCGCGTGTGCTGGCGGGGTTGTCTTCCTACCCTTGGAGGTCCCCACGCCACCCGCAGGTAGCACATCTCCATCCTTGGGCGCGGCAGCGTGCGGACCGTCGTTGCCGCTGCGGATGATGCCGCTTGCCTGGCTTCTCGTATCTGGGTGGCGCAGACGGTGTTGATCTCCTCCACCACTAGCATCTACCACATCGCCCGTCCATGCGGGCACGGGCGGAGCGGCTCCGGACGGGCCGACCGCTGCGATCGTCTTGTTCTTTGGAGCCATCGCGGTGAAGAAACTGTTGCGCTAACTAATAGACCAGATTCTCACAACTAATTCCCCCCTACCTGGCGCGCCAAAGATGTCGGGGAAACGAACACCTATGGGATCACAAGAATCCCTTCTATGTTCAGCGGGAAGAGTAGCTGCACGAAGAGCAGGTGTAGCAGTCAGCACAAGGGGGTTTTTACCCAGGTTCGGGCCGCAAAGATGCGTAATACCCTAGTCCTGCTTGTCTGCATATATGTGTTCTTGAGCTTTTGAACTAACTATGGTGCATGCACAGACCAAAAAGTTCGAATCCTCTCTCTGTACGCCTCGGGCCTCCTTTTATACAAAAAGGGTTGCCATAGTGGCACCCAGGAGGTGGAAAGCAAGCTATAGTGTATGAGCTTATCGCTTGGAACCGTAGGACAAATGCATTTAATGGGCTACCTACATGCCCTCTTACTTTATCAGGGACGACAATGGAAGCCATCCCGTCCGTCGCCGCTCCTCCTTGCTTCGACACACGTCCAGGTTGATGGGGCATGGAGCACCACATCAGCTAGCTAGCTTTTGTGTTGGCGCGATGGTAGAGCCTCCACGAAGATCTGCATGCCGCCACGCAGGCACCTGCTTAGTTGGCACACTGGTCATCGCACTGGAGTGGTGGTGAGGTGGCAAATCCTTGCCGGGCGCGGGCCTAGCCGCGGCCCAGGGATCGTCCCCAACAAGGCTTGCCGGGGGCCTTGCAGTCGTCCCCGGCAAGGGTCTTGCCGGGGTTCTTCGTCTTTTGGTCCCACGCGGACCCGCAAGCTGTCAATCTCAATGAAGATCTGTATGCTACCATGCATGCGTTCCCAAACCTTGGTCTTAACGTTGTCAACGGTGTCAGAACTCTCAGGCTCAAGGGTGATGGGCTTGCTGGTGCTGCGCGGGTTGCCCCGGCAAGGGTGTTGCCCGAGGAGGTCCAGCTCGCCCTCTGCTCCTTGTTCCTCGACTATCTGTCTTGGTAGTCTTTGTGTTTTATCTTCTCTTGCCCTGTCGGGCCCGGCCAGAGGTGTGGCTACGATTGCCCGTGCACAAGTAAGGGGTACAGAAAGAGCCCATACTTTTGTACACCGACAGGATGCCATGAAGCCCCTTCCCCAGGAGACCGTCGGGCGTGAGTTGGACTTGGAGGAGGTGGCGGAGATCGACAAGCACCAGCCGTAGTAGTACTCTTTGTTTTGTTTAATTATGAGTGCCTGCCTTTAATTTATTAGAGTAATGTTTAGGCAGCTAGCTCTGTTTAATTGCTGAATTTTCTCGATTAAGAAGTGTGGGTGTGATGTAGTCTCCTTTGCGTACCCAAACTATGCAGACGTGGATGACCACTGTAACTAGGAAAATTAGAACCAAAATTTTTGACGTTCAAACTCATCACACACGGTGTTGGGGATATAACTACTATGTATGACCCGCCAGAAGGAGACGGATTATACCTATAAGCATTCTTGAAGACCAAAGCTCAAGTTGAAGACGGCGGTTTAGTAAAGGCCCAAAGGTGACTTAAGGCCCGTAGTGTTAAACTGCCGTATTCATATAACTCGTATTGTAAGGCAAGAAATATTAAGAGACCGAGCCGGATACAGTCTATAAGCCGGCCGGGACTCTGTAGAGCCGCTGGATGTCAACCTCTGTATATAAAGGGACGAGCCGACGACGGTTCAGGGTAAAAAACAACAACTCGAGAGCTAGGTCAAGCTATTTGCTCCCTGGTTATCGAGACACCAATAATCCCAATCCCAACTAGACGTAGGCTTTACCTTCATCGTAAGGGGCCGAACTAGTATAAAATTTCTCGTGTCTCTTGTCTTGATTAACCCCTTCAAGCTTCCTAGTTGCGATGGCTCCACGACTAAGTCCTTTCACTAGGACATCTGACGTGACGATTCCACGACAGTTGGTGCCAACTGTGGGGCCAGCGCACGGTGGATTTGAGTTCTTAAAGGGCAGCTTCGAAGGGCTCAATGGATACGCTGTGGGCCGGATGACCAAGAGTCGTCGCGGCAAGCTCTACATCGACGATGCAGGATGAGGCCCCGACGCGGCTAGATTAATCTGGTCGGGTCCCTTTGGCGGAATCCACGTCTTCATTAGCAAGATCAGTGAGCCGGGCCCTGAGCCGGACATCTACACCGACCTCGTCGAAACGGCTCAGCGCGCGAGCCCGCTCGGGCTCCGCCAGCGGTGAAACGTGCCTTTGTGGGATGCATCCACGGAGGACTCTCTGAAGGATCTGTCTCTGGTGGTGAGACGACCATCTTCTCCAATGGTGAGTCATCCACAGGTGAGACGGATTCATTGTACCAATTGCAGGATGGCGGGCTTGGGGGCTGTTCCGATGGCAGCAGTATTCCGGATTGTCTCGAGCCGCCGAGCAGGGTCGGGATCTTCATGGCCGGCACCCAACCCGTCCAAGACTCCACAACTACAGCAGCTGTAACCTCTGGGTCAGCGGTAGCCAGGGCAGGAGGCCCTGTGCGTTCACCGGCCCAGGTGTTAATGGATCTCACCGACAAGTTGACCACCCTGTTAACCACCGTAGTCAACCCGGCGGATCAAGCCCGTCATGATGCGGAGGTGGCACAGTTAAAGTTGGATATGGCGCAAGCTAAGGAAGACCTGGCAGCAGAAGATGTTAGGATAACCGCAGAGCGGGCGGCTCTGGATGTTCAGGCTCAGCAAATCCAGGTGCACGCTTTCCGGCTCACACAAGACCAGAACGCGGCTAATGAGGTCATGAGGAGAAGGTATCAGAAGACTTAGTCTTAACTTCCCCCGGTTTATGACCCTTGGAACCTTTTTAACACGCCAGGAGCAGGACCCAGTAACCCGTCGTGGCTTACCCCGCAGACAGGCAACCCGCCATGGCTCCTTCCGTGCACAGGAACAGACCATGTTGCGACACCCGGGGACGAAGCACCATTTCAGCCAATGGTGATGGGACCTCCCTGCGTGAACATGGCGCCACCTCAGTACGTACCAACACCCCCGGGTCATTACTCTAACCCATTGGAAAACATGATAGCGGCAGCAACCCGATTGGCGGCTCTCCCAATTGATGGCGACTCTCCGGCTGCAGTTGAAACCCACCGGGTCAGGGAACTTCTTCAGACGGCCTTAGTACAGCAGGAGGCGTACTCATACAGCCAAGACAGGATCCACTCCACCCCTCGTCTGAGCCGAAGCCCGAGTTATAGCAGGCACATGGATTCGACAGCCGTGTCAAGCAATGTCAGACGCCGTGACCAGCCAGGTGGAGGTAACCCGCCACGTCATGAGGCCGTTAACTTGATAGATCAAGAGACACTATAGCAAGAGACTGAACGGGCGGTTCAGCAAGCGGCGGAGCAAGCGGCTCAATTGAGGGCTTATCAGACGTATCCGGTTTATCCGGCGACTTCCATTGAGGTAGGTATAGCCACCCGGACCGGAGGAGTCCCATGTCTAGTGCCGGCTCTACGTAACGAGTAGTTGCCCAAAGATTTTAAAGGACCCAGGAAGGTGCCGAATTACACAGCCGACTTGCAGCCCGGGGCATGGATTGAGGGCTAAGAGATGGCTATGGAGCTATTGGAGGTTACTAACGCAGCAATGGCTAAGTACTTCACCATGATGTTGGATGGAACTGCTCGCACCCGGTTGAAAGGCCGGCCACCTAATTCAATCAGTTCATGGGAGGAGTTGAAGGCCCAGTTCATCCAGAACTTCAAAGACACGTGCAAGCAGCCCATGTCGATCGTGGATCTGACGAATTGTAAGCAGGAAGAGGGTGAGTCTACAACCCATTGGGTACGCCGGGTTAAGGCCATAATACATTCATCTGATAAGATGGGTGCCGACTCCGGCGTCTTAATGTTGGAGAACAATTGCCGTTTCTTACCTTTGACACAAAAGCTAGGCCGGCTCAAACGTGAGTGCAATGATATGGGCACGCTAATGGCGGCTCTGGTCAAGTACGCCGATTCTGATAGTACCAAGGATCCCGAGTCTGATGATGAGAAGGCAGGGAAGGGAGAGAGGAATGGCAACGGCAAGGGCTCTCAGCACAACCCGGCAAATCAAGGAGGTAACAGACGTAAGGCTGACGGTAGTTTGGATTTTGTGGCTAACACCAATGCATAGGGTCATAACCAGCAGCACAAGGGAAGGCCACCTCCTCGATCCGGCGGGTCAGGACCCACACTTGAGCAGTTGTTGAATGAACCTTGTCCGAGACATGGTACTAAGGAGAAGCCGGCTACACATTTGTGGAAGGACTGCATGATTATGAAGGCTTTCAAAAATTCCAACATGTTTGACGGTAACAATGGCCCGGGTGGCTCAAGTGGTGGCGGTTTTCATGGCTCGGGCGGTTTGTCAAATCCCAATTTTCAAAATTCCCAGGGAAACCAGGGTGGATATAACCAACAGGCTGGCTAGGGCAGTCAGCAGCAGCAGCAAGGTGGATACGAGAGCAATCCAAAACAGTTGAACGATGGGCAATACCATGTGTTTACCACCGGTTTATGTAAGCGGGACGGAAGCTTCATAAGAGGGTCGTGAATGCGGTTGAGCCGGCAATTCCTCGTTATTTGAGGTGGTGTGAGCAGCCTATCATATGGAGTAGAGAGGATCACCCTCCCCGGGTTGACAACCCGGGTCACTTAGCCCTGGTCGTGGCCCCTCAAGTGGGTGGATACAAGTTCACCAAGGTGCTGATGGATGGAGGCAGCAGCATCAGTATCCTTTATTATGAGACCTTCCGTCGCGGCTGACTGATAAGAGCCTTAAGAAGTTCAACACTGTTTCCATGGAGTTGTACCTGGTAAGTCGGCGTATCCGGTTGGCAAGATAGAGTTGGAGGTAGCATTTGCGGATGAATATGATTCCAGAGCCGAGAAATTGACATTTGAAGTAGTTCAGATCAAGAGCCTGTATCATGCTCTATTTGGGTGGCCAGCTTACGCCAAGTTCATGGCACAGCTGAGTTATGTGTACTTGCAGCTCAAGATGCTGGGTCATAAGGGAACCATTACGATGCACGGGAGTCGCAAGGTGTCTCTGGAATGTGAAGAGGTTGGCCCGGCCTATGCTGAGTCGGTCTGCACGACGGAAGAGTTAATATTCTACAAGGACAATGTTGACCGGCGGATATGACATCCTTAAAGACGCCAACTACAAAGCATGAGCCGATCATGAAATTGAAGTCGGCGGATGAGACTAAGCTTGTCGATTTTGTCCCAGGCGATTCATCCAAGCAGTTCAGTATCAGTGCTAATTTGGATCCCAAATAGGAAAGCATGCTCATCGAGTTCATTCGTGAGAATCAGGACATTTTTGCGTGGAAGCCATCTGACATGCCGGGTGTACCGAGAGAACTTACTGAGCATACTCTTAATATCGATCCAAAGTTTAACCGGTCAAGCAGTTTCTTCGGCGATTTAATGAGGAGAGAAGGAAAGCTATCGGTGAGGAAGTGTCCCTGCTCTTGCCAGCTAGGTTTATCATGGAGGTGTTTCATCCAGAGTGGCTGGCTAACCCGGTGCTTGTTTATTAAGAAAAACGACACTTGGCGTATGTGTGTGGATTAGACGGACTTAAACCAGGCTTGTCCCGCTGATCCTTTTGCTCTCCCTCGTATTGATCTGATCATCGATGCTACGGCGGGTTGTGAGTGTTTGAGCTTTCTGGATGCTTACTCTGGTTATCATCAGATCAAGATGGCTGTTAAGGACCATGAGAAGACGGTGTTCATTACTCCGTTTGGAGCCTTCTGCTATGTTTCAATGCCTTTTGGGCTCAAGAGTGCCCAGGCGACTTACCAGCGATGCGTGCAGAATTGTCTTCATGATCAAATTGGATGCAATGTTCATGCTTATGTGGATGACATAGTGGTTAAATCGAGAGAGAAAGAGACCTTGATTGATGATCTCAAGGAAACCTTTGATAATCTCCGGGTTTACAAGATGATGCTTAACCCGACCAAGTGTGTTTTTGGTGTGCCTGCTGGCAAGCTTTTGGGCTTTCTGGTCTCTAACAGAGGCATCAAAGCTAACCCGGAGAAGATCAAAGCCATCACCTCTTTGGCCAAACCAGCATGTATCAATGATGTTCAGCGTTTGGCGGGTCGTATCGCCGCTTTAAGCCGGTTCATAAGCCGGTTAGGGGAGAAGGCTATACCGTTGTATCAGATGAAGAAGAAGACGGATATCTTTACTTGGAGTGACGTCGCCAATACTGCTTTTGAAGATCTGAAGAGACAGTTGGCTGAGCCGCCGGTTCTTGCTGCTCCCATTGACAAGGAACCCTTGTTACTGTACGTGGATGCTAACACGCGTGCTGTCAGCATGGTTATTGTGGTGGAATGCAAGGAGGCTGGCATGGAGCACCCGTTTCAGCGGCTAGTTTACTACATTAGTGAGGTACTGATTGAGTCCAAGCAGTGATATCCGCACTGGCAGAAGCTTGTCTATGGGTGTTCATGGCCAGCCGGAAGTTTAAGCAATATTTCGTGGGCCACCCCATCACTGTGGTTAGTTCTGCCCCCTTGGGGGATATTATTCAGAATAGAGAGGCCACAGGGCGAGTCGCCAAATGGGCCATTGAGCTTGGGCCTCATGGTTTAAAATATGTTCCACGCACAGCTATTAATTCTCAAGCACTGGTGGATTTCATCAATGATTGGACAGAGCTGCAGATGCCTGAGGAAAAGCCAGACAATACCTATTGGACAATTCATTTTGACGGGTCTAGGCAATTGGAAGGCTCGGGGGCTGGAGTTATTTTGGCTTCCCCTCGGGGTGATAAGTTTTGTTATGTACTCCGGTTGATGTTTCCTTGTACTAACAACACAGCTGAGTATGAAGCCTTGCTCCATGGTCTTCGGATGGCCAAAGAGATGAATTTAAGCCGGGTAAGGTGCTTCGGTGACTCAGAACTAGTGGCTCAGCAAGTATCACGCAAGTGGGATTCAAAGGATCCTCTCATGGAGGTTATCGCCGGGAGGTCGATGTAATTGCGGGGCACTTCAAGGGTTATCAGGTGGATCACATTGACTGTAGAAAGAACGAGGCGGCTGACGCCTTAAGCCGGCTGGGATCTCAGCGTAAGCCGGTGCCGCCTAATACTTTCTTGGATGTTTTGCATAACCCTTCTGTCAAGCTACCTACAGAGGAAGATTTGGCTGTTCCTAAACCTGAAGAACAGTTGGTGGCGGCCCTTCATATCATCCCAGATTGGACGGTGATGTATCTGGCTTATATGACACGGGGAAAATTGCTTGAGGATGAAACCTTGGCCAGGCAGATAACCCAGCGGTCCATGTCCATGACGATTGTCAATGGCGAGTTGCATCATCGCAGTGTTACAGGGGCTTTTCAGCGTTGCATCTCTCCTGAAGAAGGCCAAGAAATTCTCCATGAGATTCATGAAGGATATTGCGGTCATCACACCGGGTCAAAATCTCTCGTGGCTAAGGCTTTTCGTCATGGGTTTTATTGGCTGTTGGCTCATGCTGACGCAGAGGATCTGGTCAGTAAATGTGACAGTTGTCAGAAGTTCTCAAGACGGGCTCATGTGCCGGCTCAAGAGTTGAGGATGATTCCAATTACTTGGCCGTTCGCAGTGTGGGGGCTTGACATGGTTGGACCTTTCAAGAGATCCAAAGATAAAAGACTCACCTCTTGGTGGCAGTTGATAAGTTCACAAAGTGGGTCGAGGCAGAGCCGGTCAGTAAGTGTGATGCAGCCCCGGCGGTTCAATTCATGAAGAAGGTGATATTTCGTTTTGGTTTTCCACACAGCATTATTACTGACAATGGCACTAATCTATCTAAAGGCGCCATGGAGGAATTCTGTCAACGTGAGCATATCCGGCTTGATGTTTCATCAGTGGCTCACCCTCAGTCCAATGGTCAAGCCGAGAGAGCCAATCAAGAGATCCTGAAAGGCATTAAGCCCCGGCTTATTGTCCCCTTGCAACGGACACCGGGTTGTTGGGTTGAGGAGTTACCTTCTGTGTTATGGAGCATCAACACTACTCCTAACAGATCTACGGGTTATACGCCTTTCTTCATGGTCTACGGAGCTGAGACGGTTCTCCCTAGTGACATCCGTCATGATTCACCTCGTGTGGCGGCTTATGTCGAGGAAGACAATGAACAAGCTCGCCAGGATGCTCTTGATCTGTTAGATGAAGATCGGGACTTGGCAGTAGCTCATTCGGCGATTTATCAACAGGACTTGCACCGTTATCACAGCCGCCGAGTTAAGTCTAGATCTTTTCAGGAAGGGGATTTAGTGCTCTAGCTCATCCAGGATCAAACTGATGCTCACAAGTTATCCCCACCTTGGGAAGGGCCATTTGTGGTCAGCAAGAACTTAAACAACGGGTCATATTACCTTATTGACGTTCGAGAGCACAAAGACTCTCATAAGTCAGAGGAAGAGACCCGGAGGCCGTGGAATATTGCTCATCTCCAGCCCTACTACACTTGAGCCATAGGCTCCACTGACGTATATACTTTGCCAATGTATATATTATGATAAATAATAAAGCAGGACCTCTGTCCTTTTTTCCTCTTCACAAGGTAAATTTGTTATTATCATTGTCATCATTTTCTCGCATGATCGCTCGGGGGCGGGTCATATTTGATCCGGCTCAGCCCATTTTGATCCGGCTTACGATTGTATTAGAATCTAGCTGTTCAAAATTATGATCACTAGGGGGCTTCCTGTTCAAACATAGGTCGTATTCGAACCAAAGAGAACATAGCTGTCGATACCCTTTTGATTGGCACACTGCCAAGCTCACTTGGGGGCTTCTTGATCGTATTCGAATCCTAGCTTAACCCCATTTGGGAACCGACTTTGATCATATTCGAATAAGAGTTGTTAAAAAACTCTCAAGGTCATTAGGGGGCTTCCTATTCAAACATAGGTCGTATCCGAACCAAAGAGAACACAGCTGTCGGTACCCTCTTGATCGGCGCAATGCCAAAGCCATTGGGGGCTACATGCTCGTATTCGAATCCTAAAACCCCTCTCGGACGGTTCACTGATCGTATTCGAATCAGTAACCTTGCCATTGTTACTTCTCTTTTTGGTTTAAGTTCTCTTTGGAAGCCCCATTATTTGACTTAAGATTTTTCCTGAGGCTTACAACTATAAATATGATGTCTGTAGCACGGTTCAATATCGACTGATGAGTCGCCGACCCATAAGCATCGTTGTACTTTCCGGGTATCCAAATATTGGATCTTCATCCTTACCGACCGGGTCATATGAACCGGTGGTGCAAGTTGTGGAATTTTATCATAGTTGTGTTTTTATCAACCAGATAATCTATGATTATTTTGATAACCTTTTTGACCTGCCTAGCAGTTTATTTTGAAGGACAGTTTTTCAAAAATGATTAACTGTGTGCATCAATATAACAAGGCGGCTTAAGAATGTTAAGCACCAAAACATGCACGATGGCATGGCCACAACAGAGTTATCTCTATCCTATTATAGGACTCATTAAGTCCAATTGGTTTGCATTGTTTTTTACACCAGGTAATGAGCCGCCATGACAGGTTCACCTTCAGGATTGGCCAGAAGTATCCGGGTTAGCCCTCTCCGCGCTTGCGCTCTGCTCCTTTTCCTGGAAGGTTGATGATGACCAGTCAATGTTGTTTAAGGCTTCAAATTCAGCTTCATCATCAACAAGACCGGCCGGGTCAACTTCGGGAGCAAAGGTATGCTTATTTAATTGGGGAATCGACCGTCACGTCATATTCAGGTGTCGGAATTCTTCGATTTTGTTCATCATAACTCGCCTGGTACTTGGTAAGATCTACTTTAGTAGCTATCAGAGTCGCCACGGGGCGTATCTCTTTAACACAGGCAAGAAAATCTGCGTCCTCAAACGGGGCCGTCTTCCTTCAGACTTGGGTAACCAATGGAGATATCCTCTGAGTCTAGTTTAGGTAGCCAGGCTTTAGCCTGGCTTAGAGCATTTACTGCTCCGGCTCTTGCAGCTGACCGTCTCAATTCATTGATCCGTTGCGGAAGGACTGAAAGCTTACTCAAGACCCGTGTTAGGCGGGTTGGCATCTCATTGGATAAGGCCACTGATGCAAGTGTACGTTCTGACCCGGTGTACAATTGTTCCACCAAGGTATACACAGCTTTCAGCTTTGTCAGCATGTTATGGTTTATATTTGAGCTTTTGGGGCCTGTACAAAGCATACTCAAAAGAGTTAATTTCTGGCGTATATTCTATTTGCACGGCTTAAGATATGTACACAACGGCAAGGCAACTTACCGAACATGGCTGCGACCATTTGTGAAATATGGCGCTTTAACCCGGACAATTCTCCGGTGATTTCTTCTAGAGCCGCTTCTGCTTTTTCAGCTCGCCTTATCAATGCGGTCTTTTCATCCGCCCAAGCTTTCTTTTCAGTTTCAAAGTCTTTGTTTAGTTTCTCCTGTTCAGAAACACTAAATTCGAACTTACTGTTGGCCTTCTCAAGTTCTGAATCTTGGAATTCAAGATGGCTCTTCAGATTGGTCACCTCAGACTCAAGTTGACTCGTGGTAGCCTGTGCAAGTATAACATCAAGTAAGTTATTTATGCAGTATTAAAGTCCCAAGCATTTTTCCAGCAATAATACTTGGCACTTGGGGGCTAATGTCTTACAGAGTTTTTCTATGACGGTTCACTATATGGTGATTCATATGAGTAAGTCCCAAGCATTTTGCAAGCAATAAAACTTGGCACTTGGGGGCTAATGCATATTGTTGTTCAAAGACCCATAAGAATTTCTCTATAAAGAGCCGGTTCAACCATATTGGTTAAGCCGCCCCTTGGGGACTACATGGTAAGCCGGAAGTTTATTCTTTCTTTATGTTGTCAAATTTGTTTCTAAGTCTACAGCATAAGCATCTTAAGCAGTAGACTTGGGGCTAACATATTGAAGGATAATGAACAAGAGAAAACGGGTCATACCTCAAATTTATGGTGCATCTTCTTCACCATGTCAATCTCGAGGTTCCGGCTGCTGTGCACTTGGCTCATATAGCCAGAGAAGACATCTCCAATACTCATGTGAGCATAATTGGTGACATCCATCTTGACTCGGTCCTGGTCCAGAAGTTCTTCCTTGGCGGGGCAGTTGGCCAGCACGGTTGGCCTCCCCGGGTCAGCATGGCCGGTTCCGGTGATCTCAACATCTGCATGGAAGGATCAGCTGTCCGGGTTGGGCTTAGAGGTTTGGGATTTTCTAAGTCGATAGCACCTTGGTCAGTGGGCAGGTCAGTAGGAGGTGACACATCTTGTGCTGGTTCTAGTGGCGGTTCATGAGTGCTTAACTCCGGCACGGTTGTTTCAAGAACTGGCTCATCAGCAGCGACTCTTTCTTCTGTCGGTTTATTCTTTCTAACCCTCTTGCTGGGTTTAGCTTGACCACTGCATTCAAATAAAAATATTAATACAGAAGTAAGAAGATTACAATAACTACAAAAGTGAGTGGCTTATTGTACCTGGTACAGTCTTAAAAGTTGGCAGATTGGACTGCAATGACTCGCCGGAGGAAGGGGAAGTATCCTGATAATCCGAGTCAGAGGGATTGAGTGGTTGACGAAAGAGACCCGCCAAGGGGTAAAACTTAGTTAAAATAGAGGTAACCTCGTTTCGGCGTTTCCTTGGAGTATTTGGTAAGCCGGAGGAGAGCTCTGCGTCCTTGCTGGTCCAGGTCTGCCTCCGGCTCTCATGAATTTGCCGCTTCGAGAGAAATTGAGGATCGTGATGAGCTAGAGGATCAGAGAATCTTACTTTCTGGGTCACTCTGCGGATTTTCTGTCTTGGCAAAGGCTCAGAGTCGGAGGAAAGGATAGTTGAAAGATCGAGGATGTCGCCTAGAGGGGGGGTGAATAGGCGCTTTAAAATAATTATGGTTGAGGCTTGAACAAATGCGGAATAAACCTAGCGGTTAATTTGTCAAGCACAAAACCTAAAACAACTAGGCTCACCTATGTGCACCAACAACTTATGCTAAGCAAGATAAGCAACTATGTGATAGCAAGATATATAACAAAGAACAATATGGCTATCACAAAGTAAAGTGCATAAGTAAAGGGCTCGGTAAAGAGATAACCGAGGCACGCGGAGACGACGATATATCCCGAAGTTCACACCCTTGCGGATGCTAATCTCCGTTTGGAGCGGTGTGGAGACACAATGCTCCCCAAGAAGCCACTAGGGCCACTGTAATCTCCTCATGCCCTCGCACAATGTAAAATGTCGTGATTCCACTAAGGGACCCCTTGAGGGCGATCACCGAACCCGTACAAATGGAAACCCTTGGGGTCGGTCACCGAACCCGTACACTTTGGCAACCCTTGGGGGCGGTCACCGGTACCCGTCAAATTGCTCGGGGCGATCTCCCCAACCTAATTGGAGACCCCGACGCTTGCCCGGAGCTTTACACCACAATGATTGAGCTCCGAACACCACCAACCGTCTAGGGCGCCCAAGCACCCAAGAGGAACAATTTCAAGGGTACCAAGCACCCAAGAGTAAAAAGCTTCTCAACTTGTAACTTCCACGTATCACCGTGGAGAACTCAAACCGATGCACAAATGAAATGGCAAGGGCACACTGAGTGCCCAAGTCCTTCTCTCCCAAATCCCACCAAATCAACTAATGCCAGGGAGGAAATTGAGAGGAAGAACAAGGAGAACACCAAGAACTACAATATCTAGATCCAAGGGGTTCCCCTCACATAGAGAAGAAAGTGATTGGTGGAAGTGTGGATCTAGATCTCCTCTCTCTTTTCCCTCAAAAACTAGCAAGAATCCATGGAGGGATTGAGAGTTAGCAAACTCAAAGAAGGTCAACAATGGGGGCAAAAACGAGCTCAAGAGATGGGGAACCATTGGGGAAGAAGCCCCCTTAAATAGGTCCCCACGGATCTGCCCGTTATGTGCAGAAAACTGTAGGACCGGTACAACCGGTGCACGAACCGGTACAACCGGCCAAAGCAGAGGAAAAACCAACCTGGGAAAAGCTTTAAGCGGTACAACAGCCTAGGGAACCGATAGTACCGGTTAAACCGATAAAACCGGTCAACATCCGCCCAAGAACCGCTCCAAAACAGAAACTAGTCCGGTGGTAGAGCGGTACATGGCCGATGCAACCGCTCCAAACACCGGTTGTACCGGTCAACCGGTACAACCTCTCTATGGGGCGGTACAACCTCTTTATGTAAAACAGGCAATATCAAAACAGCCACAACTTTCACATACGAGCTCCGAATTCGATGAAACCAAGTTTGTTGGAAAGGTAGCAACAAGGGATAACACAATCTTGATAGAAATAATAATAAGAAGCAAATAAGAAAAGGCCCATAAGAAAATGGTGAGAACTCTTCCTCGGATAAGACTGGTAAAAACTCCAACACCGAAAACGCAATAGGAGAAGCAAGTGAACTCCGTTTTCGATGAACTCATGCTCGTCATTAAGATGACCATAAGCTCAAGACTCACAAAGCTAACCAAACAAGAACCAAGAAACATGATGCAAGGATGCAATGGTTTAAGCGCTCTATCGGTACAATCAAGCTACCAACTTGAGAGCCCCCCTTGATAGTACGGCAAACGATCTTATAACCCGGTCTTCCAAATACCACCACGAGACCGGTAAAATAGAAAACCTATCAAGGGCAAACCTTTGCCTTGCACATGATCCACTTGAGCTAGATGATGATGATCTTGACTCCCTCAAGTTGGACCACCTTTCTTGATTGCATTGGCTCGATGAAGACTAGATGATTGCTCCCCCATACTCCACTATGGGTGAGCCACTCTTCGGCACATCTTCACAAGTCCATTGATACCACAATGGATGCAAGCTTCAAGCACTTGATCTCTTCGTGATGCTCCACTTGAACTTGCACATGACAATCTTGATGACGATCACCACTTGATGTCATCCTCTCCATGGTTTGAGTGATATCTTCCTCTTGATGCAAGCCCATGAACACGTACCTAATCCCACATAGAACTCTCACATAGACCATGGGTTAGTACACAAAGCGCAATGGACAATGCTTACCATACCATGGGATCGGTTGATCCCTCTTGGTACATCTTCTACGCTTTCTGAGGTGATCAACTTGATTCACTCTTGACTTAGTCTTGATCAACCTTGAATCTTTCCAACTCTCTTCATTTGGATGATGTCATGAAGGTAAACATGAATGATCACACAATCTTCTTCTTCAAGACATGCTTGCAATAAGCTCAACACTCACATGACCGATCTTTGGATAATTCCTTAATAGCACCGTGGTCATCACAAACTCTCCTTGAAACCAACAAATGGACTCCAAGAAAAGCCTATGGACAAACCCTTCAAATATAACTCAAGGCAACCATTAGTCCATAGAGATTGTCATCAATTTCCAAAACCAAACATGGGGGCACCGCATGTTCTTTCAATCTCCCCCATTTTGGTAATTGATGACAATCACTTTCAAGAGAGTTTATACAAGGAATTATGCATCACCATGCAATGCAACAACCAATGATGCATGAGAATGAGATGCCAATGCTTAGGAACCAAAACCAAAGCAAGGAGAAAACTCGGAAGAGTTCTCCACAAAACTCTCTAAAACTCCTCCCCCATTGGCATCGATTGCCAAAATGGGTGAAAAGCTTAGAAGGCCAAAATAAAAAGTGTCCTCCAAAAATGTGTATTTCTCAACAAGAGAGTGGAATGCAAAACACATGTCCAACAGTAAATACTTGGAGGAATACAAACTATATTGAGGCCCAAAGATTGCAAAAGAATGATATGCCACAAAGACATAACAAAGAGAGACACAAGAAATCAAGCAATCAAAAGATACCAATTGAAGCAAGCAATCAACGGATATCAATTGAACCAACTAGACCAAACATCCTATGAGCCACATGAATAAATGATATTATGATATGAGCCGAGGAGTGTTCTAAAGAAAACAGAGAAGCTCCCCATGATTTTTGCACATCAAGAATTTTGTATATGGATACAAAGTACACAAAATAGGATCATAGCTCCCCCAAAATCAATAGAAACTTACAACAAGTGCACGTGAGCATATAGGAAACTAAGCCTAGAACTTGCAACAAACACATGGTTGAGCAACAAGTAAAAGAGGCAACTTGAGAATGGGCTCAACCAAAAAGATGTGTGTGAGTCAAGGCAATGCACTTGAGAAGACTAATGTACAGATGAGCATAAAGCATCAATAATAAAGAATGAGGCATACGGTGCAAGGCCTATCATTCCCACACACAACTAGCAAATGGGTTCACAAGCTTACTAATAAGCATATAAAGAACCTATGCTTGTGACAACCCGTGGTGAAGATAGAAGATGAAAGCCTCATCAAGACGAGGGATACCAATTAAGATAGCAAAGTCCTCGTCAAGACAAGAGAGAGGAAAGTAATCTTCACCACACAAGAGTACATCAAGATGCAACGAGATAAAACACGCACTCAAGGAAAAAGCTTTCACGGAGCCACCAAATAAATAACATAAAAAGGACAAGGTGGACGTGAAAGAAAAGATATCATCTAGAGATGTAATTTCTCTCAAGTGTATAAGGTTCTAGGTAGATGAAATCATGATGACATATATCTACAAAGAAGGATGTACACCCGAAATAGTTACAACATGAAGGAACAAGATATCCACAAGGAAGTCATAAATATACGAATAAGATATTTGCTTGGAAGCATAGCACATGGATAGATATAGTCTTATTGTATATAAATGAACTCCTACCACACAACCATCAAAGACATCACAACTAGCAACAAAACATCATTGTTGGGATGCTTTGAGAGAGGAAACAAGTATCACAAGAAAGAATGCATACATGCCATGATACAACCTACACAAGGTTGATGCAAGAAATGTGTGCATGAAGTATATGAAGATACTTGTTACCGAGATAATATTGGAAGGATGTACAAGATACCAATTGAAGGTACAAAGTAGTTCATTGAGCATCCTAGCTTGACTCCAATAAGAACATGGTGACAACACCTTCCTTGTGAGTGAGCTGAGCATCCAATGCATCTCCACTTGTTCCTAGAAAAACAACACAAACAAAATGGTACCCAAACTCATTGGGACCAAAGAGTTAGAGAACCAACAACATATAGGACAAACTCCACATAAATATGTGCATATGGATATGAAAATGAATTTCATGCACATCTCATCCAATTTGAGACTTGGTGGAGTTCCCCCTATATATTGGGTCAAATAAAGAAAACATACCAAAGAAACTACAAGAAGTAAATATGCATGCTCAAGACTTTCAAGAACCGAGACCAAAAGACAAAGAAATACCAAGCGAAGAAAATATACCAAATGAATAAATCATCACTTGGAGGATGTCCATTAAAGATACATCAGGGAATGAGATATCCATTAGTACACTCAAAAAGAAAGATGTCAAACTCCCAAAAGAGAGAATGGTTCCAAACAAACCAAGCCCTCTACAAAGTTTCATGATGGCACAAAGTACCAAAAAGAAACGGTTTTCCTTCCACAACCACACACTTGATAAGGATCACAAGATGAGTGTTTCATAGAGAATAGGATAGCTCCCCCAAGACTAGTGCATTATAGAGAATTTGCATTTGAATACAAAATGCACGAGGTGGGATCACCACTTTCACTATATCTAGAAAACACTAGACAAGGTCAAGAAATTAACAAGATCCACAAGTGGTATGGAATACAATGGGAGTTGACACAATCCTAGGCAAGAGATAAAGCAAATAAAAGCAAAGGCCAATGTAAAGATGATCAATAATTTCTACCACACATAAGTGACTACCAATTGTCAAAAGACAAGAAGTATTTGGAAATAATTCCCGGTGGTAGATAACAAGGATATCCAACATCATCTTTACAACAAACACAAGCAAATTGCCACTTGTAGAGCTAACACGTCACCTAGGAACAATATAATTTACAATATCAATTCTAGGAGACAATATCTCAAATGTACACATTTTCTAGGCTTGTAATATGCACATAGCATATTACTCCCCCATAATGTGATACCAATAAGAACTTAACAAGAGGCAATAAGAGGATCCAACACGAGATAATCAATGTAATTTTTAGAATTTGAATTTCTCATGAGAGATGTACCACCTAGCGACTAGATAATCTTGCAATATCAATACTAGATGGTATTCCTCATGTACACACATTTATAGGATTGTGAGGTGCACAAAGCACATCACTCCCCCAAAATGGGATGTTCCATTAATCTCTCACATGAGCCAACTAGGATACAAACAAGAAGCAAAAAGGCTCAACACACAACGCACACATACATGATGTGCAAACCAACACACACATACTTGATTGCTCAAGATAAGCAAGTTGTAAGCACAACATATACAAACACATGCAAGGAACAAAACCAAAACATGCAAAGGGGCGAGTAACTTTCAATGTAAACAATTTAAGTACAAGTTACCGTAAGGAGGCACATTGGATATAAGATAGAAACTTGACAACCCAATTGACTTGGCTTGAGACACAAGAATGATGAAGTCCCCTTAATTCTTCATAATGTAGCCAAGTCTCCAATGACCTCCAACAACACCTGTTGATCAAGTTTGAGCTTGTTGGTCCCCAACCTAGTTGGGTCCTAAGAGGTTAGTCACAATAGGCTTGGCTACCCAAATGGTTCTTTTCTTGACACCACTTTGAGTACCAACAAACTTGGCAAACACATTGCCAACCTTATCCTTCCCAAGAGAATAGATATCATCAATAATAATTGGGTTGGATAAGTTTTCACTAGTGCATGAAGAAGCGACGTGGCCTTTCTCACGACATAAGTAGCAACGTCTACTCTTCACTTTCTTCTCACTTGATTTCTCAACAAGAGAAGCATTAACTTGAGTCTTCTTGGGAAGAGGCCTTTCTTCAACTTGAGGTTGAGCATGAGATTGAACTTGTGCCCTCTTCCCTTGTTGCTTGACACTCATGGCCTTCTTCTTCAATGGGCAAGATCTAACATGATGCCCTTGTACTTTGCACTTGAAGCAAACAATCTTGGCCGAATTCTTGACTTGTTCTTGACCCTTCCTTTTGTTCATCTTGGACTTCTTCTTCTTATTGGAGTTGAATCCAAGTCCACCTTTGTCATTGGGGGATTTTTGCACACTCAAGATATTATTGACTGTGGATTTCCCTTGATGACTCTTTTCCAAGTCTTTCTTCAAAGAAGTGACTTGGGCCTTGAGCTCTTTGATTTCCTCTACTAGAGGAAGTATAAGCTTCATCGTTAGAGCAACAAGGCAAGGAAAGCAATTCATCACAAGATGTACCAACATTGTGAGTAGATGAATTACAAGGACTAGCACATGGCAATATAGTATTTTGACTAGAAGTAATGCTAGTATCCATATGAGGCTCACTAGATGTTACCTTAGCAATCATGGCCTCATGAGTTACCTTTAGCACATTATGGGATACTAGAAGATCATCATGAGAGCTTGAGAGCTTTTCATGGCTTTCTTCCAATTTCCCATAATCGCTAGATAGCACCTCAAGTTGAGCCCGTAGCTCAACATTCTCCTTCAAAAAGGATGCTTCACAAGTAACAGAGTTAGTAGCACAAGCATCATCATTTACAACAATAGGAGAGGACAACTTGGCAAGCTCTTTTAAATAAGAAGCATCAAGTTGGGCATGAGACTCGGTGAGTTTGATGAGCTCACCCTTGATGACCCTTGAGCCATTTTCGAGGTGCTCAAAATCTTCAAGGAGTCTAGCATGAGAAACTTCAAGCTTAGCATTTTTAGTTTTGAAATCATTGGCTACCTCAAGAGCTCTATCATGAGATTCCCTCACTCTAGATAATTCTAGAGCAAAAGTCTCCTCAAGAGATTCGGAGGTGGTTTGTTCATGTTCAAGAGCTTGAGATAGCTCCGCGATCTCATTTGCGTAATCACGCCCATGAGCTTCCATTTTCTCAATGGTGGCCTCATGCTCCTCTTGATGAGATTCCAACTCCTCAATGTATTTCTTGCCATCAATGGCAATGGACATTATTTCCATGAAGTTGGAATGAGCAATTTTATTTTTATGAAGAGCTTTAAAAATCATTTCCCCCTTAGTTTTTAAGGAGGCAACATTATCATTCTCTTCATCATTATCCTCATCATCATTAGCATCAACATCATCATCAAGAGACATATTGGGGTACAAAGTAGGAGATACCTTTGACGCCTTAGCAATAAGGCAAAAAGCAATAGATGATGATGTAGGATCCCTTGAGGCACCATTAAACACCACATCTTGTTCCATGGAGTGTTCGGTTTCCTCTACATTGTTAGCACAACAATTCGAGGAAATAGGTGCATTTTTATCATGGCAACAAGACATAGCAAGCATATCATCATGAGATTTAGTCAACCAATTTCTACATGATATGCAAGGACTATCAACACAAGCATGTGAAATATTTGGAGTTCTCGAAGTGTTAAAGCCCAAAGAGGGAGCATTGCAATAAGATAGTGATGAAGGATCATCCACAATAAGCATACTATCATCATTGCAATGACCAACACTACTCACCATATCATTACCTTGTGGCAAACCACATGTAGGTGAGGTAGAAGAAGTTGAGAAGACTATACGACTGGAGGTGGAGGGAGAACAATCATCCTCACAAATATTGGACACACCATATTTATGTTGAATCTTTGTCCACAACTCATGAGCATCCCGGAATGGCATGAGTTGAAAAATAACTACATTGCTCAAAGCATCGAAAAGCACATTACAAGCTTGAGCATTGAGATAAGAGTTTTTCTGCTCCTCTAAAGATAATCTTTGGGGATCCTTTGGAGGAGAAAAACCCATATCTACAATTCTCTCTAAATTTCGGTCCATGACCCTAAAGAGATTAAGCATGCGAATTACCCAAACATCAAAATTTGTGCCATCAAAACTAAGAGTGTCAGAGAATCCTAAGCCCCTAGTCGACATCCTTACTCTCTAGGCGCTAAAGCCCTATAAAGAGAGACGAGGCTCTGATACCAATTGAAAGATCGAGGATGTCGCCTAGAGGGGGGTGAATAGGCGCTTTAAAATAATTACGGTTGAGGCTTGAACAAATGCGGAATAAACCTAGCGGTTAATTTGTCAAGAAGAAAACCTAAAACAACTAGGCTCACCTATGTGCACCAACAACTTATGCTAAGCAAGATAAGCAACTGTGTGATAGCAAGATATATGACAAAGAACAATATGGCTATCACAAAGTAAAGTGCATAAGTAAAGGGCTCGAGAAAGAGATAACCGAGGCACACGGAGACGACGATGTATCCTGAAGTTCACACGCTTGCGGATGCTAATATCCGTTTGGAGCGGTGTGGAGGCACAATGCTCCCCAGGAAGCCACTAGGGCCACCGTAATCTCCTCACGCCCTCGCACAATGCAAGATGCCGTGATTCCACTAAGGGACCCCTAAGGGCGGTCACCGAACCCGTACAAATGGCAACCCTTGGGGGCGGTCACCGAACCCGTACACTTTTGCAACCCTTGGGGGCGGTCACCGGTACCCATCAAATTGCTCGGGGCGATCTCCACAACCTAATTGGAGACCCCGACGCTTGGCCGGAGCTTTACATCACAATGATTGAGCTCCGAACACCACCAACCGTCTAGGGCTCCCAAGCACCCAAGAGGAACAAGCTCAAGGGTACCAAGCACCCAAGAGTAATAAGCTTCTCAACTTGTAACTTCCACGTATCACCGTGGAGAACTCAAACCGATGCACAAATGCAATGGCAAGGGCACACGGAGTGCCCAAGTCCTTCTCTCCCAAATCCCACCACATCAACTAATGCTAGGGAGGAAAATGAGAGGAAGAACAAGAAGGAGAACTCCAATATCTAGATCCAAGGGGTACCCCTCACATAGAGGAGAAAGTGATTGGTGGAAGTGTGGATCTAGATCTCCTCTCTCTTTTCCCTCAAAAACTAAAATACATCAACCGCGTGTGTAACCGTGATGGTCTCTTCTCAGCGGAGTCCGGGAAGTGAACACGGTGTTGGAGTTATGTTTGACGTAAGTAGATTCAGGATCACTTCTTGATCGCTACTAGCTTCACGAACGTGCATTGCTTCTCTTCTCGCTCTCTTTTGCGATCGTAGCCACCATATATGCTAGTCGCTTGCTGCAGCTCCACCTCATTACACCACCCTTCCCTTAAGCTTAAATAATCTTGATCTCGCGGGTGTGAGATTGCTGAGTCCCCGTGACTCACAGATTCTACCAAAACAGATGCAGGTACCGATGATACCAGCGCAAGTGGCGCAATCGAGCTCAAGTGGGAGTTTGATGAGGACCGTGGTTGTTACTATGTTTCATTTCCAGACGATCAGTAGTGGAGCCCAGTTGGGACGATCGGGGATCTGTGTTGCTTTTGGGGTAGTCTTCTTTTATTTTGGTTCCGTAGTCGGACCTTGAGTGTAAACTGAATGATGGATGTTTATTTATGTATTGAGTGAAGTGGCGACTGTAAGCCAACTATGTATCCCTTTCCCTTATGTATTACATGGGTTGTGTGAAGATTACCTCACTTGCGACATTGCTTTCAATGCGGTTATGCCTCTAAGTTGTGCTTCGACACGTGGGAGATATAGCCGCATCGAGGGCGTTACAAGTTGGTAATCAGAGCCATCCCCGACTTAGGAGCCCCCTGCTTGATTGTTTGCTGGCGTTGTTGAGTCTAGAACAAAAATGTTTTGAGTCTTAATATATCGGAGAGTAGGATTCTTTTTACTCCTCGATCCCTTCGTCGCTCTGGTGAGGTCTCTTGACGTAGAAGTTTTGACTCTCCTCTCCTCAAATTTCACAAAAAAAAAATTTAGGATCACGCGGGTATCTTGGAATCGTTCCGATGGTTTTGTGACGAGAACGTTGTTCTTGGTGCCTCCTGACATTTTGGGGTTGTGGCAGTGTCCCGGGGAGTTGAGCTCTGAGGTGTTGTCGTCACAATTTTATCGTTGCAGTTCTGGAATACCTGAGTTTTGCCGACATCGAAAATCTCTTTTGTGCAGTTGTTGGTGAGATAACCCCGATAACCCAGTACTGAGGTGAGTACGGGAGTATTGCCATGACTCGTATAACGGATGCTTTTCGAAGGTTGAGGTACACGATTTCCGAAGGTTTCTTGGTTATGTGTTGACGGATGGATACAGCTGGATGTAGGGATTGTTAGTTTGGGTGAGATATATTGCTTCCCCTGTATCCCCAACACCTGATTGCATAACCGGAAAGTTTCGGGAGTTTATAGGTGGGATTCAAGTAGCTCTAGCACTTCTTCCCGCAGATATTTGGTTTGTGATTGGGTAATCCTTACCACTTATTTGTTCCATTCATACCTTGTTTTTATTTTCATTCATCAATCTCTTATCAAATGGCTTCTCACCTTAATGGACGTGATGTTTACTTTGTAACTTTCCATATTTGTAACTCCAACTCTTGCCATTTTCGGCTATGTGCTATGATATTCCCTCCGTGGTTGGGTTTTTGTTTTCGTTTTGCTTTTTGTTCATGTCATGCATCTCATATCATGTCATCATGTGCATCTCATTTGCATACGTGTTCGTCTCATGCATCCGAGCATTTTCCCCGTTGTCCGTTTTGCATTCCGACACTCCCACGTGCACCGGCGCACCCATCTTGTCTCTTTTCGTGTGCGGGTGTTAAACATTCTCGGAATGGGTCAAGGCTTGCCAAGTGGCCTTGGTACACCACCGGTAGACCACCTGTCAAGTTTCGAGTCATTTGGAGGTCGTTTGATACTCCAACGGTTAACCGGGTAACCGCATAGGCCTCTTTTGGGTTGCAGCCCAACACCCCTCCAAAACAGCCCAATAACCCATCTAAGTCACTTCCATGCTCTCCGTCGTCGGATCACGATCGTGTGGGCGAAAACCGCACCTCATTTGGAGTCTCCTAGCTCCCTCTACCTATAAATATGTGCACTCCCCCGAATTTCCGGATCCCCAAACCCCAGCCCGCTCCTCCGCCGCCGTCGGACACGTCCGGACAGAGCCGGACGCGTCCGCCGCCGCGCCCTCGGCGAATCAGATCCTGCCACATGGCGCCCGGCCGCCACCCGGCTGGCCCGCCAGTTCGCGAGGCCCCATGACCCGTCGCCCGCGCCACCGCCGCCCATCTCCGCCGCGCCGCCCTCCATCCGCCCGCCCGGCGAGCCCGCCGCCTGCCCTCCATCTCCGCGCCGCGCCGCCGCCGAGGCCTCCTCCGCCGCCGTCGTGCGCATTCTTGCGGTACCGCCGCCGTCTCTCCACCGCCGGCGCGCGCGCGCCGGCAGTTCAAGCCGCCGCCGGCCCAGGTCCGGCCCCGAGCTCCATCCCCGGCGACAAACCTCGAAGACCGCACGCTGCCGGATCCAGATCCAAGCCAAGGGTTGACTTCTCCTTTCCCCTGTTTTTCGTCTAAGTCATTTTCTGTGATAAAATTGTTGCATCTTCATAGCATCACATCTTTGCACCCGTGGCTCCGTTTTGGGCGTGTAGCATACCAAATTGTTCATCTCGATGAGTACATCATTTCATCTCATTGCATCATTTTCATTTGAGCTCATCTTAATGCCCGAAATGATGTTGAAAGAGTGCTTCATAATGTTAGTTTCTGTTTCTTAACAGAACATGCACTTTTGTCATTTTTGCCATGATTAATGTGTGCATCTTATGAACTTGAGCCCTACATATGTTTTGATCTATGCCATGCCAGCTATACAGGGGTGTATGCCATGTACTTTTGTGATCTCTATGGTGACTAGCATAAGCATGCAAACTAGGGATGATAATGTTGCTGATTTCAGGGACTTAGTAATTTCACTGTCATTCCCTACTGTTATTTTTATGCCATGTGTTCATGTTGTTACCGAGAGATCTATGCCCATTTTGAGCATGATCAGTAAGGGTGTTTTGAACATATGGATGTGCTCTATCCATCAATGCCTTTTTTGGCAATTATGGAGTAGTCTAGCATATCATTTTTGTGCCCTACTTTTGCTTCAAAATGTTTCCTGGCAGATTGTTTACATGATATTCAATTTTCACAAGGTTGTTGTAGTTGATCCGTGTATGCTATGATGTTGTTCTTACCATGTATAGCTTCTATGCCATGTCTTCTTGATGGGTGTACGCTTAGTTTATCATGAGATGCTCTGTAGTGAGTGCATCGAGCTCACGAACATGCTTACTTGTTATCTGTTTTTGGCATGTCCAGTTTTCTGCTAAGTCTGAGATCTGTAATGAAACTTGCTATATTTACATGGGTGCCACCATTTCTTATGGTCCTTTTTGGCTTATGGTCAGTAAGAGACTTTTGATCTATGCTTTGAGTAGATTCCTGCCATGTCTTGTTTTGCTATTATAAGTTCCTGTAGCTTGATGTTTGCTTGCTCTAAACATGCCTTCCTGATGTTAATTTCTGGCATACTAGTATTTTCACCAAGTCTGAAACGATATTTTTGCACTTTCACCATGCTTGTTTGAGCCTGTTATGTTGTGATTTAGCCGTAGCTCAGTGTTCCTCTTTTGTTAAGCATCTCCTGTAGATCACTGTCATATGCTTTGTTTTATGTTGGGGTGCTGTAGCGTAGTTTCTTGTTGCATGCTAAGTAGCATCGTGCTGTTAAACGCAGATTCGCGTCATTCTTGTTTTGCTTGTCATTTGCGAACCGTGCATCCGATTCCGGTAATCTTTATATCGATTTCAACCAGAATCATCTCATCTTTCCAGTAGCATACTTGGTTTGCCAAGTTGATGCCTTGTTCATCATTTTCCTTCCGGAGCACACATATGCATTGCATATCACATCTAGCATAGCATGTCATGTATTGCATCATATTGCTTGTGCATTGCTCTTTGTTTGATTGTTGTTCCATTGCTTGTGTTCTTGCTTTGGGTAGAGCCGGGAGACGAGTACGTGAATGAGGAATCTGTTGAGAACGCCTACAAGGATCAAGCCTTCGACAACTCTGAGAACCTTGCAGGCAAGATGACCATACCTTCGATATCACTTCTATCTTTGCTTGCTAGATGCTCGCTCTTTTGCTATGCCTATGCTATGTTACCTACCACTTGCTATATCATGCCACCCATATTGCCATGTCAAGCCTCTAACCATCCTTTCCTAGCAAACCGTTGTTTGGCTATGTTACCGCTTTTGCTCAGCCCCTCTTATAGCGATGCTAGTTGCAGGTGAAGATGAAGTTTGTTCCTTGTTGGAACATGGATATTTTGGGATATCACAATATCTATTGTTTTAATTAATGCACCTAAATACTTGGTAAAGGGTGGAAGACTCGGCCTTATGCCTGGTGTTTTGTTCCACTCTTGCCGCCCTAGTTTCCGTCATACCGGTGTTATGTTCCTTGATTTTGCGTTCCTTACGCGGTTGGGTGATTTATGGGACCCCCTTGACAGTTCGCTTTGAATAAAACACCTACAGCAAGGCCCAACCTTGGTTTTACCATTTGCCACCTACCCCCTTTTTCCCTTGGGTTTTTGCGAGCCCGAGGGTCATCTTTATTTTAGCCCCCGGGCGGTGCTCCTTCGAGTGTTGGTCCGAATCGAAAGCAACTCTTGGGGCCACCACGAGGAAACTCGAGGCCTGGTTTTACTCGTAGCTTGACTTATCCGGTGTGCCCTGAGAACGAGATATGTGCAGCTCCTATCGGGATTTGTTGGCACATTCGGGCGGCTTTGCTGGTCTAGTTTTACCATTGTCAAAATGTCATGCGAACCGGGATTCCGAGACTGATCGGGTCTTCCCGGGAGAGGGAATATCCTTCGTTGACCGTGAGAGCTTATGATGGGCTAAGTTGGGACACCCCTGCTGGGTATTACCTTTCGAAAGCCGTGCCCGTGGTTATGAGGCAGATGGGAATTTGTTATTGTCCGGTTGTAGAAAACCCGAAGTTGACCTTAATTAAAATACATCAACCGCGTGTGTAACCGTGATGGTCTCTTCTCGGCGGAGTCCGGGAAGTGAACACGCTGTTGGAGTTATGTTTGACGTAAGTAGATTCAGGATCACTTCTTGATCGCTCATCGGCTTCCTGACGTGCATTGCTTCTCTTCTCGCTCTCTTTTGCGATCGTAGTCACCATATATGCTAGTCGCTTGCTGCAGCTCCACCTCATTACACCACCCTTCCCTTAAGCTTAAATAGTCTTGATCTCGCGGGTGTGAGATTGCTGAGTCCCCGTGACTCACAGATTCTACCAAAACAGATGCAGGTACCGATGATACCAGCGCAAGTGGCGCAATCGAGCTCAAGTGGGAGTTTGATGAGGACCGTGGTCGTTACTATGTTTCATTTCCATACGATCAGTAGTGGAGCCCAGTTGGGACGATCGGGGATCTGTGTTGCTTTTGGGGTAGTCTTCTTTTATTTTGGTTCCGTAGTAGGACCTTGAGTGTAAACTGAATGATGGATGTTTATTTATGTATTGAGTGAAGTGGCGACTGTAAGCCAACTATGTATCCCTTTCCCTTATGTATTACATGGGTTGTGTGAAGATTACCTCACTTGCGACATTGCTTTCAATGCGGTTATGCCTCTAAGTCGTGCTTCGACACGTGGGAGATATAGCCCCATCGAGGGCGTTACAATCACCCTTTCCTCTTCAAGGAAAGCCAACGCAAGCTCAAGACGTAGCAGTTATCTCCTGGTTAATCGGATAATTCAGTCCGACGAACAGAGAGCGTGTACCAAGGCTACTTACCAGCCTCCAGTAAAAAATTCCTGAAGGCCCAGAGAAGCTGGGATCTCGCTCAAAGACCTTGTAGTTACTGTCATTGTATTCCGAGAAACAACACATCCGATACATGTGAACGATCATCAATCGTTCGCTGTCGTCTGATCAAGCCAGGAACCACCTGCAACTACCATGCTGCTTTTCTTTGAATGGTTCTCGAATTAGGAAGGGTAGGGACACCAGGCGGCCTACAACATCATATCAAGTTGGAGTCAAATAAAAAAGGGCTCTTGATGTAGTCAATCTTAAGAACATCAAGTTATGAGCATGAATATTTTTTCAGTAAATGTTGACAGTAATATAAGCAAGCCATCATGATATCACAGGAAAGTAACATACTGTTGTAATAGCCGATTGTAGCGATGACTGGAGTAGGCCAGCAATACGTCCAGCCATAGAAGGAGTCGACAGCGTAAATGAAGCCCTTGTGTTCAATGGCATCAGAGAACCATGGAGGATGTATGATCCTGCGATGGACGTGCAGATTTATCCAATTACCGCAGTGACCTGTCAGATAGGCGAGACCGCGGTTGAAGAATGCAATTATCTTGAAGTCTTTATAATTCGCAGATCTTCTGGGCACTTGGCAGATTACAACCTTGAGCAAATCAAACTTGGTATGATGTTGGCTACTGTAAGATTCCGAGTATTCTGGGCTGCGGTGCCAAAGCAGTGCAGTGTTAATCGAAGGAATGGGGATCAATCACCGGTGTAGACCTCCATGAGCATCTAGCTGTCACAACCGTCGAAGAGCACCATCCAAGACGTGTTCATGCTGACCCACTACATACTGTTAATGTAGTTGAGGGTGACGGAGATCGGATCGCAGTCAAGGGGGTTGATGCTCGCCACCCTATGATCGTTATGCTGCGTGAAATGCCGTTTCTGAAGATCAGGCAGCATCAGCAAGCAAGGAGCTGGCTTAAAAAGCTCCGGCCTGAGGGCTTTGAGTAAACGGTACAGCCCCGACAAGCACACGGCGAGCGGCATGGTACTGAGATTTTCCACACGCGAAACAATGAGCTTGATTACCTCTGTGGGGAGCGAATTCCAGCCACTCTTTCGACGGACGCTGCTCGGTTCTGCCAATGTTAGTTCTTGGGTTTCGGACGAGGGGGGAGGCACCTTAGTGGGGATGGAAGATTGGACGAGATTATGTGCGGACAAAGATGGAGAAGCGAATATGTGTTGCGGGAAGTGGACAGGTGATGATGACTACAGCATGCCGCTTGACTTACAAGACACATACCAGTAGCGTAGGGTCATAGCGATGCCAGACAACTTTCTTGAGTGATCACAGTACTGGTACTCCCTACAGTACCTAATAGTATGCCCTAACTTGCTTGAGTAGAGTAGTAGAGTGGGACTCTGCTCTACTACTAGCACCGGTGGAGTAGTATATTCTAATCTAAAATAGTTACAAACTTCAATGCCCGAGCATGGAACGACTACGAACCGTGCTAACTCCAATCCCTAACAAATGTTCGCTGGGAGACATGGCAGTTGGAAATGCCCGTGACGCAGTTATAGTAAGTGTGTATGGCTTAAAAACAGGCCACCGTCAGATGGAAATCTGACGGTTACGTCGGATCCGCCAGGATTGAGCTCGTGCCTAACAATCGCGAGATATCATTAGTAAAAAAAGTTTAAAACACCCGGGGCAATAACTTGCACCGGCTGATCACTAACAATGATACTAACATTCCGTCAAAAAAACAATGATACTAACATAGTTGTAAAATGGTCAAAGACTGTGTCTACGTGGTGTTTGGAATTATATGCACATAGCAAGATGCCCGTGCATTGCACGGCACACCATCATCACCAACTTAGTTTTTTCTCTACTCCTACTCCTATAAAAGACACAGTTGGTGATGATGGAGGCGAAGAGGCATGTTCAGCCGGGTGTGCAGCGGACGACGCAGTATTATTCGGATTGTTATAAAAAATGAAGAGTAGTAGAGATAGAGATAAGTGTAGAGATAGAGACTTAGGGAGGAGCACGAGGTTGTGGGAGATAAGGATGAACGAGGCAAGGCCTTATCTGTAAATGTGGAGAGAAGTGCGGGTATCTTTTATAAAATTGTCATAGTTGGCTTTCTATCCGTCGGCTATGGATTGGACGGTCTATATTACAAGATGGCAGGCACACCATCATCACCAAGTCGGTTTTCTACAAGAGTAGAGACTATGGAGTACTAGTAAGGACACCATCTACTGCTTCGTGTGCTACTCCTGCGCTCCATTCGGCGGCGGCGATGTCCCCTACAGCCACTCCATCATGTGCTCCATTCGGCGGGCGCTGTTGAGATTTGGGGAGCGCACTCTCGTGACTACTGGCAGCCACGACTTCACCGATGATGACTTCTTCCCCGACCTCGGCAACCTCTTCCTTAATGACATGGCCGACAACCTCAACGCCAACGGTGCTGCTCCCGTTGCACCGTATGTGTTTCTGTCCTTCCTATTTAAAATCGTGGTAGAATTCTTGTTTCTACTCTGTAACCTACTACTATGCTAGTCCACATCATTAGTTTCATCTCTGTTCTAGCCGTCATGATTTATTTTGTGCTTATTCGGATTAAATCTCGTAGTAACTTGCTCATATATTAAACTGGCGCAATGTCCCCTACAGCCACTCCCGTTTCATGGACGGCCTGGTCGATGCCTCCAATGAGCACTTCGTCTCTGCTATGAGTGCCCGATGCCGTTTTGGGGCTCGCCGACGGACATGGTGCATCGCCTCACGGATGCGTGCAGCGGTCACTACTGTCCCTTGGCCGAGAACATCAAGTACGAGACGTGCTACCCGTTCACCATGCCAGAGTCGCTGGAGGATCACCACCGCCTGCTAGTATCGGAGGAGGATGGCAGCGTCTTCCTCTTGATCGTGGGCACCGGCAAGGCCCGCGCAGGCCACCGCCCCATCTCTGTAGTGTGCGTCAGGGGCGACGCCGCTGCCGCTGACACTGACACGAGGCCGATGTATAGGTGCGTGCTCAGTGTTACTACCCGTCCGGGTCACGTGGGCGGCCACACCGGCTACATCGAACGGACTTGGACTCTGCGGAGCTGGGACCTTCCCGCCAATGTGGACTTGGAAAACCCATGGTCTTATTTACCCGCCAACGCGGTGCACGGGCACTCCAAGGAGGTTCACCTAGACATACGCATTATCAAGTTAAATGTTGATCATTAGTCTTCGCTCAATGTAATCCGCTGTTTAAGCATGTGGAGACTTCCATGCATGATCTTGCTCTATTGGAGTATCGCGCATGAATAAAAGTGTATCCGTTTATGGTTTAGTCTACAATCTTCCATGTATGAACTTTTACTATAGTACTGGTGAAAGACTTACTATGAACCATTTCTTACATCTCCTCTGCCCCTTCCAAGTCATCTTGATTTAATCCCTCCGTCTAGGTGTATAAGGGCATGGCTAATACTTAATAGTATAGCCAACGATTGACTACAAGAAAGTGCCATGTCATCTGTAGCCAACATATATAACAATCGATACTCAAAAACTAATTCTTAAAGATTATTTCTTGCAAAGCAAAATAAGTGTTGTTTGTTCACAAGTTTTGGATGCATGTTGAACAGTTGAACGCTTTTGTTTGCAAAAGATAACTTTTTATCTATTTCAACCGGATGTTTGTGAGATCTAGATATGAAATAATATCCGATGAAACCTATCGATACCTGTTACACATGAGATGACCCCCACATCCTTTGTCAAAATAAACAACTCCCCGATCAATGCATTTCACTATTCCGTGCAACGCACGGGCACCTTACTACTATAGATTAGTATGACCAAAAATTGAACTAAAATTATATATAGTACGATAAATGCTGATGCATGTCACCTAAAATTATATCATTCAAAACTATGTTCAAATACGAATCCAACGATATAGTTTTTGTTGACATGCACTAACATTTTGTCTGTTAAATCTTCAGTCAAATTCAATGGGGGACTAACAAACCACGACCAATATAGTACAAGTGTAGAGGGCGGCCTTTGCACGGAGTCTCACCACGCTCGTGGTGGCGGCGATAAAAGCCGTCATATCACAAAACTCAACCACTACCAGTAATAAGTGGCCTGGTAAAATAAACGGACAAGCAACCATCACATCCCTCCGTCTTTTTTTCATTTCATCTCTCTACATTTACTTTCTCCGGTTCATCTCGCACACTCGATCCCTAGCTACTACTCCTACTATCCCTAGCTACTACTCCCAGGGCCAGTTATTTTGGCGGCTTAAAAAATAAGTCGTCTCTTCCCCAACTTTTCCCATAAGACTAGTCATAGTGGAGAGTAACATTAGGGCACCTCACTCATTTATCTGGGCTTCTAAACTACTACTAGTACTCCCTTCATTTTTATATACAAGGCCACAAACTCAAATTACAGGTACCAAGATAAAAATCAATGTGTGCTTTACAGGTCAATTTATTTTCTCATTTACCGGGTTAATTAATAGGGTGCATGCACATTAGAAGAAATTGAGTGGCCGTGAGAGAGGAAGTAGATGAGTTTGTCATTAGGCTAGTCATAGTGGGTAGTAACTTAGATTAGAAACATGCATATATTACTAGTCTATGTTACTAGCACCATAGTGGGTAGTAACATAAGTATAGTGTCATGCAAGCCTTCATTTATTATGTTGTAGACTCATTTTGCATTGGGGTGCGTTATGTTACGGTAACATATTATGTTACCACAAGCACCTTTCTCCTCATTAACTCCATGCCACATAAGCATATATGTCTTGGAGTGCGTTATGTTACTACCTAAGTTACTCCCACTATGGCTAGCCTTATCATCCACTACATGCATGCTAGTAATTAAGACATGGGTTACTAGTACGAGGAAACATCACTAATATTTGTCTTGATTACTGTTGGTAGCCTTTGTATAGATGCAAAATGTATTTTTTTATAGTGGCCTTGTATACAAAAATGGAGGGAGTACCTCCGTCCTAACTTATTCGTCACCATTCTAATTTGTGGTAAATTTTGACCAAAGATTTAACTGATAAAATTTTAGTGCATGTGGCATCACAAACATTTCATTAGTTAAATTTATGTTCAAAATTTGACACAGATTACAATGGGGACAAATAAACTAGGACGAAGCTAGTAGTAATGGGATTACTACTAATCTAGAATCCTAAACAAACTGGCCCCTAGTACTCGTACTAGTAGTACTAGTACTCAAGTTGCAATTCCAATTGCACGACACAACTTGTTAGGGAAAAAATTCGATACAGGGTGTAGGAAGCGGTTTGGGAATTTGCATACCTTTCCGACCAGTGTGATACTCCGTACAAAGTACGACAGAGAAATAACCACAGAGAAGGAAGCTAAAAGTAAACAATCAAATGAGCATTTTTGCATTTGTTTTGCATTGAATCATTTCACAAGCTTGACTAGTGTTGTTTTTCTACTTTTACAAAAACTGCATCGTAATGTTAAAACGTGCATTTTCCCATACATAAGTAATAGTAGTACTCCCTCTGTCGGTGTCAAAACCGGCGGATCTCGGGTAGGGGGTCCCGAACTGTGCGTCTAGGCGTATGGTAACAGGAGACAAGGGACACGATGTTTTACCCAGGTTCGGGCCTTCTTGATGGAGGTAAAACCCTACGTCCTGCGTGATTAATATTGATGATGTGTATTACAAGAGTGGATCTACCACGAGATCAAGGACGCTAAACCCTAGAAGCTAGCCTATGGTATGATTGTTGTAATGGAGGTTATGTCCTACGGACTAAAGCCCTCCGGTTTATATAGACACCGGAGAGGGCTAGGGTTACACAGAGTCGGTTACAATGGTAGAAGATCTACATATCCGTATTGCCAAGCTTGCCTTCCACGCCAAGGAAAGTCCCATCTGGACACGGGACGGAGTCTTCAATCTTGTATCTTCGTAGTCTTGGAGTCCGGCGGACGATGATAGTCCGGCTGTCCGGACACCCCCTAATCCAGGACTCCCTCAGTAGCCCCCGAACCAGGCTTCAATGACGATAAGTCTGGCGCGTATGTAGTCTTCGGCGTTGCAAGGCGGGTTCTCCTTCAAGTTCCATGTACCTACCGAACAGTGTCCGGCTTCCTCATTAATGTTGCGCTTCTTGGCTCCCGCGCCCAATAATGGCCTTCTTCCACGCGTCGCACGAATGCGAAAAGCCAGGGTATCTTTTATGTTTTACCCTCATTGTGCAAAAATCTGCCTATAAGAGGCGAGAATCCAGATCCGAATCACACCCTCTTCCTTCATGGGTCCTCATCGGAGCGCCTCGACCAAAAAATCCATTCTATCATGGACCGTCGGCGGCTCCTCTTCTCGCCCCAGCCCTCTGCCAGAGATTGGAGGAGATGTTACATCCCGCACAACGAGCTGGTGGCGCTTCAAGCAAAGGGATATCTCCCTCCGGCCTTCATGGTCCCGGTTCAAGCCGGGTTGGCCACCTACCATGGTGGGAAACAAGCGGAGGCTACCCCATGTCCCAACAAAGGGGAGCGGGTATGCTTCGTCCCCTATCTGATAAGGGGACTCGGTTTCCTATACATCCGTTCCTCCGCGGGCTCACGGAGTTCTCTGAACTCCAGCTCCATCACCCACGCCCGCCTCTATCCTCGCATATTGCGGGTTACGTAGCTCTTTGTGAGCTATTTCGGGCATCGAGCCCCATTTTGCACTGTGGAAGAGGCTATTCTGCCTCGTACCCCATTCTCACGAGGGGTCCATATACCAAGTGGGCGGCGCCAAGTATGGCGCATCACGGACCGGATATCTATCCGGAACCCCAAGAAAGCGTCCAAGACCGACCTTGAATGGTTTTACATAGAAGACGCCCGCTGCGGACCTGTTCGGATCGGCCTCCGGAGTTCGATTACTGTACCTCTGAAGAAACGCCTTAGTTGGCGCCCGCGGAGCCCCCAACTGGAGGAAGACAAGAGCGTCCATTATCTGATGGGCCGAATAAGGTTATTGGCCCACTCCGGGTTGACCGTGATTGGAGTCATGGCAACATGCATTACGCGGGGGGTGCAGCCACTGCAATACAGGGGCCACCCCATGTGGGATTTCAACGGGGAAGATGACGCCACCCGCCATGGTCGCAAAGGACCGGATTCGGCCGAGGATCTAGTGACGATCCTGTCCGGCCTATACAAGGGGGAGAAGGAGGACTTTCTCCAGACGAACCCTTTGAATGGGTTCTCCATGAATAACCCTCGGGGCTGGGTAAGCGAACACTTTAAGGGTCCGACCCGTGCTTTCGAAGTTTAAGCTTCTCATATTGTGGAGGACATGATAAGTCCAGCCCCGCAACCCGAGGATTCGGAGACATCCCGGGATCCGGCCTCCGAAGAGGATCCGGACATAAAGGTGGAGCTAATCGACGGGGTGTTCCACCAGCTCAGCATGGACAATGCTTTAGTCGCCATTACGGCTGACTACCCCAGATTGCGTCCGGCTCCCCAGGTGACTGTGACCGAAGTCCTGACACCATTGTTTCTTCCTTGCTCATCTCTAACCTTCGCATACGATGGTGTTATGCAGGAAGTGCCTTCAAGGCGGGAATCCGAGCCCGCGGCGGCTAACCAACAAAGGCCAGTCCGGACCAGTAGGCGGAAGAGGAGCGCGGCACGGACTGAAGCGTCACCGCAGAGGTATAACTCGCATTTAATTATTTGGAGCAACGTTCCTAGGAAGCATTTAAGTGCTCATGATCTTTGCAGGAGTAAAAGCGCCCGCTGGACTGCGGGCATGGAGGTTGCCCATCCAACCTCTACCAGCCAGGCTCCAGCGCCCGGTCTGGAGGGGGAGGCGAGAGCAAGGCGCGGGCCGGATACTCCTCCAACGGAGGATGCCGACAGACTGTCCGCCACCAAGTTCGAGGTGGAGAGCGCCATGAACCACGGCGCCGCGGACAAGTGTTCAGGACGCGTGCTTCTCCCCGGAGGCATTGAATGCCTTTAACGTGGGGGACGCACACCTCCGTGCTGCTCAAGATGGTCTTACCAGAGCCACGGAGCAATATGTAAAAGACATACGGGTAAGAGAATTTAATAGTTATATATGCCAGTAGCCCCCGAGACTTAAAGTAGTTATGTATACTAATTTAAGGATCATTTGAAACGCAGGATCTTACTGAGAAGAATACCCAGCTGTCTCAGGAGCTGCAAGAGTGCAAGGCCCAACTTGAGGCCGCACTCGCTGCCGCAGGAGGAAACACAGAGACCCCTCCTGGTAACACATTTTTATTGATAAATATAAGCGTTGTGCAGCGTGCGCGCAAGTCTAATAATGACATTGCAGGTGCCGCCGGGCAAGATCCGGACAGGCAAGAATTACTGCGCCAGCTGAAGGCCGGCGAGAGGGTGCTGAATAGGGTGCAGCAAGAGAGGAACAAGCTCCAGGATGCCCACGCCAAGCTCGGAGAAGAGCTGAAAGGTGTTCGGGCCGAGCTGTCTGGCTCCGTTAAGGAGAATCAGCGGCTTCGTCGCGGCATCTATAGTAAGTGCTTAAGTGAACTCCTTTGAAAAGAGGAGTTCGGCGAGGAAGTCAATTGACAAAATGTGTCTCAGAGGTATTCTCACGGTGTCGCCTGCGAGAGGAGATGCCCGTATCGACGGGCGATCAACTTCTGAGCTGTTGCGGCTGCTCGAGCGAGTTCGGCGGTGATGGCGACGCCGTTCAGGCTTTATGGCGGCCCTTTCCCTGCCGAAGGCCTTGGGGTGCTGCGGAGAAGCTTGAGGAATCGGCGGCGCTTCCGTTCGTGGAAGATTTCGACTGCCGCCAAGCTGCCGAGGAGGCTTGGGCCATGGTGAAGACACGGTACAAGAAGGTGGATCCCAACCACATGGCGAGGTCGGACTGTGGGGTCCGATGGAAGGAGATCCTGTGAGTTTAGTATACGGCCAAGTAGAGTTGGCGCTAAATTTTCCCAACGGAATTGTAAATTAGACAGCTGTTAGGCGGGATTGAGGAGGAATACATCGATGGATTTGACAATGTATTTTAAAATGAATTGTAAAATGCCTTCTAGCCGGATTGTAGATCGTTTGTCTTTGCCGACCTTTTCGCTTCAACCTCGGGACCCTAGAGTCCGGAGTGTGTCCGAATACCTTCTCGGTTAAGAAACAACCGTGGTATGCATGGAGACCAGGCGTAGGGGTCATTAGTGCTTTATCAGACAAGTGCCCAACTAGTTATGTTATATTACATGGTTAGTAAGAAACATCTTCCAGGGAGAATAGTTCCGTTAAGGGTTCCTTTCCCTGGGAGGCATGCCCTAAGGTGCATGTCCGGAGCAGAAAAACATCTGGGGGCAGATAAATAAATAGGTAAAAAATCATCTTTCGCGTCACCGACCGAATATTCCCTTAAGAACGCTAGCTTTTTGCTTCACCCAGTCTGAGGTACACATCTGGCTGACCCGACAGTAACAATCGCAGAGGTGCTCCCTTTACCTCCTAGCCGAACAATCGGGAATGTAGGGGTAAGCACAGGAGCCAGGCAACCCAGCTTGGCCAAAACTAAAGTCATATCGATGCATATAATGGTAGGTAAAAGGTACATGTGGAAGCGTGACACATGTGTTGGGCATGAAGCCCTTATAATCGAGCTTCTGGAAAAGAAGCCCCCAGGTATAATGAGTGCGGATGGCGCATCAAGTGTACGCGAACAGTGCGCAAGTAGGCCCTTAAGCGCCTTTTAGTAGAAGGGTTAAGAGAAGAAAGAGAAACAAAGGACAGCTGAAGTATAAAAATTTGAACGGGGGAAGGGGACGAACTTTTAGTCCGGCACTAGGCGTAGAATCTTCGGAGGCGGGCTACGTTCCATGGGTTCGGCTCGAGTCGGTTGTCCGACGCATTTCGTAGACGGTAGCTCCGCCGGTCAGGACTTGATCGATGATGAAGGGGCCCTCCCACTTGTGCTTGAGTTTGTCCTTTTTCTTGTCCGGCAGGCGTAGAACTAGTTCGCCAACATTATAAGTCTTGGCCCGTACTTCTCTGCTTTGATATCTTCGAGCCTGCTGCTGATAGAATGCGGAACGAGCCTTAGCGACGTCGCATTCTTCCTCCAATGTGTCCAAGCTGTCCTGTCGATCCAGCTCGGCCTCTCTTTCTTCGTACATGCGCTTTCGAGGTGAGTCATGAATAATGTCGCAGGCGAACCGCCTCTGCGCCGTATACCATAAAAATGGTGTGAATCGGTAATACGGTTGGGCATTGTCCGCAGCCCCGAGCACGGAGTCTAGCTCCTCTACCAAAGGCGTGTCGATTTAGTAAGTGACCGCACTAGTCTGGGTTTAATGCCGCTCATTATTAGACCATTTGCTCGTTCCACTTGACCGTTGGTTTGAGGATGATAGACTGAAGCGTAGTCGAGCTTAATGCCCATGTTTTTGCACCATGATTTAACCTCGTCGGCCGTAAAGTTCGTGCCGTTATCGGTGATGATGTTGTGGGGGACACCAAAACGGTGTACTACCCCGGAGATAAAGTCTATCACTGGTCCGGACTCTGCCGTTTTGACTGGTTTGGCCTCTATCCATTTGGTGAATTTGTCCACCATGACCAATAGGTACCTTTGCTTGTGGGTTCCCCCTTCAAGGGGTCCAACCATGTCAAGCCCCCAGACCGCGAACGGCCAGGTGATGGGTATAGTTTTGAGGGCGGTGGGTGGCATATGACTCTGATTAGCAAAGAGCTGACAACCGACGCATCTTTGGACTAAGTCTTGAGCATCTGCCCGGGCCGTCAGCCAATAAAATCCTATACGGAATGCCTTTCCTACAAGGGCCCGGGCTGTTGCGTGGAGTCCACCTAGTCCGGCATGAATTTCAGCCAGGAGGTTTCGCCCTTCCTCTTCGGAGATACACCTTTGAAGGACTCCGGTTGTGCTTTTCTTATAAAGTTCTCCCTCATGGACCTTGTAGGCTTTAGATCGCCGGACTATGCAACGGGCCTCATTTTGGTCTTCGGGAAGTTCCTGCCTAAGCAAGTAGGCTAGGAATGGTTCTGTCCACGGGGCGATTACTGCCATTATGTCGTGGGCTGAAGGTGTTGTGTCATCGGCTGGATCGCCGGTTGGCGCAGTTTTTTCCGGTTTGTCGTTGCCGGACTCCTCTTCCCATAATACGGATGGCTTGAAGAGCCGTTCCAGGAAGATGTTTGGAGGGATAGCGTCACGTTTTGCGCCGATGCATGCCAGTACGTCGGCTGCTTGGTTATTATCTCGGGCTACGTGATGGAATTCGAGTCCTTCAAACCGAGCTGACATTTTTAGGACAGCGTTGCGATATGCTGCCATTTTCGGATCTTTGGCGTCAAAGTCTCCATTTATTTGGGATATTGCAAGGTTTGAATCCCCGCGCACCTCTAGGCGTTGAATGCCCATGGAGATTGCCATCCGGAGACCATGTAACAGGTTCTGTATTCGGCTGTGTTGTTGGAGTCCGTGTACATTATTTGAAGTACGTATTGGACTGTGTCCCCGGTCGGGGACGTCAATACGACGCCAGCCCCTAGTCCGGCCAACATTTTAGAGCCGTCGAAGTGCATAATCCAATTGGAGTATGCGCCGTACTCTTTAGGGAGTTCGGCTTCGGTCCATTCAGCGACAAAGTCAGCCAAAACTTATGACTTTATAGCTCGCTGAGGTTTGTAAGTTATGTCGAATGGTAAGAGCTCAATGGCCCATTTTGCTATCCTGCCCGTTGCGTCGCGGTTATTGATAATGTCGTTGAGTGGTACTTCGTAGGCCACTATTATCGAACACTCTTGAAAGTAGTGTCTGAGCTTCCGGGATGCCATGAACACCGCATACGCTATCTTCTAATAGTGCGGGTGCAGGACTTGCGGGGGTTAACACTGCTGGATCGTAATACACTGGTTTTGAAGAGAATTTATGCCCATACGTCTCTCGTTCGACGAGCAGTACCGCGCTTAAAACTTGATGTGTTGCTGCGATGTATAACAACATTGATTCGCCCGGGTTGGGCGCAGCCGGACCGGTTGTTGCCAATATGGCTTTTATTTCTTCGAGTCCGTGATGGCAGCATCCGTCCACTCGAAGTGTTGATGCGCCTAAGGAGGCGATAGAGGGCAATGCCTTTTCTCCTAGACGGGAGATAAAGCGGCTTAGAGCCGCCACGCATCGATCAATTTTGTATTTGCACGAGGTCTTTTGGGATATCTAGCTGTGTGAGCTCGGATTTTGGCTGGGTTTGCTTTGATTCCTCTACCTGATACAATAAAGCCTAGTAGCTTTCCAGCTGGTACGCCGAAAACACATTTTTCAGATTCAGCTTGATGTCATATGCTTTCGAGGTTGTCGAATGTGAGCCTCAAGTCGTCTACTAGAGTTTCGGCGTGTTTGGTTTTGGCGACTCGTCGTCTCGTATGCCTCTCTTGTTTTGCCGATCTAGGTGGCGGACATGTTTGAATCATGCGCTGATATGTTCTTGTAGGCGTTTTTAAGTCGAAGGGCATCGTGTTGAAGAAGAATGGTCCATATGGAGTGATGAATGCCGTTGCGGCTTGGTCTGCTTCCGCCATCTTAATTTGATGGTATCCGGAGTATGCGTCGAGGAAGCACAATGAATCGTGTCCTGCGGTAGCATTGATTATCTGGTCGATGCGGGGGAGGGGGAAGGGATCCTTTGGGCAAGCCTTGTTAAGGTCTTTAAAATCGACGCATAGGCGCCATGATTTATCCTTCTTTGGTACCATTACCAGGTTTGCTAGCCAATCCAGATGTTTGATATCTCTGATGAATCCGGCCTCCAACAGTTTGGCTAGCTCTTCTCCCATTGCCTGTCTTTTGGGTTCGGAAAATCGTCGAAGAGCCTATTTGACTGGTGTCGGTGCCAAAACCGGCGGATCTCGGGTAGGGGGTCCCGAACTGTGCACCTAGGCGGATGGTAACAGGAGACGAGGGACACGATGTTTTTAACCAGGTTCGGGCCCTCTCGATGGAGGTAAAACCTCACGCCCTGCTTGATTAATATTGATGATATGGGTAGTACAAGAGTAGATCTACCACGAGATCAAGGAGGCTAAACCCTAGAAGCTAGCCTATGGTATGATTGTTGTAATGTATGTTATCCTACGGACTAAAGCCCTCCGGTTTATATAGACACCGGAGGAGGCTAGGGTTACACAGAGTCGGTTACAATGGTAGGAGATCTACATATCCGTATTGCCAAGCTTGCCTCCCACGCCAAGGAAAGTCCCATCCGGACATGAGCCGGAGTCTTCAATCTTCTATCTTCGTAGTCTTGGAGTCCGGCGGATAATGATAGTCCGGCTGTCCGGACACCCCCTAGTCCAGGACTCCCTCAGTAGCCCCTGAACCAGTCTTCAATGGCGATAAGTCCGGCGCGCATAATGTTCGGCATTGCAAGGCGGGTTCCTCCCTTGAATAATCCAGAGAAGATCATGAAGACCAGGATAGTGTCCGGCTCTGCAAAAATAATTTCCACATTCCACCGTAGAGAGAATAAAATGTACACTTTAGCTTAATCTGCTGACGTATTATGCGGCGTGACGTCACACCGCCACCAAGCCTTTGTTTGAATCGTTTTTTAATATACCACCTCAGCACGTTTAGCGAAGCGGTTTCCTTGGCACGTCTTGTCGAAGCAGAGATCGTGTCCCCCTTATCTCGGGATTCTCATCAATACGTGTGTGGGTAACCCAATCGTTCCCGTCGCCATGCCTCCTCTATCGAAGGTGAATCCCAAACGGTCACGGAGACGGCCCTTGGTATTTCGTCCCCTTTATAAGAGGACCAAGGCTCGTCCTTGTTCTTCAATCTCGCATCGAATCTCTTCTTTGCTCCCAGTTCCAACACCCAGAGACTCAGATTCGAGCGCTTCAGATCCTCAACCATGTCCGGCTCCGACCTCCAGGGCCGGTGGATGCCCTCCTCTCTCACGGAGGAGGACATATTGAAGTTGCGTGAGGCCAAGTACCTGGCCTACGAGGTTTCGCACAGGTTGCCTGCCCAAGGGCAGGTCATGCCTGCCCCCGAGCCTGGTGAATACGTCGTCTTCGTATCCCACCTCCGTCGGGGTTTAGGCTTCCCGACGGACCCCTTCGTGAGAGGGCTCCTGTTCTACTATGGGCTGGACTTTCACGACTTGGCTCCGGAGTCCATCCTCCATATCTCCGCATTCATTATCATCTGCGAAGCCTTCCTTTGCGTCACTCCCCACTTCGGCCTGTGGCTGAAGACCTTCAAGGTGGAGCCGAAGATGATCGGGGTGTCAGCGAGTCGGCGGGCGGCCATAAGCAAAAGGCCGATGCCCGTGGTCCGATGGTTCCTTCAAGAGGAACTCGACTGTGGCAGCAGGAGTGGTTCTACATCACCGCTCGAAGGGGCAGCAGGCAAAAGCCACCGCCTTCATTCCGCCGGGACCTCCACGCCAGCTAATGTCGTGGGTCAACCAAGGGGCTCAATTGGGGCCGTCGAAGACATGCCCTCACTGCGGGGCGGATTCGAGACCTCAAGCGAGGAGATCGACCGATCAAGGTGATGCGAGTTATGCTAATCAGGCATCTTTCGCCGCGCAAGCGCCATCCTCTCCGTCTATGGGAGTTCAACCCGGAGGGACCTCGGATTCTCCAACACTCTATGGGTGCGACACCCGTGGAGATGTACAAGTTGTTCTTCGGATCGCACGTGGCGTGTCCGGATTTAGCCGAGGACGCAGGCCTAAGCCGCGATCGCCCGGATACTCAGGTAAATAGCTCAGAGTACGGACATTCTGTTTACATGCCTTTCTAGAGTTCGCCTCCTGATCCCTTGTTCTTTGCAGGAATGGGAGGCGCGATCAAGGCTGATAAGGTGTCCGGCCCCCCTCCCAGAGACCGCACTGGAGCCCGTACTGGTCAGAAGGTTGGAGGTTGCGCCCACAGAAGGGGGCGACGGGGAAAATAGAGGAGCTAATATTTCGCCCAAAGGGGCGACCGAAGAGGGGGGAACCAAGAACCCCTCCCTTCAGGGGGAGAAGAGGACCGCCTCCGAAGATTCGGAGGCCAAAGCCCCTAAGCGTGGGAAGAGATCTTCACCGGGGGGTCCGGCGTCCGGAGAGAATTCGGGCGCACAATCATCGTCAAAGGACCAGCCCTCTAGCGAGCCGTGAGTATGAAAGAGGGAGTTAATTAGTAAGGAAATACCTTCATTTGTGCTTCTGTGGGTAACCAAAATATTTATACTGCAGTTCGGATCGCAACCTTCTCGAGATGAATTCATCTTGAGGGACCTTCTTAGGAGATGATGGAGAGCCAACGCCTCCGTCTTGGCGCCCGTCAGATAAAAGGAGGCGAGCTGAAGTGTAAATCACGAAGGTATCCCCGAGTCCGGAGGGGCGAGAGAGTTCGACACCCACTAGTATCCGGCGAGGCGAAGAATCTTCTTGAGAGGCGTCCGTTTGAGGAAGATCACCGTGCGTTGATGCGTATGGCGATTGGAAGGATTTAAATCCGCCGAGAGCGGATTCGCGATGCCGCCATGAGTTTGCTGGCGGGATTTGAGGTATCGAGAATGGCGCACCCTTTTGTCTTTTAACAGTTTAGCACATAAAATGCGCCTGTATAGATAGTAGCCCTGAGACTCGGTGAGGTTCTGGAAGCGACGACATCTTGAGGATCGAAATCTAAAAGTAATGAATTACGTTGTTCCTATGCAGGTGGCGGATAGTCCGGGGCTAAGCGGACTAGTGAGTTGCGGGTAAATCGGCAACTTGACTTAACCCGATCACGGACATCGCACTTGTCAACGAGCAACTTGATGAGTCGCAAGGTAAAGAGTTCTCCATGATCGCTTTATTAAGGGAATTGAAGCCCTCCTCTCGATAAATTATATGCTGTTGTCTGAGCGGTGCTGTTGCTTTGGGGAGAGCCGGGCTGAACTTACTCGAGCTAAGGAGCAAGCCGAAGGAGTGACTTGGCTGCCTCGAGGGCGACCAAGGAGTTGAAAGCGAAAAGGCTGCGACTTTGCCCTAAGCAGGCGAGAGGTGGCCGAATTGGCCATGAAAGTAAAGGATGCTGCCGACCGCAATGAGGCTCTTGAAAAGAGCGCTTATCGGGCGGGAAGACCTGAAGAAGGCCACCGCCCGAAGCCAAGGATGCCCGCTCGCAATCGCGGCTATGAAGGAAGGCATGCGCCAGCGGAGATATCGTGGCTGGCAAGCCTTTTCTACCTTCGTCGCGGTTTATGGATGGAAAGTATGCTCAATTTGAGCGGTCTGTGAGTCCGGAGGATCCGTATATGGACTTAGCTGCAAGTGCGGCCGATGCCATTAAGCACTTCCGGAGCCGGAGGATCACGAGCGGAAGAGCTATATTGGTCTCAATTCCATAGTCCGGATCGCTCACTTCCGTTGACGGACCGGCTGGCGAATGGGCTGAGCTAAATAGATTGTCCGGACTTGCCATGGATCGACATCGTGGCCCATGTATGGCCAGAGAGGTCCAAGGCGACGAGCTACTTTGGCTTACTGCAGCAATTCCTTGGAGCGGTGCCGCATATAAAGGAGATGAAGCGGTCGGCCTGCATCGAGGGCGCGCGGATGGCTCTTGCTTGTGTGAAGGCACATTGTCCGGAGATGGATGCCACCGCCGTTCTGCCAGGTTGGATGAAAGCGGCTCCGCCGAGCACTACCGGGAAGTTATGCGTGGCGCTCGTGTAATAGAGTCGCGATGCTTTCGAAAAATATCACGTTCAAATGAACGTATTAGCTTATAAATCGATGATTATGTTATAACTGCTTTTTATACTTGTAGCGTCCCAAGTAGTAAAACTTCTCTGTCTTGGGTTACATATACTTTTGTATAACTTGAAGATGGCAGTCTTGACTTGACCCCATGCACAAGGTGCGGGGGTGTTCGCAAAAATAGCGCATTTTCACACTTTAATCCGATGTCTCGGTCCTGTTATAAGGAGGTGGTAGCGTAGCGACCGAGGCAATCCGGACTATAATGCTTTATCACTTTCACTTAACCAGTGGAGCTCGAGGGTGGGGCTACGATATAGCCCCTGGTGGCATCGCCCTTCTCCGAAGTCGAGCGTATGTGCCGATCGAAACGGTCCTTAAATCAAAGCGGAATTCTAAACATTCCGATAGTCGTCGAGTGGTTGACTCTCATCAGTATCATGATGACCGGTTTTGGCTTTCTCTCGAGGTGCTTGCCCAAATTAATTGGGGCACAATCGCAGATAGTTCTCACGGTGCCACGTTAGCCGATGATACGGAACGTAAGGCAGCAAAACACAGAGCCGGGCAAACCCAACATTTGACCAAAGACATGATTCGAGCTGATGCATATAATGCCTAACTCGAGACATGAACACTCCCTAAGGTGTTCGGTCTTTATAATAATGGGCGAACGATGCCCTAAGCCCCTAGTGTCCGAATGCACGGGCATGGTCTTCGACGCGCCGATGCCAAAGCGTCAGGCTCCGCTTTGGCTATAGGAAGAAACCAAGGGAGAATAACAACAAGAGACAGTAAAAAAAGGTTTACGCAGGTCTTAATCAAAAAGAATCCTCACAACGGGTCCCTCTGCTGCGCTCTGCGCTGTGTCTCCGTTGCGCCGTTATCCTGGACGGGTATGCACGTTGTTCATCTGTAGAAAGAGAGGAACGTTTAGTTTTAAAAACAATTCGTGCGAAAAATATGTAAAATAAGAAATATAAATAATTAAAGCGGGGTTTGTATGAACCCGCGGTTGTTTGTGCGCGCAGCCCCCTGTGAAGGGGTATGCGGCTAGGGAGCCCCTAGCCTACTGACGCCGGATTCGTCTATCCGAGTCCGGGGTCTTTAAGTGACCCTCGCACTAAAATGACGCCACGCGGACCGGGCATCTTGAGTGGAAGAGACGCGTAATGCGGTATGGCGTTGAAGCGGACAAAAGCCTTTCGTCCCAAGAGTGCTTGATATTCACTTTCAAATGGGACGATATGAAAAATTAATTTTTCTCGTCGAAAATTGTTCGGCGATCCGAACAGGACTTCTAGTAATACGGAGCCTGTGCACTTGGCGTAAGGGCCTGGCGTCACTCCTTTGAAGGAAGTGCGGCTGTGTCGGATTCTAGCAGGGTTTATCCCCATCCTACGGATTATTTTTGAGTACAGCAGGTTTAAGTCGCTGCCTCCGTCCATTAGGACATTAGTAAATTGTAATCCGTCTATTATGGGATTCAATATCAGGGGAGTCCGTCCCGCATTTCGAACGCTTCTGAATAGTCCAGGTGGTCGAAAGTGATTGGTTTTGATATCCAATCTCTGATCGGTTTGGGTTGGACCGCTGAAGCTCTTTTAGAAAGTGCCGCACTATTTTTCTGTATTATCACATGAAGTGAGTTTACTGCTTTGACCCCTTGTGGGAAAGTCTTTTGTTTGACGGTGCTCTGCTGGTGGGGTTTATCTTCTTCACATGACGCGTCGAGCCCCTTGTGTTCGGCGTTTAGTCGGCCGGACTGTTTAAAAACCCAACAATCCCTGTGGGTGTGATTTGCAGGCCTTCCGTGTGCGGCCACCAAGGCACTGTTCAGCGGCAGAGCTAGATCATGCCCATCGTCACAATGCGGCGCGCTCGGCTGTGGCTCGAGTCCGTCAAAGATCAAGTCTCCGCGGACATCGGCCGTGAAGTTCAAGCTTCAAAATCTGACCTGACGGCCAGGGGCGTAGCTTTCGATCTGCTCCAGATGGCCAAGTGAATTGCCCTTGCATGGCCGTCCCGAATCATGCAGATCTGTCCGGGAGAAAAGTCTCACCCTGGACAGCGTCGTTGGTTGAAGATGCCATCAAGCCTATCAGTGAAGACACAGAGGAACTCTCAATGAAAGCACCAATGTCGGTGTCAAAACCGGCGGATCTCGGGTAGGGGGTCCCGAACTGTGCGTCTAGGCGGATGGTAACAGGAGACGAGGACACGATGTTTTTACCTGTGTTGGGCCCTCTCGATGGAGGTAAAACCCTACGTCCTGCTTGACTAATATTGATGATATGGGTAGTACAAGAGTAGATCTACCACGAGATCAAGGAGGCTAAACCCTAGAAGCTAGCCTATGGTATGATTGTTTTAATGTATGTTGTCCTACGGACTAAAGTCCTCCGGTTTATATAGACACCGGAGGAGGCTAGGGTTACACAGAGTCGGTTACAATGGTAGGAGATCTACATATCCGTATTGCCAAGCTTGCCATCCATGCCAAGGAAAGTCCCATCCGGACACGAGCCGGAGTCTTCAATCTTCTATCTTCGTAGTCCTGGAGTCCGGCGGATAATGATAGTCCGGCTGTCCAGACACCCCCTAGTCCAGGACTCCCTCAACTGGCTTGAATCCTTTTAGGATGTTTAGGCTGTGTTCTGCTAATCTACATGGGATTCCGGGCATATCCAAGGGGTGCCAGGCAAAAATGTCCCAATTTTCCCGAAGGAATTCTCGCAGTGCGGCGTCTACATCAGGGTTCAATTGTGCCCCGATGGAGGCTGTCTTTGTTGGGTCCGTTGGATGGACCTGGAATTTTACTATTTCGTCCGCTGGTTTAAAGGAGGTGGACTTGGATCTCTTATCAAGTATCACATCGTCCCTATTCACCATAGAGCGCAGCGCGGTGAGTTCTTCTGCCGCTAGGGCATCGGATAGCGCCTCCAGGGCCAATTCGGCTGTCTTGTTTTCGGCGCGTAATGCTATGTCCGGATCACTAACGAGAGTGATTATTCCGCCGGGCCCAAGCATTTTGAGCTTCATGTACCCGTAATGGGGTACGGCTTGAAAAATTGTGAATGCCTCCCGTCCTAGTATAGCGTGATATCCGCTGTTGAACGGGGCCACTTGGAACGTGACTTCTTCGGATCTGTAGTTGTCCGGCGACACGAACACCACATTGAGTGTGATTTTTCCGGTGCAGCGTCCTTCCCAGCTGGGTATTATTCCTCTGAAGGTTGTGCTGCTTCGCTCAATACGGCTCCAGTCTATTTCCATTTTTTGAAGAGTTTCCTCATAGACGAGATTTAATACGCTGCCACCATCCATGAGGACCTTTGTGAGTCGAAAGCCGTCCACTATAGGACTAAGCACCAGTGCGGCTGGTGCTCGGGCTGTTCAAAATTTAGGTTCGTCGCTGGCGTTGAAGGTGATGGCTGTGTCGCTCCATGGATTTGTTGTTGCTACTTGGTAGACTTCGGCAAGGCCGCGGATTGTTCGTTTCCGCATATTATTTGATGCGAAGGTCTCGAAGACTGTTGATACCGTACCGGTATTGTTGGAGTGGTTTTCCGGGGCTAGAAGCTCCTCGCCACTTTTGGCCACCTGCCGTAATATCCAACATGCTCGTAGGCTATGTGTTGGGACGGCGTCCTCTGTACTGTGAAGTTTACTGGTCCGTGAGCCATCCCTCCGATGCGGTTCCGTGCCCTCTATGGGGTTTTTGCTTTTTGGTTTTTGTATCTGGTGCCTGAGTGTAATGCACGCTTTTGTTGCGGACTAGGGTTGGGGACGGATTGTCCCAAAAATTATTTTCGGTTTTCCGGAAACTCTCCATTGCACAGTACATTCGTACTATGGACGCCAGGTCGGGGAAGCGTGTAATTTCACGACGGCTGACGGCGTTCAAGATTCCATTATCCGTGCAATTATTGCAAAAAAATTGAGATTGTGTTATCTTCTCGGCAGTCCTTCATCCTGTCCATGACCAGGAGGAATCTGGCCCAGTAGTGATGTACTGTTTCAGCGGGCTCTTGCCGGATTAGAGATAGATCGCATATGTCTGGGCGGGTGGGTGGATTTAAGTCCGAAACCCTACCCGTCTCAAGGCTTAAAGGCCGGGAAGTTTCCAAATTCGGAAGCTTGGATTGTTGGACGTGATCCAGCAAGTCCAGAACGATGCATGATTTTAAGTTCAGTGCTCGATCGAAGTCCGTCCCTCCACGGAAATCCGGCATGGAGGGTTCGGGAATCCGGACATGACTAGTTTTCAATATAGGAGAAGAGTCGCCGCATTGTTCCTCTACCACTGCGACGTGGTGGGTGACATGGGGAGAGTTAATCTCTCTCAGATTGGTTTTAAGCCCAATCGATTGTAGTCTATAGCGACTCCCGAGCAGCGAGGCGATCCAAGAGCTCGTTGATGCAGCGAGAGCTCTATTGGATCAACCGCTCGGCGATTCGGTGACGCGAAGATCTTTTGACGACTTGAGAATTCATTGTCGAGCGATGGCGGACAAGCGGTCATAAGAAAACCACCTAGCCGGATAGTTTGGCGGAGGCCAAGGCCCTTTGGCGAAAATATCGTCCTTGAAGGCGGGTGGAGGCATCCTTCCTATTGGCGGCGACATACGGAGGAACTCTCAATGAAAACACCAATGTCGGTGTCAAAACCGGCGGATCTCGGGTAGGGGGTCCCGAACTGTGCGTCTAGGCGGATGGTAACAGGAGACAAGGGACACGATGTTTTACCCAGGTTCGGGCCCTCTTGATAGAGGTAAAACCCTACGTCCTGCTTGATTAATATTGATGATGTGTATTACAAGAGTGGATCTACCACGAGATCAAAGAGGCTAAACCCTAGAAGCTAGCCTATGGTATGATTGTTGTAATGGAGGTTATGTCCTACGGACTAAAGCCCTCCGGTTTATATAGGCACCGGAGAGGGCTAGGGTTACATAGAGTCGGTTACAATGGTAGGAGATCTACATATCCGTATTGCCAAGCTTGCCTTCCACACCAAGGAAAGTCCCATCAGGACACGGGACGGAGTCTTCAGTCTTGTATCTTCGTAGTCTTGGAGTCCGGCGGACGATGATAGTCCGGCTGTCCGGACACCCCCTAATCCAGGACTCCCTCACCCTCCGTCTAGGTTTATAAAGTCTTCCCTCCTTTTTGGTCACGGTGCACAACCAAAGATGACTTATTCACCTAGACGGAGGGAGTAGCACAGTCTGCAAGCATATATAGAGAGAGAGACACATGTAGTGCGATAATATATAGTACTAAAGTTTGTGTTGTATGCACCTACTTACAAAATGCGTACGGATACACAAGGTTTCCAAACTTTCCCTCTTACATACTTAATTAAGGATGCTAATAATTCCCGAACATTCGGGATTTATAATTTGCACCCAAAACTAATGAGATCACCTTACGAAACTAAATTATACTCCTACTAAAAGCCACGACGCTCGCAGGAGCGCTTGCGGTGCGCCACAAGTGCCCTGGTGCGCGGCCGTTTGCCAGCGCGCCGACACAACGCCTCTTCCTCAGCCTCACAACTCGTGAGGTGCTGATTGGCGGCTTGCTGGCGGGCAAGCATGATCTCACCGGTGTGGTGATTCGGCGCCAGCAGTTACTCCTCCTCGCTGGAAGCATGCACCCGGTCCACGTACCGCCAAGCGTAGATGTGGCGCTTGGGCCCGACTGCACTCAGGGCTTTGGCACGGGTGTCCTTGTCGTGGGAAACAAGCACCTATGGGGCAGGGCCCCTTTTTGGTCCGGCAGGGAGCGGAGGGCGCACGAAGAGCAGATCGAGGCGAGGCACGCGTGGGATTTTTACCCAGCTTCGGAGCTCTCCGAAGAGATAATACTCCTACTGCTGCTTTGTGATTGTATTTTGTTCTTGCTTGAGAGCGTGAGAGTGGTGTAGTTTCGAATGAGTCGAACCCCCTCTACGTTGCGCATGGGCCTCCTTTTATAGGCTCAAGGGGTCACCGACAGGTGGCAACGCATGCAGGAGTAAAAGTGTAAAAAGAGTGGTTGGTACAACTGCCTCTACAGTGCACCCTACCTAACTCTGACGGCAGGGGACAAGAGCATTTAATGCCCGTCCGGTCGCCCAAACAGTGCAGAAAAGCGACCGTTAGGGGCGCCACCGCTTGCCACGATGGCCTTCTCATCATCTCCACTTGCCACCTCGCACCGCTTGGCTGCACAGCTTCCTGCCATGTGCGTCTGGAATGGTCTCAGGACGACACGTCGACGGATGCGCTGGAGCGTGGGCACAGAGTGGTGGCTTCGCCGCGGCAAGCGCCTTGCCGCGGTCATTTTCTTGCCGCACCTGAAAGCTTGTCGCTCGTCGGGTCTTGCCGGGACGCGCGGCGCGTCACGACAAGTTCTTTAAAGTGCCTTGGTTGGCCTTCCCGGCAAGCTCCTCTTGCCGGGGCCTTGTCCTTCCCGGCAAGCTCCTCTTGCCGGAGTCTTGTCTCCTTAGTTAAAACACTTTGTTCTTGAATGGAATCAATAGGAGCTACGGAGGATCTTGGCGGACACCCGGCAAGCCTTGCCGCGGGACGCTGCGACTACCCGTGCACAAGTTCGGGATACTAAGGTACCCCTACTTTAGTACACCGAGAGGAGCCCCCGGGCCTGGGCCACACACGGTGCCGAGCGCTATTGGGCCAGGCCCAAAACAGGGCATCGGCACACGCGGCCTGGGTCCACACCAAATCTAACTCCGTATCCACCGCGTCCTCCCGTAACGGCACGCGTCAAACGTGGCGTCGTGGGAGAGATCGTGGGTGATTCTTTAATCGAAAAAGGCGTAACGCTCACCTCCTCCTCTTTATAAGTAGGGGAAACAGGGGCCGTTCCCCCACCTTCGCCACTTGCAGTTGCTTCCTCAAAAATCTCTGCCGCTCCCCTCCGCTTCTCAAAGCCGAAAGAGAGCAGCGCTCCGCCCCCTATCGCCGCCGTCGCCCTCCCTCACCGCCTCCGCCATGGCTCCGAAGACCGGGAAGGGTGCAAAGTCGGCCGAGGCGCTGCGGCTTGAAGCGCTGCGCAAGGAGCGAGCACTTTTCCCTCCCAAGCTCTCCGCGAAGGAGCTGCGGGAGTGGTTCTATCTCTTCTGGTTGACGGAGACGCGGGTGCACCCGCATACGCAGGTACTCTCTGCCGAAGCTTCTACCTCGAAACGGTGTCCAAAAGGATACCACTTCTTCCCATTGTTCTTCTATTGCGTGCTCTGCCCGCCCTTTTCCGATTTCTTCTGCGACATCATGAATACCTACGGGTTTCATCTCCTTGACTTCGCCGCCAACGCCGTTCTGACCATGGCGGTTTTCGCACATCTCTGCGAAAACTTCGTCGGAATCCACCCAAATGTTGCCCTTTTTCGCCACTACTTCATACCCCGGGCCAAGAAGGGAGAGCCCTTAGCTGGCGGGATTGCCTGGATCTCGAGAGTCGGCATGAAGGAGGTCTATCTGGAGGGGGAACTCCACAGCAAATGGGAGGAGTGGAGAGCGGAGTGGTGTTGGATTGTTGATGAGAATCCGCATCCATTCACCAATTTGCGCCAAGCCCGAGTAGTGCGCGGCGGCGATTGGAGCGCCCTGGCGGCGGACGATGCTAGATTGAAGATCGCCACCACCCGGATCTTGCGGCTCAGGCTTGCCGGGCTCACTGTAAGGGCTGTTGGCTCGGACTTTCTTCGCCGCCGCATCGCCCCTCTGCAGGAGAGGGGGAGACCCGCCTGGTTGTTCGGGGGTCCGGCGGATATCATGAGGCTGCGCCCAGGCCTCAATTTTAACTTCACTGTTTTGGAGTTGGACGGGACGCTCAAGGAGCTGTTCAAGCACGACCCCAACCATCCCGAGTGGTTCAGCTGCCGCAGGCGCCGTCTCCGCAGTAATAACTCCCAGCTCGACCGCATCCGCGCAATGATGCCGGAGTGCGACTCGCATGGGATTATCCCAACTTGGCAGGAGCTCGCCGACGACGTCGTGCAGCAATTCTTCGACAACTTGGTGGAGGTGGCGGTCCGCGCCGACGAGCAGAGGCTCCTCACCCGTGACACCACTGATGACGAGATGCGACGCATTGCCACCAGGGCAGAAGAGGCGGCGGCGGCCGCCGCCGCGGGCGAGTTCGGGTTTACTTTGGAGGAGGCAGAGGCAGCCGAGGCGGCAAGCCTTGCCGACTGAGAGGATCTTGTCGGGGAGGTCGTTGGCAAGGGAGAGCCCGAGGCCGAAGCGAGCGAGCCCGCCGGGGGCGCAAGTGGCCAGCCGTTTTCAAGCACCTTGCCGCAGGCGGAGCCCTCAGTGCAGCCCCCAGCTCAACCAAGAAGGCGCCTCCGCAGGGCCGGAGACACAGCAAGGCGGCAAACGGGCCAACAGCCGCCGCGCCGCAGGACACGCTCCACCGCGGCAAGCACCGTTGCCACAGGAGCATATCACGCCGCACCGGCAACTGGAGCGGGGTCTTCTGGGGCCACCGCTTCCGATCCCGCCGCAGCTCCCGCAAAGCGTCCAAGGGAGCCTACTCCTCTGCCTCGTCGTGCTGAAAGGGTACCAGACTTTGATCTTTCCGCGCTCAGCTCCGACGAGGAGGAAGAAGAGGAGGACGAGTAAGTCTTTTTTGTTGTACTTATTGTTCTTCAATTCTTGCTATTTCTTGTCTTGTATCTGATCTGCTTTCTTCTGAACCTTGTTCCTTTCCAGGACTCTGGCCCAGAGAGCGGCGAAGAGGGCCAAGGTCCCCGTGGTAGTCATCAAGGACGATCCTGCTGTGACAGTAGAGGACGCGTCCGAGACCACCTTGTCAGACCCGTCAACCTCTCCCCGAAGCAGCCCCCAGCGCAGCCCCCAGCGTAAGTTCACAATTTCACTTCCCGCTGTCAGGCGCGCATGGGTATTCTTTCTTTGTTGATATCCTGATTGTTGATTTTCTTGTGTAGGAGCAGAACAGGTTCACCAGGAACAAGCAGAGGTCGCTCCTGAGGAGCTATCTGCTTCCACTACGCCGCCAAGGGATGGCTCACCGGCAAGGGAGCGCTCTCCGGCAAGGGACGGGACCAGCGAACCTTCGGTGGTGGAGCCCATGACTACAGAGCCCAGCACAGGTATACCCTCCTTGTCGGAAAATTTCCCTTGGGTTCTTCTTCTTCTGATCTTCTTTTTTGGATATTTGCTTGACTTTTTCTACCTCTTCATGTCTTCAGATCCTCCCTCCTCGGAGCCGATGGAGATCGATGGCACCAGCGAGGAGAACGTGCGTGGCAATACTGACGATGCCGCTGCTACCGAAGAAGAGGCCGGCGCTGATGAACCCGCAGACGAAGAGGCCGCCAGGGCTGCCGGCGCAGAAGCTGGCGAGGGGTCCGGCGATCATACTGACGACCCAGGGGCCGCAGGAGCGCAAGGCGCTACGCCGACCACCGATCTCTCTGCCGCTGACGCAGCGCCAGGCTCCGAAGAGCCCCAGCCCGGCGCCTACTTGAAGGCCGGCGACGGTGTCTTCATCAAGCTCCCCTGGGCGTCAAGCTCCAGGGCGCCAGTCTAGGGAGAGGCTTTTGACGGAGAGGTGCTCGCCTCCGCTGGACTGACAGTGGTTGACGCGCCAAGCAGCAGCAGCGGCGAGTCTGAGGAGGAGCAGCTGCTCCGGAAGTTGGTGTCACTCTACCGCGCCCGACAAGCAAAACTAGAATCCCAGGAAGCGCTTGTCGCGCAGGCGGGAGTGGACATAGAGAAACATGCGGAGGAGCTCCAGAGCCGCAACCAAGAGGCCCTCCGGTCCATTGCAGAGGAGAGGGCGCAGCTTGCCGAGGCGCGGAAGGCTTTTCTCCTCGAGAAGGTTGAAGCCGAAGAGCGGCAATGGCTTGCCGCCGAGGGAATGTCCACGCGAGAAGGCGAGCTGACGCAGAGGAAGGTCAACTTGGACAGCTATGAGGAGGAGCTTGCCGCGCGCGAGAAGACACTTGGCGGAGCCCTCAAGGAAGCGAAGGATGCTGCTGCAGCCGCCGACGCCGCAAAGAAGGAGCTGGAGGTGAAGGTGGCGGAGCTGGAAGCCACCCTCAAAGCAAAGAATGAAAAGCTTGCCGTGCTCCAGCGCGAGCGCGAGAAGGACGCCCTTGCCCATCGTGAGCTGCAAGGTCGTCTCTCTAAGAAGGGCAAGGAGCTGAACACCGCCAAGGACGCCAATGCCGATCTCGAGCTGAAGCTGGCCACGCTGACAGAGACGCTGGACGGCGCCAAGAAGCGGGAGGTAGACTTGGAGCAGGAACTCAAGGCCAACGAGGAGCTGTTGACGAGGGCCGCCGAAACTCAAAACACCTTCCGGGCTACGGTGGAGCTCTGGACAGAGGGCCTCGTAAACATTGCTGCTGTCATCGACGAGGAGCTAGCGCAAGTGGAATTGGAGGGCTTCGGGTACTCTTCTGATGAGAACCTCTAGCCCAGCGCCAAGCTCACTCTGTTCTTCAAAGGCGTGGTGACGGCTCTCTAGCAACTCCGGGAAAGGATCCCGAGGCAGCTGGCTGACGAGTCGCTCGCAATCTGCGCCAGAGTCCTGGAGAAGGTGTTGGTGAAGGTGCTCTTCCGCAATCCGAGCCTCAACCTCACCAACATTCTCAAGAAGCTGCCGGCGGGTGCTGATCTTGCAGAGCTCAAAGCCCTTGTCGCACCCATTGTGGACAAGGTGAATGAAGTCAGGAGGGTGGACGGTGATCGTGTAGATTAGGCCGCCTTTTTCCTCCTTTTCTTGCCGCTGCTGGTCATGTTGCGAGAACCATTTATTAGAGCTGCGACAAGTTCTTTTTGTAATATAACTTTTATCTTGGGCAGTATTTGCTATGTTATTTCCTTTACTTGATTCCTTTCTTTGTATGTTTTTACCCTATGCTTTTAGGGAACTTGCCGGTGAAGGCACCCTTGCCGTGAGCGCTGAGTGCGGAACATCAGCAGCTTGCCGGTGGTGTTGCTTCCGGCAAGAAACCTTGTCGCAACTAGTCGCAGCACACTTAAGTCGTTGAGCGGACTCGAAACAAAGTAAGGGCGCAACTAGCTGCGAGTCGGTTCCTCCGCGCACAGGTTTTCCATACAAAGCACGGTCGTTCAAGGAAGATAACTTAAGAAATTTCAAAACTAATTGTGCTCAAACTTTGGCAACTTAGCTTTTCTGTCGTCTGCGTCCCGGCAAGGCTATACTTCTTTGAACGACGCCTGGTCCACACCATTATCTCCTCCTCCCCCCTGGTGAACTTGTGGGCGAAGGAACCTTCTTTTTGAGAAAAAGAAAGAAGAGAAAATAACGATATGGAGCCCTAAGGCTCATTATTGCTTACCGGGGGCAAGTGCTGCACAAAGTGTCAGATAATGCATGCAAAAAAGAAAAAGGCATGAATTTTGACAATATGTGCGGAGCATACGATCTTTATTTATGCACGGGATCTGTGCCCGGCTTTGTACAAAGGGTTACATGCAACAGCGGCAAGGCTTGTACAAAAGGTGGTTGCCGAAAGAGGTTCCGGCAACCGCGCCTTATGGGTAAAACTTACGAAGATGCTCAATGTTCCAGGAGTAGCTCACCGGAAAGCCATCTTCGGTCTCAAGGCGGACAGCGCCAGGCCTAGTGACTCGCTTCACCCGATAAGGGCCTTCCCACTTCGGCGTCAACTTGTTTGAATTCTTGGCGGATTGAACGCGCCGAAGAACAAGGTCGCCTTCCTCGAGACTTCTGGCATTGACTTTGCGGCTATGGTAGCGGCACAAAGCTTGCTGATATCGAGCAGCTCGTACAGCAGCCTGAAGACGATCTTCCTCAAGGAGCAGCGCGCCATCTTGCCGCAGCTGCTCTTGCTCAAGCTCATCATAAGCGAGCACTAGAGGCGATCCGTATATGAGTTCCGTGGGGAGAACTGCCTCTGCTCCATAGACTAGAGCAAAAGGTGTTTGGCCAGTGGCTTGATTTGGCGTCGTCCTGATCGACCAAAGAACCACTGGCAGCTCCTCGATCCAATTCCTTCCGCACTTGTGCAGCCTGTCGAAAGTTCTGGTCTTGAGCCCGCGCAGCACTTCAGCGTTTGCTCTCTCCGCTTGACCGTTGCTTCTCGGGTGAGCAACAGGTTAAGCAGATCTTGGCGCCAAGATCTTGGGCGTCTGCATGAAGGTGCGTTTCATGAATTGTGTGCCATTGTCGGTGATGACCTGTTAGGGACTCAAGCGGCAAACAATCGACTGAAGAACTTGATGCCGTGTGGCTGTCACCTTCCTCATTGCTTCCACTTCCGGCCACTTTGTGAACTTGTCGATTGCCACGCATAAGTACTCAAAGCCCCGACAACTTCGGGAAAGGGGCCGAGGATGTCGAGCCCCTGGACCAAAAATGGCTAGGATAAAGGGATCGTGCGGAGAGCTTGAGCTAGTTGATGTATCTGCTTGGAGTGGAACTCGCACGCTTCACACTTGGTTACTTGTGCAGTTGCATCCTGGAGGGCTGTTGGCCAGAAGAAACCTTGCCGGAAGGTTTTGCCGGCAAGTGCTCTTGCGCCAATGTGGTGACCACATATGCCTCCATGTATCTCCGCCAACAGCTCTTGTCCTTCTTCCCGGGCAATACACTTCAGTTTCACTCCATTGAATCTTCTTCTGTACAGTATGTCGTCGACAAACTGGTAAATACTTGATTGCCGGGCTACTCTCTCCGCTTCTTCTTTCTCTTCGGGAAGTTCTCCTGTTTGAAGGAAACGGACAATCTGCTGCGCCCATGCCGGAGCTTGTGGCTCAACAACAAGGACTAAAGGCACAAACGCTGCTGCGGGAACATCTGCTTCTACGTTAAGAACCTGTGGTTCAGCCGGAGCTTGATGTTCCCCTGCAAGCTTGCCGGAGCAAAACTTGTCGGGAGCGTCTGCTTCAATGGAACAAACCTTAGGGCTTGTCGGAGCAGACTGCTCCTCAGCACTCTTGGTGTTGATCTTAGGGACCTTCTTGGCGGCGGCTTCGGGGATCTCAGTCGGAAAATAGTCACCGGAAATCAACTTCCTCTTCTTGCTCTGTCCAGTTGATGGTATCACAGATGGTTGAGTCAGCTCGAGCACAAAGATCCCTGGTTCCATTGTGTAACTTTAGTGCAGCGCATTTTGACAGGCCATCGGCAACATCGTTCTGGGCTCTTGGAACATGTTCCATCTGCAGGCCGTCAAAATGCTCTTCCAACTTTCTCACTTCATCGATGTAAGCTTCCATCAACGGACTCTGATAATCTTTGTTCACTTGGCGGACGACAAGCTGCGAGTCACCCCTGACAATAAGCTTCTTGATCCCAAGGTCCGCCGCGATCCTAAGTCCGGCAAGCAAGCCTTCATACTCTGCAGTATTGTTTGTCGCTTGCTCCTTGGGAAAGTGCATCTGGACGACGTACTTGAGGTGCTCTCCGGTGGGTGCGACAAGTAACACGCCCGCACCGGCGCCTTGCAGCGAGAAGGCACCATCAAAGTACATGATCCATTCTTTGCTTGCTTCCTTGACGGGGATGCTCGTTTCTGGAATTTCTTCATCAGGTGTTGGCGTCCATTCTGCTATGAATTCTGCCAATGCTCGGCTCTGGATAGTTGAAGTACTCTCAAACTTAAGGCCAAAGCTTGACAATTCCAGTGCCCACTCGACAATCCTGCCTCTTGCTTCTGGATTTTGCAATATCCTCCTCAACGGAAAGCGAGTGACAACTGTGATCTCATGTGCTTGAAAGTAATGTCGCAGCTTTCTCGAGGCCATGAGAAGGCCGAAAAGCAATTTCTGCACACCAGAGTACCTTGATCTAACCCCCTGCAGAAGGGAATTGACAAAGTAAACTGGGCGCTGCACCATTTTCTTCTGCTTCTCTTCTTTTGGCTGCACAGATCCATCCTTGTCGGGACCAGAGCTTGTCGGGGAAGCCCCCGCTTGTCCTTGGATGCACTTGCCATGGTCATGGCTCATCATCGCCTCCCTTTCCGCTACTAAAGCAGCACTAACCACTTGATTGGTTGCCGCTAGATATAGCAGCAACTTCTCTTGTGGTTTAGGTGCGACAAGTATTGGAGTGGAGGGCGGATATCTCTTCAAGTCTGCAGCGCAGCCTCCGCTCGAGTCCATTTCATTGGACCTGCTTTTTGAAATTTTGAAAAATGGCGGGCGCGCTCAAGCAGACTTAGAGATGAATCTGCTGAGAGCAGCTACACAGCCGGCAAGCCTTCGCACATCCTTGACGCGCTTCGGTGCTTCGATCTGCTCAATGGCCTTGATCTTGTCGGGATTAGCCTCAATCCCCCGCTGAGACACAAAGAACCCGAGAAGCTTGCCGGAAGGGACTCCAAACACGCACTTCTCGGGGTTGAGTTTGAGATTGATTTTGCGCAGATTTGCAAAGGTCTCATCCAAATCTTGAATCAGAGTTGCTCTGTCTTTGCTCTTGACCACTATGTCATCCATGTAAGCCTCTACATTTTTGTGCAACTGTGGCTCAAAAGCTTCGTGATCTACCCTTGCAAATGTTGAACCAGCATTCTTTAGTCCGAAAGGCATCCGCACAAAGCAGTACGTGCCACATGGAGTAATGAATGCGGTTTTCTCCTCATCCTCTTCTGCCATGATGATCTGATGATATCCTGAATATGCATCAAGAAACGAAAGCAGATCACATCCTGCCGTGGAGTCGACAATCTGGTCAATGCGCGGCAAGGGAAATGGATCCTTGGGACAAGCTTTATTAACATCAGTGAAGTCTATACAAAGCCTCCATTTTCCGTTCGCCTTGCGCATGACTACAGGATTGGCCAGCCACGTTGGATGGAGCACTCCTCTGACCAGGCCTGCTGCTTCGAACTTCTTGATCTCTTCTGCAATGAATTCTTGGCGTTCCACTTCTTGTTTTCTGATTTTCTGCTTGACGGTCCGCGCGTGAGGACAGACGGCAAGGTGGTGCTCAATTACTTTCCTGGGAACACCGGGGATGTCAGATGGTTGCCATGCAAACACATCAACATTCGCCCGCAGGAAAGCAACGAGCGTGCTTTCCTATTTAGGATCAAGCGTGGCACTGATGGTGAAGGCACCACTAGTGCCGTCCTCCTTGGCGGCCACTTTCTTGGTCTCTGGCGGAGCTGCCTTCGCCTTCTTACATTTGTCGGTGGAGCTCGATGGTGCGTCCTCGACGGTAGCGCAGCACTCCGAAGAGGTGCGCTTGCGGAGTGGGCATCGAGCTCTTGCGGACTTGGTCTTCTTCTTCCCTCGGGGAGCTTCAGCGGCAAGTGGTTTATGCGTTCGGTTGCGCTCTTTGCTTCCCGGTAGATCTTGTCGGTACAGATAAGGGCATCTTTCTTGTCGCCAGGGACAGAGATGACACTTATCGGACCTGGGATCTTGAGCACGTTGTAGGCATAGTGGGATGCTGCCATGAACTTGGCGAGCGCTGGTCGGCCAAGTATTCCATTGTAGGGCAATGGGAAATCAGCAACATCAAAAGTGACTTTCACTGTTCTGAAGTTCAGCTCACTGCCAAATGTCACTGGCAATGTAATCTTCCCCTTCGGCTTGCTCCTTCCCGGATTGATTCCTTGGAAAGTACCAGTCTCTTCGAGCTCGCTGTCGGGGATCTGGAGCTTCTTGAGTACCGCTGAGGAGATCAGGTTCAAGCTGGCCCCGCCGTCAACTAGCATCTTCGTGACTTTGAGGTTGCGGATAGTTGGTGAAACCAACATCGGCAAGCACCGAACATGATGATGCGGTCGAGTGGTCCTCAATGTCAAAGACGATAGGCGTGCTGGACCATTTCAGGGGCTTGCACGACTCAACTGATGGTTCTGCTGCATTAACTTCTCGCACCCACTGTTTGAGCTGGCGGTGCGAGGTATGCAGATAAGCACCACCGTCAACGCACAAAACCTCTATTGCTTTCTGAAACTCCTGCTCGTCGGCCTCATCATCATCCATGTCCTCATCTTCATCTTCATCCTCATCCTTGTCGCGGCCGCGGGGAGGCCTATCTCCTTGCCGCTTCTTGGCCTTGCCGCGGCGTCCTCCCCGGCCGGGACGCTTCTTGCCGGATCCTCCACCACCTTCTTGGGCCTTCTCCTTGTCACGTCGCTCGTATTCAGCTTTCTGTAGTTCAACAAGTTGTTCAACTTTCTTGCAGGTCTGAAGATCATGGCCCTTGGTACTGCTTGCCGGAGCCGTCTTGCTTGTCGGCAGCCACCACGGCCTCGCCGGAGTTACCAGCTTTGGCTTTCTCGGCGCCACCTCCGTTGCCGGACTGCTCGACGACTAACACATCTTTAGCTTTCCTCTTTCTGTCGTTCCGCTGCCGGTTTTTCCTTGCCGGGGCGGCATCCTCACTGTCAGACCCTTCTGCTCCTGCATTCTCTCCGGGGAGTTTCCTCCTCCTCAAAGACGCGATGCACACTTGTCGGCCAAAGCATATAGCTCGCTGACATCTTTGATCTTGCACATCGCCATCTCCTCCCTCATCCTGCGATTACACATGTTACGATGGAGCAGCCGATAACATGGCGGTCGGCGTCGAGATGTTGCATTGCACCTGGCTGAATCTTTGAATGTACTTGCGCTGGGGTTCTCCTTCCTTCTAGGCGAGCAGATGAAGATCGCTCTCCTGGCCATGGGGATTGTGGCCGCCTGTGAAGGTGCCGACAAACTGATGGCACAGATCTGCCCATGAGGAGATGGAGTTGTCCGGCAAGTGCATAAGCCAAGATCTGACGTTGGGCTTGAGCACCAGCGGGAAGTAGTTGGCGAGGATCTTCTCGTCGCGCCCCCCAGCAGCTTGCACCGCAATGGTGTAGATGCTGAGGAACTCCTACGGATGCAACCTGCCATCGTACTTCTCTGGTACATGTGGCTTGAAGTTCTTGGTACTGGGCCACTGGACTTGCCGCAGCTCACGAGTAAACGCAGGGCAACCTACTGCGTACGGCAAGTCGCCTGGTTCCCCTGGAGCATGCATATCAACCATGGGCCCAGCGCGCTGGTCTGATTGACGCCGCGCTTCTCTCTAACGCTCGATGCGGGTGCGAGCGTCTTCGTGTTGTCGTTCTTGAAGAACTTGGCGTTGATCGCAACGAGCTCGTGGATCTGATGACGCCGTGGAGTCGGTGTCGTGGTTGATCCGACGAGTCGGCGATCTTGGCCTTCGGGGTGGGGAGTGCATAGTGGTTGCACCTCCACCGGTCTTGTCGCCATCGGCTCGCGTCCGACAATCTTGCCGCGGCTGCGATGTAGCTGGCTGCCGTGGAGTGTCGCCGTTGGCGAAACCGATGAGGCTCTGTATAGTGGCCCTCCAACCGTCGATCTTGTCTGGTGCTGGAGGGTAACCTAGAAGTAGTTGGGCTCGGGCCAACGCTTCTTCTGGAGTCTTGGGTGGTGGCGGCGAACGGCGCGAGGAGCGGGATATGCTCGGACTTGCAACTGGGTTGGAAGGAGCAGTACCCCGTCCAGGCGACTGTACTTCACTCGCGCCAGCATGCTGGCGTGCATGCTGGTCTTGAACGCCTCGAGATCCACCAGCTTGGCCTTGTTCTAATGCGAGTACGGTGCTGCGAGCACCATGACGCTGTCGATCTCGCGCCTCCTGAGATGGACGCAGTGCGTGTACGGACGCCGAAGTTTGCGAGGCCTTGTCCTTGGATCTGGTAACGACGTGAGCTCCCTCATCAGCGCCCGCTCCTCCGCCGGCGTCCACCCCACCACCTGTTTGCTCCGGTGGTGGTGGGATCGATGCGGCCGGAGCAGCCACCTCCGAAGCCTTCTTCTTCGGTGGCATGTCGATGAAGATGATGATGAACTGGCTCGCACGAACGCCGGATCGGGTTCACACAACCTCGACGCCCCCTACCTGGCGCGCCAAAGATGTCTTGGGAAACGAGCACCTATGGGGCAAGGCCCCTTTTCGGACCGGCAGGGAGCGGAGGGCGCATGAAGAGCAGATCGAGGCGAGGCACGCGAGGGATTTTTTCCCAGCTTCGGAGCTCTCCGGAGAGATAATACTCCTCTGCTACTTTGTGATTGTATTTTGTTCTTGCTTGAGGCGTGAGAGTGGTGTAGTTTGAATGAGTCGAACCCCTCACGTTAGCATGGGCCTCCTTTTATAGGCTCAAGGGGTCACCGACAGGTGCAACACATGCAGGGGTAAAAGTGTAAAAAGAGTGGTTGGTACAACTGCCTCTACAGTGCACCCTACCTAACTCTGACGGCAGGGGACAAGAGCATTTAATGCCCGTCCGGTCGCCCAAACAGTGCAGAAAAGCAACCGTTAGGGGCGCCACCGCTTGCCACGATGGCCTTCTCGTCATCTCCAGTTGCCACCTCGCACCGCTTGGCTGCACAGCTTCCCGCCACGTGCGTCTGGACTGGTCTTAGGGCGACACGTCGATGGATGCGCTGGAGCGTGGGCACAGAGTGGTGGCTTTGCCGCGGCAAGCGCCTTGCCGCGGTCATTGTCTTGCCGCACCCGAAAGCTTGGCGCTCGTCGGGTCTTGCCGGGACGCGTGGCGCGTCGCGGCAAGTTCTTTAAAGTGCCTTGGTTGGCCTTCCCGGCAAGCTCCTCTTGCCGGGGCCTTGTCCTTCTCGGCAAGCTCCTCTTGCCAGAGTTTTGTCTCCTTAGTTAAAACACTTTGTTCTTGAATGGCATCGATAGGAGCTACGGAAGATCTTGGCGGACACCCGACAAGCCTTGCCGCGGGACGCTGCGACTGCCCGTGCACAAGTTCGGGATATTAAGGTACCCCTACTTTAGTACACCGACAGTCCTCCGCCACCCTCACGACCCTTGCACGAGCCTTCTACCAAAGAGCCAATTGCCTAACTCTCTCGTACACGACATAGACCTGCCAGGCAGCTTGCCCCGCGGCGTGCTTCTCTTCCTCGGCCTTCTTCTCTGCCTCTATTTTGGCATGCTCTGCCGGCGGCAAAGCCTCCCACATGGCGACATCCATTTCTTTCCAAAGCTCCTCAAGGATGGGGGGGCTCGGCAAAGACGGCGTTCTCCTCAGAAGGGAGCCAGCGCATCCTCCGGCCAGCGTCTTTGGCGAGATTGGGAACGCCGACGCGTCCACCTTGACGCATCGTGGTGAGGAGTGGAATGCCGACGCGTCCTCCTTGACTAGTGGCGGCGAGGAACGGAACAGCAATGCGTGACCGTCCGGGAGGTGCAGCGAGGGGCGCCTAGGGCTTGGGAGGGGCGATGCCATGGTGGTCGACATGAGAGGGAGGGAGGAGATAGCGATGAACGTGAGCGTTCTTCCGAATGCCGTGGGAGGCGCAATATTTATATCGAGCAATGGCACACCTACGTAAGATATGGACTGAGCTGCACTGACTTAACTGGAGGTCCAATTGCGTCACTGACATGTGGGCCAGACCCTTGTTGGGCCCATATGTCAGTGACCCAATGCACCAGCAGTTAAGTAATTGAAGCAGCGTCCCGGAAGCTATGTTGCTTGATTAACGTAACAGCTACATGGGCATATTTGTTGGAGTAAATTACGGGGGAGGGAAAGGGTGGAAATATTGCTGGTCACAACGGTTTGGACGAGCGTGGGGGGAGGAGAGTCATGCATGCAGATTTTTTAAACACAGGGTGGAGTAGTGGGACCGATGGAGGGAGAAGCAAAGTCTGGCAGGCATATTGTTTCCACACATGGAGAGGAAAAGATTTGGAGACAAACGGACTTCCTGCAGGTATGGGGAACAGTGCATAATAAGTCATCTTGCATGTCGGGCTAGGTATAGTCTCAATTCCTTAAAAACATACACGCCCCACACATGTTCATATTTCAAGGTGCACTAAATTATTGCATGCGATGATTAAGGCTAGCCATAATGGTGGTATCTTAGCTGGTATCATGCACACGGGAATAGCAAACATGCTGATGTGGCAAAGAATTAAAGAATAGAGGGGGTTAGAGTAACTAATGTTCATGCATGCATTGGTAAACACTTTTTTTGTGAAGAACAACAGTATTAGTTGAGTACTTTGGCAGACTACAAAAACTATTCCACCTCCTCTACTCCCTCCGTCTAGGTGAGTAAGTCATCTTAGGATGTGCACCGTGACCAAGGAGGAGGGGAAAACGAGAGACATGAATGTTTATTTGCCAATTAATACTCCCTCTGTTCCTAAATATTTGTATTTCTAGATATTTGAACAATTGACTACATACGAAGCAAAATGAGTGAATCTACACTTTAAAATATGTCTACATACATCCATATATGATAGCCCATTTGAAATGTCTAGAAAGACAAATATTTAGGAATGGAGAGAGTAGTATTGCATGCAATGAACTAACCAATGCATGTCGTGTCTGATAGTCTCAAGTCATTAAAAGCATGCACACCCTCATCTCTTATTGGTTGATATGTCAAGAAACAAGAAACGAGGTAGAAGTTAATGCACTGCGCCTAAGTGTTTTGGGATTATTTGGTTTTGGTAAGATGACTTACACACCTAGATGGAGGGAGTATCTTGCTAAGAGTAGGTGAAATTTTTGAATCGAGCCCTTTAAACTAGAAGTGAGGTAGTAATACTCTAATAGCTAACCTTGTTGTGATGACAAGATAGGACATGGCACGCACCTGGACGGAGGAACTAGTCTGCATTGTGCATTTAAGTTTTGTCTGAAGTCAATGTACCTCTACTTTGACCACACTTATAGAAAAATGTATCAACATTCACAATGTCAAATCAATATTTTTACACTCATTATAAAACGTAGTTCTTATAATCATTATAATCAGTATTGTAGATATTGATATTTTTAGTATAAATTTGGTCAAACACTTTGCAAACAGTTGACGGGAGTAAAAAGGACCAGAGGGAGTATCATGCATGTGGAGTAGGCAAAAAAATTTCTCATTTATAGCCAGTCGAAGTCTCAAAGGGCACGACCGCGCGAGGGAGGCGAAGGTCATGGGAGGCATGACCATTGACGGAATTAAGTGAAGTTACATCCACGCGCTGGCATGACATGCGAACAGGCAGAAGCTATACCGTCAGGCCTACGATATGGGTCTAGTAGACATGACATCTAGTGGGTCCCGCATAGTTCTCGAGAACTCTTTGGGGGCTTGCAGCTGTTTATCCATCGGGCAAGCCAGCAACCCCACGCCGTTCGCACGCCCTACTCGTCCCCGTCTTCTACCTTACAACAGTTTGCTCCCAGTTGTCCCATCCTTTCACATTAGTTCGCTCCCAGTTCTTTTTTGTGGGGTACAAAAGTTCAACTTCTCCTAACCCTCCTCCAAAATCATTGGCCTCCCAAATCTCCATGGTCGCCGCTGAGTACCGGGTTAGAACCATCACCGAAGATGAGTTCATCGTCATCTACACACGTGGATCCGCGACGGTGAAAGCATGGCTTGCTCGCTTCCTACGCATGTTCAACAGTTCAACGGATGAGTGGGTCGCTGGGCTAGATGTTGAGTACACCACAGTCCTGGAAAGAGAGAAGATTCTAAAGGAGGCAGAGAGGAAGAAGCCCGCCGTGATCCAGGTTTGCATACGTAACAATTACTTGGTCTACCACATATGCCATGCCGACGTTGAGTGCCAGGATTTTAAGAACTTCCTCAAGGACGAAAGAGTGAAATTCCTTATTGTAGACTTTAGGAACGATAGGGATGTCCTACTTCGGATAGGTCTTGTTGTTGGCCAGCCCTTCGATCTCTAGAAGGCAAGCCTGGTGTCCTCCTCTCAGCCTTCAATGATGACCCTGGCAGCAGCCATGATTGATCCTTCGTAGGCTAAACTGAAGAAACCTCATCATGAGTTTCATCATGCATGGGAGTTGAAGACATTCGATGAAGATCACATCCTGTACGCAGCAATGGATGCCTACCTTTGTTTAAATATCTACATGGGTTGGATGAAGAAGCAGAGCCCAGTGTCCGGTTCAAGCAAAGAAGCGTCGTCGAAGAGGAAGAGGAAGAGGGACGAGGACGAAGTCGAGGACGTGGATTCGGACTCTGAGTAGGTGGTAGTGTCGTCGCTCATGCTGGTTCTACTATAGTGTCAAGCGGATTAGTTGCTTGGTTTATTTTAAAGGGTGTGTTGTGTTGAGGCCCCAGCAGATCTATGTTTATGTTCTTTCTCGTTATTTCAACTCTTTAGTACGTACAGTAGTACTAGTACTATGTCTTACTACTGTTCTTCTTGCAGTTGGTACCACTGCTCGTATCTTCGTGTTCCTATTGTACTTAATACGTTCGTACTACTAGTATAATTTGGGTCAGTCGATTTGTGAAAGAGGTTCGACGGAGCGAAGGAAGAAGATGGCAGAAGAGGTGGAAGAAGCCCTTCTAGCCATCCATGTTGCATCAAACGGCTCACAAGAGTCGACTGACCCAAATTGCTCCTTCAGATTGTAGGATCCACGTGGCATTCAAGGTCTCGAAGGTAGATCCCGCGTTCGCACCCAGTTTGCGGGCTCGACGCGCGTGCAACCGGCTTCCGCCGCGACAGCCACCATGCGCGCCTCCTTCATGCAAGCGGAGACGACAATGACACGCTAGTTCCTCCTCGCCAGCGTGCTGGAGCACGCGCTTGTCCTCCTCTTCGTATGCTGTGTGCATAGACGCGGCTCCACTAGATGCTCGCGTGCTTGGCAGCCCGGCGGCATCACGAGGAGGGACTTCAGACGACGTGAGCGGGCGAGCCTTCGGCTTCATGGCACAGGGATGGCGGCAACACGGCGGTGATGTGCGAGAAATTGTTGGTCGGAGCAGGCGGGCACCGGCATGCGCAACGACGGCGGTGGCATATTGATTGGTGCGTGTATGGGAGCTTACTTTAGTTTTATATAGGGTTGGTCAAACTTAAAACAAAACCGTACTAGTACACATAAACATTAGACTTAGGCAGCGCTTTTATTAGTTAGTACCACAGCCACGATACGGAAAACTGTGCAAGCGCGTGAACCACGGCCGCGCGGTCGATCAAACGGTGCTTCACTGTGTCGCACTCGAAGGACATTCACCGAACCTTTTTGTGTGTGTGAAAACAATCTCCGAATATTACTCAACTTTTTTTTCCTGGAAAAGTTCTTGACGCTACAATATTTCCATATATTTGAATTTAGCTCCAGCTCGTGTTTATTTGGATTTGGACGTTTTAGGTGCGCCCTATTTTTTTAATACTGATTTTGTGTGTGTGACTGAGAGAGAACGTGTGTATGTGTCCATATGTGTGTTGTGGCAGAAGGGCTATGTGGAGACGGTGTGCGTGTGATACAGACATAGAGAGGTGTGAATGTGCAAATGATCATGCATGAGTGAGACATAGACAGATGCCGATATGTTGTGTATACATGAGAGAATGGTCTTCTAGTTTACTTGTGTGTGTGTGAGAGAGAGAGAGAGAGAGAGAGAGAGAGAGAGAGAGAGAGAGAGAGAGAGGAGCATCCATAACACAACAACCATCTCTCTTGATTCATCCGTCCCTCGCACGATCGCATGTAACACATGCATCAACGCACACATTTTGACACCCTCACTCGACCCCTGGCCACCTCAAGGCCCGCACTCTTCGTGAATACCAATTTCTCTCCTTAGGTTTGTTTTCTCTCAATTTCTGACACACACACAGCACAACACACAAACACCCTCCCCCGAGCACACAATTCATCCCCATCCAAGGTTATATGGCGACCACTCTTGCTTGTGCTTCTTTGCACCCCAACATGCACAACACCTCAATCTTTAAAGAGGGCATCAAGAAGATCGAAGACGGCGACCACACCGCGCTAGAGAATGCAGGGCCATTTGGAAGCAGGATGATGTGACGACGGCTGACTGACTCCTCCCCCACCCTCTCTCTCTCGCACAAAATTACCAATCCCTCGCTCCCCCGCACAAAATTTTCAATCCCTCAACCCACGAGATCCTTCCCCTCTCGTCCATGTTTTTCCAGCTCTCTCATCAAACATGTTGTCTCTTCTCCTTCGACGTATACAGAATCCAGATGCACACGCATCTCACGTATATTACATGTCTCCATCTTTCTCACAGAACTAACTTCTTCCTCTCTCTTTCTCTCTCTGTCTCATTAGGTTTGTCTCCTACTCTCTCGTCCACATACATACAATCTTTCTCGCCCTATCTGCTCCATCTTCGCAAGCTCTCTCTGCATGTTTCATTCACACATTGGGATATGTTCAAAATGTTGCTTCTATAATGCCTGATGTAGAGTTATGGTTGGTTTTGTTGCATCCTACAAACTAATAACTATGAAATGCATTTGGATTCTCATTTGACTGGGATTATATGAGTTTGAGCATGTTGTGAAGTACTATAGACCTTGTATACACCTTGGAATTCGACAATGATTGTAACTATTGAATTGTATAGACCATTACATTCGATGTCAATAGCCTAATATATTTATTTCACAATTTCAACAAATGATTAGTTCACTACAAACTAAGAAAAAAATGTGTACTCGCTCCATTTTTATTTAAGTCTGCGTATTAGCATTGGTCAAACTCAAGTTTTGTAAACTCTCAGAAAGCTTATAACAAAAAATATTAACATATACAATAACAAATAAATACCATTAGATTCATTATTGGATGTACTTTCACATCATACATATTTGTTATGGTAAATGTTTAAATTTTTCTATAAACTTGGTCAAACTTTAGGAAGTTTGACTTCGGTCAAACCTAATATGTAGAGTTACTAGTACTACTCGCTAGTTGCTTAGCCAAATCACTCAACACGCCACACGGGGAGTTCAGTGTCACAAAATTTTGAGGTTGGCGGGAAAATCTCTGGCGACCCTGATTCGAGCAGTGGGAAGTTACCATCGTAGCCTTCGGAACAGGCCTACGGATGACGCTTGGTAGGGGGCTATTTTCGTAACTTCAGGTTCACCCTACCCAGCCAACCCCACCCCGGCACCCAGAGTAGTACACCTGAATACTCCCCATTTTCTATCCCCACCGCAAAATAGACTTCTCCATGGCACCACAGCCTTCGTGCTCCTCCCCTTCTACATCAGCGTACTCGTCCACCGCAGCGCATCTGCCTCATCGATGACCTCGTACGCCGCACTAGAACCGGTTCACCGTCATCATCGTACACGGAGCCTCTTCCCCGACACCGTCTTCCAGGGTCTCGGATCTGCTTCCCGGAAGTCGTCGCCAAGCGCAGAAGCACCACCGCCGTCGACAATGAACTGACTCCCATTGCCGACCATGACTCACAGAGGCCACCGCGACCATTGTTCTCCTCCTCGATTGGTAATGTGTGTATTGAATCACTTAGAAGTACAACTGCAGTTCCAATTTTGTTCATACATCCCTTCAAATTTCCTGGGTGCTATTGTTCCCGTAAAAGTAATTGGTTATAGCCTCCATTGTCCAACAGAATATCAGCTTGTAATTGTGCGTCGCTCCTGTATCGCGTTGTGCTTGGGTAGGTTTTTCATCTGCAACCAGTAGTGTGGCAAATGATGGAATTTTTTTTAGAACTAGCAAGATGCCCATGCGTTGCACGCATCAAGATGCATTTGTATGAGTAGTTTATGTCGTGGGAAAAAAGGATGAACGAGGGAAGGCCTTATTTGCAAATCTGGAGAGGGGTATGGGTATCTTTTTGCAAAATTCCCATTGTTTCCTTCCTATCTGTCAGATATAAATCGGACGGCCTATATTGCAAGATGGCAGGCACACCATCATCACCAACTCTGTTTTTTTATAAGAAAAAAAGTATAGAGAAAAAATTAGACAGTAGAGAAGTAGAGATAAATATTAAATAAAAGATAAATATAACAGTAGAGAAGAGACTAGAAATAGCAGAGACGTCGGGAAAGGATCGCGTGCGCGCGGGAAAAAGCGGTCGGGCGTGCGCTAGTTTTGGCGCGCGGCGTCCGTCGCGCTTTATAAAATCCAATGCCCCCACCGCTCTATGCCTTGCCACCGCTCTCTCTCCGCTCTGTGCCTCACCACCACTCTCTCCCTGCTCTTTCTCGCCTCGACGCCGCCGCGCCACCATGCCGCCGTGTAGCTGAGAAACTTGGGGATACCGTGGCGTCTGCGCTCGCCATTCCGGCGGCTTCTCCGCCAAGATCCGGTTCTGTGGGATGCGCCTCGGCCTCGGCAATTTCGACACCGCCAACAAGGCCGCCCGCGCATATGACATGGAGGCGTGGTGCCTCTGGTGGCCTCATAGAACATTGAACTTCCCCAACGTGTCGATGCGTGAGTGGGCGCAGGAGCTCGCGCCTCTACCGCGGCTTAGCAGCGACGAGGATCCTCGTGACAACCAAAGGCGGGAGCACCGTCTCGGCATCACCGAGATGGATAAGGAAGCCATGGCACTGTGGCGCGAACGCTTCCCACAGGACATCACCAACAAACATGAGTTCTACGCGCAAAGGAGGGCGGAGAGGGATAAGAGGAGGGCGGAGCGAGCCGCCTATCGCGAGGACAAGCATAGGCGAAAAGCGGACGCTCAATTCAACATGAGGCTAGGAGCAGCGTCAGCCTGGGAATCCGACGATGATCGGTATCTTCATGCCTACAGTCAGACGTCAGAGGAGGACATCACCGAGGAGGAGTCGGACGACGAGGAGTAGTTGAATTATCTATTTTCTATCTATCAATGATGAGAACTATCCTCTACTCTCTAGTCTCTCTACTTCTCGATCTCAGCACTGTAAACGCTTTTTGAAAGCACCGCGCGTTGCGATTCTGTTGGAGATGCTCTATGATGGCAGACGAGTGCTTTAATGTTGCCCACAAGATGCCCGAGTATTGCTAGTAGTTTATTTTTCTTGTCATGTTGAGAGTTTAAAACCACGAGTGCGAACATGCAGAGTAGCAATGAAGACCAAACACGGGATATTGGGGACATCTTCAAGGAGCGTGGCAAGTTAAAGAGGAGCTGCACCAAACCTGTAAAACGACATTTGGTAAGTAACACCCTTTCAATTACTTTCATTTTGCCTCGTGTTCTTTGATGTGTATATGTTATAGTTTCTATTTCTCTTAAGCCTCGTGTTCATTGATGTGTAATAAGAAAAGTCTTAATCGTCCTAATGCTTTTGTTTTTAGCTTGATGTAGGAAGTGGGTGTTCTCACCTTGTAGTCTGTTTTTATATATTTTTTCCTTTTGAATTCACTTTTCAGAGTTCTGTTTATCTTGCTTCTACTAAAGGGATCTGGGTTGCTCTGAGTATTGATCAAAAAAGACGTAACTTCATGTCAGGATGCAGTTCCTGCGAGGAGGGAAGTATGGTCAACCTCGAGATCATGTTTCCAAAATGAGGCTGGATTACACACAAGGTGCAGTTCCTAATGATCTTTGGATTAGACACAAGGTGCAAATTCCCAGATGATGCTGGATTACACACAAACCAGGTGGAGTCTTCAGCTGTTTGTGTCCTCGTGGCTCTAGTAAAGGTTGAAAGAAAGCGTGCAGCAGCCCTTGAGAATGTAGCTGAGTTCCTGAAGAAGCGAAAAGAGAAATCAGATGCTCTCTTCACCCAAGCCAAAGAAGAGATGGAAGATGCCAGGAATAAGCTAGTAGAGGCAGAGCAGGCTAGGCGTTTCCTGCTATCTAAAACTTTGTCAATACAAAATTTCCTTCATAATAGCTAGGTTCAAATGTTTATCCAGTCAGCATGCCTGTTGTGATGTCCGTGCATCTACTAATGTGGCACAAAATATTTTTTTCGGGTCATGTAATAACAGCAATTACTTTCCAAACAATAACAGACAAAGCAGTGCACATGGTATAGTTCACGCGCAAGCCCGACATTCCAAGTTCAACTTCCACATCAAACTCATGTTCACAGATATCTGCACATTCATACATAATGTCCACAACCATGATTCACTTCAAAGCCAAAAAAATGTGAGGAGAGTTATAAATAATGAAAAACCTCTACTAGTTCCTACTACTAGTGCGAGCACGACAAGTCAAGACCATGCGTAAATTATTTATATTCTAGTCATTTTTTGTGTTCTAAAATGCTGGCCGGCTCGCGGAAGGACGTGTTGCCGGCACACGTGCGGATTCAATGAAGGTAGGCGGGGCAGTCTGAAGCTGGTTGCACGCGGCGAGGAGGCGTGCTCAGCCGGGCCTGCAGCGAGTGGGGCCCTCTTGGCCGGCGCGCCGCTTCAATGCCTGCGCTATGAGAGGTCGCGTCCATGTCAGAGCAATCACTCCCTCCACTCCTTTTTTGTTTGGGTATAACAAAATCTTATTTTCCATTCACAATTTACTAGTAAAATTCGTGGACAAACTTTGACCCAAAATAAGATGGGGACTAGTAAACCAAAATGGAGGTAGTAGGTTTTTTAATCAAAGAAGGGTTTCCCCTTCCGATTTTCATTACTGAAAACCAGCATCTAAATCTAAACCATAGTATTTGCCCTAGAACTACCAGGTTTAACATCTCGCAACATAAACCCATACAACCATATGCCAAGGAGGTACGTAGTACTATGAATTCCATTTTCGCTCCGTATCAATAGTTCTAAAAACTACTTAGTACTTATAACGCGCCATTGAAAATTGGAACTCTTAACCCTGCTAAAAAGTGATATTTTAAATGTGGCTACTCGATCTGTGGCAACTAGCTAGCCACCGCCTCCAAATCGTTCACCTGTGGTCCCGACCATCAACACCTACGGATCAAATTATCACGCGAGCTGACTATTCCTACAAAGGTGCTCCACCACGTACCCGGTACCCGCGAATGCAGCAATCGTGCACCTAGGGTTTTAGGGTTTATTTGTTAACGTTGCCTTTACGTAACACTCATGTGTGCGAGACAGAGAGACCATTCGCATCGGCGCCTCTTCTCTTCGTATATGTACTCCATCGTTTTTCTGGTGTTCAAAAAATTATAATAACTACTGGCAATGTGCCAATGCGTTGCCACACGATCAAAGTAGATTAATACATATTCACCGATTTGATAAAATAAATTCTAGTTTTGAAATACGTATAACACTAAAAATATGTTATGTTTCACTCAAAATATATTCCTTTGGCGGTTTTGATGAGATAAGGGAGGAATGTTGTTGGTTTCAAGGTTTGAGAAGTGGTATATGTCTAATTTCTACTCTTACTAGCAAGATGCCCCTGCGTTGCACGGAACATCAATATCTTGTGGGAGAAAATGATGAATGAGGGAAGGCCTCATCTGCAAATGTGGTGAGGATTGCGGGTAAATTGCCATATTTTCCTTCCTATCCATCAGATATAAATCGGACGACCTACGTTGCAGGATGGCAGGCCCACCATCATCACCAACTCTGTTTTTTATCCCTACTCTTATCTTATAAAAAAGCATTGTCGGTGATGATCGTGTGCCTGCCATCCTGCAATATAGGTTGTCTGATCTCTATCTGACGGATAGGAAGCAAGCTATGGCAATTTTGAAAAAAGATACCGAGTTCACTAATTTAGGTTCTCGGTGCCACCGAACTGTGACTCGGTCTGACCGAGTTCACTAGTTTAGGTTCCAAATGTTGCTTCGGTATCACCGAGTTTATCAATTCGGTAGCTCTGAAATCATTTCAGTAGAGAACTAAAACTAAGTTTTTGGCTCATTTGTTTTGCAAAAATCTTTGCACTTTGTGATGCCCATCTACTCTACCTCATCTATATCTATTGACAGGGTTTGCTATCAGTTTGCCTGCCAAGATGTCTGACCAGAGTGATAGCCAAAATAAATCTGAAGAGCAAATGTAAATGAGTTAGGGCACTAGTCCCTCAAGTAGCTATGATGAGGGCAGCAGGAGCACACCAATTTACTTGCCCAAGGCAGCCACTAGAACAAGAAAGAAGAGAACCTCAGACTCTAAGGATGAGGACTATGTTGCTTGCTGAGGATGAGACTACCTCAAAGAAGAAAGTGCTGAAGAAAGAGTATGGCACTGCTGCTACAACAAAGCCTGGTATGAACAAGAAGGCACCTGCAAGGAGAGTCCCAACATTCAAGCCAAGGAAAGTTGATCATGCAATTCTACTCCATGGCTCATTTCTATCCAGATGGAAGGATAATGTGGATGTCTGGAGGTACAAGGTACCAATCAACTGTTGATGAATGGGCCAAGTTGATCAATGCCCCAGAAGACCATGAGGATGATTTGGAGGTGTGTGCCAAGAAAAAGAAAGACCACAACTGCATGGCAAGTATGTATAAGGAAATTCTGATGAAGCCCTGGAAACTCATAAGTTGGGCTCAGTGAAATACTTGTTGTGTGGTCTTACTACTATCAACACCATCCTAAGGCATACTCTATTGTCCAAATCTAGAGATCATAGGATGATAAGAGGACATTCAATCAACTTGCTGGACATTTTTGATGTACCTCAAAAATGCAAGGTCATGAGTCTGATTGTAGAGACAATCAAGAGGACAGCTGCTAACCAAAAAAGGTCTTGTGGGTATGCTCCACACATTCAGGTGCTCATCAACTCAAAGATGGGCACATGCACTTACTTGTTGGACAAGGAGCAATTACCTCTCAAGTCAGAATTTGAAGACAACACAGTTGTAATGGATGAGAATGAACCTTCATCAGTGCAAGCACAAGAGAAGAGAGCAAAGGCAAAGGTAGAAAAAGCTGCAATGATGCCAACTATTGAAGAGGCATCTAAATTGTTCTTGAAGAGCAAAGAAGATCAACTTCGATATGTGATCCAATCTGCTTTGAGGATTGAGAAGGGCTTGGCCACCCTGACACAGAATCAGGAGAGTTTGGAGAGGATCATTGAACAAAAATTCTATGATCTTGATCTAAAAGTGACTGAGATGCAAATAGTAGTTGAGCAGCTTCAGGAGGATGCAGAGGAGAAGAAAGGGAAGGCAACTACAGAAGCTTTTCAGCAAGTGCCAAGAGGTCAAAGGTCAGCTGTAGTGCCCGTACCAGATACTAGAGCTACCACATCAGCACCAGCAGCTACAGCTTCAGTACCACCTCCAGCAGCCACTCCATCAGCTCCAACTACATCGACATAAGCTTTCATACTTGAAGTCTTCTCTACAACACCTCACAGAGACCAAGCCTAAGAGACTGTAACGCCCTCGATGCGGCTATATCTCCCACGTGTCGAAGCACGACTTAGAGGCATAACCGCATTGAAAGCAATGTCGCAAGTGAGGTAATCTTCACACAACCCAAGTAATACATAAGGGAAAGAGATACATAGTTGGCTTACAATCGCCACTTCACGCAACACGAAACTATGCTACAGCACCCCAACATAAAAACAAAGCATATGACAACGAACTACAGGAGATGCTTAACAAAAGAGGAACACTGAGCTACGGCTAAATCACATCATAACATGTTCAAACAAGCATGGAGAAAGTGCTCAAAATATCAGGTTCACAGACTTAGTGAAAATACTAACATACCAGGAATTAACATCAGGAAGGCATGTTTAGAGCAAGCAAACAACATGCTACAGGAACTTATAATAGCAAAGCAAGGCATGACATGATTCTACTCAAAGCATATTTCAATAGTCCCTTACTGACCATAAGCCAAAAAGGACCTTAAGAAATGATGGCACCCATGTAAACAGAGCAAGTTTTATTACATATTTCAGACAGTGAAATATCAGGACATGGCAAAAACAGATTCAACATGGCATGTTCGTGAGCTCGATGCACTCACTACAGAGCATCTCATGATAAACTAAGCATACACCCATCAAGAAGACATGGCATAGGAGTTATACATGGCAAGAACAACATCATAGCATACACGGATCAACTACAACGACCTCGTGAAAATTGAATCTCATGCAAACAATCTGCCAGGAAACATTTTCAAGCAAAAGTAGAGCACGAAAATGACATGCTAGACTACTCCATAAATGCCAACAAAGGTCTGGATGGATAGAGCAAATCCATATGTTCAAAACACCCTTACTGATCATGCTCAAAAAGGGCATAGATCTCTCTGTAACAACATGAACATGTGGCATAAAATAACAGCAGGACAAGACTTAGTGAAAATACTAAGTTCCTGAAATCAGCAACATCATCATCCCTACTTTGCATGCTTGTTCTAGTCAACACATAGCTCACACAAATACATGGCAAACACCCCTGGAAAGATGGCATGGCAATGTTCAACTCACATGTAGGACTCAAATACATAGGGTGCACACATAAATCATGGCAAAAATGACAAAAGAGCTCGAGCTGATAAGATTCTGGAACTAACAATCTGAAGCCCTCTTCCAACAGCATTTCGGGCATCAAGATGAGATCAAATGCAAATGATGCAATGGAATGAAATGATGTACTCGTCGAGTCGAACAATTTGACATATTATACGCGCAAAACGGAGCTACGGATGCAGAGATGTGATGCGATGAAAATGGCATGAAAGTTACAAAACTGGGGACTTAGCAGTTTCGGGGGTCAACCTTAGTGGATGCACGGATTTCGATGCGAGGCGGATCTCGCCGGAGTCCCGCCGGAGTTGGACGTGGGGACGCCGGAGACGCGGAGAGCTTCGCGGAGGAGGGGAATCGCGGATCCGGCGCGGCCACCGGATCTGGCCGAGAGAGGCCGGCGGCGGCCCGTGGCGAGGCGAGCCTGGCGTGGGCGGCGACGCGCGAGCCGCGCCGGCGAGGTGGCGGCGCCGGGCGGCGCTGGCGCGGCGCTGGAGGCTAAAGGGCGGGCGGCGCGCGGCGGGAGGGCGAGGCCATGGCTGGGCGACGGCGGGGTGGGGGGCGCGGCGGCAGGGCAGCATGAAAGGCGGCGGCGGCGGCGCCGGGCGGCGGAGAGCGGACGGGCGGCGCTGAGAGCGGGTCCGCGACCGGGCCGGTGTGTGGCGGCGGGCGCGGCCCGGCGACGGCGCAGCGCCGGTGGCGGCAGGCGGCAGGCAGGGGCGAAGCGAGAAGCGGCAAGCGGCGCGGCGGCGCGCGCGGCCGGGCGGCCTCAAGGTGGGCAGCGGCGGTGGGAGGCGGTGGCGCGCCACGTGGCAGGAGGCGATAAGGCTGGGGCGGCGGCGCTGGTGGCGTGGCGCGTTCCTATTGGACGGGGTGACGGGCGGACATGTCCGGGCGCGGACCGGACGTGTCCGGCGGCGCGGGGAGGAGCGGGGCTAGGGTTAGACTGCGCGAAAATTCGGAGGGGATCATATATTTATAGGTAGAGGGAGCTAGGAGAGTCCAAATGAGGAGCGGTTTTCGGCCACGCGATCGTGATCGAACGACCGAGAGCATGGAGGGGAGTTTGGTGGGTTTGGGGCCACTTTGGAAGGGGTGTTGGGCTGCAACACAAAGAGGCTTACTGCGGTTACCCGGTTAACCGTTGGAGTACCAAACGACCTCCAAATGGCATGAAACTTGACAGGCGGTCTACCGGTGCTATACCATGGCCACTTGACAAACCTCGGTCCATTCCGAGAAAGTTTAATACCCGCACAAGAGAAGAGAGAAGAGGGAGACGCCGGAGGACATAGGAGCGCCGGATTGCAAAACGGACAACGGGGAAAATGCTCGGACGCATGAGACGAACACGTATGCAAAATGAAATGCACATGATGACATGATATGAAATGCATATGATGACATGGCAAATGCAACACACAAGCAATTGACATGGCAACGAAGGCGAATAACTGACGGGCACCTGGCGCATCGGATCCGGGGTGTTACAACACTCCACCACTATGAGAGGATCTCGTCCCGAGATCTAGAATGGCACCGGAGGGAAAAGGAAGAGGAAGAGAAGAGGTAAAACTAAGTTGCTTCTTCGACAAAGGAGTGAAACCATGAACCTTGAGATGTTGAGCAATTTAAAAGAAAGTGTACAACAGAGATGAACGAGATTGCACACAATCCGGTTAAATGGATAAGCAAGAGAAGAACATGACCCTTACAGAAAGAGGTGATGAGTGAAGAGAGCAACATCACAATGTCTTCGGAAGAACTAAAAGAAGATATATCATTGGAATAAAGGGACGGAGAAGAAATTGACAACTTCTGCCACAAATGAGCTTGGAAAGCACCCTTCCAAGAAGGTTATAACGGAGTTGTTGTAAAACCAACAACGAAAAGAATAAGCTTGTGGTGGGCTTATGAAAACATCTCAAAATTATGAGGTTAGATTCTGCCACCAATGGAAACAAATGATTGGATTGATATCAACAAGGAGACGAGAAGCTTATTTCACCGGGAGGACAAATGAAGAACTTGGGTCATTTATAAGCACCATAAATAGCAACAATCCTTAGGGAAAGCTTTAGGTGAAATATAACCCAAGATAACTCCAATGAAGAGACTGATGGATTTAAAATACCTCATTCTTGACAACAATATGAATCATGAAACATGAAGGAAAATGTCAAGAGTGACATAACACCATCTCAAAAGATAAGGTAGAAAGAATTGCACTTTGGAATGCAAGATGAAGAATACTTGAGCTTCTCAAAACAAAACAAGTGTTGAGCACCATGTTTATTTTAGAGTATAGCTTGGCGGATCATAACTTCGAGAGAAATCATGAAGAACAATTGAAGAATGAAAGAAATCCTTGACGAACCACCATGTAGAGCCTCCATGAAGAACTCCGGTAATAAAAGGATGATGAAAAGAAAGAGAAGTTGAAAACACAAGGTGAATCCTTGCAATGATTTAGATGGAGCTTCGCGACGAGATAATTAGAGCTTGGAACTCCTGGAAAAAGAGAAGATGAAACAAATGAAACCGAGAATTTGTTCATCATGAACAAACTCCGAAAGAAGGAATTAATCACTTGGATGAAACCAGAATAAGAATTACGTTATGCTTATCCTTCACCAATTAAATTGATGACAATCAACGGATTTGGCATACTACTTATTCTCGTATAAAGGATTAAAAGAGATATATCAAAACTTGAGAAGGTCTTCAACGAACCACCGGTATGATTGGAACAACAAATGAATTGATATGATGAACAAGGAAGAGAGATCTTGAAAGAACCACCGTAAGAATTGAAAAAGAGAGTAGCAAGGGCACAATTCACCGGGAAGAATTTGAAAACGAATGAAGATACTTGAGGGGATTTAGATACCTAAGAACGAAGAGATCATGAACTGATTAGAGGATATTTGAACGATTCACCGGTAAGATTTGGAGAATGATGGCTAACACGCTAAGAATAAAGAATTATGACATGATGGACTTCGGAGGGAAGAAAATTGGAAACAACTCATGAAATACTCCGGATGGTAAGAAAAGAATTCTCACAATCGAAAACAATTATGAGAGGATGGCAACAAGCTAGCACCATGAATCTTGAAGAGAATAGAGCAAGATTAAAGAGAAACTCTTCTTCAGTCTTCAAATGATGAAAATGACAACGAGAAACCACCAAGAATTATTGAGGCACACCGGAAGAATCAAAAGCGAAGAGGTTGAGCCAACTATGAAAAGAATTTGAAAGATCTTGGAGAAACGCATTTGACTGATGATAACTCATTCTTACGTCAAACTTGGAGAAGAATTTAGGATAGCACTGGGAAAATAGAAGAGTCAGGTAAGATCCTGGGAAAAGACCTGTGGGTTAGGGCCCACTCAAAAGAACACCGTTGAAAAGATTTAAAAGAGATGTTGCACCGGTTGAATTAAATGACTTGAATGAGATAACAATCTCGAAAGAGCTCGAACGAATGCAGAGTGGAAACACGAATCTTCGAGATATCTTGAGCACTCCGGAATAACAAATAGCGAGAAGTAGAATGATAATGAGGTGCACCGGTATGAGAAGACATTGAAATGAGGAAAAAGGTATGATCAACAAAACTTGACTTGAATCCACCGGAGAAGGGAAAAGAATGAGGAATGACGAACTAGAAGAACATCTTCTTGAGAACCACCGGGTAAGAACATTGACAGAAAAGAATGGAGAAACTTCACAAAAAAATAAAAGGATACTTGGTAAAGAAATCTGTGTCCTCGAAGAAAAAGGGTGGGAGGGTGGGAAAACAAAGACAATTTGGGGAAGATGGAACAAACACCGTTGAGAAGAAATGATAATTGGTCTTGCTGATGTTGAAGTGATCGGATCCACTTGAAGAGGAACACGCTGGTTGAAAAGGATTGACATGACAACCTCGATTGTCGAGAAGGATTGGTATTCACATCGGAGTATGAGAACACCATTTCGGAAAGGTTTGGAATCAACACTTGACATCGAAGCAACTCGAATACCACAAATAAAACAAAACAAAGGATTTGGCTTGCAGAATAAGCCGGAACAAACATATGATAGAGATTTTGTCCGAAGTTTTCGTGGTGGGGCCTACGGGCTCAATCAGAAAGCACCATCATGTACAAGGCAAATGCACATGACATACTGAAGCGCCCCAGTCGGCATAGCCAAGGACTCTTTAAGACACAACGAGACCATCAAAACCAACCGTGAATAGGCGGACCACTAGACGTCGTACCCCAATTTCATATCATACATCCGTCGGAAAGATATCCTAAGAGCTACTTGAATTCCCACCTATGAAACTCCCGAAATTTTCGGTTATGCAATCTGGTGTTGGGGATACAGGGAGCAATATATCTCACCCAAACTAACAATCCCTACATCCATTTGTATCCATCCGTCAACACATAACCAAGAAACCTTCGAAATCGTCTACCTCAACCTTCAAAAGCATCCGTTATACGAGTCATGGCAATACTCCGTACTCACCTCGAAGATGGGTTAGCGGGTTATCTCACCAACAAGCGCATAAAAGAGATTTTCGATGTCGGTATTAAACTCGGTATTTCAGAACTGCAACGATAAAATTATGACGACAACACCTCGAGCTCAACTCCCGGGACACCGCCACAACCCCTAAATGTCGAGGCACCAAGACAATGTTGTCATCATAAAACCATCGGAACGATTCTAAGATACCCGCGTGATCCTAAAATTTTTTTTAGTGAAATTTGGGAAGAGAAGAGTCAAAACTCTACGTCAGGATACCTCACCAGAAGGTCGAAGGGACTGAGGAGTAAAAAGAATTCCTAACTCTCCGATATATATAATCCTAAATGACTCAAAACATTTTTCTAGACACAACTCGGCCACTAAAAACGATCAAGCAGTGGGGCTCCTAAGGTCGGGGAAGGCTCCGATTACCAACTTGTAACGCCCTCGATGCGGCTATATCTCCCACGTGTCGAAGCACGACTTAGAGGCATAACCGCATTGAAAGCAATGTCGCAAGTGAGGTAATCTTCACACAACCCAAGTAATACATAAGGGAAAGAGATACATAGTTGGCTTACAATCGCCACTTCACGCAACACGAAACTATGCTACAGCACCCCAACATAAAAACAAAGCATATGACAACGAACTACAGGAGATGCTTAACAAAAGAGGAACACTGAGCTACGGCTAAATCACATCATAACATGTTCAAACAAGCATGGAGAAAGTGCTCAAAATATCAGGTTCACAGACTTAGTGAAAATACTAACATACCAGGAATTAACATCAGGAAGGCATGTTTAGAGCAAGCAAACAACATGCTACAGGAACTTATAATAGCAAAGCAAGGCATGAAATGATTCTACTCAAAGCATATTTCAATAGTCCCTTACTGACCATAAGCCAAAAAGGACCTTAAGAAATGATGGCACCCATGTAAACAGAGCAAGTTTTATTACAGATTTCAGACTTAGTGAAATATCAGGACATGGCAAAAACAGATTCAACATGGCATGTTCGTGAGCTCGATGCACTCACTACAGAGCATCTCATGATAAACTAAGCATACACCCATCAAGAAGACATGGCATAGGAGTTATACATGGCAAGAACAACATTATAGCATACACGGATCAACTACAACGACCTCGTGAAAATTGAATCTCATGCAAACAATCTGCCAGGAAACATTTTCAAGCAAAAGTAGAGCACGAAAATGACACGCTAGACTACTCCATAAATGCCAACAAAGGTCTGGATGGATAGAGCAAATCCATATGTTCAAAACACCCTTACTGATCATGCTCAAAAAGGGCATAGATCTCTCTGTAACAACATGAACATGTGGCATAAAATAACAGCAGGACAAGACTTAGTGAAAATACTAAGTTCCTGAAATCAGCAACATCATCATCCCTACTTTGCATGCTTGTTCTAGTCAACACATAGCTCACAAAAATACATGGCAAACACCCCTGGAAAGATGGCATGGCAATGTTCAACTCACATGTAGGACTCAAATACATAGGGTGCACACATAAATCATGGCAAAAATGACAAAAGAGCTCGAGCTGATAAGATTCTGGAACTAATGATCTGAAGCCCTCTTCCAACAGCATTCCGGGCATCAAGATGAGATCAAATGCAAATGATGCAATGGAGTAAAATGATGTACTCATCGAGACGAACAATTTGACATATTATACGCGCAAAACGGAGCTACGGATGCAGAGATGTGATGCGATGAAAATGGCATGAAAGTTACAAAACTGGGGACTTCGCAGTTTCGGGGGTCAACCTTAGTGGATGCACGGATTTCGATGCGAGGCGGATCTCGCCGGAATCCCGCCGGAGTTGGACGTGGGGGCGCCGGAGACGCGGGAGAGCTCGCCGGAGGAGGGGGAATCGCCGGATCCGGGCGCGGGGCCACCGGATTCGCCGAGAGGGCCGGGCGGCGGCTCGGTGGCCGGAGGCGAACCACGGCGTGGCGGGCGACGTGCGAGCTGCGCCGGCGAGGTGGCGGCGCTGGCGGCGCGGGCGCGGCGCTGGAGGCTGGGGGCGGGCGGCGGCCGGCGGGGACAGAGGCGCGCTGGACATGGCGACGGCGGCGAGGGGCGGCGCTGGGCAGCGTGCCGAAGCGGCGGCGGCGGCGGCGGGCGGCGGAGAGCGGACGGGCGGCGCTGAGAGCGGGTCCGCGACCGGCGGTGGTGCGCGGCGGCGGGCGCGCCCGGCGACGGCGCTGGTGGCCGGCGGCGGCCAGCAGCGGCGGGCAAAGTGGGCGAAGCGAGGCGGCGGCGGCGGCGGCGCGGCCGCTGGCCGGGACGCCCCCGGGCCGGGCGGCGGTGGGAGGCGGTGGCGCGCCACGTGGCAGGAGGCGATAGGCTGGGGCGCGGCGCGGGTGGCGTGGCGCGTTCCTATTGGGCGGGGTGACGGGCGGACATGTCGGGCGCGGACGGACGTGTCCGGCGCGAGGAGGAGCGGGCTAGGTTAGATCGCGAAAATTCGGAGGGATCATATATTTATAGGTAGAGGGAGCTAGGAGAGTCCAAATGAGGAGCGGTTTTCGGCCACGCGATCGTGATCGAACGTCCGAGAGCATGGAGGGGAGTTTGGTGGGTTTTGGGCCACTTTGGAAGGGGTGTTGGGCTGCAACACAAAGAGGCTTACTGCGGTTACCCGGTTAACCGTTGGAGTACCAAACGACCTCCAAATGGCACGAAACTTGACAGGCGGTCTACCGGTGCTATACCAAGGCCACTTGACAAACCTCGGTCCATTCCGAGAAAGTTTAATACCCGCACAAGAGAAGAGAGAAGAGGGAGACGCCGGAGGACATAGGAGCGCCGGATCGCAAAACGGACAACGGGGAAAATGCTCGGACGCATGAGACGAACACGTATGCAAAATGAAATGCACATGATGACATGATATGAAATGCATATGATGACATGGCAAATGCAACACGCAAGCAATTGACATGGCAACGAAGGCGAATAACTGACGGGCACCTGGCGCATCGGATCCGGGGTGTTACAGAGACGCATAGCACTATGCATATTTGAACTTTTTGGTAACTTGTTGCCAAAGGGGGAGAAATATGTATAGATCACAGGCTTCGAGAGAGAGTGTTGCTTTTTTTGTCTCTCTTGCACTTTATTTGGTTGAACTTTATTGTGTGCTTGTTTGATACCTTATGTCCTTGTGTGAGATACTTGTATGATCATGTGTTTGTTCATATGCTACTTTAATGTGTGCCTGGATGGTATTATCTCTTATATCCATATATGATCATTCACTTTGCTTGGTGATGAGTGCATGCTTTTAATTGCTATCATTTTGAGTGCTCCACCAAGATGTATGTGACATGGAAGAATAACCCATGATACTAATCGATTGTGCATTTGCATTCAAAAGAAAATCTTAAATAATGCACAAATTTAGCGGGAGCTCTTGCTTATCACATACTTCTCAAAGCGACAATGTATTTAAATCTTATTGTTATTTGTCGAAGCTTTGATCTATATGTTGTCATCAATTACCAAAAAGGGGGAGATTCAAAGTGCAACTATCCCTGGGTGGTTTTGGTAATGATTAACAACATATAGCTCATTGAACTAATGCTATTTCAAGATGAATATTTTAGGAAAGTTCAATGATTGGCATGGCATGGATTAGGAGTGTGGACCCCTCAAAATGTTAAGGACAAAGGATTGGCTCAATCTCTAAAGCTCAAGACTCTACATTTTACTTTTAGTGATCCAAGATCACATTGAGTCCATAGGAAAAGCCAATACTATTAAAAGGGGATGAGGTGTTGCTTAATGGCTTTCTCGCTCAAAATGCTTACTGATATGCTCCAAAAACGCTCAACCACTTTCTCGTATCCACATATGTCCCAAACCAAAAGTCAAACTCGGCCCCACTGATTTGATCTATCCGATGCCACTGAGTTCATTTGACATAGCCACTGCCAGAAACCCTAGTCACTTTGGTCTCACTGATAGGGATCTCGGTCTCACCGAGATGGGATTGCAAACTCTCTATTTCCCTTCATAACGTTTCGGTCTAACCGAGATGAGCGGTCGGTCCCATCGATTTTGCAATGCAAACTCTCTGTCTCCCCTTCATAAAGTTTCGATCTCACGGAGATAAGCGAATCGGTCCCACCAAGTTTGAATGACCAACTCTCTGGTTAGCTTATTACCAAAGTCGGTCCCACCGAGTTTGTGTAATAGGTCTCACTGAGATCATGTTATGCCCTAACCCTAACAAAATCGGACCCACCGAGTTGACATGCCGGTCCCACCGAAATGCCTAATGGTCACATTATGAACTAAATTAGTCTGACCGAGTTTTCTGATTTGTTCCCACCAATTTTGGTAAATTGTGTGTAACAGTTAGATTTTGTGTGGAGGCTATATATACCCCTCCACCTTTTCTTCATCCGTGAGGAAAGCCATCAGAACATGCCTACACTAACAGCATTCATTTTCTGAGAGAGAACCACCTACTCATGTGTTGAGGCCAAGATATTCCAATCCTACCATATGAATCTTGATCTCTAGCCTTCCCCAAGTTTCTTTCCACTCAAATCATCTTTCCACCAAATCCAATGCTATGAGAGAGAGTTGAGTGTTGGGGAGACTATCATTTGAAGCACAAGAGCAAGAAGTTCATCAACAACACACCATCTATTACCTTTTGGAGAGTGGTGTCTCCTAGATTGATAAGGTGTCACTTGGGAGCCTCCGTCAAGATTGTGGAGTTGAATCAAGGAGTTTGTAATGGCTAGGAGATCGCCTACTTCATGAAGATCTACCCTAGTGAGCGAAGTGCTTCGTGGGCGATGGCCATGCATGGTGGGATAGACAACGTTGCTTCTTCGTGGACCCTTCATGGGTGGAGCCCTCCTTGGACTCGCGCAGCCGTTAGCCTTCGTGGGTTGAAGTCTCCATCAACGTGGATGTACGATAGCACCACCTCTCGGAACCACGCCAAATATCTCCGTGTCAACATTGTGTTTTCTCCCTCCAAACTCCTCCCTTTACCTTCATATGCAATGATTTACATTCCGCTGCTATACTCTTAGAATTGCATGTGTAGGTTGATTGCTTGACTTGTGTAAAGTTGCTAAAATCTGTCAAGACATAAAATTGGGAAAAGGCTAGATTTTTATTTGGTCAAGTAGTCTAATCACCCCCCCCCCCTCTAGACATACTTACGATCCTACACTAATGCCGGCATATCTTGAATGGTGTGCACTAGCATTGCATGTAGATCAAAAATCTCCTTTCTATAAGCATCATAACACTTTACAGCAGGCGCATGTAACCACACCGTCAGCTGTTCTTCTACCAGTAGCTAAAAGTAAATGTCGATGTCATTTCCAGGTTGCTTCGGGCCTTGGATAATCATCAACATCTTAATGTGTATTTTGTTCATACACAACCAAGGAGCTAGGTTATATATGCACAGAAGCACCGGCCATGTGCTGTGATTGGTGCTCATATCGCCAAAAGGATTCATCCCGTCAGTACACTCCCCGAGCCTTATACTTCTAGGATCCTTTGTAAAGTCTTCAAACTTGTTGTCAATTAATTCCCACTGAGCCCCATCTTTCTGGTGCCTCATAAACCTGTTCGCAATTTTCTCGTCATGATGCCACCACAACCTCTTTGCCTCTCTAGGGTTTGCAAACAAACGCCTCAACCTTGGAATTAAAGGCAAGTACCAAAGAACCTTGAACGGGATTCCTGTCTTGATCTTGTCGTCCAATTTGTACTTGTCCATTGTTCTCCTGCGCTTGTATCGTGCATGCTTTCATGTGGGATATGCACACAAATCTTCGTACTCATCACGATACAATATACAATCATTCACACAAGCGTTTATCTTTTGTACTTCAAGTTCCAATGGGAAAACAATTTTTTTCGCTTCATTCGTGCTTCTAGGGAGCACAGTATCTTCTGGAAGAATTTCTTTGAAAAGACCTAACATCTCTGTTAAGCCCTTGTTTGATAGACTGTTTGTTGCTTTAAATCTGAGAAGTGCCAGGGTGGCGCTCAACCTGGAATATTTCTTTTTGCAACCTATATACAATTCTTTCTTGGAGTCTGCATCAATGGTTGGTAGATCCTTGTACCCAATCATATCCTTTTTTGGACCCTCGAAATCTGCAACCATAGCAGCAAAATCTGGCATATCAAGATCTTCGTCATCTACGTCGACGTCTTGGTTTTCCAGTGGGCGTTTCGGATTTCCGATGTTCCATTAGTAGCTTGACGCCTCTGCCCCGATGTTAGATTCAACATCCATGTGACACTGATCGAGGTTTGGCATCTCGCAGCCCTGGGTATCTCCATCCATGACCTCCTCTTCACCGTGTCTGGTCCAACGTGTATATCCATCCATGAATCCCGAGAGACTAAGTGCTACTAGACTTCTCCAACTACATGTGACTCTGTATTGGCACAATCAGCACATGGACACAGGATGTAATCCACATCACCAATTCTCCTCTTTGTACTTTCAGCCAAATTCATGAACTCTGTCACACCACTGATAAATTCTGCGGTTTTTCGATTATTCATCCATCAAGATAGTTCCATCTGCACCAGAGGAATGGTAATTAAAAACAAAACAAAACAACAACATTAATACACGGATTAACTGCTGCCCAAAGATGCGTGCATAAATCACAAGGTTTTATTTTCATAATTACTGAGGGCCCTCCATATTGTTATCCAGACATGCAATGAAAAAAATTAATGGCCAGTCAATTTACACGCAAAGTACTAGTACAACACTACCCTTAGGAATTGAATACCTTAATTAAGCCACTCACAAAAAGAATCCTTAATTAATTAGCCGCGCAGCGACCTCCACCCAGCAGACAGAGAAGCGAGATGCGGCGGCACGCCGAGACAGCAGGTTTGAGGAGCAAAGCTTAGTGTGGCTGCCGCCTGAAGTTTGACCTCCATTATCCCGCTGTAATGCCCCGGATACAACTTTCCATATAAGTACTCCAACTCTTGCTTTTTCCGGAGATGCGATATGATATTTCCTTCGTGGTTGGGTTTTTTTGTCGTTTGTTTTGCATTTTTTTCATTCCATGCATCCATCTCATAGCATCATGTGCATCGCATCCATATGTTTTCATAAAACTCGTATCTGCTCGTAGTTGCCACATTCCCCCCTTGTCTTCGTTGACCTCTCTCAGACCCCTCGCGTGCCTCCGAAACTTGCCTCGAACCCGAACCGCTCAATCATCAATTTTTGGATTCGGGTCATCCCCAAACATCTATAAAACATCTCCGTTTTCTTATTTGGACTCCCTACCTATTTATTTCTCGGCCGCCTGATCGTGATCGAAGGATCCAAATCATTCCCCTTTCGTATATATATAGTCCACCCCTAGTCCATTTGTGGACAACCCTAAATTTACTCACCTTTGTCCCATCCATCTCAGCCACCACCGCCACCCACCTACCTTTCTTCCTCGGGATCCCCTCATTCCCCCCGATCCAATTCCACCAACCGAAGCCGCCTCCTCCTTCCTTGTTTTTCCCATCGAGCCAACCACCTTCCCTGATCCACCCATTTATCCAGCCCCGTCAAGCTCCTCTGCTCGACCTCCAGGCACCTGCAGCCTCCTCTGCCTCGCCACCCGTGCGCCTTCGACCACGCCTGACCACAACCAGCCGGTGCGCAAGCCCCACGCTGCCCCTCCAGTTCCTATGCCGCCGTCCCCAGCAAGCTGCTCCACCGGCGATCCACGACCAGGCCAAGCCTCCCCTACTCCGTTCCTTCCTCCTTCCTGTGCTCCCTGTCTTCTCTCATTTCCTCTCTCTTCTTCTCTATACCAGGGAGTCGCTCGAACTTTGCCCGTGCCTCCGCTCCTTCTTCGATCCGGTGAGGACCGGCCATCCCAAGCCCGATCCGCCCATCCGCTCCATCCCCGCCTGAACCTGCAGCCCCTGTTCGGGACGCCGGCATCCCGTCCCAGATCTAGCCTTATACATCGCCTAGGGCCGTTTCCCCGCGTGACGACCACCAGGCTAGTCCTCGCTCCCCTCTCCTTCATCTTCCTCTTCTCTATCTCTCTCTCTCTCTCTCTCTCTCTCCCAGAGCGCTCATATCTCTCTCTCCGATTTCTTCTAGCAGGAACCGGACGAAGCCCCAGCTCCCACCGCCGCAGCTGCCGTGTCTGCCTCCCTCCGCCTCGCCAAGTCCATTGCCTTGTCCGTATCTGCCTCGTCATCGCCGGAGTTCCAAGCTGCGTTGCTGCCTCCCTGCTTCGCCATGTTTCTGCCTCGTCCTCGTCGAGTAGAGAACGAGCGCACTCCATGTGTTGACCCGCGCCTGGGCCACCTCCCCTTCGCCTGTTGGTCAAGGCCCAGCCGTGCCAAGATCCGGCCTGCCTGGCCTCCTGCTCCACCGACTGGGCTTAGCCCATGGTGAGCCACCCCAAGCCCAGCTCCCCAGCAGATTTCGGCCCGGTCTGTTTTTTTTACAGATCTGCGACTTTAGCTATTATCCGAGGATTTGCAGTTTTACAGAAAAGTCCTTGCACTTCATGCATTTAATATCTCACAAACAGTGCATCGGATTAAAAATGAGTTAAAGATGTAAAATGCTTAGAATTTCATCTAGTTTCATAATATGTTGCTTTCATCCATGTTTGGAATGTTTAAAATGGTGTTTGATTAAATTTGCTCAAATGCCATGTTAAAATGATTTATTTCATAACTAAATAACCGTAGCTCGGTTTTAAATAAACTTTATATGTAAATGGGTTGGAAAAATGCCTAGTTTAACATGGTGGCATTACTTTGCATGTTTAACAACAATAAAATATGTTTTAGGGCAGAACAGTACCAAATCTAAAATATGCACATGAGGATTTTCCGGAATTGTTGTTTGTTGTTTCCGGCCTCATTTAAACTTGCCTAGATAGGTAGTTTCATTATGCTTCACCTCTTGCCATGTTTAACAACATTTAATATTGTTTGGTAGCTTAAACGAGATTAAACTAAATATGTCAATGTGGTGTTTTGTCAATATGCAACTCGTGGCATATTGAGCTCCACTTAACTTGTAGTATTGCTTGTTGCACTTTTCCATCCCATGCCTCATTAAACCGGACATGCATCATACTTGATTGTGCATCATGCCACATTTATGCTTGTGTGTTCACCATGTTGTTCTCTCCTTTCTGGTTTGCTTCTATCGTTAGCTTCGGTTTCGTTCCGGAGTTGTGAGGATTCGTTCGACTACGTCCATTCATCTTCTTCATGGACTCGTTCCTCTTCCTAGAGGGATTTCAGGCAAGATGACCGCTACCCTGGATCTCATTACTATCATTGCTATACTAGTTGCTTCGTTCTATCGCTATGCTGTGTTACCTATCATTTGCTGTTCAAGCCTCCCAAATTGTCGTGTCAGCCTCCAACCTTTTCACCCTTCCTAGCAAACCGTTGCTTGGCTATGTTACCGCTTTGCTCAGCCCCTCTTATAGCATTGTTAGTTGCAGGTGAATTTGAAGATTGCTCCATGATGGACAGGATTATGTTGGGATATCACAATATCTATTATATTATTAATGCATCTATATACTTGGTAAAGGGTGGAATGCTCGGCCTTATGCCTGTGTTTTGTTCCACTCTTGCCGCCCTAGTTTCTGTCATATCGGTATTATGTTCCCGGATTTTGCATTCCTTGATAGTTCGCTTTGAATAAAACTCCTCCAGCAAGGCCCAACCTTGGTTTTACCATTTGCCTCACCACCACCTATACCCTTCCCTTGGGTCGGCCAACCCGAGGGTCATATTTATTTTAGCCCCCCCCGGGCCAGATCTTCTCTAAGTGCTGGTCCGAACCGAGCAGCCTGCGGGGTCACCTCGGGGAAACTCGAGGTCTGGTTTTACTCGTAGCTTGACTTATTCAGTGTTGCTCTGAGAACGAGATATGTGCAGCTCCTATCGGGATTGTCGATGCATCGAGCGGCTTTGCTGGTCTTGTTTTACCATTGTCGAAATGTCTTGTAAACCGGGATTCCGGAGCTGATTGGGTCTTCCTGGGAGAAGGAATATCCTTCGTTGACCATGAGAGCTTGTGATGGGCTAAGTTGGGACACCCCTGTAGGGTATAAACTTTCGAGAGCCGTGCCCGCGGTTATGTGGCAGATGGGAGTTTGTTAATGTCCGGTTGTAGATAACTTGACACCAGATCCGAATTAAAACGCATCAACCGTGTGTGTAGCCGTGATGGTCTCTTTTCGGCGGAGTTCGGGAAGTGAACACGGTTTTGGGTTATGTTTAACGTAAGTAGGAGTTCAGGATCACCTCTTTATCATTGCTACCTTCACGACCGTTCTGTTTGCTCTCTTCTCGCTCTTATTTGCGTATGTTAGCCACCATATATGCTTAGACACTGCTGCAACCTCACCACTTATCCTTTCCATACCCATTAAGCTTTGATAGTCTTGATATCCATGGTAATGGGATTGCTGAGTCCTTGTGGCTCACAGATTATAACAACAACAGTTGCAGGTACAGGTTATGTGATGATCTTGACGCGAGAGCGATGTTTGCTTGATTTGGAGTTCTTCTTCATCTTCTTCTTCGATCAGGGGATAGGTTCCATGTCGGCAGCCTGGGCTAGCAGAGTGGATGTCGTTTGAGTTCCTATTTGTGTTTCATCCGTATTCGGATGTTGCTCTTGTGTGTAATGATGTTGTATTCGTGTGGCATTGTATGCCTCTTGTATATATCCCCATCTATTATGTAATGTTGATGTAATGATATCCACCTTACAAAAGCGTATCAATATGCGGTTCTATACTTGGTGGGACCTTCGAGTCTCTTTAGGATAGTATCGCATATTGGGCGTGACAAGTTGGTGGGACCTTCGAGTCCTCTTTTAATCCTTCCGGAGTGTCTCAACAATTGGGTGGTGTTTCTCATCGTCATTCTCGGATTTTGAAGACCGAAGAAGAGTTCCTCTTAAATCCGTACCCGTTCTTCCAAAGATGCGTAGTTCAAGTTTGATGCCATACTCTCATAATTGTTTTCGATTGTGGAAATTCTTTTCACCCATACGGAGCATTTCATGAGTTGTTTCCATTTCTTTCCTCCGAAGGCCATCATGTCATAATTCTTCATTCTCAGCGTGTAGCTATCGTTCTCCAAATCTTACCGGTGCATCGTTCAAATAACCTCTAATCAGTTCATGGCCTCTTCGTTCTTATGTATCTAAATCCCCTCAAGTATCTTCATTCGTTTTCCAATTCTTTACGGTGAATTGTGCCCTTGCTACTCTCTTTTTCAATTTTTACAGTGGTTAGTTCAATATTTCACTTCCTTTGTTATCATATCAATTCATTCGTTGTTTCCAAATCCCACCGGTGGTTCCATCAATACTTCTCAAGTTGGTGCTATCTCTATCCTTAATCCCTCAAGAAGAATAAGTAGTATGCCAAATATGTTACTTGTCATCAATTTAAATTGGTGAAGGATACGCATAATGTAATTCTTATTATTGTTTCATCCAAGTGATCTAGTTTCTTCTTTCCATCGTTGTTCCTCATGTCACATTTCTCGGTTTGAGATGCTCCATCTTTTCTCTTCCGTAGTTCCATGTTTTATGTATTATCTCATCGCGAAGCTCCTTCTAAATCATCACAAGGCTTCACCTTGTGTTTTCAACTTCTCTTTCTTTTTATCATCCTTTTATTATCGGAGTTCTTCATGGAGGCTCTACATGGCGGTTCGTCAAGGATTCCTTTCATTCTTCAATTGTTCTTCAAGATTTCTCTCGAAGTTATGACCCGCCAAGCTATATTCTAAAATGAACATGGTGCTCAACACATGTTTTGTTTTGGGGAGTTCAAGTATTCTTCATCTTGCATTCCTAAGTGCAATTCTTTCTACCTTATCTTTTGACGTGGTGTTATGTCACTCCTGACAATTTCCTTCATGTTTCATGATTCACATGTTGTCAAGAATGAGGTATTTTAAACCCATCATTTTCTTCCTTGGATTTATCTTGGTAAAGATTTCACCTAAAAGCCTTCCCGAAGGGATGTTGCTAATTGTGGTGCTTATTAATGACCCAAGTTCTCCAATTATCCTCTTGGTGAAAGAAGTTTCTCTTATCTTCATTGATCTCAACCAATCAATTGTTTCTGTTAGTGGCCGGTTGTCACCTCATCATTTTGAGATGTTTGCCATAAGCCCACAACAAGCTTTTTCTTTTTGTTGTTGGTTTTTCCAACAACTCCGTTCAATTCTTCTTTGCAAGGATGCTTTTCAAGTTCATTTGTGGCAGAAGATGTCATTTTCTTCTCCATTCTGTTATTCCAATGATCTATCTTCTATTCTTTCTTCCGGAGACATTGTGATGTTGCTCTTTTCACTCATCATCTCGAATTGTGAGGATCGTGTTGTTTTCGTGCTTATCCATTTAACCGAAGTGTTGTGTCTTCTCTTCAAGTTCTTTTTATCTTATCAGGTTTTCCTTCTTCTATCAGTCGGAGTGCTGCCCAAATTATATCAATCTTATTCCTTCTCTATCTAGTTTTAACCGGAGGGGTTTCAATATCTATCTTATCACTAAACCTCTTGGTACTCGTCATATCCTTTGTTCCCCTTTTCTAACGGAGTGTTTTCAACTTTGTTCATCTTTGTTGTTTTCTTTCTTTCATTTTGCTCAACCTCTCAAGGTTCATGGTTTCACTCGTTTGTCGAAGAAGCAACTTAGTTCTACCTCTTCTCTTCCTCTTCCGTTTCACTCCGGTGCCATCCCAGATCTCGGGACGAGATCCTCTCGTAGTGGTGGAGTGTTGTAACGCCCCACATACAACTTTCCATATTCGTAACTCCAACTCTTTCTTTTTTCGGAGATGCGATATGATATTTCCTTCGTGGTTGGGTTTTTTTGTCGTTTGTTTTGCATTTTGTTCATGCCATGCATCTCATCTCATAGCATCATGTGCATCGCATCCATATGTTTTCATAAAATCCGTATCCGCTCGTAGTTGCCACATTCCCCCCTTGTCTTTGTCGACCTCTCTCAGACCCCTCGCGTGCGTCCGAAACTTGCCCCGAACCCGAACCGCTCAGTCATCACCGTTGGATTCGGATCATCCCCAAACATCTATAAAACATCTCCGTTTTCTTATTTGGACTCCCTACCTATTTATTTCTCGACCACCCGATCGCGATCGAAGGATCCAAATCATTCCCCTTTCGTATATATAGTCCACCCGTAGTCCATTTGTGGACAACCCTAAATTTTCTCCCCTTTGTCCCATCGATCTCATCCACCGCCGCCACCCACCTACCTTTCTTCCTTAGGATCCCCTCATTCCCCCCGATCCAATTCCACCAACCGAAGCCGCCTCCTCCTTCCTTGTTTTTCCCATCGAGCCAACCACCTTTCCTGATCCACCCATCGGTCTAGCCCCGTCGAGCTCCTCTGCTTGACCTCCAGGCACCCGCAGCCTCCTCTGCCTCGCCACCCGTCCGCCTTCAACCACGCCTGACCACAACCAGCCGGTGCTCAAGCCCGACGCTGCCCTCCTGTTCGTCTGCCGCCGTCCCCAGCGAGCTGCTCCACCGACGATCCACGACCAGGCCAGGCCTCCCCTGTTCCGTTCCTTCCTCCTTCTCGTGCTCCCTCTCTTCTCTCATTTCCTCTCTCTTCTTCTCTATACCAGGGAGTCGCTCGAACTATGCCCGAGCCTCCGCTCCTTCTTCGATCCGGCGAGGACCGGATGTCCCAAGCCCGGATCCGCTCGTCCGCTCCATCCCCGCCTGAGCCTGCAGCCCCCGTTTGGGACGCCGGCATCCCGTCTCGGACCCGGGCTTATACATCGCCCGGGGCCATTTCCCGCCCTTACGACCACCAGGCTAGTCCTCGCGCCCCTTTCCTTCATCTCCCTCTGCTCTAATCTCTCTCTCTCTCTCTCTCTCTCTCTCTCTCTCTCTCTCCGGGCGCTCATATCTCTCCCTCCGATTTCATCTAGCAGGAACCGGACGAAGCCCCAACTCCCGCCGCCGCCGATGCCGTGTCTGCCTGCCTCCGCCTCGCCAAGTCCCTTGCCTCATCCGCATCTGCCTCATCGTCGCTGGAGTTCCAAGCTGCGTCGCTGCCTCCCTGCTTCGCCCTGTTTCTGCCTCATCCTCGTCGAACAGAGAACGAGCGCACTCCGTGCGTTGACCCGCGCCTGGGCCACCTCCCCTTCGCCTGTTGGTCAAGGCCCAGTTGTGCCAAGATCCGGCCTGCCTGGCCTCCTGTCCACCGACTGGGCTTAGCCCATGGTGAGCCACCCCAAGCCCAGCTCCCCAGCAGATTTCGGCCCGGTCTGTTTTTTTACAGATCCGCGATTTTAGCTATTATTCGAGGACTTACAATTTTACAGAAAAGTCCTTGCACTTCATGCATTTAATATCTCACAAACAGTGCATCGGATTAAAATGAGTTAAACATGTAAAATGCTTAGAATTTAATCTAGTTTCATAATATGCTGCTTTCATCCATGTTTGGAATGTTTAATTTGATTAAATTTTCTCAAATGCCATGTTAAAATGTTTTATTTCATAAATAAATAATCGTAGCTCGGTTTTAAATAAACTTTATATGTAAATGGGGTGGAAAATGCCTAGTTTAACATGGTGGCATTACTTTGCACGTTTAACAACAATAAAATATGTTTTAGGGCAGAAAAGTACCAAATCTAAAATATGCACATGAGGATTTTCCGGAATTGTTGTTTGTTGTTTCCGGCCTCATTTAAACTTGCCTAGATAGGTAGTTTAATTATGCTTCACCTCTTGACATGTATAACAACATTTAATATTGTTTGGTAGCTTAAATGAGATTAAATGAAATATGTCAATGTGGTGTTTTGTCAATATGCAACTCGTGGCATATTGAGCTCCACTTAACTTGTAGTATTGCTTGTTGCACTTTTCCATGCCATGCCTCATTAAACCGGACATGCATCATACTTGATTGTGCATCATGCCACGTTTATGCTTGTGTGTTTACCATGTTGTTCTCTCCTTTCTGGTTTGCTTCTCTCGTTAGCTTCGATTTTGTTCCAGAGTTGTGAGGATTCGTTCGACTATGTCCATTCGTCTTCTTCATGGACTCGTTCTTCTTCCTAGCGGGATTTCAGGCAAGATGACCGCTACCCTGGATCTCATTACTATCATTGCTATGCTAGTTGCTTCGTTCTATCGCTATGCTGTGTTACCTATCATTTGTTGTTCAAGCCTCCCAAATTGTCGTGTCAGCCTCTAACCTTTTCACCCTTCCTAGCAAACCGTTGCTTGGCTAGGTTACCCCTTTGCTCAGCCCCTCTTATAGCGTTGTTAGTTGCAGGTTAAGTTCAAGATTGCTCCATGATGGTCAGGATTATGTTGGGATATCACAATATCTATTATATTATTAATGCATCTATATACTTGGTAAAGGGTGGAATGCTCGGCCTTATGCCTGGTGTTTTGTTCCACTCTTGCCGCCCTAGTTTTCGTCATATCGGTTTTATGTTCCCGGATTTTGCGTTCCTTACACGGTTGGGTGATTTATGGGACCCCCTCGACAGCTCGCTTTGAATAAAACTCCTCCAGCAAGGCCCAACCTTGGTTTTACCATTTGCCTCACCACCACCTATACCCTTCCCTTGGGTCGGCCAACCCGAGGGTCATCTTCATTAGCCCCGGGCGGTGCTTCTCTACCTGTTGGTCCGAACCGAGCAGCCTGCGGGGCCACCTCGGGGAAACTTGAGGTCTGGTTTTACTCGTGGCTTGACTTATCCGGTGTTGCCCTGAGAACGAGATATGTGCAGCTCCTATCGGGATTGTCGGTGCATCGGGCGGCTTTGCTGGTCTTGTTTTACCATTGTCGAAATGTCTTGTAAACCGGGATTTCGAGACTGATCGGGTCTTCCTGGGAGAAGGAATATCCTTCATTGACCGTGAGAGCTTGTGATGGGCTAAGTTGGGACACCCCTGCAGGGTATAATTTTTCGAGAGCCGTGCCCGCGGTTATGTGGCAGATGGGAATTTGTTAATGTCCGGTTGTAGATAACTTGACACCAGATCCGAATTAAAACGCATCAACCGTGTGTGTAGCGGTGATGGTCTCTTTTCGGCGGAGTCCGGAGTGAACACGGTTTTGGGTTTTTTTTGACGTAAGTAGGAGTCCAGGATCACCTCTTGATCATTGCTAGCTTCATGACCATTCTGCTGGCTCTCTTCTCGCTCTTATTTGCGTATGTTAGCCACCATATATGCTTAAACGCTGCTGCAACCTCACCACTTATCCTTTCCATACCCATTAAGCTTTGCTAGTCTTGATACCCATGGTAATGGGATTGCTGAGTCCTCGTGGCTTACAGATTACTACAACAACAGTTGCAGGTACAGGTTATGCGATGATCTTGACGTGAGAGCGATGTTTGCTTGATTTGGAGTTCTTCTTCTGCTTCTTCTTCGATCAGGGGATAGGTTCCAGGTCGGTAGCCTGGGCTAGCAGGGTGGATGTCGTTTGAGTTTCTGTTTGTGTTTCATCCATAGTCGGATGATGCTCTTGTGTGTAATGATGTTGTATTCGTGTGGCATTGTATGCCTCTTGTATATATCCCCATCTATTATGTAATGTTGATGCAATGATATCCACCTTGCAAAAGCGTATCAATATGCGGTTCTATCCTTGGTGGGACCTTCGAGTCTCTTTAGGATAGTATCGCATATTGGCCGTGACACCTGCCATCGACCGCGATGGATGTGCTTGAATCACGCCGCCGCCGACCTGGATGGTTGAGCTCCTCCTATCTCTGGCCGCGGACCGAGTATTCACCTACTATGACGCCGCCACCGCCCATCGACCGAGGATTGACCTCTTCTCCGGTAGCCGCTGCCTAGGCCGCCGCCGCCATCTCTGTATGCAGAGCGGCTGTTTTTTTGGCGGATATCCGCAGAGCGGCTGTTTACACAGTATTGCTGTAACTCAATTATATGTACAGGGTAGTACGTCGCATACGGTTATGTAACAGCAACTGTGTCTCACCTACGTTGTCTTCTCACATGGTTTGGTGCGGAAATCGTGTGTGATGTTGTAATACCATACACAAGCGACATGTATAAACAGTGTGCCGTATACAACATATAGTGCTATAAGTAGTTCCCGACTGTTACCTTATCCCCATAGTTTCCCCATTTCCCCCAACTCCCAAGATAGCCTCCAAATTTTCTTGTATGGCACTGGTGGTTTCGGTGCGGTCGCTCCTGCTCGTATCGCCGTCATGATGGCGGTCGCCGCCAAGCATTGGTCTAAGGTCATAAGAAGGCAGGTGTACTACGGATCCGAATCGTCCTGTCAGGTTCCAATCTATCCTAATATTTTTTTAGCATGTCCAAAGTAGCTCCTTGCTGAATCCGTCGTGAATGACCCCCCCCCCCAGGAAAGCGATCTGCCGCCGGATCCAGTGCATGACTCCAGACTCCGCAACACGAGTTTGACTCCGAGTTTTGCTCCACCAAGAAGTACCAAAAGCTATGGGCACACTCCCGCTCAACATTTATGCATGGAGGATTCGACATAGGCAAGCGGTTTCTAAGTTGCCCCTTAGAGGTTAGTGCTAAGTTCATCATTTTACTTGAGTTAATGCCACCGCTCATCCTGAATACTATTTAACATTGGCAGGGATATGAGGCTTGTGCCTTTGTTAACTGGCTGGATGAAGAATGGCATGGTAGGGCTCAAAGTGTTATCACCAAGCTCACAGAAGATCGCATAAAGCTGAAGAAGAAACTGGCTGATTTGGAATGTACAATCAGTACGATGAAGCAAGAAAGAATCAATCACAGGCAATAGATGAAAGCAAGAGACAAGAAGGAACTAGCATGTGTGGTTGTGGTTTTCGCATTAGCCATGTTCTATGTGATGTTTGCAATGATGATTAGGGTTTTTGTTTGACAGTATTGCTAAAGCACATCTAGATGTGCTCTAAGTAATGCACATCTAGGTCCTATGCCATTGATGTTACGCGAAGGTTCATGCAAATATTTTCCTTTGTCTTTTTTTCTTTTTTTGTAGTTTGATTATTACTAGATTTATCAATAAGAGCTCAATTTATTGTTTGCCAACCGTCCTACCCCATTCATACCGGTACTGGTGCATAATCCCAAAACTCATTCCTTGTTTTTGTCCTGAAAAAAGAAACCAGCCAAATAGCCAATAGGAGTCCTGTGCAACTCGGGGAATTTGGAGTGACTGGATACAAATAATTGCGGTTGATTATATCAGCGGTTAGATAATATGTCAACCCCCGCTTCCATTGGCATTTCCTCTTCCCTGCATAGCCCGCTTAAGTGTCCACCATCTTCATCGTCCCTGGCAGGCCGCGCTACCCACTGGCACACACTCTACAGCAAATTCGAGCGTCAACGAGGACGACAGTTCGGCCAGTAGTCTGGCGCCCAATGATAGGTCAACATCGGAATCATCCCGCTCGTATTCCATGAGTCTAGCGTCGAGCCCAGACCTTGATTATATCCGGATCATGGTAGGTATGCCACCTCCGAAGTCATCGGACGACAACCATACGGACAAGGAGCCGTCGAAGGACGAAGAAGAGTACGACGATGATGAGGAGGAAGAATGGTCGAACGAGGAGGACGGCGACGACGAGGCAACGACGATGACGACGACGGCGGCGATGAAAAGCCAACGGTCAGCAGCAAGAAGCATCCTCGCCAAGACGATGTCGCAGGGCCATCCAACAACAACAACAAGAAGAAGGATTAAAAGCAGACTATATATATATATCTTTGTTTCCGTTCGCTCATAGTAATTTGTTATGTCTGTTTATCCTGTCAATCTCATCGCAGACAGTTAGTAATACATATTCGACAAAGGTCTTCTACACTATCGGCCACTGGTTGGTTTGTTGAACTATGTGCCCTAACAAAAACATATTAAAAAAAAAGACCGTATGGGATGTCTATAATGATCGTACATAATTCTGATTACCGACCTATTTGTCCGGTATCACACACATCTTGTTACGCCAAATCGTTTGTGTTCACCTCAATTATCGCAAACGGTTCATCAGATCGAACTATATGTAGTATATCGCACACACCTTGATCTGGCTGCCCATTTCTATTGTTCTGTCTCATCGCAAACAGTTCATATGGATCAACCATATTCCCATCATCGCACACGCAACTAAAATTTGAACTGTGTTTGATGTATCATTCATCGCAAACATTTTGCGTCTTTTTTGACGTTTTTTTTACATCACCATTTGCGATTAATGCATCGCACACAATTTTGTCAAAGGGTCTTTGATCGTAGTGTCGTGTTAGCAGCAACCTGAAGTAGTGTCTATTGGAGATGCTATTAGAATCCCACTTGAGATTAACGATGTCTGTCTTGTACTGCATCAGCCTCGACGTCTTACGGCTCGCCGAAGCTGCTCCAAAGACGGAACCATCACAACAGAGCAGTGCCCTGGATGTCGTCTACAGACGCCTCAGATCTTCCTCCACACCTCCGATAGCCACCTCTGCCACAACTTCTTCATTGACCAACCCAATGTTGCTGAGGTAGACACGCCTATGCCAAAAAGGTTGTACACTTGTCGCATCACTTATTACTCTACATTCATGTCGATCCATTAGGGATATTTTGGTTCAAAGGAAAAAGTGAAGGAAAAACATAGCAATAGGAAATTTTCCTATGGCACTATACTATTCAATTATTCATGCATTTCGTTGAAAGGAATGGAGAAAAACATCCACCTGCACCTACTTTTCAAAATCCTATGCATGAAAACAAGACTAAGTGCATTAGTGGCAGAATAACATTCTAATTGTACACACTTTCATATGGTTTCACTTTAATTTGACAATGTTTCTTTGCATTCCTCTGCTCTTCCAATTCCTATGAACCAAACACCCAAGTTGACAGAAATCCTATGTTTACAAATGCTATGTTTCCCACGTGCACTCCTATCCTATTTCGGTGTTTTTCCTATCCCTGCGTTTTTAGAATCCTGCAAGCCAAAGGAGCCCTTACAGAATTACTTCAGTTACAGATAGGTGTCGAAGAAAACTTTGTGTGGTTTGTCCTGCTCCTGCCGCAACGTTGTCCACCTCACCTGAGTTGCTCTATCGACAAAAGCAGCACCAAACCAGACATCACGACTCCTGACCGTCTTTCGTCGCCTCAGATCTCCTTTCTTGCCGCAAGCACCCACCGCAACTGCGTCACCATCATCGACTCAGCAGATGAACCTAAGGAATACACGTGTCCACAAGAGAGGTCGCACTCTTTTGTTTCTACTTCTGTTATGCATTGCTTAATAGTACCTGCTACTTTATCGTCCTGCTCACCTCTTAGACTACAAGTCAGGTCCAAATTACTATTCAAACTTGAGTTTTAAAATTACTTATGGGGCGCATATCGAGGCAACAATGAATAGTATCTCTGTCTATTATCTGGTTCACCTAGGGTATGCCTATGTTGTTCAACTTGGGTGGGAAACAAATACTAAAGCAATCGTCATCTGTCTTTTTATTAAATTAAAGCTATCATCAGCCTGCTATCATTATTTTTGGATCCATCCACTGGTTGTTAACATCACTCTAGATTTTTGCATTCTCTTGTTACATAATCTCACTATATTTTTTTCATATGCATGTCAGATATTGTACACAGTCATGTTGAACATGTAGATAATAAGAGAAGAGTTTTGCGTGGCAATACAATGTCATGCAAACATTGCCCCATTGTGGGTTCTATGGCAAACCCTCCCCGCCCCCCGCCCTCTCCAGATTGTAATCCAGAGGAAGATATCTGTTCTGAGGCGGATTCAGACGTAGCTGACCACCCATACTTACCCCCAAGGTGTTTGCTCTGACTAGGCATGATAATGTTGGTCATATCATGCATATGTTGCCTTGCAATGCCTACTTTCGACATCATATATGTCATTAGCTTAGTTTAGACATGTTCTGTAATGCCACATCTTTAGTTTCTATATCATATATGAGAATTATGCAGTCTCATCTCTTCTAGCCAGCCATAATATATGTGAAATATGCAATGCCATCATGTTTAACCAGGCATCATATATTTGAATGATACTGAGCTTTTGTTGGTTTTTCCCTTGAAGAAGAAAGGGTGATGCAGCAAAGTAGTATAAGTATTTCCCTCAGTTTTGAGAACCAAGGTATCAATCCAGTATGAGACGACACACAAGTCACCTAGTACATGCACAAACAATTAAGAACCTTGCAACCAACATGATAAAAGGGTTGTCAATCCCTTCACGGTCACTCGCAAAAGTGAGATCTGATAGAGATAGTAAAGTACATATTTTTGGTATTTTTGTTGTATAGATTGGAAATTAAAGATTGCAAAATAGTAAACGAGATGCGATATAATGGAAAAGAGATGTAATATAATATAAAAGAGACCCGGGGGCTATAGGTTTCACTAGTGGCTTCTCTCAAGATAGCATGCATTGCGGTGGGTGAACAAATTACTGCCGAGCAATTGATAGAAAAGTGCATAATTATGAAGATATCTAAGGCAATGATCATGAACATAGGCATCACGTCTGTGTCAAGTAGACCAAAATGATTCTGCATCTACTACTATTACTCCACACATCGACTGCTATCTAGCATGCATCTAGAGTATTAAGTTCATAAGAATGGAGTAACGCATTAAGGAAGATGACGTGATGTAGAGGGATAAACTCAAGCAATATGATATAAACCCCATCCTTTTATCCTTGATGGCAACAATACAATATGTGTCTTGCTGCCCCTACTATGACTGGGAAAGGACACCGCAAGATTGAACCCAAAGCTAAGCACTTCTCCCATTGCAAGAAAGATCAATCTAGTAGGCCAAACTAAACTGATAATTCGAAGAGACTTGCAAAGATATCAAATCATGCATATAAGAATTCAGAGAAGCCAAAAAATATTCATAAATAATCTTGTTCATAAATCAACAATTCATCAGATCTCGGCAAACACACAGCAAACGAGTATTACATCAAATAGATATCCGAGAACATAGAGGAGAACTTTGTATTGATAATTAAAAAGAGAGAAGAAGTCATCTAGCTAATAAATATGGACCCGAAGGTCTGTGGTAAAGTACTCACGCTTCATCGGAGAGGTAATGGTGTTGATGTAGAAGCCCTCCATGATCGATTCCCCCTCCAGCAGATCGCCGAAAAAGGCCCCAAGATGGGATCTCACGGGTACATAAGGTTGTGACAGTGGAAAAGTGGTTTCGTGGCTCCCCTTGATGTTTCTATGGTATATGAGTATATATAGGTGAAAGAAGTATGTCGGTGGAGCTACGAGGGTCCCACGAGGGTGGGAGTGCGCCTACCCCCCTGGGCGCGCCCTCCTGCCTCATGGACGCCTCATGGCGCTTCTGACTTCAAGTCCAAGTCTTCTGTTTGCTTTCGGTCCAAGAAAGATCATCGCGAAGGTTTCATTCCGTTTGTACTCCGGTTGGTATTCCTTTTCTGCAAAACTCTAAAATAGGCGGAAAAAAAACAGAAACTCGCACTGGGCCACCGGTTAATACGTTAGTCCCAAAAATAATATAAAAGAGCATATTAAAGCCCATTAAACATCCAAAATAGATAATATAATAGCATGGAACAATCAAAAATTATAGATACGTTGAAGACGTAACAAGCATCCCCAAGCTTAATTCCTGCTCGTCCTCAAGTTGGTAAATGATAAAAACAGAATTTTTGATGTGGAATGCTACCTAGCATATTTATCAATGTCATTTTATTTTTTGTGGCATGAATGTTCAGATCCAAAAGATTCAAGAAAAAAGTTTAATATTGACATAAAAATAATAATACTTCAAGTATACTAACAAAGCAATCATGTCTTCTCAAAATAGCATGGCCAAAGAAAGTTATCCCTACATAATCATATAGTTTGGTTATGCTCTATCTTCATCACACAAAGTATTTAATCATGCACAACCCCGATGACAAGCCAAGCAATTGTTTCATACTTTTGATGTTCTCAAACTTTTTCAATCTTCACGCAATACATGAGCGTGAGCCATGGACATAGCACTATAGGTGGAATGGAACAGTGATTGTGGAGAAGATAAAAAAGTAGAAGATAATCTCACATCAACTAGGCGTATTAACGGGCTATGGAGATGTCCATTAATAGATATCAATGTGAGTGAGTAGGGATTGCCATGCAACGGATGCACTAGAGCTATAAGTGTATGAAAGCTCAACAAAAGAAACTAAGTGGGTGTGCATCCAACTTGCTTGCTGAAGAAGACCTAGGGCACTTTGAGGAAACCCATCATTGGAATATACAATCCAAGTTCTATAATGAAAAATACCCACTAGTATATGAAAGTGACAACATAGGAGACTCTCTATCATGAAGATCATGGTGCTACTTTGAAGCACAAGTGTGGTAAAAGGACAGTAGCATTGCCCATTCTCTCTTTTCTCTCATTTTTTTATTTGGGCCTTTCTCTTTTTTTATGGCCTCCTTTTTTTCTTTTGTTTTTTCTTTATTTAGTCCGGAGTCTCATCCCGACTTGTGGGGGAATCATAGTCTCCATCATCCTTTCCTCACTGGGATAATGCTCTAATAATGAAGATCATCACACTTTTATTTACTTACAACTCAAGAACTACAACTCAATACTTAGAACAAAATATGACTTTATGTGAATGCCTCCAGCAGTGTACCGGGATATGCAATGATTCAAGAGTGACATGTATGAAAAATTATGAACGGTGGCTTTGCCGAAAATACGATGTCAACTACATGATCAAGCAAGACAATATAATAATGACGGAGCGTGTCATAATAAATGGAACGGTGGAAAGTTGCATGTCAATATATCTCGGAATGGATATGGAAATGCCATAATAGGTAGATATGGTGGCTGTTTTGAGGAAGGTATATGGTGGGTGTATGGTACCGGCAAAAGTTACGCGGTACTAGAGAGGCTAGCAATGGTGGAAGGGTGAGAGTGTGTATAATCCATGGACTCAACATTAGTCATAAAGAACTCACATACTTATTGCAAGAAAATATTAGTTATCGAAACGAAGTACTATGCGCATGCTCCTATGGGGATAGATTGGTAGGAAAAGACCATCGCTTGTCCCTGACCGCCACTCATAAGGAAGACAATCAATAAATAAATCATGCTCCAACTTCATCACATAACGATTCACCATACGTGCATGCTACGGGAATCACAAACTTTAACATAAGTATCTCTAAAATTCACAAATACTTTACTAGCATGACTCTAATATCACCGTCTTCATATCTCAAAACAATCATCAAGAATCAAACATCTCATAGTATTCAATGCACTTTATATGAAAGTTTTTATTATACCCATCTTGGATGTCCATCATATTAGGACTAGTTTTATAACCAAAGCAAATTACCATGCTGTTCTAAAAGACTCTCAAAATAATATAAGTGAAGCATGAGAGATCAACAGTTTCTATAAAATAAAACCACCACCATGCTCTAAAAAGTTATAAGTGAAGCACTAGAACAAAATTGTCTAGCTCAAAAGATATAAGTGAAGCACATAGAGTATTCTAATAAATTCCGATTCATGCGTGTCTCTCTGAAAAGGTGTGTACAGCAAGGATGATTGTGGTAAACTAAAAATCAAACACTCAAATCATACAAGACGCTCCAAGCAAAACACATATCATGTGGTGAATAAAAATATAGCCTCAAGTAAAGTTACCGATAGACGAAGACGAAAGAGGGGATGCCTTCCGGGGCATCCCCAAGCTTAGGATTTTGGTTGTCCTTGAATTTTACCCTCGGGTACCTTGGGCATCCACAATCTTAGGCTCTTGCCACTCCAGATTCCAAAATCCATCAAATCTTTACCCAAAAACTTGAAAACTTCACAACACAAAACTTCAACAGAAAATCTCATGAGCTCCGTTAGTATACGAAAGTAAACCACCACTTTAAGGTACTGTAATGAACTCATTATTTATTTTTATTTGTGGTAAACCTACTGTATTCCAACTTCTGTATGGTTCATACCCCCTGATACTACTGATAGATTCATCAAAATAAGCAAACAACACACTAAAAATAGAATCTATCAAAAACAGAAGAATCTGTAGGAATCTGTAGCTTCCGAATACTTCTGTAACTCTAAAAGTTCTAAAATAAAATGGTGGACGTGAGGAATTTGTCCATTAATCATATGCAAAAAGAATCAACCTAAAATCACTCTTCTGTAAAAAATGACAGCTATTCTCGTGAGCACAAAACTTTCTGTTTTTTTACAGCAAGATCGCAAAGACTTCACCCAAGTGTTCCCAAAGGTTCTACTTGGAACACACACTAATTAAAACATAAAACCACATCTAAACAGAAGCTAGATTAATTATTTATTACTAAACAGGAGCAAAAAGCAAAGAACAGAAATAAAATTGGGTTGCCTCCCAACAAGCGCCTAGCTAGGCATAAAAACACGAATAGATCTAGGTATTGTCATCTTTGGTATGCAATCCATAAGTGGCTCTCATAATAGATTCATAAGGCAATTTAATTTTATTCCTAGGAAAGTGTTCCATGCCCTTCCTTAACGGAAATTGGAATCTAATATTTCCTTCTTTCATATCAATAATTGCACCAGTCGTTCTAAGGAAAGGTCTACCAAGAATAATAGGACATGTAGGATTGCAATCTATATCAAGAACAATAAAATCTACAGGCACATAATTCCTATTTGCAACAATAAGAACATCATTAATCCTTCCCACAGGTTTCTCAAGGGTGGAATCCGCAAGATGCAAATTTAAAGAACAATAATCAAATTCACGGAAACCTAGCACATCACACAAAGTTTTTGGAATCATGGAAACACTAGCGCCCAAATCACACAAAACATATCATTCATAATATTTAATCTTAATCTTGATAGTAGGTTCCCACTCATCATAAAGTTTTCTAGCGATAGAAACTTCTAGTTCAATCTTTTCTTCGTAAGATTGCATCAAAGCATCAACAATATGTTTAGTAAAAGCTTTATTTTGATTACAAGCACGAGGAGAATTTAACATGGATTGCAACTAGGAAATAAAATCTATTAATTAAATTCCTTGAAATCCAATATAGTGGGTTCATCACTATTAAAAGTTTTGACCCCTTTAATCCCACTTTTATCAGTTTTTGCATCTAGACCTAAAAACTCAGAATCACTGGTATGCCTTTTAAATAAAATTGGCTCATCTCTAGTCCCATATTTATCAAGATTCAAATTGGAAAACAAAGATTTAATAGGAGTCACATCAATCACGTTTAGATCTTCATCATTATTATCATGAAAACTAGAAGAACATGCCTTCACAAACCAATCTTTTTTGGCACGCATCCTAGCGGTCCTTTTTTTGCACTCATCAATGGAAATTCTCATGGCTTTGAGAGACTCATTGATATCATGCGTAGGTGGAATAGATCTAAGTTTCAAAGAATCAACATCAAGGGAATTTTTATCCACGTTCCTAGCCAACTCATCAATCTTAAGCAATTTTTGTTCAATCAAAGCATTGAAATTATTTTGCGAACTCATAAATTCTTTAAAACTATTCTCAAAATCAGAGGGCATCTTATTAAAATTTCCATAAGACTTGTTGTAGGAATTACCATAATTACTAGAGGAATTACTAGGAAACGGCCTAGATTTAAAATTGCCTCTATACGCGTTGTTACCAAAATTATTCCTACTAACAAAATTCACATCCATAGATTCATTATTATTCTCAATCAAAGTGGACAAATGCATATCATTAGGATCATAAGAGGCACTCTTATTAGCAAACAATTTTATAAGTTCATCCATCTTTCCACTCAAAACAATAATCTCCTCTATTGCATTAACTTTTTTTTACTAGTGGATCTTTCGGTGTGCCATTGAGAATAATTAACAATAATATTGTCTAGGAGTTTAGTAGCTTCTCCTAAAGTGATTTTCATAAAAGTGCCTCCCGCGGCCGAATCTAAAAGATTTCTAGAAGCAAAATTCAATCCGGCATAAAAAATTTGTATAATCATCCACAAATTCAAACCATGTGTAGGGCAATTACGTATCATTAATTTCATCCTCTCGCAAGCTTGTGCAACATGCTCATGATCAAGTTGTTTAAAATTCATAATATCGTTCCTAAGAGACGTGATCTTAGCAGGAGGAAAATACTTAGAGATAAAAGCATCTTTGCACTTATTCCATGAATCAATACTATTTTTAGGCAGAGAAGAGAACCAGGTTTTAGCACGATCTCTAAGCGAAAAGGGAAATAGCTCCAATTTAACAATATCATTATCCACATATTTCTTCTTTTGCATATCACACAAATCAATGAAGTTGTTTAGATGGGTTGTGGCATCTTCACTAGGAAGCCCAAAAAATTGATCTTTCATAACAAGATTCAACAAAGCGGTATTAATTTCACAAGATTCGGCATCGGTAGTAGGAGAAATCGGAGTGCTAATAAAATCGTTGTTATTGGTATTGGAAAAGTCACACAATTTAGTATTATCTTGAGTCATCATGACAAACAATCAATCCAACACACAAGCACACAAGAAGCAAGCGAAAAGAGATGAACAGAAGAGGGGCGAAGAAAAGGCAAAGGTTTTGCAAAATTGTTTTAGAAGTGGGGGAGAGGAAAACGAGAGGTGAATGGCAAATAATGTAATGCGAGGGAGAAGAGTTTATGATGGGTACTTGGTATGGCTTGACTTGGCAAAGATCTCCCTGGCAACGGTGCCAGAACTCCTTCTTGCTACCTCTTGAGCTTGCGTTGGTTTTTCCCTTGAAGAGGAAAGGGTGATGCAGCAAAGTAGCGTAAGTATTTCCCTCAGTTTTGAGAACCAAGGTATCAATCTAGTAAGAGATGACACACAAGTCACCTAGTACCTGCACAAACAATCAAGAACCTTGAAACCAACGCGATAAAGGGGTTGTCAATCCCTTCATGGTCACTCACAAAAGTGAGATTTGATAGAGATAGTAAAGTAAATATTTTTGGTATTTTTGTTGTATAGATTGGAAAGTAAAGATTGCAAAATAGTAAACAAGATGCGATATAATGGAAAAGAGAGGTAATACAATAGAAAAGAGACCCGGGGGCCATAGGTTTCACTAGTGGCTTCTGTCAAGATAGCATGCATTACGGTGGGTGAAAAAATTACTACTGAGCAATTGATAGAAAAGCGCGTAATTATGAAGATATCTAAGGCAATGATTGAGGGAGTCCTGGATTAGGGGGTATCCAGATAGCCGGACTATATACATCGTCCGGACTATTGAAGCGTGAAGATACAAGACTCAAGACTTCGGCACGTGTCCGGATGGGACTCTCCTTTGCGTGGAAGACAAGCTTGGTGATCCGTATATTGAGTTTCCTTCCTTGTAACCGACTCCATGTAAACCCTATCCCTCTCCGGTGTCTATATAAACCGGAGAGGTTGTTCCTTAGAAGGCCGATCACAATTACAATCATACCATCAGACGCTAGCTCTTAGGGCTTAGCCTCTACGATCTCGTGGTAGATCTACTCTTGTACTACTCATATCGTCAATATTAATCAAGCAGGAAGTAGGGTTTTACCTCCATCGAGAGGGACCGAACCTGGGTAAACATTGTGTCCCTTGCTTCCTATTACCATCAGCCTAGACGCACAGATCGGGACCCCCTACCCGAGATCCGCCGGTTTTGACACCGACATTGGTGCTTTCATTGAGAGTTCCTCTGTGTCGTCGCTGCAAGGCTTGATGGCGCCTTTAATCATCATCGATAACACGGTCCAGGGTGAGGCTTTTCTCCCCGGACAGATCTTCGTGTTCGGCGGCTTCACACTGCGGGCCAATTCGCTTGGCCACCGGGAGTAGATCGACACCTACGCCCCTGCCACCAGATCAAGTTTGGAAACCTGAACTACACGGCTGATATCCGCGGAGACTTGATCTTCGACGGATTCGGGCCTATTCCAGCAGCACCGGATAGTCACGACGAGCACGGCTTAGACCTGTTGTCGGACAATGCTCAGGCTATCACCCCTACAGTAGCCCCGGACTTAAATCCGGAGCAGGCTGCGTCGCCTAAGGACGGAGGGATGGACCCCGCCCCGCAGGTCGTACACTCATCGGCGGTGAAGCCGAACACATGCCTCACTTCTGAGGAAGCCCGTGACTCCGGACCCCCGGATTCGTATCCGGTTGTAGGTTCCGGTCCGCGCGCTCCTGAGCCCGCCGAGCCTGGTTGGGCTCCGGTAATGGAGTTTACCGCTGTGGACATCCTCCAGTGCTCGCCCTTTGGCGAAGTACTGAACTCGCTAAAGTCTCTATCTTTATCAGGAGACTCGCGGCCGAACTATGTCCGGCTCGAGTGGGAAGCAGGCGACGAAGGAATTCGTTGCCCACCCAACACCCACTTCATTGCCACGATCGATAATCTAACTGACGTGCTTGACTTTGACTCAAGACATCGAGGTATGGACGATGACGCAGGAGAATAACATGAACCACCGCTCACTGGGCGGTGGACAGCCACCTCTTCCTATGATATATATATATGGTGGACACTCTGAAGGAAACCAATGGCGATGAGGCAACGGAGGATAATCCCTCAGGGAGAAAAGCAAAGCATGGGCGTTGTTGGTGCCGCTCCAAGACCTGCCACAGCAATACCGGCCCAGGAGACGAAAACAATCCGAATGGTGCCGAAGAAGAATACAACCCTGATCAGCCCACCTTCGAGCAGACCGAACAGGAAGATGAGCAGGTCAGCTTAGAAGAACAGGCGACGGACGGATACCCGGAGGAGGACAACTACATGCCCCCCTCCCAAGACGAGATTAGCCTCGGCGACGACGAGTTCGGCGTGCCTGAGGATCCCCTAGATCAGGAGCGCTTCAAGCGTCGTCTTATAGCCACTGCGAGGAGCCTGAAGAAGAAGCAGCATCAACTCCAAGTTGATCAAGACCTGCTCACAGACAGATGGACTGAAGTCCTGGCACCCGAGGAATACGGACTCGAGCGCCATACGGCTGACCAGCCACCTCGTTGCCGGGATAAAACAACATATCAGCCCACATACCAGCCAGCACCCCCACGCCAATATACTACGGCCTGGGGAAATAGGCAGGACCTGTAAGATATATTGGAAAACAAAGCAGGACAACCAAGATCAATCTATGGAACGCGGGGGCATGCCTCAGCACGCGACGAAGACCGTCGTGACGGATACATTATCAACAAGTCCGGCCGAGCCGAACATAGCAACCCAGACCAATACGAACTGCGTAGTCACATAGCCCGGCACAGAGGCGCCGCGCACCCCCTCTTCTTCACTGACGAAGTGATGGATCATGAATTCCTAGAAGGGTGCAAACCCATAAACATCGAATCATACGATGGCACAACAGACCCCGCAGTATGGATCGAAGATTTCCTTCTCCACATTCACATGGCCTGTGGAGACGATCTACACGCCATCAAGTATCTTCCCCTTAAGCTCAAAGGACCAGCCCGACACTGGCTAAATAGCCTGCCAGCAAATTCCATTGGCAGCTGGGAAAACCTGGAAGACGCATTCCTCGACAACTACCAGGGCACATATGTGCGACCACCGGAAGCCGATGACCTGAGCCACATTACTCAACAGCTCGGAGAGTCGGCCAGGAAATTCTGGGCTCGGTTCCTCACTAAAAAGAACCAAATAGTCAACTGTCCGGACGCCGAAGCCCTGGCGGCTTTTAAGCATAATATCCGAGACGACTAGCTCACCCGACCCCTCGACCAGGAAAAACCCAAGTCCATGGCAGCTCTCACAACACTAATGACCCACTTTTTCATGGGCGAGGACAGCTGGTTGGCTCGCAACAGCACTACGCCACATTCTGGCACTACAGATGGCCGCGATAATAACGGCAAGCCACGGCGTAACAGACATAAGCGACGGAACAACGGCGATAGCACTGAAGACATGACAGTCAACGCTGGATTTAGCGGATCCAAGTCCGGTCAGCGGAAGAAGCCGTTCAAAAGAAATAATCAGGGACCATCCAGTCTGGACCGCATATTGGAGCGCTTGTGCCAAATTCATGGCACCCCGGACAAGCCAGCCAACCACACCAATAGAGACAGCTAGGTGTTCAAACAGGCCGACAAAATAAACACCGAAAACAAGGACAAGGGGCTGCACAGCGACGATGACGAAGAGCCCCGGCGTCCAAACTCGGGGGGACAAAAGAAATTCCCCTTCCCCCCTAGGTGAAAACGGTCAACATGATTTACGCCACTCACATTCCCAAACGGGAACGAAAGTGAGCACTACGGGATGTCTATGCGATGGAGCCAGTCGCCCCCAAATTTAACCCATGGTTAGCTTGCCCGATCACCTTTGATCATAGGGATCACCCTACTAGCATCCATCACGGTGGCTCAGCCGCATTAGTCCTAGACCCAATCATCGATGGATTCCACCTCACGCGAGTCCTTATGGATGGTGGCAGCAGCCTGAACCTGCTTTATCAGGACACAATGCACAAAATGGGCATTGACCCTTCAAGGATCAAGCCCACCAAAACCACCTTCAAAGGTGTGATTCCTGGAGTAGAGGCCCGTTGCACGGGCTCTATAACATTGGAAGTGGTCTTCGGATCTCTGGATAACTTCCGGAGCGAAGAGTTTATCTTCGATATCGTCCCTTTCCGCAGTGGTTACCACGCACTCCTCGGACGAACCGCATTTGCTAGGTTCAATGCGGTACCATGCTTCGCATACCTCAAGCTCAAGATGCCAGGACCACGTGGGGTCATAACAGTCAACGAAAACATGGACCACTCTCTCCAAACAGAGGAGCATACTGCAGCCCTCGCGGCGGAAGTACAATGCAGCCTACTCCGACAAACCAATCAGGCAACAACAACTTCGAGCACCGTCAAGAGAGTCCGGAGCACCCCACAACAGGATCATCAAGCACGCCAAGAGCGCGACTAGCAGTCCGTCCACCGCTCAAGCCCCATCAAAGAAGCATTCGTGCCACGCGTACACAATTACGCACTCAAGATACCATGGGCGTAGGCGGAGGCGCAACAACGACTCAGTCAACAGTGCGGGTAACCGCTACATACCCTCATAACTCATCCTTCTCCTTTTTCAGGACATTGCTTTAGAACAGACTCTTCAGAAGAGCCGGATTGCCGGACTTGCAGGGGAGAGAAAACCTAGGAGGCAACACGCTTCGCGCACGGAAGGAAACACCCAGGTGGAATCTATTTACGATCGCTATACCTGTTTTATCTATCCGTACGGGGCCTGCCCCTGGATAGGACATGTTAAATAGTCCTATTTATCTCCGCTTAATGCATTCATTGTAAACATACGCTTAAACGTATTATTCATCAATGGGAGATCATATATAGCGTCAGCTTATTATTCTTATTTGAACATTTTTTACAAATGTCTCTTTGATATTGCATCCGTACACCTTGGTACGGTCTATTTGCCAGGTGCTTCCTATGGCGCCCCGTACTACGGCAAATAAAAGTCCGAACACTTTAAAAAGTGCGGCACCCCGAACTTATAGCACTATATGCATTAGCTTCGAATCATGTCTTGGGTCTACAGTTGGGTTAGCCTGGCTCCCTTGTTTTGGTACCTTACGTTCCGCTATATCGGCTAAGATAGCGCAAGGAGAACTACTGCGATTGTGTCCCGGTTCTTCCGGATGAGCTCCTCAGTAGAGAAAGCCAAAAACTGACCGGCATGATGCGGTGAGAGCTGGTCGCTGTTCGAGAGGTCTTAAAATCCTTAAAGATTTTTTCCACTTTAGACGATGAATCGGCCTTGTCCGATTTAGGCGTATATAGCGCCCCAATTCGGCCCTCCGAATTCTAGGGGCTTCGCCGAAATTTAAAATTATAGACTTCCATGGCTAAGTGAAAGTTATAAAGCCGCATAGTCCGATTGCCTTGTTCGCTGCGCCGGATACCTCCTTAAGGGACCAAAAATTTGGACAAAGAATATCCGGGTTTTTTAGGAACACCCCAGTACTAGGTACGCGGGGGTGGAAGCCGACGACTGGCCTACTTTCAGAATTTTATAAACAGCGGCACAGAGGGTAATATTTTAAATCAAAACAGTGCTACATAGCACAAGTAACTTCGTCATTAAATTACAACAGGTGCAGAGGTACATTTAGTCAAAGATCCTGTCCTTAGTACATTCGTCGGCCACGAGACGAGCACCCTTCATGACGCCATCATATTACTTCTTGGGATGGCGATGCGCCTTGCCCTCCGGTGGCCCGTCCTTCACCAGATTCTCTGCATCCAGCTTGACCCAATGCACCTTCGCGCGGGCAAAGGCCCGACGGGCACCCTGCATGCAAACGGCGCTTGATCACTTCAAGCCGCGGCCAAGCATTCACCATCCGCTTGATCAGGCCGAAGTAGCTAGTGGGCCGGGGCTCACCAGGCCACATCCGAACTATGAAATCTTTCATAGCCACTACGGCCACCTTGTGGAGTTCGACCAACTGCTTCAGTTGGTCACTCAGAGGCATTGGGTGTTCAGCCCCAGCATACTGGGATCAGAACAACTTCTCCGTTGAGCTCCCCTCCTGAGCACGCTAGAACTCCGCGACATCTGATACGCTGCATGGCAGATCTACGAATACCCCTGGAGAGCTCCGAACTCGAGTAAGTAAAAGAAACGCCTCCTCCACATGTTTGCTTTGCATAAAGAACTTCTTACCCGCCGCTATCTTTTTGGCCTCCTGGATTTCATGTTGTGCCTTCTCAGCTTCGGCATTGGCGTCTTTAATACTCACAAGGGCCTTCGTAAGCTCGGCCTCTTTCATCTTCAGATCATGCTCCACGGACTCGAACTTCTTGCCGAGGTCCTGGAGCTCTTGCTATACCTCGCCCACTCTAGCACTTTGCTTCTCGCGCTCCTTGCATTCCAAGGCCGCCTTTTCTATGGCCTCGGACAACCCTTTCTTAAGGGACGCCACTTCGGCGGTGACCCCTGTCACACAGTCACGATGCTTCATCGTCAGACTAACCAATTTTATCTATCCTCAAATACATAAGAGCAGAGACTCAATCACCTTTGCTCTCTTCGAGCTGCCTCTTCGTGAGGTCAAGCTCTTCCTGCGCCTGCTCTAGGTCCTGCTTTAGTTCAGCAACCTCGGTTGTGCGGGCAGCAGCAGCAAGCAGCACGGCCTGCTTATCCACATGAACACTTATTAGACTCCTGTGGATTATACTTGACCCTTCGTTTGGCTTTTCTTTTCGAGGACCAAACAGAGTATCAGGGGCTACTACCTATCGGGTGGCAACTTCACACATTTTTTACTTACTTACCTCAAAGCCCGTCAGGAGGCTTGTGCAGGCTTCGGTTAGCCCGCTTTTGGCGGACAGAACCTTTTGAATCACCGCACTCATAAGAGTACGATGCTCGTCATCCATGGAAGCGCCTTGAAGCGCTTCCACCAGACTATCCGGCGCCGCTGGTGCATCGGATGTCCTCGGCACGGACGGCTCGCCCTTCCTAACGAGGGGTTGCCCGCCTAAGTCCGGAACCATCGAAGGTTCCAGAACTGTGTTCAGTGGAGAGCCCACCCTGCTGTGGCTCTCATCGACACGGTCCGCGGGGATCTTGAACCTCGCGTGTCTGACATCTGGAACTCCGCCTCGGGGCGTCTCCAGAGTCACCTCCCCCCGCTCGGGAGCCTTCAGGACAACACTTCCGTGTCATCCGAAGGCTGAGGAGTGGTGGCCGTCGGGAGCGAGTTCATCTTTGAAGCGCTTAGAGACCCATCCGAAGATGACACCTTGGGATGAACCCTGGCCGGACTTCATATATGTTCGGCGTTATTAAACAACTATGAGGTAAAATCATGATAGAGTGCGGACACTTATGATCGCGCTAGGGGCTTCCCCCTGGGAAACCACCCTTCTTCGCTATGAGCGGATGTGGTGGAGTAGTCCGGAAGGGACGTCTTTCCCTTCTTCGACGTCCCAGCCTCCCCCTCCGGGGCGGCTTTCCTCTTATTCTCCTCCCCAGTGCGCGGAGGTAGAGATTGTTCTTGCTTCCCCTGCCTTCGTGGGAGGAATCTGCTTCATCGTCATCGGACGACGTAGGTATGACGGCCTTGCGCCGGGGCCCTTTCCCGGCGGGGTCCGCCTTCTCAGGCCCCTCACCATCTTCGGGTGGGGTGGTTGAGGGAGTCCTGGATTAGGGGGTATCCGGACAGCCGGACTGTGTACAACGTCCGGACTATTGAAGCATGAAGATGCAAGACTCAAGACTTTGGCTCGTGTCCGGATGGGACTGTCCTTGGCGTGGAAGGCAAGCTTGGCGATCCGAATATTATATTTCCTTTCTTCTAACCGACTCCATGTAAACCCTAGCTCTCTCCGGTGTCTATATAAACCGGAGAGGTTGGTCCTTAGAAGGCCGATCACAATTACAATCATACCATCATAGCACTACTAGGAAAAAGGCTACCAGCAGCGCGGGTAAAATGGCTACTAGCAGCGCGGGTACCCGCGCTACTAGTATCGCGCTACAGCTAATAGTTAGTACTAGCGTGGGTGCACCCGCGCTACTACTAAAAAGGTTAGTAGTAGCGCTGGTGCACACCCGCGCTACTACTATTTGAACCCATGCTACTACTATCAAAATAGTAGTAGCACTTCTAGTATACTAGGCGCTACTACTATTTGAACCCACGCTACTACTATCAAAATAGTAGTAGCACTTCTAGTATACTAGGCGCTACTACTATGCTAGATAGTAGTAGCGTGTAGTTTGTCCCAGCGCTACTACTAACAAATTATAAATTAAAAAAATAAAAATTACATGCATTATTCATAGATAGAAATCAGGGACACGTCCAGTGCAAAATAATTTAAACACACACAACCGAAGGTGGCTACCTTCCCTAGTGTTCCACCACCAGCCTAAACAGACAACTTCTCTACATGTATCAACCAAGGCTCGGAGTTCAGACGCCGGAGGACCCGAATCCTCCCTCGCCCCGAAGGATGGCGTCGAGATCCTCCACCTTGGCGACATCCGGCATCGTGATCACATGGAAGATCATCCGTGCGGCGCGGTCACGGGGCTTCAAGTAGAAGTCCACCTCTAAGTGGTTGAAGAGCACGACGCCCACCAGGCTGCTGTAGTCAGTGTCAATCACCCCTACGACCACATCGGGAAAGTGAAAACTTGTTAGTATGCATCGGCGTTCAAATCTGGTATGGTATTTTATTTCTTTTTAGCACATGCACATGCATCAATAGTAATAGCCGGAGGCTAGTCCTTACTTTGGAAATTTTTAGCACATGCACATGCATCAACAGTAACATCCGGCCACTTCAACATCCCATTATCCTTCAGCAATGGAAATTTGCCCCGAAATTACCTTTGGCAACAACATAAGATTGCATTGAGATTTTAGAATTAAACATAGGCATATCTCATAGTTTAAAACAAAGGCACTCAACAGAAAAGTGCATAAACTTAGAGAAAACCTTTGGCTAGAACAACAACACAGCACATGAGCTACGTTCGGTGGTGGAGCTCACTAATCGGTGAAGAAGGTCGAACGATAGAGGAGCGCCTATGTTAATGCTGCGCACGCTGATGATTTAACTCTTACTAGTTCTTACTAGTTCTTACTAAATTTACCAAGTAATAACTATAATAATAAACGTGTCCAGCCCTCTTTTTTGGACTTAGGACTCCACATACGGCAGCCTATATGATGTAAGCAGTTTGCGTCACTACTAAAACAGAACTGAGGTAGATAGTTTGGTGATAATTAGATTAAGTTTAACCAACATTTCACAATTCACATTAGCAAAGATTAAACAAAATCATATGACAGCCCTATCAGTTCATGCTTAACACTTGGAACAAAAAGCATCAAGATAGAACTCAGGAATCAGTAAGTTGGTAAGTTTACCATCGATCATATTCGAAACATATCATACGCATCTTACATATTACAATGAAAGTTAGCATTATGCAGATCAACGGCCTAAGTGGATAACGATCTAGGACAGAATATGATTGAGCACTAGGAGCAAACATGCTGTAATTTTGAAGAACATGTTCAAGTCCCCAACGGACCCAGACAGGAATACCGTTGTTCTCTCTTCAAATTACCATACACGGGGAAACAATGACAAGACTGGTTTGTTTTAAACTCTCATCGGAGAGAGGAATAAAAAATGAGAGAGAGAGAGAGAGAGAGAGGACCTTCTATCGTGTGGGTAGTAGCAGGGTCGGAGCAGCCAGTCGCCTCGTCGTCGTCCTCTCACAGTAGCAGATTTCTGCTTGACAAGCAGATAGGAGCACAAAACGCACGCATCAGGTGGCGTCAAGCACATGGCTGCATGTATAACAAAAGGAAAGGCAACTCTCTTCATTTTTCAGTTTCTAAACTAAATACAAAATGATTGTGAAATCTTAGGCATAACCAAAGGAAAGCAGATTCGCAAAATAACTTGAACTTGCTTATACTACACGTAAAGAGTCCATTTTTTTACTGTTAATATTGATGTTATAACATGTTCAATTACAAAAGATGCAAATTGTTCAGTTACAAAAATAATTACATATTGTTGTGGTGCGGCAAGCAGCCGGAGGAAGGAGACGAACAGAGGGTAAGGGGGAGAAGAGAAATGCTTACCTTTCCCCACTTTGGAGGAGAACCATTGTAAATTTGAATAAAGTGTAAAGATTCAGAAAAGTTACTAAACAGCAGAAGCAGAGGCCGAAATTCAAAAGCTTATGAAGAAGCTACTCCAACAGTTAGGAATTTTGCCTGCATGGAGTATTACAGTAACACAAGGATTTTGCCTGCATAAGAACAGGGGCTTCAGGATGTTCCTCTGAATTTTGTTGTGCCATGTTTATTTAAGGAACAGCCATCTACTTTTAATCTTTCAGAATAGATCAGTACTGATACTATGTTCCAAATTGTACTCCCAAACTGGTAACTAAATTATAGTAACAGGAAGTTCAGTTTTCATGTACTAATTCTGCCATAAATTCAGTTTTCAAGATTCTACACTAAATATGCAGTGTTATACTAGTTACATTTTGATTTTTGCAGGCAATTTGATGCATGGCTCACTCACCTATTTGGAACACATGGAACAACTTCTATCTATATGTGGTCATGCAATAGAACAACTGAGAGAGGGAGCTGAAATCAGTGCAAGAGCAGCATAGGTGAGTGCTGATTAGAAGGTTATCCACCTTTGTGAAATTCTAAAGATGCCAAACTACAATCACCTCAAATCTGCTTGCACTTACTTTGGCAAGACCAAACTAAGACCGATCGAGGATCCATCTATAGAAAAAGACAGCATCCATCTAAGCAGTTTCAATTCAATCAAGGATAATAGAGTATTGCCAGTCAATTGTTTCTGATTAGTAAGCATTGAGTCTTAAGAGGGATTTTCGTATGCCAGATCCATTCTATAATGAGATCCTACAACATCTATACATAGATAGAGAAAAAGAAGAAGAAAATGCTACTGATACTTGGACTTAGTATACTAGTGAATATTGAACCCCTACCAAGAAATCATGTCAGGTTCATCAGGAGAATTCCTTGAAGTAGAATGCTGGATAGCCATAGCAATCAGTTCGATGATCAAAGCTTTTGCTGCACCAACCATAGTCGATCAGTGCTCCCAAGCCATAACAAAAAGAGTAAATTGAACACTACCTAGTGGGCTGCACAAATACTGTAAATGCCACTGTCAGTCGGTGCACCTTGACCTTGTCAATAATAAGACTACTAGAAGTAATTAATCTAGAGAAGAATCGCCTTGTTAATTTGGAGTATTTAGCACCACCGCATAATGCCACAACTGTAGTTCACATCCTTTGAAGGATTACTGCCGCTTCAAGTGTGATTCAGTCTAATCAGACTTGACAGTTCAAATTAAATCAGACTTCAGGGGTTCCCCTAACTTATAGTACTCAATGCATCAAAATTTCAGAGACAAATACAGTAATACACTAGTCAGACCAAAAAGATAAAAAATTCAGACTTGGGCATAGGAGGACCTGCAGACTTGCAAAGCACTTGGGCCCGAGGCCGATGAGTACTTGGGCACTTGTACATACCAAACACGATGTCTGTGCGTGAGTTGAAGCTAGGGTTCGGGGCCGGCACAAGAGAACGGCGAGGAGGAGCATCCGCGCGTGGACGCCCGCTTGGCCATGAACACAGGACGCGGATCTCGCGCGTGAACGCGGGACGCAGCGGGTGGGTCGCGGCGGCCAGAGCTCGGGCTTCGGGTGCCGAGAGAGGCAACAGCTGCTGGTAAGGTGGGGGCGCCGGCGGTCGGGTTGGGGGAGCGTTGCGCGCCGCCGGTGCTCGCCGGAACCGGCCGGTTGGGTGGGGGCAGTAGCGAGGAGATCGTGGGGAGAGGAGCCGGGGTGGAGTGGACCGAGGAACAGGTGCCGGTGGAGTGGATCGTGGGGAGAGAGTTTTTTTAGGATGAGAGAGATAGAGTGGTGGGGTGGGAGTGGATCGGGCCGGGGGACACGCTTAGTAGTAGCGTGGGTGTCTTACCTGCGCTATAGCTACTTACTTAGTAGCAGCGCAGGTTTTATACCCCTCGCTACTACTATTGCCTGTCCCGGGGGCATGGTGGAAATCACTTAGTAGCAGCGCGCATTTATACCCCTCGCTACTACTATCAACTTAGTAGTAGCGCGATTTTTATGCCCCTCGCTACTACTAAATAGCAGTAGCGCATCTTTTTAGAACACGCTACTGATAAAATTCTGTGTATAAGGTTTTCCCTAGTAGTGTAGGCTAGCTCTTAGGGTTTAGCCTCTACGATCTCGTGGTGGATCTACTCTTGTACTACCCATATCATCAATATTAATCAAGCAGGATGTAGGGTTTTACCTCCATCGAGAGGGCCCCAACCTGGGTAAACATCTGTGTCCCTTGCTTCCTGTTACCATCAGCCTTGACGCACAGATCGGGACCCCCTACCCGAGATCTGCCGATTTTGAAACCGACATTGGTGCTTTCATTGAGAGTTCCTCTGTGTTGTTGATGTCAGGCTCGATGGCTCCTTCAATCATCATCAACGACGCTGTCCAGGGTGAGACTTTCCTCCCCTGATAGATCTTCGTGTTCGGCGGCTTCGCGCTGCGGGCCAATTTGCTTGGCCACCTGGAGGAGATCGATAGCTATGCCCCCGGCCACCAGATCAAGTTCGGAAACTTGAACTACACGGCAGATATTCGCGGAGACTTGATCTTCGATGGATTCGGGCCAGCACCAGGATCGCCGAACAATCACGATGAGCACGGCTTAGACCTGCTGTCAGATGATGCTCGGATATCACCCCAGCAGAAGCCCCGGATCTTAATCCGGGGCAGGTTGCGTTGCCAAAGACGGAGGGCTAAGACCCCGCCCCGCAGGCCATACCCTCATCAGCGAAGGAGCCGAACACATGCCTCACTTCCGAGGGAGCCTGTGACTCTGGACCCTCGGATTCATATCCGGTTGTAGGTTCTAGTCCGCGCGTCCTTGAGCCCACCGAACCTGGTTGGGCTCCGGTGATGGAGTTCACCGCGGCGGACGTCTTTCAGCACTCGCCCTTTGGCGACATGCTGAACTTATTGAAGTCTCGAGTGGGAAGCAGACGACGACGGAATTCGTCGCCCACCCACCACCCACTTCATTGCCACGATCGATGATCTAACCAACGTGCTTGACTTCGACTCCGAAGACATCGACGGTATGGACGATGTAGGAGAATTACAGGAGCCACCGCTCACAGGGCGGTGGACGGCCACCTATTCATATGATATATATGGTGGACACTCCGAAGGAAACAAATGGCGATGAGGCAACGGAGGATAACCCCTCGGGAAGAAAAACAAAGCATGGGCGTCGTCGGCGCCGCTCCAAGCCCCGCCACAGCAATACCGGCCCCGGAGACGAAAATAATCCAGATGGCGACGAGGAAGAATATGACCCTGACTAGCCCGCCTTCGAGCAGGCCGAACAGGAGGATGAGCAGATCAGCCTAGAAGAACAGGCGACAGACGTATACCCGGAGGAGGACAACTACATGCCCCCCTTCGAAGACGAGATTAGCCTCAGCGACGATGAATTCGGCGTGCCTGAGGATCCCATGGAGCAGGAGTGCTTCAAGCGTAGGCTTATAGCCACTGTGAGGAGCCTGAAGAAGAAGCAACAACAACTCCAAGCTGATCAAGATCTGCCCACAGATAAATGGACTGAAGTCCTGGCAGCCGAGGAATACAGACTCGAACGCCAAACGGCTGACCGGCCACCCCGTGCCCGGGATAAAACGGGATATCAGCCCGGATACCAGCCCACACCCCCACGCTAATATAGTACGGCCCAGGGCAACAAGCAAGACCTGTAAGATATTCTTGAAAACAAAGTAGGACAACCAAGATCGATCTACGGATCGCGGGGGCGCGCCCCAGCGTGCGACGATGATCGTCGCGCCGGATACATCATCAACAAGTCCGGCCGGGCCGAACATAGCAACCCAGACCAATTCGAGCTGCGTAGCCACATAGCCTGGCACAGAGGCGCCGCACACTCCCTCTGCTTCTCTGATGAAGTGATGGATCATGAATTCCCAGAAGGGTTCAAACCCGTAAACATCGAATCATACGATGGCACAACAGACCCCACAGTATGGATCGAAGATTTCCTTCTCCACATTCACATGGCCCGCGGAGATGATCTACACGCCATCAAATATCTTCCCCTTAAGCTCAAAGGACCAGCTCGGCACTGGTTAAACAGCCTGCCAGCAAATTCCATTGGCAGTTGGGAAACCTGGAAGACGCATTCCTTGATAACTTCCAGGGCACATATGTGCGACCACCGGACGCTGATGACCTGAGCCACATTACTCAACAGCCCGGAGAGTCAGCTCAAAAATTCTGGACTCGGTTCCTAACTAAAAAGAACCAAATAGTCGACTGTCCGGACGCCGAAGCCTTGGCGGCTTTCAAGCATAATATCCATGACAAGTGGCTCGCTCGACACCTCGGCCAGGAAAAACCCAAGTCCATGGCAGCTCTCACAACCCTATTGACACGTTTTTGTGCGTGTGAGGATAGTTGGTTGGCTCACAGCGGCACCACGCCACATTCCGGCACTTCGTACAGCCGCGATGCCAACGGCAAGCCACGGCGCAATAGACATAAGAGACGGAACAACGGTGACAGCACTGAAGACACGACAGTCAACGCCGAATTCAGTGGATCTAAGTCTGGACAGCGGAAAAAGCCATTCAAACGAAATAATCAAGGACCGTCCAGTCTGGACCACATACTGGAGTGCTCGTGCGAAATTCATGGCACACCGGACAATCCAGCCAACCACACCAATAGAGACTGCTGATTGTTCTAACAGGCCGGCAAGATAAACGCCGACAACAAGGACAAGGGGCTGCACAGCGACGATGATGAGGAGCCCCGGCATCCAAATATGGGGGAACAAAAGAAATCCCCCCTCGGTGAAAATGGTCAATATGATCTACGCCACTCACATCCCCAAGCGGAAACGGAAGCGAGCACTACGGGACGTCTATGCGATGGAGCCAGTCGCCCCCAAGTTCAACCCATGGTCAGCTTGTCCGATCACCTTTGACCGTAGGGATCACCCTACTAGCATCCGTCACGGCGGTTCAACCGCATTTGTCTTAGACCCAATCATCGACAGATTCCACCTCACGCGTGTCCTTATGGACGGCGGCAATAGCCTGAACCTGCTTTATCAGGACACAGTGCGCAAGATGGGCATTGACCCTTCAAGGATCAAGCCCACCAAAACTACCTTTAAAGTTGTAATTCCCGGAGTAGAGGTCCGCTATACGGGCTCTATAACGTTGGAAGTGGTCTTCGGATCCCCGGATAACTTCCGGAGCGAAGAGTTAATCTTCGATATCGTCCCTTTTGGTTACCACGCGCTGCTCGGACGAACCGCATTCTCTAGATTCAATGCGGCACCACATTACGCCTACCTCAAGCTCAAGATGCCAGGACCGCGCGGGGTCATCACTGTCAATGGAAATATGGACCGCTCCCTTTGAACAGCAGAGCATACGGCAGCCCTCGCGGTAGAAGTACAATGCGGCCTACTCCGACAAACCAATCCGGCGACAACTTCGAGCATAGTCAAGCGAGTCCGGAGCCCCCCGCAACAGGATCATCAAGAGCGCGATTAGCAGTCCGGCCTCCGCCCAAGCCCCTTCAAAGCAGCATTTGTGCCACGCATACACAATTATGCACTCAAGATACCATGGGCATAGGCGGAGGCGCATCAATGACTCAGTAGATAATGCGGGTAACCGCTAAATACCTTCAAACTCTTTCCCTCTTACCTTTCAGGACACCACGTTAGTGCAGCATCCTCAGATGAGCCGAATTGCCGGACTCATAGGGGAGAGACATCCAAGGAGGCAACAGACGTGTAGAACAGAAGAAAACCCAGGTGGAATCTATTTGCGATCATTATACCTGCTTTATCTATCTGTACACAGCCTGCCCCTTTATAGGACATGTCAAATAGCCCTATTTATCTCCGCTTAATGCATCCATTGTAAACATACGCTTAAACGTATTTTTCGTCAATGGGAGATTATATATAGCGTCAGCTTATTATTCTTATTTGAGCATTTTTTTTCTCTGATAAATGATTATTTCATACTGCACCCGCACACCTTGGTGCGGTCAGTCTGCCAGGGGCTTCTCATGGCGCCCCATAATATGGCAAATAAAGTCCAAACACTTTCAACAGTGCGGCACCCCGAACTTATAGCACTATATGCATCAGCTCCGAATCATGTCTTGGGTCTACAGTTGGGATAGCCCGGCTCCCTTGTTTTGGTGCCTTACGTTCCGTTATATCGGCTAAGGTAGCGCAGGGAGAACTACTGCGATTGTGTCCCGATTCTTTCGGACGAGCACCTCAGTAGAGAAAGCCGAAAACTGACCGGCATTATGTGGCGAGAGCTGGTCGCTATTCGAGAGGTACTGAAATCCTTAAAGATTTTCCGCTTTAGGCGATAAATCGGCTTTGTCCGATCTAGGCATATATAGCACCCCAATTCGGCCTTCCAGATTCTAGGGGCTTCATCGAAATTTAAAATTGTAGACTTCTATGGCTAAGTGAAAGTTATAAAGCCGCATAGTCCGATTGCCTCGTTCGCTGCGTAGGACACCTCCTTAAGGGACCAAACATTTGGATAAAGAGTGTCTGGGTTTTCCACGAACACCTCAGTGCTAGTCATGTGGGGGCGGAAGCCGACGACTGGCCTACTTTCACGATTTTATAAACAGCCGCACAGAAGGTAATATTTTAAATAAAAATGCGCTACATAGTGCAAGTAACTTCGTCCTTAAATTACAAGCATGACAGAAGTGAATTCATTCAAAAACGGCGTCCTTGGTACATTCACGAGCCACGAGACGAGCACCCTTCATAACGCCGTCATAGTACAGCTCGGGATGGCGATGCCCCTTGCCCTCCGGTGGCCCGTCCTTGACCAGCTTCTCCGCATCCAGCTTGCCCCAATGCACCTTGACACGGGCAAAGGCCCGGCAGGCACCCTCGATGCAAATGGATCGCTTGATCACCTCAAGCCGCGGGAAGGCATCCACAATCCGCTTGATCAGGCCAAAGTAGCTACTGGGCATGAGGTCACCAGGCCACATCCGGACTATGAAACCTTTCATAGCCAGTTCGGCCGCCCTGTGGAGTTCGACCAACTACTTCAGTTGGTCACTTAGAGGCATCGGGTGTTCGGCCCCAGCATACTGGGAGCAGAACAGCTTCTCCGTTGAGTTCCCCTCCTGGGCACGGTAGAACTCCGCAGCGTCTGATACGCTGCATGGCAGATCTGCGAATGCCCCTGGAGAGCTCCGAATTCGAGTAAGTAAAAGAAACGCATCCTCCACATGTTTGCTTTGCATAAAGAACTTCTTACCCGCTGCTATCTTCTTGGCCTCCTAGATCTCCTGCCGTGCTTTCTCGGCTTCGGCCTTGGCGTCTTTTATATTCATAAGGGCCTTCGCAAGCTCGGCCTCTTTTGCCTTCAGATCATGCTCCATGGACTCGCATTTCTTACCGAGGTCCTAGAGCTCTTGTTGTACCTCACCTACCCTAGCACTTTGCTTTTCGCGCTCCTTACATTCCGAGGCCACCTTGTCTTCGGCCTTGGACATCGCCTTCTTCAGGGACGCCACTTCGGTGGTGGCCCCTATTACACAGTCACGACACTTAGGTGTTAGACTCACCAATTCTGCCTATCCTTAAATGCATAAGAGCGGGAATCACTTACCCTTGTTCTCTTTGAGCTGCCTCTTTGTGAGGGCGAGCTCTCCCTGCGCCTGCTCTAGGTCCCACTTTAGTTCGGCAACCTCGGCAGTACGGGAAGCAGTAGCAAGCAGCACAACCTTCTTATTCACAAAAATACTTCTCATTAGACTCCTACGGATTATAATTGACCCTCCGTTTGGCTTTTCTTTCCGAACACCAAACAGAGTATCAGGGGCTACTACCTATCGGGTGGTAATTTTGCACATATTTATTACTTACCTCAAAGCCTGTCAGGAGGCTGGTGCAAGCTTCGGTTAGTCCGCTTTTGGCGGACAAAACCTTCCGAATCACCGTACTCATAAGAGTACGGTGCTCTTCGTCCATGGAAGCGTCGCGAAGCGCTTCCAGCAGACAGTCTGGCGCCTCATGCGCAACGGAAGTCCTTGATACAGACGGCTTGCCCTCCTAACGAGGGGTTGCCCGCCTGAGTCTGGAACCATCGAAGGTTCCGGAATGGTGTTCGGCTGAGAGCCCGGCTGGCCATGGCTCTCGTTGACACGATTCGTAGGGATCTTGAACCCCGCGTGTCCGACGTCTGGGACCCCGCCTCGGGGCGTCCTCAGAGTCACCTCCCCCTGCTCTGGGAGCCTTTGGGACAACACCTCCGTGTCATCCGCGTGTTGAGGGGAAGTGGCCGTCGGAAGCGAATTTATCGCCGAATCGCTCAGGGACCCAGAGGAAGATACCTCGGGGTGAGCCCTGGCCGGACTGCATATATGTTCGGCATTATAAGTATAAAAACTATGAAGTGAAACCATGATAGAATGCGGACACTTACGATCACACCGGGGGCTTCCCCCGGGGCAGCCACCCCTCCTCGCTGAGAGCGGCCATGGCGGAGTAGTCCGGAAGGGGCACCTTCCCCTTCTTGGACGCCCCAGCCTCCCCTTCTGGGCGGCTTTTCTCTTCTTCCCCTCCCCAGTGCAGGGAGGTGGAATTTATTCTGATTCCCCGCCTCCGCGGGAGGAATCTATCTCGTCGTCGTCAGACGACAAGGGTATGATGGCCCTGCGCCGGGGGCCTTTTCCGGCCCCCTGGTCCGCCTCCCTGGACCCCTCATCCCTTCCAGATGGGGCGTCTTCTTCTTCTTCCTCCTCCCCTTCATGGGAGGAGTCCACCTCGTCATCTTCGAACGAGGCTTCTGGCGCAACCTTACACCGGAGACCCTTTCGGGTCCCCGGAGCCTTCTTCTCGGCCTTCTTCTCCGGCACCTTGTACGGTGCCGGGACCAGCATCTCTGTTAGGCATCCACTGGGCCTTCTGGAAGCGGAGCTAGACAGTAGACCTGCTCCGCTGTCTCCACATAGTCCTGAAGAAAATATGCACAACTACTTAAGGCACTCCCATGAATATATTGGGAAGAACTGAGTCTGGTGTTAGTCTGAGAACTCACCGGCATAGGAGCCCGCGCAGCGTGAAGCCCGCGGTCCTCGGATGTGGGGGGAGGTACTTCAGAGGCCTTGAACAACACCTTCCATGCACCTTTGTGCGTCATGTCGTAGAGCTTCTGGAGCGTCCGATGTTCGATCGGGGCAAACTCCCACAGATTGACTGCCCGCCTCTGGCAGGGCAGGATCCGACGAACGAGCATGACCTGGATCACGTTGACAAGATTGATGTTCTTGTCCTTCATGCTTTTGATGCATGTCTGGAGTCCGATCAGCTCCATAGAGTCGCCCCAGGACAGGCCCTTCCTTTCCCAGGAGGTAAGCCGCATGGGGGCTCCGGATATAAATTCGGGGGCCGCCGCCCAGTTGGCATCGCGCGGCTCGGTTATGTAGAACCACCCCGATTGCCATCCTTTTACAGTCTCCACCAAGGAGCCGTCGAGCCATGTGACGTTGGGCATTCTGCCCACCATGGCCCCTCCGCACTCTGCTTGTTGGCCGCTCACAACCTTCGGCTTCACGCAGAAGGTTTGCAGCCATAGGCCAAAGTGAGGCCGGATGCGGAGGAAGGCCTCGCATACGACGATGAACGCCGAGATGTTGAGGACGAAGTTCGGGGCTAGATCATGGAAATCTAGCCCGTAGTAGAACATGAGCCTGTGGACGAAGGGATGGAGTGGAAATCCCAGTCCACGGAAGAAGTGGGCGATGAATACGACCCTCTCGTGGGGTCCTGGGGTCGGAATGACCTGCCCAGCATCCGGTAGCCGGTGCGCTATGTCCGCGGCCAAGTATCCGGCCGCCCGAAGATTTGTGATGTGCTTCTCCTTGACGGTGGAAGCCACCCACTTGCCTCCTGCTCCGGACATGTTTAGTTGTGCAGCGAAGACTTGGGCTTGGGCGCTGGAGCTCGAGGGGGTAAGAGTGGGCAAAGGAGGAAGAAGGCGTGGGTGAGAATGGGGAAATCTTAGCCCTTTATAGAGGCACCAAAAGTGGTGCGCCTCCCCACTTGCCTGTTGGGAATCGCTTGTTTCCCAAGTGCCACAGTTAATGGCATGGTGGGATTACCCATACCCGTATTGATGAGAATCCCGTAATAAGGGGACACGATCTCTGCTATGACAAGACGTGTCATAGAAACCGCCTCGTAATATGCATTGTAGCTGGTTGTGGGAAAACGGCTCAAATAATGATCCGACCGTAATAACATGTCACGTCATCAGAAAAAGTTGTCAGCAGATTGCATTGTGAAATATCATTCTCTCTACAGCGGTGTGTAAAGATCATCTTGCGAATCTGGACACGATTTGAGTGTTCGATAATTGCTTTGGAGTTTTCGGAGGAGGAACCCGCCTTGCAATGCCGAAGACAATACTATGCACCGGACTTATCGTCATTGAAGCCTGGTTCAGGGGCTACTAAGGGAGTCCTTGAGGCACCATTAAGCACCACATCTTGTTCCATGGAGTGTTCGGTTTCCTCTACATTGTTAGCACAACAATTCGAGGAAATAGATGCATTTTTATCATGGCAACAAGACATAGCAAGCATATCATCATGAGGTCTAGTCACGCAATTTCTACATGATATGCAAGGACTATCAACACAAGCATGTGAAACATTTGGAGTGCTCGAAGTGTTAAAGCCCAAAGAGGGAGTATTGCAATAATATAGTGATGAAGGATCATCCACAATAAGCATATCATCATTACAATGATCAACACTACTCACCATATCATTACCTTGTGGCAAACCACATGTAGGTGAAGTAGAAGAAGTTGAGAAGACTATATGACCGGAGGTGGAGGGAGAACAACCATCCCCACAAATCTTGGACACACCATATTTATCTTGAAGATTTGTCCATAACTCATGAGCATCCCGGAACGGCATGAGTTGAAATATAACTACATTGCTCAAAGCATCGAAAAGTACATTAGAAGCTTGAGCATTGAGATAAGAGTTTTTCTCATCCTCTAAAGATAATCTTTGGGGATCCTTTGGAGGAGAAAAACCCATATCTACAATTCGCTCTAAATTTGGGTCCATGACCCTAAAGAGATTAAGCATGCGAATTACCCAAACATCAAAATTTGTGCCATCGAAACTAAGAGTGTCAGAGAATCCTAATCCTCTAGTCGACATCTTTACTCTCTAGGCGGTTAAGCCCAACAAAGAGAGACGAGGCTCTGATACCAATTGAAAGATCGTGGATGTCGCCTAGAGGGGGGTGAATAGGCGTTTTAAAATAATTACGGTAGAGGCTCGAACAAATGCGGAATAAACCTAGCGTTAATTTGTCAAGCACAAAACCTACAACAACAAGGCTCACCTATGTGCACCAACAACTTATGCTAAGCAAGATAGCAACAATGTGATAGCAAGATATATGACAAAGAACAATACGGCTATCACAAAGTAAAGTGCATAAGTAAAGGGGCTCGGTAAGAGATAACCGAGGCACGCGGAGACGATGATGTATCCCAAGTTCACACCCTTGCGGATGCTAATCTCCGCTTGGAGCGGTGTGGAGGCACAATGCTCCCTAAGAAGCCACTAGGCCATCAGAATCTCCTCACGCCTCGCACAATGCAAGATGCCGTGATTCCACTAAGGGACCCTTGAGGCGGTCACCGAACCTGCATAAATGGCGACCCTTGGGGCGGTCACCAACCCAGACACTTTGGCAACCCTTGGGGTGGTCACTGTACCGTCAAAATGCTCGGGCGATCTCCACAACCTAATTGAGACCCGACGCTTGCCCGGCGCTTACACCACAATGATTGAGCTCCAACACCACCAACCGACTAGGGCGCCAAGCACCCAAGATGAACAAGCTCAAGGGCACCAAGCACCCAAGAGTAATAAGCTTCTCAACTTGTAACTTCCACGTATCACGTGGAGAACTCAAACCGATGCACCAAATGCAATGGCAAGGGCACACGGAGTGCCCAAGTCCTTCTCTCTCAAATCCCACGAAGCAACTAATGCTAGGGAGGAAAATGAGAGGAAGAACAAGAAGGAGAACACCAAAACTCCAAGAACTAGATCCAAGGGTTCCCTCACATAGAGGAGAAAGTGATTGGTGGAAATGTGGATCTAGATCTCTCTCTCTTTTCCCTCAAAACTAGCAAGAATCCATGGAGGGATTGAGAGTTAGCAAGCTCAAGAAGGTCAACAATGGGGAAGAACATGAGCTCAAAGGATAAGGTTCAATGGGAAGAAGACCCCTTTTATAGGTGGGGAAAAATCCGTAGTTATGCTCACAGCCCGCAGCGAGTGGTAGTACCGCTTGACATCACGGTAGTACCGCTAGGGTAGTGGTACTACTGCTAAGGGTAGCGGTACTACTGCTCATGAATGATTAAAAATTACATCCGCGCTTACCACCGCTGGACTTGTGACAAGATTTTGGTCCCGAGCGGAAGTAGCCACGGAAGTAGCCACGGTAGTACTGCTCCAAGCGGTAGTACCGCTCCCAAGGGCGGTAGTACCGCTCCCAAGGGCGGTAGTAAAAATTTACTTCCGCTCCTACCCGCGGTAGTACCGCTGCAGCCTTTTCAGAACACCAAAACTACCACAACTTCTTCATTCGGACTCCGAATTCGACGAAACCAAGTTTGTTGGAAAGCTAGCGACAAGGGCTAACACAATCTTGATAGAAATACCAATAATAAGCAAATGATAAAAGGCCCAAAAGAAAATGGTGAGAACCCTTCCTCGGATAAGATCGGTAAAACCTCCAACACCGAAAACATCATAGAAGACGCTTGCAAACTCCGTTTTCGATGAACTCAAGCCTGTCATCAAGATGACCATAAGCTCTAAGACTCACAAAGAGAACCAAACAAGAACCAAGAAACATGATGCAAGGATGCAATGGTTTGAGCTCTCGAAGAACGATACGATCAAGCTACTCACTTGAGAGCCCCCCTTGATAGTACGGCTATCGATCCTATAACCCGGTCTCCCAACTACCACCATGAGACCGGTAAAATAGAAAACCTATCAAGGGCAAACCTTTGCCTTGCACATGATCCACTTGAGCTAGATGATGACGATCTTGACTCCCTCAAGTTGGACCACCTTTCTTGATTGCGTTGGCTCGATGAAGACTAGATGATTGCTCCCCCATAGTCCACTATGGGTGAGCCACTCTTCTGCACATCTTCACAAGTCCATTGACACCACAATGGATGGCAAGATCCAAGCACTTAATCTCTTCGTGATTCTCCACTTGAGCTTGCACACGGCAATTTTGATGATGATCACCACTTGATGCCTTTCCATGGGTTGTACGATATCTTCCTCTTGACGCAAGCCCATGGACATGTACCTAACCCCACATAGAACTCTCACATAGACCATGGGTTAGTACACAAAGTGCAATGGACAATGCTTACCGTACCATGGGATCACTTGATCCCCCTCGGTACATCTTTTACGCTTTGTGAGTTGATCAACTTGATTCACTCTTGACTTAGTCTTGATCAACCTTGAATCTTTCCAACTCTCTTAGTTTGGATGATGTCTTGAAGGTAGACATGAATGATCACACAATCTTTTTCTTCAAGACATGCTTGCAATAACCTCAACACTCACATGACCAATCTTGGGATAATTCCTTAATAGCACGGTGGTCATCACAAACTCTCCTTGAAACCAACAAATGGATTCCAAGAAAAGCCTATGGACAAACCCTTCAAATGTAACTCAAGGCAACCATTAGTCCATAGAGATTGTCATCAATTACCAAAACCAAACATGGGGGCACCGCATGTTCTTTCAACGGTCTTCAAATAAAACAATGCTACCTCTTGGTGGAGATAGCATCATGGTTGTACATGCACAAGAACCAGCCCTACCACACATAACCTAGATTCTCGCAGATTGTACCCCTACTGCGATGGACAAAGAACCATCTTCACCCAATCTAACCCCAACCCTAGCAGATACTAACCCAGCTCATGTTGACACATCACAATCTCCACCACAGAGCTCCCAAACAAAGCAGTTAGTAAGGTAGCTCCGGTGCCCAAAGCGCCAGTACTACCACGGCGAACTCCAACTCCACCAGTTAGTACACCTATTCCTGTGGAGGAAGCACAACCAGACATTCGTAGTTTAGCAGCTACCGCATTTGATGTTATTAAATCATATGTGCGTATCTTCCCATCATGGAAATATTATACGGAAGATGAAGGAAATGCCATTTGCAGGAGTTCGTCCAGGAGTTCTGTGTAAGTAATGTTATTCATGGCAATTACTTTGCTTTATACCATACATTCTACCTCCATGATGGTTATAATACAACAAATTTTCCCATTTTTCTCCATAGAGAAGGACCGTTTTGGAAACTCAGGATGACGTAACCTGTGCTAATACCTCTGATATCTTCAAGAATGCTTGGTGGTCGTATCGGAATTACCTGAAGAAAACGTACTTCACTGGCAAAGAAACTCATCAAATCCCCTTACGTTCTCCTGACACACATTTATGGGACAATAACTGGGAACGCCTTGTTCTGTACTGGTCCCGAACCAAGAATGTAGTAAGGTCTATGAGCTCATTTTTTTAATTTTTAAGTACTATATGCCTGCATCTTACTGTACTCTGTTCGTATAGAACAAGTGCTTAAACCTGAAGAACAAGTGTTCTCATTTAAGATTCCATTGCTATCGTGCATACTGCCACTACTAGGAAAACGGCTATAGATAATATGGACATTAATGGCGCACCACACATGTGGTGCGCCACTACTATATACTAATGGCGCACCATGTGTTGGTGCGCCATTAATGTCTAAATACTAATGGTGCACCACATCCACGGTGCGCCACTAGTAACAATTCTTTTAATTTTTTTTCAAAACTAGTAATGGCGCACCAGGGGATAGTGCGCCATTACTAGTTAAACTAGTAATGGCGCACCACACCTTCGGTGCGCCACTACTTATTTATTTTCAAAGTTAGTAATGGTGCACCGTGTGTGTGGTGCGCCATTACTAGTTGAACATGCAACTAGTAATGGCGCACCACACCTTCGGTGCGCCACTACTAATTTTGTTTCAGTTTTTTTTCATTTTTTAATTTTTTTTTCAAAGTTAGTAATGGCGTATAGTGTGTGTGGTGCGCCATTACTAGTTGAACTAGCAATGGCGCAAAAATCCACCGAATGCACCCCCCCTCCTGGTGGACCGCCTTTTCAGTTTTAGAAAAACTAAAAGAAAATGATGGAAATGTAGAAAAAATAAAAGAAAATAAGTTTCCCATGTGATATGTGGTCTACTTGTTGGGAAAATTTACAAATATGAATTTCGACTTTATTTGCAAAATCTCTCTGGAATTTGTAAAATGGGCATAACTTTTGCATACGAACTCGGATTAAAAAGTTTTTTATATGAAAAATCATCTACTCGAAAAGTTACATCCGAATTTAACCGGGGTACCCCGTTAAACATTTTCAAAATCCTCAAAAACCTAACAGAAAAAAGTTACGGGGCTTTCAAGATCTAGAGGCAAAAAAATTCAAAAAATTTGAAACTTAGTAGTGGCGCACCGTTTGCTAGGTGCGCCACTAGTAACAGAAAAAAAATTGATTTCGAATTTTTTTTAAATTTTTTTTTCAAAAAATGATACGTAATATGACCGGGAAGTTTGAAATATTTTTCAAAATTTCATCATACTCATGAACATGAACAAAGTCTTAGACATCAACAAGGTTTAATAGGATTGATATGATAGATATATCAACAAGTGCTTGTTAACTAAGGTGGTGCTCGGGTTGGATAGAACTGCAAAGTTAAGCGTGCTCAGGCTGGAGTAGTGTGAGGATGGGTGACCTTCCGGGAAGTTTGACCACTTATTGCGATTTGACTTGAGATTAAGCATATTGACCTGAGACTTCTATGTGGTGCGCCATTACTAAGTCAGATAGTAATGGCGCACCGTTTTATATACTAATGGCGCACTTCCTCGTGCGCCATTAGTATCTGGTATACTAATGGTGCACCTGAGGTGCTCCATTAGTAAAAAAAACTAATGGCGTGATGCTAGTGGCGCACCTTTAGTGCGCCATTAGTAGCAAAAACAGGTGCGCCACTAGCATGCCTTTTCCTAGTAGTGTGCTTTGCTCTTGTATCACTGTATTTACTCATACAAACTTATTTTTAAACTGAAGGATCCAGTCGAAACTCCAATTGCACAACAAGTATGTATAAGCATGTTTCTTTAACAAGTTTGCTCTTATAATGTCAGATTTCGGGTTCCGCAAACCTTGAGAGTTTGAACTCTGGGGTGCGTGCAAAGATCTCAACCTCCCAAGTCTGCCTACTCACCAGTCTCACATCCCAGCACGACGAACTCAAAGGAAAGGGGAGATGGCAGTTTACCCAGGTTTGGGCCACCTTGCGGTGTAAAACCCTACTCCTGCTTTGTGGTGGATTGGCCTCGAAGGGATGAGGATGAACTAGTACAGTGGAGAACAACCTCAGGAGGTGTGTTCTTGATCTCGAGCGAGCTGGTGAGGGTGGAATGGATCCGATCCCTCTCTCTCTCTATTCTTGTATTTCTTGTTTTCATCCCTTGCTACGGTGGTGGCTAAGTCCTATTTATAGTGGCATTGGTCCTCTTCCCAAATGAAGGCGGGAAGGGATCCCACATGGCCAAATTTGAAGGGACACAGCTAGTACATCTTATCTTGACGAAAGTGGTCTTTGCCTGCAAAAGCTTCTAGTCATGACACCATGGTGGGCTCGGCGATGACCTCCGTCTTGCCGTCCTGGTGGTCTTGGTCTTGTTGCACGGAATGGAAACCTTAGGCTGATTCCTCAGGACTCCGCGCCTGTGCTTGCCCCCTTGTCAGCAAAGAGGAAACTGGTACACTGCGCCCGCTGGTGCCCGCCTAGCCTCGGTCGTCATGGCTCGCGTCACCCGATCCTCATGAGGTGAGACTTGCATAGAAATCTTTGCTCCTCCGGAGCCAACCTAAAGAGGCTGCTCCCGTTGGAGGTCTTGGTGTCGTCCACCTCGCGAGGCTTGGCCCCTCGCGAGGGTCTTGAGTTGTCGATGTTGAAGCTGGGTCATACCAGGTTGTCTATGGAGCCATGCCGTGGGCCGCAGGCAGGCAAGTCTGGGTTCCCCTATTCCAAGAACGGGGACAGTAGCCCCCGGGCACAAGGCATGAGGCAAAGCCAAAACGGGCAAGTGTGGAGCACCGCGGGCACTAACGGCCTACGGCCTTGGGCGACGCGCTGCGATTGATGGGACGTGGGTGTCTCCGCTTCCCCATGCTGCCTCGGCGACTATTCCTAAATGACAAAAAGGCTGGCACCTGCCACTAAGCCTTCATTGTCTTCCATTCGTCTTGCTCCAGAACCCCTTCTCCCTCTTCACCAAAAAAACTCCAGATCTACCGAACCTCTCCACCAAGCTCGCGCTCGACGGCCACTGAAAAGGCGAAATCTCCGGCCCGACCACGTGCTCGGCTCCTTGGTTCGAGCCATCCCTGAGCGCGTCCACCATCACCAAGGAGAAGCATCTTGCCACCGTACTCCAGTTGACGACGGGCAGCAGTAATGAGGGGGGAGGGATGATGCTCCGGGTTGGCTCCGCCGAGCCAAAATCCTTGGGCGGCACCTTCTACCCCTTTTTTCTGCACAGCGTCCTTGCCGGGCTGGTGCCTCCTTTCTCCAGCTTCTTCTACGCCATCCTTCTCCATTACGGGCTCCAAGCCCTCCATCTTCACCCCAACTCCATCATCCTCCTGTCGATCTTCGCCTTCTACTACAAGGCGTTCGTGGGCGTGATGCCTTTCGTTGCACTGTTCCGCCACTTCTTCTATCTCCGGACGGGCAATGACCAATGCTCTGGGTGCGCCTGCTTTGTCGTGGCCAACGGCAACAATGCGATCTCTCAGGCCGGCAATGTGGAGGACTTTCGGAACAAGTGGATCTTCATGGACGCCAAGCGCTCCCTTGCTCTGCTAGAGCTGCCGACCGGGTTCCCGATGCCCCGGGAGGGATGGATTCACGAGAAGCTCACCGACCCCCGGGCGAAGCAACTGCTGGAGAAGATGGCGGCTGACCTGAAGGCGGAGAGGTTGACGGGGGCCATGATCGTCAAGGAGTTCCAGACGCAGCGCCTGGCACCGCTCAAGGCGCGCCCGCGCCCCTGTGGAAATTTGCGGGCACGGAAGATGACCTCCAGCTATGGCCGGACGAATTGTTCGACGAGGAGCTAAGCAAGGTCGTGTGCACCCTGCTTGGGAAGGACCAAGGTGGCTCCCTGGAAACCGATCTCCCGCTGTACCGCTGTGCTGACGGGGAGGAGATAGCCGCCGACATGCCTGTCTTCAACGAGCGAGGGCTCGTACTGCCAGAGCCTTCTCCGCTTGCGGGCTCTCCGGTGCAGGTGTATCCATCGACCTCTCCTCAAAGGCAACGCTAGAGGGGGCGGGGGAGACTTCTCCCCTGCGGTAGAGTGAGCTCCTTCGTGCCTTCTTTAACGATGACGACGCCGGCGCGCACCCAGTCAGGGAGTCGACGTGCTCCGCCGGGGTCACCATGAGATCCGGGGGACCCCTCCAAAGAGGCAGAAGCGGAGGATCCCAAAGAGGGACAGGTCGGCCCTAATTCCCCGAGGTGGCGCCCCCGCATCGCCGCCGGCATCCAGCGCAGAGCCGGCCACGCTCTCGTCCGCCCCTGAAAGCGCGGTGCCGCTCGCGTCCGGGAAGCTTGCACTCCTAGGCCGAAGGAAATAAATTGCCGAGGATCAGTAAGTGTATCCAAGGTTGTCAGAATCACGATTTTAAATTGGATCAGAGCTTCAATGGTAGGATCGCAAATCGTAGAATCTTCACTATCAGGATCATAGAAACGCAGATTCTAAGAACTAAAATCGTAGAATCATAGGGGTTAGTTTGGATCGTAAAGTCGTACAATCGTATAATAGAATCGCGATTCTGGCAACCTTGAGTGTATTCCCTCGCCCCTACTCTTTGATTTTGATTCAATACTCAATGTCTTCATCCTGATGTCAGGCTGGCATCGGTGGCAAAGAGGAGGAAGGAGGACGCTGGAGCTACCGAGGCCAAGCGTCCTACCGTGGTTGCAGCCGCTCTGGCCAAGAAGGACGGGCTGCCCCTCATGCCCCTGCAGAGGTGTCTCCCCCACCGAGGCTCTAGGGCCCAGTCTCAGGAGGAGACAACTCATGTGGCCGAGCTGACTCTGGAAGCGCTCGCCCTCAGCTCGCCTGCTGAGGGCCCGAGGGCTTCGGAGCCCCTGGCCCTCTCTACTGCTATCACTCCGACAGTCTTGACGTCGGCGTTGTCTCCTCTCCTGTCCACCACGCCGTCGGGCTATGGTTATTCTGTCGCGCCCGATGCTCTAGAGGAGGCCCTCTCCATGCTGAACCAGCTCTGAGACGATCTTTAGGATCCGGACTGACGCAAGACGTCAGAGCGCCTAGAGCTAGTCTCGGGATGGCTCCGGGTCGATGCGTCTATTAGGGCGGCCTGGGGCCAAGCCGTGGCATCCGCAGAGGAGGGCCGCAGGGTGGCTGGCTTAGCCGCAGCCTCGCCCGCGACGTGGCACTGAAAGAAGCCCAGGACGCTGCACTACAAAAAAATACACCTCTGTGATGATACGTGTTTGTCATAGTAGGTCACGTTTTCTGTCATGCATGTACATCCATGACGATTTTATGACATAATCAAGATAGTCATACATGTGCTGTCGTAGAAGTGTTCCATGACAATACCAAAATTATCATCATGGAAGTGTCCACTTCCATGACGATAAATCGCGCGACATAGAAGTGCTTTCGTCAAGGGTGACCGACACGTGGCATCCACCGTAACGGAACGCCGTTAAGCTATTAGGTCCAGTTTTGGATCCGATAACCCATTAATAGCCCCGAACAATGGGGATTTTCCACGTGTAAAATCATCATTGGCTGGAGGAAACACGTGTCGGCTCACCGTTGGGACAGATGTCATCCACTCATTGGACCGAAGGCGCCTATGATACGTCGACACATGGCACGGCCCAATAGAGGCCCATTCCTATGAAAAGGCCGGCCCATTTGACTTGGTCAAAAGGTGGTGGGCCGGCCCACGGAAAGCCTGTTAATGGCCTGTTCGCATATAGCCCATTTACAGCTCGCTAACCCAGGGCCCATTACGACCTATCCGAATTAGGCCCAGTAGTGTCATATGGGCCGTCCAATATGATTCCAGCCCATTTTTACTTCTGGCCCATGTATGGCCCATGACGTCTTTCAGCCCATATGAGGCCCTTTGTAACTCTTGGCCCATTAACGGCCTGTGGTGAAACTGGCCCGTAATGAACAGTGTATCACTTTATACCCATTAATGACCCATTATTCCATGGGGCCGTTTCCAGCCCACGTTATCTTTCGGCCTTCTCAGGGCCCATTTATTCTTGGGCCCATTTCCAGCATTCGATTACTTATGGCCCGTTACTGTAATTTTTTGCTTGTGAGCCAAAATTCAGCCCGTGGATATAGTCGGCTCGTTTGTGGCCCGTTATTATGTTGGGCCCTTTTCATAACGTCATCAAATACGGAAGATTAACGACGTCCCGTTATGGTCGGCCCATGAACGGACGATTCCAACTCTAGCCCGTTTACGGCCATAATGCGGTCTGTTATTGGCGAATGTTTGGCCAATCGATCATATGGCCCATAGAAGGCCCATTGGATACGGCTCGTAGAAGGCCCATTGTGTCTACGGCCCGAAGAAGGCCCATTGTGTCTACGGCCTGTAGAAGGCCCATTGTTTCTATGCCCCGTAGAAGGCCCATTGTTTCTACGCCCCATAGAAGGCCCATTGTTTCTACGGCTTGTAGAAGGCCCATTGTTTCTACGGCCCGTAGGTGGCCCAATGTCACTATAGTAAATATGTAGCCCATGGTTGTTGTGGCCTAGTTTTTTAAAAATAGGTTATTGTGGCCACTAGCAAACCGCGGAAAAAGAACTGCACTCACTACAAGCAAACAAATAAACAAGACAACAAGGAAATAAATAAGCAAGGCTCTTATGCTAGGCTATCACAGCTATTACACATATTACATCCATTAGGCATCAAAGTTCGCCACCAGTGCAAATATAGGGAACAGAGCAGCATATCATATACACTGGTTGTCAAAGATGGTGACCAGCGCAAATAAATGTCGCAGCAAAACAAGTCCAGAACTAAAACCACTTCAGACGATCTCAAGAAAAAATATCCTGGGTACCCATAATGCTGGCAAGATGCTTAGCAAGCTTATTAACTTTCTCTTATTTGGCGCTTAAATCCTCCAGCGCTTGCTGTTGCACCATAAAGTATGCATCTGAATTCTGCAGGGACTTCCTCAGTCCTTCAGCTTCCTGTCGCAGCACATCTGATCAATGTCTTTCAACTTGAAGTTGAGACTTAAGAAGACGAACTGATTCAGGCAGCGAGGTCGAAGAGCTTGTGCCAGCAGTAGTGGCCAGTAACTCAAACACTACATCAAGATAGGACTTTTGGGTTCTCTCACTATCATCAAGATAGTTTTAATCAGCTTTCTTGGAGACCAAAAAGGATGTCTCACTATCTTGAACCTTATATGCATTACTTCCTTTACCATTGCATAACGGGGTACTGTTCTCCAATATTTTGTTCGCATTCTAAAAGAGAAACAAGCAGACACATCACAGGTTTACCATGTTGTATATGAAACTCATTTTGCTAAATGAGTTCAGTAGTAAAGTGGACAGGATAACGGCATGGAGCAAACATATATCTATGTACCATGGTCACTTTATGATCTATATCATTCTAGTTTTTGTTGCCAAATCAAGATAGAGGCACAGTTCAAATAATATTTGTTCAAGACAAAGCAGAATGGAGAGAATATAAGTGTGGGAAACTATAGAGCAATAACAACACTTGTAATGTGCATGACATGAGAACATAACTGTTTATTCAATTGAAACTGAAATCAACATAGAGCAAGTTACAACAGCAAACCAGTTAAAGAAATAGCTTTAAAACATACCTGTTGCGCCATTGGATTTTCAATTCCATCCTTCAAATTTGAAAATAGTTGGTATGAGTAAATACAGTAATGCAAGAGCAAAGGAGTATGAACCATAGCTACAAAACCTGACCTGAGAATAAATCTTCTTCTCCTTTAAGCGTTGAGTTGGGATTCGGAGTGGTGGTCCTCATGCTTTAGGCACTGCAGTTCCCTTACTAACTGCTCGTGTTTGGGTTCTCTGTGGTGGAGACGGTGTTGTGTCAACTAGAAATGGGTTACTATCTGCCGGGGTTGGGGTTAGAAGGGGTGTAGCTGGTTCTCTATCCAACTGGGTAGGGGTACAATCTGCGAGAGTCTAGGTTATGTGTGGTGGAGCTGGTTCTTGGGCAAGTACAACTATGGTTCTATCTGCATCAACTAGTAGCACTATCTTTTCTGAAGACCGTGTTATTACTCCCTTAGATACTGCCATCACCCTCTCCAATTCAAATGGCTGATAAACAAGAAAAGTAATTGAAATTATAGACATTTTATGATAGACATGTGCAATGGATAGTGGGGAATAAAAGAGGGCATGAAATAATTCACATTTATGTTGTCTAACCTAACAGGGGGTAGCATGACACAATTTCACATATATGATGACTAACTAAACAGGATAGCATGGCACAATTTCACATTATGATGGCTAACTAAAAAAGATGGAAAGACATGGTTCAAAATATGATGACTATGTAAACAGGATGACATGATATAACTATATAATGTGTTTATTAAATAGGTTGGCATGCCATAATTCACATGCATTCACAGATAAAATGCCATAATTCCAAATATGATGACTGTAAACAATAAACAGGATGAGACGATATAACTATATGATGTCTTTATTAAATGGGTCGTCATGCCATAATTCAGATAGATGTTGTGTATGTACTATGTAAACATGATGGCATGATATAATTCAAATATCTGATTTATATAGTAAGCAAGTATGCAGATGGCAATCCATATATGATGTAAAAACTTAGCAATGCAAGACAACATTCATGACATGGGTAATATAACCCTGCCAAGTTTGAGCATAGACCTCAGGGGGAAATAGGACTGGTCATTAGTCTCTGAATCCTCCTCTGAGGAGCTCTTTGTAACCAGCAAGATGTCTGCTTCAGCAGGTAGTATTGTCTGCTCTGAATACCTTGTTTTCTCTCCAGATACTTCCATCACCGCTTCAAATGGCTGATGCACATGAAGAGTAGTTGAATATACAAACGTTGTCGACAAATGGAACATGTAATACAAAAAATGATAGCATGATATAATTCACATACATGATGATTGGCTAAACAGCATGGCATTGCATAATTCACATATATAATGCATTTACAACAAGATAGAATTGCATAATTCACGTATATAATGTCTTGCAACAAGATGGCGATGCATAATTCACATATATGGTAATTAGACACTAAACAGGTGGCATTCACACAAAGCATGTCTAAAGTAATCAAATGACATAGCAATGCAAGACACCATACGCACGATATGAGCAACATAACCATGCCAAGTTAGAGCATACACCTCGGGGGGGGGGGAATAGGACTGGTCATCTGTCTCTGAATCCTCCTTTGAGGAGCTATCTGTAACCAGCAAGATATGCGCTTCGTCAGATAGCATAGTCTGCTCTGAAGACCTTGTTTTCACTCCAGAATTTCCCATCACCGTGTCAAATGGCTGATGCACATGAAGAGCAGTTGAATGTACTAACATTGTTGACAAATGTAATACGTAACGGAAAAAAAGGATGGCCTGATATAACTTACATATAAGATGACTGGCTAAGCAGGATGGCATTGCAAAATTCACATATATAATGCCTGGATAAACAAGATGGTGTTGCATAATTCACATAAACGATGAATAAACTAAACAGATGGCTGATACGTCTCCAACGTATCTATAATTTTTTATTGTTTCATGCTATTATATTACCCATTTTGGATGTTTATGGGCTTTACTTTAAACATTTATATCATTTTTGGGACTAACCTACTAACCGGAGGCCCAACCCATATTGCTATTTTTTTTGCCTATTTCAGTGTTTCGAAGAAAAGGAGTATCAAACGGTGTACAAACTGAATGAAACCTTCGGGAGCGTGATTTTTGGAACGAACGTGATCCAGAGGACTTGGAGTGCAAGTCAAGAAGCAGCCAAGGTGGCCACGAGGGTGGAGGGCGCGCCGACCCCTACAGGGTGGGCCCCCCTATCTCGTGGGCCCCACGGGTGGCCACTGACCTACTTCTTCCTCCTATATATACCCACGTACCCCGAGAACATCCAGGGAGCCAACGAAAAACTATTTCCACCATCGTAACCTTATGTATTCGCGAGATCCCATCTTGGAGCCTTCGTCAGCGCTCCGCCGGATGGGGAGTCGACCGTGGAGGGCTTCTACATCAACACCATAGCCCCTCCGATGAGTTCTGAGTAGTTTACCACAAACCTTCGGGTCCATAGTTATTAGCTAGATGGCTTCTTCTCTCTTTTTGGATCTCAATACCATGTTCTCCTCAATCTTCTTGGAGATCTATTCGATGTAACTCTTTTTGTAGTGTGTTTGTCGAGATCCGATGAATTGTGGGTTTATGATCAAGTTTATCTATGAGAAATATTTGAATCTCCTCTGAATTCTTTTATGTGTGAGTAAGTTATCTTTGCAAGTCTCTTCGAATTATCAGTTTGGTTTGGCCTACTAGATTGATCTTTTTTGCAATGGGAGAAGTGCTTAGCTTTGGGTTCAATCTTGCGGTGTCCTTTCCCAGTGACAGCAGGGGCAGCAAGGCACATATTGTATTGTTGCCATCGAGGATAAAAAGATGGGTTTTATATCATATTGCATGAGTTTATCCCTCTACATCATGTCATCTTTCTTAATGTGTTACTTTGTTCTTATGAACTTAATACTCTAGATGCATGCTGGATAGCGGTCGATGTGTGGAGTAATAGTAGTAGATGCAGGCTAGAGTCGGTCTACTTATCGCGGACGTGATGCCTATATACATGATCATGCCTAGATAATCTCATAATTATTTGCTTTTCTATCAATTGCTCGACAATAATTTGTTCACCCACCGTAATACTTATGCTATCTTGAGAGAAGCGACTAGTGAAACCTATGGTCCCCGTGTCTATATTTTATCATATAAGCTTTCAATCTACTTCTATTTGCATCTTTAGTTTTCCAATCTATATTATAAAATACCAAAAATATATTTATCTTATCATACTATCTCTATCAGATCTCACTTTCGCAAGTGGCCTTGAAGGGATTGACAACCCCTTTGATTGCGTTGGTTGCGAGTTCTTTGTTTGTTTGTGTAGGTGTGTGGGACTTTTGAAGAGCCTCCTACTGGATTGATACCTTGGTTCTGAAAAACTGAGGGAAATATTTACGCTACTATTGCTGCATCACCCTTTCCTCTACAAGGAAAATCAACGCAAGCTCAAGACATAGCAATGGCATTCGCACAAAGGATGTCTAAACTAAGCAGATGACATATTTGATGTATAAAGTAAGCAATGCAAGGCACCATATGCATGATATAACCAACATCAGCCTGCCAAGTTAGAGCGAAGACCTCAGGGGGTAAATAGGAGTGGTCTTCTCCTTCTGAATCCCCCTCAGAACTGATATCTTCCTCTCGATTACAATCCTAAATGGGTGGAGGGGGGCTGCCTTTGTGCCTACCATGGAGCGACGTCCGCTTGAAATTTTGTTGCCATGCAAGGCTCGTCTCTTTTGCTCTACATGTTCAGTTCCATTGTTTAGAATAACTGTCATGCATAGGAATAAAACATAGTGATATTATGTAAGGAGTGCATGCAGAAATCCAGAGTGATTGTAGCAACCTGTGGTTAGACCCAAAACCAATAATAGTAGGCAGATAATGGCTTCAGTTAAAAAATACATATAATGGCTTCTTTACTATTTGTTTCGTATCCAACATGAAACTCATAGTAGACAGCAGAGATTAACCAGATAGTAGATAGATACTATTGATTGTGGCCCCGATATGTACCCCACATCCAATTAAAAACTCAAGTTTGACCATTAGTTTGGAGCTGACTCAGAGTCTAATCGGTGAACAGGACGATAAAGTAGCATGTAATATTAACCGATGCATAATGTGGCAGACATGAAAGAGTGCGACCTCTCTTGAGGACAGGTGTAGTCCTCAAGGTCATCTGCTCGGTTGATGATGGTAATGAAGTTTTCATGGCTGCCGGCGGTGGGGAAGAAGATGTGAGGCGGAGAAAGACAGTCTGGAGGCCGGATCCCTGCTGTGCTGGACGCTTCTGTCATTGGAGCAGCTAAGCTGGGGTGGACGACGGCGCAGCAGGAGCGCGACATACCACGCAAGGTTTTCTTTGACAACTATCTATAAGAGAAGTAATTCTATAAGGGCTCGTTTGAATTGGAGGATTCCAACAATGCAGGGATAGGAAATAGACAGGAATAGGATAGGAATGCACGTGCAAAATAGAAAATTTAAACACAGGATTTCTGCCAATCTGGGTGTTTGATTCACAGGAATTGGAAGATCATAGGATGCAAACAAGCATGGTGAGATTAAGTCAAACCACAAGAAAATTTACGGTTATAATGCTATTATGCTACTATCTCTTAGTCTTGTGCTTTATGAATAGGAATTTGAAAAGGATGACAAGTGGAATTAAAATTCCTACGGTTTTTCTTTCAAGGAGACAGTGAAGGAACAAATCCTACAATTTTCCATTGCTCCATTCCTTTGAACCAAATTCATGAATAGTAGTACCATAGGAAACTTTGCAATTCCTATGTTTTTCATTCACTTTTCCTTTCAAGCACTGGCGATTCGAGTAGGCAGGCTTGAGCAAGGAAAAGCCTACACTAAAAAATGTTTTTGTGCTACTTCTATTACTTTGGACCCAGGCCACTACCCTAATAGCTCAACTCCGTGGCCCATCGACAAATGCACAGCTCAAAAGCACAGAGATAAATAATGATGGCATTCAAGAGAGTCCATCACGGATAGCTAAGTTGCCTGGTACCTCACTGCTTGTCATATAGTAGGATAAAATAATCGCATTTCACATTACTATGTGTGCTCAGTGGACAATATATATAACATGTAGAGTAAAAAAGAGATGCAACAAGTCTACAACCTCTTTGGAGAAGCCATGTCGATCTCAACATGATTGGGTTGCCGGTGAGGATGCTTCGGCTGACTTGGCTGTCCGAGGAGCGGAAGAAGATCTTAGGCGTCTGGAGATGGAGCCCGAGGTACTGCTCCGATGTGATGGAGGGTTTCGTCGTTGGAGCAGCTCTGGTGAGTTGTACGACGCTGAGGCTGAAGCAGGACAAGAGAGACAACATTAACCTGAGTGGAATTCTAATAGCATCTCCAACAGATGATGTAAAATACATAACCACAAAGTGCTAGATGTAAAATACATCAGCCGCTCATCTCTGAACTTAACTGTCAAAACTGAATTTAACTGTCGAAACTGGACTTAACTGTCGAAACTGAATTTTGCTGTGGAAACTGAATTTTACTGTCGAAACTGAACGCACTAGAGGTGAGGCTACATGTCAGTCGACTGACTTTTTCATATCTGGTCAGTCAATTTTGCAGCCGTTGGATACGAAATCAAGGGCCTACAATTCATCTTCAACCTCCACCCCCTGAGCCGCCAGTCCCCACCGGCCAAACAGCCGCCCCCGCCGACTGCGGACGACGGTGCGCTGCCCCGCCCTCCCTGAAAACACTCCCCACCGCCGGTGCGCCGCCGCCTCGGCCATCCCTCTAGCCCCCCCCCCCCCCCGTGCCGAGCTTTTTCTCCAGCGATCCCCACGCCACCGCCCCACCACCGCAGGCGACCACCGCCCCCACCCTGAACCCTAAGATAGATAGTGTGATACCTCTCCGTGAGCCCCCCCCCGCTGCGGCTAGTTCTTCCTTAACTCCGGTGAGCCCCCCCACCCCTGAAAATTGGTGACCCAAAATTGATTGGTCGATCAAGTGCAGCTAAATTGGAGCAGCATCTCAAGCAAGAGCGAGAGCGAGAGCAGCAGCGCGAGCAAGAGCAATAGCAAGAGCAGACCGGGCAGGGGACCGAGAGCAAGATCAGAGCAGCAGCATGAGCGAGAGCTAAAGTAGCACACCCCCTACTGATGTGGATGTCGCTGTTGAGGGAGCGACGTCATGGAGGAAGTGGCCGGCGACGCCGCCGTGGATGGAGCCGCGCCGTGTCGGTTCGGGACCAAGCGTCGGCAGCACCGTGAGATCGAACCAAGAAGAAAATGCGGTGATTAGTGTACAACCTCTTTGGTGGCACCGATTAGGCTACAGCTTCATCCGAGCAAATGGTGATGATGCTGCTCTTCTAGTGGTGCAGGTGAAGACGGTGGTGTGGGAATGGAGGTGGCACGAAAGACGAGGGGAACATCGAGGCAGCACCTTGGAGGTGGAGGACGGGCTGGCTGAACCGGCGGGACAACCAGATCGACGACGGATCCTCATCCGGTACGGTGGATGAGGGACATCGAGGTGTTGTTGTGCACGATGTCGTCAGGAAAGAGGCTCCGACTGGGTGGCGGACGGAGGAGGTTCTGGGGCTTCGCGGGTTTTCGCGGCCTCAGAGTACGAATGGGTGGGTGGATGGGATGGGAGTGGGGAACCATGGCTTAGAGACGCGCTTGTCCGAAATGTGGGGTAAGTTACGAAAGTACTCCCACCGATTTGAGGTGGTTTCTTCAGTTCAGGGGTATCACGGGCATCTCGCGTGTTGGGATTTCACAAGAGGTGGGATTTTTCGCGCGCGTTGTAGTTTTGGAATAACAAGGAGCGAGTTGAGATGGAGGGTGTTGTCGGAGCACAACGAGAAAAAGATATATCTTAAATATTTCGGGCTAACAAGACGCAGGTTGAAATTTCCGGACAAGCCTAACGTGTACTGTATCAAATCAATTCGCACTACAAATGTCATTCAAAACTTTGAATTCATGTTATGTTCAATTAAAATATTTCTCTACGTGTATAATGCATGCAACCTAATACTCAAATGAAAGTTTTAGTGCATTCCAAACGTATATACTACCGCTTCAATATGAACTAAATTTGAATTCGTTTCTCTATTTGAATAAGATCTACAATAATGATTGTTGTGAAGTCAAACCATTTGAATTCATTTCTCTATTTTAATAAGATCTACAATCATCATTATTGTCAAGTTAAACCATCATTTGTGTATTATCTTCACAGCACACCACATGATTAGTCTCGAGTTACATATGAACTATGTGTACTATATGAACTCGAACTCGATTTTTTGAATCCACTTTATGCTGATTTCAAATCACACTACATTTCATGCTCTAGCTAGATCTTCATAATCTAAACCATGTCTCATATGTATAATGTGTTTATCACGTAATGTATGGTGCCCCGCCCCCTATGCCTACAAGTATTTAGATGTGAGTTGCAAACACCACACATTACCGCAAATTCAAATAAAACGTGAGAATGTTCGATATACAATATTGTTTAGATTGTTCGATATTTAGTTGTAAGCTACAAACGCCACACATTATCACAAATTCAAATAAAACGTGAGATTGTTCCATGTATAGTATGGTTTAGATTGTTCGACATTTAGCTGTGAGCTGCAAACGCCATGCATTATCATATTATGGTATAACATGTGCAAAACCACAACACGCGTATCACCGCTATATTCATGCATGCATATGTTTATAAAACTATGGTCTCCTATTCAAATATATGAATCCACTTTCATATCAAATTATGATCTTTGTTAGTCTCTTACACCCACACTATCATCTAACCTTTGTAGCTACCACTAACTTTCTCTTGTGCATGCACACGCCCTCCTCTCCCACCCCCTCCCTCAGCATTCTATCCATCACGCACATTCATTTTTTTTCTTTAGGTCGATCTCCCAGAGTCTCCACAACTCCTTTCTGACACACACCGATTGATAAACCTCTCCAGCGATGTCTGCCTACAACATACACACGCACCTTCAATCTCCTCCTTCATGTGTCCTTGCCTTGTGTGTCTCATATGGTCCCACACACGTGTAAACTCTCGCCCCACTTTTCATCGATCTCACAACCGCACACTCCTTCCCCTATCTAGCTAGTAGCTGGGCCTCTCGCACCACCTCCTAGCTCCATTCTCTCTGCCTCTCCGTCTCGCTGGGCCTTATTTGCCTCTAACAAATGGATGTACACTGACCGATCTCGCGCTATACATATAGCTAGCTAGGTCCTTATAACTCGTTTTTTCCCACGCGTCGATCGATCTACCTCATTAGTTATGTCTCTCCCTTCCTCCGACAAACAACAATTGATCTACCGATCTAGTTAGGTTTGCTCACCAAGCACATGGTTCCCCTTCATCATCCATGGATGTGTCCCGATAGAGCTATCACGCACAGGCACACACAGAAACACATCCCCACTCTTATTGATAATATTGCAGTTCCACCCTCAGTTTGTCTAGTAGGCCTCTCCCACCATCTTCGAGAACAACTCCATCACCCATCCAGCACTCTACCTCTGTCCCTCCCTCTCTCTCTCTCTCTCCTCCCTCTCTCTCCGTCCCATCCTATTTCCCGTCCTTCAGTTATGTATGGATGTCGACCGATCTCCCTCAAGACATAGCTTGGTTTCTCCTTCTCAAAACATATACGAGCTGTTCTATCTTTATAGTTAGGCCTCTGCATACCCCTCCCCCACCCCTTCAGAAACACACACACACACACACACCGATACATCGAGCTCTCTAGTCATATCTCCTTCCCACACACAAACTTGACATGTGCCCTCTGACGTTCCGGTAGGTCAGTCGCCCTATATCTTTGACTTGCACACATACACAACTTCGATGGCTCTCTTCATTGATCTCGCACCCACCCACTTGATCCTCTCTTCAACTCTATCGATATCTATGACCCCTCCCTCTCTTCTCGTGGATCGCCCGATCCTCTATATATGATATGGATAGGCCTCCATTTCACATACATTGCAAGCAAAATTTTGTTTGAGATGTCATCGACACATATTCCCACAAATACATTCACGAAAGCACCCACCCCCTCACACAAAACAAAAAACACTCATGAACGCACACGCCATCTGTCTAGGTTTGTATCTCTCTCACACACACCCACGTAGGTGGGGGCGTGCACGAAGAGAAGAGGTGCACACACGGCGCATGTACTACCGTCTCTATCCCAAGTACACCCGTGCGGGTACAGGGTGGAGCTCATTTCTGTTTGAAAAGGTAGCCCACATGGTAATTTGACACGTGTACTAGTTGTCCACTTGATGGAGGGAGGATCGTCTACCACGGGTGAACAAACAAATTGCGACTTGACGCATTATGTTAAAAAAGAGGCAAACCATGTGGGGCCTACCTTAGAGGCAAGGCTCTACACACTGGAGTACTTTTGATGTGTCCCGTCAACTCGCAGAATGAGGAGATGCTTGCTTAGTACGCTGTCTCCCCCTCCCACGGGCACGGTGGCTCGTAGGATGAGGTGAAGCTTGATTACTAGTACTCCTAGTACTGTAAGCCTTATGCCCGCTCCCTCGCCCACGCGCGTGATGGCTCGCAAGACGAGGAGAAAATTTTACTACTCCCTCCGTTTACTCCTCGTCCCTACCTTGGTTAGAGAGATTATCATATTGTTTGGAATATATATGTCCTTTAGTAGATTTTAATATGAACTACTAGTACATACTACAAACACTGATGTATATAGACATATTTTAGAGTGTAGATTCACTCATTTTGCTCCGTATGTAGTCCATATTGAAACAGACGTAATAGTACGCACTCTCCCTCGCCCCTTGACCCTCGCCCACGTGGTGGACATGCAGCAATTCATTTGGTCTCATATAGCCAGAACGATATATACTGCAGTACCATTATTGCTCGACTTCTCGAAGAGGCGAAGAGCCAATCGCAAGGTTAATATTTTGGAGATGCCAAGCACAAGGTTTATAGGAGAACGAGCAGTAGGTGTCGTGTCATTTATAAATAAAGTTATTTTTCTTCAGTGGCACGTACGCAATATAATAGGTTCATATGGAGAGAAAAGGAAACCGCTCCACTATATACATAGTCAGGACGGGCCAGCCTACACGGTTGCTTGTTGGGATTGTTCTCTTCACACTCTCTCGCACAAAACAATTGTGGCCACATCTCTAACATATCGGTGGATCACGTCCGCCGGGGGAAGGGGTGGATGCTTAGTGTAGATGCGGTCGCCGTCGCCGACGGCAAAAACCCACTGTCGGCACATCCCGATCAGGGGTCCCCGCCGTTCTCTCTCACAAAGCCGGTGAGGTTGCCTTCATCCCTTGCTCACTGCCACGACATGGGCAGTTGTTGCCTCCCGCCGCCATCATCAAGGTTGAGCTACGTCCCGACATCCCTCAGGTACAACTCCCTTTACAGCCGGCTTGCACCACTGCTCCAGCTGCCCACATCACTCCATGTGGAAATTTCTCTACTTCTTTGCCCCGCACATACCTCTAATGGATTCTACGTACTGTATTTGTGATGAGTTTATTCTCATCAACTAGTCCCAGTAATCTTATTCTAATTATGCTTCTTCAATTTCTTTGCCACAGGGATGCTCATCTCGATTTTGGTGGAACTGCACAAAATGATCCGATGGTCAAAGGGTTGCAAACTTCATTTCTTGGGAAGCTCCAACGTTGCCAGCAAATTAAAGCCTGGTTAGGGTTTACGGTTCAAGGTCTAGGGACTGCATGGATCGTTTTTTTTTAGCTGTCTTTGTTCCAAAATAAGTGTCAACTTTAGTAGTAGTACAACTTTGTACTAAAGTTTGCATAAAGTAGAGAAACTTATTTTGGAACGGAGGGAGTACATATTGGCTATGATCTGTCAACCATTGAGATGCAATAGCATGCATGTTAGTCTCCTTTGTATTTGATGAAATGTTGCAACGGGCAACCTTGGACACAAGATACATGTAACAGAGGCTTTAAGCTTCATAGCATTGTACAAATTTATCTCCCTGATAAATTACAGTACGTACTATACAAGTACTATGTAAAGAGTTAGGTGTCGCACGGTGACCAGAAAATATGGTGATAGTGTGACGTGGGCCATGTAATCACTGAGCCTGCATGTTTTCACTGCTCTTGCACTCCTCCACTATTAGAATGGAGAAAATTGTACTCTAGTAGTACCTCCTTTCGCCGAAAGCAAGGGACATCTAGCAGTCCTACCACCTCAGTAATAATGACCAATGAGCCATCAAATCACATAGACCTGGCAGTAAGTTGGACGGACGAAGCAACCATCACTCTTGAATCCACTTCTCCCTTCAACGTAGGCGCCAGCGAGAGGTTGCGTCCGCTCTGCCCGGGCATGAATGCGACACTGATTCTTTGGAGCGGTGCTAACTATTTTGGGCGGGAAGCGTGTGCGGGTGATGGAGGGGCTTTGGGTGGGCCAGGCTAGTCAGGAGCGGGCGTGGCAGCTGTCCGCCTGCCCCTACCGGACGCCCGGAAATGAGAGGATGCACCGACTCGCGTGGTTAAAGTCGTACACTACACACCACCTCTCTATAGGAGTAGGTCGATCTGTCGCTCTCTCTCTAACACACACATGCTGTTAAACACACACACACACACACATGCACACGCACACACAGGTTCATAGAATAGGAAAATCGTGCGAGTGCGAAGCCATAGGAAGTGAGATACAAATGGAGTACGTACAAGAAGAGAAGAGGTGACAAATATTCCATCAAACCTGGACTGAGGAGTAGTACTCCCTCCGTCTAGGTGTTAAGTCATCTTACGGAAATCAGATATTCCCAAAATGTTTAGGCGTCATCCATTAACTTCGCATCTCAATCCCCTCCTGCCCTTGTTGCTAGCAAGCGTTGTTACTTAGGAAGTGTTTGGATCCTTAGCAAGAACAACTTATAGCCTAGTCGGGCAAGGTTAGGCGTTTGGAACTGTTAAAATATGTTAGCTTTTGTGAGCAGCTAGCTTGCGTGGGCTAGAAAAACCTTGCTAGCTCAGGAGAGCCAGATCGGCTTGCTTCCGACGGCAAACTTCGCGTAGTAGTAGCATAGACTAGTAATATATGCATGTTACTAGTCCAAGATACTCACCACTATGACCAGCCTAAGCAATGTAACCAAACGCTCCTTACTCTGCCTTGTTATCTCCCTCGGAAACCCAATGCATGGAGCGCAACTACGCGTTGATCAGACAAGAAATCAAAGTTGGCTTGCATGTGAGTTAATACGTGGCCCTGCATGGTAACTAAAACGGCATCTCTTAGTTGTTTGGATTAATTGTTGCGTTTAGAGACAGAAATCAAGGCTTTGATTGGAGGAATGACCGGTCAAGTTTCTCCTTCTCCTCCAATCTGCTTGCACCTTGGTCCCTCTGCACCTTGTAACGTGACTTATTACACCTAGACGGAGGGATTAGTACGAGATACGGTAGCACACTGACTTAGGTCGAATACAAGTGCCCAAAATTGTGTGCATGTTATAATAAGGATTCACTTAAAATAGTACGTGAGCAAACAGAGGGATCAATTGGACAATGTTCACGAGCAGTAGCGAGATGTGTGAGGTAAGATACACCGCTGGCACTTTTAATTTTTCTTATTAATTTTTTTGTTTCACCCTCTGACTAGTGGGACCCAACGTACTACGTGGAGAGAGGTAAGGTGACTAAGGCCACATTATTTTTGCACCACTGTGGATAGTCTTACCACCAAAGCCACATGACACGGTTATTATTTAAATCCCAATGACTCCCACACAAAAAAAACACGGCATGTTTGTCACACGAATGCAGGAATGTATAAAAGGTTATTTTCCTCTCGTTGAACATAACGGGAGGATTGTGTAGCTGGTTAGTCTGTTCGCTCATCAAACTTGAGGTCCCAGGTTCGATAGCTACACTTGAGCATAATTCGTGCCAGGAGGATTCTTTGACAGGTCAAAATTGATGGATACGGAGCTATACGATCTCGTAGTGACCGTATAATCACCTCATCACGTATAAGTTGCAGCCTTGGCACTTGTTTTCTAGGGTTTGCACTCTTCACACACTCTCCAGTATATACACGTTGGAGCCTCAGCGCTTGTAGTTTCTCTCTTCACACTCTCTCACCCTCTCCAGATTTAAACAAGATTTCATTGGCCTCTCTCTCTCCCCTCATAGCTAGTCAAAGAGCCGGCAGGATCCGTCCGCCGGGAAGGGAAGGAGGCTTAATGTTGTCGCCGTCGGTGAGGGAGGGAATCAACTACCGGCACAGTTGTTCACTTTCACCCAGCGGCGGCGCGGGAGGACCTCCGACCCCTTCTTCGCCATCATTCATAGTGTGGGCGGAGCGGCCTCCGGTCGCCCAGTGAACCGCACCCCAAGAACCTTAAGGTATAATTTACTTATTCCACATGGATTGCTCTAGCTGCATGTGGGCTTTTTCCGCTTCTGCACTCGAATCTAGGTGTTGGATCAAACAGGAAAGTAGTGGGGAAAGTTGTATAGAATGAATCTAGGACGTGGTTCAAATAGGAAAGGAATGGGGGAAAGTAGTGGGCAAAGTTGTATAGCATGAATCTAGGACGTGGTTCAAAAAGAAAAGGAAGGGGAAAGTAGTGGGGAAAGTTGTATCGCATGAATCTAAGACATAGTTCAAAGAGGAAAGGAATGGGGGAAAGTAGTGGGGAAAGTTGTATAGCATAAATCTAGGACATGGTTCAAAGAGGAAAGGAAGGGGGGAAAGTACTAGTACGGACTGGCTATCCAGCACCTACGTTGGTCGAAATGGGAAAACAATGACAAACGCAATACACACATCTGTAACGAACTAATCTTTTTTTGGGGGGACAAGGCTGTAGAGTTTGAGCAGGACTAGATTGCTGCACTCACATAGGGAAAGGTGTCTAAAGATAACAAAACTGGGACCAACACAAATATGCTCCTTGGTTGTTTGTTCTTTGTTGCAATAGACTGTGCATCACCCAGTACATCGGTAGATGCACATGGTGCAAAGCGCCCTTGTCCCATGCAACTCTTTAGCTGTTGTTAATCTAAGGCCATGTTTGGTTAAAAACTCCCTAGTCCCTACCTGCTTGGTTCCCGAGACTAAACATGGACTAGAGGTTATTAAATGACATGCTAAAAGACCATGTTTCCCCTAGTAATGAACTAATAGAGACAAGGTATGATGCGTGGCAGGGGCAACTGTTGGAAAAAGTCCCGAAAAGACTCTCCCTCGGGGTCTTCTTTCTTTAGTCCCAAATGCCCACTTTTAGTCCCTAAAAGTCCCTCCTGTTTGGTTTAGATGGGAGTGACATGGAGTTTTTTTAGTCCCTACACCAAAATGTCCCTATAAACAAACACCATCTAATAATGTCATTGGAAAATTGATGCAATGCCACAGTTAGAAGCAAATTACATGTTTAACGAATTTCATTGTTAATATAATCTCTTTGTTAATATTAATCAATGTCACCGTTTGAGAAATGCTACTGTCTTGCTTTCTTTCCGATTTAGATAAGTTCGATGCTTCTTTTTGTTGGCTTCTGTGTCATCCACCGTTATTGACCACTAGTTGTTTCCTTTGCACCTCTGTGTAAACAGGTTTATCTACTTCACCTCGTTGCCATTGTGACCTTTTGTTGCACTGGACAAACCACTTTTGTTTTAAGAGTGTTTTGTGCAGTTCAACCAAAATGTCACACCAACAACGTTGCTTGATTGCTTGATCTTAGCACAAGAGGAGAACTTACTTCCTATCCGTGTTGGCAAATTTGGTTTGGATCTTCTTCTTGTGAGTTGTTTGAATTCCGCATCATGAGAGGTCAGTACTAGCCTTCTTTCACATGATTCTGCAGTCTGCTTTCATATGTTGTGCTACTTGTACGATAATGTTGCTTGATTTTAGTGAACTGCACAAATGGAGAAAAGACTTCCAATCTGTATGTGCATCGTAATACCACACTGAGGTAAGATAAGGTTATTTCACAACTATTGGCCTGTATTTTGCCACTTTCATCAGAAAATTAATGTCACTATTTAGTTCTATACTTGTGCTCCCTAATTGACATGCCAAATCTTACATTGAAGGCGAAGCTTGTCTGTTATTGAACTAAGTGTTGAAGGGGAAGAACAAGCGGAAGAAAAGCAAAAATCAACTCCCGGTGCTGTAATGAAGCACTGGAACTGTGATGACACAAGTAATGATATAGTTTTGCATCTTAATTTATTGATATGGCTAGAATGAGCAATTGTTTTGCCACTGATTTGATGCCACTCTTAATGTAATACATAATTATCTCTACTTGTGCAAACAGGGATCTTCTTTGAAGATACCATATATTTTAGTGGAACTACGCAAGAAGATGTTGGAAACATTAAACTAATCAAGGAGTATATAGTAAGCATGGCCACCACAGTAGATAGCGATAGATGGTTCCGGAGAAGTGCTTCATCTATATGCTCTACACAATAAGCCTCCTGACAAAGGTTGGTACTCGCCCACGGATTTCATCCATATTATTGAGCTTTGTCATCTCTATTGGTGTTGTGCTAATGTTTAGATACTGTCATGAAAAAGTGGTATTGTCCTTGAGAAGTGCTTCATCTGTGCTATTTTAAATATTTCCTTTCCTTTTTTTGAGCAAAGAGGGATGCTAGCATTTAGTTCTCCTCTTGTCTTTGCACAACATGATCATCCTCCTCTGAAGAAGAATATGGAGTATGTGAAGTGACTAGTTCCGATTATGCCAATATGGAGAAGCCCCGTCTATCTTCTCATCAGAAGGAGTAGTTGAAGGATGGTTACATTACGCCCCACAAGACCAAACTAACTTCAGCTCAGAAGGACTAACAAATCTCCATTTTCTTGCTATGATGCGCAAGTACAATGTTGTTCTAGGATTCTTTCCGGTGAGTTCCATTTTTCTCAAAGTGTGCTCTACATGGACCATGTAGGTGCCTGTTTAAACTATCAATTCATAGTACAGTTTGCTTTATACTAATCACATTTTTGTATTTGTGCAAACAGGGGTGCTCAGCTTGATTTTAATGGGAACTGCACAAAATGTTCATAAATACATCGAATCATTCATTTCCACCACAAGAAAGGAGGTGCCGATAAGTTCAAGGCGTTGCAACATATAAGGACGAAATCATACAAGCTACACGCAAATTTGGTTGATTTTGGTGGAACTGCACAAAAAGAACGAGGTGCCATGTTAATGTCCGAACTGATGGCAAACCCTGCCCATTCCACAGTCGTGGGCATTTGATATTTTGGAATGGGACAACCTGGTCAAATTTTGCTCATTGATGTTAGCAAGAAGACATGCGTTTGGTATTTTCGAATGGGACGCCCTTTGCTGTCAGCAGCGCCGATTAATTTTTCTTTATTATTTAGTTGTGAAGTAAATATTTTGGCTCTGACATGTGAATCACTGAGATGCATAATCATCGATTGTTTTGAATGTTCTCTATGAATTGCCAGACATGTGTGTTTGATTACAATGTACAGGAACGCTAAAAAGCTGCTCAAACTCCTTGTACTCCTTATGTTCCTTTTTACTTCGGACATTGTGAAAGTGCATACCTTTTTCTATAAGATTGGTCAGAGTAGAGATACTTTGGCTGCAGACAAAACTTGTATGCTGACTAGAAAGGATCGGAGGGAGTACATGTCAAACTGCTGCAAACGAGGTGATCACCCTGGGATTAATGCTTGTATGTATTGTTTTGCATGTTCATCCAGTGCCAATGATACAAGAATTCGAACTAATCGAAAAAATTCATTCATACACGGTCAGATTTCATATAAACATGCCGGATTTCATTACATTTCATACATTCTTCAACTAAAAAGGGGTGCGCTGGAGGTATAATTAATTAACCGAAGCTACCCACGTGTGTCCGGCTAAGCCAAACAGAAGCTTCAGTGACATAATTGCAGGTGCAGTTGCGTCACTGACATGTGGCCCAGATGCCTGTTGGGCCCACATGTCAGTCAACCAACAGCACCAGCAGTTAAGTAGAAGCAGCGTTGTGACGCCCTCGATTCAATCGTACACTAATCATACACGCAAATGTGTACGATCAAGATCAAGGACTCACGGGAAGATATCACAACACAACTCTAGACACAAATTAAAATAATAAAAGCTTTATATTACAAGCCAGGGGCTTCGAGGGCTCGAATACATAAGCTCGAATACAAACGAGTTAGCGGAAGCAACAATATCTGAGTACAGACATGAGTTAAACAAGTTTGCCTTAAGAAGGCTAGCACAAAAGCATCTACGATCGAAAAGGCAAGGCCCCCTGCCTGGGAGCCTCCTAACTACTCCTGGTCATCGACGGTCTCCGTCACGTGGTAGTAGGCACCCTAGGGGTAGTAGCAGTCATCAAAGGTGGCATCTGGCTCCTGGACTCCACCATCTCGTTGCATCAACCGGAAAGAAGAAGAAAGGGGAAAAGGGGGAGCAAAGCAACTGTGAGTACTCATCCAAAGTACTCGCAAGCAAGGATCTACACTACATATGCAACATTATCAAAGGAAGGTGTATATGTGGGTGGGCTGCAGAAATGCCAGAATAGAGAGAAGGCCTAGTCCTATCGAAGACTAGCATCTTCTGGAAACCACCATCTTGCAGCAAACAGGAGGGAGTAGAGTAGCATAAAGTAAAGTAATAGTATTGTTATCAACCTCGGCCAGATATCCTTTCTCGACTCCCCGCGAGAAACAAATCCCAGAGCCATACTATCCAATGTCATCACAATCCAATTCTCATCACATGTATCCAGTTCTAGTTGTACCGATCAGGATACAACTCTGAGTGTCCGTTACCGTAGGACAGGCTATCGATAGATGTTTTCTTCCCTGCAGGGGTGCACCAACTTACCCACCACGCTCGATTAACTCCGTCCGGACACACTTCCCTGGGTCATGCCCGGCCTCGGCCAAACAATACGCCGCAACCCGACCTAGGCTTAATAGTGAGGTCAGCACGCCAGACTAAACCTATATGCCCCCAGGGGTCATGGGCCATCTCCCCGGGAACTCCTGCACGTTGCGTGGGCGGTCGGTGAGCAGACCTAGCTACCTCCTTAAAAAAGATAGGAGCTTACCAGTCCAACCCGGCGCGCGCCGCTTAGTCGCTGACATCTAATAAGCTTCGGCTGATGCATAAGACGCAGAACACCCATACTATGCCCACGTGATGGTTAGTGCTATCAGGCCAGAGGCCCCTCGGATCAAATATCCAAATCGTTGTGGATTAGGAACACGCGGTAACAAGCAGAGACTCACGAAAGATGTGACCCCGTTGCCCCGTCTCGAGGACTTGTGGCAAGGGCTTAGAATGCCCGGCCACGCCTCGTATTCAACTCTCGGGCACCCTCCAGGTCAACCCGTCTCCACATCACTCGCGGGTACCCTGCAGGGTCGACCTGCCTTTTGAAGTAACAGTTGTAAGGTCCAAGTATCCGTGTGTCCAAACATCAAGGGGAAAACCCGAGGAATCTCCCACGGTGAACTCCACTCGATGTAATCATCAAGGTGAACGTAAGAGGAATCACCCCCGAGGTTCACACTTGAGGGGTTGCACGACAGAGTCGTATCGGAAGTGGTTAAGGCGGAATCACCCTCGATGACCACGACCGGATAGCTACACTACAGGGTTAACATCAGAAGTGTTGTAGAGGTCTCACCCTCGGCACTCGATAGTAACCCAGCAGTGTTGAGCAACTAAGGGGAAAGTGATGTGCGGTGTCGGGGCCTGGTCTTCGATCCCGTCGATCGGGTCTTCAATGATGAAGCAGGGGCAACAAGGACAAGGTGGGGTCACTGATGGATCACTAACCAACCTATACTAAGCAGTTTAGGATAAGGAGGTAAGGTACAACAACAGATACAAAAGCAGGCTATGCATCAGAATAGGAGCAAACAATAACAGTAGCAAAATCTAATGCAAGCATGAGAGATGGAATGGGCGATATCGTGATGATCAAAGGGGGGGCTTGCCTGGTTGCTCTGGCAAGGATGGGTCGTCGTCAACGTAGTCGAACACAGGGGCAGCATCGGTCTCGGGGTCTACCGGAGAGAAGAGGGGGAAGAAACAGTAAATATAAAGCAAACATAGCATCACAAAGCATAGCGTGGCAATGTGTTTTCCCGGGTGTGACCTAACGTATGGCTACACGATATAGGTGAAGGGGGAATTCAACCGGGAATGTATTCCCGGTTCCGGGCCTGTGTCAAACAGATAAACCGGAGGGGGAATGTTCCATGTTCAGATAGTTAGAGGCTTCTGACAGGTAAACGGACCGCATATTCGGATTCATCTCATCGTTCTAAGCAACTTTCATGTATAAAGTTTTTCCATCCGAGCTACGGTTTATTATCTATGATTTTCTAAAGTTTTAAAGGTTTTCTGAAATTATTTAAATTAACAAAATAGAATAGGAATATGACGTCAGCAGTCAACAGTCGCCCTGACCAGGTCAAACCTGCCGGCTGGGTCCCACCAGTCATAGGCAGTGGGTTAAACAGACTTAAAACTAATCTAAACATAGTTAGTTAAACTACTGGGCCCACATGTCAGTGTCTAATTATGTTAACTAAATTAGCTTAGTTAGTTTCGTTAATTAGGGGGCGGTGGGCCCCATCTGTCAGTTTCATGGGCCGATCCAGTCAGCATGGTGGACCGGGTCAACAGGTCGGTCGGGCCCCACGGGCCCACGGGTCAGCGACCCAGGGGGTGGCCCCAAGACAACCACGTCGACTGGCCTCATCAGAGTTGCTTTGGCGAGCCCCAACGCGGCGGCGAGGCGCGGGTGAGCTTCAGATTTCGCCCACAGGGCATCTCCGGGGCTGTGGTTTGGTCCGTTCGAACGACCAGTCCACACCGCGCCGAATGGAGGTGGTGGCGTGGCCGGGGAGGGCCGGGAACGTCGCCGGCAGCGAGTCAGGTGGTGGTGGGTTTTCGGTGAGCGACGAACAAGGCGCTGCGGGGCACGACGAGTCGCGTGAATGCACGCGTTGGGATCTAGGCGAAGTGGCGAGCGAGTTGCGCACGGGGCCGAGGCCATTGGGTCGCCGGAGCATCACCGGCGACGAGCTCAAGCGGAGCCGCATTCGGGCTCGACGGGGAGGAGGAGCTACGGCAGCGGAAACGCGCGGGGAAGAGAGGGGAGAGCAGCTGGATCTCACCTTGGGGGCACACGCTGGCCCGTTGGGTGACTAGGAGCACCAGTGGTGCGGATTCAGGGCGGCGGCGCTCGTCGGAGCCGAGGGCGAAGGCGAGGTCATGGCGGCACTGCGGGGCCATCCCGGTCCGCGTGGCTCGACGGGGAGGATGAGGAAGTCGAGGCAGAGCCTGGGTGCACGTCGGCGAGGCGAAGGCCGGCCGGTGGCCGCGGTGGAGTGCGGTGAGTGTCGACGGAGAGACGCGGCTGAGGCGGATCTGGAGGGGAGAGACGGCAGGAGTGGACGAGGGAAGTGAGCAGGCGAGTGGGGTAGCAGAGCAAGTGGATGGGGAGCCCGAGGCGTCGAGGGGATCCTTATCCCCCTCGTCGACGGCGAGGTGGTCCGGCGGCGACGCACGGACGCATGCCCTCGGTCGGTTGAACAGGGGGAGGGGAGAGCGACCAGGGAGGTGGGCTGTCTAGGTTGGGCCGGCTGGTCCAGATGGGCCAAGGCACAGGGAGGTAGGGGCTTCCTTTCCTCTTTTCGTTTTCTTTTAAAACTTTTCTGTTTTCATTTAACAGTAGCCTTTTGCATTTTCTTTTGCAGTAATTATCTTTTGCAAAAATGTGCCACTGGTGAAAACAAATACTAGGGGCAATTGTGCATTGCCACCATAAGCTTGGGATTTATTTGAATCCATTTGGAAGTTTCATAATTGGAGTAGCATTTTAAAATGCTAGAATTGCACTGGATTAATTGCTACTGCTCATTTTAGCAACATAGTGATGTTCTTTTTCTTAACATCAATTGTTTTGGAATATTTGCTAAATAATGAACATTTTTTCAGCAAGTTTTTGCAACTTCAAATTTCACTTTTAATTTGAATAGAATTCAGAGAAGGGATTTGAGCTGAGATATTACCCCAACATGATTAAGCTTTGTAAAACAAGATGACTTGGCACTGATCATAAGGGATTACTGTAGTGTGATGCTGGGGATGTTACAAATCTCCTCCACTACAAGAAATCTCGTCCCGAGATTTAAGGGGTGGAGTAAGGGGGAGACTCGAGAAGGACGAAGCTCAGCACAAGATAGGTACCTAGGGGCTATCTTAGTGAACATGGCATAGAGGCACCTCTAGGGACGAAATTCAAGAAAGTCGTTGAGAACAAGGTAATGAGATGCAGTAAGAAGCTTCAACCGGGTAGGCAATTGTTTGTTGCCTGAAACAAGGGGGTGAAAGGGGTTCAGAGCAATGGTAATAAGTATCACGTCTGATACCATAATAGATCGCCTCTCGGAAGGCGGCTCATGATTTTCATAAGAAGCCAAGTGTGAGAAATAACCTTAGAACAAGGGTGTACAGGAGTGTCAGGTTTCGATCCTGTGGAACTGTGGGTTATGGGCCCACCATGTGGGTTAAAAGAAGGAAGGCGCTAACATCTTGAACGGTCATGATAGCAAGGCAGGTCAGAGGATAGCCTGTCAGTTATGTTGGCGACAAAGTTTGGTACCAAGGGCGCGGGACAAAGAGAACCATTTTCCTGCTCATAAGACGAGGCAGACCAATAGGCAAAGTTCTCGTCCATTGGTGGTTACCGGAAAGTCATTAACAATCGTAACAGGGTCTTGCCGATAGAGCGATACATCAAGGTGTTTACCTAAGCAGGGAATTGCCACTGCTCAGTTAAGTCAGATTACAAGAAAGGTTAAACAAAACAATGGAAAGAAAAAAGTGTTTAAACACCTTTTTCAAGGGTATATCCTTCCCAAGGACAAGCAGGGCATGATATCCATGACAAGATATAATGTAGAATACCCGGTAGGTAAGGGGAGAGAAATTTCATGATATTACCCATACAACGGTGTTAGGATAACTAGTCATCAACCCGTGCGGCTGCACGGGCTAGAAAATCCTCTGTCTCAACATTGTTGTGTAAATTCATTTTTCACATATCTTTTTGAATAAGTGCTTCGGTATAAGCGCAAAGTCCTCTGCCCTTCATTTGTGACAAACCATATCAACATTAATCTTAGACCAAATATAAATTGAAATCTATAATAACCAATTGTAGTGAGCTAATTAAAGATTATCAATCATGAGAATCATCATTATGTACACATCAGATGTATACTCTTAAGCTAACCCAATTCCTTTATTCATATAATTATATCAAGAACATAGAATATTTGTCAGTAATTTTTGTTGTTCCTTTCACACTTTGTAGTTTGATGGTAAAATAGAGAATTTATGAGCTAGTAACTACATTAATATTGCAGTTATAAGTCATCGGCTCATTTTAATCTAGACTGTATAAGTATGAAGGTTTAACACCAGTATATAATTGTCATCATACCTCCAAAAAAATATATGATTTCTTAACCTGATGAGCTACCGAGCAGTCTTGCTGTAATTGGTACATATACCAGGTCAAAGCTTACAAAAATTAAAACTCCACCACAAATTGGAAGCCGTTAGGGAGTTTTTTTTCATTTTTCATTTACTTTATGTTGGTCATGTTTCTTTTCTTACGAAAGGAATGAAAAAAAATCATTCAGAATAGACTTATTTTCTTCTAAACGTAATGCTTTGGGGAGCATCTATTTGTATGCGTCTTTTTAATTGCATTTTTCTCATGGGAACATATGTACGTGGCTAAAAACCATTCAGGGATAGATTTTTTTTCTAAGCGCGAGGCTTTGGGGAACATTTATTTGTGCATGTCTTTATTTTTTTCTCAAGCAAACACACACATGGTTTTTATTTTGATGATATTTGGGACATGGACTCTATTTCTAATATGGGACCTATGAATGTTTCATTTGTGTGTATATTTTTTTTAATTTATCTTAATTTTTCTTTATGAATGGAGAGGGCAAATGAATTTTTCTGGTCGGGACATTAACGTGGACATCCAGGACTATTTTTCGTGCATGTGGGTTTAATCTCTTTTGTACTTTTTTTACATGTTTTTTTCCATTAAAACTTGATATGGCATGGCCGCCTGACTGATTTTGACCGATTAAATATAAATATAATATATTTATGATTAATTATGATTTTTTGGTGCATGAAAATTAAGGTATATTTTTGAACTTATATTACCCTTAAGTGATTTGACACAATAAAACTTCAGGTTTCTGAGCCTTTTTATGTAATTTTGTTTCTAGGAAACCAAGAAAGACCTAAGGGAGGAAGGCTCTCATACGCAATAGCAAAGGACTGGAATTTTATGTTTCACCTAATGGATATATGGACATGGACGCTCAGATTTTTTTTAAAGAAAAACATCGTTTTTTCTAGGAAACGGAGAGAGTCCCATGGGAGTAAGACTCCCCATACGTGGTAAGATGATACAGCATATCTTATGTTTCATCTAATGGCTACAGATACATTATATATTAATCAAACGGTCAAAAGTTCTTAATCCTAAGGATTAACGTGGTGCGTCGTATGGTGCCTCTAATTAGTAAATATAAGATTGATAAAGAAAAAATAGCATTGTTCTTCAAATGTTCTTATTGAAGATCGGAGTACCATAGACATGCTTCGAGATAGCATTGGCATGGTCATTAGGCAAAGGTCGGACCTTAAGAACACAAAGGATCCATCAGGAAATTTCTAGAACACCTCATGCAAAAAAAATTCAGGAAAAACATGAGGATGTGGCAGATGGGTTCAGCAGCAATCCGTCGACACGTCAAAAATGAAGTATTTCCAAAATTATACGAACAAGTTTGTGTTGGGGGGAAGGCAAGAATGTTGTCGATAATAACACAAATCCTCGAGGGTGCTAGGATGGTATTTCTCATCCCGAATTCGATTGATACCCTGGAAGATCTTAAAATGTTGATGATGATCATGACACATTTGTCGAGAGATTTCGTGAAGATGTAATTGATTGGAGATGACGTCAAGTCAAAGGAATGATGAAGCAAAAGTTTATTGGAACCACGGATACAACACAAACTCGAAATCAAGCCTGCTGTTCAAGGCGAAATGATAAGATAAAGGAGATCGACGTAAGCTTAGCTCATCGTCGGAAGTTGCTCCGAGAAAAAGGACCGGGTAGCACAGTTAAAATTAGTTCGATAATGATATAACCGATCAGGAAAGGAATGATGTGATGGAGTATCATTCCAATGAGAATTCACAAGAGGTAGTGCAATGACACAATATCCTCGAGATAACAGGGGGCAATACTCGACGTAGATCAAAATAGAGGTTGGACAGATGAAATGATCTGCAGTAGACAAGTATTTTAACTTGTCCGGGAAATGGAATCAAGGAGAAAAATATGGTCGGAACCACGATTGCAAAGAATCAATTTAAAGATGCAAGATGAGCTTATACCAAGGGAACATTTGATTATAAGAGAAGCTTCCATGATAAGTTCTATATCGTGTCTATGGGCATGAACATAAAGTTCAAGGTCGACTCCCACTTCTTCAATGCGTAACCTCTCATTTACTTCTCGCTTTTGACAAAGTTGTAGTGCAGAAATTTTTATCCGGCGTAATGCTAGTAGAGTATGACCCATAGAAATTTCCGGGTTCACACAAATTAGGGAAAGCATTAGTTCAACCCTTCGGGGAATCTTAGGAACATTTGCAAAAACTTTAGAGGTAATTAACTCAAGTTCGGAAACAGAGCATGGTTGACAAAGCAGAGAATACAATTTACCAAAGGCAATATGTATCAGGGGAAGAGCGCGCAAAATTTTGAATATGAAGGAAACTGTCGGATAATAATCCAACAAAGGATTCAATGGTCCTCAGTGGATCTGCTTTGAGTATCAGTACTCAATCAGGAGAAGGAAAGAATGCAAAGGCATTGGATTATAGAAACATCTGAATAATTCGATGCTTAAAGCAAAGAAATTATGATTTCCAAATTAGAAGATCAGAAGCAGACACTTTGATCAAAAGACAAGTAAGTTGTATAGATATAGATGGACAATCAATTAAGGTTTGATTTACTGAGCACCAGCTCATGTCCGGAGTGACATCTGAGCCGGAAAGATCATTTAAAAGGATCAACTAATGATTGCGTGCATTCGCTCACATGTTGAATCAATAGGAACAAAATGACAGTGTCAAATGATACTAATGAATATTGCTAGACATATGAGAAGCATCCATAATGTAAGCAGACAAGTAATTGCCGAGCAATAGTTTGAAGAGGATTCTCGGAAGATCGAATAGTATATCAGAGAATCTTATGAAGCATACGAACAACTGGGGATGAACGGATACTCGATAAGTGCGAGGAATTATCCGTAGGGGTATTCATGTGGTAAAGAACTGCAAGGCAGTAAGCTCAAGGGATTCTCGGGGCAACGGAGAATATTTCATCGCATCTTGAAATAACAAGAGCAACAAGGAATGATTGTATGAATGACAAGTGTATGTAGTTTGTCATAGGGGCCTATCGGTGGTAGGGAATTGAAAACGCGATGAGCACAATTTCTCGGGATAACATCGGAGAGTATCTTCGGAATCTTCTGGTGCAGCAGGCGATCATTTGTAATAAGGGGCTCTCCGGGAGGAAGTAGTTACGAGATCCTAATGTTAGAGTAAGCAAAATCGTTTAACCCGAATGGAAGAGAGATCAGAGTCCCAGATAATAGACGAGGAATAAAAGATCCTAATATTACCCAATGGCAAAGTGAGCCCGTAAGACACACAACCAATGTTAGTAAAAGTTTTTCATTGACTAGACTCAACTTCGGCCAAGGAGATGGAAAGGGGGCTACCTACAGGCAGTCGGCTCTAATACCAACTTGTGACGCCCTCGATTCAATCGTACACTAGTCATACACGCAAATGTGTACGATCAAGATCAAGGACTCACGGGAGATATCACAACACAACTCTAGACACAAATTAAAATAATACAAGCTTTATATTACAAGCCAGGGGCTTCGAGGGCTCGAATACATAAGCTCGAATACAAACGAGTCAGCGGAAGCAACAATATCTGAGTACAGACATGAGTTAAACAAGTTTGCCTTAAGAAGGCTAGCACAAAAGCATCTACGATCGAAAAGGCAAGGCCCCCTGCCTGGGAGCCTCCTAACTACTCCTGGTCATCGACGGTCTCTGTCACGTGGTAGTAGGCGCCCTCGGGGTAGTAGCAGTCGTCAAAGGTGGCATCGGCTCTGGACTACACCATCTGGTTGCATCAACGGAAAGAAGAAGAAAGGGGAAAGGGGAGCAAAGCAACCGTGAGTACTCATCCAAAGTACTCGCAAGCAAGGATCTACACTACATATGCAACATTATCAAAGGAAGGCTGTATATGTGGGTGGGCTGCGTGAAATGCGAATAGAGAGAAGGCCTAGTCCTATCGAAGACTAACATCTTCTGGAAACCACCATCTTGCAGCAAACAGGAGGGAGTAGAGTAGCATAAAGTAAAGTAGTAGTAGTGTTATCAACCACGGCCAGAGATCCTTTCTCAACTCCCTGCGAGAAAGAAATCCCAGAGCCATACTATCCAATGTCATCACAATCCAATTCTCATCACATGTATCCAGTTCTAGTTGTATCGATCGGGATACAACTCCGAGTGTCCTTTACCGTAGGACAGGCTATCGATAGATGTTTTCTTCCCTGCAGGGGTGCACCAACTTACCCGCAACGCTCGATTAACTCTGTTCGGACACACTTCCCTGGGTCATGCCCGGCCTCGGCCAAACAATACGCCGCAACCCGACCTAGGCTTAATAGAGAGGTCAGCACGCCGGACTAAACCTATGCCCCCAGGGGTCATGGGCCATCTCCCCGGGAACTCCTACACATTGCGTGGGCGGCCGGTGAGTAGACCTAGCTACCTCCTTAAAAAAAGGTAGGAGCTTACCAGTCCAACCCGGCGCGCGCCGCTCAGTTGCTGACGTCTAATAAGCTTCGGCTGATGCATACGACGCAGAACGCCCATACTATGCCCACGTGATGGTTAGTGCTATCAGGCGAGAGGACCCTCGGATCAAATATCCAAATCGTAGTGGATTAGGAACACGCGGTAACAAGCAGAGACTCACGAAAGATGTGACCCTGTTGCCCCGTCTCGAGGACTTGGGGCAAGGGCTAAGAATGCCCGGCCACGCCTCGTATTCAACTCTCCAGGTCAACCCGTCTCCACATCACTCGCGGGTACCCTGCAGGGTCGACCTGCCTTTTGAAGTAACAGTTGTAAGGTCCAAGTATCCGTGTGTCCAAACATCAAGGGGAAAACCCGAGGAATCTCCCACGGTGAACTCCACTCGACGTAATCATCAAGGTGAACGTAAGAGGAATCACCCCCGAGGTTCACACTTGAGGGGTTGCACGACAGAGTCGTATCGGAAGTGGTTAAGGCGGAATCACCCTCGATGACCACGACCGGATAGCTACACTACAGGGTTAACATCAGAAGTGTTGTAGAGGTCTCACCCTCGGCACTCGATAGTAACCCAGCAGTGTCAAGCAACTAAGGGGAAAGTGATGTGCGGTGTCGGGGCCTGGTCTTCGATCCCGTTGATTGGGTCTTCAATGATGAAGCGGGGGCAACAAGGACAAGGTGGGGGTCTGAAAGCACATTTGCTCCCTGGGTGGTTTTGGTAATTAATGACAACATACTTTGTGGTTGGACTAATGCTTTTATCAAGTATGTTTCAGGAAAGTCAATCACTCTGGCATGGCAAAAGGACTGGAAAGGTGGACCCCTAGGATGCTAAGGAAAGCATTGGCAAAAGCTCAAGACTCCATTTTTGGTTTAGTGATCCAAGATCACATTGAGTCCATAGGAAAGCCAATACTATTAAAAGGGGATGAGGTTATGATGATGATCTGGTTGCTCAAAGTGCTTAGTGATCTATCTCCCAAACTATCAGCAATCTTTCATTCCAACATATATTCATAAGTAATCTCGGTCCCACCGATTCCATAAACTCAGTCACACCGAGATGAACCACCTCAGCCATATAGCCAAACCCTAGTAATTTCGGATTTTCCGATTCCAAACTCGGTCTCACGAAACTAGTGTTGCCAACCTTACAGAACATTCGTAATCATATCGGTGTCACCGAGATGATAAAGTCGATCCCACCGAGAATGGCAAACCCTAGTCTTTGGAAGAATCGGACTAACCGAGATTGTATTTTCAGTCCCACGAAAATCCCAACGTTCACAAGATTTGAACTTTCGGTCTCACCGAGTTGTCAACTTCGGTCCGACCGAGATTGGTCAAATGTGTGTAACAGTTGGATTTTGTGTGGAGGCTATAAATACCCTCCACCTCCTCTTCATTCGTGGAGAGAGCCATCGAAAGAACTACCACTCCTACCTTACATTTCGAGAAGAGAACTACCTACCCTTGTGTTGAGATCAAGTTGCTCCACTCCCACCATATGAAACTTGATTTCTAGCCTTCCCAAGTTGCTTTCCACTCAATCCTTTCTTCCACCACAGCCAAATCAGTGAGGAAAGTTGAGTGTTGGGGAGATTATCATTTGAAGCACAAGAGCAAGGAGTTCATCATCACCAACACCATCTATTACCTTTTGGAGGGTGGTGCCTCCTAGATTGGTTAGGTGTCTCTTGGGAGCCTCCGTCAAGATGTGGAGTTGAACCAAGATGTTTGTAAGGGCAAGGAGATCGCCTACTTCGTGAAGATCTACCCCGAGTAAGGCTAGTCCTCCGTGGGCGTAAGCCATGATGGCATAGACAAGGTTGCTTCTTCGTGGACCCTTCGTGGGTGGAGCCCTCCGTGGACTCTCGCAGCCGTTACCCACCGTGGGTTGAAGTCTCCATCAACGTGGATTGACGATAGCACCACCTATCGGAACCACGAGAAAAATCTCCGTGTCTCCAAATTGCGTTTGCTCTTCTCCACCTCTCCTTTACTACTTGTGCAATTTACTTTCCGCTGCCCATACTCTAGAATTGCATGTGTAGTAAGCTACTTGACTTGTATGCATGATGCTTGACTTGATCTCCATTGTTGTAACGCCCCAAGACCGGAGCTTCAGATGCCTTCCAGCTATTCCGAGTTTTGTTGTGTGATTTGTTTTATTTTTGCATTGCATCATGTCATCATGCCATCTTGTGTTGCATCTGGGTCATATCAAGTATAGCTTCGTGCTTGCCATGTGGCATTTTGTCATTCATGTTGTTTCCATGAGCATCTTGTGCGTACCCTTGTCACCTCTTCAAACCATTGCACCTTCACTTCTCCTTTCTTCCCTTTTCTTACGTTCTTGCAAGTGCCACTTTGCCTCCACCAAAAATGCTCATCTTTTCCCCAAAAATTCTAACACCGTGTACCTAGCCTCTCTGCCAAATTTCACCTCTTTTGGAAATGTTTTGGTTAGGTTTTAAATGGCTCAAGTTTGAATTTAATTCAAACTTGAATTATTTTTCTTCCTCTAAAATTGCCAAACCAATTTATTCAAATTGGGCATATTCCATGGACCCCAGCCATATTTTTATCTCTCCTAACTCCTTCCCCAGCTCTCTGTGCTTTTCTTGTTTTATTTTCTGTTTGAAGAAATGAAAAGAAAAGCAGCAGTGCAGCCTAGCAGCCAGGCCGCCCATTTGCCTCTAAGGCCCAGAGCACCGCCCACCTAACCCTATCTAACCCTAGACCCGGCCCGATCCCCATCTCTCCTCGTCCTCCCTTCTGCGCCCAAGATGGCGATCTCGCGCTCTCTCCTCGATCCCTTCGCTCGATCCTCGCGCAGTCCTCGCTCCCTCGCCCTCGTCCCGTCCCTCGTCCTCCCTGCGCGCCGCCTTGCTCGTTGCCCTGCCGCCGCCCGGAGCATCCTGCCGGCTGCGCCTCCCTGCTCCCGGCGGCGTGCCCCGCGCCTCGCCGTGCCTCGAGACCATGCCGCTTGCCTCCCGCTAGCCTCCCGCGCCCGGCGCCCGTCGCTGGCGGCGTCCCGGAGCTCCCGCCGCCGCCACGCTCGGATCCGGCGAGGTCCGGGCGGGAACCAAGCCGCGCAGCGCCCTCGCTCCTCCTCGTCGCCATGCGCCTCCCCAAGAGCCACCTCTGCCTCGAGTAGCGCCGCCCCTCTGCGATGCCCGGGCGCTCATCTCGCCTCCTCCCGTCTCCCTTGAAGGCCGCCGCGCAAGTCCCTCGAGCCCCGAGCCTCAAGCGACGCCCTGCTCCCAACATCTCCGGCGCCCTGCCTCACCGTTCGGGCCTCCTCCGCATCGCCTTGCGACCCAGCGTCCCCGCTGCTCTGTCGCCCCTGCCTCGACTCCTGCTGTTGTTTTGCCTCTCCACCATGCTACCCCGTGTAGCCTGCCCATGTACTGCGATCGTCGCTGCTCTCAAGATCAGGACCGAGACCAGGCGCTCGCTGCTAGTTCCGTGGGACGTCAAGTACCCCTACCGCGTCTACGGGATCTCCAAGAACGCGTACCTCGACGACCCGCCAAGTACCCCTTCGAATCGCCAAGTTCATCTACCACGTGTACCACTACCGTCGCAAGAATCGAGACCGACAAGTCCAAAGACCCCAAGTACCACGACACCGACGACTTGAACATCTACGAAACGTGTACGACTTCGAACGGTGTACCACGACAATCATGTACGGCTACACGACGACCCGCCAAGGACATGAACAACTACTTCCACTACGAGATGTACCACTACCGTCGACACGAGTACAACTACTTCCACTACATCACGTGAACGACTACTTCCCTTTACGAAACGCGAACCGTCCCGTTTGAACGCTTCGAAGGTATACCTCGAGACGACCGTCCGTGAACGAATGCCTTGTTGTATGAGATGTCCTTGTTTGCACCGTGTCCGGTTTGTCACTCATTGCCATGCCACCGTCCCGTGGGAACCCGGTTGCCGGGATCATTCCACCATCTTTCGCATGTTCCGCACGCTCCCGTCACCTTTCTTTTGCACCGACATCTCGAGGAGTTGTCGGATCACCGATATGTTGCCGTGGCATCATTTTCGGATTTCGCCGCCGTGGCACCCTTTTCGTTTCGCCGCCGTGGCACCCTTTTCGTTCCGCCACGGCTACAAATGCTTCATATCATGATCATGTCAACATTTTTTATAAAAATTGCATAAAACTTGCATATGTCATCCGCATCATGATAACAACAATTAAAATGCTTAAAATTGTTGTTGCTTTAAATTGCTAAATGCATATGGGGATTTACCGGATTTGTTGTTTTTATATCCGGCCCCATTTAAATTGTTTAGATGATATAGTTTTGTTATGCTTCACCTCTTGCCATGTTTAATAACACTTAATATTGTTGTGTTCATAACCGAGAGAGAACTAAATAATTGATGTGGTGTTTCGTCAATATGCAACTCGTTGCATATTGGGCTCCATTTAACTTGTAGTTTTGTTTGTGCATATTGCCTTGCCATGCCTCATTAAACCGGACATGCATCATACTTGTTTGCGCATCATGACATGTTTATGTGATGGTTGTTTACTATGTTGTTTCTTTCTTTCCGGGTTGTTTCTCTCGTTAGCCTCGGTTCCGTTCCGGGGTTGTGAGGATTCGTTCGACTTCGTCCGTTTGTCTTCTTCATGGAATCGTTCTTCTTCCTTGCGGGATCTCAGGCAAGATGATCATACCCTCGAAATCACTACTATCTTTGCTTTGCTAGCTTGCTCGCTCTTTTGCTATGCCAATGCTACGATGCCTACCATTTGCTTGTCAGCCTCCCAAATTGCCATGTCAAACCTCTAACCTTTGACACCATTCCTAGCAAACCGTTGATTGGCTATGTTACCGCCTTGCTCAGCCCCTCTTATAGTGTTGTTAGTTGCAGGTGAAGATGAAGTTTGTTCCTTGTTGGAACATGGAGATGTTGTTCCTTGTTGCAACATGTTTACTTGTTGGGATATCACAATATATCTTATTTAATTAATGCATCTATATACTTGGTAAAGGGTGGAAGGCTCGGCCTTATGCCTGGTGTTTTGTTCCACTCTTGCCGCCCTAGTTTCCGTCATACCGGTGTTATGTTCCCGGATTTTGCGTTCCTTACGCGGTCGGGTGATTTATGGGACCCCCTTGACAGTTCGCTTTGAATAAAACTTGTCCAGCAAGGCCCAACATTGACTTTTACCATTTGCCTCACCTAGCCCCTTTTTTTCCCTTGGGTTTCCGGAGCCCGAGGGTCATCTTTATTTTAACCCCCCCGGTGCTCCTTCGAGTGTTGGTCCAACTCGAAGCGATGTCCGCCACGGGCAACCAGGGTCTATGCCAACCCGACGTCTGGCTCATCCGGTGTGCCCTGAGAACGAGATATGTGCAGCTCCTATCGGGATTTGTCGGCACAGCGGGAGGCTTTGCTGGTCTTGTTTTACCATTGTCGAAATGTCTTGATGTACCGGGATACCGAGTCTGATCGGAGTGTCTTGGGTGAAGGTCTATTCCTTCGATGATCGCGAGAGCTTGTCATGGGCTAAGTTGGGACACCCCTGCAGGGTATAAACTTTCGAGAGCCGTGCCCGCGGTTATGTGGCAGATGGGAATTTGTTAATGTCCGGTTGTAGAAAACCTGAAGTTGACCTTAATTAAAATACATCAACCGCGTGTGTTACCGTGATGGTCTCTTTCCGGCGGAGTCCGGGAAGTGAACACGGTGTTGGAGTTATGTTTGACGCAGGTTGCTATAGGATCACTTCTTGATCATACTTTTATCGACCGTGCTTTGCTTTCTCTTCTCGCTCTCATTTGCGTATGTTAGCCACCATATATGCTAGTTGCTTGCTGCAGCTCCACCTCATGCCTTTACCTTACCCATAAGCTTAAATAGTCTTGATCTCGCGGGTGCGAGATTGCTGAGTCCCCGTGGCTCACCAGATACTTCCAAACCAGTTTGCAGGTGCCTATGTTACCGAGCAGGTGACGCAATCAAGCTCAAGGAGGAGCTCGATGAAGATCCTGCCCTTTGGGTTGTTTCGTTTCAGTTGATCAGTAGTGGAGCCCAGTTGGGGTCGATCGGGGACCGTTTGTCGCATTTGGGGTCCTTCTTTTATTTTGGTTCCGTAGCCGGACCTTGATTGTATCTGGATGATGTAATGCTTTATTCATGTAATTGTGTGAAGTGGCGATTGTAAGCCAACTATGTATCTCTTTCCCTTATGTATTACATGGATTGTGCGAAGATTACCTCACTTGCGACATTGCTTTCAATGCGGTTATGCCTCTAAGTCGTGCTTCGACACGTGGGAGATATAGCCGCATCGAGGCGTGATAAGTTGGTAATCGAGCCTTCCCGACCTTAGAGCCCCAACGCTTGATCGCTTTTAGTGGCGAGTTGTGTCTAGAAAATGTTTTGAGTCATTTAGGATTATATATATCGGAGAGTTAGGAATTTTTTTACTCCCGATCGCCGACCTTCGGTGAGGTATCCCGACGTAGAGTTTTGACTCTTCTCTTCTTAAATTTCACTAAAAATTTTTTAGGATCACGCTGGTATCTTGGAATCGTTCGATATTCTTATGACGAGAACATTGTTCTTGGTGCCTCGACATTTAGGGGTTGTGGCGGTGTCCCGGGAGTTGAGCTCCGAGGTGTTGTCGTCATAATTTTATCGTTGCAGTTCGGAATACCCGAGTTTAGTACGCCGACATCGAAAATCTCTTTTATGCAGTTGTTGGTGAGATAACCCGCTAACCCAAAGATCGAGGTGAGTACGGAGTATTGCCATGACTTGTATAACGGATGCTTTTCGAAGGTTGAGGTAGACGATTTCCGAAGGTTTCTTGGTTAGGTGTTGACGGATGGATACAGCTGGATGTAGGGATTGTTAGTTTGAGTGAGATATATATTGCTCCCCTGTATCCCCAACACCAGATTGCATAACCGGAAAATTTCGGGAGTTTCATAGGTGGGAATTCAAGTAGCTCTTAGGATATCTTTCCGACGGATGTATGATATGAAATTGGGGTTCGACGTCTAGTGGTCCGCCTATTCACGGTTGGTTTTACAGTGGTCTCGTTGTGTCTTAAAGAGTCCTTGGCTATGCCGACTCGGGGACACTTCGTATGTCATGTGCACTACCTTGTACATGATGGTGCTGTACGATTGAGCCCGTGTAGGCCCCACCACGAAAACTTCGGACGAAATCTCTATCATATGTTTGTTCCGGCTTATTCTGCAAGCCAATCCTTTGTTTTTGTTTTGAGTTGTGGTATTCGAGTTGCTTCAATGTCAAGTGTTGATCCCATACCTTTCCGAAACGGTGTTCTCATATTGCTATGTGAATACTAATCCTTTTTAATCATTGAGGTTGTCATGTTAATCCTTTTCCAACCGGTGCGCTTCTCTTCGAGATGATCCCATCATTCTCCCCATCCGCAAGACCAATTATCATTTCTTCTCAACGGTGTTTGTTTCATCCGTCTCCAAGTTGCCTTTGTTTTTTTCCCGCCCACCCACCCTTTTTCTTCAAGGACTCAGATTTTTTTTAATCAAGTATCCATTTATTCATGTGAAGTCTCTTCATTCTTTTCAATCAATGTTCTTATCCGGTGATTTCCCATGAAGATGCTCAACAGTTTCAAGTTCATCATCCTTCATTGTTGTTTCTACTTCGGTGGATTTAATTCAAGCTTTTGATATTCATCATATTTCTTTCCTCGGGTCAAATGCTTTCTCATGCCAGTGCACCTCTCAATCATTCTACTTCTCGCTATTTGTTATTCCGGAGTGCTCAAGATATCTCGAAGATTTGTGTTTCCACTCTGCATTCGTTCAAGCTCTTTCGAGATTGCTATCTCATTCAAGCCATTTAAATCAACCGGTGCAACCTCCCTTTCAAGCAATCTTTTCAACGGTGTTTTCTTTTGAGTGGGCCCTAACCCACAGGTCTTTTCCCAGGATCTTACCTGACTCTTCTAATTATTCCGGAGCCATTCTCAAATTCTTTTCAAGTTTGACGTAAGAATGAGTTATCATCAGTCAAATGCTTTTCTCCAAGATCTTTCAATTTCTTTTCATAGTTGGCTCAACCTCTTCGTTTTTTATTCTTCCAGTGTGCCTCAATAATTCTTGGTGGTGTTTCTCGTTGTCATTCTCATCATTTGAAGACCGAAGAAGAGTTTCTCTTTAATCTTGCTCTATTCTCTTCAAGATTCATGGTGCTAGCTTGTTGCCATCCTCTCATAATTGTTCCGATTGTGAGAATCTTTTTTCACCCATCAGGAGATATTCAAGAGTCTTCTCAGTTTGTCATCCGGAGTCCATCAATTCAGGTTTATCCATTCTCAGCAGTCAGTTATCATTCTCCTATCTTGCCGGTGCATCAATCGAATATCCTTTAATCAGTTCTTGATCTCTTTGTTCTCATGTATCTAGTTTGTCTCAAGTATCTTCATTCATTTTGCAATTCTTCCCGGTGATTGAGCATTTGCTACGTTCAATTTCAATTCTTATGGTGGTTCGTTCAAGATCTCTCTTCCTTGTTCATCATATCAATTCATTCGATCTTTCCAATCCTACCGGTGGTTGTTGAAGACCTTTTTTTTTCAAGTTTACGCCATATCTCTTTAATCCTTTCTACGAGAATAAGTAGTATGCCAAATCCGTTGATTGTCATCAATTTAATTGGTGAAGGATAAGCATAACATAATTCTTATTCTTGTTCAGCCAAGTGATTAATTCTTTATTCCGGAGGCCCTTAAAATTCTTGGTTTCAATTGCTCATCCTTCTTTTTTCGGAGTTCCAAGTTCTCTCGGTTATATAATCGCGGAGATCCATCTAATTCATTGCAAGGATTCACCTTGTGTTTTCAACCTCTCTTTCTTTCTATCGCCCTTTTTGTTTACCGGAGTTCTTCATGGAGGTTCTACATGGTGGTTCGTCAAGGTTTCCTTTCATTCTTGATTTGGTCATCAAGATTTCTCTCGAAGTTAAGATCCGCCAAGCCATACTTCAAATTAAACATGGTGCTCAACACATGTTTTGTTTTGAGGCGCTCAAGTATTCTTCATCTTGCATTCCGAAGTGCAATTCTCTCTACCTTATCTTTTGAGGTGGTGTTAGGTCATTCTTGATAATTTCCCTTCACGTTTCATGATTCACAAGTTTTCAAGAGTGACATATTTAAATCCATCATTTTCTCTTGTTCAAGAGATCTTTTGACCAATCAACTTCTTCATTGGAGTTATCTTGTGTCAGATTTCACCTAAAGCTTTCCCTAAGGAATGTTGATATTTTGGTGCTTATTAATGACCCAAGTTATCCTTTTTTCCATCTTGATGGAACAAGCTTTCATCTCTTCGTTAATCTCAAGCAAGCAATTGTTTCCGTTAGTGGCCGGTTGTCACCTCATAGTGTTGAGATGTTTCCATAAGCCCACTACAAACTTATTCTTTTCGTTGTTGGTTTTCCAACAACTCTATTCTAACCTTCTTGCAAGGATGCCTTCCAAATTCTATTCTGGTAGAAGTTGTCATTTTCTTCTCCATTCTTTTATCCCAACGACCTAACTTCTATTCTTTCTTCCGGAGGCATTGTGATGTTGCTCTCTTCGCTCATCATCTCAAATTGTGAGGACTGTGTTCTTTCCATGCTTACCCATTTAACCGGAGTGTTGTGTCATCTCTTCAAGTTCTTTTCATCTTATCAAGTTTTCCTTCTTTCAGTCGGAGTGCTGCCCAAATTATATCAATCTTATTCCCTCTCTCATCTTGTTTTAACCGGAGTGGTTTCGAACTCTATATTGTCCATTAAACTCTTGATTCATGTTTTTTTTTTCAACCTTCAAGTCCTCGTAATGTTCCTGTTCCTTTCTTCTAACGGATTGTTTGCAATCTCGTTCATCTCTGTTGTACTCTTTCTTTTAAATTGCTCAACCTCTCAAGGTTCATGGTTTCACTCGTTGGTCAAAGAAGCAACTTAGTTTTACCTTTCTTTTTCTCTTCGGTTTTCCCTCCGGTGCAATTCTAGATCTCGGGACGAGATCTTCTCATAGTGGTGGAGTGTTGTAACGCCCCAAGACCGGAGCTTCAGATGCCTTCCAGCTATTCCGAGTTTTGTTGTGTGATTTGTTTTATTTTTGCATTGCATCATGTCATCATGCCATCTTGTGTTGCATCTGGGTCATATCAAGTATAGCCGTGCTTGCCATGTGGCATTTTGTCATTCATGTTGTTTCCATGAGCATCTTGTGCGTACCCTTGTCACCTCTTCAAACCATTGCACCTTCACTTCTCCTTTCTTCCCTTTTCTTACGTTCTTGCAAGTGCCACTTTGCCTCCACCAAAATGCTCATCTTTTCCCCAAAAATTCTAACACCGTGTACCTAGCCTCTCTGCCAAATTTCACCTCTTTTGGAAATGTTTTGGTTAGGTTTTAAAATGGCTCAAGTTTGAATTTAATTCAAACTTGAATTATTTTTCTTCCTCTAAAAATTGCCAAACCAATTTATTCAAATTGGGCATATTCCATGGACCCCAGCCATATTTTTATCTCTCCCTAACTCCTTCCCCAGCTCTCTGTGCTTTTCTTGTTTTATTTTCTGTTTGAAGAAATGAAAAGAAAAGCAGCAGTGCAGCCTAGCAGCCAGGCCGGCCCATTTGCCTCTAAGGCCCAGAGCACCGGCCCACCTAACCCTATCTAACCCTAGACCCCGGCCCGATCCCCATCTCTCCTCGTCCTCCCTCTCAAGGCCGCCAAGAGTCTGATCCTCGCTCTCTCTCCTCGATCCCCTTCGCTCGATCCCCTCGCGTAGTCCTCGCTCCCTCGCCCTCGTCCCGTCCTCTCGTCCTCCCCTGCGCCGCCGCCGCGCCCGTTGCCGCTGCCGCCGCCCCGGAGCATCCCGGCCGGCTGCGCCTCCCTGCTCCCGGCCGGCGTGCCCCACGCCTCGCCGTGCCTCGAGACCATGCCGCACCGCCTCCTCCCGCTCAGCCTCCCGCGCCCGGCGCCCGTCGCTGGCGGCGCCCCGGAGCTCCCCCGCCGCCGCCACGCCGGATCCGCGAGGTCCGGCGGAACCAAGCTGCAGCAGCTCTCGCTCCTCCTCGTCGCCATGCGCCTCCCCAAGAGCCACCTCTGCCTCGAGTAGCGCCGCCCCTCCTGCGATGCCCGCCGGCGCGCCATCTCGCCTCCTCCCCGTCTCCCGCGAAGGCCGCCGCGCCAAGTCCCTGGAGCCCCGAGCCGCCAAGCGACGCCCCTGCTCCCAACATCTCCGGCGCCCCTGCCTCACCGTTCGGGCCTCCTCCCGCATCGAGCGCGCGACCCCGCGTCCCCGCCGGCTCCTGTCGCCCCTGCCTCGACTCCTGCTGTTGTTTTGCCTCTCCACCATGCTACCCCGGTGTAGCCTGCCCATGTACCTGCAGTCGTCGCTGCTCCTGAAGATCAGGACCCGAGACCCGGGCGCTCCGCTGCTAGTTCCGTGGACGTCAAGTACCCCTACCGCGTCTACGGGATCTCCAAGAACGCGTACCTCGACGACCCGCCAAGTACCCCTTCGAATCGCCAAGTTCATCTACCACGTGTACCACTACCGTCGCAAGAATCGAGACCGACAAGTCCAAAGACCCCAAGTACCACGACACCGACGACTTGAACATCTACGAAACGTGTACGACTTCGAACGGTGTACCACGACGATCATGTACGGCTACACGACGACCCGCCAAGGAAATGAACAACTACTTCCACTACGAGATGTACCACTACCGTCGACACGAGTACAACTACTTCCACTACATCACGTGAACGACTACTTCCCTTTACGAAACGCGAACCGTCCCGTTTGAACGCTTCGAAGGTATACCTCGAGACGACCGTCCGTGAACGAATGCCTTGTTGTATGAGATGTCCTTGTTTGCACCGTGTCCGGTTTGTCACTCATTGCCATGCCACCGTCCCGTGGGAACCCGGTTGCCGGGATCATTCCACCATCTTTCGCATGTTCCGCACGCTCCCGTCACCTTTCTTTTGCACCGACATCTCGAGGAGTTGTCGGATCACCGATATGTTGCCGTGGCATCATTTTCGGATTTCGCCGCCGTGGCACCCTTTTCGTTCCGCCACGGCTACAAATGCTTCATATCATGATCATGTCAACATTTTTTATAAAAATTGCATAAAACTTGCATATGTCATCCGCATCATGATAACAACAATTAAAATGCTTAAAATTGTTGTTGCTTTAAATTGCTAAATGCATATGGGGATTTACCGGATTTGTTGTTTTTATATCCGGCCCCATTTAAATTGTTTAGATGATATAGTTTTGTTATGCTTCACCTCTTGCCATGTTTAATAACACTTAATATTGTTGTGTTCATAACCGAGAGAGAACTAAATAATTGATGTGGTAGCCAGTCAATATGCAACTCGTTGCATATTGGGCTCCATTTAACTTGTAGTTTTGTTTGTGCATATTGCCTTGCCATGCCTCATTAAACCGGACATGCATCATACTTGTTTATGCATCATGACATGTTTATGTGATGGTTGTTTACTATGTTGTTTCTTTCTTTCCGGGTTGTTTCTCTCGTTAGCCTCGGTTCCGTTCCGGGGTTGTGAGGATTCGTTCGACTTCGTCCGTTTGTCTTCTTCATGGAATCGTTCTTCTTCCTTATGGATCTCGGGCAAGATGATCATACCTCGAAATCACTACTATCTTTGCTTTGCTAGCTTGCTCGCTCTTTTGCTATGCCAATGCTACGATGCCTACCATTTGCTTGTCAGCCTCCCAAATTGCCATGTCAAACCTCTAACCTTTGACACCATTCCTAGCAAACCGTTGATTGGCTATGTTACCGCCTTGCTCAGCCCCTCTTATAGTGTTGTTAGTTGCAGGTGAAGATGAAGTTTGTTCCTTGTTGGAACATGGAGATGTTGTTCCTTGTTGCAACATGTTTACTTGTTGGGATATCACAATATATCTTATTTAATTAATGCATCGATATACTTGGTAAAGGGTGGAAGGCTCGGCCTTATGCCTGGTGTTTTGTTCCACTCTTGCCGCCCTAGTTTCCGTCATACCGGTGTTATGTTCCCGGATTTTGCGTTCCTTACGCGGTCGGGTGATTTATGGGACCCCCTTGACAGTTCGCTTTGAATAAAACTTGTCCAGCAAGGCCCAACATTGACTTTTACCATTTGCCTCACCTAGCCCCTTTTTTTCCCTTGGGTTTCCGGAGCCCGAGGGTCATCTTTATTTTAACCCCCGGGCAGTGCTCCTTCGAGTGTTGGTCCAACTCGAAGCGATGTCCGGCGCCCCTGGCAACCAGGTCTATGCCAACCCGACGTCTGGCTCATCCGTGTGCCCCGAGAACGAGATATGTGCAGCTCCTATCGGGATTTGTCGGCAGTGGGAGGCTTTGCTGGTCTTGTTTTACCATTGTCGAAATGTCTTGATGTACCGGGATACCGAGTCTGATCGGAGTGTCTTGGGTGAAGGTCTATTCCTTCGATGATCGCGAGAGCTTGTCATGGGCTAAGTTGGGACACCCCTGCAGGGTATAAACTTTCGAGAGCCGTGCCCGCGGTTATGTGGCAGATGGGAATTTGTTAATGTCCGGTTGTAGAAAACCTGAAGTTGACCTTAATTAAAATACATCAACCGCGTGTGTTACCGTGATGGTCTCTTTCCGGCGGAGTCCGGGAAGTGAACACGGTGTTGGAGTTATGTTTGACGCAGGTTGCTATAGGATCACTTCTTGATCATACTTTTATCGACCGTGCTTTGCTTTCTCTTCTCGCTCTCATTTGCGTATGTTAGCCACCATATATGCTAGTTGCTTGCTGCAGCTCCACCTCATGCCTTTACCTTACCCATAAGCTTAAATAGTCTTGATCTCGCGGGTGCGAGATTGCTGAGTCCCCGTGGCTCACCAGATACTTCCAAACCAGTTTGCAGGTGCCTATGTTACCGGCGGTGTGATTTAATCAAGCCCAAGGAGGAGCTCGATGAAGATCCTGCCCTTTGGGTTGTTTCGTTTGATTGATCGAGAGTGGAGCCCAGTTAGGGTCGATCGGGGACCGTTTGTCGCATTGGGGTCCTTCTTTTATTTTGGTTCCGGTAGCCGGACCTTGATTGTATCTGGATGATGTAATGCTTTATTCATGTAATTGTGTGAAGTGGCGATTGTAAGCCAACTATGTATCTCTTTCCCTTATGTATTACATGGATTGTGCGAAGATTACCTCACTTGCGACATTGCTTTCAATGCGGTTATGCCTCTAAGTCGTGCTTCGACACGTGGGAGATATAGCCGCATCGAGGGCGTGATAATTGTGAACTTGACTAAAACTTGTCTTTGTCTTAAGGCATAAACTTTTATCTTGTCGAGTAGTCTAATCACCCCCCCTCTAGACACTCTTTCCTTCAACGATCCTACAATTGGTATCAGAGCTTTGGTCTCCATTGCTTTGGTTTGCACACCATTGGAGGAAGATGGACGGTTCACGCTTGGGAGTGTTAGTCATAGGGTGCCTATTCTTGATGGAGTGTCCTATAACTCGTGGAGGATTGAAATGCTTGCTATCTTTAAGATGTACAACTTATGCAAATATGTTGAAAACCCATATGTACCTCCATTTGACCCTTGCACCCTACTATGGATGAAGAGCTTGATTTGCTTCAGAACCTTAGAACTGTCAATCTTATCATTAGAGGTTTGCCCGATAACTTGCTTGAGCTTGTCACAAACTTTGAGTGCGCCCATGCTATATGGAAGTTCTTGGAAGAACTTTATCCGGACTACTCTTTGAGATGTCTTGATGAAATTCTATACAAGACTGTTGAATTTGATATGTTGCCCCAATGATCCTAACTTTGATAAATGCTTCTTTGAGCTTCGTGATCTTATGAAAAGGAAGGGTGATTCGGACTTATCAATGTTCTAGTTAGAAATGCTCTTGTATTGCATTCCGATGATAATTATCACATTGACAAAACTGATGCAAGTCATTGTCAAATTGACCTAGGTGTTGATGATGAACTATCTATGGGTCAATATGATGATGAGCATGAGCATGATGACGATTACTCGATCTGCACACCGAGCTAGACAAGATCATGAAGAGTCTCAATCTTATGGCAAATTTGAGAGACTACATATCCGATGGAAAAGAGTGGATTCTTGATAGTGGATGCACCGATCACATGACCGGAGATGAAGACATGTTTCGAGAGCTCGCAAAGAACGATGGTCCACGCAAGTATGTGACTTTTGGAGACAACTCCAAGGGTAAGGTACTTGGCCTTGGTAAGGTGGCCATATCTCATGATAGCTCCATTCAAAATGTCATGCTTGTTGAATCACTTGGATACAATTTACTTTCCGTGTCTAGATTAGCTGACTATGGATTCAATGTGCTATTCACTGAAGTAGATTGCCAAGTTTTTCGTCGTGACAATCATAACATGGTCTTTACCGGTATCCATAGAGGTGATTTGTATATCGTTGATTTCACTAAGAAAGCTCAACCTAGAACTTGCTTCATTGCTAAATCTGCTAAAGGTTGGCTTTGGCATAGAAGGCTTGGACATGTTGGTATGCGTAATATAGATAAGCTAATTAAAGGTGATCATATTCTTGGTGTTAAGGATGTTTTCTTTGACAAAGATAGACTCTGCAGTGCCTGTCAAGCAGGAAAACAAGTAGGTGGAAGTCATCCCGTGAAGAACATCATGACTACAAGGAGACCGCTTGAGCTTCTTCATATGGATCTCTTCGGTCCCAATGCTTACAAAAGCCTTGGTGGTAACTCCTTTGGTCTAGTTATAGTTGATGATTATTCCAGATTTACGTGGGTATTTTTCCTTGATGACAAATCGCAGGTTTAGAGAATCTTCAAAACTTTTGCTAGAAAGGCCCAAAATCAATTTGAGGTGAAGATCAAGAAAGTTCGGAGCGACAATGGAACGGAGTTCAAGAACGCCCATGTGGACTCTTTTCTCGATGAGGAAGGGATTTTACATGAGTTCTCGGCTACGTACACACCTCAACAAAATGGAGTTGTTGAGAGGAAGAACTGAACGCTCATTGAGATGGCGAGAACGATGCTTGATGAATACAAGACACCGAAACACTTCTGGGGTGAAGCCGTCGAGACAGCTTGTCATGCTATCAACAGGCTCTATCTTCACAAGCTCCTTGGCAAGACTTCATACGAGCTCCTCACCGGTAACAAACCCCAGGTGGGATACTTTCGTGTCTTTGGTTCGAAATGCTATATCCTTGATAAGCATCGTCGGTCTAAGTTTGCTCCTAAAACTCATGAAGGCTTTTTCCTCGGTTATGGATCAAACTCCCACACCTACCGTGTCTACAATAATTTCACCCGAAAGGTTGAAGAGACGGTAGACGTGAAGTTTGATGAATCTAATGGCTCGCAAGTAGAGCAAATGCCTATTGATGTAGGAGACAAAGACCCATCGGAAGCCATTCAAGATCTATCTATTGGAAAGATCCGTCCCATGGAAGTGAAGGAGAGTACCTCATCTACATATGTGGAGCCCCCTACCTCACGGAGAGATGAACCTCAAGGCAACATGGAGGCTTCCACAAGTGGAACTCACCAAGATGAGGAAGTGCGACAAGAAGATCCACCACAACCTCCTTCTCCACCACCTCAAGACAACACCAACAACAATGATGAAGAAGAAGATGAGGATGATGAGGAAGCTCAGCCACGACCACGACAAAAGCTATCCCGAGTTCGAGCAAGAGTCAAGAAGGATCATCCCGTGGAACAAATGATGAATGACATCGACTCCGGGAGAATTACTCGCTCTAAAACTCGTTTAGCTAACTTTTGTGAGCATTACTCATTTATCTCTAGTCTTGAACCTATGAAGGTAGAAGAAGCACTTGAAGACCCGGATTGGGTGAACGCTATGCATGAAGAGCTACACAACTTCGAGAGGAACAACGTTTGGACTTTGGTAGAGAAGCCCAATGATGACCAAAACGTCATTGGAACCAAATGGGTGTTTCGGAACAAGCAAGATGAAGATGGACAAGTCATCCGCAACAAGGCTCGTCTCGTAGCTCAAGGTTACACACAAGTCGAAGGTATGGACTATGGTGAGACCTATGCCCCCGTTGCTAGACTTGAGTCCATTCGCATTCTTCTTGCTTATGCCAACCACCATGATATTACTCTCTATCAAATGGACATTAAAAGTGCTTTCCTAAATGGTGAAATTGAGGAGGAAGTATTTGTGAAACAACCTCCGGATTTGTGAATCCTAAAAGCCTAATCATGTTTACAAGTTGCACAAAGCTCTTTATGGTCTTAAGCAAGCTCCTAGAGCTTGGTACAAATGCTTGACTAGCTTTCTTCTTGAAAAAGGATTTGAGATTGGAAAAATAGACTCAACGCTATTCACGAAAAGGGTTGATGGTGAACTATTTGTGTGCCAAATATATGTTGATGATATTATCTTTGGTTCAACTAACCCTCATTTTAGTGAGAAGTTTGGAAAGCTTATGTCGGAGAAGTATGAGATGTCCATGATGAGTGAACTCAAATTCTTCCTTGGGTTGCAAATCAAGCAATCTAAGGAGGGTACTTTTGTCTCACAAACAAAGTACACTAAGGATCTCTTCAAGAAGTTCAACATGCAAGAAAGCAAAGGTATGAGAACCCCCATGCCTACTAGCGGACATAATGACTTGACAAAAGATGGAGAACCTGTTGATCAAAAAGTTTATCGATCCATGATTGGTTCTCTACTATATCTCTGCGCTTCTCGTCCTGACATAATGTTGAGTGTATGGATGTGTGCTCGATATCAAGCAGCCCCTAAAGAATGTCATCTTAAAGTTGTTAAAAGAATTGTGAGATATTTGATACACACACCTAACTTTGGCATTTGGTATCCTAAGAGGGCCTCTTTCGATCTTGTTGGCTATTCCGACTCGGAATATGCCGGAGACAGGATTGATAGAAAGTCAACTTCGGGTACGTGTCAATTTCTCGGTCGATCCCTTGTATCTTGGTCCTCCAAGAAACAAAATTCGGTATCATTATCTACTGCCGAAGCAGAATATATTGCTGCAGGTTCATGTTGTGCTCAGTTGCTATGGATGACACAAACGCTTAAGGATTATGGGATACATGCAAGACATGTTCCTTTGCTTTGTGACAATGAGAGTGCGATTAAGATTGGACACAATCCCATGCAACACTCTCGCACGAAACACATTGAAGTTCGTCACCATTTTATTCGTGATCACATTGCAAAGGGTGACATCGATCTTAAGCATGTTCGTACTGACAAACAGCTTGCAGATATCTTTACAAAACCACTTGATGAGAAAGTGTTTTGTCGCTTAAGGAGTGAGTTGAACATCATTGATGCTTCAAACTTGGAGTGAAAACTCCATTGATGCATGCAAGGCATGAGCCTAATTGACTAATCCTTGATATTTCTCTTATGATGAGGATCATATGTCTTGGACACATTTGCCCCCTTGTATTGCATCTAACTCCTTGCAGGTACTTGGATGGTCTACATTCCACAAGATTACCACACACTCAAATCATGAGTAATCTTGTCATTGACCAAGTATCTAGCCCTTTGGGATGTTGAGTTCAAGGAACAAGACTCCACATATCCTTTTGACACCTTATACATCTAGTGTTTCACTCTTGTCATCTTGGATATTCTTGAGTATTTCCTTGCTTGCCTAACCCATGTAGGAAGATGAACTATACAATTGGAAATGGTGCTCCAACTTCACATTCTATGAGCATCTACATCAAGTTCACCTACATGAGTACAAGCAACAACAAGCCCAAGGTATGTTCTTCACATCTTGAAGGAGCTTTGCTCAAAGACATGAGTACAAGCAGCTTCATAAGATGTGATCAGATCAAATGCCTAATCGAAAAATGGCAACCCCATTTTGAGCTTAAACGATGAGTATGACCTATGATCAAATGTTCTCATTTGACTCCTAAGTCAATATACTCAAACATAGGTGACTTTGTCGCCGACCCCTATCTAGATGAAGTACATATGTTTTGGAGTTTTTCTGTTTTTCTCCTATGCTCTCTCATTGAGTTTTCTTGCTTATTTAAAAAAACTTCATCTAGCAATCTTTTTCATTTCTATTTCTTCTGTTCTTGTGAATATCTTTTTGGCTCTGATCAATTCCTTGAAAATCCTTTACAAATTCATTGCAAATCTTTTGAAACAGTCCTTGCAAAGTGAGCTGAATTATTTCTATGTTTCCTTGGAATTAAACTCGGCGTCACCGATTTGAACACTTCGGTCTGACCGAAAAAGGATCTGCCCTAAGTCTCTGACTTTCGGACTCACCGATCCATATCAATTCGGTGTCACCGATTTACATTCACCAGGATATCATCTTCTGCACCTCAACTAACTGATTTATTCTGCATACTTAGTTTGCTCAGTTGTGATTCTTAAGGATCCCACTTCTTTCCTTCCGTCTTTCCTGACCTTCCTAGTTTACTGTCCTTTTCGGCACTTGATGTCAAAGGGGGAGAAGATTTAGGGGGAGCTTAGGGGGAGATTGGAAGATAAGAGGAGAAGAGAAGATTTAAAGGGAGAAGCAGAACAATCTTACCTTAAGGGGGAGAGGATCACATCAAAGCTTTGCCGTATTTCACTGTGATAATACATTTGGCATCATTTCCTTTGATTTTTCTTTCTTCGCTCTCACAATTGGTATCTTCTGAAAAGCACAATTGGTATCTTATGAAAAGCAAAATCTCTCAGAGCTTATTGAAAATCTTTTAGTCTTGGGAGACATGTTTGCTGATTCAAGCTAGTGCTCAACATGAGACACTCTTTATACATTTCATCCCTGGCTTGGTACTCTTGATGTTCTTGTTGTTGGTTGAAGAAATACTCTTGTGTTATCTAACCCTGTTTTCCCAAGCTTATTTCTTGGTACAATGCCAAGGAACTTCAAGGTAAGTATATGCATCTTGCAGAATGTGCATGATGGTGACTTGCTTGTGAATACTTGTTTGCAAGAAATCACCATGCACATATGCATCTTCTTTATCTTATCCTAATCTGCTCTGATGCATATAGCCAAGTTGCATGTAGCACATCTTGTTCTTCTCTCTTGTGTGCTTGTGGTAGTCCAAAACCATAATCTATGAAAATCTTGCACACTTGTAGGGGGAGCCTGTGTACTACATGTTTGTCAAAGCTTTAATGATAATTCTGTCTTTCTTTCAGTAAGCTTTGATATCTTCTTTTGTGTGTTGCCATCAATTACCAAAAAGGGGGAGATTGAAAGCACATTTGCTCCCTGGGTGGTTTTGGTAATTAATAACAACATACTTTGTGGTTGGACTAATGCTTTTATCAAGTATGTTTCAGGAAAGTCAATCACTCTGGCATGGCAAAAGGACTGGAAAGGTGGACCCCTAGGATGCTAAGGAAAGCATTGGCAAAAGCTCAAGACTCCATTTTTGGTTTAGTGATCCAAGATCACATTGAGTCCATAGGAAAGCCAATACTATTAAAAGGGGATGAGGTTATGATGATGATCTGGTTGCTCAAAGTGCTTAGTGATCTATCTCCCAAACTATCAGCAATCTTTCATTCCAACATATATTCATAAGTAATCTCGGTCCCACCGATTCCATAAACTCAGTCACACCGAGATGAACCACCTCAGCCATATAGCCAAACCCTAGTAATTTCGGATTTTCCGATTCCAAACTCGGTCTCACCGAAACTAGTGTTGCCAACCTTCTGTAACCTTCTGTAATCATATCGGTGTCACCGAGATGATAAAGTCGGTCCCACCAAGAATGGCAAACCCTAGTCTTCGGAAGAATCGGACTAACCGAGATTGTATTTTCGGTCCCACCGAAAATCCCAACGTTCACAAGATTTGAACTTTCGGTCTCACCGAGTTGTCAACTTCGGTCTGACCGAGATTGGCCAAATGTGTGTAACGGTTGGATTTTGTGTGGAGGCTATAAATACCCTCCACCTCCTCTTCATTCGTGGAGAGAGCCATCGAAAGAACTACCACTCCTACCTTACATTTCGAGAAGAGAACTACCTACCCTTGTGTTGAGATCAAGTTGCTCCACTCCCACCATATGAAACTTGATTTCTAGCCTTCCCAAGTTGCTTTCCACTCAATCCTTTCTTCCACCACAGCCAAATCAGTGAGGAAAGTTGAGTGTTGGGAGATTATCATTTGAAGCACAAGAGCAAGGAGTTCATCATCACCAACACCATCTATTACCTTTTGGAGGGTGGTGCCTCCTAGATTGGTTAGGTGTCGCTTGGGAGCCTCCGTCAAGATGTGGAGTTGAACCAAGATGTTTGTAAGGGCAAGGAGATCGCCTACTTCGTGAAGATCTACCCCGAGTAAGGCTAGTCCTCCGTGGGCGTAAGCCATGATGGCATAGACAAGGTTGCTTCTTCGTGGACCCTTCGTGGGTGGAGCCCTCCGTGGACTCTCGCAGCCGTTACCCTCCGTGGGTTTAAGTCTCCATCAACGTGGATTGACGATAGCACCACCTATCAGAACCACGAGAAAAATCTCCGTGTCTCCAAATTGCATTTGCTCTTCTCCACCTCTCCTTTACTACTTGTGCAATTTACTTTCCACTGCCCATACTCTAGAATTGCATGTGTAGTATGCTACTTGACTTGTATGCATGATGCTTTACTTGATCTCCATTGTGAACTTGACTAAAACTTGTCTTTGTCTTAAGGCATAAACTTTTATCTTGTCGAGTAGTCTAATCACCCCCCCCCCTCTAGACACTCTTTCCTTCAACGATCCTACAGGGTCACTGAGGGATCACTAACCAACCTATATTAAGCAGTTTACGATAAGCAGGTAAGGTACAACAGCAGATACAAAAGCAGGCTATGCATCAAAATAGGAGCAAACAATAACAGTAGCAAAATCCAATGCAAGAATGAGAGATGGAATGGGCGATATCGGTGAAGGAAATATGCCCTAGAGGCAATAATAAAGTTATTATTTATTTCCTCATATCATGATAAATTTTTATTATTCATGCTAGAATTGTATTAACCGGAAACATGATACATGTGTGAATATATAGACAAACATATAGTCACTAGTATGCCTCTACTTGACTAGCTCATTAATCAAAGATGGTTATGTTTCCTAACCATAGACATGTGTTGTCATTTGAATAATGGGATCACATCATTAGGAGAATGATGTGATTGACATGACCCATTCCGTTAGCCTAGCACTTGATCATTTAGTATATTGCTATTGCTTTCTTCATGACTTATACATGTTCCGAAACTATGAGATTATGCAACTCCGTTTACGGAGGAACACTTTGGGTGCTACCAAGCGTCGTAACGTGAATCGGGTGATTATAAAGGAGTACTACAGGTGTCTCCAAAGGTAGATGTTGGGTTGGCTTATTTCGAGATTAGGTTTTGTCACTCCGATTGTCGGAGAGGTATCTCTGGGCCCTCTCGGTAATGCACATCACTATAAGCCTTGCAAGCAATGTGACCAATGAGTTGGTTACGGGATGATGCATTACGTAACAAGTAAAGAGACTTGCCGGTAACGAGATTGAACTAGGTATTGGATACCGACGATCGAATCTCGGGCAAGTAACATACCGATGACAAAGGGAACAACGTATGTTGTTATGCGGTTTGACCGATAAAGATCTTCGTAGAATATGTAGGAACCATTATGGGCATCCAGGTTCCGCTATTGGTTATTGACCGAGAATAGTTCTAGGTCATGTCTACATAGTTCTCGAACTCGTAGGGTCCACACGCTTAACGTTACGATGACAGTTTTATTATGAGTTTATAAGTTTTGATGTACCGAAGTTTGTTCGGAGTCCCGGATGTGATGACAGACATGACGAGGAGTCTCGAAATGGTCGAGACATAAATATTGATATATTAGTCGACTATATTCGGACACCGGAAGTGTTCCGGACGTTTTCGGAGAAAACCTGAGTGCCGGAGGGTTACCGGAACCCCTCCCCCCCGGGAGAGTTAATGGGTCACATGGGCCTTAGTGGGAAGAGAGAGGGGCGGCCAGGGTGGGCCGCGCGCCCCCTCTCCCTCTGGTCCGAATTGGACTAGGAAGGGGGGCGGCGCCCCCTTCTTTCCTTCTCCCTCTCCCCCTTCCTTCCCCTCCTAGTAGGAGTAGGAAAGGGGGAGTCCTACTCCTACTAGGAGGAGGACTCCTCCTCCTGGCGCGCCCCCCTTGGGCCGGCAGGCCTCCCCCTTGCTCCTTTATATACGGGGGCGGGGGGGCACCCCATAGACACACATGTTGATCTATGGATCATTACTTAGCCGTGTGCGGTGCCCCCCTCCACCATATTCCCCCTCGGTCATATCGTCGCGGAGTTTAGGCGAAGCCTTGCGCCGGTAGAACATCATCATCATCACCACGCCGTCATGCTGACGGAACTCATCCCCGAAGCTTTGCTGGATCGAAGCCCGGGGATCGTCATCGAGCTGAACGTGTGCTGAACTCGGAGGTGCCGTACGTTCGGTGCTTGGATCGGTCGGATCGTGAAGACGTATGACTACATCAACCGCGTTGTGCTAACGCTTCCGCTTACGGTCTACGAGGGTACGTTAACAACACTCTCCCCTCTCGTCGCTATGCCATCACCATGATCTTGCGTGTGCGTAGGAAATTTTTTGAAATTACTACGTTCCCCAACAATCGGGATGATCAAAGGGGGGGCTTGCCTAGTTGCTCTGGCAAGGAGGGGTCGTCGTCGACGTAGTCGAACACAGGGGCAGCATCGATCTCGGGGTCTACCAGAGAGAAGAGGGGGAAGAAACAGTAAATATAAAGCAAACATAGCATCACAAAGCATAACATGGCAATATGTTTTGCCGGGTGTGACCTAACGTATGGCTACACGATATAGGTGAAGGGGGAATTCAACCGGGAATGTATTCCCGGTTCCGGGCCTGCGTCAAACAGATGACCGGAGGGGGAATGTTCCATGTTCGGATAGTTAGAGGCTTCTGACAGGCAAACGGACCGCATATTCGGATTCGTCTCGTCGTTCTAAGCAACTTTCATGTATAAAGTTTTTCCATCCGAGCTACGGTTTATTATCTATGAATTTCTAAAGTTTTAAAGGTTTTCTGAAATTATTTAAATTAACAAAATTAACAGAATAGGAATATGACGTCAGCATGACATGGAGATGACGTCGGCAGATCAACGATGCATACGACCAGGTCAACCTCGCGGTGGGTCCCACCAGTCATAGGCAGTGGGTTAAAAAGAGTTAAAACTAATCTAAACATAGTTAGTTAAACTACTGGGCCCACATGTCAGTGTCTAATTATGTTAACTAAATTAGCTTAGTTATTTTCGTTAATTAGGGGGCGGTGGGCCCCATCTATCAGTTTCATGGGTCGATCCAGTCAGCATGGTGGACCGGGTCAACAGGTCGGTCGGGCCCAACGGGCCCACGGGTCAGCGACCCAGGGGGTGGCCCCAAGACAGCCACGTCGACTGGCCTCGTCGGAGTTGCTCTGGCAAGCCCCAACGCGGCGGTGAGGCACGGGTGAGCTTTGGGTTTCGCCCACAGGGCATCTCCGGGGCTGTGGTTTGGTCCGTTCGAACAACCAGTCCACACCGCGCCGAATGGAGGTGGTGGCGTGGCCGGGGACGGCCGCGAACGTCGCCGGCGGCGAGTCAGGTGGTGGTGGGTTTCCGGTGAGCGACGAACAGGGCGCTGCGGGGCACGGCGAATCGCGTGAATGCGCGCATTGGGATCTAGCACTACTAGGGAAAAGCCTATATACAAAATCTTAGCAGCAGCGAGGGTTAAAAACCCTCGCTACTGCTACTTACTAGCAGCGCAGGTTTTTAAACCTCGCTACTACTAAGTTAATAGTAGCAGCACGGGTTTGTAATCTTCGCTACTACTAAGCGGTCTCTACCGTGCCCACCGGGATATGCCATAGTAGTAGCGCGGGTTTTTTACCCTCGTTACTACTAAGTTGATAGCAGTAGCGCGGTTTTTTAACCCTCGCTACTACTAAGTGGCCCCTGGACCATGCCATTGTAGTAGCGATGGTTATAAACCCGCGCTACTGCTATCAACTTAGTAGTAGCGAGGTTAAAACCCACGCCATCGCTAATCGTCGCCATAGTAGTAGCGGGTATGGCCTATTTGTCAAAGTCTACCCCCTTGTGGACCGCCTTTTCAGTTTAAAAAAAATAAAAGAAAATGATAAAAATGTCAAAAAAATAAAAGAAAATAAGTTTCCCATGTGATATGTGGTCTAGTTGTTGGGAAAATTTACAAATATGAATTTTGACTTTATTTGCAAAATCTCTCTGGAAATTTGTAAAATGGCCATAACTTTTGCATACGAACTCGGATGAAAAAGTTTTCTATATGAAAAATCATCTACCCAAAAAGTTACATCCGAATTTAACGGGGGAACCCCGTTAAACATTTTTAAAATCCTCAAAAACCTAACAGAAAAAAGTTACGGGGCTTTTAAAATCTGGAGGCAAAAAAATTAAAAAAAAAACAGTTTTTTTTAATTTTTGTTAAATCTGGTCAAACTATGGTCAAACTAATTATTCAAGAATATAAATGTTACTAAATAATTATTTTAGTTTTTTTGAATTTTGTTCAAATCTGGTCAAACTATGGTCAAATCTGGTCAAACTGTAGTCAAACTGTGGTCAAACTAATTATTCAAGAAATATTAGTGTTATTAATTTTTTAGAACAATAGTTTCAAACTCAAACAGTGAAATGTGTGACTTCATGCTCAAGCTAAATTCCTGAGGTTAATAGGATTGACATCTTACTATTGTCAGGAAAACAACAAGTGCAGAGTTGGAAACGAGGGAGAATAGAACCCGAAAGTTAAGCGTGCTTAGGCTGGAGTTGTGAGAGGATGGGTGACCGTCGGGAAGTTAGATGATTTCGAATGATGAGGAGTGATTAGAGATTAAATTGAGTAGCGATGAGGGGTGATTAGAGATTTGAGGTTAAAATAATTCAGAAATTTGAAAATTAGGGAAAAAATCAAAAAAAATTCGAAAAAATGCAAAAAAAATATATTCAGAGATTACAGATTAGTAGTAGCGCGGGTTTTTACCCACGCTACTGCTATACGTTAGCTGTAGCGCGGGTAGCACCCGCACTACTGCTATAAGTTAGCTGTAGCGCCTTATTAGTAGCGCCGACCCCCGCGCTACTAATAGGCCCAAAACCCGCGCTGCTGCTAGGCTTTTCCCTAGTAGTGTAGGCGAAGTGGCGAGCGAGTTGCGCACGGGGCCGAGGCCATTGGGTCGCCGGAGCATTGCCAGGGACGAGCTCAAGCGGAGCCGCGTTCAGGCTCGATGGGGAGGAGGAGCTACGGCGGAGGAAACGCGCGGGGAAGAGAGGGGAGAGAGGCTGGATCTCACCTCGGGGGCACACAGTGGCCCGTTGGGTGACTAGGAGCAGCAGTGGTGCGGATTCAGGGCGGCGGCGCTCGTCGGAGCTGAGGGCGAAGGCGAGGTCGTGGCGGTGCTGCGGGGCCGTCCCGGTCCGCGTGGCTCGACGGGGAGGATGAGGACGTCGAGGCAGAGCCTGGGGGCACGTCGGCGAGGCGAAAGCCGGCCGGTGGCCGCGGTGGAGTGCGGTGAGCGGCGACGGAGAGACGCGGCCGAGGCGGATCTGGAGGGGAGAGAGGGCAGGAGTGGACGAGGGAAGTGAGCGGGCGAGTGGGGTGGCAGAGCAAGTGGATGCGGAGCCCGAGGCGTCGAGGGGATCCTTATCCCCCTCGTGGATGGTGAGGTCGTCCGGCGGCGACGCGCGGACGCGTGCCCTCGGTCGGTTGAACAGGGGGAGGGGAGAGCGACCAGGGAGGTGGGCCGTCTAGGTTGGCCGGCTGGTCCAGATGGGCCAAGGCCCAGGGAGGCAGGGGCTTCCTTTCCTCTTTTCGTTTTCTTTTAAAACTTTTCTATTTTCATTTAACAGTAGCCTTTTGCATTTTCTTTTGCAGTAATTATCTTTTGCAAAAATGTGCCACTGGTGAAAACAAATACTCGGGCCAGTGGTGCACTACCACCATAAGCTTGGGATTTATTTGAATCCATTTGGAATTTTCATAATTGGAGTAGCATTTTGAAATGCTAGAATTGCACTGGACTAATTGCTACTGCTCATTTTAGCAACATAGTGATGTTCTTTTTCTTAACATCAATTGTTTTGGAATATTTGCTAAAAATGAACATTTTTCCAGAAAATTTTTGCAACTTCAAATTTCACTTTGAATTTGAATAGAATTCAGAAAAGGGATTTGAGCTGAGATATTACCCCAACATGATTAAGCTTTGTAAAACAAGATGACTTGGCACTGATCATAAGGGATTACTGTATTGTGATGCTAGGGATGTTACAAGCGTCCTTCTCCAACATAACTCTCCGACTCCACGTCGCCGCCAAGAAGCTAATCGGCCATCAATGGTCAACCCGCCTTTCTTGGCTTCAACCGGAGGATAGCAGCGGTGGCCTTACTTGGACCCGAGCGGCGACGACCTACCGTGTTCTACTCTTCCTTGTTTTCTGTGTGGCGCGGCCTCGTTGGCAGCGGGGCGGGGCCTCGATGGAGCCGGTGATGTCCTCTGTCTCATTGCCAGCGGGGCGGCCTCTCGGCGGAGCAGGGGAAATCCTCCCCCTCGTTGCCGGCAGGGTGGGGCCTCGGCTAAGCCGGTGATGTCCTCTGCCTCATTGTTGGCAGGGCAGGGCCTCAGCAGAGTAGGGCCTCCGCCTCGGTGTCGGTGGGGCGGGGCCTCGGCGGAGCTAGTGATGTCCTCTTTCTCATTGCCAGCAAGGCGGCGCCTCGGCGGAGAGGGGGAAATCCTCCCCCTCGTTGCCGGCAAGGTGGGGCCTTGGCTGAGCCAGCGATGTCCTCTGCCTCGTTGTTGGTGGGGCGGGGCCTCGGGGGAGCCGGCGGTGTCGTCTTCCTTGTTGTTGGCGCCGCGGGGCCTCGGCGGACCAGGGCCTCGTCGATGCCAACGGAGCGGGGACTCATTGGAGCCGGCATTGTCCTCTGCCTCGTCCTCGGTCTCGTCAAACAACGCCTCGCCCGCTTCATCGCCCTCTATGAATGCGGCCGCAGCCTCCGCCACCCGCATGCGGTACCGCCAGTTCTCGAGGCGGCCCTCGCGGGCGGAGCGGTAAGAGTTGAGATGTGCCTCCTTCTTCGCCCACTCTGTGGTGATATTCTCCTCTGCCTGTAGGTGCTCCTGGAGGAGATGGTGGTTGTAGGCGGCGTCGGCCTGCCCCTCCCGGAACTGCTCCTCACGCTTCTGCCTCACCGTGTCCATGTATTGGGAAAGGGCCTCGCCGATGGTCATGGTGCAATGCACCGGCGAGAATGGCGCGGAGGAGGGGGTTGGCGCCGGATCGTCGACTACCATGTTCTTCATTGGGACGTCATCGTCCTTCGGCTGCCTGCCGGCCAGCCAGTTGGCAGCAATGGCTACCATCTCCTTATGGTCCGTCGTCCACCCATCCCGAAGATCACTGGAGCGCGAGGAAGCCATGGTGGGAAGTAGTGGTGTGGACAGGAGAAAGGGAACGGACGTGTGGCCAGTGCAACAGTTTATATAGCAACAGTTTATATAGCAATGGTGGGCGGAGGAGGGACGGACGTGTGGCGCCGGAGTAGCCGCCTCGGCAACCGTGTATCGTTAATGTGAGCAGCAGACAGACAGACGGACGGCACTTGTGTCGTTTGAAGGCGGGGTAATCGCCTGCACTGGGAAGCGGGGTGGGCGGTGCTGACCGTTTCGGGCGGAAAGCATGCGCGGGTGAGGGGGCGGTGTGGGTGGGCCAGGGAAGTCAGGCTCGTGCTTGGCAGCGGGTCGGTCCAGCAGCCGGACATGCTGGCTCGCCAGCGAGCTCGCCGAGCTGAGCAATGACAATCAGACCATGGACGTACCTTCTGACCAGGAGCTGGCGCCACTATCCAAGACGGTTCATGCCGTGTTCACCATAGAGCTGGTGCGGCCGCACTTTGACGCCCTAATGGTAGAAGAGGTACCAGCACAAGAGGACCTGTGCTGCAACCTTCGTCTCCTCAACGAGCAACAGTGAACAAGCGAATGACAATGACGTCGTGGACATGTGGCCCTATGATCCTGGCTTCCCGAATGAGCAACAGGCGTTGTATCAGACCTTTCGTAGGGCCCGCGAGGCCCTCTCCGTCGTCCTTCGAGTTGTTGCACTCGGCATGGCACCGCCGTCTCGTGTTGTCAACATGGTCAACGGACATGAGGAATGAGGAGATGACTTTACTTGGAGAGGATGACAGTGGGGACCCACCAGAGCCATAGCCACACGTATGTAAGTGCCTCCTTATTATATAAAACTATAATTTTTTTGCTTCATCTTGGTTTCCTAACATCACGGTCCCACACCATTGTCAACCTATGTAGTCAATAAATGAGAGATTGCACAAGGAGCGGCCGACAGCTGGGACCAAGCAGCTCGAGCAGTATTTGTGTTTTTGAGGTGTGAGCACTGCAGAGTTTTTCTTGAGCGATGTTTTCATTGTTGTTTAGAGGAGAGAGCAGGGCATTAACTGGGTGGGCTGTGGCTCGTCTAGCCCAGGCTAGATATCCAGCCCAGATATTAATTTTTTTCAAGCTGAAAATGGCTAGCCCAGCTATACTTTTTTTAGGAATACCCAGGCAAGGTCAAGTTGTCATTCTCCGGCCCGCTGGGCTGCAAATCTTTCTTAGCAGGGATGCATTAGCATTAACAAGAAAATGGGCTTTAAGAAATAATAAATGGGATGTAATTATAAAAACAAGGCAGTAACTATAAAAAATTGCACCAAACACTTAATTACTTTATAAAATATTATTTTGGATATTGAATATTTTAATTTCATTAATTGTTGCGCGCGCAATGTTTTGTTGGATTTTTACGTAATATAATTTTATATTGAAATTGTATTTAATTTGACAAGAAATTTTGGGATAAAAATATTTCGGATCCCATCAACATGTGGGAAATTTTATTGAACTCTATTTTGAACGGTTGGTTGAAATTATTAATCGTTGTCCTAGCTAGAAAATAGGTTGTACTTTTAACAAACTGTAAATGGGTTGTACTAAATTCCATTAGAATTCAAAAATGGGCCGCACATTCTTACAAATCTCAAATGGGCTATAAGTTCTCTGCCACACACATGTGGCCATACTAAGTTGACGCGTATGCAAGGCCTTGTCAACTTATAATCAACACACGGTTCTAGTAGCAGTGGCCGTTGGATTTCCATCCAACAGATGCTGTGCTTCTTCTTCAATATCTGATATTCTAGCTTCACCCGCCCAAAAATGATTTCTCCCCCTGACATCTGGGGTGCTTCGTTTCGGAAGCTGACCTGTGGGCCTACTAAATTGACGCGTACCAAGGGCTTTGTTAACTTAGTCAATATAAACGATTCTAGCTGCAGCGACCGTACGATGTCCATCCAGCGGCCGTCGTGCTTCTTCAACCTCTGGTTTTCTTGCTCCAGTCGCCCAAAGCAGCGCCGGTCGTGCCGCCTGCTCCTGCCTCCCGTGGCCGGTTGTGCTGCCTCGGAGGCCTCACCGCCCCCTAGTACTCCCACCGCTGGCCAGGCCATCCCTCCACTCACCCACACACCCTATTATTCTGCGGCGACGGCAGCCTCACACCACAGCCGAACCAGTGAACCCTCGTACTCCTCTCCGTGTGGGCATCCACTGCCGCGTCTTCCCAGGCTCCGCGTCATCCCCTTCCTAGGCCTCGCCGTCGTCCACCGCCTTGGTGCTCTCGGTGTGGCGTGGTCAATGTGGTCAACGATCGACTTCCACCGGAAGACTACTATATGTGGAGAGGCTGACAGCTGGGTCCACAGCCGTAGAAAGGAAGTGCCTCCTTATTCCGCGGAAAATAATGATTCCTCCACCTGACAGCAGGGACCCACCAGACGGACCACCGTATTTCGTGAAAAAAAAATTCCCCCCTGACTGCTGGGACCTACCAGCTACATCTTCGCATGCCAGGAAGTGTGTCCATATTATGGGCCAAAAAATGATTCGCCCCCTGACTGTTGGGACCCACCAGCTACATCTTCGCACGCAAGGAAGTGCTTGACAGTCGGGACCCACCTGGTCGAAGCGTACGTAGCATTGTCATTCTGTTTGCAAACGTGTACATACATACTGGTCGATGTAGAGGCGCGCACGTGTCGTAGTAGAGGCGTGTACGTAGCATGTACACGTACGTACAACGGCCAGGGTGCAAGAAAGTAAATACGGCCACATACGTACATCGGGCGGGGTCTCGAATGCCTACTCACTCATACGTACTGCCAGGGCTCATGTACATTGCTGGGTCGGAATAGAGAAACTGCATCATCGTCGTGTTCATGGGGAGCCAACCGGCTATGTCAGAACGGAGTGTGTCATCGTGTTCATCTGGAGGGCTAGGATGTAACAGCCGATGGAAACAAGGCCTGGCGTACCGCAGAATGGAGGAAATGGCCTTGTGTTCGATAGGCCATGGTCAAAAAGGAATCATGTCCATCGGGAGGGGTCTGGCGTACCACAAAACGGAGGAAACGGACTTCTGTTGGACCTCCTACGGTCGAAATGGGGTCCGGTTGATCGGGAGGGGTGTGGCGTACCGCAAAACGGAGGAAACAGACTTGTGTTGGAGCGCTACGGTCAAAATGGGGGTCCTGTTCATCGGGAGGGGTGTGGCATACCACAAAACAGGACTCCACGGGATAGTGTTCATCTCCACCGTCGACCTCCTCCAGCCTCCACGGGCTACTTTTCATCCACCGTCGACCTCCTCAAGCCTCCACCTGTGACTGTTCATCGACGGGCTCCTATTCATCCAGCCTCCACCGCGCACTACTCCACCGGCTACTGTTCAACCAGCCCTCTCCATGAGCTCCTGTTCAACCACCCCTCCATGGGCTACTGTTCATCCAGCCCTCCTCCGTCTACTGTTCAACCAGCCCTCCACGGGGTCGTCCTGTTCATCAAGCCCTCCACGGGGTCCTGTTCATCCAGCCCCAACCGGCTCGATCGATCGGGGTCCTGTTCATCCATAGGCAACCACGGGGTCATGTTCATCCACCCCCACCGGGAACTGTTCATCCAAACCCCCCAGCAACCCTCACTGTTCATAAAGGGAAGGAGGCAGCGGGGTTCATCGGCTTCGGTTAGCAGCAGTAGCAAAGGAATCACTCGGGTTTAGTAACGTTGCTAGTGCAATCGCTCGGGTTCAGTTAGAGCCCAACGCCTCGCTCGGGTTCAGTTAGAGCCCAACGCCTCGCACCCACGCACATACGGTACAAGAAAAATGCGCATCGCTCAGCCCCCGACCACCCACCATAACCGGGAACTCCCCAATATTTTCCTCGCCCTCACTGCTACCACGGTTTTTACCGTCATGCACGGCCCAAAGAATGTCATGCAGTTGCGTCTCCGGCGTTGGGCTCTAACTGAACACGAGGTATTGCACTGGAGGCTACGCCTTACTGAACCCGAGGGATCGATCGATGGCTGTTAACTGAACCCGATGGAGCAATTCCTTCGCTACTGCTGCTAACTGAAGTTGATCGATGCTGCCTCTGGGATGAACAGTGAGCGTTGGGGGTTGGATGAACAGTGAGCGGTGGCGTTGCCTCTGGATGAACAGGAACCTGTGGTGTGGAGGGATGGATGTACAGTAGACGGTGGAGGGGTGGCCGTGGAGGGGTGGTTGAATGGGACCCCATGGTGTGGAGGGCTGGATGAACAGTAGACGGTGGAGGGGTGCCCGTGAAGGGGTGGTTGAACAGTAGCCAGTGGAGTAGCCCGCGGTGGAGGCTGGATGAACAGGAGCCCTTGGAGGCTAGAGGAGGTCGACGGTAGCCCGTGGAGGCTGGAGGAGGTCGACGGTGGAGATGAACAGTTTCCCGTGGAGTCCTGTTTTGCGGTACGCCACACCCCTCCCGATGAACAGGAACCCCGTTTTGACAGTAGAAAGTCCATTTCATACGTTTTGCGGTACGCCACACCCCTCCCGATCAACAGGACCCCCGTTTCGACCGTAGGAGGTCCGTTTCATCCGTTTTGTAGTACGCCACACCCCTCCCGATCAACAGGACCCCCGTTTCGACCATAGGAGGTCCGTTTCCTCTGTTCTGCGGTATGCCACACCCCTCCCGATCAACAGGACCCCCGTTTCGACCGTAGGAGGACTGTTTCCTCCGTTCTGCGGTACACCACACCCCTCCCGATCAACAGGACCCCCATTTCGACCGTAGGAGGTCCGTTTCCTCCGTTCTGCGGTACACCAGGCCTCGTTTCCATCGCCTGTTCTGTCCAAGCCGGTTGGCTCGCATGCATTCCGTTGCCTCCCCATGAACACGACGCATTCCGTTGCCTCCCCATGAACACGACGCATTCTGTTGGTCCCCATGAACACGAGCCCTCGCCGTACGTATGCGCGACTAGGCGTTCGAGACCCCGCCCGTATGTACACATATGTGGACGTATTTTCTTTCTTGCACCACGCCATTTATGCGTGCGTGTACATGCTACGCGGCGCCTCTACTATGACACGTGCGCGCCTCTACAACGACCAGTATGTACATACACGTTCGCGACCAGAATGACAACGCTACGTACGCTTCGACCAGGTGGGTCCCGACTGTCAGGCAGTTCCTTGCATGCGAAAATGTAGCTGGTGGGTCCCGGTAGTCAGAGGGGCGAATCGTTTTTTTTGCCCGGACGCACTTCCCTTGCGTGCGAAGATGTAGCTGGTGGGTCCCAGCAATCAGGGGGGCGAATCGTTTTTTTGCCCGAACGCACTTCCTTGCATGCGAAGATGTAGTGGTGGGTCCCCAGCGGTCGGTAATTGTTTTGTTTTTTCGCCGGACGCACTTCCTTGCGGCGAAGGTGTAGCTGGTGGGTCCCAGCAATCGTGGGGAAACGTTTTTCGCTAAATATGGTGGCCCGTCCGGTGGGTCCCTCGCTGTCCGTGGAGGAATAATTATTTTGCGCGTAATAAGGAGGCACTTCCTTGCTGCGGCCGTGGACCCAGCTATCAGCCTCTCCACGTACAGTCCACGTCCGATGGAAGCCATTCCTTGACCATGTTGACCACGCCGCGCCAAGAGCACCAGGGTGGTGGACAACGGCGAGGCCTAGGAAGGGGACGACGGGGAGCCGGGGAAGATGCGGCAGTGGAAGCCCGCGCGGAGAGGAGTAGGAGGGTTCACTGGTTCGATCGCGGTGTGGGGCTGCTGTCGCCGCAGGGCCTGGCCAGTGGTGGGAATAGTAGGGGGTGGTGAGGCCTCCACGGCAGCACATCCGGCCACAGGAAGCAGGAGCATGCGGCACGACCGGCGCTGCTTTGGGCGGCTGGAGCAAGAAGACCAGAGGTTGAAGAAGCACTACGACCATTGGATGGACATCGACGATCCTTTGGATTTAGAATCGTTGATATTGACTAAGTTGACAAAGCCCTTCGTCCGATCAACTTAGTAGGCCCTAAGTCAGCCTCCCACCAAGGTGGGTCCCAGCTAGCGTGGGGTATTCATTTTTTCGTATGTAATAAGGAGGCACTTCCGGTGGGTCCGTGACGATGTTAGGGGAACGTTTTTCGAATACGGTGGCCCGTCGGGTGGGTCCCAGCAGTCAGGGGCAAACATTTTTTTTTGCGAAATACTGGTGGCCAGTCCGGTGGGTCCCTGCTGTCAGGTGGAGGAATAATTATTTTCCGCATAATAAGGAGGCACTTCCTTGCGGCTGCCGTGGACCCAGCTGTCAGCCTCTTCACATACAGTATTCTTCCGATGGAATTCGGTCATTGACCACATTGAAAACGCCGCGCCAAGAGCACCATGGTGGTGGATGACGGCGAGGCCTAGGAAGGGGACGACGCAGAGCCGGGGAAGACGCGGCAGTGGATGCCCATGCGGAGAGGAGTACGAGGGTTCACTAGTTCGGCTGCGTTGCCGTCGCCGCAGAATAACAGGGGGTGTGGGTGAGTGGAGTGGAGGGATGGCCTGGCCAGCGGTGTGAGTAGTATGGGGGCAGTGAGGCCTCCGCGGCAGCACAGCCGGCCATGGGAGGCAGGAGAAGGCAGCACAACCGGCGCTGCTTTGGGCGGCTAGACCAAGAAGACCAAAGGTTGAAGAAGCACTACGGCCGTTGGATGGACATCATACGGTCACTGAAGCTAGAACAGTTTATATTGACTAAGTTGACAAAGCCCTTGGTACGCTCCAACTTAGTAGGCCCACAGGTCAGCCTCCGAAATGGTGCACCCCAGATGTCAGGGGGAGGAATCATTTTTTGGGCGGCCGAAGCTAAGAATATCCGAGATTGAAGAAGAAGCACGACATCCGTTGGATAGACATCCAATGGCCACTGCTGCTAGAACCGTGTGTTGACTATAATAAGTTGACAAAGCCTTGCATACGCGTCAACTTATTTTTTTAGGGGACGCGTCACTTAGTAGGCCCACAAGTGTGTGGCAGAGAACTTATAGCCCATTTGCGTTTTGTAAGAATGTACATCCCATTTTTGAATTCTAATGGAATTTACAACAGCCGATTTACAGTTTGTTAAAAGTACAACCCATTTTCTAGCTAGGACAACGATTAATAATTTCAACCAACCGTTGAAGACAGAATGCAATAGAATTTCCCACATTTTGATGGGATCCAAAATATTTTTGTCCCGAAATTTCTATTCAGATTAAATATAAATTTGTATTACATAAAAATCTAACGAAACATTGCGCGCGCAACAATGAAAATATAAGATTTTCAAAATCCATAAATGATATTTTATAAACTAATTTCGTGTTTGGTGCATTTTTTTATAGTTACTGCCCAGTTTTTATAATTACATCCCATTTATTATTTTTAAAGCCCATTTTCCTGTTAAGCCTAATGCATCCCTGCTAGGAAAGATTTGCAAAGACAATGAGGCGGAGAATAACAAGTTGACCTTGCCTGGGTATTCCTCAAAAAGACGTATAGCTGGGCTAGCCATTTTCATCTTGAAAAAAGTAGTATCTGGGCTGGATATGGCCTGGGCTAGACGGGCCACAGCCCGCCCGGCTAATACCCTGCTCTCCTCTAAACAACAACGAAATCATCGCCAAGAAAAACTCTGCAGTGCTCACGCCTCAAAAACACAAATACTGCTCGAGCTGCTTGGTCCCAGCTGTCGGCCGCACCTTGTGCAATTCTCTAGTTTATATTGACTACATAGGTTCACAATGGTGTGGGACCGTGATGTCAGGAAACCAGAAGAAAGCAAAAAAATATAGTTGTACATAATAAGGAGGCACTTGCGTACGTACGGCTATGGCCCTAGTGGGTCCCTAGTGTCATCCAGTCAAAATAAAGTCATCTCCTGAATCCTCATGTTCGTTGACCATGTTAACAATGCTCGGCGCCACGGCGAGCGCAAAAACTTGAAGGACAATGGAGAGTGCCTCGCGGGCCCTACCGGAGGTCTGATACAGCGCCCGCTGCTCATTCAGGAAGCCAGGATCATCGGACACCTATGAGCACCTTCGAGAAACTGAGACGGCATGAAATGTTAAGGCCGCGCTTGGGAGCTCTGGTTTATTTCAAACCTGTATTAAGATACAAGTGTAATTTACTCGTCATCGGAAGGCCTGAGGTCTATAAGTAAAACCGGCAGGTTACATGTGTAATTTGAGAGACCAGTGTATATTTTACAAGCATTGCTATATGGACGACATTACCAGACGGTACATGCACTACATGCGTATCAAGCCATCCATGGGCAAGGCTGAAACAGCAGCTAACGGCTGGATTAGCAATCGTCCGAGTGTCGTTCAGCGTTTTTATCATGTGTGAAGTACTTCTGATATTTTACTAGTCGAAATCGACCAACCAAGCGCCTTCGCCCGAGGCCATCTCCTTTAATTTACAAGCGTCAGTTTTACAAGCGGTTTTGGTTGGAAAATGACGATCCAATCACGGCCTAATATCATGAGTTGGTCGGAAGATCATATGGTTTCATGTCTAACCTACTCGACATGTCGTATAGGCTATGAATGAAACATCAGACGATGAACTTCTTACGCACGGAAGCAACAGAAGAGGATGATCTTCTTAACAAGCAAATCACTGGCATTAGATCGACATGCAAAACAATAGGAAGCATTATTCTCAGGAGGCACGGTGAACAGCTCGTGATGCCGCATGCCACAACATTCCAAGCTCAACTTTGCAATCAAACACAAGGCCCGGCATTACCTAGACAATATTCCGAACAAACTCTTAACACAGGAATATCTCAGCAGAGTAACTATTTTCTTCTAAACTGAACAATGGAATAGGAAAAAACACTCGACGCTGCTCACAGCAAGGGCGTCCCACTCAAAAATATCAAATGCATGTCTTCTGGCTAACATCAATGAGCAAATTTTGACAAGGTTTTCCAATTCCAATATATTAAACTAACGTCTTCTTGCTAACATCAATGAGCAAATTTTGACAAGGTTTTCCAATTCCAATATATTAAACTAACGTCTTCTTGCTAACATCAATGATTAAACTTTAACAAGCTTTTCCCATTCAAAAATGTAATGCCTATGATCGTGTCCTGTCTTAGCTTCTTGTACATGTTTGGGCACTTTTTGCCCAGGGCACTCCACGTGTTGTTAAATTGCCAATGGTCTCTGCAGACTAGTCATGTCACCGGTGTCTAATAATACTCTGTAAAGCTTCTCGGTCATTCCTTCTGTAATGTACCGCATCCAGTGACTGCTTCTTTCCGCAAAGTGGAACAACCAACTGGACCTAGTAACGCAGCAGTTTGCCTTGGACACATTGGCTCCTTTTGTGCAGTTCAACTAAAATCGAAGTCGGAATAAAACCGAGCTTTAATTTTGATATCCCTGTAAGCAACAATAGGTATAAGGGAAACAATTACTAAGAAATAACGGTTGATGACTTGTCCTAATGGGAAACAAAGCAGGAGAGGAGCAATTCTCCCTCAGTGTGATTCATTCATATTGACTGAGACATTATCTGAACAATGCCTTGGTTCAACATGTATAAAGAACGACAAAGCAGAAAAGTACCATTCCTAAAACAATGCAACTGATTCATTTTTAAAGAGACATTATCTTAACAATACCTTGGTTAAACATGTAGAAAGAACTACAAAGCAGGATAGTACCATTCCTAACAAGTGTTGCAGTTTTGAACTAAGAATCAGTAGTTAATTAATTCTGAGAGTGGCATTGCTTAATTTTACCAGCGGCATTAGATTAAGGAAAAGCATAAACAGTTCCAGGGGAGAGTGGGCGCAACAACAATGTGTGCTTCCATCTACTTATAAAGGGGGTGATGCAGAGTTTGTTGTAACAAAGCAACAAGCATCATGTCTGGGTTGGTCCCATTTTTGTTCACTACTTAATGGGAAAAGACAGCAATACAATAGCTTCAATTCAACATTTATTCAAAACAGTACCAATATAAGTATCACAACATCTCAAAGCACACTGCACAATCATGTGGATGAAGGCCTGTACTGACCTGTCATGAGAACACCAGGATAAAATACGAATCTACTAACATGAATAGGTAATCCAATCTCATTTTGTGCAGTTGCACTGAAATCAAGCAAAGTGTTTCACGTAGCGAAGCAAAATGTCGCAATAGCAACAAGTTGAATAGATATCATGTGGTAGAGACCAAGATTTGAAACAACTCGACAGGAACACTGGAAACAAATCTCGATCTCCTTTTGTGCAGTTCCACCAAAATTAACCAAAGTCACCGGTGTGACATTCAAGTTGAACTGCACAAAATACTCTTAAAACATAAGTGTTTCGAGTAGCGAAGCAAAATGTCGCAATAGCAACAAGTTGAATCGATACCCCTGTTTTAAAGAGGCAAAAAGGAAACAATTACTTGCTGATAAAGGAGGATGAAACAAACGGTGACAGAAAGAAGCATCTAAATTATCTTGGATGGAAAACAAAGTAGGATCGTAGCATTTCTAAAACGGTAGCATTGATTCATATTAACAGAGACACTCTCTTGAAACAACATTCATTAAAAAATGTAATTTACTTTTAACAGTGGCATTGCTTCAATTTTCTGGCGGCATTCTTAGATTAACAACAGCAAAATAGCTGTATGGGACATGCTAGCACCATGTGCGTCCACATGTATAAATGGGTGATGGAGAGTATGTAGCCAATCAGCATATCTGTGTTGGTCCCATATTTGTTCTCTTTGAACTTTTTCCTATGTGAGGGTAGCAAATCTAGTCCTGCACAAACTACCCGACCCCCAGTTTCTTTCCGTTTTCAACAAAGAGATCGGTTCCTTACAGATGTGTGTACTGGGTTACCCCCTTTTTCCCTTTTCGACCAACAAAGCGGCTGGATAGCCAGTCTATACTACTTTTCCTCCCTCCTTTCCTCATTGAACCACGTCCTAGATTCATGCTCCACCCCACCCACCTTTCTTTCCTCTTTGAACCAAGACCTAGATTCGACTACAGATCGAAAAAGATCCACATGCAGCTAGAGCAACGACGGTTTCAAAGAAACTTATACCTAAGGGTCGTCGGGATGTGGCAAGGCATGCAGCGGGAGGCCGGATCTTCCCACACTACGTACGGTAGCGAGGAAGTAGGGGTCGATAGCCCTCCCGCACAGGCGCTGGGTGAAAGAGAACAGCGCAGCTAGCAGTGGATTGCCTCCCTCGTCGAAGGTGATAGAGTTAACGCTGCACCTCCTCCCCTTCCCGGTGCGACGGGATACGGACGCCTCCTTCACTAGCTGTCAGGGGGGAGAGAGACAAGAGGCCAACGCAGTCTTGTTTAGATCTGGTGAAGAGAGGGTGAGAGACTGTGAATATAGCAAACCCTAGCAAATGAATGCTGAGCCTCCAGCGTGTAACATATATGTATTGCGGCGAGCGTGTGGAGAGTGCACACCCTAGCGAACAAGCACTGAGGCTCCCGCTTATATATATACTCTACTAATGTAGTACGGACTGAGCTCCGGTGCCTTCAGTCCATCTGCTTTTGGCTATATGACAGGTGAGCCAGCCACATTTTTGGCCCACCTGTCATAAACCCAAAGGCAGGTGCACTAAGTCAATGAAGCTGCGTCCATATAATACTCTCGTGTGTATATGACTAATATATAGTGGAGTGGTTTTCTTATTCTCTTCATAACAATCATTTTAAATTGTGTAATTATGAAACGGAACTCTTTATTTAATGTACAGAGGGAGTACTACTTCCGATGAACTAACCATCCACGCCCACGCGTCCTGGTCGCACTTCCTGTCCTTCACGTGTGGTACACTACTCTCCCTTAAGTGAACAACCACACATGCGCCAAATAAAATTTTAATTATCGGAAACGTGTGAGAGTGTGTACAAATAAAGAATTTTAATTTCAATTATCGGAAAGGTTTGAGAGTATTACAAAGTTTGACTTCAGTCAAATCTAATATGCGGAGTAAATAAAAATGGAGGGCTACTACGTCCATCTGGGTTTTTAGTCCACACCATTTTTTAAATCAAAGTTAATAGCTGGACAAATAAAATTACAGGGGAGCTGGAGACAAAGTTGTGAGAAGGCTTAGAAATCAATACAAAACTTATGCTCTTAGTACCAATGTCGATCCTTCTTCGAGGAAACATTTGGTTCATAGCCAATTGTGTGATAAAATTGCACCAACGTGAAAGACGACTGCGTCTCCAACGTAACCAAGGTGAACTGACGAAGGATATCATCTTTGTGCGCAACAAACAAAGAGCACTAATGGAAGACAGCTTGTTTTTCATTGAAAATCGATCAGCTTCACCAGCCGACGCAACCATGAGGCGCGGCCATGAGCATCGATAGGTCATCGTGGTGATGCATCATCCATTTGGCATCAAGTTTGGGTGAGGCACCTATGAAGTTCGAAAAATCCTCACTGTGGTCTGTTTCTTCTCAGTAATCAAGCTCGAGGAAGGAAGAACCATGTGGCAGAGGATAGTGAGGCAAAACAACAATGGCCATCCAATTTTGTGTAGTTCCACTAAAATTGAAGAAGACATTCCAGGGTATGGAGACACGCATCGCTGTTTCCAAAAATATAAAAAAGGGTTAATGAAAAGTACACCAACAAACAGAAGCATCATAATTATATCTTGATGGGAACTAAACCAGGATACCCGAGAAAAAAAGCATTTCTTCATTTAACCAGTGATAGTACTACCACCATATGGACAATGACCGCACAACCACCATGTACTTTTTGTCGAAACAACATGTATACCTCCACCGAGGCATAAATCAGGACAACTTTTCGAAGGGCATTTCCTCTATAATAGTACTAGTAGGTGATGTTGGACCAGCCGACGAACCCTAGCTACTATGCATGGGGAGTTGGGGAGTAGTCGCATAGAAGAAAACCCGCATGCAGCGACCTGGGGAGCTGGACCAGTACAAGAAGTTATACCTCAGGTGGGTGAGATGTCGTTTAGGCGGGCGGGCGGGATCTGCCCACACGACGGCAGCGAACAAGGGCGCGGAGGATCTTCGTTCGCGCCAGCACCGGCTCCGAGAGGATGGTGCGCATTGGCTCCCCCCGTCACCGACGGCGACAATGTCAATGCTGCACCTCCTCACCTCCCGCAGCGGACGGGATTCGGCAGGATCTGTGACCACCGGTGAGGAGAGAAATAGACTGGACACTGTCATCTTGTTTTGATATGGAGAGGGTGAGAGAGCGAGACGCGAGAAACTCTATCAAACAAGAGGCTATAATGGAGTAAAAAAAATCTCTCCATAGTAGTGGTTTTAAATAGAATACGCGCGTTCCCGGAAAAAAGAAACGAAAACTGGCGGACAATTTTTTAAGGGTCCGTCTAGGACACATCTAGATGTGACATAGTTATGTCACATCTAAGTTGATGTCCACTCTGTTGGTGGTTTATTTTTTTGGTCCTAGTTTTTTTTGTTTCTTGTTTCTTGTGATATCCTTAAATAACATCTAGATGTGAATTGGACAAACTGATTTTCTAATGTACCGAGAAAGAAAACTCGATCAAAAACATGCCCCTGCTTCCAGGTCACGAGAGTCGTCGCGCGCACACACATAGACATAGACATGCCTATCTAGGTTTACGTAAAATTCCATTTCCATCTCCATCTCCAATCATATTTGTCCAATTGGCACATTATTATGTTGTTAATTATATACACAGCAATATTAACGTACAACATCTCTTGTTTGCACACATCCGGACCGCTGCCACGGCCGGTCCTGACCAACCCAAACCCTCTTCATCACCCGCGTGTGCTTCCCGCCCGAAACGGTCAGTGCCGCATTCATGCCCGGCCAGAGCGGACGTGGCCTCTCACTGGTGCCGGCATTGCAGCGGCGCGCCGGCCGAGAGAGCGTCGCCCGCGCCGCTTCCGGGTGCACGCGGCTGCTCCGTGTTCAAAGGTCGCAATAGCCGTCTACAACATGCATGTAAAAAGTTTTTGGGAGTCCGTGCTACAGCTAGCTGTCCTCCCCCAGCTCGCCAATCTCTTCCAGTAGTGCTAGTAGTACTCCATGGCGCGATCCATCGACAAGCAGGCGGGCAAAGTTATCGTATACTCGGTTTGCGGTGAGTGGCATGCCGAGCGACCGTGTGGGGGTCGAGCCGTGGAGGAGGGTGAGACACGAACACGACAGACGTGATTTAAACGTTGGTTTTGCTCGATGGCGCGATCCAACGAAACGAAACGTTGGTTTCTCTCCATTTCCATTTTTTCTCCGGAAAAACGGAAACTTTCCACTCCATTTTCATTTCTACTCCAAGGTTGCCCCGTTACAACATTCCATCAAATACAAAGGAAAACTAACATGCATGCTGATGCATCTCAATGATTCACAGGTCATAGCCAATATTTACGTCACAACTAAAGAAAAAAGTTGTGAGAGCGTGTACGAAAGAAAAACTGCTGATGGGGTCACTACGACTTAAACCCTAAACCCTAAACGTGATTTAATCCCCTAGCCAGGTAGAACCTGTCGAAGGAAAGACGGCTGGCACCCTCGGATCATACGATGCTTTTGTGCAGTTCCACTAAAATCGACCTGAGCATCCCTGATGGCAAAGATATTGAAAAGGTGTGATTAGAATAATAGTACTGGCACTAGTTCATGAGACATAAACTCATCACAAGTAGAAGCCGGTAGAATTAGAGCAAGATCGACATGGAGATGGAGCTACGGCAGTGGAGCAAGCCGGCTCCAAAAGGAAGATGGACTACCTGGGACGTCGGGCTGTAGCTAGAAGGGCGGTTGGGACGCGGCATCGGCCCAAACCGCGGTGACCCCCGATTGGGACGCACCGACTGTGGGTTTTCTCCCTCGCCGATGTCGACCGCGTCTACGCAGAACATTGTTCCCTTCCCCCAGCTACGGGATCAGGCCCGTCGTTCTATGCTTGTGAAGAGAGCAACCTTGGCAAGCAGGCTTGTAGCTTAGGCTCCTGCTAGTGTATATATAGTGGTTTTCTTTTTCTCTCCATATCAACCATTTTATATTGCGTACGTGTCATTCAAGAGTGAAATGATGGTTGCTTCTTCCGACTAACTTACTGTGTGATTTGACTGCTCCTTAGTGGCCCCTACACGTACTCCCCCTACGTGTATGCAATAGTCACACGTACACATGGATGCAAAAATGCGCGCGATGCCCTAATGCATGCATGTCCGAGCACACGACGGAACACACACGGTCACGCTAAGTGCTCAACCTACACGTGCATGCACACACATACTCAGTCAGGGTGAGCTAGTGATCGTATAAACACCGGAAAATATATATATTGAGCGCAATGAGCGTATTATGAAGTCCACTGACCGTATTTTTACAAATATACAGTGACAGACAGTGTATTTATCTCGTTTGAAATTAATCCATATTAACCGGAAAGGAGGCAGTATGGACTAGCATTACTTGCGCGCGGTGGCTCGCGGGACAAGGAGAAACTTTTGACTAATGTAAGCTCTCCCTCGCTCAGGCGGTGGACTTGCAACAGTTAATTTGGTGTTAGATTGCCAGAAGCATACACTATACTACTAGTGCTACTATTGTTCGACTTCCCGAATAGGCGAACAGCCAAGCGCAAAGTTTACTACTACCTCCGTCCTGGTTTATAGGTCCCTTTTATAGTTTGTGCCAAATTTTGACTAAAGATTTAACTAAAAAAATGTTAATGCATGTCAAGAAAAATTATCTCATTGGATTCGTCTTTGAACATAGTTTTGAAAAATATAATGTTTGGTGACATGCGTGAACATTTTCTTAGTTTAATCTATGGTCAAAATTTGGCACGAAATACAATGGGGACCAATAAACCCGGACAGAGGTAGTAATATAGTCTATAAAGGTACGTACTATACTAGTACTAGGAACCGGATGGAGGAGCATGTGCACTCTTATTATAATTTTAAAATGTGATAAAGCAATCTTCAACACATTTGGTTATCTTCGATGGTTCTCGCATGTGATAATGGAAGTTGATTGCACGGAACACTCGCCACAATTCTCGCTTAATTCTGGCTCATATCCTGTTACAAATAGTAGCGCTCGGTAATATTTCCTCTTTTTTTGTTATTCGGCATGTAAACAGGTCAGCAAACCTTAAGGCGCATCTTCGTGCGAACCGTGCTTGCTGCACTTTGAATGTGGCCGAGAGCTGGCTTGATGAAACACCTCGCTTCCTACTTCTTTTTTTGCGGGGTACCTCGCTTCCTAGTGACCAGTGTCTTGGCTGATCGTCCTAAGAATGCTTATATATGAATAAAGCTCTCTCATTTACCCGCAAAAAGGATTGAGCCATATTAACCGGAAAGGAGGGAGTATGGACTACTTTTTGGTGTGTCCCGTCAACTCACAGAACGAGGAGAAGCTTGCAGGACAAGGTGAAGCTCGCTTACGCCTTTTTACTAATGCAACCTACCCTCGGTGGACATGCATCAGTCCATTTGGTGTCAGATTGTCAGAGGCATACACTGTAGTACCCAACATGCGGAGTACCATCATTGTTCGACTTCACGAAGAGGCGAAGAGCCAAGCGCAGTAGTACAAGTAGTACTACTACTAGAACCGCATGGTGGAGCCTTTGTACTCTTATTTCTTTTTATCTCTGATAAATTACATGTAATGAATGATATCAATCAACCAACCATTCTCGAATATATCTTCGCCTCCATGCGAACCCGTCTGTGTGTTCTTGCTCCTCGTCTCTCTCAAGGAACGGCGGGTTGGCTCTTTGCCGTCAATTGAGATCGGTTTGCTCACATTCCTGTCCCACATGTCAGTGATATGCCAAGAGGAGGTGTGTTGACCAACTGGCCATACGCGTACTCCCTCCGTCCGGGTTTATTAGGCCTTTCAACATCACAAGAAGGTTCCCTTTTATAAGGCCCTGCTTTGGAAAGGTGCATGCATGCAACCATCTCATTGGCTACATTGAAAGACATTGTTGTTGGTGCCATGGCTGGAAAATTAATACATTTCATGCGTGCTTTTTCATTGGCTGCATACATGTGAGAGAGTGCATTAGGAGTTGAATAGAAGAATTAATGTGAGCAAATTAGTATGTGTCTTGGTCTAAGAGAAGTTGTCTTTAGGCCTAATAAACCCAGACGGAGGGAGTACTTGGTTTTGAACCTTCATACTACTCCTCCCTCCGTCACAGTTTACAGGGCGCGCTTCATTATGATGCAGTTCTCTCAATGCATTTCCACCACCAGAGAGACTTTCGACGCGTTTGGTTTAATGCTCAATTAATTAGGGCGTGGTAACCGCAATCAAGTCCACAATTTTATCTCCATGTAACTACGGAGTGGAGTAATTGCGTGCATGTGTGTATCTTTGGTGGAAGCACTGCATGCATGTGTGTACGCATTATTCCCTCTACTAGTAATAGACGCCGTGCTATAACTACCAATGCTATTTTTTAGGCCGATCGCTAGTCGCCTTGGTCCCACAGATATTTTTTCTTTTTTCTAAAGTGCGATGTATAAACAGTGACGGATGGAGTAGTATGAGCGGATTCAAAGAAGAGCGTATTGATGGTTGCTTCTTCAGAGCAACTTACAGTGGGAAAGGTGGGGCTTACGATTTGACTGCTCATTACTCACTATTAATGTGGCGCAACGACCGGGCTGAGTCTCCCATGCGGTTGTGCACTACCCCCTCGGTTCTTAAATATACTCCGGAGTATATTTGTCTTTCTAGAGATTTCAATGAGTGACTACTCAAATATTTGTCTTTTTAGAGATTTCAAATGGATTGGCACATACGGATGTATATACATATTTTAGAGTGTAGATTCTCTCATTTTGCTCCGTATGTAGTCACTTGTTGAAATCTCTAGAAAGACGAATAGAATATTTAGGAACGAGGGAGTACACATACGAAGCAAAATGAGTGAATCTACACTCTAAAATATGCCCGTTTGAAATTTGTAAAAAGACACATATTTTGGAACGAAGGAGTATAATTTTGTGCATGGCACATGGACCCGGATGATGAAGAGGCTTCTGGCAATGCTATCAAGCTTCCATCATTTGTTTACACAATTGGCGTACTATACAAATAATTTTCCAGTGAGACATGAAATTGTACAATGGTGTGAGTGAGTCTTGCCATCGATGCTCTTTCAGAACAATAAAAAACTAACTTCCTTGCTAATGCATGTCAATTATTAGCACATCAGAGCTAATAATTACATCACAACTGAAGACAGAGTTGTGAGAAGGTGTTAAATTAAAAGTGATCCATGCTTTCATTGGCAGCAACTTCCCCCCAACTCTGTCTAAATCAACAAGGCATGCTGGGGAAAAAAGTAGCTGTCTGGAGCATGCAACATTCCGATCATTTTGTGCAGTTCCACTAAAATAGAGCTGAGTGTCCCTGTTCCAAAGACTTTAAGTGTGATTACGATAACAGAGGACTGCTGATGAAACAATAAACACATAAATAGAAGTCGGTCACCTTTGCAGTCTCTTTTAACACTAACTAGATGGAGAAGATTAGGCTCGGAGTTGGATGAGGAGGATAGAGCAAAACCAATCTCCCTTTGTGCACTCGCACTGAAATGTAGAGACGTTGCCCATGTGACATTTTAGTATAACTGCACAAAACAGTCTTAAGAAAAAAGTGATTTCTGCAGTTCACCAAAAGGTTGCAGTAGCAACAAGGTGAAATGGATAGCCCTCTTTGCAAAAAAGAGGTAAAAAGTAAACAATTACTGGCCAATAACAGTTGATGACACATGCGACGACAAAAAAGAAGCATATTTCTTGCCCTAAGGGAAGATAACAACACGGTTGTGTTTGTCTAAAATGGTGTGAGGGCGAGAATGCAATATGGAAAAATCTATTTGGGCGAGCTACGTTTTGGGAAAAGAACTATGGAAGATCCACATGCAGCGACGTGGGAAGACGGGCAGTGAAGCAAGGCCGGAGGGGATACCTGGAGGTCGTCGCGATGTAACTAGGTGAGCGGCGGCGGGAGAAATCTATGAGCAGGTGGCGTAGGCCCTCCCGCGCCGGAGCTTGGTCAGAGAGAATGGCGTGTACCGCAGATTGGGACGTGCTGCCTCGGCGCCGTCGAACGGAGAAATGATGCACTTCCTCCCTTTCCCCCAGCGGACGGGATGCAGCCGGATCAGTGACCAACGGTGAGAGAGAGAGGCCACCGCACTCCCTTTCCCCCGGCGGACGGGATGCGGCCGGATCAGTGACCAATGACGAGAGAGAGAGGCCACTGCACCCTTGTGTGAGATACTCTGAAGAGCGACAAACCAGGCACGCAAGGCTCCATTGTATATAGTGAGCGGACTACCTTTTTCTCCATAAAAATCGTTTTATATTCTGTGTACGTGCCATTGAGCGTTATAACTTTATTTAAAAATAACGCGACAACACGTCAAGTCGAACTTTGTTTCGTGCAGGTGTGGTACACGACCTCCCTAGGTAAACAACCGCTACAGGCATTCAAATTAGCACGTGGGCTGCCATCTTGTAAGGAAATGAGCTCCACCGTGTATGTAACACCCCGGATCCGATGCGCCAGGTGTCCGCCAGTTATTCGCCGTCATTGCCATGTCATGTGCTTGCGTGTTGCACTTTTCCATGTCATCATATGCATTTCATATCATGTCATGATGTGCATTGCATTCGCATACGTGTTCGTCTCATGCATCCGAGCATTTTACCCGTTGTCCGTTTTGCAATCCGGCACTCCTATGTCCCCCGGCGTCCCCTTCCTCTCTCCTGTTGTGAGCGGGTGTTAAACTTTCTCAGAATGGCCCGAGGTTTGCCAAGCGGCCTTGGTATAGCACCGGTAGACCGCTGTCAAGTTTCGTGCCATTTGGAGGTCGTTTGATACTCCAACGGTTAACCGGGTAACCGCAAAGCCTCTTTGAGTTGCAGCCCAACACCCCTTCCAAAGTGGCCCAAAACCCACCTAAGTCCCCTCCATGCTCTCGGTCGTTCGATCACGATCGTGTGGGCGAAAACCGCACCTCATTTGGACTCTCCTAGCTCCCTCTACCTATAAATATGTGCCTCCCGTACAAATTCGCGGATGATTTTCCCCGAAACCCTAAAATTCCCTCTCGGACACGGACATGTCCGCCGACACGTCCGCCGCCACGCGTCCACTCGCGTCGCCACCTGTCCCTTGGCGAGGCCGCATCGCCGCCGCCGTGGCGCCTGAGCCCGTCCGCTGCGCTCCGCCGCGGCCGCCCGCCGCCTGGTGCCCGCCCCATCGCCGCCAGCCGCCATAAGTTGTCGCGCCATCGCCCGCGGCCGGACCCGCCGCCGTGGCTGAAGCTCCCCGCCGCCTCCTCGCGCTGCCCGCCGCCAGCCCGAGCGCCCCGCCGGCTTCGCCGCCCGCGCGGCCTGCTCCCCGCCGCGGCCGGCGCCTCCTCGGCCCCACCAGCCCGCCACCGCGGCGGCCGAACTCTGCCGGCTCCTCCCGCCGCCCGGCACTCGCCGGAGTAAACTCCGGTCAGATCCGGCGGCCTGGACCAGATCCACCAGGCCCGCCATCCAAACGCCCAGATCCCTCCGTCCCGAGTCCTCCCCGTCCACATTTTCGCGAGGTGATAATCCACTAAGTCCCAGATTTCTTGCATAAACATGCCATGTTCATCGCATCACATCTCTGCATCCGTAGCTCCGTTTCGTGCGTGTAATATGTCAAATTGTTCGACTCGACCAGTAGATCATTTCATTCCATTGCATCATTTTCATTTGAGCTCATCTTGATGCCCGAAATGCTGTTGGAAGAGTGCATGTTGATGTTAATCTGCTGAAACTGTTATAACTTGCGCTTTTATCATTTTTGCCATGATTGATGTGTGCATCCTATGAGGTTGATGTCTACATGTATGTTGATCTATGCCATACCATCTTTCCAGGGGTGTTAACCATATATTTTTGTGAGTTGTGTGCTGAGTGCATCAAGCTTGCTAAGTAGGGTAGTTGTTGTTCTTTGTTTTCTGACAGATTACATTATATTTTGTTGCTATGTTAACATGCTTCTACTAATCATTCTATGCATAATCTGGAGATGCTCTATAAACATGTTTTGATCCACATGTCATGCTCTATCCATTCATGCCCTTGGTTGCAATTATAGCTTGCTGGAACATGTTGTTATCTTGCTCCAAAGTTGCTTGAAAATGTTGCTGTCAGCCTGTTAACATTAAGTTCACTTGTTCCCATGTGTTTTCCTAGTGATCCATGCATCCTATGAACTTGCTCTTGCCATGCTTAGCTTCATAAACATGCCTTCTTACTCTTGGTTTCCTTGCCATGCTATGTATTGCTCTGTGGTGAGTGGTTCAAGCTCACGAACATGCCTACTTATTGTTGTTCCTGCCAAGTATGAATCTGTAATATAACTTGCCATGTTTACATGGGTGCCATCATATTTTCTATGCCCTTTTGGCTGATGGTCAGTAAGGGTCTTTTGATCTATGCAATTATTAGATTTATGCCATGCCTTTGTTTGCCATGATAAGTTCCTGTAACATGTTGTTTGCTTGCTCTAAACATTGCAACCTGATGTTATTTCTGCTAGAGTCTGAAACTGTTATTATTTGCAATCTTACCATGTGTTTTGGAGCATGTTCTAGTGATTTCTGGAGATAGCTCAGTGTTCATGTTTTGTTGTGCTTTACGTGTACTTCATGCCCATGCCTTTTGTTCTTATGTTGGGGTGCTGTAGCTTGTTGTTTTGATGTTTGTAAGATGCCTAGTTGCTGTTATGGACAGATTGTTGCTATGACTTGTATAGTGTGCATGTGTTGAACCGTTGCTCCGTTTTGAGTGTGCTCTATATGAAACTTGCTTGTTTTTGCATGTAGTTCCATATTATCATGTTGCATCCTTGCTTTGGCGTGTTTGCTTGATGTTTGTATGCATTTTGCATCAATGCCATGCTTAACTTGTTTTGCTCATATCTTCTAGGCCGTAGCTCGAATCTAATGAACTTTATATGTAACTTGACTAGAATTTCGTGTAGATTCTCTTGGTGCATCTTAACTTGTTCTGTTTAACAACTTGAACATAAGGTTTATTCAGTTCTGGACCAATTTCGAAATATGCATATGAGGACTTACCGGAATTGTTATATGTTGTTCCCGGCCTCATTTAAACTTGCCTTGATGTGTTGCTCTTGTATGCATCATCTCTTGTCATGAGTAGCTTCATGTAGCTTGGTCATGCATCATGCTTGTTGTGCATCATGCCTTGCTCATGTGTGGTGTGTTTACCTTGTTGTGTGCTTCTTCTTGTTAGTTTCTGTTTCGTTGCGATCGTGAGGATTCGTTCGTTTACGGTTGGTTCGGCTTCATCCGTTCGTCTTCTTCAAGGACTCGTTCTTCTTCCTAGCGGGATTTCAGGCAAGATGACCGCTACCCTGGATCTCACTACTATCATTGCTATGCTAGTTGCTTCGTTCTATCGCTATGCTGCGCTACCTCTAACCTTTGAACCTCTAACATATTGCCATGAACCTCTAACCTTTGACACCCTTCCTATGCAAACCGTTGTTTGGCTATGTTACCGCTTTTGCTCAGCCCCTCTTATAGCGTTGCTAGTTGCATGTGAAGTTGAAGATTTCTCCATGGTGGACAGGGTTTTGTTGGGATATCACAATATCTCTTATATTATTAATGCATCTATATATTTGGTAAAGGGTGGAAGGCTCGGCCTTATGCCTGGTGTTTTGTTCCACTCATGCCGCCCTAGTTTCCGTCATACGGTGTTATGTTCCTGGATTTTGCGTTCCTAACGCGGTCGGGTGATTTATGGGACCCCATGACAGTTCGCTTTGAATAAAGTTTGTCCAAGCAAGGCCCAACCTTGGTTTTACCATTTGCCTCACCACCACCTATCCCTTTCCTTGGGTCGCCAACCCGAGGGTCATCTTTATTTTAGCCCCCGGGCGGTGCTTATCTAAGTGTTGGTCCGAACCGAGCACTTCTTGGGCCACCTCGGGGAAACTCGAAGCCTGGTTTTACTCGTAGCCTGTCTCATCCGGTGTTGCCCTGAGAACGAGATATGTGCAGCTCCTATCGGGATTGTCGGTGCATCGGGCGGTCTTGCTGGTCTTGTTTTACCATTGTCGAAATGTCTTGATGTACCGGGATACCGAGTCTGATCGGAGTGTCTTGGGAGAAGGTCTATTCCTTTGTTGATCGCGAGAGCTTGTCATGGGCTAAGTTGGGACACCCCTGCAGGGTATAAACTTTCGAGAGTCGTGCCCGCGGTTATGTGGCAGATGGGAATTTGTTAATGTCCGGTTGTAGATAACTTGACACCAGATCCAAACTAAAACGCATCAACCATGTGTGTAGCTGTGATGGTCTCTTCTCGGCGGAGTCCGGGAAGTGAACACGGTTTCTGTGTTATGTTTGACGTAAGTAGGTGTTCAGGATCACCTCTTGATCATTGCTAGTTAACGGCCGTTCCTTTGTTTCTCTTCTCGCTCTCATTTGCGTATGTTAGCCACCATATATGCTTAGTCGCTGCTGCAACCTCACCACTTTTACCCCTTCCTTTCCCATTAAGCTTTGCTAGTCTTGATACCCATGGTAATTGGATTGCTGAGTCCTCTTGGCTCACCAGATACTTCTAAAACCAGTTTGCAGGTGCCTATGTTTCCGGCGGTGTGCGCAACCAAGCTCAAGGAGGAGCTCGATGAAGATCTTGCCCTTTGTGTTGTTTCGTTCTAGTTGATCAGTAGTGGAGCCCAGTTGGGGTCGATCGGGGACCTTTGTCGCATTTGGGGTTCTTCTTTTATTTTGGTTCCATAGTCGGACCTTGATTGTATCTGGATGATGTAATGCTTTATTCATGTAATTGTGTGAAGTGGCGATTGTAAGCCAGCTATGTATCTTTTTCCTTTATGTATTACATGGGTTGTGTGAAGATTACCTCACTTGCGACATTGCTTTCAATGCGGTTATGCCTCTAAGTCTTGCTTCGACACGTGGGGATATAGCCGCATCGAGGGCGTTACAAGTTGGTAATCAGAGCCTTCCCCGACCTTAGGAGCCCCATTGCTTGATCGTTTTTAGTGGCCGAGTTGTGACTAGAAAAATGTTTTGAGTCATTTAGGATTATATATATCGGAGAGTTAGGAATTGTTTTTACTCCTCAGTCCCTTCATCGCTCTGGTAAGGCATCCTGACGTAGAGTTTTGACTCTTCTCTTCTCAAATTTCACTAAAAAAAATTTAGGATCACGCGGGTCTCTTGGAATCGTTCCGATGGTTTTATGATGAGAATATTGTCTTGGTGCCTCCTGTCAGGGGTTTAGTGGAAGTGTCCCGGGGAGTTGAGCTCTGAGGTGTTGTCGTCATAATTTTATCGTTGCAGTTCGGAATACCGAGTTTAGTATGCGCCGACATCGAAAATCTCTTTTATGCAGTTGTTGGTGAGATAACCCGATAACCCGATCTTGAGGTGAGTACGGGAGTATTGCCATGACTTGTATAACGGATGCTTTTCGAAGGTTGAGGTACATGATTTCCGGAGTTTTCTTGGTTATGTGTTGACGGATGGATACAGCTTGGATGTAGGTATTGTTAGTTTGGGGGAGATATATTGCTTCCCCTGTATCCCCAACACCAGATTGCATAACCAGAAAGTTTCAGGAGTTTATAGGTGGGAATTCAAGTGGCTCCTAGAATATCTTTCCGACAGATGCATGATATGGGATTGGGTAAATCTCTATCATATGTTTGTTTCCGGCTTATTTTGCAAGCCAAGTCCTTTGTTTTTGTTTTGAGTTGTGGTATTCGAGTTGCTTCAATGTCAAGTGTTGATTCCATACCTTTCCGAAATGGTGTTCTCATACTCCGATGTGAATACCAATCCTTCTCGACAATCGAGATTGTCATGTCTATCCTTTTCAAGTTTTCTCCGGCGTGTTTCATCTTCAAGTGGATCCGATCACTTCAACATCAGCAAGACCAATTATCATTTCCAACGGTGTTCTTTTGAGTGGGCTCCTAACCTACAGGTCTTCTTTTCAAGTCAAGTTAGTTGATCTTACCCGACTCTTCTATCTTTCATACCGGTGGAGTTATTCTCAAATTCTATTCAAGTGTGTTTCCACTCTGCATTCATTCAAGAATGGATTCCATCATTCAACCGTGCACATGCCTTTTCAAGATCGATTTCAATTCTTTTCATCTTTGGTTCAACCCTTCCTCTTCGCTTTTCATTCTCCCGGAGTATCTCAGTAGTTTTGGTGGTGTTTCTCGTCATCATTTGAAGAAGAGTTTTTCCTCTAGATCTGCCCGTTCTCCCGGAGATTCGCGCTGCTAGCTCGATGTTATCCTATCAAATTGTTTCAAGTCATGCAAATTCTTTTCATCCATCCGGAGCATTTCAGGAGTTGCTTTCTCTCTTGATCATCCGGAGGCCATCTTTTTGGAAGATTTCTTCATTCTAAGTTTTCAGATTCGTTCTTCAATTATTCTATAGCTATGCCCTTTCGTTCGTCTCAATATTCTTCCGGAGCTTCGTTCAAGTACTCTTCAATCAATTCGCGATCTCTTCGTTCTTTTGCATCTAAATCCCCTCTAGCTTATTGGTTCTTCTAATTCTTCCCGGTGATTCATTCTCTTTCATCAGTCATTTCCGAATTCTTACGGTGGTTCGTTCAAGATACTTCTCCTTGATTATCTTTTTAATCCATTCGTTCTTTCAATCCTACCGGTGGTTCATGAAGAGTTTCTCAAGTTTGTGCTATTCTCTCCTTAATCCTTTTCAAGAAGAATAAGTAGTATGCAAAAATCCATTGCTTGTCATCAATTTAATTTGGTGAAGGATAAGCATACAATAAATCTTATTCTTATTTCATCCAAATGATTAATCCCTTCCTTCGGAGTTTGTTCTTCATGAATAAATTCTAGTTCCAAGTGATTCATCTTTCTTTCCGGAGTTGGTCATCATATCACATTCTCGGTTCGAGATGCTTCATCTTTTCTTTTCCGGAGTTCCAAGTTTTCCGCATTATCGTCACGAAGCTCATTCTAATCATTGCAAGGATTCACCTTGTGTTTTCAGTTTCCCTTTCTTTTCATTCCTTTTGTTTACCGGAGTTCTTCATGGAGGTTCTACATGATGGTTCATCAAGGATTTAATCCCCTTCTCAAAGTTTTCATCGAGATTCTTTCCAAAGAAGCTCAAGCTTTCTTCATATGGTAATCCTTGAGTGCAATTCTTTCTACCTTATCTTTTGAGGTGGTGTTATGTCACTCTTGACAATTTCCTTCATGTTTCACGATTCACATGTTGTCAAGAACGAGGTATATTAAATCCATCAATCTCTTCGTTGGAGTTATCTTGGTAAAGATTTCACCTAAAGCCTTCTCTAAGGAATGTTGCTATTATGGTGTTTATCAATGATCCGAGTTTTCTCCTATCCTCTCGGTGAAGAAGTTTTTCATCTCTTTGGTACTCTCAATCTAATCAATGTTTTCCATTAGTGGCCGGTTGTCACCTCATAGTCTCGAGATGTTTTCCATAAGCCCACAACAAACTTGTGCTTCTCGTTGTTGATTTTCCAACAACTCCGTTCGATTCTTCTTTGCAAGGATGCTTTCCAAGTTCACTTGTGGCAGAAGTTGTCATTTTCTTCTCCGTCCCTTTGTCCCAACGATCTAACTCCTATTCTTTCATTACGGAGGCATTGTGATGTTGCTCTCTTCACTCATCATCTCGAATTGTTAGGATTGTGTTCTTTTCGTGCTTATCCATTTAACCAGAGTGTTCTATCATCTCTTCAATATCTTTTCATCTCATCAAGTTTTTCTTCTCTTTTCTACCGGAGTGCTGTCCAAATTCTGTCATTCTTGTTCCTTGGCTATCTCACTATACCGAGGTGGTCATATTCTTTTCGTTCGTGAAGCTCTTATTTCCATGTCTTTCAACCTTCAAGTTCTCGTAATGTTCCTTCTTCCTCTTTTCTAACGGGATTGTTTGCAATCTCGTTCATCTCTGTTGTATTGTTTCTTTTAAATTGCTCAACCTCTCAAGGTTCATGGTTTCACTCGTTCGTCAAAGAAGCAACTTAGTTTACCTCTCCTCTTCCTCTTCCTTTTCCCTCTGGTGCCATCCTAGATCTCGGGACGAGATCCTCTCGTAGTGGTGGAGTGTTGTAACGCCCGGATCCGCGCGCCAGTGTCCGCCGATTATTCGCCATCATTGCCATGTCATGTGCTTGCGTGTTGCACTTTGCCATGTCATCATATGCATTTCATATCATGTCATCATGTGCATTGCATTCGCATACGTGTTCGTCTCATGCATCCGAGCATTTTCCCCGTTGTCCGTTTTGCAATCCGCCACTCCTATGTCCCCGGCGCCCCTTCTTCTCTCCTGTTGTGGCGGGTGTTAAACTTTCTCGGAATGGCTCGAGGTTTGCCAAGCGGCCTTGGTATAGCACCGTGAACCGCTGTCAAGTTTCGTGCCATTTGGAGGTCGTTTGATACTCAACGGTTAACCGGTAACCGCAAAAGCCTCTTTGAGTTGCAGCCCAACACCCTTCCAAAGTGGCCCAAAACCCACCTAACTCCCTCCATGCTCTCGATCGTTCGATCACGATCGTGTGGCGAAACCGCACCTCATTTGGACTCTCCTAGCTCCCTCTACCTATAAATATGTGCCTCCCGTCCAAATTTTCGGATGATTTTCCCGAAACCCTAAAATTCCCTCTCCACCGCGGACATGTCCGCCGGGCTGGCCCATCGCCTCGTCGCTAGCTGTCCCTGGCGAAGGCCCGGCGCCGCCCACGCTGGCGCGCAAGCCCGCCCGCCCCGGCTGCCAGTCTGGCGCCCGCCGCCGCCCGCGCTCGCTGCGCGCCGCGCGCCGATCTTGCGCCGCGCCCGCCGTGCGGACCCGCCGCCCATGGCCGGACTCCGCTTCTCGAGCTCCCGCGCCTGCCCCCCCCGCCACCCGAGCCCTCGCCGCTCGCCGCCGCGCGCGCCCGCCTCCGCCCGGTCGGCGCCTCCGCGCCTCCACCGCAGTCCGCCGCTTTGCCTCCTCACGCCGGCGAGCCGCCCCTCGCCGGAGTAAACTCCGGTCAGATCCGGCGGCCTGGACCAGATCCACCAGGCCCTCCATCCAAACACCTGGATCCCTCCGTCCCGGGTCCTCCCCGTCCACATTTTCGCAAGGTGATAATCCACTAAGTCCCAGATTTCTTGCATAAACATGCCATGTTCATCGCATCACATCTCTGCATCCGTAGCTCCATTTCGTGCGTGTAATATGTCAAATTGTTTGCCTCGACGAGTAGATCATTTCATTCCATTGCATCATTTTCATTTGAGCTCATCTTGATGCCCGAAATGATGTTGGAAGAGTGCATGTTGATGTTAATCTGCTGAAACTGTTATAACTTGCGCTTTTATCATTTTTGCCATGATTGATGTGTGCATCCTATGAGGTTGATGTCTACATGTATGTTGATCTATGCCATGCCATCTTTCCAGGGGTGTTAACCATGTATTTTTGTGAGTTGTGTGCTGAGTGCATCAAGCTTGCTAAGTAGGGTAGTTCTTGCTTCTTTGTTTTCTGACAGATTCTGTTATATTTTGTTGCTATGTTAACATGCTTCTACTAATCATTCTATGCATAATCTAGAGATGCTCTATAAACATGTTTTGATCTACATGTCATGCTCTATCCATTCATGCCCTTGGTTGCAATTATAGCCTGCTAGAACATGTTGTTATCTTGCTCCAAAGTTGCTTGAAATGTTGTTGTCAGCCTGTTAACATTAAGTTCACTTGTTCCCATGTGTTTTCCTAGTAATCCATGCATCCTATGAACTTGCTCTTGCCATGCTTAGCTTCATAAACATGCCTTCTTACTGTTGGTTGCCTTGCCATGCCATGTATTGCTCTGTGGTGAGTGGTTCAAGCTCACGAACATGCCTACTTATTGTTGTTCCTGCCATGTATGAATCTGTAATATAACTTGCCATGTTTACATGGGTGCCATCATATTTTCTATGCCTTTTTGGCTCATGGTCAGTAAGGGTCTTTTGATCTATGCAATTAGTAGATTTATGCCATGACTTTGTTTGCCATGATAATTTCCTGTAACATGTTGTTTGCTTGCTCTAAACATTGCAACCTGATGTTATTTCTGCTAAAGTCTGAAACTGTTATTATTTGCAATCTTACCATGTGTTTTGGAGCATGTTCTAGTGATTTCTGGAGATAGCTCAGTGTTCATGTTTTGTTGTGCTTTACGTTTACTTCATGCCCATGCCTTTTGTTCTTATGTTGGGGTGTTGTAGCTTATTGTTTTGATGCTTGTAAGATGCCTAGTTGCTGTTATGGACAGATTGTTGCTATGACTTGTATAGTGTGCATGTGTTGAACCGTTGCTCCGTTTTGAGTGTGCTCTATATGAAACTTGCTTGTTTTTTCATGTAGTTCCATATTATCATGTTGCATCCTTGCTTTGGAGTGTTTGCTTGATGTTTGTATGCATTTTGCATCAATGCCATGCTTAACTTGTTTTGCTCATATCTTCTAGGCCGTAGCTCCGAATCTAATGAACTTTATATGTAACTTGACTAGTATTTCGTGTAGATTCTCTTGGTGCTCTTTAACTTGTTGTTTAACAACTTGAACATAAGGTTTATTCAGTTCTGGACCAATTTCGAAATATGCATATGAGGACTTACCGAAATTGTTATATGTTGTTCCCGGCCTCATTTAAACTTGCCTTGATGTGTTGCTCTTGTATGCATCATCTCTTGTCATGAGTAGCTTCATGTAGCTTGGTCATGCATCATGCTTGTTGTGCATCATGCCTTGCTCATGTGTGGTGTGTTTACCTTGTTGTGTGCTTCTTCTTGTTAGTTTCTGTTTCGTTGCGATCGTGAGGATTCGTTCGTGTACGGTTGGTTCGGCTTCATCCGTTCGTCTTCTTCAAGGACTCGTTCTTCTTCCTAGCGGGATTTCAGGCAAGATGACCGCTACCCTGGATCTCACTACTATCATTGCTATGCTAGTTGCTTCGTTCTATCGCTATGTTGCGCTACCTATTACATGTTTATCAAGCCATCCCACATTGCCATGAACCTCTAACCTTTGACACCCTTCCTATGCAAACCGTTGTTTGGCTATGTTACCGCTTTTGCTCAGCCCCTCTTATAGCGTTGCTAGTTGCATGTGAAGTTGAAGATTTCTCCATGGTGGACAGGGTTTTGTTGGGATATCACAATATCTCTTATATTATTAATGCATCTATATATTTGGTAAAGGGTGGAAGGCTCGGCCTTATGCCTGGTGTTTTGTTCCACTCATGCCGCCCTAGTTTCCGTCATACCGGTGTTATGTTCCCGGATTTTGCGTTCCTAACGCGGTCGGGTGATTTATGGGACCCCCATGACAGTTCGCTTTGAATAAAGTTTGTCCAGCAAGGCCCAACCTTGGTTTTACCATTTGCCTCACCACCACCTATCCCTTTCCCTTGGGTCGGCCAACCCGAGGGTCATCTTTATTTTAGCCCCCCCGGGCCAGTGCTTATCTAAGTGTTGGTCCGAACTGAGCCGCCTGCGGGGCCACCTCGGGGAAACTCGAAGCCTGGTTTTACTCGTAGCCTGTCTCATCCGGTGTTGCCCTGAGAACGAGATATGTGCAGCTCCTATCGGGATTGTCGGTGCATCGGGCGGTCTTGCTGGTCTTGTTTTACCATTGTCGAAATGTCTTGATGTACCGGGATACCGAGTCTGATCGGAGTGTCTTGGGAGAAGGTCTATTCCTTTGTTGATCGCGAGAGCTTGTCATGGGCTAAGTTGGGACACCCCTGCAGGGTATAAACTTTCGAGAGTCGTGCCCGCGGTTATGTGGCAGATGGGAATTTGTTAATGTCCGGTTGTAGATAACTTGACACCAGATCCAAACTAAAACGCATCAACCGTGTGTGTAGCCGTGATGGTCTCTTCTCGGCGGAGTCCGGGAAGTGAACACGGTTTCTGTGTTATGTTTGACGTAAGTAGGTGTTCAGGATCACCTCTTGATCATTGCTAGTTAACGGCCGTTCCTTTGTTTCTCTTCTCGCTCTCATTTGCATACGTTAGCCACCATATATGCTTAGTCACTGCTGCAACCTCACCACTTTACCCCTTCCTTTCACATTAAGCTTTTCTAGTCTTGATACCCATGGTAATGGGATTGCTGAGTCCTCGTGGCTCACTAGTTACTTCTAAAATCAGTTTGCAGGTGCCTATGTTACCGAGCAGGTGACGCAACCAAGCTCAAGGAGGAGCTCGATGAAGATCTTGCCCTTTGTGTTGTTTCGTTCTAGTTGATCAGTAGTGGAGCCCAGTTGGGGTCGATCGGGGACCTTTGTCGCATTTGGGGTTCTTCTTTTATTTTGGTTCCGTAGTCGGACCTTGATTGTATCTGGATGATGTAATGCTTTATTCATGTAATTGTGTGAAGTGGCGATTGTAAGCCAACTATGTATCTTTTCCTTATGTATTACATGGGTTGTGTGAAGATTACCTCACTTGCGACATTGCTTTCAATGCGGTTATGCCTCTAAGTCGTGTGCGTGGGAGATATAGCCGCATCGAGGCGACACGTGGGAGATATAGCCGCATCGAGGGCGGGATCGGCTGGATCGATGACCAATGGTGAGAGAGAGGCCACCGCATCCTGGTGTGGTTGGGCACGCAAGGCGTGAGCGGACTACCTTTTCTCCATAAAAACGTGTGCACCTATTCTCTTCTTTGTTTAGTGCAGGCGTGGTATTAGCACGTGGGCTGCCATTTACGTAAAGAAACCCACCCAGTGTGGCTGGGGGTTGTGTGACGGTGAGAGATACAAACCTGAGAGAGAGATATAGTGTGTGGGTTCTTGAGTGTTTTTGGGGGGTCAATCAAAAATGTAACATATGCAATGTGTGTGAAATAGAGTCTGGATATAACATATATATAGAGGCGATCCACTAGAAGAGAGTGGAGGTATCACCGGCTTGAGGTGTCCATAGAATCGAAAAGAGGGATGATGTGTGTGTGTGTGCGCGCGATCGATAAAGAGTGCCATCGAATTTGTGTGTGCCCACGTCAAAGATATGGAGTGGCTGGCCTACTGGAACATGAGAGGGGACATGTGCAGTTTGTCTCTGTGGCATGGATACCTACCTGCAGCGCTCGACTATCGGTGTGTGGTGGGGGAAGAGGGAGGCCCAATTAATATAGAGGTGCAATGGCTGGTATATGTGTGGAGGAGGAGAGAGGCCTACCTCATGTATTAAGGAGATCGATTTGCCTCATGTATTAAGGGAGATCGATCGGCATCCATGCATATGTGCATGAGAGGAATAAGGTTGGGAGAGAGACAGGGCTAGAGTGTTGGAGGGGGTGGTAGTGGAGTTGCTTCTAACAAATGGTGGGATAGGCTTGCTAGACAAACGGAGGGCACGCCCGCAATATCAATAAGAGAGATGTCTGCTTGTTGTTTGTGCTCGTGCGTGTGAGAGACGGGTCAGGAGGCATGCACGAATGATGAGGGGAGATGATGTGGCTGTGGTAAGAAGAGATAACTACATAGGAAGATCAATCACCCTTTGTTAGAGAAAGGAGAGACATAACTTGTGAGGTATGTCGATCGATGGTGGGGGGGGTAGTTAAAGTCGATCCAGGTATATGTTGGGAGATCGATCGGTATACATGCATGTGTGTGTTAGAAGCAAACGAGGCACGAGGAGAAGGATAGAGATAGAGGGATGCATGTAGGAGGTGGTACGAGAGGCATACTATATCGAGCGGGGAGGAGTGTGCGAGTACAAGAACGATGAAAAGAGTGGTGGGAGTGAGGCATGGACGGTGACAAGAGAAGAGGGGAAGCTTGTGTTTGTGCTAGGCACACCTGTCTAGAGAGGCATATCGATCGATGTGTGCTTTAAAGAAGGAGCTGGGGGCCTACACACACCATGGGTGAACGACCAAAAGTGAAAAGATGAATTTGCGCGATGGAGCTAGAGAATGCTGAGGGAGGGTGAGAGGGATGCGGGCGTGTGCATGCACAAGAGAAAGTTAGCGCTAGCTACAAAGATAAGAGGGTTGTGTGGGTGTAAAAGACGAATAGAGATCATATATACTTCATTATAAAAAGCGAATTCGGATATTTGAGGAATTTATCATAGTGTTTTAAACCGACGTATGTGTGAATATATATAATGGTGATACACATGGTGTGTTTACGAACATGTTATACTACATTTAATATATTTTATCTCTACTCTTATAAAAAAAGGAGTTGTTGATGATGGTGTGCCTGCCATCCTGCATTATAGGTCGTCCGATATATATCTGGCGGATAGCAAGGATACTATGATGGTTGAAGTTGGCAACAATCATGATTGTAGATTCTTATTGAAATAGAGAAAGGAATTCAAATTTAGTTCAAATTGCAGCGGTAGTATAGACATTTGGAATGCATTAAAATGTTGGTATGAGTAGCTTTGAATAGCATTTGTATAGTAAAACGGGGCAAGACTCTCTCTTTGTGTGGTGTGAATAGTTTTATTTTTTTCGAATAACATTTGTATAGTAAAAGCGGGCAAGACTCTCTCTTTTTGGTTGAGGTTTTATTTTTTCGTTTTCTTTTTGGTTGAGGGAAGTGCGAATTGATTTGGTAAGTACAAGTACAATATTACTACACATTAGGTTTGTTATATCCCGAAAATTCAGATATCGTGCTCCCAAAACTGGCGCCTTCACAACCCGCGCCTTGCTATCCCGAAATTACAACGCGCGCGAAATCTCCCTCCAGCTGCCAAATCTCGACACGCGAAATCCCCCTTCTAACCCTGAGCCGAAAGGGCCGCTAGTTCAAATTGGTGGGGGGTACTTTTGTAACACACCCTACATTTTGGGCAAGCGCGTCCCTAAGTCATGCTTCACCCCCTCCCATCGCCCCCTTTTCGCCATTCGAAATCCCAGGCCGCCATAACCTCTCTGCTCCAGCCACGAAACCCCACCCTCCTCCGTCCGCCACGTCACCGTTGCCTCTTCCCCGACGATGTCGTCCACCACAACAGCTCGACGTCCCTCGTCCACCTCCCCGGATGAGGATCCGCCGTCCATCTCGTCGTCCCGCCGGTTCAGCCGCCCCGTCCTCCACCTCCAAGGAGCTACTATGATGATCGCCTCGTCTATCGTGGCTGCTCCATCCCCACAGCGCCGCCTTAACCTGCTCCACCGGAACCGCAGCATCCTCACCGACTCCTCGGACGAAGCCGAGGCCTACTCGGCGCCACCAAAGAGGTTGTACACTCATCGCATCGCACCTTCTCCTTAACTCGACCTCCCGACACCGACGGTGCTCCATCCCGCACCCCCATGGAGCAGCTACCTTGAAGCCGGCACCGCAGGCAACATCTCCACGGCGGCTCTCCCCTAGTGCGAGGCCCCTTCGGCGCAGGCGTCCATACCAGCCGGATTTGCTGCTGCTGCTCCGGCTCTCGCTCGCGTTGCTGCTCCTGCTCCGGCTCTCGCTCGCTCCCTCGCGCTGCTGCTGCTGCTCCGGCTCTCGCTCGATCGCTCGCTCGCCCAGCTGCTGCTGCTGCTCTCCCACTCGCTCGTGCTGCTGCTCTGCTCCGATTAAGCCACACTTCAGTTGACTGAATCGACTTTTGGGTCAGTCGATTTTCAGTGGTTGGCGGGGGGCTCGGCGGAGTTAAGGAAGAACCACCCGCAGCGGTGATGGGGGCTCACCGGAGAGGTACCCCACTATACATCTTAGGGTTCAGGGTGGGGGGCGGGGGGCCTAGAGGGCTGGCCGGGGCGGCGGTGGCGAGTTGTTTCGGGGCGGCGAGGCGACGCTGGGGCCGGTGGTTCGGCCGGTGGTGGCAAGCGGCTCAGGGGTGTGCAGGTTGAAGATGAACTACATGCCATCCCTAAACTACATGTCAAGTGTCTCTCTGCTACCATTGCGTTCAGTTTCGACAGTAGCATTCAGATTCCATAGTTAATCTCAGTTTCGACAGTTAAGTTCAGAGTCAACAGTTTTTACCTCATCTGTTGTAGTCAGGTGGATTTTGGTGATGTTAATTTTACATCCATTTTTCATCATCTATTGGAGATGCTATTAGAATCCCACTTGAGATTGACAATGTCATCTTGTCTTTGCTTCAGCCTTGACGTCTTCGGCTCACGGAGCTGCTCCAACGACGAACGATCCATCACAATGAGCAAAGTGCCACGACGCCGTCTCTGATTCCTCAGATCTTCCTCCACACCTTAGACAGCCACCTCTGCCTCAATCGCTTCAAATGACCAGCCCAATGATCTTTGAGGTCGACATGGCTACGGCAAAGAGGTTGTACACTTGTTGCGTCACTTATTACTATACATTCACGTCAATCTATTAGGGCTATTTTGGTTAAACGGAAAAATGTCGATCCACTGGTTGTTACCATCACTCTAAATTTCTGCATGCTCTCCTTACATAATCTCACCATATTTTTTTCGTATGCATGTCAGATATTATACATAGTCATGCTGAACATGTAGAGAGAAAGAGAAGAGTTTTGTGCGGCAATACAATGTCATGCAGACATCGCTCCATGGTGGGTTCAATGGCAAACCCTCCCCACCCCTCTCCAGATTGTAATCCAGAGGAAGATATCTATTCTGAGGCGTATTCAAACGCCGCTGACCACTCCTATTTACCCCCCAAGGTGTTTGCTCTACCTTGGCATGATGATGTTAGTCATATCATGCATATCTTGCCTTGAAGTGCCTACTTTTGACATCATATATGTCATCTGCTTAGTTTAGACATGTTCTGTAATGCCACCTATTTAGTTTCTATATCATATATGGGAATTATGCAGTCTCATGTCTTTTAGCCAGCCATAATATATGTGAAATGTGCAATGCCATCCTGTTTAACCAGGCATCATATATTTGAATGATATCTTGCCCATCCTTTTCTTCATTACATTTCCATTTGTCGACAATGTTTGTACATTAAACTACTCTTCCTGTGAATCAGCCATTTGGGTGGGAGATGGAAAAATCTGGAGTGAAAACAAGGCCTTCATAGCAGACAGTGCTACCTGTCGAAGCAGATCTCTTGTTGGGTCCAGATAGCTCCTCAGAGATGGATTCAGAGACAGATGACCAGTCCTATTCCCCCACTGAGGTGTATGCTCTAACTTGGCACGGTTATACTGCTCATATCATGCATACGGTGTCTTGCATTGCATAGTTTAGACATCATATACACAATATTCAACACCATGTTCTTAGTTCAGACATCATATCGAATGCCCTCTGTTTAGCATATAAATCACATATGTGAATAAAATGATGCGATCCTGATTACTTAGATAACATGTAGGTGAATTATGTCATGTGATCCTGTTTAGTTATTCATCATATCTTTGAATTATGTTATGCTATGCTATCCAGTTTAGATAGACATCATATATGTAAAATTATGTCATGCTATCCGTTTTGGTTAAACAATATACATGTCAACTATTTCATGCCCTCTTTTTCCACACTATCTATTGAATCTGTCTCTCATACAATGTCTATACATTCAACTATGTTTCCTGTTTATCAGCCATTTGAATTGGAGCGGGTGATGCCAGTATCTAGCGGAATAAAAACACGGTCTTCAAATAAAACAGTGCTACCTCTTGGTGGAGATAGCACCTGGTTGTACATGCACAAGAACCAGCCCTACCACACATAACCCAAACTCTCGCAGATTGTACCCCTACTACGATGGACAGAGAACCAACTTCACCCAATCTAACCCCAACCCCAGCCGATAGTAACCCAGTTCCTGTTGACACATCACCATCTCCACCACAGAGCTCCCAAACAACAGCAGTTAGTAAGGCAGCCCCAGTGCCCAAAGGGCCAGTACTATCACGGTGAACCCCAACTCCACCGGTTAGTAAGCCTATTCCTGTGGAGGAAGCACAACCAGCCAGTCGTAGTTTAGCATCTATCGCATTTGATGTTGTTAAATCGTATGTACATATCTTCCCATCTGGAAATATTATACTGAAGATGAAGGAAAATGCCAGTTGCAGGTGTTTGTCCAGGAGTTATGTGTAAGTAATGTTATTCATGGCAATTACTTTGCTTCGTCCCATACATCCTACCTCCATGATGGTTATAATACAGCAAATTTTCCCATTTTTCTCTATAGAGAAGGACTGATTTGGAAACTCGGGATGAGGTAACCTGTGCTAATACCTCTGCTATCTTCAAGAATGCTTGGTGGCAGTATCGGAATTACCTGAAGAAAACGTACTTCACCGGCAGAGAAACTCATCAAATTCCTTATGTTCTCCGAGACACATTTATTGGGCGATGATTGGAACGCTTTGTTCAGATCGATCCCGAACCAAGAATGTGGTAAGGTCTATGAGCTCATTTTTATTTTTAAGTATTTTATTCTTGCGTCTTCTTGTACTGTTCATGTAGAACAAGTGCCTAAACCTGAAGAACAACTGTTCTAATTTAAGATTCCATTGCTATCATAGTTCAAAAAGCGCTAGGCGTTAATTGTGCGTTTGCCACCGCCTTGCGGTTTCTCGACCAAAGCGCATGCTTATGCGCGATTATGCACAGATTATGCGTAGTTATGCGTAATGCGTTACGCCTAACGCCTAGAGCCTAAGCGCGCCTTTTTAACTATGATTGCTTTGCTCTTGTTTCCTTGTATTTCTTGATCTGAACTTATTTTTAAATTGAAGGATCCAATCGAAACTCCAATGACACAGCAGGTATGTTCGCGCATGTTTCTTTAACGGGTTTGCTCTTATCAATAGCTCTGTTGATTTCAATTTCAATTGTGTATACAGTTGACTTTCATATCATGCACATTACTAGCATCACATCAGAGCCAATAGTGTTGTTGTCCATGTAGACCCGTGGTACCCATCTGAAATCTTGTTGTGCCATGTAGTTTCCCACGCTTTGTATTCTTTCACTGCTGCTTTGTCTTGAACTAATACGATTTGAACCGTGTCTCTATTTTGATTTGGCAAGACAATGCAGTGACCATAGGACATAGATATATGTTTGTTTGATGCTTTTATTTTGTACTAGTACTTGGCAATAGAAGACTTGGTAGTTTAATCCTGTCCACCTTACTAATGAACTAGTTCACCGAAATGAGTTTCATATACTAGTACATGCTAAACTTGTTATGTGTCGCTTGTTTCTTCTTTAGAATCTTGTGAGAATATTGGGGAAGAGTGCCTTATTAAGCAATGGTAAAGGAAGTAATGCAGATAAGGTTCAGGATAGTGACACATCCTTGTTGGTCTCCAACAAAGCTGATAAAACAGCTAAGGAAGACTATCTTGAAGACAACGAGACAACCCCAAAGTCCTGTCTTGGTTTAGTGTTCGAGTTACTGGCCACTACCGCATGCACAAGCTATTCAAACTCACTGTATGAATCAGTTCGGTTTCTTGAGTCTCAACTACAAGCTGAAAGACATCGATCAGTTGTGCTGCGACAAGAAGTGGAAGGACTGCGGAAGTCCCTAGAGCATTCAGATGCATACTTTCTGGTGCAACAGCAAGCGTTGGAGGATTTTAGCGCCAAACAAGACAAAGCTAATCAGCTTGCTAAGCTTATTGCCAGCATGGTGGATACCCAGGATAACGTTTCTTGAGCTCTTCTGAAGTTGTTTCAGTTATGCTCTTGTTTTGCTGCCGCGTTTATTTGCACTGGTGGCCAATTTTGACGGCCAAGTGTATGTAATATGCTGCTTTTTCCCTATATTTGCACTGGTGGCGAACTTTGATGCCCAGTGGATGTAATATGTGTAATAGTGGTAATAGGCTAGCCTTAATTGCTTGCTTATTTATTTCCTTATTGTCTTGTTTAGTTGTTTGCTTGTACTCACTGCACTTCTTTTTCTGTGTTTTTCTAGTGGCCACAATAGCCTATTTTTGGTAACTAGGCCAAAATAATCATGGCAACATATGGACTGTTGTAACCATGGGCCTCCTGCAGGCCGTATGATCCATGGGCCTTCGTTCGGCCGTAGGACCATTGGCCTTCTATACGGGCCGTAGGATCCATCGGCCTTCTATATGGGCCTTAGGGATCAATGGGCCTTCTACGGGTCGTAGGGTCCATGGGCCTTCTACGGGTCATACTATCCATGGGCCTCATACGGGCCGTAGGATCCATGGGCCTTCTACGGGGCGTATCATCATTTCGCCAATCATGGGCCATACTATTCATGGACCATAACGGCCCGTTAATAGGCCGTATTTGATAACTCTATGAAAACAGCCCAACGGGTTTTTTTGACATGAAAACAGCCCAATGTATTAACGGTCCGCAAACGGGCCGACTGTAATGACGGGCTCAGTTTGGCCCACAAGCAGAAAATGACAGTAAGGAGCCGTATGTAACCGAATGCTGCAAATGAGCCCAAGAATCAATGAACCTTAGGTCTTTACTCTTCTGGTCTCTTGGGCTTACCTCAAGCCCTACTAGTACTTTTGTTTCTCTATTTTAATTATTCATAAAAATTGCAGTGGGGTTTTACCCTACTGTTTATAGTCAAAAAAAATCAATGGGCCCTGAGAAGGCCGAAAGATAACTTGGGCTGGAAACACCCAATGGAATAACGGGCCGTTAATGGGTATAAAGTGAAACACTGTTGATGACCCACAAGTATAGGGGATCTATCGTAGTCCTTTCGATAAGTAAGGGTGCCGAACCCAACGAGGAGCAGAAGGAAATGATAAGTGGTTTTCAGCAAGGTATTCTCTGCAAGTACTGAAATAAGTGGTAACATATAGTTTTGTGATAAGATAAATGGTAACGAGCAACAAGTAACAAAAGTAAATAAAGTGCAGCAAGGTGGCCTAATCCTTTTTGTAGCAAAGGACAAGCCTGGACAAACTCTTATAATAGGAAAAGCGCTCCCGAGGACACATGGGAATATCATCAAGCTAGTTTTCATCACGCTCATATGATTCGCGTTCGGTACTTTGATAATTTGATATGTGGGTGGACCGGTGCTTGGGTGTTGTTCTTACTTGAAAAAGCATCCCACATATGATTAACCTCTATTGCAAGCATCCGCAACTACAACAAAAGTATTAAGGTAAACCTAACCATAGCATGAAACATATGGATCCAAATCAGCCCCTTACGAAGCAACGCATAAACTAGGGTTTAAGCTTCTGTCACTCTAGCAACCCATCATCTACTTATTACTTCCCAATGCCTTCCTCTAGGCCCAAATAACGGTGAAGTGTTATGTAGTCGATGTTGACATAGCACCACTAGAGGCTAGACAACATACATCTTATCAAAATATTGAACGAATACCAAATTCACATGACTACTAATAGCAAGACTTCTCCCTTGTCCTCAGAAACAAACGTAATTACTCACAAAGCATATTCATGTTCATAATCTGAGGGGTAATAATGTGCATAAAGGATCTGAACATATGATCTTCCACCAAATAAACCAACTAGCATCAACTACAAGGAGTAATCAACACTACTAGCAACCTACTAGCACCAATCCCAGACTTGGAGACAAGAATTGGATACAAGAGATGAACTAGGGTTTGGAGATGAGATGGTGCTGGTGAAGATGTTGATGGAGATTGCCCTCTCCCGATGAGAGGAGCATTGGTGATGACGATGGTGATGATTGCCCCCTCCCGAAGGGAAGTGTCCCCGGCAGAACAGCTCTGCCAGAGCCCTGGATTGGTTCCGCCAAGGTTCCGCCTCGTGGCGGCGAAGTCTCGTCCCAAAAGGTTGCCTTCTATTTTTTTCTCATCGAAAGACTTCATATGAGAGAAGATGGATGTCGGAGAGCCACCAGGGGCCCACGAGGTAGGGGCGCACCCGGAGGGAGGGGCGCCCCCCACCCTCGTGAGCATGGTGTGGGCCCCCTGGGCTTCATCTTTGCTGATGATTTTTCTTTATTTATTTTAAGGTATTTCGTGGAGTTTCAGGACTTTTGGAGTTGTGCAGAATAGGTCTCCAATATTAGCTCCTTTTCCAGCCCAGAATCCCAGCTGTCGGCATTCTCCCTCTTCATGTAAACCTTGTAAAATAAGAGAGAATAGCCATAAGTATTGTGACATAATGTGAAATAACAGCCCATGATGCAATAAATATTGACATAAAAGCATGATGCAAAATGGACGTATCAACTCCCCCAAGCTTAGACCTCGCTTGTCCTCAAGCGAAAAGCCGATAACAATAAATATGTCCTCATGTTTAGAGGTAGAGGCGTCGATAAAAATAAAATACGGACATGAAGGCATCATGATTGTTTCATAACAGCAACATATATAAATTTTGTCATATGATTACTCAAGTTCAAGTGATGACCTTTTCGCAAAGCCAAAGTATGAATCAGAAACCTTATTGAGCACCAAAAAATTATACCCTCAGTCATTGAAACAATTGCAATTTATCGTAACATCGGAAAGAGTCTATGTCAGATCTTAAATGCAAGTCCACATACTCAACTATCACTTAGTCCTTCATAATTGCTAACACTCACGCGATACTTGTGGTTACGGAGTTTTAACCGGACACAGAGAAATATAGGGGCTTAGAGTTTTTCCCCACAACCTTTTACCTCAAGGGTAATGTCAACAATAATAATTCATGCTCCCCCACGTCTAATTAGATATATATATCATGTTCTTTCCAACATGCTGAGCTTGCCAAAGGAGAAAATAAAAATGGAAAGGTGAAGATCACCGTGACTCTTGCATAAGGTAGAGGATAATAATAAAAGATAGGCCCTTCGCAGAGGGAAGCATAGGTTGTCATGCGCGTTTAGGGTTCATGCACAAAATCTTAATGCAAAAGAACGTCACTTTATATTACCCCTTGCATGTGGACCTTTATTATGCAGTCCGTCACTTTTATTGCGTCCACAACAAGTTCGTACAAATCTTATTTCTCTGCACTAATAAGTCATGCATATTTAGAGAGCAATTTTTATTGCTTGCACCGATGACAACTTACTTGAAGGATCTTACTCAATCCATAGGTAGATATGGTGGACTCTCATGGAAAAACTGGTTTAAGGGTATTTGGAAGCACAAGTAGTATTTCTACTTGGTGCTGAGAATTAGGCTAGCATGAGGGGGAAAGGCAAGCTCAACACGGTAGAGGAACCATGACAACATACTTTATCTCAGATATAAGAAAACATAACTCATTATGTTGTCTTCCTTGTCCAACATCAACTCTTTAGCATGTCATATTTTAATGAGTGCTCCCAATCATAAAAGATGTCAATGATAATATATCTATATGTGAAACCTCTCTTTCCTTATTACTTCCTATTAATTGCAACGATGACCAAAGCTATATTTGCCAACTCCCAAAAAATTTTAATCATCATACTCTTTCTATGTGGAGTCATTACTTTCACTAAGATCAATATGAACTCTTTGATTCTTTTTATTCTTTTTCTTCTGTTCACCCAAGATCATGGAAAAATACTCAAGCCCTTGACTCAACACTAATCTTTATTATATAGCTCACGGACTCGATTACAAAGAAGGATCATAAAGAAAAACTCAAAACTAGATCATGCCATGACTTTATTCTACTAAATCAAGATACTAATAAAAGGATCGAACTAAGAAAAATGGTAAAGATAGGAGTTGTGATGGTGATACGATACCAGGGCACCTCCCCCAAGCATGGCAGTTGCCAAGGGGAGTGCCCATACCCATGTGATTATTTCTCGTTCTTTGTTGTTGGTGTAATATTCTTGGCGATGATTCCCCTCAAGATATGGTTCTCCTCCTCAAGCTTATTGGCTTGCTGCTTGAGGTCCATTATTTCCTTGGAAGCTTTCCTGTTACGGCTAAAGCTCCTTGCACCCAAGGGTGTTGCATAGCTGCAGGAGAACCAGAGACACTCCTCCTCATATTTTCATAAGAAAGAAATCTAACATTAGAAGGGATAACCGAGTTTGGAATAGCCGAGCTCTGTAGTCCCCCCATTGTGAACCCAGCTCAGAGGCGAGAGGTGACTTCTTGATCTTCCATGGCATCTACTCTCATTAGATCAGCCTCCATCTCTTCCTCTGTTGCTGGCCCAAAGTGGTCAGCGTCGTTGTTTGCCCTTGGTTCCGGTGCCGGGTTAGATACCCGGCTCTCCCCGATTGACTCTTGAGAAGACATCTTGCTCTAATCTGCAGCAGCAACAGCTCGAAAGAAAAACAGGGGATATTTGCGTGATACGAGAGTCAAAACCTTCGGTAGTATATATAATGAATTTTTACCGACCAAAATACGTATCGTGCAAGGAAACGGAGTCTGGAGGGCACACGAGGTGCTCACGAGGTAGGGGGGCGCGCCCGGCGCGCCCTCCACCCTCGTGGAGGCCTCGTGTCCTCCCCGGACTGCTACTTATTTTTCTATTTTTCTAAATATTCCAAAACGGAGAAATATTTCCTTAAAAATTGTTTTGGAGTCGGTTTACTTACCGTACCCCATACCTATTCCATTTCGGAGTCTGGAACGTTCTAGAAAGTGTCCCTTATGTATTCCTCCGGGGTTACGGTTTCAATAATATTAGTTTCAACATTTATAGGGTTACATGAGATATAGTGTTTGATCCTTTGACCGTTTACCACCTTCGGATTTGTGCCTGTGAAGTTGTTGATTTTTATGGCACCAAAACGATAGACCTCCTGATAACATAAGGACCTTCCCATTTGGAGAGAAGTTTTCCTACAAAAAATCTTAAATGAGAGTTGTATAGCAATACATAATCACCTACATTAAACGCACGCTTTTGTATCGTCATGTCATGCCATCTTTTAACTTTCTCTTTGAACAACTTGGCATTTTCATAAGCTTGGGTTCTCCATTCATCAAGTGAGCTCATATCAAATAACCTCTTCTCACCGGCAAGTTTGAAATCATAGTTGAGCCCTTTAATAGCCCAATATGCCTTATGTTCTAGTTCGAGAGGTAAATGACATGCTTTTCCATAAACCATTTTATACGGAGACGTACCCATAGGATTTTTGTATGCAGTTCTATAGGCCCATAATGCATCATTCAGTTTCTTCGACCAATTCTTTCTAGACCTATTGACGGTCTTTTGCAAAATTAATTTGAGCTCTCTATTGCTGAATTCTACCTGACCACTAGACTATGGGTGATATGGAGATGCAATTCAATGATTAACATCATATTTAGGAAGCATCTTACGGAAAGCACCATGAATGAAGTGTGAACCACCATCAGTCATTAAGTATCTAGGGACTCCAAACCTCGGAAAAATAACTTCCTTAAGCATTTTAATAGAAGTGTTATGATCAGCACTACTAGTTGGAATAGCTTCTACCCACTTAATAACGTAATCAATAGCAACTAAAATATGTGTGTAACCATTAGAGGCAGGAAAAGGTCCCATATAATCAAAGCCCCAAACATCAAATGGTTCAATAACAAGTGAATAATTCATAGGCATTTCTTGACGTCTACTAATATTACCAATTCTTTGACAGTCATCGCAAGACAAAACAAACTTACGGGCATCCTTGAAAAGAGTACGCCAATAAAAACCGGATTACAATACCTTATGTGCAGTTCTATCTCCAGCGTGGTGTCCTCCATAAGCTTCGGAGTGACACTTGCATAGGATCTGTTCCTGTTCATGCTGAGGTACACAACGTCTAATAACACCATCTACTCCTTCTTTATAAAGATGTGGGTCATCCCAAAAGTAATGTCGCAAGTCATAGAATTTTTTCTTTTGTTGGTATGTGAAGCTAGGTGGTAAAAATTTAGCAACAATATAATTAGCATAATCATCATACCACGGAGTGCTACGAGAAGTAATTATGACATTTAATTGTTCATCAGGAAAGCTATCATCAATAGGTAGTGGGTCATCAAGAACATTCTCTAGCCTAGACAAGTTGTCTGCAACGGGGTTCTCAGCTCCTTTTCTATCAACAATATGTAAATCAAATTCTTGGAGCAGGAGAACCCATCTAATGAGTCTAGGTTTTGCATCTTTCTTTTCCATAAGATATTTAATAGCAGCATGATCTGTGTGAATAGTTACTTTAGAATCAACAATATAGGGTCTGAATTTATCACAAGCAAATACAACTGCTAAAAGTTCCTTTTCGGTAGTAGCATAATTTCTTTGAGCATTGTCTAGAGTCTTAATAGCATAATGGATAAGATTCAATTTCTTATCAACTCTTTTCCCTAGAACAGCACCTACAGCATAATCACTAGCATCACACATAATTTCAAAGGGTAAATTCCAATAAGGTGGCTGAACAGCAGGTGCAGAGACTAATGCTTTCTTAAGTATATCAAATGCTTCTACACAATCATCATCAAATACAAATGGTACATATTTTTGTAATAAATTAGTCTGAGGCCAAGAGATTTTTGAGAAGTCCTTAATGAACCTCCTATAAAATTCGGCGTGACCAAGGAAACTTCTTATACCTTTGATGTCCTTGGGACATGGCATCTTTTCAATAGCATCAACTTGGCTTTATCAACTTCAATACCTCTCTCAGAAACTTTGTGCCCCAAGACAATACCTTCATTAACCATAAAGTGGCACTTTTCCCAATTCAAGACAAGATTAGTCTCTTTGCATCTCTACAAAACTCGAGCAAGATTGCTCAAGCAATCATCAAAAAAGGAACCATAGACGGAAAAGTCATCCATGAAAACCTCACAAATTTTCTCGCAAAAGTCAGAGAATATAGCCATCATGCATCTTTGAAAGGTAGCAGGTGCATTACATAAACCAAAAGGCATATGTCTATAAGCAAAAGTACCAAAAGGGCATGTAAAAGTGGTCTTTGGTTGATCCTTAGCCGACACAGGTATTTGAGAAAAACGGGAATAACCATCTAGAAAGCAATAGTGTGTATGTTTGCATAACCTTTCTAGCATTTGATCAATAAAAGGTAAGGGGTAATGATCTTTCTTAGTAGCCTTATTTAGTTTGCGGAAATCAATTACCATCCTATAACCTGTGATAATTCTTTGCGGAATCAATTCATCTTTATCATTTGGGACAATAGTAATACCTCCCTTCTTAGGGACACAATGGACAGGACTTACCTAATCGACTATCAAAGAACGGGATAAATTATACCTGCCTCCAGAAGCTTGAGTATTTCCTTTCTTACCACTTCTTTCATTTTAGGATTCAAACATCATTGAGGATCACAAACTGGTTTGGCATCAGCTTCCAAATTTATTTTATGTTGACATAGAGTGGGACTGATGCCCTTAAGATCATCCAGAGTATATCCAATAGCAGCACGGTGTTTCTTCAGAGTTTTCAATAATCTTTCTTCTTCATGCTCTGAAAGGTTAGCACTAATAATCTTTCTATGGGAGGATGATATTTAAACCACTTCTCCTTGGGGAGATCAACATAAGTAGCAAAAGATTCACAGAAAGAAGCTACTATCTCAGAGTCAAGTCCATATTTAGTGCTAAACTTACGGAAAATATCGGCATCCATAAATGATTTAACACAATCAAACTTAGGTGTCATACCTGACTCCTTACCTTTGTCGAGGTCCCAATCTTCAGAGTTGCGTTCAATTCTATCCAATAAATTCCATCCGAATTCAATAGACTTCATCATAAAAGAGCCAGCGCAAGAAGTATCGAGCATGGTGCTATTGCTATCAGAAAGCCAAGCATAAAAATTCTAGAGAATTGTCAATTTTGAGAGCTCATGATTGGGGCATGAATATAACATTGATTTAAGCCTCCCCCAAGCTTGAGCGATGCTTTCTCCTTCGCGAGGCCAAAAATTATATATATAATTGCGATCACGATGAACAAGATGCATAGGGTAATACTTTTGATGAAATTCCAATTTCATTCTTTTATAGTTCCATGATCTCGTATCATCACATAGCCTATACCATGTCAATGCGTCTCCCTCCAAAGATAAAGGGAAAGCCTTCCTCTTAACAACATCATCGGGTATACATGCAAGCTTAAATAGTCCACAAATATCATCCACAAAGCGTAGATGTTTGTCAGGATGCTTTGTTCCATCTCCTGCAAAAGTGTTAGCTAGCAGTTTTTCCATCATACCCGAAGGAACCTCAAAAGAAGTTTCATTTTCAATAGGTTCAGTAGGGTGAGTAGGTTGAGGATCAACTCTTTTCTCTACTGGACAGGGTGAAGATACCCCGAACAAGCCCCTCAAACAATTACTTTCCATAGTAACAAGTGACAGAAAATTTCAGCACACTAAATAAATTTTTCCTTACCAAATTCCACCTACCAAAGGCACTTCACTCCCCGGTAACGGCGCCAAAAAAGAGTCTTGATGACCCAAAAGTATAGGGGATCTATGGTAGTCCTTTCGATAAGTAAGAGTGTCGAACCCAACAAGGAGCAGAAGGAAATGATAAGCGGTTTTCAGCAAGGTATTCTCTGCAAGTACTGAAATAAGTGGTAACAGATAGTTTTGTGATAAGATAAATGGTAACGAGCAACAAGTAACAAAAGTAAATAAAGTGCAGCAAGGTGGCCTAATCATTTTCGTAGCAAAGGACAAGCCTGGACAAACTCTTATAATAGGAAAAGCGCTCCCGAGGACACATGGGAATATCGTCAAGCTAGTTTTCATCACGCTCATATGATTCGCGTTCGGTACTTTGATAATTTGATATGTGGGTGGACCGGTGCTTGGGTGCTGTTCTTACTTGAACAAGCATCCCACATATGATTAACCTCTATTGCAAGCATCCGCAACTACAACAAAAGTATTAAGGTAAACCTAACCATAGCATGAAACATATGGATCCAAATCAGCCCTCACGGCAACGATAAACTAGGGTTTAAGCTTCGTCACTCTAGCAACCCATCATCTACTTATTACTTCCCAATGCCTTCCTCTAGGCCCAAATAACGGTGAAGTGTTATGTAGTCGACGTTGACATAACACCACTAGAGGCTAGACAACATACATCTTATCAAAATATTGAACGAATACCAAATTCACATGACTACTAATAGCAAGACTTCTCCCTTGTCCTCAGAAACAAACGTAATTACTCACAAAGCATATTCATGTTCATAATCAGAGGGGTAATAATGTGCATAAAGGATCTGAACATATGATCTTCCACCAAATAAACCAACTAGCATCAACTACAAGGAGTAATCAACACTACTAGCAACCTACTAGCACCAATCCCAGACTTGGAGACAAGAATTGGATACAAGAGATGAACTAGGGTTTGGAGATGAGATGGTGCTGGTGAAGATGTTGATGGAGATTGCCCTCTCCCAATGAGAGGAGCGTTGGTGACGACGATGGTGATGATTTCCCCCTCCCGGAGGGAAGTGTCCCCGGCAGAACAGCTCTGCCGGAGCCCTAGATTGGTTCCGCCAAGGTTCCGCCTCGTGGTGGCAGAGTCTCGTCCCGAAAGGTTGCCTTCTATTTTTTTTTTCATGAAAGACTTCATATGGGAGAAGATGGACGTCGGAGAGCCACCAGGGGGCCCACGAGGTAGGGGCGCACCCAGGGGGGTCCCCCCACCCTCGTGAGCAGGGTGTGGGCCCCCTGGCCTTCATCTTTGGCGATGATTTTTCTTTATTTATTTTAAGGTATTCTGTGGAGTTTCAGGACTTTTGGAGTTACGCAGAATAGTCCCTCAATATTTGCTCCTTTTCCAGCCCAGAATTCCAGCTACCAGCATTCTCCATCCTCATGTAAACCTTGTAAAATAAGAGAGAATAGCCATAAGTATTGTGACATAACATGAAATAACAACCCATGATTCAATAAATATTGACATAAAAGCATGATGCAAAATGGACGTATAACTGTTCATTACATGCCAGTTTCACCACGGGCCGTTAATGGGCCAAGAGTTACAAAGGTCCTCATATGGGCCGAAAGAAGTCATGGGCCACACATGGGCCGGAAGTTAAAACGGGCTGAATCATATTGGACGGGCCAAATGACGCTACTGGGCCTAATTCGGATAGGGCGTAACGGGCCCTGGGTTAGCGGGCTGTAAATGGGCTATATGCGAACAGGCTATTAACAGGCTTTCTGTGGGCCGGCCCGCCACCTTTTGACCAAGTCAAACGGGCCGGCCTTTTCACAGGAATGGGCCTCTGTTGGGCCGTGCCACGTGTCGCCGTATCATAGGCGCCTTCGGTCCAATGAGCGGATGACATCTGTCCCAACGGTGAGCCGACACGTGTTTGCTCCAGCCAATGATGATTTTACACGTGGAAAATCCCCATTGGTTGGGGCTGTTAACGGGTTATCGGATCCAAAACCCGACCCGATAGCTTAACGGCGTTCCGTTACGGTGGATGCCACGTGTTGGTCACCCTTGACGAAAGCAGTTCTATGACGCGCGATTTATTGTCAAGTGGACACTTCTGTGATGATAATTTTGGTAATGTCATGGAACACTTCTACGACAGCACATGTATGACTATCTTGACTCTGTCATAAATTTGTCATGGATGTACATGCATGACAAAAAACGCAACCTACTGTGACAAACACGTATCATCACGGAAGTCTATTTTTTTGTAGTGCTTGTAATGATTTGCTTAGTCTCCATGACCTGCTTTCCATTTGCTTTAGTGTTCTACGTGGCCCGACCCTGCGCATACCTTAGCCGCCATTGGATCATCTTGATCACCAGGACAAGGCCAAGGGGTGAGGGGCTACATGACCAGTTTGGCTCCAGAGTCGTGATGCTTAGGAGTCCCTGTCGGATTAAGGGATCTGCAAACCTTGAGAGGTTCAAACTCTACGGTGCGTGCGAAGATCTCAACCTACCCAGCCTGCCTACTCGCGATCCTCCTAAGCCTAGCGCGTCAAGCTCAAATAGACACAGTAGTTTATCCTGGTTCAGGCCACCTTGCAGTGTAATACCCTACTCCAGCGTTTTGGTGGATTGCCTCGGAGGACTGAGGATGAACTAGTAAGTGGATGAACTAGCCTCAGGAGGTGAGGTGTTCTTGAGCTGCTGTGGTGTGAACTAGTTCGACTTGTCTTGCCTCTATGGTGGTAGCTAGTCCTATTTATAGTGGCCTTGGTGCTCTTCCCAAATGTTCGCGAGAAGGGATCCCACAACGGCCGGATTTGAAAGGGTACAAATAGTACAGCTTATCCTGACAAAAGTAGTCTTCGCCTGCGAAAAGCCTCTGGTCGTGACGCTGCGGTGGGCTCGTCGATGATCTCTGTCCTTCCATCAAGGCGGTCTTGGTCTCTTTGCACCAGAATGGAATCCTTTGGTTGATTCCTCAGGACTCCACGCATGTGGCTTGCCTTCTTTGCACCGAAGAGGAAACCTGTGCTCTGCGCCCGCCTGGCGCCCGCATGGCCTTGGTCGTCATGGATCACATCAGCTGAGCCTTGTGAGGTGAACCTTGCATAGAACTCTCCGCCCCTCGAGAGCCAGCCTGGGGAGGGTGATCCCCTCGGGGGTCTTGGCGTCATCCGCCTCGCGAGGCTTGGCCCCTCGCGAGTGTCTTGAGTTGTTGACGTTGAAGCTGGGCCATACCAGGCCGTCGATGGAGCCACGTGGTGGGCCGCAGGCAAGCAGGGCTGGATACCCCCATATGCAGGACGCCGACAGTAGCCCCCGGTCCCAAGGCGCGCTCGGACTTGGCTTCCAGGCAAAGCCAAAGGGCAAGTGAGGAACGCCGCGGGCCTTAACCACCTGCGGCCTTGATGACGTGTGGCGATTGATGGGACGTGGGCGACTCCGCTTCCCCATGCTACCTTGGTAACTGCTCGACTTGACGGGACGATGCGGTATGCAGAAGGTCATGATGGCGCGAGGTCGTGGAGGCTGACAGTTGGCCTTCCCTGGCTATAAATGTGAGGGAGAGGCAGAGCCCCTCGCCCATCTTTCCTTCGTCTTGCTTACGCCTGCTTATTCTCTTCTCCACCTTGCTCCCATGGTGCCGATCAGGAGGTATTCTGCGGCCGAGAAGGGAAAGGCTCCTAGAGAGGGGCCCGATCCTCTCCCGCCGAAGAAACAGCTTTGCCTTCCTCACGACACCGGCACGGGGCGAGAGGTGACCAGGCCTTGGTAATCGAGGCCTCCTCTTGGCTTCCCCCTCCCCACATACGCATGTGCTCAGGATGAAGGTGTGCACCGTTGAACGACGCCTGACGATGGTGGCAGGGCCGTCACTGCCCTGGCATCCGCACCTCGGACCCACGCCGAGGGTAGCTCGCGCGAGTTCGTGGTGTGGGCGGCAATGCCTCCCGACACCTGGATTCGACTCCCACGGTTCTTTGCCAGCGAGCTGCCTCCGAGGGGGCCGGTTGAGTTGTGGCTGCAGCACCCCGGGTGTCGCAGCTTGGCCACTGGAGCTGAAGTCGAGGTGGTGCCCCCTGGAGACGTCTTCATGACGCGAGGATCGGGCGAGATCGCCCGGGCTTGCCGCTCAGAGGGAGCTCTGGCGATCCACTTCGAGTATGACAGCGACTCTCCTGAGCCTAGTGATTCTGCGGAGTCGAGCGACGACAGCTACGTGCTGCCAAGCTCCCGCCGAGGCCGGAGTGCGGCTGCGGCTGCCGCCCGGCGTTGCCAGCGATACCATAGGGCCTAGTAGTTGCTTTCCCTGCGCGGAATGAATATCAGCCCCCGTGGGGTTTGTAAAGACCGGAATGTACTTAATATCAGCGTTGCTTCTTTAGATCTTGTAATGAACTTGTGTATCCCAGTTTGGCACAGTTCCTCCCTTTTCTTTTCCCTAGGCAGCGCGGCGGTCTTCGCCGACGGGACCAAGTCCCCAGGCAGGCTTCAGCTGTCGCTAGTATGCTAGGTCGCGATGCCGCAGTCAAGGCTAGGAGGAGAGCGGCCCGAGGTCCGGTAAGAGATCATGAGATGCGATGCTCACGAGGTCCCCCTTGGCGTGCAAGTAGCTACCCAAAGAATCGAAAAGGGAAGCGGAACTGCCAACATGGAACTGCGAGGCGGGGTGTGCGGGGAGCAAAGCTGGTGCCGCAGCGAGCCAGGACTTATCTTTTGGTGTCCTGGTCCATCAGGGAGATGATGCTTGCTCCCACGCCTGAGGTACCATTAGGCGCGGCCTGCATTAGCCACCCTCCTACCTCGCTCACCAAGGTGCTCTACGTCCTCGGGACCCGGCCCTCGAGCGAGTTCAACTGCCGTTGGTATGCCAGGTCATGATGTCGTGGTCAAGGCCAGGGGGTGAGGGCTAGAGAGCCAGTAGGAGCTCCTGAGAAGCGATGCTCGGGAGGCCCCTGATGACCCACAAGTGTAGGGGATCTATCATAGTCCTTTCGATAAGTAAGAGTGTCGAACCCAACGAGGAGCAGAAGGAAATGACAAGCGGTTTTCAGTAAGGTAGTCTCTGCAAGCACTGAAATTGTAGGTAACAGATAGTTTTGTGATAAGGTAATTGTAACGGGTAACAAGCAATGAAAGTAAATAAGGTGCAGCAAGATGGCCCAATCCTTTTTGTAGCAAAGTACAAGCCTGGACAAGTTCTTATAATGAGAAAAGCGCTCCCGAGGACATATGGAAATTATCGTCAAGCTAGTTTTCATCACATTCATATGATTCGCGTTTGTTACTTTGATAATTTGATATGTGGGTGGACCGGTGCTTGGGTACTGCCCTTTCTTGGACAAACATCCCACTTATGATTAACCCCTATTGAAAGCATCCGCAACTACAAAAGAAGTATTAAGGTAAACCTAACCATAGCATGAAACATATGGATCCAAATCAGCCCCTTACGAAGCAACGCATAAACTACGGTTTAAGCTTATGTCACTCTAGCAACCCATCATCTACTTATTACTTCCCAATGCCTTCCGCTAGGCCCAACTAATGGTGAAGTGTCATGTAGTCGACGTTCACATAACACCACTAGAGGAGAGACAACATACATCTTATCAAAGTATCAAACGAATACCAAATTCACATGACTACTAATAGCAAGACTTCTCCCATGTCCTCAGGAACAAAGTAACTACTCACAAAGCATATTCATGTTCATAATCAGAGGGGTATTAATATGCATTAAGGATCTAAACATATGATCTTCCACCAAATAAACCAATTAGCATCAACTACAAGGAGTAATCAACACTACTACCAACCGACAGGTACCAATCTGAGGTTTTGGTACAAAGATTGGATACAAGAGATGAACTAGGGTTTTAGAGGAGATGGTGCTGGTGAACATGTTGATGGAGATTGACCCCTCCCAATGAGAGGATCGTTGGTGATGATGATGGTGATGATTTCCCCTTCCCGGAGGGAAGTTTCCCCGACAGAACAGCTCCGCCGGAGCCCTAGATTGGTTCCACCAAGGTTCCGCCTCATGGCGGTGGAGTTTCGTCCCGTGAGCTTGCTTATGATTTTTTCCAGGGTAAAAGACTTCATATAGCGGAAGATGCACCGGAGGGCTGCCAGGTGGCCCACGAGGCAGGGGGCGCGCGCCCAGGGGGTAGGGCGCACCCCCCACCCTCGTGGGTGGTGGGTGGCCCCCCTCAGGTATTTCTTCCGCTAGATATTTTTTATTAATTCCCAAAATGACTTTCGTGGAGTTTCAAGACTTTTGGAGTTGTGCAGAATAGCTCACCAATATTAGCTCCTTTTCCAGCCCAGAATCCCAGCTGCCGGCATTCTCCCTCTTCATGTAAACCTTGTAAAATAAGAGAGAATAGCCATTAGTATTATGACATAACGTGTAATAACAGCCCATAATGCAATAAATATCGATATAAAAGCATGATGCCAAATGGACGTATCAACTTCCCCAAGCTTAGACCTTGCTTGTCCTCAAGCGGAAGCCGATATCGAAAAATATGTCCACATGTTTAGAGATAGAGGTGTCGATAAAAATAAAATACGGACATGAGGGCATCATGATCATTCTTATAACAGCAACATATATATATATATATATATAGATATATATATACATAGGGTGGGTCTATTATGATAACACCCCTTAAACCTTATTCTGCACCTCAAAACCTTATTCTGCTAACACCTAGCGCACCAACAAAGCTCAGCACAAAACGAACTGCGCCCAGACCCACTCCCCTCTCCCCGCAACCCACCAACCTCTCACGACCCGCACACCTTCCCTCCCGCTCCCGCATCCCGTGCCCACCTCCAGCCCTCTTCCTCCCCAGCCACCGCCCCCTCCTACCACCTTCTTCCGCGCGCCGGCGCCCCCGTGCCCGTGTCCCAACCAGCGCCTCCCTCCTGGCACCTTCCTCCGCGCCCGAGGCCACAGCGCCGCCGGCCATCGCACCCCAGGACGCATCGCGCCGTCCCACCCTCCCCTTCGCCAGATCCGACGCGGCCACGCCCCCTCCCGTGTTGCCCCACCCTCCCCTACGCGCCGCCAGACCACCGCCTCCACACGCCGCCCGGCAACCCCTTCCCCCATGCGACAGCCGCCGATCTGCACCGCCGCCGTGCAGGACAGCCAGAGCTACACTGGAGCCGGGCTGCCCTCCTCTCCCTTCTTTCCTTCTTGCTTCTCACCGCACCCTCTCAACTCGCTCGTGAACACAGGTGTCGCCATGAACATCGCAAAGCCTACCCCACCCCTCCGTTGATCTGGATCTAGCCGTCGTCGTGCTTCTTGCATCTCACACGGTTGCCGGCGGGGATGGGATCTGGCCACAATCGGCATGTGAGCCTCCTGCTTCTGTGAGGCCACCAACCGTCCCCGTCCCCTCCCCCCTAGTGAGCCTCCTGCCTCCCGATATGCTTCTACTCGGTCAGGCAGTGGATGTGGGACGCGAGACCGCGGTGGGTGTCGAACTCCCCCTAGCCATCGTGCGCAGGTGCTCTCCCCAGCTCGATTGGTGACGCCGTGCAGTTCCTTGGCTCCTGGCGCACGTTTCAGGAGGCCTGGGTGTTCAGTCTAATTTTTGTTGGTGCAAATCCACCGGATCCCAGGCTCCGCTCCTTTCCCCAACCTCCTCCTCTAACGGCGGTCAACCCCGAGAAGCAAAACGGGCCCCTTTCCCAACGGTGGCAGCGCGAAGGGTCTGCAGTTTGTGGCGTGTACGGGTGCAGTGCAGCAGGCGCATGCTTGCAGTCCGCTAGTGCGACAGCCCAATGGATCCACTCCATTGTGAAGCTTGCAATGTGCGGCATTTATTCATGCAGTACAGCAGGCGCAATAGTGCAGTGCGTGAGTACACATTAAGGATATTTTTGTTGAAAATGCAAAATATCTGATTGTAATTCTTTTTAATTTTGCCTTTCTGTTCTGTAATGATGCAGTGTTATTTTGTGGGTGGTGCAGTGCGGTGTGCGCGGCTTGTAGCTCGGAGGGAGTAGGCATACATCCTTGAAACCGTGTCGGCCATAGAACCAGGCGGCGGCACTGCTACACCTCACCTCAGACAGCCGGAGGGCCTCTGCTCCTCTGTGCAGTGCCAGCCTTGGAGGTGTCCTGGCCAGCCTGCCGATGAAGTTCATGCAATTTTTGGCATATGCCCTGCGGTGCGGGCACTCGTTGGTTCAGTCTAGTGGCGGCGCTGATGTAGTTCGTTTGGTGAGAAGTTCGTCCGCGCACAGTTTTAGGGTTGTGGTTTTGTTGTTTTTGCAGGAGGGGATATCATCGGAACGCAAAAAAGGAGTGAAATACACCTATTAGCTATAGTTCTCTGCCTAGTGTCTGCAGTGCAGTTTGCTGCTGCGGCGGCCGGCGTCAATGAGCCTCCAGATTTTAGAAGCTACTCTCTCATCCGCTAGTTGATGTTTGCCAGCCACGGGAAAGAAGTAGACTCCACTTGGGTCGCCGGTGTCATACTTTTTTAATTATGTCATATTGTTGTATGTTGCAGTACTGAAATCAGTATAGTTTATGAATTCATATCACTAGCGTCGAGTGGGTCACTAGTGAATGCGTTTTTTATGTGCCCCCTTGTGCAGGACATGTAGCGAGTCGAGTGGTTCACTAGCGCAAGCAAAAACATCCAAGTCATTCTCTTCACTAACCTCAACCGTGCATACTTAAAAATACATTTTGCAAAAAAAATGCAGTACGCTAGCCTCGACAATTCAGTTTGAACGTATTTATAAAAAAGTAGTTTGAAAGCGACAAAAAACCCCATTCAGTCCACTTTGATTTGTATAGCCTTTCATCCCCCCCCCCCCGATCTGTACTGCTCTCATCCAATGAGGTACCATGTGTTTTGTGTTTCATAAATGTTTTAGGAAAAGATCAAAAGAAATAATGAAGTTCACTCGCCCGTCTGATGCGGTGTAGTTCCCACATGAAGCAGTGCGGTTGGCCGCATGATGTTGTTCATCCCGTAAGTGCAAAAAAAAATTGTTACGAAAGCGAAAAAAAGTAATGCGGTTCACTTCTTGATAGTGTTGTGGTTCATCTACACCCGATGTGAAGTGCACTCTACTTTCTCGTCCTTGAAAAATTACGTTTGAATAAAAGAAACCATGAAGTTCTCTTACCCGTATGATAAAGTACGGTTTTTCGTCCATTGCAGTGCGGTTTTCAGTCGGATGAAGTACCCACGTCGATTTGGGTGTCGCGAAAAACAGAGTGTCCGCATTTCGGTAAATTCGAAATTCCTCTTAAACTGTAAAGAATTAGAGAGTGTTCTACATGAAAGAGATGCATATAGTAGATATCTTTCCAACAGCGTATCATTTGAATCATTCCGACCAGCGGTTTGCAAAAATTTCACAAAAAACGGCCGCTGCCACTCGTCGTCCGCCGCAAAATTTTCAAAATTAACTTAAAACCATAAGGAATTTCAAAAATATTTCAACATATGAAAGTTGCGCCTTGTTCGTACCTTTCCAACGGCATATCACATGCCTCGTTTCGACAAACGGTTCGAAAACTGGAGCGAAAACAGTACCAAAAATTTGAAAAAATTTGAAAAACAGAATTCCGCGATTTTGTAAATTTAAAACTGCTCTTAAACCGTAAGGAATTAGAGAAACATTTATATATCAAAAAGATGCGCTTCGATGATATCTATCCAACGGCGTATCGTTTGCTTCATTCCGACGAGCGTTTTGGAAGCAATCACGAAAAAACGCTCGCTGCGACTCGTCATGGGCTGCACCATTTTCAAAACTGCTCTTAAACCGTGTGGAATCTCGAAAAGTGTTCAACATGTCGAAGTTGCGCCTAATACATACATTTTCAACGGTATATTACACGCCTCATTCCGATAAACGGTTAAAAAACTAGAGAGAAAACAGTACCGAAAAAATAACGCGTGCAGTTTTTTTCGACGAGAAGTTCGCTCGTGTGAGTACTGCAGCACACTTGGTTCAAAGAATGACGTGCACTTGCGTTCAGCATGCAGTGCGGAAGTGGTGTGCAGAATAGTTATTCTGCTAATATTAGCAGAATAGATTGCCGGCGGGGATGGGATCTGGCCACAATCGGCATGTGAGCCTCCTGCTTCTCTGAGGCCACCAACCGTCCCTGTCCCCTCCCCCCTAGTGAGCCTCCTGCCTCCCGATATGCTTCTACTCGGTCAGGCAGTGGATGTGGGACGCGAGACCGCGGTGGGTATCGAACTCCCCCTAGCCGTCGTGCGCAGGTGCTCTCCCCAGCTCGATTGGTGACGCCGTGCAGTTCCTTGGCTCCTGGCGCACGTTTCAGGAGGCCCGGGTGTTCAGTCTAATTTTTTTTGGTGCAAATCCACCGGATCCCAGGCTCCGCTCCTTTCCCCAACCTACTCCTCTAACGGCGGTCAACCCCGACAAGCAAAACGGGCCCCTTCCCCAATGGTGGCAGCGCGAAGGGTCTGCAGTTTGTGGCGTGTACGGGTGTAGTGCAGCAGGCGCATGCTTGCAGTCTGCTAGTGCGACAGCCCAATGGATCCACTCCATTGTGAAGCTTGTAGTGTGCGGCATTTATTCATGCAGTACAGCAGGCGCAATGGTGCAGTGCGCGAGTACACTTGAAGGATATTTTTGTTGAAAATGCAAAATACCTGATGGTAATTCTTTTTAATTTTGCCTTTCTGTTCTGTAATGATGCAGTGTGATTTTGTGGGTGGTGCAGTGCGGTGTGCGCGGCTTGCAGCTCGGAGGGAGTAGGCATGCATCCTTGAAACCGTGTCGGCCATAGAACCAGGCGGAGGCACTGCTACACCTCACCTCAGACAGCCGGAGGGCCTCTGCTCCTCTGTGCAGTGCCAGCCTTGGAGGTGTCCTGGCCAGCCTGCCGATGAAGTTCATGCAATTTTTGGCATATGCCCTGTGGTGCGGGCACTCGTTCGTTCAGTCCAGTGGCGGCGCTGATGTAGTTCGTTTGGTGAGAAGTTCGTCCGCGCACAGTTTTAGGGTTGTGGTTTTGTTGTTTTTGCAGGAGGGGATATCATCGAAACGCAAAAAAGGAGTGAAATACATCTATTAGCTGTAGTTCTCTGCCTAGTGTCTGCAGTGCAGTTTGCTGCTGCGGCGGCCGGCGTCAATGAGCCTCCAGATTTTAGAAGCTGCTCTCTCATCAGCTAGTTGATGTTCGCCAGCCACGGGAAAGAAGTAGACTCCACTTGGGTCGCCGGTGTCATACTTTTTTAATTATGTCATATTGTTGTATGTTGCAAGATGTAAATCGGTATAGTTTATGAATTCATATCACTAGCGTCGAGTGGGTCACTAGTGAATCGTTTTTATGTACCCCTTATGCGGGACATGTAGCGAGTCGAGTGGTTCACTAAGCGCAAGAAAAAACATCAAGTCATTCTCTTCACTAACCTCAACCGTGCATACTTAAAAAAACATTTTGCAAAAAAATGCAGTACGCTAGCCTCGACAATTCAGTTTGAACGTATTTATAAAAAAGTAGTTTGAAAGTGACAAAAAACCCCATTCAGTCCACTTTGATTTGTATAGCCGTTCATCCCCCCCCCCCCCGATCTGTACTGCTCTCATCCAATGAGGTACCATGTGTTTTGTGTTTCATAAATGTTTTAGGAAAAGATCAAAAGAAATAATGAAGTTCACTTGCCCCTCTGATGCGGTGTAGTTCCCACATGAAGCAGTGCGGTTGGCCGCATGATGTTGTTCATCCCGTAAGTGCAAAAAAAAATTGTTACGAAAGCGAAAAAAAGTAATGCGGTTCACTTCTTGATAGTGTTATAGTTCATCTACACCCGATGTGAAGTGCACTCTACTTTCTCGTCCTTGAAAAAATTACGTTTGAATAAAAGAAACCATGCAGTTCTCTTACCCGTATGATGAAGTACGGTTTTCTGTCCGTTGCAGTGCGGTTTTCAGTCGGATGAAGTACCCACGTCGATTTGGGTGTCGCGAAAAATAGAGTGTCCGGATTTCGGTAAATTCGAAATTCCTCTTAAACCGTAAAGAGTTAGAGAGAGTGTTCTACATGAAAGAGTTGTGCATAGTAGATATCTTTCCAACAGCGTATCATTTGAATCATTCCGACCAGCGGTTTGCAAAAATTTCGCAAAAAACGGCCGCTGCCACTCGTCGTTCGCCGCACAATTTTCAAAATTAACTTAAAACCATAAGGAATTTCAAAAATATTTCAACATATGAAAGTTGCGCCTCGTTCGTAGCTTTCCAACGGCATATCACATGCCTCATTTTGACAAATGATTCGGAAACTGGAGCGAAAACAGTACCAAAAATTTGAAAAAAAATTGAAAAACAGAATTCCGTGATTTTGTAAATTTAAAACTGCTCTTAAACCGTAAGGAATTACAGAAACATTTGTATATCAAAAAGATGCGCCTCGACGATATCTATCCAATGGCGTATCGTTTGCTTCATTCCGACGAGCGGTTTGGAAGCAATCATGAAAAAACGCTCGCTGCGACTCGTCATGGGCTGCACCATTTTCAAAACTGCTCTTAAACCGTGTGGAATCTCGAAAAGTGTTCAATATGTCGAAGTTGCGCCTAATACATAGCTTTTCAACGGTATATTACACGCCTCATTCCGATAAACGGTTAAAAAACTAGAGCGAAAACAGTACCGAAAAAATAACGCGTGCAGTTTTTTTCGACGAGAAGTTCGCTCGTGTAAGTACTGCAGCACACTTGGTTCTAAGAATGACGTGCACTTGCGTTCAGCGTGCAGTGCGGAAGTGGTGTGCAGAATAGTTATTCTGCTAATATTAGCAGAATAGATTGCCGGCGGGGATGGGATCTGGCCACAATCGGCATGTGAGCCTCCTGCTTCTCTGAGGCCACCAACCGTCCCCGTCCCCTCCCCCCTAGTGAGCCTCCTGCCTCCCGATATGCTTCTACTCGATCAGGCAGTGGATGTGGGACGCGAGACCGTGGTGGGTATCGAACTCCCCCTAGCCATCGTGCGCAGGTGCTCTCCCCAGCTCGATTGGTGGCGCGTGCAGATTCCTTGGCTCTGGCGACGTTTGAGAGGCCGGGTGTTGATCTAATTTTTGTTGGTGCAAATCCACCGGATCCCAGGCTCCGCTCCTTTCCCCAACCTCCTCCTCTAACGACGGTCAACCCCGACAAGCAAAACGGGCCCCTTCCCCAATGGTGGCTGCGCGAAGGGTCTGCAGTTTGTGGCGTGTCTGGTGCGGTCTGTGGCGCATGCTTGCAGTCCGCTAGTGCGACAGCCCAATGGATCCACTCCATTGTGAAGCTTGCAGTGTGCGGCATTTTCTCATGCAGTACAACAGGCGCAATGGTGCAGTGCGCGAGTACACATGAAGGATATTTTTGTTAAAAATGCAAAATACCTGATTGTAATTCTTTTTAATTTTGCCTTTCTGTTCTGTAATGATGCAGTGTGATTTTGTGGGTGGTGCAGTGCAGTGTGCGCGACTTGCAGCTCGGAGGGAGTAGGCATGCATCCTTGAAACCGTGTCGACCATAGAACCAGGCGGAGGCACTGCTACACCTCACCCCAGACAGCCGGAGGGCCTCTGCTCCTCTGTGCAGTGCCAGCCTTGGAGGTGTCCTGGCCAGCCTGCCGATGAAGTTCATGCAATTTTTGGCATATGCCCTGCGGTGCGGGCACTCGTTGGTCCAGTCCAGTGGCGGCGCTGATGTAGTTCGTTTGGTGAGAAGTTCGTCCGCGCAAAGTTTTAGGGTTGTGGTTTTGTTGTTTTTGCAGGAGGGGATATCATCGAAACGCAAAAAAGGAGTGAAATACATCTATTAGCTGTAGTTCTCTGCCTAGTGTCTGCAGTGCAGTTTGCTGCTGCGGCGGCCAGCGTCAATGAGCCTCTAGATTTTAGAAGCTGCTCTCTCATCAGCTAGTTGATGTTTGCCAGCCACGGGAAAGAAGTAGACTCCACTTGGGTCGCCGGTGTCATACATTTTTAATTATGTCATATTGTTGTATGTTGCAGTACAGAAATCAGTATAGTTTATGAATTCATATCACTAGCGTCGAGTGGGTCACTAGTGAATGCGTTTTTTATGTACCCCCTTGTGCAGGACATGTAGCGAGTCGAGTGGTTCACTAGCGCAAGAAAAAATATCCAAGTCATTCTCTTCACTAACCTCAACCGTGCATACTTAAAAAAACATTTTGCAAAAAAAAATGCAGTACGCTACCCTCGACAATTCAGTTTGAACGTATTTATAAAAAAGTAGTTTGAAAGCGACAAAAAACCCCATTCAGTCCACTTTGATTTGTATAGCTGTTCATCCCCCCCCCCCCGATCTGTACTGCTCTCATCCAATGAGGTACCATGTATTTTGTGTTTCATAAATGTTTTAGGAAAAGATCAAAAGAAATAATGAAGTTCACTTGCCCGTCTGATGCGGTGTAGTTCCCACATGAAGCAGTGCGGTTGGCCACATGATGTTGTTCATCCCGTAAGTGCAAAAAAATTATTCTGGCGAAAAAAAATGTAATGGTTCACTTCTTGATAGTGTTGTGGTTCATCTACACCCGATGTGAAGTGCACTCTACTTTCTCGTCCTTGAAAAAATTACGTTTGAATAAAAAAACCATGCAGTTCTCTTACCCGTATGATGAAGTACCCTTTTTTGTCCGTTGCAGTGCGGTTTTCAGTCGGAAGAAGTACCCACGTCGATTTGGGTGTCGCGAAAAACAAAGTGTCCGCATTTCGGTAAATTCGAAATTCCTCTTAAACCGTAAAGAATTAGAGAGAGTGTTCTACATGAAAGAGTTGCGTATAGTAGATATCTTTCCAACAGCGTATTGTCTGAATCATTCCGACCAGCGGTTTGCAAAAATTTCGTGAAAAACGGCCGCTGTCACTCGTCGTCTGCCGCACAATTTTCAAAATTAACTTAAAACCATAAGTAATTTCAAAAATATTTCAACATATGAAAGTTGCGCCTCGTTCGTAGCTTTCCAACGGCATATCACATGCCTCGTTTCGACAAACGGTTCGAAAACTGGAGCGAAAACAGTACCAAAAATTTGAAAAACAGAATTCCGCAATTTTGTAAATTTAAAATTGCTCTTAAACCGTAAGGAATTAGAGAAACATTTATATATAAAAAAGATGCGCCTCGACGATATCTATCCAACAGCGTATCATTTGCTTAATTCCGACGAGCGGTTTAGAAGCAATCGCGAAAAAATGCTCGCAGCCACTCGTCATGGGCAGCACCATTTTCAAAACTGCTCTTAAACCGTGTGGAATCTCGAAAAGTGTTCAACATGTCGAAGTTGCGCCTAATCCATAGCTTTTCAACGGTATAATACACGCCTCATTCCGATAAGCGGTTAAAAATTAGGCGAAAACAGTACCAAAAAATTACACATGCAGTTTTTTCGACGAGAAGTTAAGCTCGTGTAGTCTTGAACACACTTGGTTCAAAGAATGGCGTGCACTTGCGTTCAGCGTGCGGTCGCGGAAGTGGTTGCGGAATAGTTATTACGCTAATATTAGCAGAATAGACCGTCTATTTTGCTATATATACAGACGGTCTATTCTGCTAATATTAGCAGAATAACTATTCTGGTAACACTTGCGCACTGCATGCTCAACGGAAGTAGACGTCATTGTTTGAACCAAGTGTGCTGCAGTACTCACACGAGTGAACTTCCCGCCGCAAAAATTGCACGCAGTGTTTTTTCGGTACTGTTTTAGCTCCAATTTTTTAACCATTTATCAGAACGAGGCGTATAATATACCGTTAGAAAGCTATGGATTAGGCGCAACTTCTCCATGTTGAACATTTTCCGAGATTCCTCATGGTTTAAGAGCAGTTTCAAAAATGGTGTGGCGGATGACGATTTGCAGCGAGCGTATTTTCATTATTTTTTCTGAACTGCTCATCAGAATAAAGCAAATGATACGCCGTTGGAAAGATATCGTCGAGGCACATCTTTTTCGTATCTATTATTTTCTCTAATTCGTTACCGTTTAAGAGCAGTTTCAAATTTACTAAATCACAGAATTATGTTTTTCAAATTTTTTCAAATTTTCGGTGCTGTTTTCGCTTTAGTTTTCTAACCATTTGTCGAAATGAGGCATATGATACGCCATTGGAAAGCTACGGACGAGGCGCAACTTTCATATGTTGAAATGTTTTTGAGGTTCCTTACGGTTTTTAGTTAATTTTAAAAATCATGCGGCTAACGGTGTGAGGCAGCGACCGTTTTTCACGAAATTTTACAAAGCGCTGATCGGAATGATTCAAATCATACACCATAGGGAAGATATCAACGAGGCGCAACTTTTTCATGTAGAACACGCTCTCTAATTACTTACAGTTTAAGAGCAATTTTGAATTTACCAAAACGCGGACACTCTATTTTTCGTGACACCCAAATCGTCGTGTATACTGCATCAGACAAAAAACCGCACAGCTTTTAGACTGAAAACCGCACTGCATCAGACGGGCTAGTGGACTGGATGATTTCTTTTTTGTGGAACATAAATATTTAAAGACGACGAAGAAAACTGCACTGCTTTTAGACTGAAAACCGCACTGCATCAGACGATCAAGTGAACTTCATGATTTCTTTTGTCGAACGTAAATTTTTCTTAGACGAGTTTTTGTTGTCTTTTTTTTCAATTTTTTTATGAACGAGAGTGGACCGCAGAGAGGAGGCAAGTGAACCTCGATATATATCGAAGTAAAGCTCATTACTATCTTTGTTGTTGCGCTAAATTTTTAGCACTTCCATTTTTTGGACACAAGTGAACAACATCACTCTTCAAAATGAACCACATCTGAGGACCAAATGCACTGCAGGTGTTGATATAGTCGACTGATTTTTTCAAACACACGAAAGAAATTGCACTTCATACATAGGTGTAATGAAACATATTCTTTTTACACAAGCTGATTGCACGTTCAAAAAACTTTCTCCAAAAAATGCAAAACATGAATGGAGGGAGCTGGTTCGCCCAACTTTTCCATGAAAAAATGTACAGCATGCATTTGTGCTGTTGGAGGCAGACTACACATGCATCCGGCGGGACTGCAAGCAGATGCGCTCAGCACTGCACGAGAGCATCGAGTAAACTGCACGGTGAGCCATCGAGGTGAACGCACATGCCTAAATTGCACGTGCACTGCACGAACACACATGCCGCACTGCACGGGAACAAGCCCGCCGAACCACTTGCCAAAGGGAGTGAACTACAAAATTACACCCAAAAAATTCACAGCCGCGACCTCACAGGATGCCCGATCTGCACTACACGTGGAATCGCAGTGCACTGCATCGCCATGCCCGTGCTACTCCAGCGAGGGACAAGCGGAGTTGGAAGACGGGGACAGTGGCCGGCTCATTGGCGGGTGTGTGGAACCGGCGTGGCGAACCATCTGCATCACAACAGGTTACGGCCGTCATCTATCCGTCAACCGAGCTGCACTAGAGTGCCAACTGAACCGCTCATGCCCTCTCAGTAGTGATACCTCCTGGCTGCCAGAGTCGAAGGAGATGCTCCCAGGCCCAATGCATCTCGATCCCGCTGCTGCTCCATGGCTCAATAGCAGGGCGGAGGCCAGACTGGATCCCTCGTTCCCGGCGTCGGCCCCAAGCCCGGCGAACTGCTTCCGGTGCGGCAGAGCCCGTCCTTGCCCCCGACGGAGTAGCAGTAGAAGGAGAAGGGGCACAACGGGGGAGAGACGAGACATCCGGCAGGGAGTTAGGATCCGATGGTGCAGTGCACTCGCCCTTCCTTACCCACCGCCGCCAGCGAACTGCACTCGATGGGAGAGCTACAGGTTGGGGTGCTTAGAGGGGGACGGGTGAGGCCATGGCGCCGTTGCCTCCACCACCCCTTGCTGTCCCTTGTTTGCTGGCCAGAGCAGCTCCCCGCCGCCGGGTGCCACTTGGAAGGGGAGAGGTAGCCATCGTGCGGGGGAGGTGGTCGGGGGTGGGAGGCAAGGGAGAGTGGGGGAGACACATCGGTGCGCTGAATCATGGAATAGGGAGGGCAGCCGTGGGGGAAGGTCGAAGTTGACCCCATGCCGAGGGACGAGGCGAATCCGGCTGCCATGGAGGCGGATCTGGGCTAGGAAAGGTCGGGTGAGGAGAGGGAGATGGACCCGGTGCAACGATGAGGGGAGATACGCGCGGGCACCATAGGAGCTGGAGAGGTCCCCCCCCCCCCGGGTGGCGCCGGCCGGGTGCGCGGTGGATGAGGCCGCGAGGCCGGGGAGAAGGCCACGGCGCCAGAGAGGAGGCCGCGGGCTGGGGAGATGGCTGCGGCGCTGGAGAGGACGCAGCGAGGCCGGGGACGAGGCGGCGGCGGCCGGGAGGAGGCAGCGCGGCCAGAGCAGAAGGTGGATCGGCGGAGGTGCGGCGGAGGATGGAGGTGGGGGGCCGTGGGAGTGGGGGTGGTGGGGCACTGGGTTGTTGTGGTGGTGGGGAAGAAGGTGGGCAACTAGCGCTAGGTGGGGTGCGGGGGGTGGGCTAGCGCAATTTTCTCCGGTTGTTGTGCGGTACGGGTGAGGTGAACGGATGAGGGCAGAAGTGTTAGCAGAATAACACTAGTGTTAGCAGAATAAGACTCTAAAGGGGTGTTATCATAATAGACCCACCTATATATATATATATATATATATATATATATATATATTGTCATATGATTTCATATGCTCAAGTAACAATCTATTCACAATGTCAAGTATGAATCAGAAACTTCATTGAAACTAACAAACTATAATCTCACTCATTGAAACAATTACAATTTATCATAACATCAGAAAGAGTCAATATAAGAGATTTTCAGCAAGTCCACATACTCAACTATCATATAGTCATTCACAATTGCTGACACTCATGCAATACTTATGGTTATGAAGTTTTAATCGATCACAGAGAAAGATAGGGGCTTATAGTGTTGCCTCCCAACCTTTTACCTCAAGGGTAATTTCAACAATAATAGTTTATGCTAACTTACATCCAATTGGATATATATATATATATATATATATATATATATATTTATATATATATATATATATATCAGGATCTTTCCAACATGAGGTGCTTGCCAAAGGATAAAATGAAAAAGGGAAAGGTCAAGATCACCTTGACTCTTGCATAATGTAAAAGATAGGCCCTTCACAGAGGGAAGCAGAGGTTGTCATGTGCTTTTATGGTTGGATGCACGAAATCTTAATGCAAAAGAACGTCACTTTATACCACTTGTGATATGAATCTTTATTATGCAGTCTATCGCTTTTATTACTTCCACATCACAAGATCGTATAAAGCTTATTTTCTCCACACTAATAAGTCATCCATAGGTAGATATGGTGGACTCTCATGGCAAAACTGGTTTAAGGATATTTGGAAGCACAAGTAGTATCTCTACTTGGTGCAAGGAATTTGGCAAGCGTGAGGGGAGTGCCCATACCCATGTGATTATGTCTCCTTCTTCAGATGTGTTGGTGTGATGTTCTTGGCGATGATGCCCCTTAAGATACGATTCTCCTCCTTGAGCTTATTGACTTGCTGCTTGAGATCCATTGTTTCCTTACGGAGCTTATCCGCGACGGCTAGAGCTCCTTTCACCCATGGATGTTGCATAGCTGCTCGAGAACAAGTGACACTCTTTTTCATAGTTTCATAAGAAAGAAATCTAACATTGGAAGGGATGAAAGAATTTGGAATAGCTGAGCACTGTAGTTCCCCCATCGTGAATCCTGCTCGGAAACGGGAGGTAACTTCTTGATCCTCCTCCATGGCATCTATCCTTTTTAAGTTGGCCTCCATCTCATCCTCTGTTGATGGCCCAAAGTGATAAGCATCGCTGTTTGCTCCTGGACCTGGCATCGGGTGAGATACCCAACTCTTCCCGACTGACTCTTGAGAAGACATCTTGCTCTAAATCTGCAACAGAAATAGCTCAAAACAAAGACAGAGGATATTTGCGTGATACGGTGGTCAAAACCGTTGGGAGATTATATAATGAATTTTACCGACCAAAAGAAGTATCATGCAAGAAAACGGAGTCCGGAGAGCACACGAGGTGCCCACGAGGCAGGGGGCGCGCCCAGGGGGTAGGGCGTGCCCTCCACCCTCGGGGATGCCTCGTGTCCTTCCCGGACTACTTCTTATTTTTCTATTTTCTTAAATATTCCAAAACGGAGAAAAATTTCTATTAGAACTGTTTTGGAGTCGGTTTACTTACCGTACCACATACCTATTCCTTTTCGGAGTCTGAAACGTTCTGGAAAGTGTCCCTTATGTATTCCTCCGGGGTTACGGTTTTAATAAAATTAGTTTCAACATTTATGGGATTACCTGAGATATAATGTTTTATTCTTTGTCCGTTCACCACCTTTGGATTTGTGCCTTCGAAGTTGTTGATTTTTATGGCACCGGAATGATAGACCTCCTCGATGACGTAAGGGCCTTCCCATTTAGAGAGAAGTTTTCCTGTAAAAAAAGTTAAACGATAGTTGTATAGCAACACATAATCACCTACATTAAACTCACGCTTTTGTATCCTTTTGTCATGCCATCTTTTAACTTTGTCTTTAAACAGCTTGGCATTCTCATAGGCTTGGGTTCTCCATTCATCAAGTGAGCTACTGTCAAATAACCTCTTCTCACCGGCAAGTTTGAAATCATAATTGAGCTCTTTGATAGCCCAATATGCCTTATGTTCAAGTTCGAGAGGTAAGTGACATGCTTTTTCATAAACCATTTTATATGGAGACATACCCATAGGATTTTTATATGCGGTTCTATAAGCCCATAATGCATCGTCAAGTTTCTTGGACCAATTCTTTCTAGATCTATTAACAGTCTTTTGCAAAATTAATTTGAGCTCTCTATAGCTCAATTCTACTTGACCACTAGACTGTGGGTGATAAGGAGATGCAATTCTATGATTAACATCATACTTTGCAAGCATTTTACGAAAAGCACCATGAATAAAATGTGAACCACCATCAGTCATTAAATATCTAGGGACTCCAAACCTCGGAAAAATAACTTCTTTAAGCATCTTAATAGAGGTGTTATGATCAGCACTACTAGTTGGAACAGCTTCTACCCACATAGTAACGTAATCAACAGCAACTAAAATATGTGTATATCCATTAGAGGTAGGAAAAGATCACATATAATCAAAGCCCCGAACATCAAACAGTTCAACAACAAGAGAATAATTCATAGGCATTTCTTGACGTCTACTAATATTAAATATTCTTCGACATTCATCACAAGTCAAGACAAACTTACGGGCATCTTTGTAGAGAGTAGGCCAATAAAAACCAGATTGCAATACCATATGTGCAGTTCTATCTCCAGCGTGGTGTCCTCCATATGCCTCGAAGTGACACTTGCGTAGCATCTGTTCCTATTCATGCTCAGGTACACAACGTCTAATAACACCATCTACTCCTTTGTAAGTGTGGGTCATCCCAGAAGTAATGTCTTAAATCAAAAAAGAACTTTTTCTTTTGCTGGTATGTGAAACTAGGTGGTATAAATTTAGCAACAATGTAATTAGCATAATCAGCATACCATGGAGCAGTACGAGAAGCATTTATGACAGCTAATTGTTCATCAGGAAAGCTATCATCAATGGGTAGTGGGTCATCAAGAACATTCTCTAACCTAGACAAGTTGTCTGCAACGGGGTTCTCAGCTCCCTTTCTATCAATAAGATGCAAATCAAATTCTTGTAGCAAAAGAACCCATCTAATAACTCTAGGTTTAACATCTTTCTTTTCCATGACATATTTAATAGCAGCATGATCAGTGTGAATAGTTACTTTAGAATCAACAATATAAGGTCTGAACTTATCACAAGCAAATACAATTGCTAAGAATTCTTTTTCAGTAGTAGCATAATTTCTCTGGGCAGTGTCTAGAGTTTTACTAGCATATTAAATAACATTTAGTTTCTTATCAACTCTTTGTCCTAGAACAACACCTACAGCATAATCGCTAGCATCACACATAATTTCAAAGGGTAAATTCCAATCAGGTGGCTGAACAATAGGTGCAGAAATCAAAGCCTTCTTAAGTATTTCAAATGCTTCTACACAATCATCATCAAATACAAAGGGGATATCTTTTTGCAATAGATTAGTCAGATGCATAGAGATTTTAGAGCAGTCCTTAATAAACCTCTTATAAAAACCGTCATGACCAAGGAAACTTCTTATACCTTTAATGTCCTTGGGACACGGCATCTTTTCAATAGCATCAACCTTAGCTTTATCAACTTCAATACCTCTTTCAGAAATTTTATGCCCCAAGACAATTCCTTCATTAACCATAAAGTGGCACTTCTCCCAGTTCAAAACAAGACTAGTATCTTCACATCTCTGCAAAACTCGATCAAGGTTGCTCAAGCAATCATCAAAAGAGGATCCATAAACGGAGAAATCATCCATGAATACCTCACAAATCTTTTCACAAAAGTCAGAGAATATAGCAATCATGCATCTTTGAAAGGTAGCGGGTGCATTACATAAACCAAAAGGCATACGTCTATAAGCAAAAGTACCGAAAGGGCAAGTAAAAGTAGTATTTGCTTGATCCTCCGCTGACACAGGTATTTTAGAGAAACCAGAGTAACCATCTAGAAAGCAAAAATGTGTATGTTTGGATAGTCATTCTAGCAGTTGATCAATAAAAGGTAATGGGTAATGATCTTTTTAGTAGCTTTATTTAATTTACGGAAATCAATTACCATCATAAAACCTGTAATAATTCTTTGCGGGATCAATTCATCTTTATCATTAGGAACGACAGTAATACCTCCTTTCTTAGGGACACAATGGACAAGACTTAGCCACTGACTATCAGCAACGGGATAAATTATACCTGCCTAAAGGAGCTTTAGTATTTCCTTTCTTACCACTTCTTTCATCTTAGGATTTAATCGTTGTTGGTGATCAATAACTAGTTTGGCGTCTTCCTCCAATTTTATTTTGTGTTGGCATAAAGTGCGACTAATGCCCTTAAGATCATCAAGAGTATATCCAATAGTAGCACAGTGCTTCTTCAGAGTTTTCAATAATCTTTCCTCTTCCTGCTCTGAAAGGTTAGCACTAAAAATAACAGGATATATCTTCTTTTCATCAAGATAAGCATATTTAAGAGTATCAGGTAACGGTTTAAGCTCAAACACAGGATCATCCTTGGGTGGCGGAGGATCCCCTAGGATTTCAACAGGCAAGTTGTGTTTCAAAATAGGTCCTTGTTTAAAGAATACTTCATCTATTTCCCTTCTTTCATTCATAAACATATCATTTTCATGGTCTAGCAAATATTGTTCTAAAGGATCTGTAGGAGGCTCGGCAATAGAAGCAAGACCAATTATCTCATCCTTACTAGGCAATTCTTTATCATGGGGTTGTCTACGAAACTTAGCAAAATTAAACTCATGAGACATATCCCCTAAGCCAATTGTAACAACATCCTTTTCGCAATCAATCTTAGCATTAACAGTATTCAAGAAGGGTCTACCAAATATAATGGGACAGAAGTCATATTGTGGGGAACCAAGAACAAGAAAATCAGCAGGATATTTAACTTTCCCACACAAGACTTCAACATCTCTAACAATTCCAATTGGTGAAATAGTATCTCTATTGGCAAGCTTAACTGTAACATCAATTTCTTCTACCTCAGCAGGTGCAATATCATGCATAATTTCTTCATATAAGGAATAAGGTATTGCACTAGCACCAGCACCCATATCACATAAGCCATGATAACAATGATCTCCTATTTTAACAGAAATAACAGGCATGCCTATAACAGGTCAATGTTTCTTAGCATCGGGTCTAGCAATTCTAGCAGCTTCATCACATAAATAAATAACATGCCCATCAATATTATCGGCCAAGAGATCTTTAACCATAGCAATACTAGTTTCAACTTTAATTTGCTCAGGTGGTGTATATGTTCTAGTATTACTCTTACGAACCACAGTTGAAGCTTTAGCATGATCCTTTATCCTAACAGGGAAAGGTGGTTTCTCAACATAAGTAGTAGGAACAATAGGATGATTATAAGTGATAATATTTTCTTCAACAGTAATAGGTGGAACTACTTTTACTTCAGTGGGAGGATTATATTTAAACCACTTCTCCTTAGGGAGATCAACATGAGTAGCAAATGATTCACAGAAAGAAGCTACTATCTCAGTGTCAGGTCCATATTTAGTGCTAAATCCACGAAAAGCATCGGTATCCATAAAAGATTTAACACAATCAAACTTGGGTGTCATACCTGACTCCTTACCATTGTCGGAATCCCAATCTTCAGAGTTGAGTTTAATTCGTTCTAATAAATCCCACTTTAATTCAATAGTCTTCATCATATAAGAATCAACACAAGAAGTATCGAGCATGGAGCGATTGTTGAGAGAAAGCCGAGCATAAATTTTTTGAATAATCATTTCTCTTGAGAGCTCATGATTGGGGCATGAATGTGACTTAAGCCTCCCCCAAGCTTGAGCGATGCTTTCTCCTTTGCGAGGTCAAAAATTATGTATATAATTACAATCATGATGAACAAGATGCATAGGATAAAACTTCTGGTGAAATTCCAATTTCAATCGTTTATAGTCCCAGGATACCATATCATCACATAGCCTATACCATGTCAATGCATCTCCCTTCAAAAATAAAGGGAAAACCTTCTTCTTGATAACATCATCAGGCATACCTGCAAGCTAATAATCCACAAACTTCATCCACATAGATAAGGTGTAAATCAGGATGCAATGTTCCATCTCCTGCAAAGGGATTAGCTAGCAGTTTCTCTACCATACCCGAAGGAATTTCAAAGTAAAAATTTTCAGTAGGTTCAGTAGGTTGAGGATCAACTCTTTGCTCTATGTTCGGGGTCAAGATACCCCGAACAATCCCCTCAAAGGACTAGTTTCCATAGTAACAAGTGATAGTAAATTTCAGCACACTATATAAATGTTTCCTTACCAAGTTCCACTTATCAAAGGCGCTTCACTCCCCGGCAACGGCGCCAGAAAAGAGTCTTGATGACCCACAAGTGTAGGGGATCTATCGTAGTCCTTTTGATAAGTAAGAGTGTCAAACCCAACAAGGAGCAGAAGGAAATGACAAGCGGTTTTCAGTAAGGTAGTCTCTGCAAGCACTGAAATTGTAGGTAATAGATAGTTTTGTGATAAGGTAATTTGTAACGGGTAACTAGCAATCAAAGTAAATAAGGTGCAGCAAGATGGCCCAATCCTTTTTGTAGCAAAGGACAAGCCTGGACAAGGTCTTATAATGAGAAAAGCGCTCCCGAGGACACATGGGAATTATCATCAAGCTAGTTTTCATCACGCTCATATGATTCGCGTTCGTTACTTTGATAATTTGATATGTGGGTGGACGGGTGCTTGCGTACCGCCCTTCCTTGGACAAGTACCCCACTTATGATTAACCCCTATTGCAAGAATCCGCAGCTACAAAAGAAGTACTAAGGTAAACCTAACCATAGCATGAAACATATGGATCCAAATCAGCCCCTTACGAAGCAACGCATAAACTAGGGTTTAAGCTTCTGTCACTCTAGCAACCCATCATCTACTTATTACTTCCCAATGCCTTCCTCTAGGCCCAACTAATGGTGAAGTGTCATGTAGTCGTCGTTCACATAACACCACTAGAGGAGAGACAACATACATCTCATCAAAATATCGAACGAATACCAAATTCACATGACTACTAATAGCAAGACTTCTCCCATGTCCTTAGGAACAAACATAACTACTCACAAAGCATATTCATGTTCATAATCAGAGGGGTATTAATATGCATTAAGGATCTGAACATATGATCTTCCACCAAATAAACCAATTAGCATCAACTACAAGGAGTAATCAAAACTACTAGCAACCCACAGGTACCAATCTGAGGTTTTAGTACAAAGATTGGATACAAGAGATGAACTAGTGTTTGAGAGGAGATGGTACTAGTGAAGATGTTGATGGAGATTGACCCCCTCCCGATGAGAGGATCGTTGGTGATGACGATGGTCATGATTTCCCCCTCCCAGAGAGAAGTTTCCCCGGCAGAACAGCTCCGCCAAGGCCCTAGTTCCACCACGGTTCTGCCTCGTGGCCTCGGAGTTTCGTCCCATAAGCTTGATTATGATTTTTCTTCCAGGGTAAAAGACTTTATATAGCAGAAGATGGGCACCGGAGGGCTGCCAGGTGGCCCACGAGGGGGTAGGGTGCGCCCCCACCCTCGTGGGTGGTGGGTGGCCCCCCTCGGGTATTTCTTCTGCTGGATATTTTTTCTTAATTCCCAAAATGACTTTAGTGGAGTTTCAGGACTTTTGGAGCTGTGCAGAATAGGTCTCCAATATTTGCTCCTTTTCTAGCCCAGAATCCCAGCTGCCGGCATTCTCCCTCTTCATGTAAACCTTGTAAAATAAGAGAGAATAGCCATAAGTATTGTGACATAACGTGTAATAACAGCCCATAATGTAATAAATATCGATATAAAAGCATGATGCAAAATGGACGTATCAGCCCCCCTTTAACGCGCAAGCGACTCGCGAGGCCATATGGTGGTCGTCCAAACCGACCCGTGGCCCACTGCTAAGTGAACCTACAGGTTAGATGACAGGAAAGACCGGGAGCCCCTGCGAAGCGGGCCTGCAGGCCAGAGGATAGTACGGAGGCACCAAGGACATGGCTAGGTGGTGTGCGCGAGGCGGGTCGAAAACTAGAGTTCGATCCCCGGGTTTGTCAGCGTTGCTGGGACGGACCCGAGCACAATCTTTGTGCCGATGTAAGTTGTCATCCAGCGATGCGGGAGAGGTACAAGCCAGCGAACACACTAGGGGCCGTGAGGTGGTGGTCGTAGGGTGACATTCATAGGTAAACTCACAGAAATGATTAGATAGTCCTGGTGAATGCAAAACGATACATGCCACATGGCCGGATCCACACGGCTTGGGGATGATGCAACCCGAGGGGCGCCCCCAGACTGAATGAACTAGAGAGATATCACATGGTACCATCGCTGAAGAGGTGTTGAAGTAGCCAAAAAATGTGCGTCACTAGAGTCGTGCCTCACGAGCTACTCCGGTGGCGAGCCTCGGGAGGCTCAGAGGGCCCGGGTGGCTCATAAAAGTGCTCCTCCATCTCCGCCAGGATCGCCTGATGCCTGGCCTCGCAAGCCGTCAGGGTGTCCTTCATGCAGCACTGGAACGCTTCAGCCGCGCCCGGCAGACCGAAGGGCATGCGGACGTAGCTGTGAGACGGCCACATGAGCTGCCGAGACGCAGCCCTATTGAGCCCGGGGATGTCGATGCAGACGCGGAACCCCCTACCATTGCCAAGGCAGTGAGTTGCGCCGCGTGGCAGGCGACGATCGCCTTGCAGAACCATTGCTTGTTGAAACTCCTCGATTGCGTTGCTGATGAACTCCTCAACGCTTGGTGCCTCACGCCTGCTGCCTTCACCTGGAAAGCGTGCTCTGAAGAGCGCCTCCACATGGTGCCTGAGCGCCTCCCTCGTGACCCTGGCTAGGTCTGAGGCCCTCCCGTGGAGAGCCCCCAAGCCCAGCTCGAGAGGGGCGCCGGGCGCACCTTCCTATGCGATGGGTGAAGGTGCCGCGTCCGGAGACGCGAGGCTCAGTGTGACGTCCTCGAGTGATGCTCCTTGATGAGACCCCTGTCCCAGCTGCAGCTTCTTTGTCTTGGGGGAGACCTCATGAGGGAGGGCATCGTCTTCGGCTTCAGGGTTCTCGACCGCTGCGTCCTGGAAGGCACGCTCGAGGGATCACACTGCATCCTTCTCTTGGCATGCGACCGTGATGACGCCGCTGCTTCCTGGCATCTTTAGGACGTTGTAGCCGTGGTGCGTAGATACCATGAACTTGGCCAGTGCTGGGTACCCTAGAATGGCGTTGTAGGGCAAGCGGATGTCAGTGACGTCGAAGTCGATGAGCTCGATGTGGTAGTTGTTGCGCTCGCCGAAGGTGAACGGGAGGCGAACCTGCCCTATTGGGTGCGTAGAATCGTCGGTCTCTCCTGAAAATGGCTTGGTTGGGTGAAGCTGGCAGTATGGCACTTGGAGCCTGTCGAACATCTGAACAGACAGAACATTGAGCCCTGCTCCGCCATCAATGAGAGTCTTGGTGACAACCACGTTGTTGATGACGGGGGAGCAGAGCATGGGGAGCGCGCCAGCGGTGGCCGCGCACTTGAGCTGGTCGGAGGAGTTGAAGGTGACGGCACACTTGGACCACCTGAGAGGGTGAGTTGCTTCGGGCTTGGGGAGCGCTGCATTCACTTGATGTGCGAACTGCTTGAAGATGCGGTGGGAAGTCGGGGCTTGTGGGCCGCCCAAGATGCAAGCGATGGCTCGAGGCTCCTGGAAGCCCACAGCCCCCTCGTCCTGGTGGTGATCCTCGTTCCTTCTTGGCGGTGGAGGCAAAGGAGGCAGAGCTTCATTGCCCTGAGGGCGCTCCTCACGAGGCTGCTCCCTCCAGGCGCCCTCGCGAGGCTGGCCCTACTAGCGGTCCTCACGAGGCCGGTCGCGCCACTCCTGACGATGGTCGCGTCCGTCCCAGTGTCCTCCTCCTCGGCCGCCCCCACGACTATAGCCTCAATCGTTGCACTCAGGGCATCGACCGAGGCACCCGTCACGGAGGGCCCTGAGCTCCTGGCAGTCGTTGGTGATGTGGCTATGAACGTTGTGGAAGACGCAGAACGGCCGGTTGCTCTAGGATGACTCAGGGTGGCCGCAGCCGCGCTTCGTCTGTGGCTCAGCCGCAAGCATGGCTGGCCCCTTACGCTTCACGTCCTTGGTCTTTGTCTTCTTGTCTTCTGGATCAGCATCGGGGAGCTCAAGGAGGGAGAGGCGTCCCTCGTCAACCCTTGCGCACCTGTTTGCCAAGTTGAGCATCTCCAGAGCGGTGCAAAGATCCTCGTGGGTGGCGAGCTCCTCCTTCATCTTGACATCACGGACGCCATTAGTGAACACTGAGATGATGGCCTCGCCCGACACCTTGGGGATCTTGAGGTGAACATTGTTGAAGTGCTGGATATACTTCTGCAGGGTCTCTCCAGGTTGCTGCCATATGCGACGCAGGTCACCCGCAGCCGGCGGACGATCGTGAGTGCCTTGGAAGTTGGTGATGACGCGGCTGCGCATCTCCTCCTAGGAAGAAACCGACCCCTCAGTCAGCTTCAGGAGCCAAGAACGTGCGCCATCCTTGAGGGCCATCAAGAACTAGTTCGCCATGATCTTCTCGTCGCCGTTGGCCGCCTCGATGCTCAGCTCGTAGAGCTGCAGGAACTCGGCAGGGTCGGCGGTGCCGTCGTAGCGTGGAGGCAGGTCAGGCTTGAACTTGCTTGGCCGGACGATGTTGCGGAGCTCCGGAGAGAACGCGCAGCATCCTACCGTGGCCACCGGAGGTCTTCTAGGGGGTAGAAACTTGTCTTGGTGCATGCGCACCGCCACCTCCTACGGCGGTACGCGGGCCTGGTGCTGGGGTGCCGGAACCACGCACGCTTCTCACGGGGGTTGCTGCACTACCCGGCAGCTCACGTCCTCCCGAGGTGGCGTAGTGTGTGGTGGGTCGCGCCGTGGAGCCACACGCCTTGGCTCGACGATGACGTCCTGGGCTAGAGGTGGTGGAGGAGCCCCAAGCGCCACGTCGCCCGCTGCAGGCAGTTGCTCAGGCAGCGAGCGAGCTGGCTCGGCGGAGCCCTCGTGCGCAACACTGACGAGCTCAGCGATCCGCTCGAGCCACTCCTAGTAGCGGTCACCAACCGGGCAATAGCGAAGGAGCTCCCGCGCCATGAGCAGAGCGGCCTGCGCATCCGCCTGGCCGCAACGCGCGTGGGATGACGAAGCTGCTGGAGTCAGTGACGGAGTAGCGGTGCACCCGTCACGGCGCACCGACGGGTCCAGCGATGAAGCTTGCTGCTCATGTCCGGCAGGGCCCGTGGCGGCGTTGGCCACTGGAGACGGAGTACGACGGGCACAACCATCACCCGCCGGAGCCGTTTGATACGTCTCCAATGTATCTATAATTTTGATTGTTCCATGCTATTATATTACCCGTTTTGGATGTTTATGGGCTTTACTTTACACTTGTATATCATTTTTGGGACTAACCTACTAACCGGAGGCCCAGCCCGAATTGCTGTTTTTTTGCCTATTTCAGTGTTTCAAAGAAAGGGAATATCAAACGGAGTCCAAATGGAATGAAACCTTCAGGAGCGATCTTTTTGGAACAAACGGAATCCAGGGACTTGGATTGGAAGTCAAGCAACAGACGAGGCGGCCACGAGGGTGCCCGGCGCGCCCACTGGGGGTGGGTGCGCCCCCACCCTCATGGGCCCCTCGAGCGTCCACCGACCTACTTCTTCCTCCTATATATACCCACGTACCCCGAAAACATCCAGGAGCACCACGAAAAACTAGTTCCACCATCGCAACCTTCTGTATCCGTGAGATCCCATCTTGGAGCCTTCGTTGGCGCTCCGCCGGAGGGTGAATCGACCACGGAGGGCCTCTACATCATCTCCAAGGCCTCTCCGATGAGTTGTGAGTAGTTTACCACAGACCTTTGGGTCCATCATTATTATCTAGATGGCTTCTTCTCACTCTTTGAATCTCAATACAAAGTTCTCCTCGATCTTCTTGGAGATATATTCGATGTAACTCTTTTTGCGGTGTGTTTGTCGAGATCCGATGAATTGTGGGTTTATGATCAAGTTTATCTATGAGAAGTATTTGAATATCCTCTGAATTCTTTTATGTGTGATTAAGTTATATTTGCAAGTCTCTTCGAATTATCAGTTTGGTTTGGCCTACTAGATTGATCTTTCTTGCAATGGGAGAAGTGGTTAGCTTTGGGTTCAATCTTGCGGTGTCCTTTCCCAGTGACAGCAGGGGCAGCAAGGCACGTATTGTATTGTTGCCATCGAGGATAAAAATATGGGGTTTATATCATATTACATGAATTTATCCCTCAACATCATGTCATCTTTCTTAATGCGCTACTCTGTTCTTCATGAACTTAATACTCTAGATGCAGGCAGGAGTCGGTCGATGTGTGGAGTAATAGTAGTAGATGCAGAATCATTTCGGTCTACTTGGCACGAACGTGATGCCTATATACATGATCATGCCTAGATAGTCTCATAACTATGCGCTTTTCTATCAATTGCTCGACAGTAATTTGTTCACCCACGTAATACTTATGCTATCTTGAGAGAAGCCACTAGTTTTCATCTATCTTTTACTTGCATCTTACTTTTCCAATCTATATCATAAAAATACCAAAAATATTTATCTTATCATATTATCTCTATCAGATATCACTTTTGCAAGTGGCCGTGAAGGGATTGACAACCCCTTTATTGCGTCGGTTGCGAGGTTCTTGTTTGTTTGTGTAGGTGTGTGGGACTTTTGAAGAGCCTCCTACTGGATTGATACCTTGGTTCACAAAAACTGAGGGAAATACTTGCGCTACTTTAATGCATCACCCTTTCCTCTTCAAGGAAAACCAACGCAAGCTCAAGACGTAGCAAGAAGGATTTCTGGCGCCGTTGCCGGGGAGGTGATCGCTCAAGTCAAGACATACCAAGTACCCATCATAAACTCATCTCCCTCGCATTACATTATTTGCCATTTGCCTCTCGTTTTCCTCTCCCCCACTTCACCCTTGCCTTTTTATTCGCCCTCTCTTTCCCAATCTCCTCTCTCTTTCGTTTGCCTTTTTGTTTGCTTGTGTGTTGGATTGCTTGTCACGATGGCGCAGGATAATACCAAATTGTGTGAGTTTTCCAATAACAATAATAATGATTTCCTTAGCACTCCGATTGCTCCTCTTAATGATGTTGAGTCTTGTGAAATCAATGCTGCTTTGCTGAATCTTGTTATGAAAGATCAATTTTCCGGCCTTCCTAGTGAAGATGCCGCTACTCATCTAAACAACTTTGTTGATTTGTGTGATATGCAAAAGAAGAAAGATACGGATAATGATATTGCTAAATTGAAGTTATTTCCGTTTTCACTTAGATATCGTGCTAAAACTTGGTTTTCGTCTTTGCCTTAGAATAGTATCGATTCATGGAATAAGTGTAAAGATGCTTTTATCTCTAAGTATTTTCCTCCCGCTAAGATCATCTCTCTTAGGAACGATATTATGAATTTTAAACAATTTGATCATGAGCATGTTGCCCAATCTTGGGAAAGAATGAAATTAATGATTCGCAATTGCCCTACTCATGGTTTGAACTTATGGATGATCATACAAAAAATTTTATGCCGGATTGAATTTTGCTTCAAGAAATCTTTTAGATTCGGCCGCGGGAGGCACTTTTATGGAAATCACTTTAGGAGAAGCTACTAAACTCCTTGATAACATTATGGCTAATTATTCTCAATGGCACGCTGAAAGATCTACTAGTAAAAAAGTGCATGTTATAGAAGAAATTAATGTTTTGAGTGGAAAGATGGATGAACTTATGAAATTGTTTGCTACTAAGAGCGCTCCTATTGATCCTAATGATATGCCTTTGTCTACTTTGATTGGGAATAATAATGAATCTATGGATGTGAATTTTGTGGGTAGGAATAATTTTGGTAACAATGCTTACAGAGGAAACTTAATCCTAGACCGCCCTAGTAATTCCTCTAATAATTTTGGAAATTCCTACAATAATTCTTATGGAAATTTAATAATATGCCCTCTGATTTTGAGAATAGTGTTAAAGAATTTATAATCTCTCAAAAGAATTTTAATGCTTTGCTTGAAGAAAATTTGCTTAAAGTTGATGATTTGGCTAGGAACGTTGATAGGCTTTCGCTTGAGGTTGATTCTTTGAAACTTAGATCTACTCCTCCTAAGCATGATATCAATGAGTCTCTCAAAGCTATGAGAATTTCCATAAAGAAAGAACCGCTAGGTTGTGTGCTAAGAAAGATTGCTTTGTAAAAGCGTGTTCTTCTAGTTTCCATGAAAATAATGATGAAGATCTAAAAGTTATTGATGTGTCCCATATTAAATCTTTGTTTTGCAATATGAATCTTAATAATGATGGGACTGGAGATGAGTCAACTTTAGTTAAAAGGCATCCCAATGATTCGGAGTTTTTAGATCTTGATGCTAAATTTGGTAAAAGTCGGATTGGAGAGGTCAAGACTTTAAATAGCGTTGAACCCACTATCTTGGATTTAAAGGAATTTAATTATGATAATTGTTCTTTAGTAGATTGTATTTCCTTGTTGCAATCCGTGTTGAATTCTCCTCATGCCTATAGTCAAAATAAAGCTTTTACCAAACATATTGTTGATGCCTTGTTGCAATCTTATGAGGAAAAAACTTGAATTGGAAGTTTCTATACGTAGAAAACTTTAAGATGAGTGGGAACCTACTATAAAGATTAAAATTAAAGATCATGAATGCTATGCTTTGTGTGATTTGGGTGCTAGTGTTTCCACGATTCTGAAAACTTTATGTGATGTGCTAGGTTTCCATGATCTTGATGATTGCTCTTTAAATTTGCACCTTGCGGATTCCACCACTAAGAAACCAATGGGAAGGATCAATGATGTTCTTATTGTTGCAAATAGGAATTATGTGCCTGTAGATTTTATCGTTCTTGATATAGATTGCAATCTTTCATGTCCTATTATTCTTGGTACACCTTTTCTTAGAACGAATGGTGCAATTATTGATATGAAGGAAGGGAATATTAGATTCCAATTTCCATTAAGGAAAGGCATGGAACACTTTCCAAGAAAGAAAGTTAAATTACCTGATGAATCTATCATGCGAGCTACTTATGAATTGAGTGCCAAAGATGGCACTACTTAGATCTATCCTCGCTTTTATGCCTAGCTAGGGGCGTTAAACGATAGCGCTAGTTGGGAGGCAACCCAATTTTATTTTTGTTTCTTGCTTTATGCTTCTGTTTAGTAATAAATATTTCATCTAGCTTCTGTTTATATGTGTTTTCATGTTTTAATTAGTGTTTGTGCCAAGTAGAACCTATAGGATAACCTAAGGTGATAGTTAATTTGATTCTGCTGAAAAACAGAAACTTTTCGCGCATCAAAATAATTTTAGTAATTCACAGAAACGTGCTTTTGCATTGATTATTTTTGATGTAGATCAATAGACAGATTTCCCAGGACTTCCTATTTTTGTAGGATTTTTAGAGTTCCAAAAGTATTCAAAAGTAACAGATTGCTACAGACTGTTCTGTTTTTGACAGATTCTGTTTTTCGTGTGTTGTTTGCTTATTTTGATGCATCTATGGCTAGTATCGGTGGGTATGAACCATAGAGAAGTTGTAATACAGTAGGTTTAACACCAATATAAATAAATAATGAGTTCATTACAGTACCTTATGTGGTAGTTTTTCTTTCTTGCACTAACGGAGCTTATGAGATTTCCTGTTGAGTTTTGTGTTGTGAAGTTTTCTAGTTTTGGGTAAAGATTTGATGGACTATGGAATAAGGAGTGGCAAGAGCCTAAGCTTGGGGATGCCCATGGCATCCCAATATATTCAAGGATAACCAAAAGCCTAAGCTTGGGGATGCCCTGGAAGGCATCCCCTCTTTCATCTTCGTCTATCGGTAACTTTACTTGGAGCTATATTTTTATTCGCCACATGATATGTGTTTTGCTTGGAGCATATTGTATGATATGAGTCTTTGATTTTTAGATTACCACAATCATCCTTTCTGTACACACCTTTTGGGAGAAACCCACTTGATTGGAATTTATTAGAATACTCTATGTGCTTCACTTATATCTTTTGAGCTAGATAGTTTTTGCTCTAGTGCTTCACTTATACTTTTTAGAGCACGGCGGTGGCTTAATTTTGTAGAAATTGTTACTCTCTCATGCTTCACTTATATTATTTTGAGAGTATTTTAGAACAGCATGCTATTTGCTATGGTTATAAAATTGGTCCTAGAATGATGGGTATCCAAGTTGGGTATAATAAAAACTATCATAGGAAGTGAATTGGATGCTATGATCAATTTGATACTTGATAATTGTTTTGAGATATGGAGGTGGTGATATTAGAGTCATGCTAGTTGGGTAATTGTGAATTTAAATAATGCTTGTGTTGAAGTTGGCAAGTCCCATAGCATGCATGTATGGATGGTAACCGTTGTGTAACAAATTTGAAATATGAGGTGTTCTTAGATTGTCATCCTTATGAGTGGTGGTCGGGGACGAGCGATGGTCTTTTCCTACCAATCTATCCCCCTAGGAGCATGCGTGTAGTGCTTGATTTTTGATGACTTGTAGATTTTTGCAATAAGTATATGAGTTCTTTATGACTAATCTTGAGTCCATGGATTATACACACTTTTACCTTTCCATCATTGCTAGCCTCTTCGGTACCATGCATTGCCCTTTCTCACCTTGAGAGTTGGTGCAAACATCGCCGGTGCATCCAAACCCCGTGATACGTTACACTCTATCACACATAAACCTCCTTATATCTTCCTCAAAACAGCCACCATACCTAACTATTATGGCATTTCCATAGACATTCCGAGATATATTGCCATGCAACTTTCCACCGTTCCGTTCATCATGACACGCATCATCATTGTCATATTGCCTTGCATGGTCATGTAGTTGACATCGTATTGTGGCAAAGCCACCTTCATAATTTTTCATACATTTCACTCTTGATTCATTGCCCATCCCGGTACACCGCCGGAGGCATTCATATAGAGTCATATCTTGTTCTAGTTTTGAGTTGTAACTCATGAGTTGTAAATAAATAGAAGTGTGATGATCATCATTATTAGAGCATTGTCCCAGACAAAAAAAGAAAGGCCAAATAAAAAAAGGCCCAAAAAAAGGGGGAATAATGCTACTATCTTTTTCCACACTTATGCTTCAAAGTAGCACCATGTTCTTCATATAGAGAGTCTCATTTGTTGTCACTTTCATATACTAGTGGGAATTTTTCATTATAGAACTTGGCTTGTATATTCCTACGATGGGATTCCTCAAAATGCCCTAGGTCTTCGTGAGCAAGCAAGTTGGATGCACACCCACTAGTTTCTTTTGTTGAGCTTTCATACATTTATAGCTCTAGTGCATCCGTTGCATGGCAATCCCTACTCCTCATGTTGACATCAATTGATGGGCATCTCCATAGCCCATTGATTAGCCTCGTTAACATGGGACTTTCTTCTTTTTTGTCTTCTCCACACAACCTCCATCATCATATTCTATTCCACCCATAGTGCTATATCCATGGCTCACGCTCATGTATTGCGTCAAAGTTGAAAAAAGTTTGAGATTACTAAAGTATGAAACAATTGCTTGGCTTGTCATCGGGGGTGTGCAAGATGAGAGTATTCTTGTGTGACGAAAATGGAGCATGACCAAACTATATGATTTTGTAGGGATGAACTTTCTTTAGCCATGTTATTTTGAGAAGACATGATTGCTTTGATTAGTATGCTTGAAGTATTACTATTTCTTATGTCAATATGAACTTTTATTTTGAATCATTTGAATCTGAACATTCATGCCACAATAAAGAAAATTACATTGAGAATTATGCTAGCTAGCATTCCACATCAAAAATTCTGTTTTTATCATTTACCTACTCGAGGACGAGCAGGAATTAAGCTTGGGGATGCTTGATACATCTCCAACGTATCTATAATTTTTGATTGTTCCATGCTATTATATTACCCATTTTGGATGTTTATGGGCTTTACTTTACACTTTTATATCATTTTTGGGACTAACCTACTAACCGGAGGCCCAGCCCGAATTGCTGTTTTTTTGCCTATTCTAGTGTTTCGAGGAAAAGGAATATCAAACAGACTCAAAATGGAATGAAACCTTCGGGAGAGATCTTCTTGGAACAAACTGAATCCACGGGACTTGGAGTGGAAGTCAAGCAACAGACGAGGCGCCCACGAGGGTGCCCGACGCGCCCCCTGAGGGGGGGCACACCCCCCCGCCCTCGTGGGCCCCTCAAGCATCCACCGACCTACTTCTTCCTCCTATATATACCCACGTACCCCAAAAACATACAGGAGCACCATGAAAAACTATTTCCACCGCCGCAACCTTCTATATCTGCGAGATCCCATCTTGGAGCCTTCGTCGGCACTCCACCGGAGGGGGAATCGACCATGGAGGGCCTCTACATCATCTCCAAGGCCTCTCGATGAGTTGTGAGTAGTTTACCACATACCTTTGGGTCCATAGTTATTAGCTAGGTGGCTTCTTCTCTCTCCTTGAATCTCAATACAAAGTTCTCCTCGATCTTCTTGGAGATCTATTCGATGTAACTCTTTTTGCGGTGTGTTTGTCGAGATCCGATGAATTGTGGGTTTATGATCAAGTTTATCTATGAGAAGTATTTGAATCTCCTCTGAATTCTTTTTTGTGTGATTAAGTTATCTTTGCAAGTCTCTTCGAATTATCAGTTTGGTTTGGCCTACTAGATTGATCTTTCTTGCAATGGGAGAAGTGCTTAGCTTTGGGTTCAATCTTGCGGTGTCCTTTCCCAAATGATGTTAGGGCAGCAAGGCACGTATTGTATTGTTGCCATCGAGGATAAAAATATGGGGTTTATATCATATTGCATGAATTTATACCTCTACATCATGTTATCTTTCTTAATGCGTTACTCTGTGCTTCATGAACTTAATACTCTAGATGCAGGCAGGAGTCGGTCGATGTGTGGAGTAATAGTAGTAGATGCAGAATAGTTTTGGTCTACTTGTCACGGACGTGATGCCTATATACATGATCATGCCTAGATAATCTCATAACTATGCGCTTTTCTATCAATTGCTCGACAGTAATTTGTTCACCCACCGTAATACCTATGCTATCTTGAGAGAAGCCACTAGTGAAACCTTTGGCCCCCGGGTCTATCTTTTATCATATAAGTTTTCATCTATCTTTTATTTGCATCTTTACTTTTCCAATCTATATCATAAAAATACCAAAAATATTTATCTTATCATATTATCTCTATCACATCTCACTTTCGCAAGTGGCCGTGAAGGGATTGACAACCCCTTTATTGCGTTGGTTGCGAGGTTCTTGTTTGTTTGTGTAGGTGTGTGGGTCTTTTGAGGAGCCTCCTACTGGATTGATACCTTGGTTCTCAAAAACTGAGGGAAATACTTACACTAGTTTGCCGCATCACCCTTTCCACTTCAAGCAAAACCAATGCAAGCTCAAGACGTAGCACAGTCTGAGCGACGCGGGCGGCGACCGCAGCCCAACGCTCGGCGCGAGCCCAGCGCGCGTCGGCCATGGAGGTGTCGGAGTGGCGGTAGATCGATCGATGGAAGAGAGATCCGACGCACCCCTACCTGGCGCGCCAAATGTCGGATTAAGGGACCCGCAAACCCTTGAGAGGTTCGAACTCTAGGGTGCGTGCGGAGATCTCAACCTACCCAGCCTGCGTACTCGTGATCCTACTAAGCCTAGCGCGTCATGCTCAAAGAGACAAAGAGACATAGCAGTTTATCCTGGTTCGGGCCACCTTGCGGTGTAATACCCTCCTCCAGCGTTTTGGTGGATTGCCTCGGAGGCCTGAGGATAAACTAGTACAGTGGATGAACTAGCCTCAGGAGGTGAGGTGTTCTTGAGATGGTGTGGTGTGAGCTAGTTCGACTTGTCTTGCCTCTATGGTGTTTGCTAGTCCTATTTATAGTGGCCTTGGTCCTCTTCCCAAATGTTGGCGGGAAGCGATCCCACAACGGCCAGATTTAAAATGAGACAAGTAGTACAGCTTATCCTGACAAAAGTAGTCTTTGCGTGCGAAAAGCCTCTGGTCGTGACGCTGCGGTGGAGTCGTCGATGACCTCCGTACTGCCGTCCTGACGGCCTTGGTCTCATTGCACCAGAATGGAAACCTTTGGCTGATTCCTCAGGACTCAGCGCATGTGGCATGCCTCCTTTGCACCGAAGATGAAACTTGCGCTCTGCGCCCTCCTGGCGCCCTCCTGGCCTTGTCGTCATGGCTCACGTCAGCTAAGCCTCGTGAGGTGAACCTTGCATAGAATTCTCCACCCCTCGGGAGCCAGCCTGGGGAGGCCGATCCCCTCGGGGGTCTTGGCGTCGTCCGCCTCGCGAGGCTTGGCCCCTCGCGAGGGTCTTGAGTTGCTGATGTTGAAGATGGGTCGTACCAGGCCGTCGATGGAGCCACGTGGTGGGCCGCAGGCAGGCAGGGCTAGATACCCCCATATCCAAGATGCCGACAGTCCCCTTGACGTACAAACAGCCCTAGGGAGAGGGATACAGGAGTAGGTCTTGGCGTTCTATGTTGGCAGGGCCCGGCCCTGTGCATACATCATCCGTCGTTGGGTTGTCTGGATAACCAGGACGAGGCCAAGGGGTGAGGGTCTACGTGACCGGTTAGGCTCCTGAATCGTGATGCTCAGGAGTCCCCTTGACATACGAACAGACCATCATACCTTCCCTCGTCGGGCTTTCGCTCGGGAGGGGTGCGTGAATACCAGGTCCGTGGGACCTGGCGAGGTGGCCTACGCCAAGCGTGACCTGTGCGTAGCCCCAATGCCCAGCCGCCTCACGCTAATCTCCTGAGGGAAAGCAGCGCGGTGAGGCTAAGCATTGAGCCTGGTGGCTCACCTAAGGTTGCAGCAGCCGTGAGGCTACCCTCAGTTGTTTATCACCAGCGTGGAGCATGGAGCTTCCACTCTTGCACGGGCATAGCCGCTCCTCGACCGTGTCGACTACCAACACGGAGCATGGTGCTTCCACTAGTACGTGGGTGGGGGCTCCCTCTGAGGAGAGCCCTCGGGGCGTGTACAGCCCCGCCCTCACGTGGCTTGCATGACAGGGCTAGAGGAGGTATGTCTGGGCACCCGTGAGCCAGCGCGGGACTCCTGAGGCCCTACCTCAAGGCAGGTTGCGCCTGAACTTGAATGGGAACACTTGTGATAGTCCTGAGAGATGGTTAGGCAACCTTCGCCGAATGAATCTCTTGAGGTTATCGCATGAGAAGGCAAAACACCAACGACCCAGGAGGTGACGTGAACAGGGCTGGGCTGCGAGACAGAGCTCAGCCGTTGGGTTTATCGACGCTGCAGGGACGGACCCGAGCACAGGCGCCATGCCCGGTCTTCTCACTAGAAGATCCTGAAGAAAGGCAACCGGTGCGCAGCTCCCATGGTGACGAGGCACCGGGTTGCGCGCCCTCACTCATCCGCCCTTGGTTAGCTCATGCGAGAACAAGGCACCAAGGGCTATGGGAGGTGACATGCACCGGAGCTGCCCGCGAGCCAGAGCTTAGCCTCTTGGGTTTAGTGACGCTGCAGGGACAGACCCGAGCATAGACGCCGTGCCAGTCCTTAATCAAGAAGTGATCGTGGGTGGGCTTGTAAGGGCGTGCAACATTCATGGCCACAAAGCACCGGACAGACAGATGATAATCATAAAGCACTCATGGAAGAAGGTAAAGCCAGTTCTGATGGATGCAAGAAGGATACATGCCGCAAGGCAGACCCACACGTCTTGGGGAGAATGCAGCCCGAGGGGCGCCCCCAACTGAACGAACTAAAAGATGTCACCTGGTACCGTTGCTGGAGAGATGTGGGAGTAGCCGAAGACGCGCGCTGCAAAAGTTGCTCCTCATGACCTGCCCTGGCCCTGAACCTCGGGAGGCTCTGGAGGTCCGGGGGGCTCGTGAGGATCCATCGCCATCTCTGCCTGCATCACCTGGCACCTGTCCTCCTGAGCTGCCAGGACGCCCCGTATGCAGTGCTGGGATGCAGCAACCGCGTTCAGCAAACTGAAGGGCATGCAAACCTAGTTGTGTGTTGGGGGGCTCACACTGGCCAAAACAGGATGGCCAGAAGAGCTCCTGAGACGCGGCCCTATTGAGCCCAGGGATGTCAACACAGACGCACAGCTCCCCGTCCTTGTCTGGGCAGGGAGCCGCGCCTGGTGGTGGGCGGCGATCGCCCCGCATAGCTCTTGCCTCCTGAATCTCCTTGAATGCCTTGGTGATGAACTCCTCAGCGCATGGTGCATCGCGCTCTGCGCTTTCTTCGCGGAAGCGCGAGTTGAAGCACACCTCCACATGGTGCTGATACGTCCATTTTTCCATCATGTTTTCCTACTGTTATTTATGTTGTTTTATTATATACAATGCTTTTTGGATTAATTGTAATGCCTTTTCTCTCATAATATGCAAGGTATACACAAAGGGGGAGAATTCTGACAGGTGGAAATCTGGACCTGAAAAAACTACTCAAGCTACCTATTCTGCACAACTCCAAATGAGCTGAAACTTCACAAGGATTTTTTATGGAATAAATAAGAATTTTCGGAGTCAATAAGTACCAGAGGGGGCCACCAGGTGGGCACAGCCCACCTGGGCGCACCAGGGAGCCCAGGCGCGCCCTGGTGGGTTGTGCTCACCCAAGCCCACCTTTGGTGCCCCTCTTCTTGTATATAAGTCATTTTCACCTAGAGAAAATTAGGACAGGACTTTCGGGACGAAGCACCACAGTCTCGAGGCGGAACTTGGGCAGGAGCACGTTTGCCCTCCGAAGGAACATCCCTCCCGGAGGGGGATATCATCGTCATCATCATCACCAACAACTCTCCCATCTTGGTGAGGGCTATCTTCATCAACATCTTTAACAGCACCAACTCCTCTCAAACCCTAGTTCATCTCTTGTGTTCAGTCTTTGTACCGGAACTATAGTTGGTGCTTGTGAGTGACTAGTAGTGTTGATTACATCTTGTTGTTGATTACTATATGGTTTATTTGGTGGAAGATTATATGTTCAGATCCATTATGCTATTTAATACCCCTCTGCTCTTGATCATGATTATCATTTGTGAGTAGTTACTTTTGTTCTTGACGTCACGAGAGAAATCATGTTGCAAGTAATCATGTGAACTTCATATGTGTTTGATATTTTGATGATATGTACGTAGTTATTCCCTTAGTGGTGTCATGTGAACGTTGACTACATGACACTTCACCATATTTGGGCCTAAGGGAATGCATTGTGGAGTAGTTATTAGATGATGGGTTGTGAGAGTGATAGAAGCTTAAACCCCAGTTTATGCGCTATTCCGTAAGGGACCGATTGGATCCAAAAGTTTAATGCTATGGTTAGAATTTATTCTTAATACTTTTCTCGTACTTGTGGGTGTTTACGAGAGGGTTATTCATAAGTAGGAGGTTTGTTCAAGTAAGAACAACACCTAAGCACCGGTCCACCCACATATCAAATTATCAAAGTAGCAAACACAAATTAAGCCAACATGATGTAAGTGACTAGATGAAATCCCGTGTACCCTCAAGAACACTTTGCTTATCATAAGAGACCATTTTGGCCTATCATTTACCTCAAAGGGATTGGGCTCCTTGCTGCACTTTTGTTACTACTATCGTTAGTTGCTCATTACAAATTATCGTGCTATCAAACTACTCCGCTACTTACAATTTTAGCACTTGCAGACATTACCTTGCCGACAACCACTTGTCATTTCCTTGTGCTCCTCGTTGGGTTCGACACTCTTACTTATTGAAAAGGCTACAATTAACCCCATATACTTGTGGGTCATCAAGGCTATTTTTTGGCACCATTGCCGGGGAGCGAAGCGCTCTTGGTAAGTGGAAATTGGTAAGGAAACATTATTACTACGTACTAAAATTTATTGTCACTTGCTACTATGGAAAAGAATCCTTTGAGGGGTTTGTTTGGGGTATCTTCACCTCGACCGGAACCACAATTAGTTGCCCATCAATCCACTGCACCTACTGAAAATATTGAATATGAAATTCCTTCGGGTATGGTAGAACAACTGCTAGCTAATCCTTATGCAGAAGATGGAACCGAACATCCTGATATGCGCTTGATATATGTGGATGAATTTTTTGGATTGTTTAAGCTTGCAGGTTTACCCAGAGATGAAGCTAATAAGAAGGTTTTCCCTTTATATTTGAAGGTAAAAGCATTGACATGGTATAGGCTATGCGATGATACTAGATCTTGGAACTGGAATCGATTGAAATTGGAATTTCATCAAAAAAATTATCTTATGCATCTAGTTCATCGTGATCGGAATTATATATATAATTTTGGCCTTGTGAAGGAGAAAGTATCGCTCTAGCTTGGGGGAGGCTTGAGACAATGTTATATTCATGCCCCAATCATGAGCTCTCAAGAGAAATTATTATTCAGAATTTTTATGCTCGGCTTTCTCATAATGATCAATCCATGCTCGATACTTCTTGTATTGGTTCTTTTATGAAGAAGACTATTGAATTCCGATGGGATCTTTTAGAAATAATTAAACGCAACTCTGAAGATTGGGAACTCGATGAAGGTAAAGATTCAGGTATTGAACCTAAGTTTGATTGTGTTAAATCTTTTATGAATACCGATGCTTTTCAAAAGTTTAGCACTAAATATGGACTTGACTCTGGGATAGTAGCTTCCTTTTGTGAATCTTTTGCTACTCATGTTGATCTCCCTAAGGAGAAGTGGTTTAAATAGCACCCATCAATTAAAGAAGAAATTAAAGAACCGGTAAAATCTAAAGAAGAAACTATCATTTATAATGTTGATCCAGGTGTTCCCACTGCTTATATTGAAAGACCACCTTTCCTTGTTAGGATGAAGGAACATGCTAAAGCTTCAACTATGGTTAACAAAAGTTATGTTAGAACACCCAAAGCAGCTGAACAAATTGGAGTTGAACCTAGTGTAGCTATGATTAAAGATCTCTTGGTCGATAATATTGATGGGCATGTTATTTACTTCTGTGATGAAGCTTCTAGAATTGCCAAACCTGGTGAAAAAGATAAACATAGACCAGTTGTTGGCATGCCTATTGTCTCAGTTAAGATAGGAGATCGCTGTTATCATGGGTTATGTGACCTAGGTGCTAATGTGAGTGTTATTCCTTTTTCCTTATATGAAGAAATTAAGAATGAAATAGCACCTGCTGAAATAGAAGACATAGGTGTCACTATTTAACTTGCCAATAGAGATACTATATCACCAATTGGGATTCTTAGAGATGTTGAAGTCTTGTGTGGGAAAATAAAATACCCTACTAATTTTCTTGTTCTTGGCTCCCCACAATATGACTTTTGTCCCATTATCTTTGGTAGACCTTTCTTGAACACCGTCAATGCCAGAATAGATTGTAAGAAACAAACTGTCGGTGTTAGCTTCGGTGATGAATCTCATGAATTTAATTTTTTCCAAGTTTAGTAGACAACCTCATAAGAAAGATTTGCCTAGTAAGGATGAAATTATTGTTCTTGCTTCTATTGTTGTACCTCCTACTGATCCTTTGGAACAATATTTGCTAGACCATGAAAATGCATATGCGCGAAAGAAATGAAATAGATAGAATCTTTTTTGAACAACAACCTCTGCTTAAACACAATTTGCCTATTGAAACTCTAGGAGGTCCTCCTCCACCTAAAGGTCATCCTGTGTTTGAATTAAAACAATTTCCAGACACTTTGAAATATGCTTACCTTGATGAGAAAAAGATATATCCTGTTATTATTAGTGCTAACCTTTCAGAACATGAAGAAGAAAGATTATTGAAAGTTCTAAGGAAGCACCGAGCTGCTATTGGATATACTCTTGATGATCTTAAGGGCATTAGTCCCACTCTGTGTCAGCACAAAATTAATATGGAACCTGATGCTAAACTTGTTGTTGATCACCAACGACGGTTAAACCCGAAGATGAAAGAAGTGGTAAGAACAGAAATATTGAAACTTCTGCAAGCAGGTATAATCTATCCTATAGATGATAGTAGATGGGTAAGTCCTGTTCATTGTGTCCCTAAGAAGGGAGGTATTACTGCTGTTCCTAATGATAAGAATGAGCTTACTCCACAAAGAATTGTCACAGGCTATAGAATGGTAATTGATTATAGAAAATTAAACAAAGCAACTAGAAAAGATCATTACCCTCTGCCTTCTATTGATCAAATGTTACAAAGATTATCTAAGCACACACATTTTTGCTTTCTTGATGGATATTCTGGTTTTTCACAAATACCTGTTTCACAACCTGATCAAGAAAAGACCACTTTTACTTGTCCTTTTGGAACTTATGCTTATAGACGTATGCCTTTTGGTTTATGTAATGCACCTGCAACCTTTCAAAGATGTATGACTGCTATATTCTCTGATTTTTGTGAAAAGATTGTTGAGGTTTTCAAGGATGACTTTTCCGTTTATGGGAAGTCTTTTGATGATTTTTTAAGCAATCTTGATCGAGTTTTGCAGCGATGTGAACAAACAAATCTTGTCTTGAATTGGGAGAAGTTCCACTTTATGGTTAACGAAGCTATTGTTTTGGGCCATAAAATTTCTGAAAGAGGCATTGAGGTGGACAAGGCCAAGGTTGATGCAATTGAGAAAATGCCATGTCTGCTACGTCTTGAGCTTGCGTTGGTTTTCCTCGAAGAGGAGAGGGTGATGCAGAAATAGTAGCGTAAGTATTTCCCTCAGTTTTTGAGAACCAAGGTATCAATCCAGTAGGAGGCTCCTCAAAGATCCCACGCACGTACACAAACAAACAAAGAACTCACACCCAACGCAATAAAGGGGTTGTCAATCCCTTCACAGCCACTTTCGAAAGTGAGATCTAATAGAGATTGTATGATAAGATAAATATATTTTTTGTATTTTATAATATAGATGCAAAAAGTAAAGATGCAAATAAAGGTAGATTGGAAGCAAATATGATAAGAGATAGACCCGGGGGCCATAGGTTTCACTAGTGGCTTCTCTCAAGATAGCATAAGTATTACGGTGGGTGAACAAATTACTGTCGAGCAATTGATAGAAAAGCGCATAGTTATGAGATTATCTAGGCATAATTATGTATATAGGCATCACGTCCGTGACAAGTAGACCGACTCCTGCCTGCATCTACTACTATTACTCCACACATCGACCGACTCCTGCCTACATCTAGAGTATTAAGTTCATAAGAACAGAGTAACGCCTTAAGCAAGAGGACATGATGTAGAGGGATAAACTCAAGCAATATGATATAAACCCCATCTTGTTATCCTCGATGGCAACAATACAATACGTGCCTTGCAACCCTTTCTGTCACTAGGTAAGGACACCGCAAAGATTGAACCCAAAGCTAAGCACTTCTCCCATGGCAAGAAAGATGAATCTAGTAGGCCAAACCAAACTGATAATTCGAAGAGACTTGCAAAGATAACTCAATCATACATAAAAGAATTCAGAGAAGATTCAAATATTATTCATAGATAAACTTGATCATAAACCCACAATTCATTGAATCTCGACAAACACACCGCAAAAAGAGTTTACATCGAATAGATCTCCACAAGAGAGGGGGAGAACATTGTATTGAGATCCAAAAAGAGAGAAGAAGCCATCTAGCTAATAACTATGGACCCATAGGTTTGTGGTAAACTACTCACAACTCATCGGAGGGGCAAGGATGTTGATGTAGAAGCCCTCCATGGTCGATTCCCCCTTCGGCAGAACGTCGCCGAAGGCTCCAAGATGGGATCTCGCGGATACAGAAGGATACGGTGGTGGAAATTGTGTTTCGTCCTGCTCCTGGATGTTTTCAGGGTACGCAGGTATATATATAGGAGGAAGAAGTACGTCGGTGGCCGCCCGAGGGGTCCATGAGATAGGGGCGCGCCCTACAGGGGGGGCGCCCTCCTATCTCGTGGGAGCCACGGCTGCTTCTTGACTTGCACTCCAAGTCCTCTGGATCACGTTCGTTCCAAAAATCACGCTCCCGAAGGTTTCATTCTGTTTGGACTCCGTTTGATATTCCTTTTCTTCGAAATACTGAAATAGCCAAAAAACAGCAATACGGGCTGGGGCTCCTATTAGTAGGTTAGTCCCAAAAATGATATAAATGTGTAAAATAAAGCCCATAAACATCCAAAAGGGTTAATATAATAGCATGGAACAATCAAAAATTATAGATACGTTGGAGACGTATCAAGCATCCCCAAGCTTAATTCCTGCTCGTCCTCGAGTAGGTAAATGATAAAAAGAGAATTTTTGATGTGGATTCTACCTAGCATAATTTATAATGTAAGTTTATTTATTGTGGCATGAATGTTCAGATCCAAATGATACAAAATAAAAGTTCATATTGATAAAATAAATAGTAACCCTTCAAGCATACTAATCAAAGTAATCATGTCTTCTCAAAATGACATGGACAAAGAAAGTTATCCCTACAAAATCATATAGTCTGGCTCTTGCTCTATCTTCATCACACAAAGTATTTAATCATGCACAACCCCGATGACAAGCCAAGCAATTGTTTCATACTTTAATAATCTCAAACTTTTTCAACTTTCACGCAATACATGAGCGTGAGCCATGGACATAGCACTATATGTGGAATAGAATGGTGGTTGTGGAGAAGACAAAAAGGAGAAGATAGTCTCACATCAACTAGGCGTATCAACGGGCTATGGAGATGCCCATTAATAGATATCAATGTGAGTGAGTAGGGATTGCCATTCAACGGATGCACTAGAGCTATAAATATATGAAAGCTCAACAAAAGAAACTAAGTGGGTGTGCATCCAACTCGCTTGCTCACGAAGACCTAGGGCATTTTTGAGGAAGCCCATCATTGGAATATAGAAGCCAAGTTCTATAATGAAAAATTCCCGCTAGTATATGAAAGTGACAACATATGAGACTCTATCATGAAGATCATGGTGCTATTTTGAAGCACAAGTGTGGAAAAAGAGATAGTAGCATTGTCCCTTCTCTCTTTTTCTCTCATTTTATTTTTTCTTTTTTCCCCTTTTTTCTTTTTTTTTCTTTGGCCTTTCTCTTTTTCTTTCTTTTTCTTTTTGTAAAGTCCGAAGTCTCATCCTGACTTGTGGGGGAATCATAGTCTTCATCATCCTTTCCTCACTAGGACAATGCTCTAATAATGAAGATCATCACACTTTTATGGATTTACAACTCAAGAATTACAACTCAAAGCTAGAACAAGATATGACTCTATATGAATGCCTCCGGCGGTGTACTGGGATATGCAATGAATCAAGAGTGACATGTATGAAAATTATGAAGGTGGCCTTGCCACAAATACAATGTCAACTACATGATCATGCAAAGAGCAATATGACAAAAGTAATGCGTGTCATATGAACGGAAAGGTGGAAAGTTGCATGCAATATATCTCGGAATGGCTATGGAAATGCCATAATAGGTAGTTATGGTGGCTGTTTTGAGGAAGGTATATGGTGGTGTATGGTACCGGCGAAAGTTGCGCGGCACAAGAAAGGCTAGCAATGATGGAAGGGTGAAAGGGTGCGTATAATCCATGGACTCAACATTAGTCAAAAGAACTCATGTACTTGTTGCAAAAATCTAGAAGTCATCAAAAACCAAAGCACTATGCGCATGCTCCTAGGGGGATAGATCGGTAGGAAAAGACCATCGCTCGTCCCCGACCACCACTCATAAGGAAGACAATCAATAAATAAAATTGTGCTCCAACTTCATCACAAAGCGGTTCACCATACGTGCATGCTACGGGAATCACAAACTTCAACACAGGCATTCTTTAAATTCATAATCACCCAACTAGCATGACTTTAATATCACTACCTCCATATCTCAAAACAATTATCAAGCATCATATTGATCCTAGCATCCAATTCACCTTCTATGATAGTTTTCACTATACCCAACTTGGATGCTCATCATTCTAGGACCAACTTTATAACCATAGCAAATACCATGCTGTTCTAAAAGACTATCAAAATAATATAAGTGAAACATGAGAGACTAGAAATTTCTTCAAAATTAAGACACCACCATGCTCTAAAAGATATAAGTGAAGCACTAGAGCAAAAACTATCAAGCTCAAAAGATAGAAGTGAAGCACATAGAGTATTCTAGAAAATCCTAATCAAATAGGCTTCTCCCAAAAGGTGTGTACAGAAAGGATGATTGGGGTAAACTAAAAAGCAAAGACTAATATAATACACGACGCTCCAAGCAAAACACATATCATGTGGCGAATAAAAATATAGCTCCAAGTAAAGTTACCAATGAACGAAGACGAAAGAGGGGATGCCTTCTCGGGGCATCCCCAAGCTTAGGCTTTTGGCTATCCTTGAATATCTTGGGGTGCCTTGGGCATCCCCAAGCTTAGTCTCTTGCCACCCTTTATTCCATAGTCCATAAAAGCTTTACCCAAAACTTGAAAACTTCACAACACAAAACTCAACAGGAAATCTTATAAGCTCCGTTAGTGAAAGAAAACAAAACCCCCACATAAGGTACTGTAATGAACTCATTCTTTATTTATTTTGGTGTTAAACCTACTGTATTCCAACTTCTCTATGGTTTATAAACTATTTTATTAGCCATAGATGCATCAAAATAAGCAAACAACACAAGAAAAACAGAATCTGTCAAAAACAGAACAGTCTGTAGCAATCTGTAACTAACACAAACTTCTGGAACTCTAAAAATCCTACCAAAATAGTAAGTCCTGGAAATTTTGTTTATTGAACATCATCAGAAAGAATCAACGCAAAAGCACGTTCCTGTGATTTAACAAAATTATATCCGTGCGCACAAAGTTTTTGGTTTTCAGCAGAATCAAATCAACTATCATCATAGGTTATCCTATAGGTTCTACTTGGCACAAACACTAATTAAAAGATAAAAACACATCTAAACAGAAGGTAGATGCAAGATTTATTACTAAACAGGAGCAAAAACAAAAAACATGAAGAAAATTGGGTTGCCTCCCAACTAGCGCTATCGTTTAACGCCCCTAGCTAGGCATAAAAGCAAAGATAGATCTAACGAGTGTCATTTGGCACTAAATTCATAAGTAGCCCGCATGATAGATTCATAAGGTAATTTGACTTTCTTTCTTGGAAAGTGCTCCATGCCTTTCTTTAATGGTAAATGGAATCTAATATTCCCTTCCTTCATATCAATAATCGCGCCAATCGTTCTAAGGAAAGGTCTACCAAGAATAATAGGGCAAGAAAGATTGCAATCTATATCAAGAACGATAAAGTCTATGGGCACCAAATTTCTATTTGCAACAATAAGAACATCATTGATCCTTCCCATAGGCTTTTTAGTGGTGGAATCCGCAACGTGCAAATTTAAAGAGCAATCATCAAGATCGTGGAAACCTAGAATATCACATAAAGTTTTCAGAATCGTGAAACACTAGCACCCAAATCACACAAAGCAAAACACTCATGATCTTTAATTCTAATCTTTATAGTAGGTTCCCACTCATCATTAAGTTTTCTAGGTATAGAAACTTCCAAATTAAGTTTTTCATCATAATATTGCATCAAGGCATCAACAATATGTTTGGTAAAAGCTTTATTTTGACTATAAGCATGAGGAGAATTAACAATGGATTGCAACAAGGAAATACAACCTTCTAAATAACAATTATCATAATCAAATTCCTTGAAATCCGAGATAGTGGGTTCAATGCTATTTAAAGTTGTGACCTCTCCGATCCCACTTTTACCAAATTTAGCATCAAGATCTAAAAACTCCGAATTCTTGGGACGCCTTCTAGGCAAAGTTGATTCATCATCAGTCCCATAATCATCAAGATTCATATTGCAAAACATAGATCTAATAGGAGACGCATCAATAACTTTAAGATCCTCATCATTATTTTCATGGAAACTAGAAGAACACACTTTTATAAAGTTTTCTTTTTTAGCACGCAATCTAGCGGTTCTTTCCTTACACTCATCAATGGAAATTCTCATTACTTTGAGAGACTCATTGATATCATGCTTAGGAGAAGAAGATCTAAGTTTAAGAGAATCAACATCAAGCGAAAGTCTATCAACGTTCCTAGCCAAATCATCAACTTTGAGCAATTTTTCTTCAAGCAAAACATTAAAATTCTTTTGAGAAATCATAAATTCTTTCACACTATTCTCAAAATCAGAGGGCATCTTATTGAAATTACCATAAGAATTATTGTAGGAATTTCGATAATTATTAGAGGAATTACTAGGGAACGGTCTAGCATTGAAGTTTCCTCTATAAGCATTGTTTCCAAAACTATTCCTACCAACAAAATTCACATCCATAGATTCATTATTATTCTCAATCAAAGAAGACAAAGGCATATCATTGGGATCAAGAGCAGTATTTTTAGTAGCAAACAATTTCATAAGTTCATCCATCTTTCCACTCAAAACATTGATTTCTTCTATAGCATGCACCTTTTTACTAGAAGATCTTTCGGTGTGCCATTGAGAATAATTAGCCATAATATTACCAAGAAGTTTTGTAGCATCTCCCAGCGTGATTTCCATAAACGTGCCTCCCGCGGCCGAATCTGAGAGATTTCTAGAAGCAAAGTTCAAACCGGCATAAAATTTTTGTATGATCATCCATAAATTCAAACCATGAGTAGGGCAATTGTGAAGCATCAATTTCATTCTTTCCCAAGATTGGGAAACATGCTCATGATCAAGTTGTTTAAAATTCATGATATCGTTCCTAAGAGTGATAATCTTGGGGGAGGAAAATACTTAGAGATAAGAGCATCTTTGCACTTGTTCCAAGAATCAATGCTATTTTTAGGCAAAGATGAAAACCAAACTTTAGCACGACCTCTAAGTGAAAACGGAAATAACTTCAATTTGACAATTTTATTATCCGTATCTTTCTTCTTTTGCATATCACACAAATCAACAAAATTGTTTAGATGAGTAGCGGCATCTTCACTGGGAAGACCGGCGAATTGATCTTTCATAACAAGATTCAGCAAAGTAGTATTGATTTCACAAGACTCAACATCATTAAGAGGAGCAATCGGAGTACTAAGGAAATCATTGTTATTGGTATTCGAGAAATCACAAATTTGGTATTATCTTGCGCCATGGCAACAAGTAATCCAACACACAAGCAAACAGAAAAAGGCAAGCGAAAAGAGAGGAGGAGATTGGGAAAGAGAGGGCGAATAAAACGGCAAGGGTGAAGTGGGGGAGAGGAAAACGAGAGGCAAATGGAAAATAATGTAAATGCGAGGGAGATGGGTTTGTGATGGGTACTTGGTATGTCTTGACTTGAGCGAAGACCTCCTCGGCAACGGCGCCAGAATTCGCACGTTGGCAGGAGGTCGAATCTTGACTTGACTTGGTGGAAGCCTCCCTGGCAACGGCGCCAGAAATCCTTCTTGCTACGTCTTGAGCTTGCGTTGGTTTTCCTCGAAGAGGAGAGGGTGATGCAGCAATAGTAGCGTAAGTAATTCCCTCAGTTTTTGAAAACCAAGGTATCAATCCAGTAGGAGGCTCCTCAAAAGTCCCACGCACCTACACAAACAAACAAAGAACTCGCAACCAACGCAATAAAGGGGTTGTCAAGCCCTTCAGGCCACTTGCGAAAGTGAGATCTAATAGAGATAGTATGATAAGATAAATATATTTTGGTATTTTATAATATAGATGCAAAAAGTAAAGATGCAAATAAAGGTATATTGGAAGCAAATATGATAAGACATAGACCCGGGGGGCCATAGGTTTCACTAGTGTCTTCTCTCAAGATAGCATAAGTATTACGGTGGGTGAACAAATTAATGTCGAACAATTGATAGAAAAGAGCATAGTTATGAGATTATCTAGGCACGATTATGTATATAGGCATCACGTCCGTGACAAGTAGACCGACTCCTGCCTGCATCTACTACTATTACTCCACACATCGACCGACTCCTCCTGCATCTAGAGTATTAAGTTCATAAGAATAGAGTAACGCCTTAAGCAAGATGACATGATGTAGAGGAATAAACTCAAGCAATATGATATAAACCCCATCTTGTTATCCTCGATGGCAACAATACAATACGTGCCTTGCAACCCTTTCTGTCACTGGGTAAGGACACCGCAAGATTGAACCCAAAGCCAAGCACTTCTCCCATGGGAAGAAAGATCAATCTAGTAGGCCAAACCAAACTGATAACTCGAAGAGACTTGCAAAGATAACTCAACCATACATAAAAGAATTCAGAGAAGATTCAAATATTATTCATAGATAAACTTGATCATAAACCCACAATTCATCAGATCTCGACAAACACACCGCAAAAAGAGTTTACATCGAATAGGTCTCCACAAGAGAGGGGGAGAACATTGTATTGAGATCCAAAAAGAGAGAAGAAGCCATCTAGCTAATAACTATGGACCCGTAGGTCTGTGGTAAACTACTCACAACTCATCATAGGGGCAAGGATGTTGATGTAGAAGCCCTCCGTGGTCGATTCCCCCTTCGGCAGAACGCCGGCGAAGGCTCCAAGATGGGATCTCGCGGATACAAAAGGTTACGATGGTGCAAATTGTGTTTCGTCCTGCTCCTGGATGTTTTCGGGGTACGTAGGTATATATAGGAGGAAGAAGTACGTTGGTGGCCGCCCGAGGGGCCCATGAGACAGGGGGCGCGCCCTACAGGGGGGGCGCACCCTCCTATCTCGTGGGAGCCTTGGCTGCTTCTTGACTTGCACTCCAAGTCCTCTGGATCACGTTCATTCCAAAAATCACGCTCCCGAAGGTTTCATTCCGTTTGGACTCCATTTGATATTCCTTTTCTTCGAAATACTGAAATAGGCAAAAAAACAGCAATATGGGCTGGGCCTCCGGTTAGTTGGTTAGTCCCAAAAGTGATATAAATGTGTAAAATAAAGCCCATAAACATCCAAAAGGGGTAATATAATAGCATGGAACAATTAAAAATTGTAGATACATTGGAGACGTATCAATGTCCTAAGGATATTAAAGGTATTCGTAGTTTACTTGGTCATACTGGTTTCCATAGGAGGTTTATCAAAGACTTTTCTAAAATTTCTAGGCCTCTTACAAATCTTTTGCAAAAGGGTGTTCCCTTTGTGTTTGATAATGATTGCTTGGAAGCCTTTGAAACACTAAGGAAAACCTTAATTACTACACCTGTTGTTCAACCACCTGATTGGAACTTGCCTTTTGAGATTATGTGTGATGCTAGTGATTATTCTGTTGGTGTTGTTCTAGGACAAAGAGTTGATAAGAACTAAATGTTATCCATTATGCTAGTAAAACTCTAGACAATGCTCAATGAAACTATGCTACTACTGAAAAAGAATTCTTAGCAGTGGTGTTTGCTTGTGATAAATTCAGATCTTACATTGTTGATTCTAAAGTGATTGTTCACACCGATCATGCTGCTATAAAATATCTTATGGAAAAGAAAGATGCTAAACCTAGACTCATTACGTGGGTTCTTCTGCTACAAGAATTTGATTTGTGTATCACTGATAGGAAAGGGGCAGAGAACCCCGTAGCTAATAACTTGTCTAGGCTTGAAAATATTCTTGATGACCCACAACCTATTAGTGATAGCTTTCCTGATGAACAATTAGCTGCAATAAATGTTTCTAATAGTACACCTTGGCATGCTGACTATGCTAATTATATTGTTGCTAAATACATGCCACCTATCTTCACGTACCAACAAAATAAAAAATTCTTCTATGATTTAAGACATTACTTTTGGGATGACCCACATATTTATAAAGAAGGAGTAGGTGGTATTATTATATGTTGTGTACCTGAGCATGAACAGGAACAAATCCTACGGAAATGTCACTTTGAAGCTTATGGAGGACATTACGCGGGAGACAGAACCGCTCATAAGGTATTGTAATCTGGTTTTTATTGGCATGCTCTCTTCAAGGATGCTCGTAAGTTTGTCTCGTCTTGTGATGAATGTCAAAGAATAGGTAATATCGATAAGCGTCAAGAAATGCCTATGAATTATTCACTTGTAGTTGAACCATTTGATGTTTGGGGATTTGATTTCATGGGACCTTTTCCTTCCTCTAATGGGCATACACATATTTTGGTTGATGTTGATTATGTTACTAAGTGGGTAGAAGCTATTCCAACCAGTAGTGCCGATCACAACACCTCTATTAAAATGCTTAAGGAAGTTAGTTTCCCAAGGTTTGGAGTCCCTAGATATTTAATGACTGATGGCGGTTCACACTTTATTCATGGTGCTTTTCGTAAAATGCTTGCTAAGTATGATGTTAATCATAGAATTGCATCACCTTATCATCCTCAGTCTAGTGCTCAAGTTGAACTTACGAATAGAGAAATAAAACTAATTTTACAAAAGACTATCAATAGGTCCCGGAAGAATTGGTCTAAGAAATTAGATGATGCACTTTGGGCTTATAGAATGGCTTATAAAAAATCCTATGGGTATGTCTCCATATAAAATGGTTTATGAAAAAGCTTGGCATTTGCCTCTTGAGTTAGAACACAAAGCATATTGGGCAATTAAAGAACTCAATTATGATTTCAAACTTGATGGTGAAAAGAGGTTATTTGATATTAGCTCATTAGATGAATGGAGAACCCAGGCTTATGAAAATGCAAAGTTATTCAAAGAAAAAGTTAAAAGATGGCATGACAAAAAAATCCAAAAGCGTGAGTTCAAAGTTGGAGAATATGATCTTTTGTACAACTCTCGTTTCAGATTCTTTGTAGGAAAACTCCTCTCCAAATGGGAAGGACTTTATGTCATGAGGAGTTCTATCGATCCAGAGCTATCAAAATAAATAATGCCGAAGGTACTAACCCGAAGGTTGTCAATGGGCAACGAATAAAACACTATATCTCAGGTACGCCCATCAATGTTGAAAGCAATATCATCCAAACTTTGACACCGGAAGAACACATAAAGGAAACCTTCTGAAACACTCCAGAATCATGAAAAAAGGGGGGTACGTGATATGGTAAGTAAACGGACTCCGAAAAATCCGCAAAAATATTTTTTGTAGTTTTGGAATATTAAAAAATTAGGAAAATAAGAAACATCCAGGAAAGTGACCCTGGTGGGCACGATACACCAGGGCGTGCCTGGCATGCCAGGCGCGCCCCGGTGGGTTGTGCCCACCTCGGGAAGTTTCCGGACTCCGTTTTTCTTCCGTTCTGCTTGTTCCCCAAGATAAAACATCTTTATATACCTCCCGAACCTTTTGACCTTTGTGTCGCGGAGAAATCTCCTGTTTTCTTTTCTTGCTGTTTTCTATCAGATCCAATCCATCATGGCCGCTTCAAGCTCCTCCAAGGACAAGTTCTTCGACAACGTCATCAACCCATATCTGCGGGAGGTGATGCAGCACCCTCAAGCTATTCGGATGCACGATGGGTTGATGCACATTGATACGTCCATTTTGCATCATGCTTTTATATCAATATTTATTGCATTATGGGCTGTTTTACACAATATATCTCAATACTTATGGCTATTCTCTCTTATTTTACAAGGTTTACCATGAAGAGGGGGAATGCCGGCAGATGGAATTCTGGTGGAAAAGGAGCAAATATTGGAAACCTATTCAGCACTGCTCCAAAAATCCTAAAACTCCACAGAAGTTATTTTTGGAATTAATAAGAATTATTGAGCGAAGAAACTACCATAGGGGGCCCACACCCAGGACAGGAGGGTGGGGGCGCGCCCACCCCTACTGGGCGCGCCCCTGTCTCCTGGGCCCCTGATGGCCCTCCGGTGTCCATCTTCTGCTATATGAAGGCTTTTACCACGGAAAAAATCAGAGGCAAGCTTACGGGACGAAACTTCGCCGCCACGAGGCGGAACCAATCTAGAGCTCTGGCAGAGCTGTTCTGCCAGGGAAACTTCCCTCCGGGAGGGGAAAATCATCACCATAGTCATCACCAACGATCCTCTCATCGGGAGGGGGTCAATCTCCATCAACATCTTCACCAGCACCATCTCCTCTCAAAACCCTAGTTCATCTCTTGTATCCAATCTTGTATCAAAACCACAAATTGGTACCTGTGGATTGCTAGTAGTGTTGATTACTCCTTGTAGTTGATGCTAATTGGTTTACTTGGTGGAAGATCATATGTTCAGATCCTTAGTGCATATTATTACTCCTCTGATTATGAACATGAATATGCTTTGTGAGTAGTTATGTTTGTTCCTGAGGACATGGGTGAAGTCTTGCTATTAGTAGTCATGTGAATTTGGTATTCGTTCGATATTTTGATGAGATGTATGTTGTCTCTCCTCTAGTGGTGTTATGTGAACATCGACTACATGACACTTCACCATTATTTGGGCCTAGAGGAAGGCATTGGTAAGTAATAAGTAGATGATGGGTTGCTAGAGTGACAGAAGCTTAAACCCTAGTTTATGCGTTGCTTCGTAAGGGGCTGATTTGGATCCATATGTCTAATGTTGTGGTTAGGTTTACCTTAATACTTCTTTTGTAGTTGCGGATGCTTGCAATAGGGGTTAATCATAAGTGGGATGCTTGTCCAAGTAAGGGCAGTACCCAAGCACTGGACCACCCACATATCAAATTATCAAAGTACCGAATACGGATCATATGAGCGTGATGAAAACTAGCTTGACGATAATTCCCATGGGTCCTCGGGAGCTCTTTTCTCATTATAAGAAATTGTCCAGGCTTTTCCTTTGCTAAAAAAAGGATTGGGACACATTGCTGCACTTTATTTACTTTCATTGCTTGTTACTCGTTACAATTTATCTTATCACAAAACTATGTGTTACCTACAATTTTAGTGCTTGCAGAGAAAACCTTACTAAAAACCGCTTGTCATTTCCTTCTGCTCCTCGTTGGGTTTGACACTCTTACTTATCGAAAGGACTACGATAGATCCCCTATACTTGTGGGTCATCACACATCCGCGATGTGCAAGGACCCAAGGGGACTGGATCCAGGGAGGCCTGGCTTGAAGCTATGGAGAAGGACATCTTCCGATGCAAGGGAATGGTGGAACTTGGACTCAATGCCAATCACCTCATGATCGCGGACTACACCCGTGATCTTAAAGTATATGGCAAGTCCATGAAGCACATCGTATTCTCCCTCAACGAGCAAATCAACTTCCTCCATAGCCAGATTCACGACCTTCAAAGCCAAGTCTTTGAATATGAGGCAAGGTTCAAAGGTATGAGTTTGGCTGCCAATTGCAGGATCCGAGCGACTCACTCCTCCTCTTATGATGGTGAGCCTTTGCCATGGAAATCGGAGGACAAGATTGCTTCTACATCATCACCACCACCTCCTTCTACGCTGCCAAAAGAAAACTGAGTATCAGGTGTGGGCACTCCCCTTGGCTTTCGCCAAGCATGGGGGAGGTGCCCCGGTATCGTATCATCTCCACTATCTTTTGCCTCTACTTTCTTAGTTCGATCCATGGTTATCTTTTGCTATTAGATGAATAAAAATTTAGTTCGATCCTTTCTTTTTGAGAGTTTGCTTAGTGATCAATCCTTGTAGTCGTGTGCGAGATAGATAATAAAGTTTAGTTTGAGTTTTGCCTTCTTTACTCTCTTGTTTCAATAAAAAGAAAGGAAATAAATGAAAAAGATCATATGCTAACCTTATGGTAAGTGGTGACATTACACAAGGAAAAGTGTGGGTAGTAAATTTGATTGTAGATTGAGAACCATAGCATTGGTCAATGATGCAACTCATGAAAGAATAAATAAGGGAAAAGAGATTCACATACAAATACACTATCATGGAAATCTTTTGTGATTGTGAGCACCCATCAAAATATTATATGCCAAAACTGTTGATGTTCGACAAGAAAGACAACTTAATGAATTATGTTTGTTCATATTCACATAGAAATTATATTGTCATAGATCCTTCAACATGTGGTGCTTGCCCCTATCTTTGCTAGCCAAAAACTCCGCACTAAGTAGAGATACTACTTGTGTATCCAAAACCATTAAACCCAAATCTTGTTTGAGAGTCCATAATACCTGCCTATGGATTGAGTAAGATCCTTCAAGTAAGTTGTAATCAGTGCAAAAAGGGCAATAAAAATTGCTTCTAAAAGTGTAAGATCATTTAGTGTAAGGGAAAATTGAGCATTGTATGAACTTGTGATGGCAAAGAATAAAAGCGACAGACTGCATAATAAAGGTTGCCATCACAAGGGGCAATATAACGTGATGTTCTCTTGCACTAAGGGGTTGAGAATACAAACAAAAAGCTCATGGCAACCTCTGTTTCCCTCTGCTAAGGGCCTATCTTTTACTTTCACGTATTTACTTTCATGCAAGAGTCAAAGTTTTTCTCTCTATTTCATTTTATTTTTCTCCTTTGGCAAGCATCACGTGGTGAGGAAAGATCTAGGCACATGTATCGAGTTGAATATGGGTAGCATGAGTTATTATTTTTGACATCACTCTTGAGGTGAATGTGTTGGGAGGCGAAACTATAAGCCCCTATCTTTCTACGTGTCTGGTTGAAATGTTTTGCTCATGTGTACGTGGTGAGTGTTAGTAATCATAGAAGACTAAATGATGGCTGAGTATGTGGACTTGCCTAAAGGCTCTGATACGTGACCCTTTCCTAAAAAGATGATGAATTGCAGTTGCAAAGTTGACTGAGAACATAGTTTGTTGGTTTCCAATAGAGTTTATACTTTATATTTCGATGTTGTGATGACTTGTCACTTGTTCATGAGAAGTCTATGATAATAGTTCTATGCTAAAAGTTTTATGTTAAAGTTTGTTGTTGTTATAATAAGTTACATGATGCTGCTCTAAGCATGTGGTATTTTTGTTTTTATCGACACCTCTCTCTCTAAGCATGTGGACATGTTTTTCGATTTTGGTTTTCGCTTGAGGACAAGCAAGATCTAAGCTTGGGGGAGTTGATACGTCCACTCTGCATCACGTTTTCCTACTGTTATTTATGTTGTTTTATTGTATAATAATGCTTTTTGGAGTAATTCTAATTCCTTTTCTCTCATAATATGCAAGGTATACACAAAGGGGGAGAATTCTGGTAGCTGGAAATCTGGACCTGAAAAAGCTACGTCAAGCTACCTATTCTGCACAAGTCCAAATGAGCTGAAACTTCACAAGGATTTTTTATGGAATAAATAAGAACTTTTGGAGTCAATAAGTACCAGAGGGGGCCCACCAGGTGGGCATAACCCACCTGGGCACGCTAGGGATCCCAGGCGCGCCCTGGTGGGTTGTGCTCACCCAGGGCCACCTCTGGTGCCCCTCTTCTGGTATATAAGTCATTTTGACCTAGAAAAAATAAGGAGAGGACTTTCGGGACGAAGCGCCGCCGTCTCGAGGCGGAACTTGGGTAGGAGCACTTTTCCCCTCCGATAGAGCGATTCCACCGGGGGAACTTCCCTCCCGGAGGGGGAAATCATCGTCATCATCATCACCAACAACTTTCCCATTTTGGGGAGGGCTATCATCATCAACATCTTCAACAGCACCAACTCCTCTCAAACCCTGGATCATCTCTTGTGTTCAATCTTTGTACCAGAACTATAGATTGGTGATTGTGAGTGACTAGTAGTGTTGATTACATCTTGTAGTTGATTACTATATGGTTTATTTGGTGGAAGATTATATGTTCAGATCCATTATGCTATTTAATACCCATCTGCTCTTGATCATGATTATCATTTGTGAGTAGTTACTTTTGTTCTTGAGGTCACGAGAGAAATCATGTTGCAAGTAATCATGTGAACTTGATATGTGTTCGATATTTTGATGATATGTATGTTGTGATTCCCTTAGTGGTGTCATGTGAACGTCGACTACATGACACTTCACCATATTTGGGCCTAAGGGAATGCATTGTGGAGTAGTTATTAGATGATGGGTTGCGAGAGTGATAGAAGCTTAAACCCCAGTTTATGCGCTATTCCGTAAGGGACCGATTGGATCCAAAAGTTTAATGTTATGGTTAGAATTTATTCTTAATACTTTTCTCGTAGTTGCGGATGCTTGCGAGAGGGTTAATCATAAGTAGGAGGTTTTTTCAAGTAAGAACAACACCTAAGCACCGGTCCACCCACATATCAAATTACCAAAGTAGCAAACACGAATTAAACCAACATGATGAAAGTGACCAGATGAAATTCCCGTGTACCCTCAAGAACACTTTGGTTATCATAAGAGACCGTTTTGGCTTGTCCTTTGCCTCAAATGGATTGGGCTACCTTGCTGCACTTTTGTTACTACTATTGTTACTTGCTCATTACAAAGTATCTTGCTATCAAACTACTCTGCTACTTACAATTTTAGCACTTGCACACATTACCTTTCTGAAAACCACTTGTCATTTCCTTCTGCTCCTTGTTGGGTTTGACACTCTTACTTATTGAAAAGTCTACAATTGACCCCATATACTTCTGGGTCATCAGGTGCCTGAGCGCCTCCCTCGTGATGTTGGCCAGGTCAGAGGCCCTCCAGAGGAGAGCCCCCGAGCCCAGCCCGAGGGGGGCACCGGGCGCGCCTTCCTATGCGAGAGGGGAAGGCGCCCCATCCGTGGACGCAAGGCTTGAGGAGGCACTGCCGGACACCCCACCCTCCTGAGATCCTTGGTAGAGCAGCTGCTTCTTCTTCTTGGGAATGGCCTCTAGAGGGTAGACGGCGCCCTCGTCGTCCGGGTTCTCGACCGCTGCAGCCTGTAGGCATGCTCGAGAGAGCATATCGTGTCCTTCTCCTTGCAGGCGATCGTGATGATGCAGAAGCTTCCCGGCATCTTGAGGATGTTGTAGCCATGGTGGGTGACCGCCATGAACTTGGCCAGAGCCGGGTACCCGAGGATGGCATTGTACGGGAGACGGATGTTGGCGACGTCGAAGTCGATGAGCTCTGTGCGATAGTTGTCCCGTTTACCGAAGGTGACAAGGAGGCAGACATGCCCTAATGGAGTGGTGGAGCCGTCGATCACTCCTAAGAAGGGCTTGGTAGGCTGAAGCTGATGGTATGGCGCTTGGGGTCTGTTGAACATCTGGACAAAAAGAACATTGAGCATTGCACCACCATCGATGAGTGTCTTTGGTGATGAGTACATTGCTGATGATGGGCGAGCAAAGCATTGGGAGGGCACCGGCTGTGGCCGTGCACTTGAGCTGGTCGGAGGAGTCGAAGGTGATGGCGTACTTGGACCACCTGAGCGGGCGCATTTCCTCGAGCTTGGGGAGGGCTGCGTTCACCTCACGCGCGAACTGCTTGAAGATGCGATGGGAGGCTAGGGCCTGGGAGCCGCCTAGGATGCAGGCGATGCCACGAGGCTCCTGGTGTTGGGGAACGTAGTAATTTCAAAAAATTTCCTACGCACACGCAAGATCATGGTGATGAACAGCAATGAGAGGGGAGAGTGTTGTCCACGTACCCTCGTAGACCCGAAGCGGAAGCGATCTGGCGTAGAGGAAGTAGTCGACGTTCTCCTCGCGATCCGACCGATCCGGCGCCGTTACTCGGCACCCCGAGTTCTTGACACACGTACAGCTCGATGGCGTCCCTCGTACTCCGATCCAGCCGAGTGTCGAGGAAGAGTTTCGTCGACCTGACGGCGTGGTGGCGATCTTGATGTTTCACCGGCGCAGGCTTCGCCTAAGCTTCGCGACGGTATGACCGAGGTGGAATATGGTGGAGGGGCACCGCACACAGCTAAGGAACGATCCGTAGATCAAACTTGTGTGTCCTAGGGTGCCCCCTGCCCCGTATATAAAGGAGGAGGGGGAGGCGGGCGGCCTAGAGGCGGGGAGGAGTCCTACTCCCACGGAGTAGGACCCCCTTCCTAGTTGGAATAGGATTGGGGGAGGGGAAGAGGAAGGGGCGCCCCCTCCTTGTCCTATTCGGACTGGGGGAGGGGCGCGGCCACCTGGCCGGCCCCTCCTCTTCTCCTCGAGGCCCACTAAGGCCCATTTACCTCCCGGGGTTCCGGTAACCTCCGGTACTCGATAAATTCCTGTTTTCACCGGAACCATTCGAACTCCAAATATAGGCTTCAATATATCAATCTTTATGTCTCGACCATTTGAGACTCCTCGTCATGTCCGTGATCACATCCGGATTCGAACTTCTTGGTACATCAAAATACATAAACTCATAATAAGCGTCATCGAAACCTTAAGCGTGCGGACCCTACGGTTCGAGAACAATGTAGACATGACCGAGACATGTCTCCGGTCAATAACCAACAGCAGGACCTGGATGCCCATATTGGTTCCTACATATTCCACGAAGATCTTTATCGGTCAGACCGCATAACAACATACGTTGTTCCCTTTGTCATCGGTATGTTACTTGCCCGAGATTCGATCGTCGGTATCAATACCTAGTTCAATCTCGTTACCGGCAAGTCTCTTTACTCGTCCGTAATACATCATCTCACAGCTAACTCATTAGTTGTAATGCTTGCAAGGCTTGATGATGTGTATTACCGAGAGGGCCCAGAGATACCTCTCCGACAATCGGAGTGACAAAACCTAATCTCGAAATCGCCAACCCAACATACGCCTTTGGAGACACCTGTAGTACTCCTTTATAATCACCCGATTCGTTGTGACGTTTGGTAGCACCAAAGTGTTCCTCCGTAAGCGGAGTTGCATAATCTCATAGTTACAGGAACATGTATATGTCATGGATAAAAGCAGTAGCAACATACTAAGCGATCGTGTGCTAAGCTAATGGAATGGGTCATGTCAATCAGATCATTCTACTAATGATGTGACCTCGTTAATCAAATAACAACTCTTTGTTCATGGTAGGAAACATAACCATCTTTGATTAACAAGCTAGTCTAGTAGAGGCATACTAGTGACATATTGTTTTGTCTATGCATTCACACATGTATCATGTTTCCGGTTAATACAATTATAGCATGAATGATAAACATTTATCATGAAATAAGGAAATAAATAATAACTTTATTATTGCCTCTAGGGCATATTTCCTTGATCTCCCACTTGCACTAGAGTCAATAATCTAGATTACATAGTAATGATTCTAACACCCGTGGAGTCTTGGTGCTGATCATGTTTTGCTCGTGGAAGAGGCTTAGTCAACGGGTGCGCAACATTCAGATCCGTATGTATCTTGCAAATCTCTATGTCTCCCACCGGACTAAGTCCGGATGGAATTGAAGCGTCTCTTGATGTGCTTGGTTCTCTTGTGAAATCTGGATTCCTTCGCTAAGGCAATTGCTCGATATTGTCACGAAGATTTTCATTGGACCCGATGCACTAGGTATGACACCTAGATCGGATATGAACTCCTTCATCCAGACTCCTTCATTAGCTGCTTCGAAGCTGCTATGTAGTCCGCTTCACATGTAGATCCCCTTCTGACGCTTTGTTTAGAACTGCACCAACCGACAGCTCCTCCGTTTAGTGTAAATACGTATCCGTCTGCGATTTAGAATCGTCCGGATCGTGTCAAAGCTTGCATCAACGTAACCGCCACGATGAGCTCTTTGTCACCTCCATATCGAGAAACATATCCTTAGTCCTTTTCGGTACTTCGGGATGTTCTTGACCGCTGTCGATGATCCACTCTGGATTACTTTGGTACCTCCTGCTAAACTTATAGCAAGGCACACATCAGTCGGTACACAGCATTGCATGATAGAGCCTATGGCTGAAGCATAGGAACATCTTTCATTTTCTCTCTATCTTTTGCGGTGGTCGGGCATTGAGTCTTACTCAACTTCACACCTTGTAACACAGGCAAGAACCCTTTCTTTGCTTGATCCATTTTGAACTTCTTCAAAATTTTGTCAAGGTATGTGCTTTGTGAAAGTCCAATCAAGCGTCTTGATCTATCTCTATAGATCTTAATGCCCAATATGTAAGCAGCTTCACCGAGGTCTTTCATTGAAAAACTCTTATTCAAGTATCCTTTATGCTATCCAGAAATTCTATATCATTTCCGATTAGCAATATGTCATCTACATATAATATCGAAATGCTACTGAGCTCCCACTCACTTTCTTGTAAATACTGAGCTTCTCCAAAAGTCTATACAAACCCAAATGCTTTGATCACACTATCAAAGCGTTTATTCCAACTCGAGATGCTTGCACCAGTCCATAAATGGATCATTGGAGCTTGCACACTTTGTTAGCTCCTTTGGATCGATAAAGCCTTCGGTTGCATCATATACAACTCTTCTTCCGAAATCCATTCAGGAATGCAGTCTTTATATCCATTTGCCAAATTTCATAATCATAAAATGCGGCAATTGCTAACATGATTCAGACGGACTTAAGCATCGCCACGGGTGAGAAGGTCTCATCGTAGTCAATTCCTTGAACTTGTCGAAAACCCTTTGCGACAAGTCGAGCTTTGTAAACGATAACATTACCGTCGGCGTCGGTCTTCTTCTTGAAGATCCACTTGTTTTCTATTGCTTGCCGACCCTCGGGCAAGTCAACCAAAGTCCATACTTTGTTTTCATACATGGATCCCATCTCAGATTTCATGGCTTCAAGCCATTTTGCGAATCTGGGCTCACCATCGCTTCTTCATAGTTCGTAGGTTCATCATGATCTAGTAGCATGATTTCCGAACAGGATTGCCGTACCACTGCAGTGCGGATCTTACTCTGGTTGATCTACGAGGTTACTGTAGTAACTTGATCGAAGTTTCATGATCAACATCATCAACTTCCTCACTACTTGGTGTAGGCGTCTGAAACCGATTTCTGCGACGAACTACTTTCAAGTAAGGGAGAAGGTACTATTACCTCATCAAGTTCCACTTTCCTCCCACTCACTTCTTTCGAGAGAAACTCCTTCTCTAGAAAGGATCCATTTTTAGCAACAAATGTCTTGCCTTCGGATCTGTGATAGAAGGTGTACCCAACTGTTTCCTTTGGGTATCCTATGAAGACACATTTCTCCGATTTGGGTTCGAGCTTATCAGGTTGAAGCTTTTTCACATAAGCATCGCATCCCCAAACTTTTAGAAACGACAACTTTGCCAAACCACAGTTCATAAGGTGTCGTCTCAACGGATTTCGACGGTGTTCTATCCAGTGTGAATGCGGCCGTCTCTAGAGCATAACCCCAAAACGATAGCGGTAAATCTGTAAGAGACATCATAGATCGCACCATATCTAGTAAAGTGCGATTCGACGTTCGGACACACCATTACGTTGTGGTGTTCCGGTGGCGTGAGTTGCGAAACTATTCGCATTGTTTCAAATGTAGACCAAACTCGTAACTCAAATATTCACCTCCACGATCGGATCGTAGAAATTTAATTTTCTTGTTACGATGATTTTCAACTTCACTCTGAAATTCTTTGAACTTTTCAAATGTTTGGACTTATGTTTCATTAAGTAGATATACCCATATCTCGCTTAAGTCATCTGTGAAGGTGAGAAAATAACGATATCCGCCACGAGCCTCAACATTCATCGGACCACATACATACAGTATGTATGATTTCCAACAAATCTGTTGCTCTCTCCATAGTACCGAGAGCGGGTTCTAGTCATCTTGCCCATGAGGCACGGTTCGCAAGTGCCAAGTGATTCATAATCAAGTGACTCCAAAAGTCCATCAATATGGAGTTTCTTCATGCGCTTTACACCGATATGACCTAAGCGGCGAGTGCCACAAATAAGTTGCACTATCATTATCAACTCTGCATCTTTTGGTTTCAACATTATGAATATGTGTATCACTACTATCGAGATTCATCAAAATAGACCACTCCTCAAGGGTGCATGACCATAAAAGATATTACTCATATAAATAGAACAACCATTATTCTCGATTTAAATGAATAACCGTCTCGCATCAAACAAGATCCAGATATAATGTTCATGCTCAACGCAGCACCAAATAACAATTATTTAGGTCTAAAACTAATCCCGAAGGTAGATGTAGAGGTAGCGTGCCGACCGCGATCACATCGACTTTGGAACCATTTCCCGCGCGCATCGTCACCTCGTCCTTTGCGGTTGTTCGCAATCCGTAGTCCCTGTTTGAGTTGCAAATATTAGCAATGAACCGATATCAAATACCAGTGCTCTGCGAGCTCTAGTAAGGCACACATCAATAACATGTATATCACATATACCTTTGTTCACCTTGCCATCCTTCTTATCCGCCAAATACTTGGGGCAGTTCCGCTTCGGTGACTAGTCGCTTGCGGTAGAAGCACTCGATTTCAGGCTTAGGTCGGACTTGGGTTTCTTCTCTGAGCGACAACTTGCTTGCTGTTCTTCTTGAAGTTCCTTCTTCTTCCCTTTGCCTTTCTTCTTGAAACTAGTGGTCTTATTGACCATCAACACTTGATGCTCCTTCTTGATTTCTACCTCCGCAGTCTTTAGCATTGCGAAGAGCTCGGTATAGTCTTTACTAACCCTTGCATATTATAGTTCATCACGAAGCCTTTGTAGCTTGGTGGCGGTGATTGAAGAATTACATCAATGACACAATCATCCGGAAGATTAACTCCCAATTGTGTCAAGTGATTGTAGTACCCGGACATTACGAGTATGTGCTCACTAATGAGAACTATTCTCCTCCATCTTGCAGCTATAGAACTTATTGGCGACTTCATATCTCTCAATCCGGGCATTACTTTGGAATATCAACTTCAACTCTGGAACATCTCATATGCTCCATGCGTTCAAAACGTCGTTGAAGTCCCGGTTCTAAGCCGTAAAGCATGGCTGCTTGAACTATAGAGTAGTCATCAGCTTTGCTCGCAGACGTTCTTAACGTCGTCGGTTGCATCAAGAAGCAGGTTCGGCACCCAGCGGTGCATCGGGGCGTAACTCTTACGTGCAGCAATGAGGATAATCCTCGAGTTACGGACCCGATCCGTGTAATTGCTACCATCATCTTTCAACTTTGCTTTCTCAAGGAACGCATTAAAATTCAACGGAACAACAAAGACGAGCCATCTATCTACAATCAAACATAAACAAGCAAGATACTATCGGTACTAAGTTCATGATAAATTTAAGTTCAATTAATCATATTACTTAAGAACTCCCACTTAGAAAAACATCTCTCTAGTCATCTAAGTGATCACGTGATCCAAATCAACTAAACCATAACCGATCATCACGTGAAATGGAGTAGTTTTCAATGGTGAACATCTTATGTTGATCATATCTACTATATGATTCACGCTCGACCTTTCGGTCTCCGTGTTCGAGGCCATATCTGCATATGCTAGGCTCGTCAAGTATAACCCGAGTATTCTGCGTGTGCAAAACTGGCTTGCACCCGTTGTAGATGGACGAGAGCTTATCACACCCGATCATCACGTGGTGTGCCGGGCACGACGAACTTTGGCAGCGGTGCATACTCGGGAGAACACTTCTTGATAATTTAGTGAGAGATCATCTTATAATGCTACCGTCAATCAAAGCAAGATAAGATGCATAATAGGATAAACATCACATGCAAATCAATATAAGTGATATGATATGGTCATCATCATCTTGTGCTTCATGATCTCCATCTTGCGGCACCACCATGATCACCATCGTCACCGGTAGCGACACCTTGATCTTCATCGTAGCATCGTTGTCGTCTCGCCAATCTTATGCTTCTCGACTATCTCTACCGCTTAGTGATAAAGTAAAGCATTACGAGGTGATTGCATTGCATACAATAAGCGACAACCATATGGCTCCAGCCGATTGCCGATAACCGGTTACAAAACATGATCATCTCATACAATAAAATATAGCATCACGTCTTGACCATATCACATCACAACATGCCCTGCAAAAACAAGTTAGGCGTCCTCTACTTTGTTGTTGCAAATTTTACGTGGCTGCTACGGGCTTAAGCAAGAATCAGTCTCACCTCGCATCAAAACCACAGCGATACTTCATCAAATAGACTCCGTTTAACCTTCTCAAGGACCGGGCGTAGCCACTTTTCAGTTCAACTAAAGTGAGAGAGACAGACACCCACCGGTCACCTTTAAGCAACGAGTGCTCGTGGCGGTGAAACCAGTCTCGCGTAAGCGTCTGGCGTAATGTCGGTCAGGCCGCTTCATCTCACAATACCGCTGAACCAAAGTATGACATGCTGGTAGGTAGTATGACTTGTATCGCCCACAACTCACTTGTGTTCTACTCGTGCAAAAACATCAAACCATAAAAACCTAGGCTCGGATGCCTTTGTTGGGGAGCGTAGTAATTTCAAAAATTTCCTACGCACACGCAAGATCATGGTGATGAACAGCAACGAGAGGGAGAGTGTTGTCCACGTACCCTTGTAGACCCGGCGGAAGCGATCTGGCGTAGAGGAAGTAGTCGACGTTCCCTCGCGATCCGACCGATCCGGTGCCGTTACTCGGCGCCCGAGTTCTTGACACACGTACAGCTCGATGGCGTCCCTCGTACTCCGATCCAGCCGAGTGTCGAGGAGAGTTCGTCAAGACGACGGCGTGGTGGCGATCTTGATGTTTCACGGCGCAGGGCTTCGCCTAAGCTTCGCGACAGTATGACCGAGGTGGAATATGGTGGAGGGGGAACCGCACGGCTAAGGAACGATTCAGTAGATCAAACTTGTGTGTCCTAGGGTGCCCCCTGCCCCGTATATAAAGGAGGAGGGGGAGGTGCGGCCGGCCTAGAGGGCGGCGGAGGAGTCCTACTCCCAGGAGTAGGACTCCCCCTTCCTAGTTGGAATAGGATTGGGGGGGGAAGAGGAGGAGGCGCCGCCCCCTCCTGTCCTATTCGGACTGGGGGGAGGCGGCGTGGCCACCCTGGCCCCCTCCTCTTCTCCCTCGAGGCCCACTAAGGCCCATTTACCTCCGGGGGTTCAGTAACCTCCGGTACTCGGTAAATTCTGTTTTCACCGGAACCATTCGAACTCCAAATATAGGCTTCCAATATATCAATCTTTATGTCTCGACCATTTCGAGACTCCTCGTCATGTCCGTGATCACATCCGGGACTCGAACTTCTTTGGTACATCAAAATACATAAACTCATAATAAGCATCGCCGAAACCTTAAGCGTGCGGACCCTATGGTTCGAGAACAATGTAGACATGACCGAGACATGTCTCGGTCAATAACCAATAGCGGGACCTGGATGCCCATATTGGTTCCTACATATTCCACGAAGATCTTTATCGGTCAGACCGCATAACAACATCGTTGTTCCTTTGTCATCGGTATGTTACTTGCCCGAGATTCGATCGTCGGTATCCAATACCTAGTTCAATCTTGTTACCGCAAGTCTCTTTACTCGTTCCGTAATACATCATCTCACAGCTAACTCATTAGTTGTAATGCTTGCAAGGCTTGATGATGTGTATTACCGAGAGGGCCAGAGATACCTCTCCGACAATCGGAGTGACAAAACCTAATCTCGAAATCGCCAACCCAACATCGCCTTTGGAGACACCTGTAGTACTCCTTTATAATCACCCGATTACGTTGTGGACGTTTGGTAGCACCAAAGTGTTCCTCCGTAAGCGGAGTTGCATAATCTCATAGTTACAGGAACATGTATATGTCATGGATAAGCGATCGTGTGCTAAGCTAATGGAATGGGTCATGTCAATCAGATCATTCTACTAATGATGTGACCTCGTTAATCAAATAACAACTCTTTGTTCATGGTCAGGAAACATAACCATCTTTGATTAACAAGCTAGTCTAGTAGAGGCATACTAGTGACATATTGTTTTGTCTATGCATTCACACATGTATCATGTTTCCGGTTAATACAATTATAGCATGAATGATAAACATTTATCATGAAATAAGGAAATAAATAATAACTTTATTATTGCCTCTAGGGCATATTTCCTTCACCTGGAAGCCCCCAGCCCTCTCGTCCTGGTGGTGGTCTTTGTTCCTTCTTGGCAGTGGCAGCGGGGGAAGACCAACGTTGCCCTCAGGACAGTCCTCGCGAGGCTGATCCCACCAGGCGACCTCACGAGGCTGGCCCTGCCGGCGATCCTCCCGAGGTTGGTCATGCCACTCTTGACGATGGTCGTGGCCGTCCCAGCGTCCTCCACCCTGGCCTCCCCTGCGGCCATAACCTCGATCATTGCGCTCAGGGCGACGACCGAGGCGCCCATCACGGATGGCCCTGAGCTCCTGACAGTTGTTGGTGTTGTAGTTGTGTATTTTATGGAAGACGCAGAACGGGCGGCTGCCCTTGGATGACTCTGGGTGATCACAGCCGTGCTTCATCTCTAGCTCTGCTACGAGTACAATCGGTCCCTTACGCTTCACGTCCTTGGCCTTGGCCTTCTTGTCTTCTAGTTCCATGTCAGTGAGCTCGAGGAGGGAGAAGCGTCCCTCCTCAGCTCTCACACACTTGGTTGCCATGTCGAACATCTCCAGGGCCATGCGCAGGTCCTCGTGTATGGCGAGCTCCTCCTTCATCTTGAAATCTTTGATGCCATCAGTGAACGCAGAGATGATGGCTTCATCCGTGATGACCCAAAAGTATAGGGGATCTATCGTAGTCCTTTCGATAAGTAAGAGTGTCGAACCCAACGAGGAGCAGAAGGAAATGACAAGCGGTTTTCAGTAAGGTATTCTCTGCAAGCGCTGAAATTACCGGTAACAGATAGTTTTGTGATATGGTAATTCGTAATGGGTAACAAGTAATAAAAGTAACTAAGGTGCAGCAAGGTATACCAATCCTATTTGTAGCAAAGGACAAGCCTGGACGAACTCTTATATAAAGGAAAACGCTCCCGAGGACACATGGGAATTATCGTCAAGCTAGTTTTCATCATGCTCATATGATTCACGTTCGGTACTTTGATAAATTGAAATGTGGGTGGGCCGGTGCTTGGGTACTGCCCTTCCTTGGACAAGCATCCCACTTATGATTAACCCCTACTGCAAGCATCCGCAACTATGAAAGAAGAATTAAGGTAAACCTAACCATAGCATGAAACATATGGATCCAAATCAGCCCCTCACGATGCAACGCATAAACTAGGGTTTAAGCTTCTGTCACTCTAGCAACCCATCATCTAATTATTACTTCTCAGTGCCTTCCTCTAGGTCCAAACAATGGTGAAGTGTCGTGTAGTCGACGTTCACATAACACCACTAGAGGAAAGACAACATACATCTCATCAAAATATCGAACGAATGACAAATTCACATGACAACTTATAACAAGACTTCTCCCATGTCCTCAGGAGGAAACGTAACTACTCACAAATCATATTCATGTTCATAATCAGGGGGTATTAATATGCATAAAGGATCTGAACATATGATCTTCCACCGAATGAACCAACTAGCATCAACTATAATGAGTAATCAACACTACTAGCAACCCACAGGTACCAATCTGAGGTTTTGAGAAAAAGATCAGATACAAGAGATGAACTAGGGTTTGACAGGAGATGGTGCTGGTGAATATGTTGATTGAGATTGTCCCCCTCCCGATGAGAGGATCGATGTGATGACGATGGTGATGATTTCCCCCTCCCAGAGGGATGTTTCCCCGGCAGAACAGCTCCGCTGGAGCCCTAGATTGGTTTCGCCATGGTTCCGCCTCGAGACAACGACGCTTCGTCCCGAAAGCTTTCTTCTGATATTTTCCAGGGCAAAAGACACCTTATACCATAAGATGGGCATCGGGGGGCTTCCAGGTGGCCCACGAGGCAGGGGGCGCGCCTAGTGGGGTAGGGCGCACCCCCCACCCTCGTGGACAATGGGTGGCCCCCTCTGGTTCTTTCTTCACCCAATATTTTTCATATATTCCAAAACTGACTTTCGTGGTGTTTCAGGACTTTTGGAGTTGTGTAGATTAGGTCTCTAATATTTTCCTCCTTTTCCAGCCCAGAATCCAGCTGTCGGCATTCTCCCTCTTCGTGTAAACCTTGTAAAATAAGAGAGAAAAGGCATAAGTATTGTGACATAATGTGTAGTAACAACCCATATTGCAATAGATATCGATATAAAAGCATGATGCAAAATGGACATACCAGTCCGACACCTTGGGGATCTTGAGGCAAACGTTGTTGAAGCGCTAGATGTACTTCTGCAAAGTCTCTCCCGGCTGCTACTTGATGTGTTGCAGGTCACCCGCGGCTGGTGGACGGTCGCGCCCTGGAAGCTGACAATGAATCGTTCGCGCATCTTGTCCCAGGAAGAGATCGATCGCGCAGGGAGGCTCAGGAGCCACGAGCGTGCGCTGTCCTTGAGGGCCATGGGGAACCAGTTTGTCATGACCTTCTCGTCACTGCTGGCCGCCGCGATGCTCAGCTTGTAGAGCTGCAGGAACTCAGTAGGGTCGGGGGTGCTGTCATAGCGTGGAGGCAGGCTGAGCTTGAACTTTCCCGGCCAAACGATGCTGCGCAGCTTCGAAGTGAACGCGCGGCACCCTCTTGTGGCCACGGGAGCCCACCGTGGAGGTGGAGCCTGATCTTGGCGCTCGCGCACCGCCACCATAGGCGTCGCACGGTCTTGACATGGCGGTGCCGGGAGTGCACGCGCATCTTCTTGCGGCCGCTGCACCACCTAGCAGCTTGCCTCATCGTGTGCGGGCACCCGATGCTGTGGATCACGCCGAGGGGCCTCCTACCTTGGCTCAATGATGGCGTCCTGCCTGGGAGGTGGAGGAGGCGCCCCATGAGCTACGTCTCCCGCAGCAGGTGGCAGTTGAGGCAGCGAGCGAGATGGCCCAGTAGAATCCCCGGCGGCGCTGACGAGCTCGTCAATGCGGTCGAGCCAGTCCTCGTAATATTCATGGACCGGGCGGTAGCGCAGGAGCTCGTGTGCCATGAGCAGCGTAGCCTGCATGTTCGTTGGGCCACGATGAGCATGGGAGGAGAAGCAGCCGGAGTCAGTGACGGAGTGGTGGTGCACCCGTCACGGTGCACGGAAGGATGCATCAAAAGAAGCCTGCTGCTCGTGGCCCACGGGGCCTGTGGCGGCGTTCGCGACCAGCGACGAGGGACGACGAGGGCAGTCGTTGCCTGCCGGCGCTGTCTGAGCGGCGCGGGTGGCGAGAGCGGCTCGACACTCAGCGTGAGCTTGGCATGCATCAGCCATGGAAGCGGTGGAGCGGTGGCGAATCGACCGACGGAAGAGAGGCTCCAACGCATCCCTACCTGGCGCGCCAAATGTCAGATTTCGGGTTCCGCAAACCCTTGAGAGGTTCGAACTCTGGGGTGCGTGCGAAGATCTCAACATCCCCAGTCTGCCTACTCGCCAATCTCACAGCCTAGCACGGCGATCTCAACGGAAAGGGGACACAACAGTTTACCTAGGTTTGGGCCACCTTGCGGTGTAAAACCCTACTCCTCCTTTGTGGTGGATTGGCCTCGAAGGGCTGAGGATGAACTAGTATAGTGTAGAACAACCTCAGGAGGTGTGTTCTTGAGCTCGAGCGGGCTGGTGAGGGTGGATGGATCCGATCCCTCTCTCTCTTCTTGTATTTGTTATTTTCGTCCCCTTGCTATGGTGGTGGCTAAGTCCTATTTATAGTGGCCTTGGTCCTCTTCCCGAATGAAGGCGGGAAGGGGTCCCACACGGCCTAATTTGAAGGGAGACAACAAGTACATCTTATCCTGATGAAAGTGGTCTTTGCCTGCAAAAGCTTCTGGTCGTGACGCCGTGGTGGGCTCGGCGATGACCTCCGTCTTGTCGTCCTGGTGGTCTTGGTCTTGTAGCACGGGAATGGAAACCTTTGGCTTATTCCTCTGGACTCCGCGCTAGTGCTTGCCCCCTTGTCACCGAACAGGAAACCAGTACACTGCACCCGATGGCGCCCTGCCTGGCCTTGGTCATCATGGCTCACGTCACCCGATCATCATGAGGTGAGCCTTGCATAGAAATCTCCGCTCCTCGGGAGCCAGCCTGAGGAGGCTGCTCCCTTTTGAGGCCTTGGTGTCGTCCACCTCGCGAGGCTTGGCCCTTCGCAAGGGTCTTGAGTTGTCGATGTCGAAGCTGGGTCATACCAGGACGTCGATAGAGCCACACCGTGGGCCACAGGCAGGAAAGTCTGGGTACCCCCGTTCCCAGAACGCTGACATATAAATAGCTCTGTTGATTTCAATTTTAATTGTGTATTTAGTTGACTTCTCATATCATGCACATTTCTAGCATCAACAGAGCGAATAGTGTTGCTGTACATGTAGACCCGTGGTACCCATCTGAAATCTTGTTGTGCCGTGTAGTTTCCCACGCTTTGAAATCTTTCAATGCTGCTTTGTCTTGAACTGATATGATTTGAACCGTGTCTCTATTTTGATTTGGCAAGACAATGCAGTTACCATAGGACATAGATATATGTTTGTTTGATGCTTTTATTATGTACTACTTGGAAATAGAAGACTTGGTAGTTTAATCCTGTCCACCTTTCTAATGAACTGGTTCACCGAAATGAGTTTCATATATTACATGCTAAACCTGTTATGTGGCTGCTTGTTTATTCTTTTAGCATGCTGACATAATATTGGGGAAGAGTGCCTTATTAAGCAATGGTAAAGGAAGTAATGCCAATAAGGTTCAGGATAGTGAGACATCCTTGTTGGTCTCCAACAAAGCTGATAAAACAGGTAAGGAAAACTATCTTGAAGACAATGAGACAACCCCAAAGTCCTGTCTTGGTGTAGCGTTCGAGTTACTGGCCACTACCGCTAACACAAGCTATTCAAACTCATTGTCTGAATCAGTTCGATTTCTTGAGTCTCATCTACAAGCTGAAAGACATCGACCAGTTGTGCTGCCACAAGAAGCCGAAGGACTGCGGAAGTCCCTGGAGAATTCAGATGCATACTTTCTGGTGCAACAACAAGTGTTGGAGGATTTTAGTGCCAAACAGGAGAAAGCTAATAAGCTTGCTAAGCTTATTGCCAGCATGGTGGATACCCAGGATAACGTTTCTTGAGCTCTTTTTAAGTTGTTTCAGTTATGGACTTGTTTTGCTGCCGTGTTTATTTGCACTGGTGGCCAATTTAGACGGCCAGTGTATGTAATATGCTACTTTGTTCCCTATATTTGCACAGGTGGCGAACTTTGATGCCCAGTGGATGTAATATGTGCAATAGCCGTAATAGCCTAGCATTAGTTGCTTGCTTATTTATTTCCTTATTGTCTTGTTTAGTTGTTTGCTTGTAGTCACTGGAGTTCTTTTTCCGCGTTTTCTAGTGACCATAATAACCTATTTTTATAACTGGCCACAATAACCATGGCAACACACGAACCGTTGTAACCATGGTCCTGCTACCTTCTGTAGTGACCATGGGTCTCTTACGGGCCGTAGGATCCATGGGCCCTCTATGGGCCATATAATCAATGGGCCTTCTATGGGCCGAATAATCGTTTGGCCAAACATGGGCCGTACTATTCATCGACCAATAACGGTCCGCAAAATGGGCCAAAAACGGGCTATAGTGGAAATCGTCTATTTATGGCATGACCATAATGGGCCGTTAACAGGTCATATTTGATGAGGCTATGAAAACAGCCCAACAGGTTAACAGGGCACAATCGGGCCGACTGTAACCATGGGCCGAATTTGACCCATAAGAGGAACAGGCCAGTAACGGACCGTGAATTCTGGAAATTAGCTCAAGAATAAATGGGCCCTTAGAAGGCCGAAGGTAACACGGGCTGGAGACGGCCTACGGAATAATGTGTCGTTAATGGGTATAAAGTGATACACTCTTCATTATGGGCCAGTTTCACCTCGGGCCTTTAATGGGCCCATAGTTACAAAGGGCCTCGTATGGGCCAAAATATGTCATGGGTCATATATGGGCCGGAAGTTATAACGGGCTAGAATCATATTGGATAGCCCGGATGACGCTACTGGGCCCAATTCGGATAGGCCATAACGGGTCGTGAGTGAGCGAGCTGTAAATGGGTATATGCGAATGGGTCGTTAAGAGGCTACCCGTGGGCCGGCCCACTTCCTTTTGACCAAGTCAAACGGGCCAGCCTTTTCACCGGAATGGGCCTCTGTTGCGTCATGCCATGTGTCAACGTATCATAGGCACCTGCAAGTCAAATGAGTGGATGACATCCGTCCCAACGGTGAGCCGCCGCGTGGTTCCTATGGCCATTGAGAATTTTACATGGGAAAAACCCCATTGGTCCAGGTTGTCAACGGGTTATTAGATCCAAACCGGAACCTGATAGCTTAACGACGACCCGTTACAGTGGATGCCACGTGTCGGTTACCCTTGACGAAAGCACTTTTATGATGCGCGATTTATCGTCATGGAAGTGGACACTTCCGTGATGATAATTTTGGTAATGTCATGGAACACTTCTATGACAACACAGGTATGTCTATCTTGGTGCTGTCATAAAATCGTCATGGATGTACATGCATGACAAAAAACGTGACCTACTGTGACAAACACGTATCATCACGGAAGTGTATTTTTTTGTAGTGATAGCCTTTACCATGCTTAGTTTACAAGTCTATACATTGCTGTTTGCAAACAAAAAGTTTTCTGTTATTTTTTAATTCTTATGGAAAGTCAGAACGTGATAAAATCTTGAAATTTATACACAGAATGATATTATAATTCTTTTATAGTGTAGTAAATTTTCATAAGTTTTGGAGTTAAAGTATGAATCTTCTTGCATCCTTTACAGACTGTTCTGTTTGACATATTGCTATTATGTTTGCATTGTTTGCATATGTTTGCTTGTTTAATGATTCTATTTGAGGATAAAAGTGTTAAATATGTAGAGGCATTTAGTATGCAACATTAAATTATAATTTTAGTGATGTGCTACAGTAGAGAATGATAAGGTTTTGCATCGATTTATACTAACTTATCTCACGAGTTTTTGTTGAGTTTTGTGTGGATGAAGTTTTTAAGATTTAGGGAAGCCATGATATAAAAGGAATTAAGGAGACAAAAGCTCAAGCTTTGGGATGCCCAAGGCACCCTAATATAATATTCCAAGAAGTCTCAAGCATCAAAGCTTGGGGATGCCCCGGTAGGCATCCCACCTTTCTTCATCAACAATCATTGGTTAGCCTGGGTTGAGCCTAAGTTTTTGCTTCTTCACATCATGTGTGCTATTTTTGGAATGTCATTTTTTTTGCTTGATTTTTTAATAAAATACTTAGACATGAAATTTTTTAAATGAGAGAGAGTCCTCAAATAGCTACCCATTTACTTAGCTACTCGCTTGATCTTCACTTATATCTTTTTTGGAGTAGTTTGTCAAACACTCTCATTCTTCACTTATATTATTTTGAGAGTTGATAATAGTGATGAAAACTTGCACAATCTACAAAAGTGGTCCTAATATGATGGATATTCAAGAAGTATATAGTAAAAAAATTCATGTAGATCATTGGATATGATAAGTTTGATTCCCTGCAATAGTTTTCTGATATGGAGATGATAATATGTGAGTCATGTTAGTGAGTAATTGTGGTTTAGTAAGAATATTGGTGTTTAGGTTTGTGATTCCATATGCATGCAAATAAAGCCAATAGTTATGAAACGAAGTTACATCCTACTTGTGGTGCATTATTCAGTGTTAGTTATGTTCAATGCATGTTTATGGTCGTTTTCATTTTTTGGTTGGTCGCTTCTCAATCTATTTGCTAGCCTTCATTTGTACTAAGCGTGAATGTTGCTTGTGCATCCAATTACTTGAACCCAAAGTTGTGGCAAATGAGTCCACCATACCTACCTATATGCGGTATTTCCATGTCGTTCCAAGTAAATTTGTATGTGCCATCTCTAATATTCAAAATGAATTTCTGTTTTATGTGCCTGTACAGCTCATGAAGCGGCAGGGGGTGGCCAATATTTTGCATGCTAGGTACTTTATTCTCATGATGAGTGTTTATTCACTTTTCATTGCATGAGAGTGTGGAAGGTAATAGGGATGCCCAGTCCCGAAATGAAGAAAAATACTATGATAATAAATTCCTTGGGAAGTGTTGGTATGGAAGGCACCCGTGGATACAGCTAGCCATGGATTGTGTAAGAATGGTCGAAAGGAAATAAACTTTACTTCCTGTTTGGGAACCGCCTATGATTTATCTACCATGGAAGCTATTGGAAATTCTCGGCTCGTTGACAGGAAAAGCATGCCTCTCAAAACAATTTTATCTCTTAAATTAAGCTTTGTGCTCTGGCACCTCTACAAAACTCTGCTTCCCTCTGTGAAGGGCCTATCTATTTACTTTTACGCAATTTTTATTTTTATTTTGAGTCTCCATCTTCTCTTATAAAGCACCAACTAGGGAACACTATTGTCATACTTGTGCATTGGATGTAGCTAATATTTGAGTGTGTTTCATGAATGGATCAATGACTGAGCATAATGGGCTAGGGATAAATTTTAGCGTTGATTTTTGGAAATACATGGTTGCTTGTTAGTATGCTTTAGTATTGATGTCTTCATGTCAAATTATAGACTATTGCTTTGAATCATTCAAGTCCAAATGTCCATATGCTACAAAGAAAAGAGTATATGATGAATATGATAGGTAGCATTCCACATCAAAAATTCCGTTTTCAATTGCTACTTTATCATGATGAGTTTTATGAGAAAGAGTTGTTGTTATGATGCTAGAAAAAGTGATATAAATTATCAGTGATCAAACTTATGCACTATGCTAGCATTCACACTTCATAAATTATTTCTTCTATCATTTACCTACTCGAGGATGAGCAGGAATTAAGCTTGGGGATGCTGATACGTCTCCAACGTATCTATAATTTATGAAGTATTCATGCCATGTTTACAAAAAAGTTATATGGTTTTGGTATGATTTGAATGGAACTAACCTGGACTGATGTTGTTTTCAGCAAAACGATCGTGGTGTTTTTTCTTGTGTAGAAATAAAAGTTCTCCAAATGCAACGAAACTTTTTGACGATTTTTTGGAACAAAATAGACACTAGAAGCTTCATGGGAGGACCAGAAGGTGAAGGAGGTGGCCACTACCCACCAGGGTGCGCCAGGGGCCTTGGTCATGGGCTGGTGGGTAGTGGGCACCTCGTGGCCCATCTATACGTGAGACCGACGCCAAAAAATCCTATATATACATATACATACATACATACATATATATATATAAACACCCAAAAATAACCCTAGATCAGAAGTTCTACCACGCAAGCCTCTATAGCCACGAAAAACCAATCTAGACCTTGTTCCGGCACCCTGTGGAGGGGGAAATTATCTCCGGAGGCCATCTTCATCATCCTGGCGGCCACCATGATGAGGAGGGAGTAGTCCACCCTCGGGGCTGAGGGTTTGTACTAGTAGCTATGTGTATCATCTCTCTCTCTCTCTCTCTCTCTCTCTCGTGTTGTTGATTTGGCACGATCTTGACGTATCGTGAGCTTTGTTAATATAGTTGGATCATATGGTGTTTTCCCCTCTCTATCTTGTTGTGATGAATTGAGTTTTACCTTTGAGATTTCATCATTATCCGATTGAATATTTTTATGGATTTGAGAACACTTGATGTATGTCTTGGCACTCAACTCGCGGATTCCCGAAGTGACATTGGGGTAATCTATGCATAGGGATGGATGCACATTTTCGTATTTGTTTCTCTGGTATGAATCTTAGGGCACTCTTTGAAGTTCTTTGTGTTGGATTGAGTATTATGAATCTGAAGTTATTTGAGGCATGTTGAATAATCAACTCATGGATACTCGTGGTGACATTGGAGTATCTAGGTGACATTAGAGTTGGTTGATGTGTATCATATGGTGTTATTTTAGTTCAAAATCTTGGGTTGTTTGTGACACTTATAGGAATAGCTCGATAGATCGATCTGAAAGGATAACTTTGAGGTGGTTTCATACCATACAACCAATTTCGTCTTATGTTATCCGCTAGATAAAAACTTTGGAGTGATTCTTTATCGCACGTTGAGGGATTGCCATATGATCTTAGCACTATTGAGAGATTGGACTAGCAAAAGTATGATCCCTAGACCTTGTTTTCAAGCATTGCAATACCGTTTGTGCTCACTTTTAATACTTGCTACCTTGCTGTTCTTTATTGTTCCTATTACAAAAATCAATATCTACTATCATTACTATACTTGTATCATCATCTCTTCGCCGAACTAGTGCACCTATACAATTTATCATTGTATTTGGTGTCTTGGGGACACAAGAGACACTTTGTTATTTGGTTGCAGATTTGTTTGAGAGGGATCATCATCATCCTACGCCTCCCACGAATTGATAAACCTTAGGTCATCCACTTGAGGAAAATTTGCTACTGTCCTACAAAACTCTGCGCTTGGAGGCCCAACACAAGTCTACAAGAACAAGTTGTGTAGTAGGCATCAATGCACCCTTCATATAGCCTACCTAACACAGATTCTTGCTTCATATGGCTCATGTTACATGGAGTACTATAGCACCATACTCTTCGTGCACTGTAGACCTAGTTCTTTTAACAATGATCTCACGGTTCATTCTTGATTGGACAGTCAAAAAAGGGGCATGTTACATTACCGTCCATAGTTGACATGCACACAACATCATGTTTTATCGCCATATCTTACTACACTAGCAACAAGATTATAGTACTGCCATATGAACCAATGCACATGCCTAGTAGTAGGAGTACTATGTAAGTTCAAGTGGTTGTTGTGTTTTGCACTCCTCTGTTGTAAGAATGGAAACGCTTGCCGTAATCATTTTTGTTCAAAAACAGTGGACACCCTCTACCACGCGGATCCTCCTCGACGGTCGTCGGGAACATTGCTACTCACTTTCGTAGATGTGCGGGACAGCCAGCATTTGGGTCCACTTGCCATGCACTAAATTACTCCATTCTATAGTGCACAACTGCACGGTAGACTACCCCCGTCAAAGCACCGCAGTAATTGTAACGCCCCGGATTTGTTGCGCCAGGTGTATGCCAATTATTCGCCGCCGTTGCCATATCATTTTCTTGCCTGTTGCATTTTATCATGTCATCATGTGCATTTCATTTTGCATCCATGTTCGTCTCATGCATCCGAGCATTTTCCCCGTTGTCCGTTTTGCAATCCGGCACTCCTATGCCCTCCGGCGTTCCCCTTGTGTCTCCTGTTGGGAGCGGGTGTTAAATGTTCTCGGAATGGACCGAGTCTTGCCAAGCGGCCTTAGCATACCACCGGTAGACCGCCTGTCAAGTTTCATGCCATTTGGAGGTCGTTTGGTACTCCAACGGTTAACCGGGTAACCGTAAAGCCCCTTTCTCTTTGCAGCCAAACACCTCTTCCCACAGCCCACCAAACCCATCTAACTCCCCTCCATGCTCTCGGTCGTTCGATCATGATCGCGTGGCCGAAAACCGCTCCTCATTTGGACTCTCCTAGCTCCCTCTACCTATAAATATGTGCCCCTCCCCCGAAAATCCCGCAGATCAAACCCTAGCCCCGCTCCCCTCGCGCGCCGGACATGTCCAACCCCGCCGGACATGTCCAGCCTCCACCTCGCTTCGGCCAATCGCGGCCTGCCACGTCACCTCCTCCGCTGCCTCAGCCACTCACGCGCCGCCACCTGTCCTCGTCGGCCCCCTCTCTCTCCTCCCACCGCGCGGCTTCGGTCGTCGTCTTCCCCATGTCTGAGATGGGCTCCTGCTCATGCCCACCTCACTCACAAGACACACCCCTTGCCGCCAACAAGACTGAATGCTTCCGCCCTCTTGAATCAGTACGCCATGGCCTTGATCTCTGAGGTTTGCGCACGCGAGCACCTACACTCAGCGCCTCCACACATGCACGCGCATGCCCCGGCGTTGCTCCGTGGTTCGCGTAGCAGGCTAGCAGCACCCTCCACCTATTTCCGCACACCCGCCGCTTCTCTGTTGCTGCAGAGGCCGCCGCCTTTGGTCGCTGCAGTCGACGTCGGTTGCCCCGTGCAGCCATGGCCAAGCTCGACCTGCTGTAAGATAGCTCAATAGATCCAGGGAGCTTTTTGTAGCACAAAAACTTCGGTCGAGCCAGTGGTCAGCGCTCTGCTCCTCTATGCAGGAGGTCGTGGGATCAAAGTCCTAGCCGGCCCCCATTTTGCTCTGTTTTTTTTTCCTTTTATTTTGCTCACTCACACTCATCCATTCCGGGTCAGATCCGTCTTGGGCCTTGCACAGTGCGTTGCATTCGGCCCGTAGATGTTTTTTTTCATTCTGTGATTTTGTCATATATCCAGGGCATGCATATTTACAGGAATGCCATCATTTGAATTGCATGCAACTAAATAACCATGCATCCAAATAAAACATGTCATATATGCATCTTTCTCAGTTGTTCAAGTTCTTTAACAATATGCAACTTTCATCCCTGTTAAAAATGTTTAAAATTGTTGTTTGTAATAATTTGCACAAATGTCATGTTAAAATGGTTTATTTCATAACTAAATAACCGTACCTCGGATTTAAATGTTCTTTATATGTAAACAGGGTGGAAAAATGCCTAGTTTAACATGGTGCACTTTATTTTCCTGTTTAACAACAATAAAATATGTTTTAGAGCAGAACAGTACCAAATTTGAAATATGCATATGGGATTTTTCGGAATTGTTGTTTGTTGTTCCGGCCTCATTTAAACTTGCCTAAATAGTTAGTTTACTTTTATTTCACCTCTTGCCTTGATTAATAACATTTAATATTGGTGGGTACATAACCAAGAGTGAACTAAATAACTCGATGTGGTGTTTCGTCGATATGCAACTCGTTGCATATTGAGCTCCACTTAATTTGTAGTATTGTTTGTTGCACTTTGCCATGCCATGCCTCATTAAACCGGACATGCATCATACTTGATTGTGCATCATGCCATGTTTATGCTTGTGTGTTTACCATGTTGTTTGTTTCTTTCCGATGTTGCTTCTTAGTTCCGGTAATGTTGCGATTGTGAGGATTTGTTCGACTACTCCCATTCGTCTTCTTCATGGACTCGTTTTTCTTCCTAGCGGGATTTCAGGCAAGGTGACCGTCACCTTGGATCTCACTACTATCATTGCTATGCTAGTTGCTTCGTTCTATCGCTATGCTGGGCTACCTATCACTTGTTCTTCAAGCCTCCCCAAATTGCCATGAACCTCTAACCTTTGACACCCTTCCTAGCAAACCCTTGCTTGGCTATGTTACTGCTTTGCTCAGCCCCTCTTATAGCGTTGTTAATTGCAGGTGAAGTTGAAGATTGTTCCATGGTGGACAGGGTTATGTTGGGATATCACAATATCTCTTATTTTATTAATGCATCTATATACTTGGTAAAGGGTGGAAGGCTCGGCCTTATGCCTGGTGTTTTGTTCCACTCTTGCCGCCCTAGTTTCCGTCATACCGGTGTTATGTTCCCGGATTTTGCGTTCCTAGCGCGGTCGGGCGATTTATGGGACCCCCTTGACAGTTCGCTTTGAATAAAACTGGTCCAGCAAGGCCCAACCTTGGTTTTACCATTTGCCTCACCACCACCTATACCCTTCCCTTGGGTCGTCCAACCCTAGGGTCATCTTTATTTTAGCCCCCGGGCGGTGCTTGTCTAAGTCTGGTCCAAACCGAAGCAACTGCGGGGCCCCTCGGGAAACTCGAGTCTGGTTTTACTCGTAGCTTGACTTATCCGGTGTTGCCACGAGAACGAGATATGTGCAGCTCCTATCGGGATTGTCGGGCGATCGGGCTTCGGTCTTGTTTTACCATTGTCGAAATGTCTTGTAAACGGGATTCGAGATCGATCAGTCTTCTGGGAGAAGGAATATCCTTCGTTGATCGCGAGAGCTTATCATGGGCTGTGTTGGGACACCCCTTCAGGGTATAAACTTTTGAGAGCCGTGCCCGCGGTTATGTGGCAGATGGGAATTTGTTAATGTCCGGTTGTAGATAACTTGACACCAGATCCGAATTAAAACGCATCAACCGCGTGTGTAGTCGTGATGGTCTTTTCTCGGCGGGGTCCGGGAAGTGAACACGGTCTTTGGGTTATGTTTGACGTAAGTAGGAGTTCAGGATCACCTCTTGATCATTACTAGTTGACGACCGTCCTTTGTTTCTCTTCTAGCTCTGATTTGCGTATGTTAGCCACCATATCATGCTTAGTCGTTGCTGCAACCTCACCACTTTACCCCTTCCTTTCCCATTAAGCTTTGCTAGTCTTGATACCAATGGTAATGGGATTGCTGAGTCCTCGTGGCTCACAGATTACTACAACAACAGTTGTAGGTACAGGTTATACGTTCATCATGACGCGAGAGTGATGTCTGCTTGTTTTGGAGTTCTTCTTCTGCTTCTTCTTTTGATCAGGGGATAGGTTCCAGGTCGGCAGCCTGGGCTAGCAGGGTGGATGTCGTTTGAGTTTCTTTTTGTGTTTCATCTGTAGTCGGATGGTGCTCTTATGTAATATGATGTTGTATTCGTGTGGCATTGTATGCCTTTTGTATGTATCCCCATCTATTATGTAATGTTGATGTAATGATATCCACCTTGCAAAAACGTTTCAATATGCGGGTCTATCCTTGGTGGGACCTTGAGTTCCTTTTGGATAGGGTCGCATATTGGGCGTTACAAGTTGGTATCAGAGCCTCGACCGACCTTAGGAGCCCCCTTGTTTGATCGTGTAGTTTGGCCGTTGTTGAGTTTAGAAGAAAACTGTTTTCGGAGTCTAGTTATAGCAGAGAGTAGGAATTCTTTTTACTCCTCAGCCCCTTCGTCGCTCTGGTGAGAAATATTGACGTAGGTGTTTTGAATTACTCCTCTTCCCTTCAAAATTTTCTTTAGGTTCACGCAGTTGGTTTTCCGGTAGTTGTTCCTCAGCTCTTTGCATCCGGTGCATTTCTCGTCAAGTTGACTCGAGCCTCTTCATCTTTGTGTTCAATCCTAGTTGCTTTCTTTTCCCACCCGCCCACCCTTCTTCCTCTCAGAACCGGAGTCCGTAATCGAGTATCCATCCTACTCGTGTGAAGTCTTTGCTTTCTTTCCTCAATGATTTCAACCGGTGTTTCCTATTCAAGATATTCGTCGTTTCCCCTTCCAAGTTGCCTTTGTTTTCCCGCCCTCCCACCCTTCTTCTTCCCGGAGTTTGAGTCTCTTTCGACCATCATTTTCATTCGTACGGAACCTCTTTAGCCTTTCGTTATTTATTTCAACCGGTGAATTCTCTTTTGTTTGACAGTCTTCATCTCTTTTCCGGTGCACTCAATTCAAGTTTTTCGGTGTTGATCGTATTCTTTTCCTTGGATCGAGTGTTTGCCCTATTCGTTCGCCTCTTGCGAGCTTATCCTTCTGGAGTGCTCAAGACATCTTAGGAGTTTCGTTTGTGTTCGACTTAATTCGAGGTTGTCACCTCATTCAAATATTTCATTTGTTCCGGTACATCATCTATCTGTTCAACAATCCTTTTCAACGGTGTTTTTCTTTTAGTGGGCCCTAACCCACAGGTCTTTTCCCAGGATCTTACCTGACTCTTTTCTTTTCCCCGGAGTTATTCTCAATTCTTTTCAAGTGTGATGTAAGAATGGATCACATCAGTCACATGCCTTCTCCAAGATCGATTTCAAATCATTTTCATTGTTGGCTCAACCCCCCTTCGCTTTTCATTCTCCCAGAGTATCTCAGTAATTTTGGTCGTGTTTCTCGTCGTCTTTTGAAGACTGAAGAAGATTTCTGTTAAATCTTGCCCGTTCTCCCGGAGATTCGCGGTGCTAGCTCGATGTTATCCTCTCAAATTATTCCATTTGTCAGATATTCTTTTCTTAACCACCCGGAGTATGTCAGGAGTTGTTTTTCCATTTCTTTCACCGGAGGCCATCATTCCAGTTATCGTTCTCTATTTATCCTGGTGCTTCGTTCAAGTGTTCTTTAATCAGCTCATGATCTCTTTATTCTTTTGCATCTAAATCCCCTCTAGCATATTGGTTCTTCTAATTCTTCCCGGTGATTCAGTCCCTTTCATCAGTCATTTTCTAATTCTTACGGTGGTTCATTCAAGATTCTTTTCCTTGATTATCATATTAATTCATTCGTTCTTTCCAATCCTACCGGTGGTTCATGAAGACCTTCTCAAGTTTGCGTTATGCCACTTCTCAATTCTTTTGCAAGAAGAATAAGTAGTATGCAAAATCCATTGCTTGTCATCAATTTAATTTGATGAAGGATAAGCATACAATAAATCTTATTCTTATTTCATCCAAGTGAGTAATCCCTTTCTTCGGAGTTTGTTCTTGATGAATAAATTCTAGTTTCAAGTGTTTTCATCTTTTCTTTTCCGGAGTTCAATTTTTCCTCGGCCATCTCGTCGGAAACCCCATCTAAATCATCGCAGGGCCTTAATCTTATTCTTTCCATCCTTGAACTCTATCTCATCATCTTTTGTCACCGGAGTTCTTCATGGCGTTCTTCAGGATTTAATTCACTCCTCAAGTGTTCATCAAGATTCTTCTCGAAGGAGCTCAAGTATCTTTCTTCTTGCATATCAAAGTGCAATTAATTCTCCATATCCTTTTGAAGTGGAGTTTTGCATTTCTTCGTTCTTCTCAGCTATCCAATCTTTTCCGTTTGTGGCCGGTTATCACCTTATAATTTTGAGATGTTATCTATAAGTCCACAACAAGCTTATTCTTTTCGTTGTTGATTTTCTCAACAACTCCGTTTAAACCTTCCTTCTAAAGATGCTTTCAATTTCGTTCGTGGCACAAGTTGTCATTTTCTTCTCCGTTCTTTTCATTCAACTCTTTCAATTCTTTCTGGAGGTTTTGTGTCATGTCTTCATCAAGTATCTTTCCATCCTCTCAAGTTCATGTTCTATTCTTTCCATGTTCAGTTAGAGTTCTGCCTAAATCCTTTCAGTCTTATTCGTCTCTAACTCGTTCTAACAGGAGTTGTTTCATAGTCTATCTGAATTCGTGAGCTTTCGATTCGTCATCCTCGTCGTTCCTCTCTTCTTCTCGAGTGCTCTCGATTCTTTGCTTCTTCTCTTGAGTTCTTGCTTCACCTCATCCCTTTTTCCTTCCGTCTCGGTCTTAAGATCTCGAGACGAGATCTCTTGTGAGTGGAGGAGAGTTGTAACACCCTGGATTTGTTGCGCCAGGTGTATGCCAATTATTCGCCGCCGTTGCCATGTCATTTGCTTGCGTGTTGCATTTTATCATGTCATCATGTGCATTTCATTTTTGCATACATGTTCGTCTCATGCATCCGAGCATTTTCCCCGTTGTCTGTTTTGCAATCCGGCACTCCTATGCCCTCTAGCGTTCCCCTTGTGTCTCCTGTTGGGACCGGGTGTTAAATGTTCTCGGAATGGACCGAGTCTTGCCAAGCGGCCTTGGTATACCACCGGTAGACCGCCTGCCAAGTTTCGTGCCATTTGGAGGTCGTTTGGTACTCCAACGGTTAACTGGGTAACCGTAAAGCCCCTTTCTCTTTGCAGCACAACACCTCTTCCCACAGCCCACCAAACCCATCTAACTTCCCTCCATGCTCTCGGTCGTTCGATCACGATCGCGTGGCCGAAAACCGCTCCTCATTTGGACTCTCCTAGCTCCCTCTACCTATAAATATGTGCCCCTCCCCCGAAAATCCTGCAGATCAAACCCTAGCCCCGCTCCCCTCGCGCGCCGGACATGTCCAACCCCGTCGGACATGTCCAGCCTCCACCTCGCTCCGGCCAATCGCAGCATGCCACGTCACCTCCTCCGCTGCCTCATCCACTCACGCGCCGCCACCTGTCCTCGCCGGCCCCCTCTCTCTCCTCCCACCGCGCAGCTTCGGTCGTCGTCTTCCCCATGTCTGAGATGGGCTCCTGCTCATTCCCACCTCACTCAAGACCTTTTGCCCGGCGCCAACAAGACGCCTCGAATGCTTCCGCCCTCTTGAATCAGTGCGCCATGGCCTTGATCTCTGAGGTTTGCGCACGCGAGCACCTACACTCAGCGCCTCCACACATGCACGCGCATGCCCCGGCGTTGCTCCATGGTTCGCGTAGCAGGCTAGCAGCACCCTCCACCTATTTCCGCACCCCCGCCGCTTCTCTGTTGCTGCAGAGGCCGCCACCTTTGGTCGCTGCAGTCGACGCCGGTTGCCCCGTGCAGCCATGGCCAAGCTCGACCTGCTGTAAGATAGCTCAATAGATCCAGGGAGCTTTTTGTAGCACAAACACTCGGTCAGGCCAGCTGGTCAGCGCTCTGCTCCTCTATGCAGGAGGTCGTGGGATCAAAGTCCTAGCCGGCCCCCATTTTGCTCTGTTTTTTTCCTTTTATTTTGCTCATTCACACTCATCCATTCCAGGTCAGATCCGTCTTGGGCCTTGCACACTGCGTTGCATTCGGCCCGCAGATGTTTTTTTTCCATTCTGTGATTTTGTCATATATCCAGGGCATGCATATTTACAGGAATGCCATCATTTTGAATTGCATACAACTAAATAACCATGCATCCAAATAAAACATGTCATATATGCATCTTGCTCAGCTGTTCAAGTTCTTTAACAATATTCAAATTTCATACCTATTAAAAATGTTTAAAATTGTTGTTTGTAATAATTTGCACAAATGTCATGTTAAAATGGTTAATTTCATAACTAAATAACCGTACCACGGATTTAAATGTTCTTTATATGTAAACGTGGTGGAAAAATGCCTAGTTTAACATGGTGCACTTTATTTTCCTATTTAACAACAATAAAATATATTTTAGGGCAGAACAGTACCAAATTTGAAATATGCATATGGGATTTTCCGGAATTGTTGTTTGTTGTTCCGGCCTCATTTAAACTTGCCTAAATAGTTAGTTTACTTTTGTTTCACCTCTTGCCTTGATTAATAACATTTAATATTGGTGGGTACATAACCAAGAGTGAACTAAATAACTCGATGTGGTGTTTCGTCGATATGCAACTCGTTGCATATTGAGCTCCACTTAATTTGTAGTACTGTTTGTTGCACTTTGCCATGCCATGCCTCATTAAACCGGACATGCATCATACTTGATTGTGCATCATGCCATGTTTATGCTTGTGTGTTTACCATGTTGTTTGTTTCTTTCCGGTGTTGCTTCTTAGTTCCGGTAATGTTGCGATTGTGAGGATTTGTTCGACTACTCCCGTTCGTCTTCTTCATGGACTCGTTCTTCTTCCTAGCGGGATTTCAGGCAAGATGACCGTCACCTTGGATCCCACTACTATCATAGCTATGCTAGTTGCTTCGTTCTATCGCTATGCTGGGCTACCTATCACTTGTTCTTCAAGCCTCCCCAAATTGCCATGAACCTCTAACCTTTGACACCCTTCCTAGCAAACCCTTGCTTGGCTATGTTACCGCTTTGCTCAGCCCCTCTTATAGCGTTGTTAATTGCAGGTGAAGTTGAAGATTGTTCCATGGTGGACAGGGTTATGTTGGGATATCACAATATCTCTTATTTTATTAATGCATCTATATACTTGGTAAAGGCTGGAAGGCTCGGCCTTATGCCTGGTGTTTTGTTCCACTCTTGCCGCCCTAGTTTCCGTCATACGGTGTTATGTTCCCGATTTTGCGTTCCTAACGCGGTCGGGTGATTTATGGGACCCCCTTGACAGTTTCGCTTTGAATAAAACTGGTCGGCAGAAGGCCCAACCTTGGTTTTACCATTTGCCTCACCACCACCTATACCCTTCCCTTGGGTCGCCCAACCCAAGGGTCATCTTTATTTTAGCCCCGGGCGGTGCTTGTCTAAGTCTTTGGTGCGAACCGAGCAACTGTGGGGCCCCGTCGAGGAAACTCAAGGTCTGGTTTTACTCGTAGCTTGACTTATCCGGTGTTGCCCTGAGAACAAGATATGTGCAGCTCCTATCGGGATTGTCGGCGTATCGGGTGGCTTTGCTGGTCTTGTTTTACCATTGTCGAAATGTCTTGTAAACCGGGATTCCAAGACTGATCGGGTCTTCCTGGGAGAAGGAATATCCTTTGTTGATCGCGAGAGCTTATCATGGGCTAAGTTGGGACACCCTTGCAGGGTATAAACTTTCGAGAGTCGTGCCCGCGGTTATGTGGCAGATGGGAATTTGTTAATGTCCGGTTGTAGATAACTTGACACCAGATCCGAATTAAAACGCATCAACCGCGTGTGTAGCCGTGATGGTCTCTTCTCGGTGGAGTCCGGGAAGTGAACACGGTCTTTGGGTTATGTTTGACGTAAGTAGGAGTTCAGGATCACCTCTTGATCATTACTAGTTGACGACCGTTCCTTTGTTTCTCTTCTCGCTCTCATTTGCGTATGTTAGCCACCATATCATGCTTAGTCGCTCGCTTTGCAACGACCACTTTACCCCTTCCTTTCCCATTAAGCTTTGCTAGTCTTGATACCCATGGTAATGGGATTCTTTGAGTCCTCGTGGCTCACAGATTACTACAACAACAGTTGCAGGTACAGGTTATACGTTGATCATGACGCGAGAGCGATGTCTGCTTGTTTTGGAGTTCTTCTTCTGCTTCTTCTTTCGATCAGGGGATAGGTTCCAGGTCGGCAGCCTGGCCTAGCAGGGTGGATGTCGTTTGAGTTTCTGTTTGTGTTTCATCCGTAGTCGGATGGTGCTATTATGTAATATGATGTTGTATTCGTGTGGCATTGTATGCCTTTTGTATGTATCCCCATCTATTATGTAATGTTGATGTAATGATATCCACCTTGCAAAAGCGTTTCAATATGCGGGTCTATCCTTGGTGGGACCTTCGAGTTCCTTTTGGATAGGGTCGCATATTGGGCGTTACAGTAATGCCCAATGAGCCATCAAATCACAAAGCCCCACCTTTGCAGCTGTAAGTTGGACGGACGAAGCAACCATCATTTCACTCTTCTCCCTCATCTTCCTCTCTTGAAGAAAACCCCAACTCGCTTCTCCCTCATCTTTTTCCTCATTTCTTCAAGAAAACCCCCAACGCGCTTCTGCCATTGTTCTTCTCTCCCAAAGAAGGAAAGGTGAGCGCATCAATGGTGTTGCTTCTGGCCAAGGCCTGGTCTTGCAATCCCACAACCAATCCTAACTCCCCCTCTGTTCTTCTTTTGGGCTTGTGATTACAGTTCCTTTTATTTTATCTCTATTTGACAGTTTCTTGATGGACTCTGGAGCATCGGCCGAAGTGATGTCTAAGGCTCTGGCCAAAACCATCGAGGCTCAGGGTACGAAGAAGCGCAAGCACCCCGCCGAGACTACCGCAGACAAGCTCAAGGCCATTGCCCTGTCCAAGCCCCCCTCTCCGGGATCCCTCGTTAAGCCAGTTCAGGTAATATTTCTTCTTGACAATATTTCTGCCGATCTTGATCGTGTTTAGTCATCTAACTTGCAGAGTGCTTGCTCATATACGAGGTTTGTGTAATGTACAGACAGTACTAGTACTAGTAGTACAACTTTCTGGGCGATCTTGCATGTGATTTTTGTGTGCCAAATGACGGTTCTAAATGGCTTTTTTGACCAAAACATGCGAGAGGTTGACATACATATGAATTTTGCACATAACACCGATTTCTTATAGATTACTTTCAACTACTTTATTAACATACATGCTAGTTGTTGGAAATGCAAGATTTTAGCTCTCATGCCTTGGAAGAGAGTATAGTAGCCTCGGTAACTTGTGTTATATTGCAAGTAATCCCTCTATTCAAAAATATAAGATGTTCTAACTTTTTTGTGTATCTCATGTCAACATGTTCTAATGTCTTTGTTCACTCATTTATGTGCGTATACGTAGTCTTATATGGAGTAAAATATCAAAAATCATCTTATATTTCTGAATGGAGGTAGTAATAAAATATTTGGTTTCTGTTTGAATTAGAACAAGGTCTGCTGTGGAGATGAAGTTCTCAAAGTCATGTCATGTGAACTGGAAGACTTGAGGATGTGTTCTTCTACTAAACTATCCAGTTGTTATGTCCTTGTCGCCATGTGTCGTGAACAAGTGTTTTCCTGTAGCATTATTGTCAGGCATGTTCTCGAGGGTGTACTTCACCACAACAATTTTGTAGTTGTGCCTTCGATTATGAAGGGTGTGGTTCTTCTAAAGGATCCTGACAAATCTGATGTGGATTGTCTTCATCATCATGTTTATGAGTTGAAAGACCACTCTGTTAGGTTCTCCAAGGTTGACGAGATGGTGAAGGTGCCGGTAGACATCTCTCACGAAGTCCATGGCCTAGTCAGTTATGTGGGGCACATCCCATAGGTCGGTGGCAGAAATAGTCTGTAGAGTTTAACTAGTGCAAATTTGTTCATGTGTAGTCTCTACTCCTAATGGACCAATTGGTTGAATAGTCCCCCCACTTTCAACCGGTTTATTTTCAACCGGTTTATTTTCAACCGGTTTTTCTTCGTCCCACCTCCCACCAGCCCCTCCCACCGGTTTTTCTCTTTTCTCGTCTGACCGGCAATACCCAACGTATTTATGGTAATCAATCATAATTAATCCACGTATAGTAATAATTCAATCCAGGTATGGTAAGGTCATAACTCAGGAAATTTTGAATATGGTAATTATATGGTAATAAATTTAAATTACCCCAAAGGCTATCAATCCAGGTATGGTAAGGCCATAACTTGGTAAATATCGAATATGGTAATAAATTTAAATTACCACCAGGTATGGTAAGGCTATCCACGTATAGTAATAAATCATATAGTAATAAATCATAATTAATCCACGTATAGTAATAAATCAATCCAGGTATGGTAAGGTCATAACTCAGGAAATTTTGAATATGGTAATTATATGGTAATAAATTTAAATTACCCCAAAGGCTATCAATCCGGTATGGTAAGGCCATAACTCGGAAATATTGAATATGGTAATAAATTTAAATTACCACCGGTATGGTAAGGCTATCGATCCGGTATGGCACGCCTCACCGATCACCTATCACAATCTCATTACGCATGCACCAAAGAACCCACCCGGCACCAAACGCAGCTCCTCTCGATCCCCTCGAGTAAACGCCGCCGCCGTCGTGCGATCTTCCTGACACAGACGCCGTCGCCGCCTCCTTCCCACCTATGGCGTCCCCCACGTCCATGGTGACGGCGCTCGCGTCCTACACTGACCCTCCGCCTCATCTACTCCTAATGGACCAATTGGTTGAATAGTCCCCCCACTTTCAACCGGTTTATTTTCAACCGGTTTTTCTTCGTCCCACCTCCCACCAGCCCTCCCACGGTTTTCTCTTTTCTCGTCGACCGCAATACCCAACGATTTATGGTAATCAATCATAATTAATCCACGATAGTAATAAATCAATCCGGTATGGTAAGGTCATAACTCGGAAATTTTGAATATGGTAATTATATGGTAATAAATTTAAATTACCCCAAAGGCTATCAATCCGGTATGGTAAGGCCATAACTTGGTAAATATCGAATATGGTAATAAATTTAAATTACCACGTGTATGGTAAGGCTATCCACGTATAGTAATAAATCATAATTAATCCACGTATAGTAATAAATCAATCCGGTATGGTAAGGTCATAACTCAGAAATTTTGAATATGGTAATTATATGGTAATAAATTTAAATTACCCCAAAGGCTATCAATCCGGTATGGTAAGGCCATAACTCGGAAATATTGAATATGGTAATAAATTTAAATTACCACCGGTATGGTAAGGCTATCGATCCGGTATGGCACGCCCTCACGATCACCTATCACAATCTCATTACGCATGCACCAAAGAACCCACCGGCACCAACGCAGCTCCTCTCGATCCCTCGAGTAAGCGCCGCCGCCGTCGTGCGATCTTCACGACACAGACGCCGTCGCCGCCTCCTTCCACCCACGGCGCCCCCACGTCCATGGTGACGGCGCTCGCGTCCTACACTGACCCTCCGCCTCATATAGGTTGTTCGTTGATGGAGTGGGATGTGCCGCTGCGGTTTGGGGAGGCGCAATCACGTTCTGGTTGGGATCTCAGTGTGGACTCGTTCTCTGCGATGAAGGATGGCGCTGCCTCCCTGGCAAATGGGATCGGAGGAAGGGGCTCTACGTCGTGAATGTCGATGAGGCAGCGGCCGAAGGCGAGCCCGACGGTGAGCACGGGTGTTCGTCCCATGAAATAGGCGGCACGGAGGGCGGATCTGAGGCCACCCCAATCGCCGGTGGCCCTTCCTCCCATTGCTCATCGCCTCCATTCTCTCTCTCCTCTAAATCTTTGTCGCCCTGCTGGTTCTCGCCGGCGCCATCCGACTCTCGCCGACCACCACCGGCAAAGACGGCCGGACGAGGCACAACCACAGACGCCGCCGCCGCCATCCTCATCCACCTCCTCCACCATCCTTCCCAGCCGTCGTCGGGGGCACCCGCCATCTGCGCTCTAGCCCACCCACTCCCTCCTATCCCCTCCCCCTGCCTGCCAGCTCCGTGATCCATCGCACAGATGGTAGGTACTACAGCGACCTCCTCCCCAGCGGATCCGGCCTCCTCCGATGGAGATCCATCCTGGGCACCGCCTTATTCTCATGCGTGCACGTCTATATCAACGTCTCATTCCATATCACTTTGCAAGGTATGTGCTTGATTGTTCCGAACTGGATCGATGGATTGTGCAAGGTACTTTGGGCGTCGTCATTGACGGCAATTGTCACGCCATGCTACCATCGGAGGGGTCCCTCATCGATGATTAGGGTCTTCCGAACTGCACGAGCTCCATTGAGAAGGTCATTAAATAAAAGGTTATATTGGAGTGTACTATAGGGCCTTTTGCACTTTAATATGACTAATAATTTGCCTTAATATCACAGATTGTATTACTACCTTTCTAAGTGAATGACATTCAAGAAGGTCATTAAATAAAACCAAGAAATCATACGGTATTGGAGTGTAGGAAAGTTGAGACTATAAAACCAAAAGGTTATATTTACGTTTATTAGAGAAGGTTCTTTAATTTTTATAGGAAAACACAAAATGTTGCAATGTAGAGTCTAGGTGGTGGGCCGCCTTGATCCACTTGGTGGATGAGGCGACTCGGTCCTGGCACCCATAGTGCGAGTGATCCAAAATCATAGGGCCTAGATATAGCTCTAGCAGACGATATGGCTTTATGATCGAAGTGGGTCGTCTCGAGCATGGAGATAAGCGAGTTGTAGACCAAGAGCTGGTATAGAGATAGGCGAGTTGTAGACAAGAGCTGGTGGGCAGCAAAAACGCATGCACACCAAAGAACAAATCTGAGTCACATGCCTACTTCTATTGGTTTCTACAAAGAGCGGCTAGCTTAGATCTTAGACCACCGGTCGGTCCTTTGCCGAGGTCACCAAGGTGATCTTCAAAGACCGCCGTGGGGATTTCTCATGATTTTATGTAGGCAAGGTTGCATAGCGGTGGTGGTGATTGGCTGGGTGGTGTCGCTGCCTTGGGAAGAGACGAAGTGATGGTAAAAGTAAGCAGGATCCGATGATTCTTCCGTGGGGATAGCCAAAGTCAAGATGTCGACTACGGACTCGTCGCAGACTTGCAAGTGAACACCGATCTGGCGAGCCTGATTTGTGGATCGATGGCGGGTCTTGACTTTGTTAGGCTGGGATTGGATGGTTGCGGAGGGTGGTGTGCTTGGTTGGGTTCCCATGGAAGAATGTGGCCTCCTCGTGGATCTGGTCATGCCCATCCTAGAAAACATTGTGTCCCTAGCTCCCTCGAGGAGCAAGGACAGTGCAAGCGGCTGCAGGGGGTAGGGGTAGATTTGGGGAGGGATATCGGCGGCTGCTCGAGGTCATCATGATGAAACCCTTGACATCCCATCTTTATCAATGGAAGTGGAAGAGCACGAAGTCGAGATTGGATAGGAGTTTGAGTTCTTTTTGGCACCGATCGGTTCCCCACTTTAGAGATGTATTTTTTTGCGTGCGAGCAAACAGTGGGTTGATTCTAAAAGGGATAGGCACTTTTCAACAGAAGTGCATGACGGACCAAAAATATGACCTCATTTTATTCGTTTGATAGATATCGTATTATTCGTTGTTGTTCGTTCGGTGAAATTTCCTAATATTTGATTGTTGTGTTTCTAATTAGAGCACCCCATAATCACCCAATATGAGGGGATGATAAATAAAAGATACTGATTATAAATTTTGAAGAGTCCGTGGCAACGCACGGGCGTTATACTAGTAAGTAATATTGTTCAGTACTTGATTTATGTGTGTGAACCCTGTATGGTTTAGTACTGCCGCTTTTGTTGTGTGGTGAATCCTGAGAATAGTCTATGTTAATGTTTGTCCACTCAATTCAGTCTGTATATTTTGAAGTGTCCAGATCATCTTTTTTGGGAGGACGGTTTATCAATTATGGTTATACTCCAATATATGTATGCATTTAGGGTTTATCACATCCACCGGGATTTCCAGTACCATGGATGTTCGCTCCATACGAGTTGTCATGTCCTTTGGAATGTCCTGCTTGTGGGAGTAAGTGCAGGCCCTGCAGGCCACCCATAATTGAACGATCAACCTTCAATTTAGAACTTGAACATAGTGATATCTTGGTGAGGATTCATCGTGTCATATCAAGTCAATCTTATTGATTTACTGTCATATTTTCTTACTTTTGCTCCAATTTTATGATGCAGGTTTTGCCATGTCACATTCGTTACAGAATAAACCGTTTGGTTTGCTCTATGATGTTTATTTTAGCAGGTTTCGCTTCTTATGACGTGTTAGTAAAGAAGGCAATGTCCATCACTTATATTATTGGACACAATTGGATCAGTCTGTTGTCTGAGTACAATCTGAATCCCTATGATCAACTGCGGTTTGTTTTGACAAACATGCCATAATTAGTCCTTATCGCGTTTAAAAGAAGGAAAGAAAAAGATTGTATCCAGGTCATGGATCCTAGCGAAGTTAGAAAGCTGAAGTATGAAATCACAGCAAACCAGAGCCGATCGATGTTGTCTCGCACATCGGTACCACCTTCAGTATCGGATCTAGCACCGGCACCTGCTCCGATGGCACTGGCTCTAGTAATGACAGCGGAAACAGCTCAGTCTGATCCACTAGAGGATTGGGCATCGACTGCATCAATGGATCAGACTAATCTACCAGAGAATCGGGCACCGACACGGGCATCTGTTCCGACACCGGCACCAACTCCACCAGGAGCACCATTGTCGGATTTCGGGTTCCGGCAGACCCTTGAGGTTCGAACACTGGGGTGCGCGCGGAGATCACACCCTCAGCCTACCCATGTTTCACCGCCTCGCTAGGATCTAAACTACACGAAGAACAATGCTAGGGGCACAAGATTTATACTGGTTCAGGCCACCATTGTGGTGTAATACCCTACTCCAGTTTGTGGTGTGTGGATTGCCTCAGGGGCTGATGGGGAACAGTACAAGGGAAGAACAGCCTCGCGAGGGTCTATTCTTGGTTGGTGCGATGAACTGCTAGGGGAGTTCAGTCACCTCTCTCTCTCTCTCTCTGTGTCTTGGGTGCGGATCCGATCAGATCTCTCCTCTACCCTATGGGTGGCTAGTCCTATTTATAGGCGAAGGCCCCGGGCCTCTTTCCAAATATTGAGCGGGAAGGGCGCCAACAATTGTCCATTTTGAAGGGGAACATCTAGTACATTTATCCTGACTAAAGTTGGTCCTTGCCTGCCAAAAGACCCTGACGATGACGTTGGCTTGGGCTCCACGATGACCTCCGTTCTGCCGTCCTACTGGTCTTGGTCTTGTTGCACCGAAATGGTTGCCTTTGCTTGATACCCTTGCCTGCGCTTGCCCCCTTTGCACCAAAGGGGAAACAAGGACTTCTCAAGAGGCCAGCGCCCGCCTGGCCTTGGTCGTCATGGCTTGCGTCACGGGCACCTCGTGAGGTACCCCGCCTTGATCTCTCCGCCTCCTCGCGAGCCAACCTGACGAGGCCGGGCCTGAGGAAGCCTCCTGTCGTCCGCCCCGCGAGGCTTGGCCCCTCGCGAGGGTCTTGAGCATGTGTTGATGTAGATGAGCCGTACTGGGCCACTCCTTGAGCCACGCTGCAGGCCGCAGGCAGGCAAGTCTGGGTACCCCAGTTCCCAGAACGCCGACAGTAGCCCCCTGGCCCAAGGCGCGCTTGGACTTGGCTTAGCAGAGAAGCGAAGAGGCAAGTGCAAAGCGCCGCGGGCCCCAATAGCCTGCAGCCCTGGGCGCCGCGTGGCGGTTGATTGGACGCGGGCGTCCTGGCTCCCCCACGACGCCTCAGCAACTGCATGATTTGACAAGTCCCTGCATGCAAACTGGGTCATGATTACCTGTAACCGTGGAGGTCAACGGTTGGCCTCCCTCTACTATATGTATGGAACGGCGCGAGCCCTTCCAATCCATCTCTTCCCGCTACTCTTCGTCTTCCTCTTCGTCCTTGCTCCTCCCTTCGGCAATGGCCCCGATCCGTCGGTTTTCTGCCGAAGAGAAAGGGAAGGCCCCTCGAGAGTCCTGTCCCACTTCCTCCGAAGAAATGGCTCGTCTCTTGCCACGGGGAAGGAGGTGCTTGGCAGGAGGTGTCGAGGCCATGGTTCGAGCGGCCGCCGCCGGGATTCCCACTGCCCTTGTACACCTAGATCGAGGGCCCTGAAGATGCTGGCGCCGAGCAGCATCGCCAGAGGCGCCGTCGCCGCCGGCGGATCACGGCAGTGCGCATCGTTCCTCCTGGGGTTCATGCCATGGGCTCTGCTCGCGAGCTCATGCTTCACGCCGCCATGCCTCCTCGGTCCTGGATTCGCCTCCCTCCTTCCTTCGCCTTCGAGATCCCGTCGAGGGGGCCTATCGAGCTTTGGATGCAGCATGCTGGCTGTAGTGCCCCCGCGACCGAAGTGGAGATTGAGGTCGTCGCTCCGGGCAGGGTCTACCTGACCCGTGGCTGGGGCGAGATCGCCCGGGTCGGTAGGACGGGTGGTGCCCTCGCAATCCACCTCGAGTACGATGGCGCCTCCCTGATGTTCTTCAAGGTCTTCGACACAGAGGGACGTTGGCTGGAGTGCTGCCCTGAGAAAGGCGGCCGGGATCCTGCCGCGGCGAGGACTAGGTTCCTCAACTGCTTCCCCTGCAGCTCCTCAAGCAGCGGAGGTGTCGGAGGATCCAGCGACTCCGCCGAGCTCCTCGCGACCCCGGAGACAAGCGACGACAGCTACGAGCCCCCAAGCTTGCGTCGCTCCCGGAGCAGGGCGGGCTCGTCGGGCCGCCGTCGCCACTGATCTGCATGGGGTTGGCGCTGGTGGCTGACGGCCCACTATTGATGATGGCGTCTCTTGCGGAGGCGCGCGTAGTTAGCACTCTTTAGGATCGGTTCCTTTTGTTCCCTGCGAGGAATCGAAGAACGCACCCCGCGGGAGTTTGTAAGATGCTTGTAGTTCCATTTGTTAATATGATCCTTATCATGAAGTGGTGAGGGGTGCTCGTCCCGTCTTAGCTTAGTTCCTCCTTTCGAACCTCGCGAGAACTTGATGCTCTGCGCTGACAGGTCCCGGTCCCAAGGCAGGCATCAGCCATCGCTGGTATGCTAGGTCGCGATGCCGTGGTCAAGGCTAGGAGGTGAGTGGCCCGGGTCCAGTAAGAGCCCCTGAGTCGTGATGCTCAGGAGGTCCCCTTTAGCGCTCAAGCATCCATCGCTCGGTGAGAAAGGAGTGCGACATCGCTAAAAACAGGACTGCATTAGGTGCGAGGTCGGCGCTGTGACAGCTTAGTGATTCCGAAGGATGACTTATCTCGGGGGTCAGGAACCACTCCCTGGCACAGCGCCGGGCCCGCGCGTTGGCAGCCGAGGAGTTGCCTGGCGAGGTCCCCCACGTGCCTCTTCCCTCTCGTCTTTGCTCCACTTCGTGCTCTACGTCCTCAAGTCCCGGCCCTCAAGCGGGCTCAGCTGTCGCTGGTATGCCAGGTCGCAATGCCATGGACAAGGCCAGAGGGTGGGGGCTGGAGAGCCAGTAAGAGCCCATGAGTCGCGATGCTCAGGTACCCCCCCCCCCTTTAACGTGCAAGCGGTACGCGTGGACGAGAGCACAGGAGACGCCGCGGAGGCCTCGCCGGACGCTGCTCCTTAAAACGATCCTGCGAGTTCATCATGAGAAAAACGAGGGTTTGTCGTTACAACTGCCGGCCAGCTGTTGGTTGCTCTAGGAGGGTGACAAGGCACTAGAGGCTTGGTGAGGTGGCGCCCTGCGGGGTTGCCGCGGCAAGAGCTCAGCCGTCCAGGTTTGTCGACGTTGCAGGGACGGACCCATGCGCAAGCGTCGTGCCGTGAGGGAGCAGCTCCATCAGTTGGTGTCAATCGAGCGGGCAATTAGGTCAAGCACCTTAGCCGTGAAGAAGCAAATCCATTTAGATAGGCGCAGAAAGAAACGATCACCGCTGGGTCGGGCCCGAGCGACTTTGGGGATAATGCTGCCCAAGGGGCGCCCCCGATAAAGTAAGCTGAAAACATAAACTAAAGGGGATACACACCGCAAGGACGGACCCACGCGGCCTGGGAATGATACAGCCCTGGGGGGCGCTGCCAGCTGAAAATGAAACTCGAAGGATGTCACCTGATGATGCCGAAGATGGGGGGATGCTGAAGTAGCGGACGGCGTGCGCTGCGGGAGACGATCTTCACGAGCCCCCAGGCCCAGGGGCCTCGGGAGGCTCCGGGGGCGCTGGCGGCTCCTAGCGGACCATCTCCATCTCCGCCAGGACTGCGGAATGCCTGACCGCCTGAGCCTCCAAGATGCTTCTCATGAGGCGTTGACGCACCGCAGCCGCGTTCAGCAGGCCGTAAGGCATGCAAACATAGCTGTGGGGTGGGCCTATGCAGCGCCCCACGCGGAGGGCCAGAGGCGCTCCTGAGAGGCGGCTCGGTTGAGTCCTGGTATGTCGATGCAGACGTGCAGCCCACCATCCTCGCCTGGATGGGGAGCTACGGCGGGCAAGCAGCGGCTGCCACTCATGACTCTTGACTCCTGCAACTCCTGAATGATCTCACCGATGAATTCTTGAGGGTTCGGTCCTCCTTGCCTTGCTTCCTCCTGAGGGAAACGTGCGTTGAAGCACGCCTCCAAATGGTGCCCGAGCGCCTCCCTCGTAATTTTAGCAAAGTCGATGGCCCTCGGAGAGAGCCCCGAGCCTGCCGAGGAGGCGCCAGCGCGCCTTCCTATGCGACAGAAGGAGGTTCCCCCTGAACGGGCGCGGACCCTGAGGGGCCTGCCTCCCGAGGGGTCGGGCCAGGTGATGTCTTCTTCTTCTTAGAAGCAGCCTCGGGAGGCCTCCCGTTCCTGTGATCTGGGTCTTCAATTGATGCGGCTTGGAAGGCATGTTCCAGGGAACACACAGCGTCTCTCTCTTCACAAGGCATAGTGATGACTCCGCCGCTTCCTGGCATCTTGAGGACATTGTAGCCGTGATGGGTCACGGCCATGAACTTGGCCAGGGCTGGGTACCCGAGGATGGCATTGTACGGCAGGCGGATGTGAGCAACGTCGAAGTCAATGAGCTCGGTGCGGTAGTTGTCGCGCTTCCCGAAGGTAACAGGAAGGCGGACCTACCCTATCGGAACCGTGGAACCATCGGTGACTCCTGAGAAGGGCTTGGTTGGCTACATCTGATTGTATGGCACTTGGAGATTGTTGAACATTTCGACGGATAGGACATTGAGCCCTGCTCCGCCATCGATGAGGGTCCTGGTGACTTGCACGTTGCTGATGTTTGGGGAACAAAGCATCGGGAGGACTCCTGCTGTGGCCGCGCACTTGAGCTGATCCGCTGAGCTGAACGTGATAGTGCACGATGACCACCTGAGAGGGCGTGTGGCCTCAAGCTTGGGGAGGACTGCATTCACTTCGCGGGCAAACTGCTTGGAGATGCGCTGAGAGGCTGGGGCTTGTGCGCCGCCCAAGATGCAAGCGATTGCGCGCGGCTCCTGGAAGCCTCCAGCCCCCTCGTCCTCGTGATGGTCTTCATTCCTCCTTGGCTGTGGTGGCAGAGGAGGGAGGCCCGCATTGCCTTGCGGGCGATCCTCGCGAGGCTGATCTCTCCAACCCCCCTCGCGAGGTGGGTCCCTCCAACCTCCCTCACGAGGCTGGTCCTCGCGAGGTCGGTCACGCCACCCTTGGCGAGGGCCACGGTCTTCCCATCGTCCTCCACCTCTTCCTCCTCCTCGGCCATAGCCCCTGTCGCTGCGCTCGGGGCGTCGGCCGGCACGCACGTCTCGCACGGCTCTGAGCTCTTGGCATTCGTTGGTGTTGTGGGTGTGGAGGTCGTGGTACATGCAGTACCGGCTGCCCTTGGATGACTCAGGCTGATCCCTGCCTCGCTTGGTGTCTGGCTCTACTGCAAGCACGGTAGCCCCCTTGCGCTTCACGTCCTTGGTCTTGGGCTTCTTCTCTTCTGGGTCAGCGGCTGGCAGCTCGAGGAGGGATAGGCGCCCTTCCTCAGCCCTAGCGCACTTGGTCGCCAGGTTGAACAGCTCCAGGGAGGTGCACAAGTCTTCATGGATTGCGAGCTCCTCCTTCATCTTGACGTCACGCACACCGTCGGAGAAGGCTGAGATGATGGCCTCCTCAGACACCTTGGGGATCTTAAGGCGAGCGCTGTTGAAGCGCTGGATAAACTTCTGCAGGGTCTCCCCCGGCTGCTACTTGATGCGTCGCAAGTCGCTCATGGCCGAGGGCCGGTCGCGGGTGGCTTGGAAGTTGGCGATGAATCGGGTGCGCATCTCGGCCCAGGAGGATATCGTGCCAGAGCCGTGTTCAGAGCCAGTGGGCGCCGCCCTGAGCGCCATGGGGAACCAGTTCGCCATGACCTTTCGTCTCCGCTGGCGGGCCGATGCCTAGCTCAGAGCTGGAGGAACTCAGCAGGTCGGATCGTGCCATCATAGCGCGGGGGCAGGTCTGGCTTGAACTTGCCTGGCGAGGCCACGCTGCGCAGCTCGGCGGAGAAGGCACGGCAGCCTGTAGTGGCCGCGGGAGCCCTTTGGTGACGGAGAGCTTGATCTTGCAGGTCTTTGTGCGCTACGGCCAGGTGTAGCGTGGGGTCTTGATGCGCCGGAGCAGGTGCGCGCTTGTGCCGAGACGGTGCGGGGAGCACACGGGCGGCTTCCTGGGGACGAGGGATCTCTTGGCAGCTCTTCTCCTGCTGTGCTGGCGCCGGATGGAGTGGGTTCCGCCCAGGGGCCATGCGCCTTGGAGCCAAGGTGCCTTCTTGAGGTGGAGGCGGCTGAGGCGCCCCCGGAACTTCATCGCCCGCGCAGGGCGGTGCACGGTGCAACGAGAGGGATGGTGCAGGGGAGCCCCTAGCGGCGCTGACGAGCTCGGTGATGCGGGCGAGCCACTCGTCATAGAGGTCGTCGACAGGACGGTAGTGCAGGAGGTCCCGCGCCAGGAGCAGCACTGCGTGCGCGTCCGCAGGAGCGCGATGGGCGTGGGACGAGGAGCCAGCCGGAGTCAGCGACGGAGTGGCGGTGCGGCCTTCTCGCCTCACTGATGGGTGCAGGGACGACGCATGCTGTTTGTTCCCCGCTGGGCCGGTGGCGGTGTTGACGGCAGGCGACGGGGAACGACGGGGGTGCCCACCGATGGGGGCCGTCTGGGTGACGCGAGTGACGAGAGCGGCCCGGTGCTCGGCGCGGGCGCGACGTGCGTCTAACATGGATGGGATGGGCGGTGAAAACACGAGGCGGCGAAAGGCAGATTCCGGCACACCCCTACCTGGCGCGCCAAATGTCGGATTTCAGGTTCTGGCAGACCCTTGAGGTTCGAACACTGGGGTGCGCGCGGAGATCACACCCTCAGCCTACCCATGTATCACCGCCTCGCTACGATCTAAACTACACGAAGAACAATGCTAGGGGGACAAGATTTATACTGGTTCAGGCCACCATTGTGGTGTAATACCCTACTCCAGTTTGTGGTGTGTGGATTGTCGCTGGGGCTGATGAGGAACAGTACAAGGGAAGAACAGCCTCGCGAGGGTCTGTTTTTGGTTGGTGCAATGAACTACTAGGGGAGTTCAGTCACCTCTCTCTCTCTCTGTGTGTGTCTTGGGTGCGGATCCGATCAGATCTCTCCTCTACCCTGTGGGTGGCTAGTCCTATTTATAGGCGAAGGCCCCGGGCCTCTTCCCAAATATTGAGTGGGAAGGGCGCCAACAATTGGCCATTTTGAAGGGGAACATCTAGTACACTTATCCTGACTAAAGTTGGTCCTCGCCTGCCAAAAGACCCTGACGATGACGCTGGCTTGGGCTCCACGATGACCTCCGTTCTGCCATCCTGCTGGTCTTGGTCTTGTTGCACCGAAATGGTTGCCTTTGCTTGATACCCTTGCCTGCGCTTTCCCCCTTTGCACCAAAGGGGAAACAAGGACTCTGCGCAGGCCGGCGCCCGCCTGGCGCCCGTCTGGCCTTGGTCGTCATGGCTTGCATCACGGGCACCTCGTGAGGTACCCCGCCTTGATCTCTCCGCCTCCTCGCGAACCAACCTGACGAGGCCGGGCCTGAGGAAGCCTCCTGTCGTCCGCCCTGCGAGGCTTGGCCCCTCGCGAGGGTCTTGAGCATGTGTTGATGTAGATGGGCCGTACTGGGCCACTCCTTGAGACACGCTGCAGGCCGCAGGCAGGCAAGTCTGGGTACCCCCATTCCCAGAATGCCGACAACCATCTTCGGTGGCAGCAGCAACACTACTAGTCACACTGCCACGGGCACAAGCAACGGCTCCGGCACGTGCACCAACACTTGAACTTGCACTTGCATCTGCTCTAGCCCGTGCAGTGGTAACGAAACCAGCACTTGAACTAGCAACAGACTGGGATGCAGCTCGCACTGCATATACGAAAGTCCTTACAAAAACCGACATCTACATGCTACTTCTTGAGCTTGCGTTGGTTTTTCCCTTGAAGAGGAAAGGGTGATGCAGCAAAGTAGAGATAAGTATTTCCCTCAGTTGAGAACCAAGGTATCAATCCATGTGACTGCACAAACAATCAAACACTTGCACCCAATGTGATAAAGGGGTTGTCAATCCCTTCACGGTCGCTTGCAAAGGTGAGATTTGATAGATATATATATAAAAGATGACTGAAACGTAAAACAAAGTAAAGGTAAATAAAATGCAGCGAGGTATTTTGTGTTTTTTTTGTTTATAGATCTGAAAATATATGATGGAAAATAGACCTGGGGACCATAGATTTCACTAGAGACTTCTCTCTTGAAGGAAAATAATATGGTGGGTGAACAAATTACTGTCGAGCAATTGATAGAAAAGCACAAAGTTATGACGATTTCCAAGGCAACGATTATGAATATAGGCATCATGTCTGTGTCAAGTAGACCGAAACGATTCTGCATCTACTACTATTACTCCACACATCGACCGCTATCCAGCATGCATCTAGAGTATTAGCTTCATAAGACGGAGGAACGCCTTAAGCAAGATGACATGATGTAGAGGGATAAACTCAAGCAATATGATGAAAACCCCATCTTTTTACCCTTGATGGCAATAATACAAATACATGCCTTGCTACCCCTACTTTGTCACTGGGTGAGGACACCGCAATACTGAACCCAAAACTAAGCACCTCTCCCATTGCAAGAAACACCAATCTAGTTGGCCAAACCAAATCGATAATTCAAAGAGAAATACAAAGATATCAAATCATGCATATAAGAATTCAGAGAATATTCAAATAATATTCATAGATAAACTGATCATAAATCCACAATTCATTGGATCTCGACAAACATACAGCAAAAGAAGATTACATCGGATAGATCTCCAAGACATCAAGGAGAACATGGTATTGAGGATCAAAGAGAGAGAATAAGTCATCTAGCTACTAGCTATGGACCTGTAGGTCTGTGGTAAACTACTCACGCTTCATGGGAAGGGCGATAGGGTTGATGTAGAAGCCCTCCGTGATCGAATCCCCCTCCAATGGAGTGCCAGAAAAGGTCTCTAGATGGGATCTCATGGGTACAGAAGGTTACAACGACGGAAAAGTATTTTCGTGGACACTTCTGGTCGTTTGGGAATATTTCTGAATTTATAGGCCAAGAATTAGGGTTGGAGGATTCCCGTGAAGCCCACAAGCCAGAGGGGCACGCCTTGAGGGCTTGTGGAGCCCTCGAGACCCTTCTGCCTTCCTTTCCAAGTCCCACGTGTGTCTTCTGGTCCAAGAAAAATCATCGCGAAAGTTTTATTCCGTTTGGACTCCGTTTTTGGGTTCAGTATTAATGTAAAACTCAAAAACAAGGAAAAAACAGAAACTAGCACTAGGCTCTGGGTTAATAAGTTAGTCCCAAAAATAATATAAAATAGCATATTAATGCATATAAAACATCCAAAATAGATAATATAATAGCATGGAACAATCAAAAATTATAGATACATTGGAGACATATCAATATTCATAGCAAGACATACATCAAGTGTTCTCAAATCCATAAAAGTATTCAATCCAATAAGAACGAAATCTCAAAGGGAAAACTCAATTCACAACAAGATACAGAGGGGAAAACACCATATGATCCAACTATATTAACAAAGCCCACGATACATCAAGATCGTGACATCTCAAGAACATGTGAGAGAGAGAGATATTAAACACATAGCTACTGGTATAAACCCTCAGCCCCGAGGGTGGACTACTCCCTCCTCATCATGGTGGCCATAGGGATGATGAAGATGGCCTTTGGTGATGATTTCCCCCTCCGACGGAGTGCCAAAAACAGGGTCTAGATTGGTTTTTCATGGCTACAGAGGCTTGCAGCAGCGGGACTTCTGATCTATCGACTCCCCCAGGGTTTTTGGAATATTTGGGAATTTATAGGGCGAAGAGGCGGTACGGGAGGCCATTGAGGTGGGCACAACCCACCAAGGCATGCCGAGGCCTCCAGGCGCGCCCTGGTGGGTTGTGCCCCCCTCGGGGTTCCCCTCCAGCACTTCTTTGGCCCACTGGATGTCTTCTGGTCCAAAAAGTTTCACAGCATTTGGACTCCGTTTGGTATTGATTTTCCGTGAAGTAAAAAACAAGCGAAAAATAGCAATTGGCACTAGGCACTATGTCAATAGGTTAGTCCCAAAAATGATATAAAATTGCTATAAAATGATTGTAAAACATCCAAGAATGATAATATAACAGCATGAATACTTCATAAATTATAGATACATTGGAGACATATCATCGGGCATTGACCCAGGAAAGTGTGTCCGATCAGAGTAATCAAGTGCGTTGGCTAATGTGGTGCACCCCAACAGGGAAGTTTATCTATTCGAATAGCCGTGTCCACAGTAATGGATGCTCAGAGTTGTATCCTGATCTATTACAACTAGAAATGGTTACTTGAGATATGTGATGGATATGTTGGCTCCGGGATTGCTTTCTCGCAGGGAGTCGAGGAAGGATCTCTGGGCATTAATGCTACAACATGCTTGTTAAATATAAATTGTTATTCTATACTCTTCTGAATGCTGCAAGATGCTTGAAGATACTAGTCTTTGATAGGCTAGACTTTCCCCTCTCTTTTGGCATTTTGTAGTTTAGTCCATAGACAACCCATTCCTTTGATACTGATGCATACATAGTATAGTTCTGATGTAAATCTTGCGAGTACTTTGGATGAGTACTCACGGTTGCTTTGCCACCTCTTTTCCCCAATACCCGGTTGTTGCGTTCAGGAGTTGGATACCAGGAGCCAGATGCCACATTGTCGTCTACTGTTACATGGAGACCGCCGATGACCAGGAGTAGTTAGGAGGTCCCGGGCAGGAGGCCTTGCCTTTTCGATCGTTGTTGCTTTTGTTACTTCCACTCACTCTTGTGTTTCGAGCTATGTATTCGTGCCCTCGAGGCCCCTGGCTTGTAATATGAAAGCTTGTATTATTTTAATTTGTGTCTAGAGTTGTGTTGTGATGTCTTCCCCTGAGTCCCTGATCTTGACCATACACATTTGCGTGTATGATTAGTGTACGATTGAATCGGGGGCGTCATGATACGTCTCCAATGTATCTATAATTTTTTATTGTTCCATGCTAGTATATTACCCGTTTTAGATGTTTATGGGCTTTACTTTACACTTTTATATAATTTTTGGGACTAACAAACTAACAGGAGGCCCAGCCCAAATTGCTGTTTTTTTTGCCTATTTCAATGTTTCGAAGAAAAGGAATATCAAACAGAGTCCAAATGGAATGAAACCTTCGGGAGCGATCTTTTTCGAACAAACGCAATCGAGGAGACTTGGAGTGGACGTCAAGAAGCAGTCGAGGCGGCCACGAGGTAGGAGGGTGCGCCCTAGGGGGTGGACGCGCCCCCCACCCTCGTGGGCCCCTCATGGCTCCACTGACCTACCTCCTTCGCCTATATATATATCCACGTGCCCTAAAAACATCTTGGAGCACCATGAAAAACTATTTCCACCGCCTAAACCTTCTGTATCCACGAGATCCCATCTTGGAGCCTTTGCCGGCGCATCGTCGGAGGGGGAATCGACCACGGAGGGCCTCTACATCATCTCCAAGGCCTCTTCGATGAGTTGTGAGTAGTTTACCACAGACCTTCGGGTCCATAGTTATTAGCGAGATGGCTTCTTCTCTCTCTTTGAATCTCAATACGAAGTTCTCCTCGATCTTCTTGGAGATCTATTCGATGTAACTCTTTTTGCGGTGTGTTTGTTGAGATCCGATGAATTGTGGGTTTATGATCAAGTTTATCTATGAGAAATATTTGAATCTCCTCTGAATTCTTTTATGTATGATTGGTTATCTTTGCAAGTCTCTTCAAATTATCAGTTTGGTTGGCCTACTAGATTGATCTTTCTTGCAATGGGAGAAGTGCTTAGCTTTGGGTTCAATCTTGCGGTGTCCTTTCCCAGTGAAAGCACGGGTAGCAAGACACGTATTGTATTGTTGCCATCGAGGATAAAAAGATGGGGTTTATATCATATTGCATGAGTTTATCCCTCTACATCATGTCATCTTTCTTAATGTGTTACTCTGTTCTTCATGAACTTAATACTCTAGATGCAGGCAGGAGTCGGTCGATGTGTGGAGTAATAGTAGTAGATGTAGAATTGTTTCGATCTACTTGTCACGGGCGTGATGCCTATATACATGATCATGCCTAGATAATCTCATAACTATGCACTTTCTTATCAATTGCTCAACAGTAATTTGTTCACCACCGTAATACTTATGCTATCTTGAGAGAAGCCACTAGTGAAATCTATGGCCCCCGGGTCTATCTTTTATCATATAAGTTTCCCATCTACTTTTATTTGCATCTTTACTTTCCAATCCATATCATAAAAATACCAAAAATATTTATCTTATCTTTTTATCTCTATCAAATCTCACTTTCGCAAGTTACTGTAAAGGGATTGACAACCCCTTTATCGCGTTGGTTGTGAGGTTCTTGTTTGTTTGTGTAGCTACGAGGGACTTTTGAGGAGCCTCCTACTGGATTGATACCTTGGTTCTCAAAAAATGAGGGAAATAGTTACGCTACTTTGCTGCATCACCCTTTCCTCTTCAAGGGAAAACCAACGCAGTTCTCAAGAGGTAGCAAGAAGGATTTCTGGCGCCGTTGCCGGGGAGGTCTTCGCTCAAGTCAAGACATACCAAGTACCCATCACAAACTCATCGCCCCCGCATTACATTATTTGCCATTTGCCTCTCGTTTTCCTCTCCCCCACTTCACCCTTGCCGTTTTATTTGCCCTCTCTTTTCCGTTCGCCTCTCTCTCTCGCTTGCCTCTTGTGTGCTTGTTTGTTGGATTGCTTGTCATGATGGCGCAAGATATTACCAAATTGTGTGACTTTTCCAATACCAACAATAATGATTTCCATAGCACTCCGATTGCTCCTCTTAATGATACTGAATCTTTTGAAATCAATGCTGCTTTGTTTAATCTTGTTATGAAAGATCCATTCTTCGGCCTTCCTAGTGAAGATGCCGCTACTCATCTAAACAACTTTGTTGATTTGTTTGATATGCAAAGGAAGAAAGATACGGATAATGATATTGTTAAATTGAAGTTATTCCCGTTTTCACTTAGAGATCATGCTAAAACTTGGTTTTCGTCTTTCCCTAAAAATAGTATTGATTCATGGAATAAGTGCAAAGATGCTTTTATCTCTAAGTATTTTCCTCCCGCTAAGATCATCTCTTTTAGAAACAATATTATGAATTTTAAACAACTTGATCATGAGCATGTTGCCCAATCTTGGGAAAGAATGAAATTAATGATTCGCAATTTCCCTACACATGGTTTGAATTTATGGATGATCATACAAAATTTTTATGCCAGATTGAATTTTGCTTCTAAAAAACTTTTAGATTCGGCCGCTGGAGGCACTTTTATGGAAATCACTTTAGGAGAGGCTACTAAACTCCTAGATAATTTTATGGTTAATTATTCTCAATGGCACACCAAAAGATCTACTAGTAAAAAAGTTCATGCGATAGAAGAGGTTAATGTTTTGAGTGGGTAGATGGATGAACTTATGAAATTGTTTTCTACTAAGAGTGCTCCTATTGATCCTAATGATATGCCTTTGTCTACTTTGATTGAGAATAATAATGAATCTATGGATGTGAATTTTGTTGGTAGGAATAATTTTGGTAACAACGCGTATAGAGGAAACTTTAATCCTAGGTCGTTTCCTAGTAATTCCTCTAATAATTATGGTAATTCGTACAACAATTCTTATGGAAATTTTAATAAGATGCCCTGATTTTGAGAATAGTGTTAAATAATTTATGATCTCTCAAAAGAATTTCAATGCTTTGTTTGAAGAAAATTGATTAAAGTTGATTTATTGGCTAGGAACGTGGATAGAATTTCTCTTGATGTTGATTCTTTGAAACTTAGATCTATCCCACCTAAGCATGATATCAATGAGTCTCTCAAAGCCATGAGAATTTCCATTGATGAGTGCAAAGAAAGAACCGCTAGGATGCGTGCTAAGAAAGATTTCTTTGTAAAAGTGTGTTCTTCTAGTTTTCATGAAAATAATGATGAAGATCTAAAAGTTATTGATGTGTCTCCTATTAGATCTTTGTTTTGCAATATGAATCTTCATAATGATGGGACTGGAGATGAGTCAACTTTAGTTAAAAGGCGTCCCAATGAGTCAGAGTTTTCAGATCTTGATGCTAAATTTGGTAAAGTGGGATTGGAGAGGTCAAAACTTTACATAGCATTGAACCCACTATTATGGATTTCAAGGAATTTAATTATGATAATTGTTCTGTAATAGATTGTATTTCCTTGTTGCAATCCATGTTGAATTCTCCTCATGCTTATACTTAAAATAAAGCTTTTACCAAACATATTGTTGATGCTTTGATGCAATCTTATGAGGAAAAACTTGAGTTGGAAGTTTATACCAAGAAAACTTTATGATGAGTGGGAACCTACTATAAAAATTAAAATTAAAGATCATGAATGCTATGCTTTGTGTGATTTGGGTGCTAGTGTTTCCATGATGCCTAAAACTTTATGTGATCTGCTAGGTTTCCGTGAATTTGATGATTGCTCTTTGAACTTATACCTTGCGGATTCCACTATTAAGAAACCTATGGAAGGATTAATGATGTTCTTATTTTTGCAAATAGGAATTATGTGCCCGTAGATTTCATTGTTCTTGATATAGATTGCAAGCTTTCATGTCCTATTATTCTTGGTAGACCTTTCCTTAGAACGATTGCTGCACTTATAGATATGAAGGAAGGGAATATTAGATTCCAATTTCCATTAAGTAAGGACATGGAACACTTTCCTAGGAAGAAAATAAAATTACCTTATGAATGTATTATGCAAGCCACTTATGAATTGAATGCCAAAGATGGCAATACTTAGATCAATTCTCGCTTTTATGCCTAGCTAGGGGCGTTAAACGATAGCGCTTGTTGGGAGGCAACCCAATTTTATTTTTGTTTCTTGCTTTTTGCTTCTGTTTAGTAATAGATATTTAATCTAGCTTTTATTTAGATGTTTTTTCATGTTTTAATTAGTGTTTGTGCCAAGTAGAACCTATAGGATAACTTACAGTGATAGTTAATTTGATTCTGCTGAAAAACAGAAACTTTTGTGCGCACGAGAATAATTTTAATAAATCACAGAAACGTGTTTTTAGTTGATTCTTTTTGCATTAGAGCTATAGACAAATTGACCAGGACTTCCTATTTTGGTAGGAATTTTAGAGTTCCAGAAGTATTCGAAAGTTACAGATTGCTACAGACTATTCTGTTTTTGACATATTCTGTTTTTCGTGTGCTGTTTGCTTATTTTGATGCATCTATGGCTAGTATCGGGGGGTATGAACCATAGAGAAGTTGGAATACAGTAGGTTTAACACCAATATAAATAAAGAATGAGTTCATTACAGTACCTTATGTGGTGGTTTTTCTTTCTTACACTAACGGAGCTTATGAGATTTCCTGTTGAGTTTTGTGTTGTGAAGTTTTCAAGTTTTGGGTAAAGATTTGATGGACTATGGAATAAGGAGTGGCAAGAGCCTAAGCTTGGGGATGCCCATGGCACCCCAATATGTTCAAGGAAAACCAAAAGCCTAAGCTTGGGGATGCCCCAGAAGGCATCCCCTCTTTTGTCTTTGTCTATCGGTAACTTTACTTGGAGCTATATTTTTATTCGCCACATGATATGTGTGTTGCCTGGAGCGTCTTGTATGGTATGAGTCTTTGCTTTTTAGTTTACCACAATAATACTTGCTGTACACACCTTTTGGGAGAGACGCACATGATTTGGAATTTATTAGAATACTCTATGTGCTTCACTTATATCTTTTGAGCTAGACAATTTTTGCTCTAGTACTTCACTCATACTTTTCAGAGCACGGTGGTGGCTTGATTTTGTAGAAATTGTTGATCTCTCGTGCTTCACTTATATTATTTTGAGAGTCTTTTAGAACATCATGGTATTTTCTATGGTTATAAAATTGGTCCTAGAATGCTGGGCATCCAAGTTGGGTATAATAAAACCTATCATAGAAAGTGCATTAAAAACTATGATCAATTTGATGCTTGATAATTGTTTTGAGATATAAAGGTGGTAATGTTAGAGTCATGCTAGTTGGGTAATTATGAAATTGAGAAATACTTGTGTTGAAGTTGGCAAGTCTCATAGCATGCACGTATGGTAAAAGTTGTGTGACAAATTTGTTGCATGGGGTGCTCTTTTAATTGTCTTCCTTATGTGTGGAGGTCGGGATCGCGCGATGGTTAACTCCTACCAACCCTTCCCCTAGGAGCATGCGTAGTAGTACTTTGCTTCGAGGGCAAGTAAACTTTTGCAATAAGTGTATGAGTTCTTTATGACTAATGTGAGTCCATGGATTATACGCACTCTCACCCTTCCACTATTGTTGGCCTCTATTATGCCGCACAACTTTCGCCGGTACCATGAACCCATTATTTACCTTCCTCAAAACAGCCACCATACCTACCTATTATGGCATTTCCATAGCCATTTCGAGATATATTGCCATGCAACTTTCCACCGTTCTGTTTATTATGACACGCCCCATCATTCTCATATTGCTCTTTGCATGATCATGTAGTTGACATTGTATTTGTGGCAAGGCCACCTCCATAATTTCATACATGTCACTCTTGGTTCATTGCATGTCCCGGTACACCATCGGAGGCATTCACGTAGAGTCATATTTTGTTCTAAATATTGAATTGTAATTCTTGAGTTGTAAATCAATAAAAGTGTGATGATCTTCATTATTAGAGCATTGTCCCAAGTGAGGAAAGGATGATCAAGACTATGATCCCCCCACAAGTCGGGATGAGACTTCGGACTTTATAAAAATAAAAGAGGCCAAAGAAGCCCATACAAAAAAAAAGAGGCCAAAGAAGCCCACCAAATAAGAAAAAAAAGAAAAGGAAAAAAAGAGAAGAAAAAAATAAAAAAATAATGAGAGAAAAGAGATAAGGGACAATGCTACTATCTTTTTTTCCACACTTGTGCTTCTAAGTAGCACCATGATCTTCATGATAGAGAGCCTCCTATGTTGTCACTTTCATATACTAGTGCGAATTTTTCATTATAGAACTTGGCTTGTATATTCCAATGATGGGCTTCCTCAAAATGTCCTAGGTATTCGTGAGCAAGCAAGTTGGATGTACACCCACTTAGTTTCTTTTGTTGAGCTTTCATATATTTATAGCTCTAGTGCATCCGATGCATGGCAATCCCTACTCACTCACATTGATATCTATTAATGGGCATCTCCATAGCCCGTTGATACGCCTAGTTGATGTGAGACTATCTTCTCCCTTTTTGTCTTCACAACCACCACCCTATTCTACATATAGTGCTATGTCCATGGCTTGCGCTCATGTACTGTGTAAGAGTTGAAAAGGCTGAAGCGCGTTAAAAAGTATGAACCAATTGCTTGGCTGAAACCGGGGTTGTGCATGATGGGAGTATTTTGTGTGATGAAAATGAAGCATAGCCTAACTATATGATTTTGTAGGGACGAGCTTTCTTTGGCTATGCTATTTTGATAAGACATGATTACTTGTTACTATGCTTGAAGTATTACTTTTTTATGTTTTATGAGATTTTATCTTGAATCATTTGGATCTGAACATTCATGCCATAATTAAGAAAATTACATTAAGAATTATGCTGGGTAGCATTCCACATCAAAAATTCTATTTTTATCATTTACCTACTCGAGGACGAGCAGGAATTAAGCTTGGGGATGCTTGATACGTCTCCAACGTATCTATAATTTTTTCCATGCTAGTATATTAATCGTTTTGGATGTTTATGGGCTCTACTTTACACTTTTATATCATTTTTGGGACTAACCTACTAACCGGAGGCCCAGCCTGAATTGTTGTTTCTTTGCCTATTTTAGTGTTTTGAAGAAAAGGAATATCAAACGGAGTCCAAACGGAATGAAACCTTCGGGAGCAATCTTTTTGGAACAAACGCAATCCAGGAGACTTGGAGTGGACGTCCAGAAGCAGCCGAGGCGGCCACGAGGTAGGAGGGTGCGCCCCTACCCTCGTGGGCCCCTCGTGGCTCCCCTGGCCTACCTCCTTTGCCTATATATATCCACGTACCCTGAAAACATCCAGGAGCACCACGAAAAACTATTTCCACCGCCTCAACCTTCTGTATCCCCGAGATCCCATCTTGGAGCCTTCGCCGGCGCTCCGCCGGAGGGGGAATTGACCACGGAGGGCCTCCACATCATCTCCAAGGCCTCTCCGATGAGTTGTGAGTATTTTACCACAGACCTTCGGGTCCATAGTTATTAGCTAGATGGCTTCTTCTCTCTCTTTGAATCTCAATACAAAGTTTTCCTCGGTCTTCTTGGAGATCTATTCGATGTAACTCTTTTTGCGGTGTGTTTGTTGAGATCCGATGAATTGTGGGTTTATGATCAAGTTTATCTATGAGAAATATTTGAATCTCCTCTGAATTCTTTTATGTATGATTGGTTATCTTTGCAAGTCTCTTCGAATTATTAGTTTGGTTTGGCCTACTAGATTGATCTTTCTTGCAATAGGAGAAGTGCTTAGCTTTGGGTTCAATCTTGCGGTGTCCTTTCCCAGTGATAGCAGGGGCAGCAAGGCACGTATTGTATTGTTGCCATCGAGGATAAAAAGATGGGGTTTATATCATATTACATGAGTTTATCCCTCTACATCATGTCATCTTTCTTAATGCGTTACTCTGTTCTTCATGAACTTAATACTCTAGATGCAGGCAGGAGTCGGTCGATGTGTGGAGTAAGAGTAGTAGATCCAGAATCGTTTTGATCTAGTTGTCACGGATGTGATGCCTATATACTTGATCATGCCTAGATAATCTCATAACTATGCACTTTTCTATCAATTGCTCGACAGTAATTTGTTCACCCACCGTAATACTTATGCTACCTTGAGAGAAGCCACTAGTGAATCTATGGCCCCCGGGTCTATATTTTATCATATAAGTTTCCCATCTACTTTTATTTGCATCTTTACTTTCCAATCTATATCATAAAAATACCAAAAATATTTATCTTATCTTATTATCTCTATCAGATCTCACTTTCACAAGTTACCGTGAAGGGATTGACAACCCCTTTATCGCGTTGGTTGCGAGGTTCTTGTTTGTTTGTTGTATGTACGAGGGACTTTTGAGGAGCCTCCTACTGGATTGATACCTTGGTTCTCAAAAACTGAGGGAAATACTTATGCTACTCTGCTGCATCACCCTTTCCTCTTCAAGGGAAAACCAACACAGTGCTCAAGAGGTAGCACGTCACAATCTAATCATAAACACACAATTCATTGGATCCCTATGAACACACCACGGAAGATATTACATCTAATAGAACTCCAAGAACATCGAGGAGAACATTATATTGAGCATCAGAGAGAGAGAGAGAGAGAGAGAGATCTAGATACTAACTATGGACCCGTAAGTCTGTGGTAAACAACTCACACATCATCGGAAGGGCAGCAAAGTTGATGTAGAGCCCCTCTGTGATAGAATCCCCCTCCGGTAGAGTACCGAAAAATGCCTCCAGATGGGATCTCATGGTTCTGGAACTTGCAGTGGAGAAAAAAGTATTTTGGTTGGCTCTCAGTTGGTTTCCCGATTTTAGAGAATTTATAGAGGCGGAGTTAGGTCAAACGGAGCCACGTGGGCCCCACCAGCCACCAGGGCGCGCCTACCCCCTAGGTGCGCTCATCTTCTGGTCCTCTCTCGAAGCTTCTAGTGTCTTTTTTGTCCAAAAAAATCTCCAAAAGTTTTGTGGCATTTGGACTTCATTTGGTACGGATATTCTAAAAAAATTCAGAGACAGGCAAAAGATAGCAACTAGCACTGGGCACTAAGTTAATAGGTTAGTCCCAAAAAAATATTATATTATTGCTTGTAAATGCATGTAAAACATCCAAGACTGATACTATAATAGCATGGAACAATAAAAAATTATAAATATGTTGGAGACGTATCAGTGATCCTTTGGTTCTGTTGTGAATTATTGACAGTCGAGTGTGACCATGACGTGATGTTATGTCTTGTACACCTAGGAGTGAGATACCACGGATGCAAACCATAGGAGAACATTTGTATTCTAAATACTTGTATGCCACTAAGATGCTCCTCTAGTACTAGTGAGACCGAAATCCTAGATATCGCCTTTTGCTCTATTCAATCCTACAAGTACAACCTCTTTTACTCTGTGTTCTAGTTTAATATATTTTCTGTCCAAGTTTATAGTCTAGTTAAATCCCCCCTTTATTATTTTACTGGTAGCAATCGATAGAATAGGCTATTTCCAAACTAAGGTTTGGGTGCGAACGTAGCTACACAGACAACATAGTTGCGGGGGTTGGTAGTGTCTTCCTATTTGTTCCTTGTGGGTTCGACACTCTACTTATCACACGAAAGTGCAGATACGTCTCCAACGTATCTATAATTTTTTATTGTTCCATGTTGTTACATTATCATTCTTAGATGTTTTACAATCATTTTATAGCAACTTTATATCATTTTTTGGGACTAACCTATTGACATAGTGCCCAGTGTCAGTTGCTTTTTTTGCTTGTTTTTTACTTCACAGAAATTCAATACCAAACGGAGTCCAAACACAGCAAAACTTTTTGAAGATTTTTTCTGGACCAGAAGACACATGTTGGGCCAACGTACCAGAGGGGGGCTCCGAGGGGAGCACAACCCACCAAGGCGTGCCTGGGCCCCCAGGCGCACCCACGTGGGTTGTGCCCACCTTGGTGGCCTCCTGCACCGCCTCTTTGCTCTATAAATACCCCAATATTCCAGAAACCCTAGGGGAGTCGATGAAAATCAATTCCAGCAGCCGCAAGTTCCAGAACCACCAGATCCAATCTAGACACCATCACGGAGGGGTCCATCATCGTCATTGGTGCCTCTCCGATGATGCCTGAGTAGTTCATTATAGACCTACGGGTCCGTAGTTAGTAGCTAGATGGCTTCCTCTCTCTCTCTCTTGATTCTCAATACAATGGTCTCTTGGAGATCTATTTGGTGTAACTCTTTTTATAGTGTGTTTGTTGGGATCCAATAAGCTTTGAATTTATGATTAGATCTATGTTCTTATCCATGAAAGTTATTTGAGTCTTTTGATCTCTTATATGCATGATTATTTATAGCCTCGTATTTCTTCTTTGGATCTTTGGTTTAGTTAGGCCAACTAGATCGATTTTTCTTGCCATGGGAAGAGGTGTTTTGTGATGGGTTCGATCTTACGGTGCTTGATCCCAGTGACAAAAGGGGAACCGACACGTATGTATCGTTGCTATTAAGGATAACAAGATGGGGTATATTTCTACATAAATAGATCTTGTCTACATCATGTCATCATTCTTATTACATTACTCCATTTCTCCATGAACTTAATACACTAGATGCATGCTGGATATCGGTCGATGTGTGGAGTAATAGTAGTAGATGCAGGCAGGAGTCGGTCTACTAATCTTGTATGTGATGCCTATATAATGATCATTGCCTGGATATCATCATGATTATTTGAAGTTCTATAAATTTCCCACCAATAATTTGTTTACCCACCATATGCTATTTTTCTATAGAGAAGCCACTAGTGAAATCTACAGCCCCCGGGTCTCTTCTTTATTATATTTGCCTTCATGATCTATTTTTATTTGCTTTTATTTTCAGATCTATTAATACAAAAATACCTTGCTGCAATTTTTATTTATTTATTTTATCTCGCGTTCCCGCGAGATCTATTTATCCAATCTACTACAATTTTACCAATCTTTTTACCCATGAGGCATTGACAATCCCTCTCTTACGACAGGTTGCAAGTATTTGTTCTTTGTGTGCAGGAGATGTTTACGTGGTGTTGCGTGGTTCTCCTACTGGTTCAATAATCTTGGTCTCATCACTGAGGGAAATACCTACCGTAGTTGTGCTGCATCATCCTTTCCTCTTTGGGGAAGTACCGACATAGTTCAAGCCGCATCAGAAGGAACTTTTGGTGCCGTTACGGGGGAGACATCATCAAAATATACCAAGTTCCTAATCACAATCTCATCTCCTTGCAATTTACATTATTTGCCATTTGCCTCTCGCTTTCATCTCCCCCACTTCACAAAAAGTTGTCGTTTTATTCGCCTCTTTTTCGTTCGTCATTTTCTCGTCAAATCTGTTTTTGAGTGCAATCTTGTTGCATAGTCACGATGACTCAAGAGAACACCAAGTTGTGTGATTTCTCCAATACCAACAACAATGATTTTATTAGCACTCCGATTGCTCCTCCCGTCACTAGTGCAGAGTTTTGTGATATTAATGCCGCTTTGTTGAATCTTGTCATGAAAGATCAATTTTCTGGTACTCCTAATGAGGATGTCGCGTCCCATCTTAACACATTCATGGAATTATGCGATATGCAAAAGAAAAAAGATGTGGACAATGATATTGTTAAGTTGAAATTATTCCCGTTTTCTTTGCGAGATCGTGCAAAAGTTTAGTTTTCTTCTTTGCCTCGCAATAGTATCGATTCTTGGGATAAGTGCAAAGACACTTTTATTACTACATATTTTTCGCTCGTGAAAATTATTTCCCTTAGGACGCAAATTATGAATTTTAGACAACCTGAGCATGAACATGTTGTGCAATCTTGGGAAAGAATGAAATTGATGCTAATAAATTGTCCCACTCATGGTTTAAATCTTTGGATGATCATACAAAAAAATTATGCAGGATTGAATTTTGTTTCTAGAAATCTTTTAGATTCCGCCATAGGTGGCACTTTTATGGAAATTACTTTTGGTGAATCAACTAAATTGCTTGATAATATTATGGCAAATTATTCACAATGGCATACTGAAAGAGCTCCTATTAGTAAAAAGGTTTCGGTAGAAGAAATAAATTCTTTGAGTGAAAAAGTTGATGCTCTTATGAAGTTGGTTGCTAATAAAAATGCTCCTATTAATCTTAATGATGTGCCTTCGTCTACTTTGATTGAGCAAAATAGTGATGTCGTAGATGTGAATTTTGTTTCGCGAAACAATTCTAATAACAATGCTTATAGAGGTAATTTTAATCCTAGACCTTTTTCGGGAAATTCCTCTAAGAATTATGGTAATCCTTCTCATAATAATAATAGGAACAACTCTGATCTTGAGAATAATATTAAAGAACTTATCAATGCTCAAAAGAATTTGATACTACGATAGAAGAAAAGTTGAGTAAGATTGATGATATGTCAAGAAGCATTGATAGAATTTCTCATGATGTTGAAAATCTCAAGATGAAAAATTGTGTGCCTAAGGTAGAAGAATCAATTAAAGCTTTGTATGTTTCTATGGATGAAAGTAAGAAAAGAACCGCTACGCTTAGAGCTACAAGGTAATTTTTAGAAAAGGCGTTTTCTACTGATTGCTTTCATAAAAATGATGAAGATCTTAAAATGATTGGTGTTTCTTCTATTGATTCCTTGTTTAGTAAAATTAAGATTGATAATGAAGGGACTGAAGAAGAGTCAACTTTAGCTAGAAGGCATCCTGATAATCCGGAGGGTGAAAATGTAACGCCCCAAGACCAACGCTTCAAAAGCCTTCCAGTTATTTCGTTGCTGTTGTGTGTTTTATTTGCTCGTTGCATTCATCATGTCATCATTCGCATTGCATCCGCATGTTTTCATAAAACTGGTAGTCGTTCGTAGTTGCCGCTTCTCCTTGTCTACGTGGCATGTCGTCAGACCGTTTGTCTTCCTTGGCCATTCTCACCCAACCACACACTTGACCTCGCTCGCTTAACCCTCTTTGCACGTTGCTTCACCCTCGCCTGTCCAAACATCCTCGAGCCCGAACCAGATTTTCGTTACCGTTGGGTCCGGATCATCCCCAAGCATCTCTGAAATATCTTCGGTTTCTTCCTTGACTCCCCTAACCTATTTATTCTCGGTCATTCGATTTCGATCGGAGGGACCGAATTAACCCCTACCCTAATCACCTTACTATATAAATATACGCCTATCCCTAGATCCTAGGGGCTTGTCCCATCCATTCCCCTCCTTGCGCCGCCACCCACTCCCTCGGGATCCTTCCCTGACCAGCCTCCATCTTCCTCGGGATCCATCCCGATCCAAAAATCCACCGGGCCAACCACCTCCTCCTCTCGATCCATGGCCACCTCCTTCTCGAGCAACCAGCGCCCCGCTACCTTCTCTCCCCTGTTCGATCTGGAGGAGAGGAGCTCCTCCATGCCCCACCTAGCGCGATGGTCGCCGGCCACCCAAGCAGCAGCAGCAGATGAGCACCGTCGGCCCTCCTCTTCCTCCTATTTTCTCCTTTTCCTCGTCTCTCAAATCCCCTCCTCTGCTTCTTATCGCGGGAACCAGACGCAGCCGTCGAATGCCATGGATTCGCGCCAAGAGATCCTATGGGCCCCGAGGACCTCGCCGCCGGGATCCACTTCCTCCAGCCACCTCCAGCGCCACCACAATGCACGGCCGTCGCGCGCGCCTGCCTTCGTTCCTCGCACCCGAAACCCAGCAAAACAGCACCGCCATCCTCTGCGTAAGGGGGACGCTCGAACCTCCTCTGCTTCCCGCTCACCTGCACGTGACCGCATCGACCTCCCCTGCTCCATTCGCCGCTGCCTCTACCAGATCCGGCGAGTCCCTGCACCCCGGCCTCGTCCCTGGCTCCAGGTCACCGCGCCGCCACTGGAGACCAAGCAGCGCTGCCTCGCCTGCTTCCAGTTCCGCTCGCATTCACCGCTCCATCCTTTTCTACGAGCAACTGAACGAGCGCACCAGCGAGGCCGGTTGACCGCGTCGATGCCTCCAGATCAGGCCCCGTCAGCGCCCCCTCGCCCGGCCTGCCTCCTCCACCCACTAGGCTTTGGCCCATGGTGAGAACCCCAGCCCAGCGCCCAGCAGTTTCAGCCTAGTGTTGTTTTTTCCCGTTGCTGCGAATTTAGACATTATCCAGAGAACGCCGTTTTATAGAAAAGTCCCTAGAGTTCATGCATTTAATAACTCATCAACCGTGCATCATATCAAAATGTTTTATATATGTAACTTTCTTAAAATTTTGCCTAGTTTCATAATATGCTGCTTTCATCCATGTTAAAAATGTTTAAACTGCTGTTTGTTTAAATTTGCTCAAATGTCATGTTAAAATGATTTATTTCATAACTTAATAACCGTAGCTCCGAATGAGATAAACTTTATATGGTGGAAAAATGCATAGATTAACATGGCGGCATCACTTTGCATGTTTAGCAACTCTAAAATTGTGTATAGGGCAGAACAGTAGCAAATTCATAAATTCATATGAGGATTTTCCGGAATTGTTGTTTGTTGTTCCGGCCTCATTTAAACTTGCCTAAATAGTTAGTTTACTTATGCTTCACCCTTTTCCATGTTGAATAACATTTAATATTGTTGGGTACATAAACAAGAGCGAACTAAGTAACTTGAATGTGGTGTTTCATCAATATGCAACTCGTTGCATATTGAGCTCCACTTAATTTATAGTGTTGTTTGTTGCACTTTGCCATGCCATGCTCTTTAAACCGGACATGCATCATACTTGGTTGTGCATCATGCCATGTTTATGCCTGTGTGTTTACCATGTTGTTTGTTTCTTTCCGGTGTTGCTTCTTCTTGATAGTTCCTATTTTGTTGCGATCGTGAGGATTCATTCAACTACGCTTGGTTCGACTACGTCCGTTCATCTTCTTCATGGACTTGTTCTTCTTCCTAGCGGGATTTCAGGCAAGATGACCATCACCTTGGATCTCATTACTATCATTGCTATGCTAGTTGCTTCGTTCTATTGCTATAATGCGCTTCCTATCACTTGTTCTTCAAGCCTCTCAAATTGCCATGTCAGCCTCTAACCTTTTCACCCTTCCTAGCAAACCCTTGCTTGGCTATGTTACCACTTTGCTCAGCCCCTCTTATAGCATTGTTAGTTGCAGGTGAAGTTGAAGATTACTCCATGGTGGACAGGATTTTGTTGGGATATCACAATATCTCTTATTTAATTAATGCATCTATATACTTAGTAAAGGGTGGAAGGCTCAGCCTTATGCCTGGTGTTTTGTTCCACTCTTGCCGCCCTAGTTTCCGTCATACCGGTGTTATGTTCCTTGATTTTGCGTTCCATACTCAGTTGGGTGATTTATGGGACCCCCTTGACAGTTCGCTTTGAAAAAAACTCCTCCAGCAAGGCCCAACCTTGGTTTTACCATTTGCCTCACCACCACCTATACTTTTCCCTTAGGAGTCGCGCTCCCGAGGGTCATCCTTATTTTAGCCCCCCCTCTGGGCCAATGCTTCTGTAAGTGCTGGTCCGAACCGAGCAGCCTGCGGGGCCACCTCGGGGAAACTTGAGGGCTGGTTTTACTCGTAGCTTGACTTATCTGGTGTTGCCCTGAGAACGAGATATGTGCAGCTCCTATCGGGATTGTCGGCACATTAGGCAACTTTGCTGGTTTTGTTTTACCATTGTCGAAATGTCTTGTAAACCGGGATTCCGAGACTGATCGGGTCTTCTTGGGAGAAGGAATATCCTTCGTTGACCGTGAGAGCTTGTGATGGGCTAAGTTGGGACACCCCTACAGGGTATAAACTTTCGAGAGCCATGCCCGCAGTTATGTGGTAGATGGGAATTTGTTACTGTCCGGTTGTAGAGAACTTGACACCAGATCCGAATTAAAACGCATCAACCGCGTGTGTAGCCGTGATGGTCTCTTTTCACCGGAGTCCGGGAAGTGAACACGGTTTTGGGTTATGTTTGACGTAAGTAGTTTCAGGATCACTTTTTCATCATTGCTAGCTTCACGACCGTTCCGTTTGCTTCTCTTCTCGCTCTCTTTTGCGTATGTTAGCCACCATATATGCTTAGTCGCTGCTGCAACCTCACCACTTATCCTTTCCATTCCCATTAAGCTTTGCTAGTCTTGATACCCATGGTAATGGGATTGCTGAGTCCTCGTGGCTCACAGATTACTACAACAACAGTTGTAGGTACAGGTTATGCGATGATCATGACGCGAGAGCGATGTTTGCTTGTTTTGGAGTTCTTCTTCGCGCTTCTTCTTGACCAAGGGATAGGTTCCGTGTCCATGTACTGGCTAGGTGGTGGATGTCGTTTGAGCTTCTGTTTGTGTTTCATCGGTAGGCGGATGTTGCTCTTATGTAAGATGATGTTGTATTCATGTGGCTTTGTATGCCTCTTGTATGTATCCCCATCTATTATGTAATGTTGATGTAATGATATCCACCTTGCAAAAGCATCTCCAATATGCGATTCTATCCTTGGTGGGACCTTCGAGTTCCTTTAGGATAGGGTCGCATATTGGGCGTGACAAGTTGGTATCAGAGCCTCGACCGACCATAGGAGCCCCCTTGATTCTTGGCCGTTGTTGAGTCTAAAAGAAAACAATTTTGGGTCTTAGAATTATATATATCGGAGAGTAGGATTCATTTTACTCCTCAGCCCCCTTCGTCGCTCTGGTGAGGCCTCCTGACGTAGATGTTTTGTATTTCCTCTCCTCAAATTTCACGAATTTTTTTTAGGATCACACGGGTATCTTGGGATCGTTCCGATATTCTTGTGATGAAAACATTGTTCTTGGTGCTTCCTGACATTTAGGGGTTGTGGCAGTGTCCCGGGGAGTTGAGCTCTGAGGTGTTGTCGTCACAATTTTATCGTTGCAGTTCTGGAATACCTGAGTTTTGCCGACATCGAAAATCTCTTTTATGCAGTTGTTGGAGTATTGCCATAGCTCGTATAACGGATGCTTTTCGAAGGTTGAGGTACACGATTTCCGGAGTTTTCTTTGTTATGTGTTGACGGATGGATACAGCTGGATGTAGGGATTGTTAGTTTGGGTGAGATATATTGCTTCCCTTGTATCCCCAACACCAGATTGCATAACCAGAAAGTTTCGGGAGTTTATAGGTGGGAATTCAAGTAGCTCCTAGAATATCTTTTCCGGCACATGCCTGATATGGGATTGGGTAAATCTCTATCATATGTATTTGTTCCGGCTTATTTCTGCAAGCCAATCCTTTGTTTTGTTTTGAGTTGTGGTATTTGAGTTGCTTCAATGGCAAGTGTTGATTCCATACATTTCAAGTGGTGTTCTCATATTTCTATGGGAGTACTAATCCTTTTGATCATCAAGATTGTCATGTCAATTCTTTCCAACCGGTGTGCTTCTCTTCAAGTGGATCCGATCATTTCAACATTTGTGACATCAATTCTAAGTTTTCTCAACGGTATACGTTTCATCCGTCCCCAAGTTGCCTTTGTTTTCCCGCCCTCCCACCCTTTTTCTTCAAGGACTCAGATTTCTTAATCAAGTATCCATTTATTCATGTGAAGTCTCTTCACTCTTTTCAATCAATGTTCTGATCCGGTGATCCCTCGTGAAGATGCTCACGAGCTTCAAGTTCATCATTTTTCATTCTCGTATTCTTTTCCGGTGGATTTAACTCAAGCTTTCGGTGTTGATCATATACCTTCCCTCGTTTCAAATGCGATCCCATGCCGATGCACCTCTTAATCTTTGACTTCTCGCTATTCATTTTTCCTGAAGTGCTCAAGATATCTCATAAGATTCGTGTTTTCCATTCTTAATCCGTTCAAGCTATTATGAGATTATTATCTCATTCAAGTCATTTAATTCAACCGATGCAATCCCCCCTTTCAATCAATCATTCAACAGTGTTTCCTTTTGAGTGGGCCCTAACCCACAGGTCTTTTCCCAGGATCTTACCTGACTCTTCTAATTATTCCGGAGCCATTCCTAATTCTTTTCGAGTTTGACGTAAGAATGAATTTCATCAGTCAGTTGCCATCTTCAAGATCGATTTCAATTCTTTTCATTGCTGATTCAACCTTTGCTCTTCTCATTCTCCCAGAGTATCTCAGTAATTATTGGTGGCGTTTCTCATCGTCATTTGAAGACTGAAGAAGAAATTCTCTTAAATCTTGATCCATTCTCTTCAAGATTCATTGTTCTAGATTGATGCCATCCTCTCATAATTGCTTTCGATTGTGACAATTATTTTCTTGCCATCCGGAGCATTTCATGAGTTGTTTCCATTTCTTTCCTCCAAAGGCCATCATGTCATAATTCTTCATTCTCAGCGTGTAGCTATCGTTCTCCAAATCTTACCAGTGCATCATTCAAATAACCTCTAATCAGTTCATGGCCTCTTCATTCCCATGTATCTAAATCCCCTCAAGTATCTTCATTCGTTTTCCAATTCTTCCCGGTGAATTGTGCCTTTGCTACTTTCATTTTCAATTCTTACGGTGGTTCGTTCAAGATTCCTCTTCCTTTGCTACCGTATCATTTCATTCGTTGTTTCCAATCCCACCGGTGGTCCCATCGATAACTTCTTCAAGTTGGCACTATATCTCTTTTCAATCCTTCAAGAAAAATAAGTAGTATGCCAAATTTGTTGTTTGTCATCAATTTAAATTGGTGAAGGATACGCATAATGTAATTCTTATTATTGTTTCATCCAAGTGATCTAGTTTCTTCTTTCCAGAGTTGTTCATCATGTCACATTTCTCGGTTCGAGATGCTTCATCTTTTCTTTTCTGGAGTTCCAAGTTTTCCGCATTATCTCGTCGCGAAGCTCCATCTAAATCATTGCAAGGCCTCACCTTGTGTTCTCAATTTCTCTTTCTTTTTATTATCTTTTATTACTGGAGTTCTTCATGGAGACTCTACATGGTGGTTCATCAAGGATTCCTTTCATTCTTCAATTGTTCTTCAAGTTTTTCCCTCGGAGTCATGATCCGCCAAGCTACACTCTAAGATAAAAATGGTCCTCAACACATGTTTTGTTTTGAGGAGTTCAAGCATTCTTCATCTTGCATTCTGAAGTGCAACCCTTTCTACCTTATCTTTTGAGATGGTGTTATGTCATCCTTGGCAATTTCTCCTCGTGTTTCATGATTCACAAGTTGTTAGGAATGAGTTAATTAAATCCATCATTTTCTCTTTGTTCAAGAGATCTTTTCGACCAATCAATCTCTTTGTTGGAGTTATCTTGGGTTAGATTTCACCTAAAGCCTTCCATTGGGAATGTTCATATTTGTGGTGCTTATCAATGATCCAAGTTATCTCTTTATCATCTCGGTGGAAGAAGTGTTCATCTCTTCGTCGATCTAAAGCAAGCAATTGTTTCCTTTAGTGGTCGGTTGTCACCTCATAATGTTGAGATGTTTCCATAATCCCACTACAAACTTATTATTTTCGTTGTTGGTCTTCCAACTACTCTGTTCTAACCTTCTTGCAAGGATGCCTTCCAAATTCAATTTTGGTAGAAGTTGTCATTTCCTTCTCCGCTCCCTTTATCCCAACGATCTAGATTCTATTCTTTCGTTCCGGAGTCATTGTGATGCTGCGCTCGTCACCCATCACCTCGTTTTGTCAAAGATCATGTTATTTTCTTGCTTATCCATTTAACCGGAGTGTAGTGTTCTCATTCAAGTTCTTTCATCTTATCAAGTTTTGCCTCTCTTTTCAACCGGAGTGCTGTCTGAAATCCTTCTTACCCCTTATGCCATTCTTTCAATAGTTCTGGAGGTAGTGTGTTGTTGATTTCATCAAGTATCATTCCATCTTGTCAAGTTCTTATTCAATTCCTTCGCTTTCAGTCAGAGTGCTGTCCGAATTCCTTCGTTCTTATTCCTTCTGTATCTCGTTGTAACCGGAGTGGTTTTCAATGTCTATCTTGTCACGTAAGCTCTTTGTTCTCGTCGTATTCCTTGTTGCTCTTGTCGAACGGAGTGTTTGCAATCTCGTTCATCTCCATTGTATTCTTTCTTTCAATTTGTTCAACCTCTCAAGGTTCATGGTTCACTCGTTTGTCGAAGAAGCAACTTTGTTTTACATCTTCCTCTTCCGCTTCTCTTCGGTGACATCCTTAGATCTCAGGACGAGATCTCTTGTAAGTGGAGGAGTGTTGTAACGCCCCAAGACCGATACTTCAGAAGCCTTCCAGTTATTTCGTTGTTGTTGTGTGTTTTATTTGCTTGTTGCATTCATCATGTCATCATTCGCATTGCATCCGCATGTTTTCATAAAACTGCTAGTCGTTCGTAGTTGCCGCTTCTCCTTGTCTACGTGGCATGTCGTCAGACCGTTTGTCTTCCTTGGCCATTCTCAGTCCAACCACACACTTGACTGTTGGGAACGTAGTAATTTCAAAAATTTCCTACGCACACACAAGATCATGGTGATGCATAGCAACGAGAGGGGAGAGTGTTGTCTACATACCCTTGTAGACCAAAAGCGGAAGCGTTAGCACAACGCGGTTGATGCAGTCGTACGTCTTCACGACCCAACCGATCAAGCACCGAAACTACGGCACCTCCGAGTTCTAGCACATGTTCAGCTCGATGACGTCCCTCGAACTCCGATCCAGCCGAGTGTCGAGGGAGAGTTCCGTCAACACGACGGCGCAGGACAATCTTGATGTTCTATCGTCGCAGGCTTCGCCTAAGCACCGCCACGATATTATCGAGGTGGACTATGGTGGAGGGGGCACCCAGACGGCTAAGAGATCCAAGGATCAATTGTTGTGTCTTTGGTGCTAGCCCCCGCCTCTATTTATATGTTGAGCCCCGGTCGAAACTCGGAGCAAAATCCTCCTCAAAGTCGGTTTTGCCCGAAAGGCAAGACTCCCACTGACTCCAGGACCAAACGCCACAATCCTTGGCATCCGCCCAGACGCCATGGGTCTCGGCGTCGCCCAGGCCGACGCCAGGTCTCCGGCGTTTGGCCCCCGGCCTCCGCAAAACTCCTTTCAGACCGACCTAAAGCCTCATGGGCTTGACCCTTGGCCTAACCATATCATCCAATATATGAATCTTTACGCCTCGACCATTTCGAGACTCCTCGTCATGTCCCCGATCTCATCCGGACTCTAACTCCTTCGGTACATCAAAACATGTAAACTCATAATATAACCGCCATCGAAACCTTGCGTGTGGACCCTACGGGTTCGAGAACAATGTAGACATGACCGAAACACGCTTCGGTCAATAACCAATAGCGGAACCTGGATGCTCATATTGGCTCCTACATATTCTACGAAGATCTTTATCGGTCGACCGCATAACAACATACGTTGTTCCCTTTGTCACCGGTATGTTACTTGCCCGAGATTCGATCGTCGGTATCTCAATACCAAGTTCAATCTCGTTACCGGCAAGTCTCTTTACTCATTACGAATGCATCATCCCGCAACTAACTCATTAGTCACATTGCTTGCAAGGCTTATAGTGATGTGCATTACCGAGAGGGCCCAGAGATACCTCTCCGACAATCGGAGTGACAAAACCTAATCTCGAAATACGCCAACCCAACATGTACCTTTGGAGACACCTGTAGTACTCCTTTATAATCACCCGCCACGTTGTGGACGCTTGGTAGCACCCAAAGTGTTCCTCCGGTAAACGGGAGTTGCATAATCTCATAGTTACAAGAACATGTACAAGTCATGAAGAAAGCAATAGCAACATACTAAACGATCAAGTGCTAGGCTAACGGAATAGGTCATGTCAATCACATCATTCTCCTAATGATGTGATCCCGTTAATCAAATGACAACTCATGTCTATGGCTAGGAAACATAACCATCTTTGGTTAATGAGCTAGTCAAGTAGAGACATACTAGTGACACTCTGTTTGTCTATGTATTCACACATGTATCATGTTTCCGATTAATACAATTCTAGCATGAATAATAAACAATTATCATGAAATAAGGAAATAAATAATAACTTTATTATTTCCTCTAGGGCATATTTCCTTCAGTCTCCCACTTGCACTAGAGTCAATAATCTAGTTCACATCGCCATGTGATTTAACACCAATATTCATATCTGTATATGATTAACACCCATAGTTCACATCGTCATGTGACCAACACCCAAAGGGTTTACTAGAGTCAATAATCTAGTTCACATCGCTATGTGATTAACACCCAAAAGAGTACTAAGGTGTGATCATGTTTTGCTCGTGAGAGAGGCTTAGTCAACGGGTCTCATCACATTCGTGAGCCGTATGTATTTTACAAATATACTATGTCTACAATGCTTTGCATGGAGCTACTATAGCTAATTGCTCCCACTTTCAATATGTATCCAGATTAAGACTTAGAGTCATCTGGATCAGTGCCAAAACTTGTATCGACGTAACCCTTTACGATGAACCTTTTTGTCACCTCCATAATCGAGAAACATATCCTTATTCCACTAAGGATAATTTTGACCAATGTCCAGTGATCTACTCCTAGATCACTATTGTACTCCCTTGCCAAAACAGGGCAGAGTATACAATAGGTCTGGTTCACAGCATAGCATACTTTATAGAACCTATGAATGAGGCATAGGGAATGACTTTTCATTCTCTTTCTGTTTTCTGCCATGGTCGGGTCTTGAGTCTTACTCAATTTCACACCTTGAAACACAGGCAAGAATTCCTTCTTTGACTATTCCATTTTGAACTATTTCAAAAATTTATCAAGGTATGTATTCATTGAAAAATCTTATCAAGCGTCTTGATCTATCTATATAGATCTTGATGCTCAATGTGTAAGCAGCTTCACCGAGGTCTTTCTTTGAAAAACTCTTATTCAAGTATCCTCATGCTTTGCAGAATAACTCTACATTATTTCTGATCAACAATATGTCATTCACATATACTTATCAGAAATGTTGTAGTGCTCCCACTCACTTTCTTGTAAATACAGGCTTCACCGTAAGTCTTTACAAAACTATATGCTTTGATCAACTTATCAAAGCGTATATTCCAACTCTGAAATGCTTGCACCAGTCCATAGATGGATCATTTGGAGCTTGCACATTTTGTTAACACCTTTAGGATTGACAAAACCTTCTCGTTGCATCATATACAACTCTTCTTTAAGAAAACCATTAAGGAATGCAGTTTTGACATCCATTTGCCGATTTCATAAATTGTGGCAATTGCTAACATGATTCGGACAGACTTAAGCATCGCTACGCTTGAGAAAATCTCATTGTAGTCAACACCTTGAACTTGTCAAAACCTTTTTGCATAAGTCGAGCTTTGTAGATAGTAACACTACTATCAGCATCTGTCTTCCTCTTGAAGATCCATTTATACAATATGGCTTGCCGATCATCGGGCAACTCCACCAAAGTCCACACTTTGTTCCCATACATGGATCCCATCTCAGATTTCATGGCCTCAAGTCATTTCACGGAATCTGGGCTCATCATCGCTTCCTCATAGTTCGTAGGTTCATCATGATCTAGTAGCATGACTTTCAGAACAGGATTACCGTACCACTCTGGTGCGGATCTTACTCTGGTTGATCTACGAGTCAGTAACAACTTGATCTGAAGTTCCATGATCATCATCATTATCTTCCTCACTAATTGGTGTAGTAGTCACAGGAACAGATTTCTGTGATGAACTAGTTTCCAATAAGGGAGCAGGTACAGTTACCTTATCAAGTTCTAATTTCCTCCCATTTACTTCTTTCGAGAGAAACTCCTTCTCTAGAAAGGATCCATTCTTGGTAACGAATGTCTTGCCTTTGGATCTGTGATAGAAGGTGTACCCAACATTTTGGGTATCCTATGAAGACGCACTTCTCCGATTTGGGTTCAAGCTTATTATGTTAAATTTTTTCACATAAGCATCGCAGCCCAAACTTTAAGAAACAACAACTTTGGTTTCTTGCTAAACCATAATTCAAACGCTGTCGTCTCAACGGATTTAGATGGTGCCCTTTTTAACGTGAATGTAGCTGTCTCTAATGCATAACCCCAAAACGATAGTGGTAGATCGGTAAGAAACATCATAGATCGCACCATATCTAATAAAGTATGGTTACAACGTTCGTACACACCATTACACTATGGTGTTCCAGGTGGCGTGAGTAGTGAAACTATCTCACATTGTTTTAACTGAAGGCCAAACTCATAACTCAAATATTTTACCTCTGCGATCATATCGTAGAAACTTTTTATTTTCTTGTTACGATGATTCTCCACTTCACTCTGAAATTCTTTGAACTTTTCAAACATTTCAGACTTATGTTTCATCAAGTAGATATACCCATATCTGCTTAAATCATCTGTGAAGGTCAGAAAATAATGATACTTGTCACGAGCTTCAACGCTCATCGGATCGCATACATCAGTATGTATTATTTCCAATAAGTCAGTTGCTCGCTCCATTGTTCCGGAGAACGTAGTCTTTAGTCATCTTGCCCATAAGGCATGGTTCGCAAGTATCAAGTGATTCATAATCAAGTGATTCCAAAATCCCATCAGCATGGAGTTTCTTCATGCGCTTTACACCAATATGACCTAAACGGCAGTGCCACAAATGTGTTGCACTATCATTATTAACTTTGCGTCTTTTGGCTTCAATATTATGAATATGTGTATTACTACGATCGAGATCCAACAAACCATTTTCATTGGGTGTATGACCATAGAAGGTTTTGTTCATGTAAACAGAACAACAATTATTCTCTAACTTAAATGAATAACTGTATTGCAATAAACATGATCAAATCATATTCATGCTCAATGCAAACACCAAATAACACTTATTTAGGTTCAACACTAATCCCGAAAGTATAGGGAGTATGCGATGATGATCATATCAATCTTGGAACCACTTCCAACACACATCGTCACTTCACCCTTAACTAGTCTTTGTTCATTCTGCAACTCCCGATTCAAGTTACTAATCTTAGCAACTGAACTAGTACCAAATACTGAGGGGTTGCTATGAACACTAGTAAAGCACACATCAATAACATGTATATCAAATATACCTTTGTTTACTTTGCCATCCTTTCTTATCCGCCAAATACTTGGGTAGTTCTGCTTCCAGTGACTAGTCCCTTTGCAGTAGAAGCACTTAGTCTCAAGCTTAGGACCAGACTTGAGTTTCTTTACTTGAGCAGCAACTTGCTTGCCATTCTTCTTGAAGTTCCTCTTCTTCCCTTTGCCCTTTTCTTGAAACTAGTGGTCTTGTTAATCATCAACACTTGATGTTTTTCTAGATTTCTACCTTCGCCGATTTTAGCATCGCGAAGAGCTTGGGAATCATTTCTGTTATCCCTTGCATATTATAGTTCATCATGAAGTTCTACTAACTTGGTGGTGGTGACTAGAGAATTCTGTCAATCACTATCTTATCTGGAAGATTAACTCCCACTTGATTCAAGCGATTGTAGTACCTAGACAATCTGAGCACATGCTCACTAGTTGAGCGATTCTCCTCCATCTTTTAGCTATAGAACTTGTTGGAGACTTCATATCTCTCAACTCGGTATTTGCTTGAAATATTAACTTCAACTCTCGAACATCTCATATGGTCCATGACGCTCAAAACGCCTTTGAAGTCCCGATTCTAAGCCATAAAGCATGGTGCAAAAACTATCAAGTAGTCATCATATTGAGCTAGCCAAACATTCATAACGCTCAGATCGCTCCTCGCATTAGGTCCGCTACCTAGCGTGCATCAAGGACATAATTCTTTTGTGCAGAATGAGGGTAAACCTCGATCACGGATCCAATCCGCATCATTGCTACTAACATCTTTCAACATAGTTTTCTAGGAACATATCAAAATAAACATATGAAAGCAACAATGCAAGCTATTGATCTACAACATAATTTGCAAAATACTATCAGACTAAGTTCATGATAAATTTAAGTTCAATTAATCATATTACTTAAGAACTCCCACTTAGATAGACATCCTCTAATCCTCTAAGTGATTACGTGATCCATATCAACTACACCATGTCCGATCGTCACGTGAGATGGAGTAGTTTCAATGGTGAACATCAATATGTTGATCATATCTACTATATGATTCACGCCGACCTTTCGGTCTCCGTGTTCCGAGGCCATATCTCGTTATATGCTAGGCTCGTCAAGTTTAACTCGAGTATTCGCTGTGCAACTGTTTTGCACCCGCTGTATTTGAACGTAGAGCCTATCACACCCGATCATCACGTGGTGTCTCAAAGACGAAGAACTTTCGCAACGGTGCATACTGTGGAGAACACTTCTTGATAATTTTAGTGAGAGATCATCTTAAAATGCTATCGCCAATCAAAGCAAGATAAGATGCATAAAGGATAAACATCACATGCAACCAATATAAGTGATATGATATGGACATCATCATCTTGTGCTTGTGATTCCATCTCCAAGCACCGTCGTGATCACCATTGTCACCGGCGCGACACCTTGATCTCCATCGTAGCATCATTGTCGTTACGCCATTTATTGCTTCTACGACTATCGCTACCGCTTAGTGATAAAGTAAAGCAATTATGTATGCTTGCATTTCATACAATAAAGCGACAACCATATGGCTCTCGCCATTGTCGATAACTTCGTTACAAAACATGATCATCTCATACAATAAAATATAGCATCACGCCTTGACCATATCACATCACAACATGCCCGCAAAAACAAGCTAGACGCCCTCTACTTTGTTGTTGCAAATTTTACGTGGCTGCTACGGGCTTAGCAAGAACCGTTTTACCTACGCATCAAAACCACAACGATAGTTCGTCAAGTTAGTTCTGTGTTAACCTTCGCAAGGACCGGGCGAGCACACTCGGTTCAACTAAAGTGAGAGAGACAGACACTGCCACCACCTTTAAGCACGAGTGCTCAGAACGGTGAAACCAGTCTCGCGTAAGCGCACGCCTAATGTCGGTCCGGCCTCTTCATCTCACAATACCGCTGAACCAAAATATGACATGTCGGTAAGCAAGATGACTTGTATCGCCCACAACTCACTTGTGTTCTACTCTGCATATGACTTCTACGCATAAAACCTGGCTCGGATGCCACTGCTGGGGAACGAGTAATTTAAAATTTCCTATGCACACACAAGATCATGGTGATGCATAGCAACGAGAGGGGAGAGTGTTGTCTACATACCCTTGTAGACCTGAAGCGAAGCGTAAGCACAACGCGTTGATGTAGTCGACGTCTTCACGGCCCGACCGATCAAGCACCGAACTACGGCACCTCCGAAGTTCTAGCACACGCTCAGCTGATGACGCCCCTCGAACTCCGATCCAGCCGAGTGTCGAGGAGAGTTCCACAAGACGACGGTGTGGTGACGATCTTGATGTTCTATCGTCGCGCAGGCTTCGCCTAAGCACCGCTATGATATTATCGAGGTGGACTATGGTGGAGGGGGCACCGACACGCTAAGAGATCCAAGGATCAATTGTTGTGTCTTTGGTGCTAGCCCTGCCCTCTATTTATATGTTGAGCCCCGGGTCGAAACTCGAGCAAAATCCTCCTCAAAGTCGGTTTTGCCTAAAAGGCAAGACTCCCACTGACTCCGTGACCAAACGCCACAATCCTTGGCGCCCGCCCAGACGCCATGGGCCTCGGCGTTTGGCCCTCGCCTCCATAAAACTCCTTTTGACCGACCTAAAGCCTCATGGGCTTGACCCTTGGCCTAACCATATCATCCAATATATGAATCTTTATGTCTCGACCATTTCGAGACTCCTCGTCATGTCCCCGATCTCATCCGCACCAACTCCTTCGTACATCAAAACATGTAAACTCATAATATAACCATCATCGAAACCTTAAGTTGCATGGACCCTACGGGTTCGAGAACAATGTAGACATGACCAAACACGCTTTCGGTCAATAACCAATAGCGGAACCTGGATGCTCATATTGGCTCCCACATATTCTACGAAGATCTTTATCGGTCAGACCGCATAACAACATACGTTGTTCCCTTTGTCACCGGTATGTTACTTGCCCGAGATTCGATCGTCGGTATCTCAATACCAAGTTCAATCTCGTTACCGGCAAGTCTCTTTACTCATTACGAATGCATCATCCCGCAACTAACTCATTAGTCACATTGCTTGCAAGGCTTATAGTGATGTGCATTACCGAGAGGGCCCAGAGATACCTCTCCGACAATCGGAGTGACAAAACCTAATCTCAAAATACGCAAACCCAACATGTACCTTTGGAGACACCTGTAGTACTCCTTTATAATCACCCGATACGTTAGACGCTTGGTAGCACCCAAAGTGTTCCTCCGTAAACGGAGTTGCATAATCTCATAGTTACAGGAACATGTACAAGTCATGAAGAAAGCAATAGCAACATACTAAACGATCAAGTGCTAGGCTAACGGAATGGCTCATGTCAATCACATCATTCTCCTAATGATGTGATCCCGTTAATCAAATGACAACTCATGTCTATGGCTATGCTGCGCTTCCTATCACTTGTTCTTCAAGCCTCCCAAATTGCCATGTCAGCCTCTAACCTTTTGACCCTTCCTAGCAAACCCTTGCTTGGCTATGATACCGCTTTGCTCAGCCCCTCTTATAGCGTTATTAGTTGCAGGTGAAGTTGAAGATTACTCCATGGTGGACAGGATTATGTTGGGATATTACAATATCTCTTATTTAATTAATGCATCTATATACTTGGTAAAGGGTGGAAGGCTCGGCCTTATGCCTGGTGTTTTGTTCCACTCTTGCCGCCCTAGTTTCCGTCATACCGGTGTTATGTTCCTTGACTTTGCGTTCCTTACTCGGTTGGGTGATTTATGGGACCCCCTTGACAGTTCGCTTTGAATAAGACTCCTCCAGCAAGGCCCAACCTTGGTTTTACCATTTGCCTCACCACCACCTATACTTTTCCCTTAGGAGTCGCGCTCCCGAGGGTCATCCTTATTTTAGCCCCCCCTCCAGGCCAGTGCTTCTCTAAGTGCTGGTCCGAACCGAGCAGCCTGCGGGGCCACCTCGGGGAAACTTGAGGGCTGGTTTTACTCGTAGCTTGACTTATCTGGTGTTGCCCTGAGAACGAGATATGTGCAGCTCCTATCGGGATTGTCGGCACATCAGGCAGATTTGCTGGTTTTGTTTTACCATTGTCGAAATGTCTTGTAAACCGGGATTCCGAGACTGATCCGGTCTTCCTGGGAGAAGGAATATCCTTCGTTGACCGTGAGAGCTTGTGATGGGCTGTTGGGACACCCGCAGGTATAAACTTTCGAGAGCCGTGCCCGCGGTTATGTGGTAGATGGGAATTTGTTAATGTCCGGTTGTAGAGAACTTGACACCAGATCCGAATTAAAATGCATCAACCGCGTGTGTAGCCGTGATGGTCTCTTTTCGGCGGAGTCTGGGAAGTGAACACGGTTTTTGGGTTATGTTTGACGTAAGTAGTTTCAGGATCTCTTCTTGATCATTGCTAGCTTCACGACCGTTTCGTTTGCTTCTCTTCTCGCTCTCTTTTGCATATGTTAGCCACCATATATGCTTAGTCGATGCTGCAACCTCATCATCCTTTCCATTCCCATTAAGCTTTGCTAGTCTTGATACCCATGGTAATGGGATTGCTGAGTCCTCGTGGCTCACAGATTACTACAACAACATTGCAGCACAAAGTTATGCGATGATCATGATGCGAGAGCGATGTTTGCTTGTTTTGGAGTTCTTCTTCCGCTTCTTCTTCGATCAGGGATAGGTTCGTGTCGGCAGCCTGGGCTAAAGGTGGTGGATGTCGTTTGAGCTTATGTTTGTGTTTCATCCGTAGGCGGATGTTGCTCTTATGTAAGATGATGTCATATTCGTGTGGCTTTGTATGCCTCTTGTATGTATCCCCATCTATTATGTAATGTTGATGTAATGATATCCACCTTGCAAAAGCATCTCCAATATGCACTTCTGTACTTGGTGGGACCTTCAAGTTCCTTTAGGATAGGGTCGCATATTGGGCGTGACAGAAAATCTTGTTGAGAAAATTGATAAAAGTGGGTTTGGAGAGGTCAAAACTTTAACTAGTGATGTGCCCACTCTTTTGGATTACAAAGACTTTAATTATGATAATTGCTCTTTGATTGGTTGTATTTCTTTGTTGCAATCCATGATAAATTCACCCCATGCTTATGAACAAAATAAAGCTTTTAATAAACACATTGTTGACTTGGGTGCTAGTGTTTCTACAATTTCGAAATCTTTATGTGATGTGCTTGGTCTTACCGATGTCGAAGAATGTTCTTTATGTTGGGGAACGTAGTAATTTCAAAAAAATTCCTACGCACACGCAAGATCATGGTGATGTATAGCAACGAGAGGGAGAGTGTTGTTCACGCACTCAGAGACCGAAGCGAAGCGATCACAACGTAGAGGAAGTAGTCGACGCTCTCCTCGCGATCCGACCGATCCCGCGCCGTTACTCGGCGCCCGAGTTCTTGACACACGACAGCTCGATGACGCTCCTCGGCTCCAATCCAGAGAGCTCGGGGAGGAGAGTTTCACAAGACGACGGCGTGGTGACGATCTTGATGTACTATCGCGCAGGCTTCGCCTAAGCTTTATGACGATATGACCGAGGTGGAATATGGTGGAGGGGGCACCGACACGGCTAAGGAACGATCCGTAGATCAAACTTCAGGTACTAGGGTGCCCCCGCCTCAGATATAAAGGAGCAAGGGGAGGTGCGGCGGCCCAAGGGAGGCGCGGCCGAGGAGTCCTACTCCCACCGAGTAGGACTCCCTTCCTAGTTGGAGTAGGATTGTGGGAGGAAGAGGGAAGGGGGCGCCGCCTCTCCTTGTGGCCCACTAAGGCCCAATAGCCCCGGAAGGGTTCCAGTAATTTCTGTTCCTAAGAAAATCTCGATTTCACCCGAACCATTCCAACTCCAAATATAGGCTTCCAATATATTAATCTTTATGTCTCGACCATTTCGAGACTCCTCGTCATGTCCGTGATCACATCCGGACTCAACTTCTTCGGTACATCAAAATACATAAACTCATAATATAACCGCCATCGAAACCTTAAGCGTGCATGGACCCTACGGTTCGAGAACAATGTAGACATGACCGAGACATCGCCTCCGGTCAATAACCAATAGCGGACCTGGATGCCCATATTGGTTCCTACATATTCTACGAAGATCTTTATCGGTCGACCGCATAACAACATACGTTGTTCCCTTTGTCATCGGTATGTTACTTGCCCGAGATTCGATCGTCGGTATCCAATACCTAGTTCAATCTCGCTACCGCAAGTCTCTTTACTCGTTCCGTAATACATCATCTCACAGCTAACTCATTAGTTGTAATGCTTGCAAGGCTTCAAGTGATGTGTATTACCGAGAGGGCCCAGAGATACCTCTCCGACAATCGGAGTGACAAAACCTAATCTCAAATACGCCAACCCAACATCCGCCTTTGGAGACACTGTAGTACTCCTTTATAATCACCCGATTACGTTGTGACGCTTGGTAGCACCCAAAGTGTTCCTCCGTAAACGGAGTTGCATAATCTCATAGTTACAGAACATGTATATGTCATGGATAAAAGCAGAGCAACATACTAAACGATCGTGTGCTAAGCTAATGGAATGGGTCATGTCAATCGATCATTCTACTAATGATGTGACCTTGTTAATCAAATAACAACTCTTTGTTCATGGTTAGGAAACATAACCATCTTTGATTAACAAGCTAGTCTAGTAGAGGCATACTAGTGACATATTGTTTGTCTATGCATTCACACATGTATCATGTTTCCGGTTAATACAATTCTAGCATGAATGATAAACATTTATCATGAAATAAGGAAATAAATAATAACTTTATTATTGCCTCTAGGGCATATTTCCTTCAGTCTCCCACTTGCACTAGAGTCAATAATCTAGATTACATAGTAATGATTCTAACACCCATGGAGTCTTGGTGTTGATCATGTTTTGCTCGTGGAAGAGGCTTAGTCAACGGGTCTGCTACATTCAGATCCGTATGTATCTTGCAAATCTCTATGTCTCCCACCTGGACTAAGTCCCGGATGGAATTGAAGCGTCTCTTGATGTGCTTGGTCCTCTTGTGAAATCTGGATTCCTTTGCTAAGGCAATTGCTCCAGTATTGTCACAGAAGATTTTCATTGGACCCGATGCACTAGGTATGACACCTAGATCGGATATGAACTCCTTCATCCGCACTCCTTCATTAGCTGCTTCGAAGCTGCTATGTACTCCGCTTCACATGTAGATCCCGCCACGACGCTTTGTTTAGAACTGCACCAACCGACAGCTCCTCCGCTTAGTGTAAATACGATCCGGTCTGCGATTTAGAATCGTCCGGATCGGTGTCAAAGCTTGCATCAACGTAACTGCCATTTATGAGCTCTTTGTCACCTCCATATACGAGAAACATATCCTTAGTCCTTTTCGTATTTCAGATGTTCTTGACCACCGCCCAAATGATCCACTCTCGATTACTTTGGTACCTCCTCGCTAAGCTTATAGCAAGGCACACATCAGTCTGGTACACAAGATTGCATACATGATAGAGCCTATGGTCAAGCATAGGAACATCTTTCATTTCTCTCTATCTTCTGCAGTGGTCGGGCATTGAGTCTTACTCAACTTCACACCTTGTAACACGTGCAAGAACCCTTTCTTTGCTTGATCCATTTTGAACTTCTTCAAAATTTTGTCAAGGTATGTGCTTTGTGAAAGTCCAATTAAGCGCCTTGATCTATCTCTATAGATCTTAATGCCCAATATGTAAGCAGCTTCACCGAGGTCTTTCATTGAAAAACTCTTATTCAAGTATCCCTTTATGCTATCTAGAAATTCTATATCATTTCCGATCAGCAATATGTCATCTACATATAATTTCGAAATGCTACAGAGCTCCCACTCACTTTCTTGTAAATACAAAGCTTCTCCAAAAGTCTCAGATAAACCCAAATGCTTTGATCACACTATCAAAGCGCTTATTCCAACTCCGAGATGCTTGCACCAGTCCATAAATGGATCGCTGGAGCTTGCATACTTTGTTAGCTCCCTTTGGATCGATAAAACCTTCTCGTTGCATCATATACAACTCTTCTTCCGTAAATCCATTCAGAATGCAGTCTTTACATCCATTTGCCAAATTTCATAATCATAAAATGCGGCAATTGCTAACATGATTCGGACAGACTTAAGCATCGCTACGGGTGAGAAGGTCTCATCGTAGTCAATCCCTTGAACTTGTCGAAACCCTTTGCATAAGTCGAGCTTTGTAGACAAGAATATTACCGTCGCCGTCGGTCTTCTTCTTGAAGATCCACTTGTTTTCTATTGCTTGCCTACCCTCGGCAAGTCAACCAAAGTCCATAATTTGTTTTCATACATAGATCCCATCTCGCATTTCATGGCCTCAAGCCATTTTGCGGAATCTAGGCTCACCATCGCTTCTTCATAGTTCGAGGTTCATCATGATCTAGTAGCATGATTTTAACAGGATTACCGCATCACTGTGCGGATCTTACTCGTTGATCACGAGGTTCTCAGAGTAACTTGATCTCAAGTTTCATGATCAACATCATCAACTTCCTCACTACTTGGTGTAGATGTCTCGTAAACCAGTTTCGCGACAAACTACTTTCAAGTAAGGGAGAAGGTACAATTACCTCATCAAGTTCTACTTTCCTCCCACTCACTTCTTTCGAGAGAAACTCCTTCTAGAAAGGATCCATTCTTGGCAACAAATGTCTTGCCTTCGGATCTGTGATAGAAGGTGTACCCAACTGTCTCCTTTGGGTATCCTATGAAGACACATTCTCCGATTTGGGTTCGAGCTATCAGTTGAAGCTTTTTCACATAAGCATCGCATCCCCAAACTTTAAGAAACGATAACTTTGGTTTCTTGCTAAACCATAGTTCATAAGGTGTTGTCTCAACGGATTTTGACGGTGTTCTATTCAGGTGAATGCGCCATCTCTAGAGCATAACCCCAAAACGATAGCGGTAAATCAGAAGAGACATCATAGATCGCACCATATCTAGTAAAGTACGACACGACGCTCGACACACCATTACGCTGTGGTGTTCCGGTGGCGGAGTTGCTAAACTATTCCGCATTGTTTCAAATGTAGACCAAACTCAGAACTCAAATATTCACCTCCACGATCGATCGTAGAAATTTAATTTTCTTATTACGATGATTTTCAACTTCACTCTAAAATTCTTTGAACTTTTCAAATGTTTCAGACTTATGTTTCATTAAGTAGATATACCCATATCCGCTTAAGTCATCTGTGAAGGTGAGAAAATAACGATATCCGCCACGAGCCTCAACATTCATCGGACCACATACATCTCGTATGTATGATTTCCAACAAATCTGTTGCTCTCTCCATAGTACCGAGAACGGGTTCTAGTCATCTTGCCCATGAGGCACGGTTCGCAAGTGCCAAGTGATTCATAATCAAGTGACTCCAAAAGTTCATCATTATGGAGTTTCTTCATGCGCTTTATAATCGATATGACCTAAACGGCAAGTACACAAATAAGTTGCACTATCATTATCAACTCTGCATCTTTTGGTTTCAACATTATGAATATGTGTATCACTACTATCGAGATTCATCAAAATAGACCACTCTTCAAGGGTGCATGACCATAAAAGATATTACTCATATAAATAGAACAACCATTATTCTCTCGATTTAAATGAATAACCGCCTCGCATCAAACAAGATCCAGATATAATGTTCATGCTCAACGCAGCACCAAATAACAATTATTTAGGTCTAAAACTAATCCCAAGGTAGATGTAGAGGTAGCGTGTCGACCGCGATCACATCGACTTTGGAACCATTTCCCACGCCAAGATCGTCACCTCGCCCTTTGCCGTTGTTCACTTAATCCGTAGTCCCTGCTTCGAGTTGCAAATATTAGCAATGTAACCAAGATCAAATACCCAGTGCTATCATGCGAGCTCTAGTAAGGTACACATCAATAACATGTATATCACATATACCTTTGTTCACCTTGCCATCCTTCTTATCCGCCAAATACTTGGGGCAGTTCCGCTTCCAAAGGACTACCGCTTGCGGTAGAGAAGCACTCGGGCCAGCTTAGGTCCAGACTTGGGTTTTTTCTCCGAGCAGCAACTTGCTTGCTGTTCTTCTTGAAGTTCCTTCTTCTTCCCTTTGCCTTTCTTCTTGAAACTAGTGGTCTTATTGACCATCAACACTTGATGCTCCTTCTGATTTCTACCTCCGCAGCCTTTAGCATTGCGAAGAGCTGTATAGTCTTTACTAACCCTTGCATATTATAGTTCATCACGAAGCCTTTGTAGCTTGGTGGCGTGATTGAAGAATTTCATCAATGACGCAATCATCCGGAAGATTAACTCCCGCTTGAGTCAAGTGATTGTAATACCTGACATTTTGAGTATGTGCTCACCGACGTAACTATTCTCCTCCATCTTGCAGCTATAGAACTTATTGGAGACTTCATATCTCTCAATCCGCATTCTGTTGAATATTAACTTCAACTCCCGAACATCTCATATGCTCCATGACGCTCAAAACGCCGTTGAAGTCCCGGTTCTAAGCCGTAGCATGGCACATCGAACTATAGAGTAGTCATCGCTTTGCTCGCCAGACGCTCATAACATCCGGTGTTGCTCTCGCCAGAGTCTGCACCTAGCGGTGCATCCAGACGTAACTCTTCTCGTGCAAGAATGAGGATAATCTCAAGTTACGGACCCAATCCGTAATTGCTACCATCATCTTTCAACTTTGCTTTCAAGGAACGCATTAAAATTCAACGGAACAACAAAGACGAGCCATCTATCTACAATCAAACATAAACAAGCAAGATACTATCAGTACTAAGTTCATGATAAATTTAAGTTCAATTAATCATATTACTTAAGAACTCCCACTTAGGCAGACATCTCTCTAGTCATCTAAGTGATCACGTGATCCAAATCAACTAAACCATAACCGATCATCACGTGAAATGGAGTAGTTTTCAATGGTGAACATCTTATGTTGATCATATCTACTATATGATTCACGCCGACCTTTCGGTCTCGTGTTCCGAGGCCATATCTGCATATGCTAGGCTCGTCAAGTATAACTCGAGTATTCTGCGGTGCAAAACTGGCTTGCACCCGTTGTAGATGGACGAGAGCTTATCACACCCGATCATCACGTGGTGTCCGGGCACGATTTAACTTTGGCAACGGTGCATACTCGGGAGAACACTTCTTGATAATTTAGTGAGAGATCATCTTATAATGCTACCGCCAATCAAAGCAAGATAAGATGCATAAAAATAAACATCACATGCAAATCAATATAAGTGATATGATATGGTCATCATCATCTTGTGCTTCGTGATCTCCATCTCGCAGCACCACCATGATCACCATCGCCACCGCGCGACACCTTGATCTCCATCGTAGCATCGTTGTCGCCTTGCCAATCTTATGCTTCTACGACTATCGCTACCGCTTAGTGATAAAGTAAAGCATTACTGTATGCGATTGCATTTCATACAATAAAGCGACAACCATATGGCTCTCGCCATTGTCGATAACTTCGTTACAAAACATGATCATCTCATACAATAAAATATAGCATCACGCCTTGACCATATCACATCACAACATGCCCTGCAAAAACAAGTTAGACGTCCTCTACTTTGTTGTTGCAAATTTTACGTGGCTGCTACGGGCTTAAGCAAGAACCAATCTCACCCACGATCAAAACCACAACGATATTTCACAAATAGACTCGTTTTAACCTTCTCAAGGACCGGCGAGCCACACTCAGTTCAACTAAAGTGAGAGAGACAGACACCCGCCAATCACCTTTAAGCAACGAGTGCTCGAGCGGTGAAACCAGTCTCGCAGAAGCGCACGCGTAATGTCGGTCCGGCCGCTTCATCTCACAATACCGCTGAACCAAAGTATGACATGTCGGTAGGGAGTATGACTTGTATCGCCCACAACTCACTTGTGTTCTACTCGTGCAAAACATCAAACCATAAAAACCTAGGCTCGGATGCCACTGTTGGGGAACGAGTAATTTCAAAAATTTCCTACGCACACGCAAGATCATGGTGATGTATAGCAATGAGAGGGGAGAGTGTTGTCTCACGCACTCGAGACCAAGCGAAGCGATCACAACGTAGAGGAAGTAGTCGACGCTCTCCTCGCGATCCGACCGATCCGGCGCCGCATTCGGCGCCCGAAGTTCTTGACACACGACAGCTCGATGACGCCCTCGGCTCCAATCCAAGAGAGCTGGGAGGGAGAGTTTCACAAGACGACGGCGTGGGACGATCTTGATGTACTATCGGCGCAGGCTTCGCCTAAGCTTTATGACGATATGACCGAGGTGGAATATGGTGGAGGGGGCACCGACACGGCTAAGGAACGATCCGTAGATCAAACTTGTGTACTAGGGTGCCCCCGCCCCATATATAAAGGAGCAAGGGGAGGTGCGGCCGGCCCAAGGGAGGAGGCTGGGAGGAGTCCTACTCCCACCGAGTAGGACTCCCCCCCTTCCTAGTTGGAGTAGGATTGTGGGAGGGAAGAGGGAAGGGGCGCCGCCCCCCTCTCCTTGTGGCCCACTAAGGCCCAATAGCCCCCGGAGGGTTCCAGTACCTTCCTGTTCCTAAGAAATCCCGATTTCACCCGAACCATTCAACTCCAAATATAGGCTTCCAATATATCAATCTTTATGTCTCGACCATTTCGAGACTCCTCGTCATGTCCGTGATCACATCCGGACTCAACTTCTTTGGTACATCAAAATACATAAACTCATAATATAACCCTCATCGAAACCTTAAGCGTGCGGACCCTACGGTTCGAGAACAATGTAGACATGACCGAGACACGTCTCCGTCAATAACCAATAGCGGACCTGATGCCCATATTGGTTCCTACATATTCTACGAAGATCTTTATCGGTCGACCGCATAACAACATACGTTGTTCCTTTGTCATCGGTATGTTACTTGCCCGAGATTCGATCGTCGGTATCCAATACCTAGTTCAATCTCGTTACGCAAGTCTCTTTACTCGCTCCGTAATACATCATCTCACAGCTAACTCATTAGTTGTAATGCTTGCAAGGCTTCAATGATGTGTATTACCGAGAGGGCCCAGAGATACCTCTCCGACAATCGGAGTGACAAAACCTAATCTCAAATACGCCAACCCAACATCCGCCTTTGGAGACACTGTAGTACTCCTTTATAATCACCCGATTACGTTGGACGCTTGGTAGCACCCAAAGTGTTCCTCCGTAAACGGAGTTGCATAATCTCATAGTTACAGAACATGTATATGTCATGGATAAAAGCAGAGCAACATACTAAACGATCGTGTGCTAAGCTAATGGAATGGGTCATGTCAATCGATCATTCTACTAATGATGTGACCTTGTTAATCAAATAACAACTCTTTGTTCATGGTTAGGAAACATAACCATCTTTGATTAACAAGCTAGTCTAGTAGAGGCATACTAGTGACATATTGTTTGTCTATGCATTCACACATGTATCATGTTTCCGGTTAATACAATTATAGCATGAATGATAAACATTTATCATGAAATAAGGAAATAAATAATAACTTTATTATTGCCTCTAGGGCATATTTCCTTCACTTTAAATTTGCACTTGGCGGATTCTACTATTAAAAAGCCTATGGGAAGAATTAAAGATGTTCTTATTCTTGCAAATAGGAATTATGTGCCCATAGATTTTTTTGTTCTTGATATTGATTGCAATCCGTCTTGTCCAATAATTCTCGGTAGACCGTTTTTACGTACTATTGGTGCCGTGATTGATATGAAAGAAGGTAATATTAAATTTCAATTTCCAATAAGGAAGGTTATGGAACACTTCCCTAGAAAAAGAAGTAAGCCACCATACGAATCAATCACGAGGGCATCTTATGGACCTAGAAACAAAGATGACAACATTTAGATCCTTTGCATTATGCATAGCTAGGGGCATAAAACGATAGCGCTTGTTGGGAGGCAACCCAATGAATAAAATTTATTTTTTTTCTTTTCTCTTTTTGTTCTTGAGTGTTTGCAATTATGCTACCGTTATTATTGTGTTTTTTATGTTTTAATAAGTGTTTGTGCCAAGCAAAGCCCTTGGGATCATGTTGGGTGATAGTTGATTTGATTTTGCTGAAAAACAGAACCTTTTGCGCTCACGAAAATAAAATCTCATTTTTAACAAAAGCACGATAAAATATTGATGTTTTTGCAGAAGATTAACATACAAATTTCCCACATTTTCCTAATTTTTTAGAATTTTTGGAATTACAGAATATTCGAAGTATTCGGATTGCCACAGACTGTTTTGTTATTGACATATTCTATTTTCTTTGTGTTGTGTGCTTATTTCGATGAATCTATGGTTTGTATTGGAGGGTATAAGCTATAGCAAAGTTGGAATACAGTGGGTATAATGCAAAACTAAAATATGAATGGGTTTGCAACAAAACATATTGTAGTGATTTGCTTCGTTATACTAACAGATCTCATGAAGGTTTTGTTGAGTTTTGTGTGATTGAAGTTTTCAAGTTTTGGGTGAGATCACGATGCATGAAGGAATACGGAGTAATAAGAGCCTAATCTTGGGGATGCCCATGGCATCCCAAGCTATTATCTAAAAGAGAAGCAAGCAACTAAGCTTGGGGATGTCCCAGTGGCATCCCCTCTTTCTTCTAACGACCATCGATATTTTACTTGGAGCTATATTTTTATTCTCACATATCATGAGTTTTGCTTGGAACGTCTTGTATGATATGAGTTTTTGCTTGTTTTGCCTTTTATTTTAAGTCATCTATCCTTGTTGGACACACATATTTGAGAGAGCCAAAATTATGCTATGACTTGTTAGAATTGCTCTCTATGCTTCACTTAAATCTTTATGAGCTACGGATTATATCTTTTTGAGCACAGTGTGCTTTAGTATTTTTGGAGAAATGCTCTCATGATTCACTTAGATTTATTTTGGAGTTAGTAAATTTTTTAAGAAATTCTCTCTTGCTTCACTTAAATTATTTTGAGAGAAGAAAAAATTTATGCTCATGTTCTTCACTTAGATTTGTTTGAGCTATCAAAAGCAACATATGAAATTAGTCCCAAAGTGATAGATATTCAAGAGGGAGATAATAAAAACTTTCATGAAGATCATTGGACAAAATAAACTTGATTCCTTGTAATATTTTGGTGATATGGTGATATACTATGTGAGTCATGTTGATGAGTAATTATGCTTTAGTAAGAATATTGATGTTAAGGTTTGTGATTCCCTATGCAAGCACGAAAGTCAATAGTTATGCAATGAAATTACATCCTACTTATGGTGCATTATTCGATGTTAGTTATGCTTAATGCTCGCTTATGAGATTTTTCATTTCTTGGTTGGAAGCTTCTCAATCTTTTGCTAGCCTTCATTTGCAGTAAGTATGATCACTACTTGTGCATCCAAAATCCTTAAACCAGTTTTGCCATATGAGTCCACTATACCTACCTATATGCGATATTCTTTTGTTGTTCTAAGCAAATTTCTATGTGGCATCTCTAATTTTCAAAATAAATTTCTATTTTATGTGCTCGTACCGCTCATGAAACGGTAGGGGGTGGATGATATATTTCCATGCTAGATGTGTTATTCTCAAGATGAGTGTTTATTCACTTGTCATTGCACGAGAGTACGGCAAAGGTATTAGGGATGCCCAGTCCCGAAATGAAAAATGAATTTACTTTATGTTGTCAAATAATAAATTCTTGGAAAGTGTTGGTATGGAAGGCACCCAAGGATATGGCTAGCCATGGAAGGTGAAAGTATGGTGGAAAAAGGAATAAACTTTATTTTCTGTTTGGGAACCGCCTATGATATATCTAGCATGGAAAGTATTGGGAACTACTCGATCGTTTTTGTTGACAGGAAAAGGTGCCACCCAAAATGTTTTTGTCTCTATCTTTTTCGCTTTGAGCTCTGGCACCTCTACAAATCCCTACTTCCCTCTGCGAAGGGCCTTTCTTTTACTTTACGCAATTTTTATTTTTTATTTGAGTCTCCATCTTCTGTTATAAAGCACCAACTAAGGGGCACTATGATCGTACTTGAGCATTGGGTGTAGCTAATATGCGAGTGTGTTTCCTGAATTGATCAATGATTGAGCATAGTGGGCTAGGGATAACTTGCTTTAGTGTTGATATTTTGAAAGACATGGTTGGTTGTTGATATGCTTAAGTATTGAAATCTTCATGTCAAAACAAGACTATTGATTTGAATCATATAAAATACAAATGTCCATGCTACAAAGAAAATAATATGTGATGAACATGTTAGGCAGCATTCCACATCAAAAATTATGTTTTTATCATTTACCTACTCGAGGACGAGCAGGAATTAAGCTTGGGGATGTTGATACGTCTCCAATGTATCTATAATTTTTGATTGTTCCACGTTGTTATATTATCATTCTTGGATGTTTTACAATCATTTTATAGCAACTTTATATCATATTTTGGGACTAACCTATTGACATAGTGCCCAGTGCCAGTTGTTTTTTTGCTTGTTTTTTACTTCACGGAAAATCAATACCGAACGGAGTCCAAACGCGGCAACACTTTTTGGAGATTTTTTCTAGACCAGAAGACAAATGTTGGGCCAAAGAAGTACCATAGGAGGTCTTCGAGGGGAGCACAACCCACTAGGGCACGCCCAGGTGGGTTGTGCCCACCTCGGTTGCCTCCCGCACCGCCTCTTTGCTCTATAAATACCCCAATATTCCAGAAACCCTAGGAGAGTCAACGAAAATCAATTCCAGCCGCCGCAAGTTCCAGAACCACCAGATCCAATCTAGACACCATCACGGAGGGGTCCATCATCCTCATTGGTGCCTCTTCGATGATGCCTGAGTAGTTCATTATAGACCTACGGGTCCATAGTTAGTAGCTAGATGGCTTCCTCTCTCTCTCTTGATTCTCAATACAATGGTCTCTTGGATATCTATTTGGTGTAACTCTTTTTACAGTGTGTTTGTTGGGATCCGATAAGCTTTGAATTTATGATCGGATCTATGTTTTTATCCATGAAAGTTTTTTGAGTCTTTTGATCTCTTATATGCATTACTTGTAGCCTTGTATTTCCTCTTCGAATCTTTGGTTTAGTTAGGCCAACTAGATCGATTTTTCTTGCAATGGGAAGAGGTGCTTTGTGATGGGTTCAATCTTACGGTCCTTGATCCCAGTGACAGAAGGGGAACCGACACATATGTATTGTTGCTATTAAGGATAACAAGATGGGGTCTATTTCTACATAAATAGATCTTGTCTACATCATGTCATCGTCCTCATGCTGGATAGCGGTCGATGTGTGGAGTAATAGTAGTAGATGCAGGCAGGAGTCGGTCTACTAATCTTGGACGTGATGTCTATATAATGACCATTGCCTGAATATCATCATGATTATTTGAAGTTCTATCAATTGCCCAATAGTAATTTGTTTACCCACCTATGCTATTTTCTCGAGAGAAGCCACAAGTGAAATCTACGGCCCCCGGGTCTCTTCTTTATTATATTTGCCTTCGCGATCCATTTTTATTTGCTTTTATTTTCAGATCTATTAATCCAAAAATACCTTGCTGCAATTTTTATTTATTTATTTTATCTCGTGTTCCCGCGAGATCTATTTATCCAATCTACTACAATTTTACCTATCTTTTTACCCGTGAGGGATTGACAACCCCTGTCTTACATCGGGTTGCAAGTATTTGTTCTTTGTGTGCAGGAGTTGTTTACGTGGTGTTGCGTGGTTCTCCTACTGGTTCGATAACCTTGGTCTCATCACTGAGGGAAATAGCTACCGTAGCTGTGCTTCATCATCCCTTCCTCTTTGGGGAAATACCAACGTAGTTCCAGCCGCATCAAGTGCTACAACAGCCTCGTGCCCTTGCAGGACATCAAGCATTTTCTGACGCCATTGCTAGGGAGCATAACGGTTGATATTACCTTCCTACTCGCACATAGTATATTTTGTTAGTTCTTATCTTACTTTTTTTAGAAAAAAATATACTCATCATGTCTACCAAGATGTTTGTACAGTACTTTGACAAACTTCCAGGAGAGAAGACTTTAAAGAGAAGTTTTAAACCCTTGGGGCCAACACCCGAAGGGAGTTGGGCAATTGATCCGAGAATACTCGGTATGTTGCATAGTAAGCAATGCATAGGTGATGATACGGAGGATCCATATGAACATTTGCAGTAATTTGAAGAGTTATGCGAGATGTTCAAATTAAAAGCTTTTACACATCATGAAATGAAACTAAAGATTTTGTTCATTCAATGTCTACTAAAGCACAAAATTGCTAGTAACTCACCCTGTAAGTACTTTTGGCACTTGGAATAAATTGTCTAGTGCATTCTTGGATCACTTCTACTCGCAAATGGAAGTCTTATAGAGCAAGGCGTATGATCATGAACTTCAACCAAAAACCATGTGAAAGTCTTGTTAAGGCTTATCGACGGTACTGCTCTCTACTGTGTATTTGTCTTCATCACAATTTTCCTTCATCGTTGCTTACACATTTATCTTATGGACGACTAGATAATGAACGTAAGAGAGATTAGATCTTACTACCAACAGAGCTTTATGGATCAAACTGTTGAACAATGTTGGAAATTATTAGATGAAATTGATGAGAATGCTGAGCAGTGGGAATCAGATATAGGAGGCGAGAGAGGACTAGAGCTTGAATATAATTGTATTAAAAGTTACTCCAAGTCCAAAGATACCAAACCTGAGTGAAAGATTTCATCTTGATCCTGACACAAGCCTGCAGATTGTCAAAAAATATATTGAGCATTTGTTGGTACCAAAAGAAGGATTGGAGCATTACACCAAGCAAATGGAAGTACCCATGGCATCCATAAACACTTCTTGAGATGTACCTACAAATTTTAGACCTCCCCATCCAGGAAACAGTTTGGTGCGGGACATAGTGAGAAAGTTTTCTCCTGGCAGGAGACAAAAGAAGAAATGTGTTGACAAAGTTCCAGATGATAAGAAACATGGCTGCACCAATCCAACAAATAGTTGATGTTAGCAAGATTAATATAGATCCAAAGGTTGTAAGAGGGAAGGTCTACAAAGAGCAACAAATTTAACACGAAGGTGTGTGCAAACAAGGAAGTATGCAACAAGGAAAAGGAGGATGAATGGATTGATCACCAACCCTCACCTTACATCTTTGTTACTAATTCTTCGCACACAAACAATGAGCTCTTTTATATTGACACTTGTTCATGGGAAGATCAACGCTGGGATCTTATCTTTGCTGACAAAGATGTTATTTATAATAATCATGATGATTATGATTTCTCTAGTTCGGATGAATATGATGCTAATGATGTTTCTGTGCATGAATGTCACCCTCAAAATAAGTATGACGATTATTATGAGTCACCTCTAACCATTGGAAAAACTCGATTGGTTCTTCACCTCCAACCATTGGTCGCGTTCCTTTCCCAATTGGTTACAACAATTGCAAGAGGGGGGGGGGTGATTAGACCCTCAACAAGTAAAAGTGGCAGTTTTAAGTTCTTCAAGTTGAGATGGAGTTTTAGCACAAGTTTAAGCATTCACAATACATTTCAAGCAAGAATGGCAAGAGTATGAGCAGTAAAAAGAGTAAAGCATGCTAATTGCAAGAAAGTAAAGGGATGGGATTGGAGTGTGCAAATGCAATGAAGACACGGAGATTTTTGGCGTGGTTCCGATAGATGGTGCTATCGTACGTCTACGTTGATGGAGACTTCAACCCACGAAGGGTAACGATTGCGCGAGTCCACGGAGGGCTCCACCCACGAAGGGTCCACAAAGAAGCAACCTTGTCTATCCCACCATGGCCATCGCCCATGAAGGACTTGCCTCATTCGGGTAGATCTTCACGAAGTAGGCGATCTCCTTGCCCTTACAAACTTCTTGGTTCAACTCCACAATGTTGTTGGAGGCTCCCAAGCGACACCTAACCAATCTAGGAGACACCACTCTCCAAAAGGTAATAAATGGTGTGATGATGATGAACTCCTTGCTCTTGTGCTTCAAAAAATAGAATCCCCAACACTCAACTCTCTCTCACAGATTTGGCTATGGTGGAAAGATGATTTGAGTGGAAAGCAACTTGGGGAAGGCTAGAGATCAAGATTCTTGTAGTAGGATTGGAATATCTTGGTCTCAACACATGAGTAGGTGGTTCTCTCTTAGAAAATGAGTAGTGGAAGTGTAGGCACGTTGTGATGGCTCTCACTCAAATGGAAAAGGGGGTGGATGGGTATATATAGCCTCCACACAAAGTCCAACCGTTACACACATTTTGACCCAACTCGGTCAGACCGAATAGAAGAACTCGGTGAGACTGATTTGCTTCAAAATGTGAATGTTAGGAATCTCAGTGGGACTGACAAGAACAACTCGGTGGGACCGATGTGCTAGGGCTTAGGGCAAACATCAACTCGGTGGCACCTATTGCATCAACTTAGTTAGACCGAAGTGAAGCAATTAGGCAAGAGAGAGGATGTCAAGCAAACTCGGTGGGACCGACTGCATATTTTAGTGAGACCGAAAATAGTTGCAACAGGCAACAGAGAGTTTGCAAGGCCATCTCGATGAGACCGAGATCCATATCGGTGTGACCGAATTGTCTAGGGTTTCTGGCAGTGGCTATGTTAACTAAACTCGATGGCGCCGGATAGATCAAATAAGTGTGCCCGAGTTTGACTTTGAGTTTGGACAACTGGGGAAATGAGAAAGTGGCTGAGGGTTTTGGAGCAATATCGCTAAGCACTTTGAGCAAGCAGACCATTAAGAAACACCTCATCCCCTTTTAATAGTATTGGCTTTCCTATGGACTCAATGTGATCTCGGATAACTAAAATAGAAATGAAGAGTCTTGAGCTATTGCCAATCTTTGTCCTTAGCATTTTGAAGGGGTTCCACATCCTCTTGTCCTTACCACGCCATTGTTGAACTCATCTGAAATACAGTAGGTAAAAGTATTAGTCCAACAAGAGATATGTTATCATTAATTACCAAAATCACCCCGGGAACACTTGTGCTTTCAATCTCCCCCTTTTTGGTAATTGATGACAACATACATCAAAGCTTTAGATAAAATATATGAAGAGTATCAAGTAAAGCTTTGTGTCGTGGGGAACGAGCACCTATGGGACAGGGGCCCCTTCTCGGTTCGGCAGGGAGCGGAGGGCGCACGAAGAGCAGATCGAGGTCAAGCACGCGAGGGGGATTTTACCCAGCTTCGGAGCTCTCCGGAGAGATAAAACTCCTACTGCTGCTTTGTGTTTGTATTTTGTTCTTGCTTGAAAGCGTGGGTATGTTGTGGTCTCGAATGAGTCGAACCCCTTCTACGTGCGCATGGGCCTCCTTTTTATAGTCTAAAGGGGTCACCGACAGGTGGCAACGCAGAGAGAGGGGTAAAAACGTAAAAACGCGGGTTGGTACAACCACTATCAATAGTGTCCCCTACCTAACTCTGACGGCAGGGGACAAGAGCATTTAATGCCCATCCGGTTGCTCCAACAAAGGCAGAAACGACCGTTAGGGCGCCACCGACGCCACGATGGCCTCCTAGTCACCTTTCGCCGCCACCTCGCACCGCTAGGTTGCATGACTACACGCCCGTGCACCGTGAATGATCCTATGGCGACACGCCGTCGGGTGAGCCGGAGCGTGGGCGCAGTGGTAAGCCGCGCGGCAAGTGCCTTGCCGCAGATTCGTTTTGTCGCACCCGCAAGCTTGCCGCTGTCGGGTCTTGCCGGACGCTGGTGCGTCGCGCAAGTTTTTCGAAGTGCCTTTGGTTGGCCTTCCGGCAAGCTCCTCTTGCCGGGTCTTGTCCTTCCCGCAAGCTTCTCTTCTTTGGGGGTTTGTCCTTCCGCAAGCTTCTCTTGCCGGGCCTTGTCTTCTCAGCTAACACTTTGTTCTTGAATGGTAGTAAAATAGGAATGACGGAGAGTCTTGGCGGACGCCCGACAAGCCTTGCCACAGGACGCTGCGACTGCCCGTGCACAAGTTCGGGGTACTAAGGTACCCCTACTTTAGTACACCGACAGGAGCCCCCGGGCCTGGGCCATACATGGTGCCGAGCGCTATTGGGCCAGGCCCAAACAGGCACGGCACGCTGCACGGGTCCAAACCAAACCGCTCAGATCCACCGCGTCCTCCCGAATGGCACGCGCCAATCGCGCATCGTGGGAGACGTGGGTGGCGGCACGATTTTCGAGGCGCCCACCCCGTGATCACGGGCGGGCGAGGTCACCTCATCCGCCGCCTCGGCTCTGATCCCGCCACGCTGCTCCCATGCGCTTGGGGTCATGGCAAGGAAGTGGAATCGGGCTGTCATGAAGCGGGGCAGCGGGTCGGCCCCACTCCCCGCTCTTCCTTTGCCTTGATTCGCTGAGCGGGGCGGCCGAGCCCCCACCTCGCTCCTTAAAAAGAGCGGAATGGGAGCGCAGAAGCCCGCACTCTCTCATCTCCTCCTTTCTTCAGCTTCCGCTCTCCTTTCTCTCATTCGCCATGGAGAAAGAGAACCCCGGCCCTTCATCGGTGGCGGCAAGGGTCACCGCCAGACAGCGCATCCCTCGAACAGACATTTCATCTCCCGGCAACAGGCCCTGCCGCCTCCCCACGTTGCTCGACCTTTCTCACGCCTTTGACAGAGGCGGGAACGAGGTGGGTGCGGCCTCCCTGTCCCATCCCTTGTATGTTTTTACCCTACGCTTTTAGGGAACTTGCCGGCGCTAACACGCTTGCCGCGAGCGCTGAGTGCGTAACATCGCAGCTCGTTTGGCGATGTTGCCTCCGCAAGAAACCTCGTCGGGCTAGTTGCAGACGCTTTTTATTGTTGAGCGGACTCAAACAAAGTAAGGGCTTAACTTAGCCACGAGCCGTTCCTTCACGCACGTGTTTTCCATACAAGGCATGGCGGTTTTGAAAAACGCGGTTTCGCATTCCCCAGTCCATAAGAGGATGCATGATGAGGGACGAAAGACTTATCTGATATCGCAGCCCCCGGCAACTCTGGCTTGCCGTGGATGAATCTTGGTACTCGCAGCCCCCAACAACGCTGGCTTGCCGGAGCCCAAGTGCCGGCGCGCCCTTCTTCTCCTTTCCTTGTTCTTGCCACTGCTAGACGTGTCATAGGAACAATCTCTTAGGGCGCGGCAAGTTATAACTTTATTCTGGATACTATCTGCTATGTTACTTCCTTTATTCAGTTCCATTCCTTGTATGTTTTTACCCTTGCGCTTTTTAGGGAACTTGCGGTGCAAACACGCTTGTCATGAGCGCCGAAAAGTGAACATCGCACTGCCGCCGGTGTTGCCTCCGCAAGAAACCTTGTTGGGGCTAGTTGCAGCACACTTTCATTGTTGAGCGGACTCAAACAAAGTAAGGGTGCAACTTAACCACGAGCCGGTTCCTCCGCCGCATGTGTTTTCCATACAAGGCACGGCCGCTCAAGGAATATAACTTAAAAATTAAAAATGATCGTGCTCAAACTTTGGCAACTTAGCTTTTACGCCTTACGTGTTCCGACAAGGCTATGCTTCTTTGAATGACACCTAGTCCACATCGTTATCAAGCTCGGCTAACGAGGACTAAAGGCGCAAATATCGCCAAGGAACATCCGCTTCACGGCGAGAATCTGCTTCAACGAAACAAACCCTAGGGCTTGTCTGAGCAGATCCTCCTCAAGACTTTCGTGTTGATCCGGGACCTTCTTGGCGGCGGCTTCGGGAGCTCACGAGAGTAGTCGCCAAGAACCAACTTTCTCTTCCGCAATCGCAAAATCCATCTTTGCCGGACCAGAGCTTGTCGGGAAGCCCTCGCTTGTCGCCGACTCGCTTGCCGCGTTGTCGCCCATCATCGCCTCCCTCTCGCTATTAACGCAGCACTAACCATTTGATTGGTTGCCGCTAGATACAAAAGCAACTTCTCTTGTGGTTTAGGTGCGATAAATCGGAGTGGAGGATAGGCATCTCTTCAAGTCCTCAGTAGCGCCTTCGCTTCGGAGTCCATTTCATTGACCCGCCTTTTTCAAAATTTTGAAAATGGCAGGTGCGCTTAGCGACTTAGAGATGAACCCACCGAGAGCAACAACACAGCCGCAAGCCTTCAGACATCCTTGACGCGCTTCGGGCTTCAATCGCTTGATGGCCTTGATCTTGTCGGGTTGGCTTCGATCCCCTCGACACAAAGAACCCGAGAAGCTTGCGGAAGGAACTCCAAACACGCACTTCTCGGGTTCAACTTGAGATTGATCTTGCAGATTTGCAAAAGTCTCATCCAAATCTTGGATCAAAGTTTCTCTGTCCTTGCTCTTGACCACTATGTCATCCATGTAAGCTTCTACATTTGCGGCATTTGTGGCTCAAAAGCATGATCGACTACTCTTGCAAATGTCGAACCGGCATTCTTGATTCGAAAGGCATTCGTACAAAGCGAAGACGTGCCACATGGAGTAATGAATGCGGTTTTCTTCATCCTCTTCGCCATGAAGATCTGGTGATATCTCGAGTATGCATCAAGAAATGAAAGCAGATCACATCCTGCCGTGGAGTCGACAATCTGGTCAATGCGCCGCAAGGAAATGGATCTTTGGGACAAGCTTTATTAACATCCGTAAAGTCAATACAAAGCCTCCACTTCCGCTCGCCTTGCGACAACCATCGGATTGGCTAACCACGTTGGATGGAGTACTCCTCGGACCAGCCGCCGCTTCCAATTTCTTGATTTCCTCCGCAATGAACTCTTGGCGTTCTACCGCTTGCTTTCGACTCTCGCTTGACGGGCGCAAGCGTGAGGGGCGACGGCAAGGTGGTGCTCAATTACTTTCCTGGGAACACCAGGGATGTCAGATGGTTGCCATGCTAACACATCGACATTCGCCCGCAGGAAAGCAACGAGGGCACTTTCCTATTTAGGGTCAAGCGTGGCACTGATGGTGAACGTACCACCAGTGCCGTCCTCCTTGGCGGCCACTTTCTTGGTCTCTGGTGCTGCTGTCTTCGCCTTCTTGCACTTGCCGGTGGAGCTCGATGGTGCGTCCTCGATGGTAGCGCAGCACTCCGAAGAGGTGCACTTGCCGGAGTGGGCATCAGAGCTACTCTTGCCGGACTTGGTCTTCTTCTTCCCCCCGGGAGCTTCAGCGGCAAGTGGTTTGCGCTCTACTGTGGCTGCTGCTTCCCGGTAGATCTTGTCGGTGCATATAAGTGCATCTTTCTTGTCGCCATGGACAGAAATAACACTTATCGGACCAGGCATCTTGAGCACATTGTAAGCATAATGAGAGGCTGCCATGAACTTGGCAAGCGCTGGACTGCCGAGTATCCCATTGTAGGATAATGGGAAATCAGCAACGTCAAATGTGACTCTCCTGAAATTCAGCTCGCTGCCAAACGTCACCGGCAGTGTGATCTTCCCCTTCGGCTTGCTCCTTCCCGGGTTGATTCCTTGAAAGGTACCAGTCTCTTCGAGCTCGCTGTCGGGGATCTGGAGCTTGTTGAGCACCGCGGAAGAGATCAGATTTAGGCTGGCCCCGCCGTCAACCAACATCTTTGTAACCTTGAGGTTGCGGATGGTTGGTGAAACCAACATCGGCAAGCACCCGACCGCAGTGATGCGATCAGGGTGATCCTCAACATCAAAGATGATGGGCGTGCTGGACCACTTCAGAGGCTTGCGCGATTCAACGGACGGTTCTGCTGCATTCACCTCCCGCGCCCACTGTTTGAGTTGGCGGTGCGAGGTGTCAGAGAAGCACCGCCGACGCACAAAACCTCTGTTGCCTTCGAACTCCTGCTCATCGTCTCATCTTCCTCCATCTCATCATCTTCATCTTCGCTTCGTCCTTGTCGCGGCTGCGGGAGGCCTGTCTCCTTGCCATTGTTTGGCCTTGCCGCGCGCCCTCCCGGACGGGACGCTTCTCGCCGGATCCTCCGTCACCTTCCCGGCCTTCTCCTTGTCGCGACGCCATACTCAGCTTTCAGTAGCTCGCCATCCGCTCAACCTTCTTGCGTGCTTGGAGGTCATGGCCCTTGGTGCGATGGATCTTGCAAGATCGCTTGCCGGGCCGCCCCGCTTGTCGGCGGCCACCACAGCTCGCCGAGTCGCCAGACCTTGGCCTTGTCATTGTCGCCTCCATTGCCGGACTGCTCAACAACTAGCACATCCTTAGCCTTTCTCTTTCTGTTATTCCGCCTCCGGTTCTTCCTTGCCGGAAGGGCGTCCTCACTGTCAGATCCTTCTGCTCCTGCATTCTCTCCGGGGAGTTTTCTCCCCTCTTCAGCCCGTGCACACTTGTCGGCCAGAGCGTATAGCTCGCAGACATCTCTGATCTTGCACATCGCCGTCTCCTCCCTCATCCTGCGGTTACGCACGTTCTGATGGAACGCGCTGATAACCGCGGCAGGTGGACGCTCGGGATGTTGCGCCGCACTGGCTGAATCTCTGTATGTACTTGCGCAAGGGCTCTCCTTCCTTCGGGCAAGCAATGAAGATCGCTTCTGGCCATGTGGCTTGTGGTCACCGTGAAGGCGCCGACAAACCGATGGCACAGTCCGCATACGAAGAAATGGAGTTGTCCGGCAAGTGCATGAGCCAAGATCGACATTGGGCTTGAGCACCGGTGGGAAGTAGTTGGCGAGATCTTCGTCGCGCCCGGCAGCCTGCACCGCGATGGTGTAGACGCCGAGGAACTCGACGGATGTATCCCGCCATCGCATTCTCGCACGCGTCGCTTGAAGTTCTTGGTATGGCCATCGATTTGCCGCAGCTCACGGGTGAACGCAGGCAACCTATCACAGACGGCAAGTCGCTGGTTCCCTGGCGCATGCATATCGACATGGGCCCAGCGCTGGTCGATTGACGTCGCGCTTTTCTCCGACGCTTCGCGCGAAAAGGAAGCGTCTTCGTGTCTCGTTTGAGAACTTGGCGTTGATCGCATCGAGCTCGCGGGTCCGACGACTTGATGGAGTCGGTGTCGAGGTTGGCCCGGCGAGTCGGCGATCTTGGTTTTCGGGCGGGAGTGCACGGTAGTGGCACCTCGCCCGCCTTGTCGCCACCGGCTTCCGCCTGAGCGTCTTGCCGCGGCTTCGACGTGCTCATTTGCCGGGGCTTGTCGGCGTTAGCGAAGCCGATGAGGCTCTGAATGGTAATCCTCCAGTCGTCGATCTTGTCCGGCGCTGGAGGGTAGTCTAGTAGCAGTTGGGCTCGAGCCAACGCTTCTTCTGGGGTCTTCGGCGGCGGTGGCGAGCGGTGCGAGGAACGAGATATGCTCGGACTCCCAACTGGGTTGGAAGGAGCAGTACCCCGTCCAGGCGACCGCACCTCGCTCGTGCCAGCATGCTGGCGTGCACGCTGGTCTTGAACGCCCCAAGATCCACCAGCTTGGCCTTGCTCCAACGCGAGTACGGTGCTAGGAGCACCGCGGCATTGTCGATCCTGCCCCTCCTGGGAGGGGTGCGGTGGATGTACAGACGCTAAAGCTTGCGGGGCCTTGTCCTTGGACCTGGTGACGACGTGAGTCCCACCGTCGGCGCCCGCTTCTCCGCCAGCGTCCACCCCACCGCCCGTTTGCTCCGGTGGCGGTAGGACAGTCGCAGACGGAGCGGCCACCTCCGAAGCCTTCTTCTTCGGTGGCATGTCGATGAAGATGTTGATGTAGTGCGCGCGGAGACCGGATCAGGTTCGCACAACCTCGACGCCCCCTACCTGGCGCGCCAGAGATGTCGGGGCGAACGAGCACCTATGGGGAAGGGGCCCCTTCTCGGTTCGGCAGGGAGCGGAGGGCGCACGAAGAGCAGATCGAGGTCAACCGCCCGAGGGGGATTTTACCTAGCTTCGGAGCTCTCCGGAGAGATAAAACTCCTACTGCTGCTTTGTGTTATTATTTTTTCTTGCTTGAAAGCGTGGGTATGCTGTGGTCTCGAACGAGTCGAACCCCTTCTACGTGCGCATGGGCCTCCTTTTTATAGTCTAAAGGGTCATCGACAGTGTGGCAACGCAGAGAGGGGTAAAACATAAAACGCGGGTGGGTACAACCACTATCAACGGTGTCCCTACCTAACTCGACGGCGGGGACAAGAGCATTTAATGCCCGTCCGGCCGCTCCAACAAAGGCAGAAACGATCGTTAGGGCGCCACCGATCGCCACGATGGCCTCCTAGTCACCTTCGCCGCCTCGCACCGCTAGGCTGCACAGCCACACGCCACGTGCACCGGGAATGATCTGTGGCGACACGCCGTCGGGTGAGCTGGAGCGTGGCAGAGTGGTAAGCCGCGCTGCAAGTGCCTTGCCGCTGTATCTCGCCTTGTCGCACCCGCAAGCTTGCCGTTCGTCGGGTCTTGCCGGGACGCGCGGTGCATCGCGGCAAGTTTTATGAAGTGCCTTTGGTTGGCCTTCCCGGCAAGCTCCTCTTGCCGGGGTCTTGTCCTTCCCGGCAAGCTTCTCTTGCCAGGGCCTTGTCCTTCCCGGCAAGCTTCTCTTGCCTGGGCCTTGTCTTCTCAGCTAACACTTTGTTCTTGAATGGTAGTAAAATAGGAATGACGGAGGGTCTTGGCGGACGCCCGACAAGCCTTGCCGCAGGACGCTGCGACTGCCCGTGCACAAGTTTGGGGTACTAAGGTACCCCTACTTTAGTACACCGACACTTTGGAAAGACATGTAACATGCATAGGCTCCCCTACATGTATGCAACCATGTGAAGATAGAATATAAGAACATGTGAATGCATAAGCATGATAGAGCAAGCAATGAGTTACATGCATCTTGGGTATATGCATCTGAGCAAATGATGTGTATAGGAAGTGTACCTCCATGAGTATGAATCCTTCTTGCAAACAATATGTACATCAGCAAGAGACCATCATGCACATGAGTATGTTGCATATACTTACCTTGTGGTCTTGGGCTAGCTTTAGAGGGAATGGACATGAGAAAACAAGACTGGATAACGCAAGAACACTCTAGATAAAGCAATTTCAGGAAACCACAATAGGATGACATGTAATGGGTGAGTACTAGGTACTCTATTTAGATACTGGCATGTCCCCAAAGATTTTCTTCCCCTAGATATGGACACTTTCTCCCCCTGAATCTGATATTGGATGATGGTAGAAGGTAGGGTGAGAGAAAATCAGAGCAAGAAATGGTACAATCAACCAAAATTCAGAGCAACAAGAATATTAGCAAAGGGCCTCTCAAAATTAAAGATTCTATTGCAAAACTCTCAGAAAGCTATCCATGAACTAGATGGAATTGAAAATCTTAGGCCTTTAACTGTACCCAAGCATAATTTTAGAATAATCCTCAAAACACACACTAAAACTGCTTGATTTTCAAAACTAGTATTGGAAGAAGAGGTGCAACATATGAATTGTTAAGTTCGGCGATGAAAATACAAAGTTTTTTCACATAATGGTCATAGAAAGATACCGTAATGATTCCATTGCTAGTTTAAAAACAACATATGGGTCTATGGTTATTGATCATGCTGGTAAAGAGGCCATTTTATTTAGTGCTTTCAAGGAAAGACTTGGCTGGTCTTCACCTCCTAACGAGAAATTTGATCTCCCTTTAATAATCAACAAGTCTGATGAGCTCGACTGTTTGACGGTACCCTTCTCCAATGAGGAAATCGACCATGTTGTAAAGCTTTTGCCAGCCGACAGAGCTCCTGGGCCAGATGGATTCTCTGGGCATTTCATAAAGTCGATGGAACACTATAAAAGATGATGTCTATCAGTTATGTAATGATTTCTATGCGGGAGACCTGAATATTGAGAGCATCAACTATGGCTACATCACATTGATCCCCAAAATAACATCCCTGGAGTACCCAAGTGACTATCGACCCATAACCTTGCTAAATTGTTGTCTTAAAATCATCACAAAAATCCTGGCGAACCGACTGCAGAAAGTTATACTCAAGATCATCCACAAAAATCACTATGGATTCTTGAAAGGCAGAACCATTCAAGACTGCTTGGCGTGGTCGTTCGAGTACATCCACCAATGTCAAGCGTCGGGACTAAAATCATTTATTCTGAAACTTGATTTTCCAAAGCCTTTGATACCATAGAACACCCAACAATGATTGATACTATGCAGGCGATGGGCTTCAATGACAGGTGGATATCCTGGATCAAATGGATTTTCCAGTCAGAAAAATCATCAGTACTGCTGAATAGGGTGCCAGGTCATCAATTTCATTGTTTCACAGGGGTGCGGCAAGATGTATCAGTGCCTAGTGGCCACCTCCTAGTCCTCCTACGAAGCTTCTAGTGCCTCTTTTGTTCAAAAAATCATTAAAAAGTTTCGTTGCATTTGGAGAACTTCTATTCCTGCACAAAAAACAATACCATGGTAGTTCTGCTGAAAACAACGTCCGTCCAGGTTAGTTCCATTCAAATCATACCAAAAACATACATACATAATTTTTGTAAACATGGCATGAATACTTTATAAATTATATATACGTTGAAGACGTATCAATTATGTGTGCATTAATTTAATATAGAAATAAGGAAATGTGAGATAAAACAAATCTGACTTAAACAATTTCTGATGGGGGAACAGGCAGGTGGCAGTCCGATGGATGGACATGGACTGGCGAACGGCAGTCGACATACGCATTTTTGTGATCGGTGATCATCGATCGCCGATTGATTCTCACCTTTTTTTATTATGGAATTGATTCACACCTTGGATCTTCGTATTGGTAACCCTCGCACAAGCCCTACAGGGGAAACTAGGGCAGCGGGCAGACGTGCGTACCTGTCTGATGATCTCGGGTAGCGAACGGGCGGAACATGCAGGCACGAGGAAATCACACATCGGCATCAGGCCGCATACCGGGCTAGTTCAGATGGGCCATTTTTTTCCAGGTTAGTTATAGCTAATTGCCATCTAATTTGGGGCCCCATAATATTGGGGGCCCTATGCGGTCGACCAGTTTGGCCTCCCTCATCGACGCGGTTGATGGCATGATGTCATGTCATGATGTCATGATAATCCAAAAAATAATAACAAGCAACAACTTAATAGGGTATTACTCAGGGTTGTTGCAACCTCTCTTGAGACTCCTTCCGCTTGTCTTTATCCGGCCATCTCCTACGCACACCACGTCCCAAAGTCTTGCTATGTGCCTTTTCTTGCCATTGACTGATTCATGCAAGGTTGAATGATAACATGAGCGCATACAAGGTGACACAGACTGCGCCGCACAGGGAAAGCACCAGAGTGGACATGCTTACTCTCTTTTCTTGACAAAGATATTCTATCTTTATTGGAACGCGATAATAATTACATCATTTAACCAGAGACGAATAAGTTCAAGTGTTTTTTAAGGGGTAGGAGTAAGCTCAAGTGGTTTTAAATAAATATAAGAGAAAAAGGGTGAAAATTAGTAGCAGCAACGGCCCATCCCACCCTTTTTCTCTTATATTTCTTATAAGAGAAAAGGTGGTTTTAAGGGGTAGGAGTAAGAGCATCTCCAGCCACGCCCCAACAGACCTCCCTCCCCCCCCCGGCGATTTTTAGCGCCGGTCAAAATCGCCCGGCCGCGCCTGTGATCTCGTTTAGCGCCGGTTTGGGAGAAATCCAGAGCCGGCGATCCCGCCCCGAACCCAAGCGACCAGGTGTCGCCAAAGCGCACCGGCAGAAGCGAAAAGCGGCGTGGGGCCGATCTGTCGACGACTGGAACACTTTTTCCTGTCGTTTCCTCCTGCTCCCCCTCTCTTCTTCATTCCTCCCGAGAAACCCCGCCTCCACCCCTGCCGTTCCACCCGCCATGCCGCCGAAGAAGTACGTGATGCCGCGCGCCGCGACGGATCCCGCCGCCGCCGCCCCGCCGAAGCAAAGGAAGCCTAGGGCTCTGCTGTCCAAGCCGCCCGGCATGACCAACGCCGAGTGGAAGGCGGATGTGGAGCGCCGGGAGGTCGTCACCGCTGAGAAGCGCAACAGGGCCAAGAAGGCCAGGGAGAAAGCGGCGCCGCGCGCGGGCGGGCGGCGGGAGCTGCTGGCCTTTAACACGCTGGAAGGCGGCACGCGGCGATGATGAATCCACCGGGCATCTGTCAGACGCTACCGACAGCCAAGAAAGCGTCGGCTCTCCGGCCGGGTTCTCATCGTCGCCACACCCATGGAGCACGCCGTCGCCAAGCTATGCCGACGGGGACGCCCATGGCGGCTTCAACCCCAACATCACTTTCCCCCATGGGCGCCCGGTCCAGCGCACGCCCTCGTCCGCGTTTGCCGGCGTGCAGTACCCGCCGTACACGTACTCGCTGCCGGACTACGCATCCTCACCACCGCAGCCTCTTCGCCACGGCCTCTACTCACAAGCCTCCTTCTCGACGCATCTCGGCGACGCCGACACGACGGAGGCCGACATGGAGGACATCATCGCAGCCGGCTCGGCTGCGGCCACCGCTTCCCCCGGGTTTGCTACGCAGGACCTCGCTGACGTGGACGACGAGCTCGACTACGGCAAGGAAGAGCCGGAGGAGGAGGAGGAGGAGGAGGAGGAGGAGGAGCCGACGCCGCCGAGGAAAAGCAAGAAGAAGAAGAAGAAGAAGAAGAAGAAGAAGAAGGCCAAGTCCGACGAGCCACGCATCAAATGGGCGTCCAAGGAAGAAGAGTGCCTCGCCGAAGCGTGGAAGGTCGTCTGCCTCGACCCGGTCACCGGCACGAATCAGAGCATCGGGACGTATTGGGACCACATCAAGGCCGAGTTCGACGAGCGGAAGCTCGTCGACCCCTACTTCAAAGGCATGCACATGAAGCGGGGGTCGAAGGCGATGGCGAACCATTGGTCACTCATTCAAACGGCGTGCAAAAAATGGCAAGTGATCGTCGAGGAGGCCGCGGCTCGCCCGGAGAGCGGCACCAGCGTCGAGGATCAGGTATCGCACGCCGTCCATGTTGTCGCCTTTTCTCCGCTCGCGCTCTTTTCACCTTGTGCGCGCCCTGGGCGTGCCCTGGCGCGCGCTCTGGGGCCGACAAACGTTCTTTCTTGGCGCAGCTGCTGCGCATGTTCGCCATGTTCCGCGACGACAACAGCGACGCAAACTTCAAGTACCTCCACGTCTTCAAGCGGGTCGACAAGTGCGAGAAATGGGTGGTCGTCCGACGCACCCTCGCCAAGGCCAAAGAGACATACAAGCCGGATGCGCCGACAGCGGGCGCGGCCGATGGACGCCCGGACGGGAACAAAGGTGCCAAGAAGGCGAAATACGCCGAGACAGCTGCCGCGCGTGTGCAAGAGTCCATCGAGCACTGCATCGCCGGCGCCAAAACCAGGGGCGCCGTGAGAGAGGAGAAAACAGAGGCGAGGTGGGCTGTTTTGATGACAAACAGTGCCGTTGAACTCGACTTAATCCGCGCCAACGCCGCCGCGAAACTCAAAGCTCAAGATGCCAAGAAGAGGAACAACGACCTCACCTTCTTGATGGGCGGCGCTGACATGCTCCAGAGCAGCGACGAGAAGCTCAAGGCGTGGTTCTTGGTCGAGCACGGCCTTGTTGGGGAACGTAGTAATTTCAAAAAATTTCCTACGCACACGCAAGATCATGGTGATGTATAGCAACGAGAGGGGAGAGTGTTGTCTACGTACCCTCGTGACCCGAAGCGAAGCGATCACAACGTAGAGGAAGTAGTCGACGTTCTCCTCGCGATCCGACCGATCCGGCGCGTTACTCGGCGCCCGAGTTCTTGACACACGACAGCTCGATGACGCTCCTCGGGCTCCAATCCAAGAGAGCTCGGGAGGGAGAGTTTCGTCAAGACGACGGCGTGGTGACGATCTTGATGTACTATCGCGCAGGCTTCGCCTAAGCTTTATGACGATATGACCGAGGTGGAATATGGTGGAGGGGCACCGCACACGGCTAAGGAACGATCCGAGATCAAACTTGTGTGTTCTAGGGTGCCCCTGCCCCCCAGATATAAAGGAGCAAGGGGGAGGTGCGGCCGGCCCAAGGGAGGCGTGCGAGGAGTCCTACTCCCAGGGAGTAGGACTCCCCCTTCCTAGTTGGAGTAGGATTGGGGGAGGAAGAGGAAGGGGCGCCGCCTCTCTCCTGTCCTGTTCGGACTAGGGGGGGGGGCGCGGCCTGCCCCTGGCTGGCCCTTCCTCTTCTCCCTCGTGGCCCACTAAGGCCCAATAGCCCCGAGGGGTTCAGTAACCCCGGTGTTCCAGGTAAAATCGATTTCACCGGAACCATTCAACTCCAAATATAGGCTTCCAATATATTAATCTTTATGTCTCGACCATTTCGAGACTCCTCGTCATGTCCGTGATCACATCCGGGACTCCGAACTTCTTCGGTACATCAAAATACATAAACTCATAATATAACCGTCATCGAAACCTTAAGCGTCCGGACCCTACGGTTCGAGAACAATGTAGACATGACCGAGACACGTCTCCGGTCAATAACCAATAGCGGGATCTGGATGCCCATATTGGTTCCTACATATTCTACGAAGATCTTTATCGGTCAGACTGCATAACAACATACGTTGTTCCCTTTGTCATCGGTATGTTACTTGCCCGAGATTCGATCGTCGGTATCCAATACCTAGTTCAATCTAGATTACGGCAAGTCTCTTTACTCATTCCGTAATACATCATCTCACAGCTAACTCATTAGTTGTAATGCTTGCAAGGCTTGATGATGTGTATTACGAGAGAGGGCCAGAGATACCTCTCCGAGCAATCGGAGTGACAAATCCTAATCTCAAATACGCCAACCCAACATCGCCTTTTGGAGACACCAGTAGTACTCCTTTATAATCACCCGATTACGTTGTGACGTTTGGTAGTACCCAAAGTGTTCCTCCGTAAACGGAGTTGCATAATCTCATAGTTATAGGAACATGTATAAGTCATGGATAAAAGCAATAGCAACATACTAAACGATCGGGTGCTAAGCTAATGGAATGGGTCATGTCAATCGATCATTCAACTAATGATGTGACCTTGTTAATCAAATAACAACTCCTTTGTCTATGGTTAGGAAACTTAACCATCTTTGATTAACAAGCTAGTCTAGTAGAGGCATACTAGTGACACTCTGTTTGTCTATGTATTCACACATGTATTATGTTTCCGGTTAATACAATTCTAGCATGAATAATAAACATTTATCATGAAATAAGGAAATAAATAATAACTTTATTATTGCCTCTAGGGCATATTTCCTTCAGGCCTCATCTTGAACCAGATATCGGCCACGCCGCCGCCGCTGCCTAGCCAAGCGGCTGCTGACGATGATGAGACCAAGATCGACGATGTCTCCGCCTCCGCGACGCCCAACCCCACCGACGACGATGCCTCCGCCGCGCCCAGCAGCACAGAAGACGCGTCGAACAGCCCGGAAGCCGCGCCGATTCCTCCCAGCCCGTGTAGGCCGACGACTACGCCGCCGGAGGTTGAACTCGACGCTTGATGTACTCCTTCTGCGTCCTTCCTTTTCTGTACGCCAAACTACTGCGTGTCCTTTTATTTTGATCGCCGAACTACGGCACCGATTCGCCGAACTATTGCGATGATCGCCGTTTTGTTGTTTCTTTGAGCGGGAATGATGTTTTTCAAATATGGAGCGCCTTGGGGGGCGGCGTCTAAGGCGCGGATCGGGAAAACGAAACCTGGGGCCGATGAAGGCGGCTCGTCCCAGCCGGTCTTTTACAGTAGGCGAGCGGTGGAGATGCTCTAAGCTCAAGCTGCGGTGCTTCGTTGTTTCGTTGTTTAACGCGCTTTAAGAGCATCTCCAACAGCCGCGCTAAACTAGCGCCGCGCCGCAAGTTAGGCCGTTTTAGCACGCGCGCAACGCGGCGGGTCGCTCCAGCGGGCGCGCAAAAACGGCGCACGCGCTATAACGGGTTGGGCATGCGGTCAAAAACACTTATCCGCGCGGTGTATTTGGGCGCCGCCTACTGGCGGCGGCACACTCCAGCCTTCGCGCCCGCACTTCTCTCCCACTTCCACTTCGTCGCGGCGCCACGCCGCCGCCGCGCCCACCGGCGACCGCTCGAGCTTCCCGGCCTATCCCCGCGCGCCCGCCTTCCGCCCCATCCCCTCCTAGTCCCACCGGTGCTCGCGCGCCTCCGTCGTCCAAGGAACAGCGTCCGACCGCTCGCTGCCGCGCCGCGCCCGCAAGGTGTTTGACAAAACGCCTACAAGGTATGTATTGCTCAAACTTCATGAATTTGATGCATGTTTTGGATTGTAGTTTTTATAGTATAGTATTGAACATTGTTGATGAGTTCGTCGTACGATTCTTCCGAAGAAGAATTTGATATGGAAGAGGAGGAGGATCTTGCAATGATCCTAGCTATGCATATAAAAAACGAAGCACGATGGTTCGGTTATGGGTCGGCAGAAAATTTGGAGGATAGGATCGATGCCCACAACAGATTGATCAGCATTATTTTTGGAGAATCCCATATACCCCGAGTCGTATTTCCGTTGCGGTTTAGGATGAGCACCGAGTTGTTCAGCGCATTGCAGAGAAACTAGCGAGCCATGACCGTTTTTCAAGAAAGCAAGAATGCCGTGGGAGAGTGGGGCATAGCACCTTCGAAGGTGATGTACCGCTGCGTATGTTGGCATACGGTATACCGGTGATCTTGTTGATGATCACTTGGCTATGGGTGAGAGCCAAGCCATCATGTGTGTCAAGCACTTGCGATTGGGAATTGTGCAAGTGTTTGGCGAGGAGTATTTGAGATCTCCCAATGTCAAGACGCCGCAAGGCTATTGGCGATGAACAAAGCTCGCGGTTTTCCTGGCATGCTTGGCTCAATAGATTGCATGCATTGGAGTTGGAAGAATTGTCCAAAGGCATGGCATGGCAATTCCACGACCAAAAAAAGGGTTCCACTATAATCCTTGAAGCGGTGGCCGATCAGGAGACTTGGATTTGGCATACATTCTTTGGAATGCCTGGATCTTTGAATGACATCAATGTTGTCAACCGGTCACCACTGATGAATAAGATTGCAAATGGTGAGTTGCCACGGTGCGGTTTGTAGCAAATGGCCGACGCATAACTATGTCTATTATCTAGCGGATGTCATCTATCCAAAGTGGCAAACCTTCGTGAAGCCGTTGAAAAGCCTAAGGTAAGAAATATCTTGACTTCCACAATGCTCATCGCGGGCGGTGGAAAAGATGTGGAGAGAGCATTTGGGATTTTGCAAGCCCAATTTGCTATTGTGAGAGGACCGCTAGATTTTGGGATCAAAAATGCTTTGGTACATCATGCACGCTTGTGTGATCATGCACAACATGATCATCGAGAATGAGCATGGCCAAGATTTAGACTACTCACAAGATGAGCTCTTGGGATATCCCGTGCGAAAAGCGATGATGAGGGCTGAAAGGGTAGCCCGTTTTATTGCCTCCTATCATGCCATTCGGTGTCCCGCAACGCACAATAAACTTCAGAAGGATCTCATTGAGGAGTGGTGGGCATGACATGGACGACAAAGAGCATGATGATATCTGCATTCGACATTGTATTGTTCATGAACTATTTGTTGTGTTTATTGCATTTGTTGTACTGAACGATAAACTATTTGTTTGAGTTGTAATGATAACGAAATTGAACTATTTATTATTGATTTATTTTGTTTGTTTGATCATTTTTGTTCATAAAAATACATGTACATGTGGTTTGTCTGTTGTGTGCACTGGTCAGTATTTTCTTATTTCTAGAGAAGCGTATGGCACGCGATTATAATACGGCAATTCTTTGGAAGCCAAATAAGCAGCGAATATATTAAAACCAAATTAAATGCGCGCAAGCAAAGCAGTTTTGCGACTTCACGCGGCTGTTAGAGATGCTCTATCTACCTACTCCTACCGACCATAAGATACAGCGAGGCCCAACCAGGCCCGACAACGCACTTCCTGGCACTATAAATGCTCCCACCGCAGCTTCCACTGAAACAACGAAGCACCAGAAAAGAACAAAAATATAAAAAAAAATAAGACGAGAGAGCCACCCCCATCGCCTCGTCTCTCCTCTCCTCGCAGATCTTTCCCGTCTCCGGCCACCATGAACTCCTACTCCGGCGACCGGTCCTCCTCCCGTCCCACCACAACCTCCTTCGACTCCTACCAGTTTGACTTCGGGGCCAACGCCTCCCGCTCCTCCACCTCCCGCCCCCTCCGCGACCAGAGGCCAGGCGGCGCCACCAACCCTTCACCGAGGCCAACCACCACAAACACATGGTCACACCAGCCGGTGAAGACGTCCTGGACTCATCAGCCATCCCCGTCCGCCGCCGCGGCGCTCGGATCCGGGCCTGTGTCCATGGTCGGCGACATCTCCGGCCGGAGCTGGTCCGCCACTGCGCCCTCCTCCGGCATCGGCCTCCCTCAGTCCAACAACCCCAACCTCTTCAGCGACCTCCTCGGGCCGGCGCTTGGATCCACCCGAGCCCAGTCCAACGCGCCGCTCAAATCAGCAGCGGCCCAGCCCTCCAAGCCGTCAAGCGCTAACCCTAGGACCAACAGCTCTTCCTTCTCGATGGGCGGTATGGCGAGCACGCTCCCGAAAAGCACCGGGGCACCGATAGCCTCTGGTAGTTATGGGGTTGGTGGCCGGCCAATGAAGCCGGTGGGCATGGCGCCGGCGACCGCGTCACAGCCCACGGCGCAGAAGAAGGATCCGTTCGGCTCCATAGATCCCTTCGCGGCGAAGCCTGGGTCTATGAATGCTGCAAAGCAGGCAGGTCCGGCCAAATCGGATCAGGGATTCGGCGTGTTTCAGGGCGTGAGTTCGGGCGCCAACGCTGGATTCAGTAGTTTCCAGAAAGCCGGTGCTGGATCCAGTGGCTTCCAGAGTTCTGGTGCCACGAAGCCTTCCAATGTTACGCCTCCGCCTGCACCCACTCCAGCGCCTGTTTCTGCAGCGGTGAACTCTGGCGTGGATCATTTTGACACGCTGTTTCCTTCGTCCGCATCTGCACCAACTGCTTCTGCGGCGAGTAATGGTGGTGGTGACATGTTTGGTGAGATGGATGGTTGGGTGGACGTGGAGTCGGAGTATGTTGGTGGTGGTGATAGCAGTGGCACAACCACAGAGCTGGAGGGATTACCGCCACCACCGTCTGGGTTGACGGCATCTGCTGCTAAGGCAAAAGGAATGGATAATTACAAGGGTGGGCAGTATGCTGATGCTATCAAATGGTTGTCTTGGGCTGTTCTGCTCATCGAGAAGACTGGGAAAAATGCTGGTATTGCAGAGGTGTTGTCATCAAGGGCCTCGTCCTACAAGGAGGTCGGCGAGTACAAGAAGGCTATTGCCGACTGTTCGAAGGTATTACAATGGCACCTCTACCTATTAGTAGATCTCCCCACTTTTAGTTATACTGGTTTGTACTGTGCAGGTGCTCGAGCAAGATAAGGACAATGTGTCGGTGCTAGTGCAACGTGCTCTCTTATATGAGAGCAGTGAGAAATATAGGCTTGGGGCTGAGGACCTGCGTTTGGTTCTGAAGATTGACCCTGGGAATCGTCTTGCCAGGAGTATGATTCATCGATTGAACAAAATGGCTGACTAGGGATGTTTGTCAAGTTCCCTTATGTACCACCATTGTAATCATCCTTGACACGGAAACTGTGAGTTATTTCAAATTGTTTTACTATACTTGTGGCTTTGGGGGTAATAATTTACAACTTTGGTGTTATGAAGCACATCATTGCATCTTCACACACAGTATATTCTTTGATATGTATTGTATATCATATATTGTATTGAACTTTAATAGTTCACTTTGTGTTTGAAACCTTCACTGTGTTTGTAACATCATGATATTGCTATGACCTTAAGATAAAATATTATATCCAAGACACAGATCTTTTGCATAGATGGTGATGCTATTTCACACTTTGACGTAATGTTCATTAGTATTTATAGTGTTTGTTGAACATCTCTTGCGTGCCTTGTCTTAATTTTATGCTTAATCACAATTCGTGACATAGGTTCTGGGAACATCGTATTTTTGGCCTCTGCTTTATGCTTGAAGATGTCAGTGCTGTCTAATTGCCTTTGTAGAAGTGTACCTGGCAGTTGTAATGTTGCAAATTTCTAACGCTAGTGTGGTTGTGCAGTATAACGAGTTAATTTTGCCTGTATGATCGAATCTCTCCAGAGACCATATGCATGTTTGAGAAATGCAAATTGCCCCCACAATGTGAAATTTTTATTTTGACCAAAATAATCATGTTATAACAAAAGGATCAAATTAGCTTTCATATAGGTAGATGTCTATAGCAAATATTGTCAGGTGTCTTGAAGTGGTTGCTTTGCAGTCCATGAACATTGTTGTTGTTTACCGTGTCATCTTCTTAATGGGCTAGGGAAAGCTCCTTTTGCTAATTTCAGATCAGATTCAATTTTGCGAACCAGGAACTTACAAATTTCAGGCTATGCAAATTATTGGTTGCCCAAGAGTTTGTTAGGATGAAGGCTGTCCACAGGTTTACTATACTGAGTTACTAGATCATTGATTTCGTGTGTTGACGTACCTTACATGTATATGTTTATTTTCTTAGTAAGACGCAATATCATGTAGTTGAGAAAGCTTATAGTTTGACGTTTGATGTTCTTAACTGGAACTCACAAGTTCTTGATGTGTTGAACACACACCAGCAATGTAACATTGCTTTGTCAGTGTCACTGCCTTATGGATATACAAATCTGAAGGTTGCAACATTCATTGATATCAGTGTCGCCATGACTTCAAGTCCCAAGCCCAAACCAGATATAGTGGAGTTTGTGCTTATCTATACTTATGGAAATTGTACAGCTCGCTATCTCGTTGTCAGTGTCACTGCCTTATGGATATACTACAAATCTGAAGGTTGCAACGTTCATTGATATCAGTGTCGCCATGACTTCAAGTCCCAAGCCCAAACCAGAGATAATGGAGTTTGTGCTTATCTATACTTATGGAAATTGTAGAGCTTGCTATCTCGTTGAAAGCCCCTTTACTTACGGAAGAGAAGAGTTGGATGCTGTGGTGGGAAGCCCTTTGCTTACGGAAGAGAAGAGTTGGATGTTGTGGTGGGAAAGCTTCCATTTCAACTTTGCTTCTTGTAAGCTTGGGTATAAATAGCTTATTTGCGGGATCTAATCTAATCTCATTCTATGGGAACAACTTTCATTTCTATCTTTTGGCTTAAAGTGGTGAACAGATCCTTTCTCTTCACCTTTTGTGCTTTGCATGGCTTCGGTCAAGATGTGACTCGTCCTGTATATACATAATTAGGAGACCTACACATAACTAGGAGACCTCTCACGAACTTGTTAAAGAAAGGAGTACCATTTGTGTGGACAAGCCAAAGCAATCCTTTGATGTTCTCAAGCAAGCTTTAATCGAGGCCCTTGTGTTGGTTCTCCCTGATTTCAGTAAAAGATTTGTGCTAGAGACAGATGCATGGGCATTGGACTGTGATATGGGGTAGAAGTATTTGTGTGGGGTGGGTTTCGAAGGGAAGGTTGCACAATAGATCGGAGATGCTTTGAGGAAGACTGAAATGACTATACTTATAGAATGGCCCATATCGAACAGATATGGTATTGGTTTACACAGAGAATATTGCCTAGCTCTAAAACGGCAGCACGTGAGTGCAACTTCGAGTAAGAAAGAACGACCTTCTACTACCTTTTCACCGGGGCATTGTTTTAAAAACTTTAGCTTATTGATCTATGAATGGATGGATTCAAGCTTATTTTTGTTAACCAAGATGCAAACGACTAACAAATTGGATTTGAAGCCACCTATCGTAATAGTACATGCGGGTTCTTTCTATGGAGCCTTCGAATGCAATAGCTAGCTACCCAACGACCAAAATTCGAAGCCACCTATCATAATAGTACCTATGGGTTCTTTTTGTGGAGCCTTCAAATGCAATAGCTAGCTGCCAAACGGCCAATGCCACAGGCAAGATACTCGCCATTGCAACTTAAGAAATAGGACCGGTGGGATCGCCTTCAATAGATATATCGGTTTCACTACTTTCGTACCCTTTGTTTTGGTCATGTGGATGACTCGTGGACTGTAGATAAGATGGATACCCACGTACTGCCTTCAATGAAGAGAGTTTTACCAAGGACCCTTACACAGATAGGGGGGACAGACTGCCTTCAATGAAGAGAGTTTTACCAAGGACCCTTACACAGATAGGGGGGACAGACAAGAGGTATGCAACCTGCTGAATATTGTCATTGAATCGCTCACTAACAAATACTTGGGGCTCCCCTCCCTGGTAGGAGTGGATAAGAGCGACTGCTTCCAACACTTAATTTAGAGAGTTTGCACTCAGATTAATGGCTGCAAAGAGGAAGGGCTAATTGGCTCCGCCATGGAGACCGAACGAGCTTCTTTCATCACACCATTTTGCAACGAAGAAAAAAGAAGAACATAATAAAGTTTCTGAATGACTCAAACGACAACATGATCGAAGGTAATGACCAGTTAGCATCTTTGATACATGGTTACTTTAAGGGATTGTTCACCTCAGAAGTCCTAGCTCCCGACCCTGGGCTACTTGGGAAAGTAAACAGACGAGTAACTGAAGAAATATGAACGCAAGCCTCTTGGCTCCGTTCACAATAGATGAAGTAAATGCATCACTCTGAATTCAATCGAGAGTTATGTACAATAATCTTCAGATATGACAATACTTCCCCCAAAACATTGTCAAGTGTTGGAATTAGGGCACCAACCACGAACAGGAGTTGTATAGAACTCCGAAAAGAGACCTCTGATGAAGTCGACATCCTCCCAACTGGCATTTGCTTGATCCAAACTAGCACACTTCCTTGGTTGCTGAATAACCATGCAACACAAGTAATTCTCCACACACTGATTCACACGTTTTATCTGGCCATCTGATTGTGGGTGATAGGCAGAGCTAAACCTCGATTTCACTTGCAGTGCTTTGAAGAAGGCCTGCCACATGTTACTTATGAATATCCGGTTTCTATCGAGACTATTGACTTTGGCAATCCATTCCACTTAAAAACATTATCAATGACAGCAGGAGAGACTGATTGTACAGTATAAGGGTGAGCAAGGGGAATGAAATGAGAATATTTAGTGAACCTCTCCACCACCAACGATATGACTTCTTTGCCCAATGATTTGGGAAGACCCTCAAAGAAATCCAGGGAGATGTCAGTCCAAGCAGAAGTAGGTAATGGCAATGGATCTAGGAGACAAGGGTAGTGGCAATGCTCTCCCTTTGACTCTTTGGCAAATTGCACACTCACGTAGTAAAGTTTCAATCTCTTGGCCTCGGGCCAATAAAATAGCTTTTTTACCGTTTGATAAGTAGCCACAATGCCTGGCCTATGGGAGAGTTGTGAAGTGAATCAATGATTTGGTGTTTAAGAACGAAGATGTGATCCCAGATATATTCTTCCTTTATATCTCAAAATGCGAATGAAGAGTATAAGGGGTCTTTGCATTACGTCATGATGAGCTTCTCAAGCGGATATTTGCAAATGATCATCATTAGTGTAGCTGGTTTCTACAGTTGAAGCCCAAGCAGGAGTAACTGCAGTGAATGCCATCATAAGAGAATCTCTTCTGCTCAAAGCATTTGCAACCTTGTTTTTCTTTTTTTTTGTATTCAATGTTGTAATTGAATTCAAGAAATTTTAACATAAGCTTGTGCTAGATGCCCTCAGAGACTTTTTGTTCTGTGATGTATTTAAGGCTCTGTTGATCAGTTTTGATCAAGAAAAGAATTAGGAACTAAGAAAGTAGTGGCGCCATCTCTTTTCAAAAATTGCTAAAGCTTCTCCTTATCATAAGTTGACAAAGTTGCATTTCTGGTTCTAAGGATTTTACTGAAATAAGCAATTGGTCTGCTCTGTTGCATGAGGACAGAACCAATACCTTGACATGATGCATCTGTTTAAAAAGTAAATGGTGGGGTCAAATCGGGCAAAGCCATAGCAGGAGCAGTGACCAGACAATTCTTCAATGTTGTGAAGGCCTCAATTTGAGCATCTGACCACCGAAATGAATCTTTTTTGACAGTTATGAAGTAAAAAAATTGATCCCATAATTCTTGATAAATCTTCTTTTTCTGCAGCTATACCAAGAAAACTCCTTGGCTAAGTGATCGTCTTAGGTGCTGGCCATTCTTTGATGGCAACTATTTTCTGGGGGTCTGTAGATAGACCATATCCTTAGATAACATGCCCTAAATACTCCACTTGAGGGACATGAAAACTGCATTTGCTAATCTTAGCATATACTCCCTTTGTTCCTAAATATTCATCTTTTTAGAGATTTCAAATGGGCTATCACATACCGATGTATATAGACATATTTTAGAGTGTAGATTCACTCATTTTGCTTCGTATGGAGTCACTTGTTGAAATCTCTAGAAAGACAAATATTTAGGAACGGAGGGAATAGTTTTTATGACCTTAGAATGTCTAGGACTAACTTGAGATGCTTGAGATGAGCTTGTTTGGTCTTGCTATATATCAGAATACCATCAAAGAATACCAAATGGTATTTCCAGAGCAAAATCATGATTCATTAAAGATTGGAAGGTAGCACGTGCATTGGTGAGTCCAAATGGCATCACTAAGTATTCATGATGACGAAAACATGTCCTAAAAGCTGTTTTATGAATGTCTTCTATTCTCATTCTTATCTGATGATAACCTGGTCTCAAATCAAGTTTGGAAAATAGTTGTGCACCATGTAGCTCATTTAATAGACCCTCAATGACATGAAAATTGAATTGATTTTCTGCATTTAACCCAAACGCAAGTTTGAAAACAAGACCTGCTCTGTGAAGTGATGGGTGTAGTCAAGGTTTAGGCTTCGGATCCGTGACGTTCAGGTTTTGGAGTAGAGGTCAGAAGCTAGTGCGGAGACGTCGGGCGGCTGCGGCGGAGTGAGGCGTTGGTGGAGTTGGTGGAGCTCGGGGGCGTCGGAGGCGAGCAGAACAAGGTGGTGGCGCATCGGTTCTCCGGTGAGGGCGCGCGGGGTAAGGGCGGCCTCTATAGATGTCAACGAAGCGCAAAAACATATCAAACAGGATCACAGAGATGGACTAGGCCGGTGGCCGAAGCTTGAGGGGCTGAGAGAGCTCACCGGTGTCGAGCGAGACGGCGAACAGCGGCGGTGACGGCGAGATCCCAACGGAGAGGGCGGCGGCTGTGGTGGGTTTTTGAGTAGTGTTTTAGGGGGGTCGAGAGAGGAGGGAGCTGGGTATATATAGGGTGCGTTTCTTGAGCGAGGGGAAAGCTCAGAGTAGGGTTTTGGGAGGGCGCGGACGTCGAGGGCATCGGGCGCGTGCGAGATCCTGGCGCGGGAGGATCGGGAGGATGAAGGTGAGTGGGGGCCTGCGCAGCAGGGAGGGACTACAAAAAAAATACACTTCCGTGATGATACGTGTTTGTCACAGTAGGTCGCGTTTTTTGTCATGTATGTACATCCATGACGATTTTAAGACAGAATCAAGATAGTCATACCTGTGCTGTCGTAGAAGTGTTCCATGACATTACCAAAATTATCATCACGGAAGTGTCCACTTCCATGACGATAAATCAGCGTCCACGTAAGTGCTTTCGTCAAGGGTGACCGACACGTGGCATCCACCGTAATCGAACGCCGTTAAGCTATCGGGTCGGGTTTTGGATCCGGTAACCCGTTAACAGCCCGGACCAATGGGAAATTTCCACGTGTAAAATTCTTATTGGCCGAAGGGAACGCCTGTCATCTCGTCAGTGGGCCAGATGTCGCCCATCCAACGGAGGAGACATGCCTATGACACGTCGACACATGGCTGGGCCCAATAGAGGCCCATATAGGTTAAAAAGGCCGGCCCAGTCAAAGGCCCGTAGTACTTAATCAGGTACTAGTGGGCCATCCCAATAATGGCCTGCTTAATAAAGGCCCATTTACGACCTGAAGCCAGATCTGGCCCGTTAATTTCGCCCAATATTTGGGCCCATTTACGGCCCGAAGCCAGATCTGGCCCGTTAATTGTTCGCCTAATATTTGGGCTCATTTGCGGCCCGAAGCCAGATCTGGCCCTTTAATTGTTCGCCGAATATTTGGGCCCAACTACAGCCCAGTGACTTTCGGCCTGTTAGAGGCCTGATGTAGGCATGGGCCTATTTCAGTCTGGTGTGACTTTCGGCCTGGGAATGGCCCGTGCTACCCATGGGCCATATATGGTCCGACGGTACATCGGGCCCACTAACAGCCCGTGCTAAAGGTGACAACAATTAAGCCCAACGTGACTTTGGGCCTGTTAAAGGCCTGTCACGTAATTCGGCCCGTTGATGCCTGTACTAAGCTTTCGGCCTCTTAAAGGCCCATGATATCAATGGGCCAACTAAGGCCTCAGATATGTTTCGGCCTGGTAATGGCCCGTGAGCTAACTAGGCCCAAAAAGGCCCAGTCTACATTTCAGCCCACTGAAGGCCCGTCGACGACTAGTGAAAATTGAGGCCCAACATGCATTTTGGCCTGCTAAAGGCCCGTGGTTTCATCTCGGCCGTAATAGGCCAGTACAATATTCGGCCTGTTAATGGCCCAACGCTACCTGGGCCAATCTAAGTGCTGGGTCAACAAAAGGCCCAACTAAAATATAGGCCAGTGTAAGTTTGGGTCTGGCGCAATGTGTGAAGGCCCCAATCATTCGGGCCCAAGAAAGACGCTGGCCGGCCCAACTGTGGCCCGCTAAAAACCAGGCCCGTTAGAGTCGAATGTTTCGGCCCGGTCGACTACATTTGATTTTTTTTTCAGATAGCGAATGATGGCAGTAACTAGTAGGAATTAAGAACAAACCTACTCTATACACTAAAAAAATTACGGCATAGTAACTAAGAATAAACCTACACTATACAATAAAGGATTTATGGTATATTACATCCTTGGGCATCAAGTTCGCCACCGGTGATCATAAAGCGCAACGAAGAAGCAGATTACAAAAAGCGGGCACCATTGCAACAGAATAAAATAATATCTTGAACCGAGACCACTTCAAGACAGTTCAAGAAAGGTTAGCCTTGCGGAGGAACTCTGCGCAAGTCTGCCGAAAGCAAGGCCGTGAGACCGCCTAGCATGTCGGTCATAGCTTCCTGTGTGTAGCTGTTTAGCGATGAAGTTCTCATTGGTGTTCTCCGCAATCTTTCTTAGAGATAGGACTTCAAGTCGAAGTTGAGTTGCGTAATGCCTTCTGCTGAACTTGGGACCCAAGAAGTCAAACCGATTTGCATAACGAATTCGTGAGCTTGTCTGACTGCTAGTCTCAAGTAACTTGAACACTGCATCAAGACAAGACTTTGGGGTTGTCTCGCTATCTTCAAGATGTTTTGCCTTCTTTGCTGCAATATATGTTGGGTTTGTCTCACAGCCTTCAGCAGACTTGTGCATGCCATCAGGCATATCACCCTGAAACAAAGCAGAGAGATGACAGGTTTTGCACGTGTATAAACAAAGATGATAACTGTGCTGTCAATTCCATCCAATTTCAAATTAGAAAATAAAGAGTAAGTTCAAAATATCAATAGCATAATTTGGCATTGTTCATAATGCGGGGAGCTTCACCACACTACTGGATTACCATGTCAACATAACAAGCATAGATGAAGGGCAAAGAAAATCATTGTATCTATTTTGGATAATGTGCATGTCATGTTGTTCATATCATCAGCCACATCAGTAAGATAAAACAGGAGATGACAAGGTGCAAACATGGGCTGCTTCACCACACACTGGATTATAGATCCACAAAAAAACAAGCATACATATAGGGAGTATTAAGTAATGTGCATGGTATGAATAAGGAATTTGGTTTTACAAGTAAAACTTAGAACTTACGGTTCTTGCGAACATGCATTTTGGTAGAAACAACAAACTAAACAGCAGTAAATGATAGGGATTATGAGCAAATTAAACAGCAGTTGAGGATAAATGCTTTAGAAGGACTGACTTACATTAACAGTTAACACCGGCTTTATAATGCCCTTCTCCTTGTCAAGGGAAGGATAACTTAAGAATTTCAGCATAGAATCTTCTTCATAAGCATTGCCTATACTCTACATTTTGTAGAGAGTAATTATAGATATGATAATACTGGAAGGGATAGAGGATAATGAAGATAAGATGCAGATTGATGCTACATAATCAACTACCAATCCTCGAAGTACAAGCATTACAGACAAAATGTCTTGACAAGAGCAATGGGCTACACTTCAGACCGGCATTGTCTGTGTATTCTACTTGTTGGTAAGATTAAATATAGATCCGATCTTTTTAGTAAATGGTGGGCGAGGAGATAAGATGCGAATGCTACACAATGAACCAATCCCTCTTCCCATAATACAAGAGTGTTTTGAACACCGTGTATTGTACAAAACGTTCTTATATTCTGGGACGGAGGGAGTAGCTGTTAATGTAAGTACAGTGATAGACCACGTTCAGTCCTTACAAGAGGACTGCAGAGCTAAACCTCTTCAAAAGCATTGGGTTGATTATAAATTTATGTAAGAGTCCATACAGATCTTATAATGTCCACCAAATGGACGATTACGAGGCTAACATGTGCAGTGATGCTACATAATCAAACAACTATGGAAGTAAGTATGGTCATATAGGGCAAGAGGTACTCACAAGAGCAATGCAGTGTGCAGTATAGTTGCGAGATTCTATGGTCCCTTGAGAACGAATGTTCTTCTACTAACAGTTTTCGTACAAGTGAGACATTAAGGAAAATACAGGAATGTAGTTTAAATTGTGATGTGATATCATAGACAGTACCTTACGCTACAGCCAAGACCAATGTGTAACAAGATTATTCCAGTCACCGTCGGATAAATGTAGCACCGGAGACTTTACAGAAATTTCGTTCAGAGGCTTGCCATTGAAGTGCGCTTGCCTCAGGTAGGAACGATACTTCATCAACGAGTGCTTGAAAAGCGCAACCAACCTTGCTCGTCTTCACAATCCAGTTTGCTCGCCTATTTAAAAGAATGAAATCTTGTGTCTTCTGTCAGCAGAAACATATGCAGTAATGACCATGAATAACATTAGTACATTACTTACGCGTAAGTTGCGGAGGAAGACTGGAAATTGTTCTGTGTCTGCGGTATAATATTTCCATGAAGGAAAGATGCGCACAAAGTTCCTGACAACAACATAAGCTTCGTCTTCTAAACTGGGAAGAAATGGAACAGGGTCCTATTTGCTGCAATTGGGGCTCTCTCGGTTCGAAAAGGATTTGGCAACCGGATTTGGTGTACTCTTTCTTTGGAATGGGGTTTTCGTCGTCAGAGAATCGGTGCTATGTCAACTGGCATAATCATCTGCTTGCTGCAGCTTGGGGTCTCTTGAGTTGGGGCATCGAAATGACCAGTGTAGTAGGGCTAGAGTTTGCTAGAGTTGGGGTGTTTTGTGGGTCAGGTGATATTGCAACTACACCTAATGGGCTATTTGATTTATCAGGTGCCACTACCTTTTCCAAAATACTTTGCTTGTGCTCCTCCACGATCAGCAATCGCCCTCTTCCTTTTGAACGTCTGATACACAAGAACAACATTTGAATGAATAATATGGTATGATGATAGATGGAATATGTACTGAAAATGGATAGGCAGGGCGTATTCACATACACGATGTGTAAACTAAGCTAATGGAAGTTCAACAAAGTAGAAGCAATGCAAAGCATCAGTTGCAAGATATGTGCGAGCAATGTAACATTGGAAAGTTAGAGCAAGTACCTTGATGGGTGAATAAGATAGGGTATCTTCCTCTGACTCCTCCACTAGGGAGCTACATTGACTTAGGTCTCCCTCTAGCTCAGAATCACTATTAGGATCATATTCTGAGCATGAATTTGTAGGTGGAGAGCGTTTGCATTGCATTGCATCCAGACTTGATTTCAGTCCCTTAATGCCAAGTTTGACAACCATGGCATTGTTTTGCTTTATTCTTTTCATGCGCGCAAGCTCATAATCATTATGATGCTGTTCAGAATCTGAGATTCATGAAAACATAAAAAGTAGTCAGATTATCTATGGAATGCATTATGGATTCAACTCAAGAGTGTCTCCCTATAAACCCTGATATGCAAAGTTCACCCCTCAACCGTCTTGACGCACACACACGTAAATACAAACCCTTATGTCTCTATAACAGTGCACACATTTCAAAACTGAAGTAGGAACATTAGAATCATATGAAATTCATATTTGAACAAATAAACTAAGTAGTTATGAGTGGCATAATGTTTAGCTTCAAGGGTGGAGTGTTGGTAGTGTGACACAAAGCAAGTAGGCAGATTGTATTCCATGTAAAAGATCGAAACCTATGTAAAAGCTGGAAATGACACATTCTTTCTATACAATGCAGTGTTCGTTGCCCACACATGATGGAAGAGATCACATAGAGAAATACTATTCACTCATGTCTACGGTTCCAAAGATTTAGAAACAGGTGGTCCACCCTAAAAGAATATTGACAACAAATATGACAAGGCAAGCATAGATGTAGTGAATCAATCATTTACTTGTGAGCTTACTAGGACAAGTATGCGTAATTGTAGCTCGCGAAGAAGAGACCGCCCAAAATCTGAATGAAGAAGTTTGTCTAGCACTTATTGTTTGCAACTAATCGACGTGAATAATTGGATATTATATCGCTTGAGTAAGAAAGACAAGTAAAATTGTCAACAAACCCAGCTTGCAGTAGTAATCTGGGTCATGTCACTATGACCAACAATCCAAAATGACTAGTGTCTGTTCCGAGGGCCGGAATTTTCAAAACCCTGTGAACTTTAGAGGTACTAAAGATTACCGAAATACATCTGAACCATTAAGTGTAGGTAGCACTAAAAGTGCGTTATATCGACTAGAGGGGGTGACTAGGCGATTTTTATGAATTCTTCACTGAGGAATTTCCTGGTGAGGAAATTCCTAAATGAAGAACTACTAGCAGCGGAATAAGTACTCAGAAGTAAACATAACAGAATACAAGCATAGTCATCATGACGAGATGAAGACAAGCACAGAGTACAGAAAGGGTAAACACAGGATAACACAAGAAAGAAGACGGACAGACTGAAGAAATTGAACTGAGGAAATTGAGAAAGTCTTGAGTCAAAGTCTTCAAACAGATATGAACAGGCACACAACAACTGACATGAGGAAATGAAAGAGTTGAGGAAATAGAACCAGTAAGCTCGGTGAAGACAATGATTTGGTAGACCAGTTCCAACTGCTGTCTTAGTTGTACATATGGTTGGAGCGGCTGAGTATTTAAACTCGAGGACACCCAGTCCCGGACACGCAGTCCTCACCATATTCTCCTTGAGCTAAGGTCACACAGACCTCGCCCAATCACTCATGGTAAGTCTTCAGGTGACTTCCGAACCTTCACAAACTCGGTCACTCGGCGATCCACAATTCCTCTTGGATGCTCTAGACCTTGATGCCTAACCGTCTGGAAGAAGCACAGTCTTCAAAGGAAACAAGCGTCGGATCCACGCAGGATCAATCTCTTCAGTGATGCTCAATCACTTTGGGTTTGTAGGTGTTGGGTTTGGGTTTTCCTCACTTGATGGTTTTCGCTCAAAGTCCTCGGAGGATGGGATGCTCTCAAATGACAAGTGTCAGTTTCTCTCAGAGCAGCCAACCAGCTAGTGGTTGAAGGGGGCGGCTATTTATAGTCTAGGGAGCAGCCCGACATGATAATACATAAATGCCCTTGTCTGATATGACCGTTAGGTGGGTAGATATTTTGGAACAGCTGGTGCATAGCACAACAACGGTCGGAATTTTGACTATCAAAATCCTCAGGGCTATCATGTTCCTCACTGTGTATGCAATTCGCACTGGCAAATTCCTAACTCCTCAGTCAGAACAAATTCCTCAGAGACCAGAAGAACTTCGTCTCTGGCACTAAAGAATATGACTGAACTGTATGAGATTTCTAATGGCTTCACTCGAAGGGATTGGTAGGTGTAGGATTTTGAGTTGAGCATCACATGGAAATTTTTCCTTAGTATTTCCTCGACCCCCTTTAACAGTATGGTGTTTCCTATGACTCAAGAAAGAGAAAATGAAACTACGAAAACAAAAGTCTTCACGCTTCATGTTCCTCGAATGATTGCCAAGTCTTCAAGGTCACACCAATTTCTTCACTTTCAAAGTCTTCAGAAAATCTTCAGAAATCCAAAGTCTTTAGTTGAAGAACTTCATTCTTAGGGGTCGACTTTCTCTGTAAATATCAAACTCCTCATAGACTTATAGACCTGTGTACACACAAACGCATCAGTCCCTTAACCTATAAGTCTTCAATACACCAAAATCACTAAGGGGCACTAGATGCACTTATAATCTCCCCCTTTTTGGTGATTGATGACAATATAGGTTAAGTTTTAATCGGGGATAAATATATGAAGTGTAGATACTGATGTTGAGGAATTTGATTGCAAGATATAGAAGAACTCCCCCTGAAGATGTGCATAGTGAGGAATTTGCTTTTGAAGCAATGCAAAGTTGAAGAGTATAATCATGGAGTTCTCCCCCTATATCTTGTAATTCATACACCCATTTGATATATAATATGAAGAATTTGAAATGCATGATGAAATATGGTGACTGATGTAATTCAACATGAGTGCATTGACATTAATGAGGAATAAGCATGCAGACGAACACAGCAAAAGTATCAGGCCACCATAGAGTTTAAGATTACAACTCGATCTAGCAAAGTTATCAGAAGAACGAGAGTTGTAACTTAGCCAAAAAAACGCCCATATAGGATAGACCCGCTTGAAGACTAACTCAAATTTCTCCCCCTTTGTCATCGAATGACCAAAAGGGTTGAAACTGAGGACTAACGCCCCTGAATAATATCATGATGATGGAGGAGCGCTAGCTTTGTCAGGGTCTTGAGTCGTTGTAGGGCCTGCTGCAGTGTCGTCCAAGTCTTCATGCTCGTCTGTGGCGCGTGATGAAGAATATGAGCTAGCCACCAAGGAAGGAACCTTGACCTTCTTGTATTTCTTTGGTGGAGGAGCAGACCAGTCAAAGTCTTCCTTGAAGCCCATTTGCTTCAGATCTTCTTCACCATATAGATGTGACAGAATAGCCCAGGTGCAATCAAACACTTCATGGAGGTAGTAATGGTTTTTCTTCACTGCATTACGCGTAGAAGTCATGTTGTGAAGAATAGAGCCAAACTAACGCTTAACCCATTTGTGGTTGCGATCCACCTTCTAGTGAAGAGTTATAAGAAGTTCACGGTCAGTCATCTCACGAGGAGCAGTAGCTTGAGGACTTGACTTGGTAGCATTGACAGCAGAATCATGAGTGGCAGAGTCATCATTGGTGGAGTAAGATGCAGCTTTGCGGAACTGACCATCCAATGGACGAATGCCTTCATCGATAACGGCTACTGACTTGTCCTTCTCATCAGATGAGGAAATTGTTCGCTTGAGGACTTCAATAGGGGGCAAGTAACTGAGGTGATTATGAAAATCGGCCTTGTAGTTGAGTGAAGACCTTGTTCTGAGGAATCTCATGATCCACGGCGTGTAAGGCTTCATCTCAAATGGTGAAAGTGCAACATTCGCCAGAGTCCTCATGAAGAAATCATGATAGTTTATGGGGATGCCATGCATGATGTTGAAAAGCATATTCTTCATCATTCCGATAATTTCTTCATCAGATGAGTCATGGCCTTTGATGTCACGCATGGTCTTCGTCAGAATGCGGTAGATGGTTCTTGGCACATAGAGCAATTCCTTCACGAGGAATTTGGTCCTTAGGGCTTGACCCGGCTTCAGCGGCTTCATGAGCACTTGCACATAGTGAGCTGTGAGTTCAGGCTCATCATACAGGCAACGAGCACCATTGGGTGGAGGACTGATTGGCAAGGCACAAAGCAATTCAGAGGCTGGTGCCTTGTAATGAGTGTTTTCAGTCATCCAGTCCAACACCCACGAGTTGACGTCAGCAACATCACCTGTGATATGCAGAGTTGCGTAGAACTGAAGAATAAGCTCTTCATTCCAATCAACTATGTTAGAGCAGAAATTGAGCAAGCCTGCATCATGAAGCATGCTGAGGACTTGAGAGAAGCAAGGCATGGATTCCATGTCCACGTGAGGAATGTGCTTGTGGTCGAATACTTTGTCCTTGTTGAAGAGCACTGAGGAATAGAAGTTGGCCTTGCTGGCAGTCTAGAAATGCTTCCTTCTAAGACGAGCATTGTCATAGGGGTTGAATTCAATGAAGAACACGTGCTCACCGAAGAAATCATCAGCCTTGAATTTTTGCTTCTTGGAGAAGGGATCCTTTGGCTTGGGCTGAGGAGTGTCAGTCAATTGCATCACCACCTCAGGAATCGCAATCTCAGGTTCCTCAGGCTGAGGAATTTCAGGCTCTTCTGTAGCTTCAGCCTGGGTTGTCAATTCTTCATTGACAATTTCTTCAGCACTAGTGGCTGGAATTTCTTCATGAACACTTGGGGTTGCATGAGGTTCTTTAGATCGCATTTGCACTTCAGTGGCAGCAGGGGACTGAGGAATTGCTTGGATTAGAGTGAACATTGGAGAGTTGGGGTGCTGACTGTCCCAAAATTCATCATTGAGCACAGGAGTGGTACAGCCAATGTCCACATCCTCATCTTCTATTTCTTCAACACCTACCTCTTCAGCAGTGAACTGAGGCATAGGTGAGGAAATGACTGGGGTTGAAGGGATTGCGTCCACTTCAATTTCTTCGTCCAACTGCTCTGTTGAAGCAGCAGAAGTTGTTCCCTCATCAGATTCATCGGGAATCACATAGTATTCACCAAAAGGAACAAGGTCCTTTGATGGCATGGAGGAGACTGGAATGGCATCAATTGGATTGTCAATTGAACTAGTCAGAGGCTTCATCTTCTTCGGAGCTGAAGATTTTGATGAAGTTGATGCCTTCCTTTTCTTCACAGCTGCATGCTCTGCAGCCTTGGTCTTCTTCGCATCTGATGCAGATGGAAGGATCGGAGTTGGTGTAGGCGCAGGAGGTGCAGAGGACTATGGTTCATTTTCCTCAGGCACAACTGATGCAGTTGCCCTGACTTGTTCACTTTCTTCAGGCGCACCACTAGTGGATGCCCTGGCAATATCTTTAGCGGCTGGAATGGAGTCATCAGCCCTGGCACTCTCATTTTCTTCAACCTGATTGTCATCAGCGGTCTTGGCATGTTCTTCAAGAGGGTCGAGCGGATGCTTGACTGAGTAACTTCAACGTGCATAGGAGGAGCAGCACCTGAAGTGAATTTCTTTGTCAGATTGACGAAACGCACCTTGGCGCCCTTCCAATCAGGATGGTAGCGATCAAATTCATCACTCAGTTGTTTAATTTCAACTTGCAAGGCAAGGAGCTGATCAGGAGTGAGAGTGAGGACATTGTCCTTGAGGTAGCGCTGTTTCTTGTACTGCGCTTTCTTCAAACTTCTGCCTTGTTCAAATTTCCATTTTTCTTCCTCAAAGAAGGTAGTCAACACATGACTCTGACCAGGAGTGAGGTTCATCTCCGGCAAAGGCGTGTTAGGGTCCTTGTGCCACAGATCAATGTAGTCGAGGATCAACTTTGGATCCAACATCAGCGGCACATTGCTGCCTTTGGCTCTAGCGGCCCTGGCTTGCCTATCTCTGATGATTTCGGCAAGTTCTTCATCTTCAGCCTCATCATCATCAGAGGGCACTTGGAAGGCGACCTGCTTCTTGTGAGGACTTGGTCGAACGCCGCATCCAGCAGTGGCCTTTGTCTTCAGCAGAGAGGGACCAGCTGAGGAATTTCGAGCAGTTTAGGAGCTTGCAGATGCTCCTGAGGCAATTGAGAAGCCTTGAGTCCTTTGGCACGAGGCGATATGCATAGGTGCCGAGGATTTGGTCGGAGCAGCTGAAGACTTTGATGGAGGAGCTGAGGACTTTGAAGGAGCAGTTTAAGGAATTTGCCGTGAGGGCCTTGAAGAATCTGGCCTTGAGGGCATAGCAGATGAGCTTGGCCGTGAGGGCATTGAAGGTGAAGCACTGGACTTATGCGCAGGCTTCTTATGCATTGCCTTCTTTGGCTGATTAGCAGAGGCCTCAGCAGAGGCAGCAGCAACAGCAGAGTCTGCGTTGAATTTCTTCACTGCTTCCTTTGCTTGCTTGGCCAATTTGGCCTGACGCTTAGCCCATTCATCAGCATAGTCCTCACCGCGCTTGAGGCTGGTGGGATCTGCCAATTGTCCTGGTGCCAATGGAGGTCTTGAGCATGGAGGGTTGAGCGCGAATTTCTTCATATACTTGGGAGTAACATATCTGTACTCCCTCCATTCTCGTGCCCATCTCCTCTCTATCCTTTGTATGCGCACCTTGCGCTGATTCTTGTCCTCCTTGCCAAACTTGGCTTCATCAGGAGTGCAGTATCCAGCATAAATGTCCTTAGGAATTTCAAACGTAGTATTGACCTCAGGCCTCTGTCCTCCCTTCTGTGGCTTCTTGTCAGCCATTTTCTTCAGCTGAGGAATATGAACAACTGAAGTTTCTGAAGAGGTGTGCAACTTTTCTTCGAGGAACGCTGTAAATGAGTTAAGTTGATGAGAACCTAGTGATTCAGCAGCGGACATTTGTACCTGTGAACAGAGTATACTTGCAAGGAATTTGGAGAGGTCATATGATTTCTCAGAAGGTTTTTCAAAAATGAATAGGTTTTGAGGAATCTGACCAGATGAGTCTTGAGGAATTTCACTAAGCATTCTTTGTCTTAGGTTCCAGAGTTGTATAGATTAAAAATTCACACAATTGAGGAATCTTGAAGAAAATCATTGCTTAGAGAAATGAATCAAGAGCAGATGACATGTGAGGTGTTCATGTGTGAGAAGATTTGAAGAATAAACACCTTTGAATATTTTCAAGAAAACTTGAGAATCAAAGAGGGCAGTAAAAGTAACTTTTAATTACCCAAAGTGAAGAACGCGACGAACTGGAAAGAGTAGATGTGAAGTTCGTCGGGTCAGATCTTCCACGCCCTAACTCGGCAGAGGAAGACGGCTACGGCGGCGGCGGAGTGAAGAAATCCGCAACCGGCGCGAGTACGACGGTAACGAGGTCGAGGCAGTGAAGCTCTTCCTCGCCGGCGACGATGAAGTTGCGGCGACGCTAGGGTTTCGGTAATCTCGAGCGGGACAGATTGCGAGCGAGGTGAAAGTGAAGTGAGGAAGAGACAGGGGTATTTATAGAGGGAGTGAAAAACTGTTCACCCGAGGAAATCGGACGAACGTGCCCCTGGCCCTTCTCATTCGCGTGACATGTGTTACCCACGTACTGAGAGGTGGCGATCGTGTAGGATCGTGGGTGAATAGATAAGCATTTTCATGAGAAGTGGAACGGTTTGAGCGGCAAAGCCGAAAATTTAGAAAAGATAAGTTTAAAAGTTCCGTTCGCAATTTCTTCAGCTGTCAAGGACACAGTGAAGATTTTGAACGAGTTTCAATTAAAACGCACATGAGGAATTTGTGAATAGACTGGGTTGAGTTTAGCATAGAGGGGGAAGAGTCCGATCACATTCACTTAGCAGAAGAAAAGCAACTTGAAGAATTAACAATAAGTGAATGCTGTAGAGGACATAAAACTCATATATATATTCAAATGAAGAACAACACCGGAAAGAGTGAAGTATTGGGGAACGTAGTAATTTCAAAAAATTTCCTACGCACACGCAAGATCATGGTGATGCATAGCAACGAGAGGGGAGAGTGTTGTCTACATACCCTTGTAGACCGTAAGCGGAGGGTTAGCACAACGCGGTTGATGTAGTCGTATGACTTCAGGGCCCGACTGATCAAGCACCGAAACTACGACACCTCCGAGTTCTAGCACGCGTTCAGCTCGATAACGTCCCTTGAACTCCGGTCCAGCCGAGTGTCGAGGGAGAGTTCCGTCAGCACGACGGCGTGGTGACGATCTTGATGTTCTACCATTCAGGGCTTCGCCTAAGCACCGCTACGATATTATCGAGGTGGACTATGGTGGAGGGGGGAACCGCACACGGCTAAGAGATCCAAGGGATCAATTGTTGTGTCTTTGGTGCTAGCCCTGCCCCTCTATTTATATGTTGAGCCCCGTGGTCGAAACTTGGAGCAAAAGCCTCCTCAAAGTCGGTTTTGCCGAAAGGCAAGAGTCCCACTGACTCGTGACCAAACGCCACAATCCTTGGCGTCTCGCCCGGTTATGGGCCTCGGCTTCGGCCCAGGCCGACGCCAGGTCTCCGGCATTTTGCCCCCGGCCTCCATAAAACTCCTTTTGCACCGACCTAAAGCCTCATGGGCTTGACCCTTGGCCTAACCATATCATCCAATATATGAATCTTTACGTCTCGACCATTTCGAGACTCCTCGTCATGTCCCCGATCTCATCCGGACTAACTCCTTGGTACATCAAAACATGTAAACTCATAATATAACCATCATCGAAACCTTAAGCGTGCGGACCCTACGAGTTTGAGAACATGTAGACATGACCGAAACACGCTTCGGTCAATAACCAGAGCGGACCTGGATGCTCATATTGGCTCCTACATATTCTACGAAGATCTTTATCGGTCGAGACCGCATAACAACATACGTTGTTCCCTTTGTCATCGGTATGTTACTTGCCCGAGATTCGATCGTCGGTATCTCAATACCTAGTTCAATCTTGTTACCGGCAAGTCTCTTTACTGTTTTCGTAATACATCATCTCACAACTAACTCATTAGTTGTAATGCTTGCAAGGCTTAAGTGATGTGTATTACCGAGAGGGCCCAGAGATACCTCTCCGACAATCGGAGTGACAAATCCTAATCTCGAAATACGCCAACCCAACAAGTACCTTCGGAGACACCTGTAGAGCACCTTTATAATCACCCAGTTACGTTGTGACGTTTGGTAGCACACAAAGTGTTCCTCCGTAAACGGGAGTTGCATAATCTCATAGTCATAGGAACATGTATAAGTCATGAAGAAAGTAATAGCAGAATACTTAAATGATCAAGTGCTAAGCTAACGGAATGGGTCAAGTCAATCACATCATTCTCCTAATGATGTGATCCCGTTAATCAAATGACAACTCATGTCTATGGTTAGGAAACATAACCATCTTCGATTAACGAGCTAGTCAAGTAGAGGCATACTAGTGACACTCGGTTTGTCTATGTATTCACACATGTATTATGTTTCCGGTTAATACAATTCTAGCATGAATAATAAACATTTATCATGATATAAGGAAATAAATAATAACTTTATTATTGCCTCTAGGGCATATTTCCTTCAGTCACCCACTTGCACTAGAGTCAATAATCTAGTTCACATCGCCATGTGATTTAACACCAATATTCATATCTGTATATGATTAACACCCATAGTTCACATCGTCATGTGACCAACACCTAAAGGGTTTACTAGAGTCAATAATCTAGTTCACATCTCTATGTGATTAACACCCAAAGAGTACTAAGGTGTGATCATGTTTTGCTCGTGAGAGAATCTTAGTCAACGGGTCTGTCATATTCAGAGCCTTATGTATTTTGCAAATATTCTATGTCTTCAATGCTCTGCATGGAGCTAATCTAGCTAATTGCTCCCACTTTCAATATGTATCCAGATTGAGACTTAGAGTCATCTGGATCGGTGTAAAAGCTTGCACCGATGTAACTCTTTACGACGGGCTCTTTTATCACCTCCATAACTGAGAAATATTTCCTTAGTCCTCACTAAGGATATTCTTGACCAATGTCCAGTGATCTACTCCTAGATCACTATTGTACTCCCTTGCCAAATTCAAAGCAAGGTATATAATAGGTCTGGTACATAGCATAGCATACTTTATAGAACCTATGACTGGGGCATAGGGAATGTCTCTCATTCTCTTTTCTATTTTCTGCTGTGGTCGGGATTTGAGTCTTACTCAATTTCATACCTTTGCAACACAGGCAAGAACTCTTTCTTTGACTGTTCCATTTTGAACTACTTCAAAATCTTGTCAAGGTATGTACTCATTGAAAATCTTATCAAGCGTCTTGATCTATCTCAATAGATCTTGATGCTCAATATGTAAGTAGCTTTGCCGAGGTATTGAAAAACTTTTATTCAAGTATCCTTTTATGCTATCCAGAAATTCTATATCATTTCCAATCAACAATATGCCGTACACATATAATATCAGAAATGCTACCGAGCTCCCACTCACTTTCTTGTAAATACAGGCTTCTCCAGAATTCTGTATAAAACCATATGCTTTGATCAACTCATCAAAGCGTATATTCCAACTCCGAGATGCTTGGACCAGTCCATAGATGGATCGCTGGAGCATGCACACTTTATTAGCACCTTTAGGATTGACAAAACCTTCTGGTTGTATCATATACAACTCTTCTAAATCTATTAAGGAATGTAGTTTTGACATCCATTTGCCAAATTTCATAAAATGTGGCAATTGCTAACATGATTCGGACAGACTTAAGCATCGCTATAGTTGAGAAAATCTCATTGTAGTCAACACCTTGAACTTGTCAAAAACCTTTTTGCGACAAGTCGAGCTTTGTAGATAGTAACACTACTATCAACGTTCGTCTTCCTCTTCAAGATCCATTTATTTTTTGATGGCTTGCCGATCATCGGGCAAGTCCACCAAAGTCCACACTTTGTTCTCATACATGGATCCTATCTCAGATTTCATGGCCTCCAGCCATTTTGTGGAATCTGGGCTCATCATCGCTTCCTCATAGCTCGTAGGTTTGACATGGTCAAGTAACATGACTTCCAGAATAGGATTACCATACCACTCTGGTGCAGATCTTAATCTGGTAGACCTACGAGTTCAGTAGTAACTTGATCTGAAGTTTCATGCTCATTATCATTAGCTTCCTCACTAATTGGTGTATTAATCACTAGAACTGATTTCTGTGATAAACTAATTTCCAATTTGGGAGAAGGTACAATTACCTTATCAAGCTCTACTTTCCTCCCACTCACTTCTTTCGAGAGAAACTCCTTCTCTAGAAAGGATCCATTTTTAGCAACGAATATCTTGCCTTCGGATTTGTGATAGAAGGTGTACCCAACAGTTTCCTTTGGGTATTCTATGAAGATGCACTTCTCCAATTTGGGTTTGAGCTTATCAGGATGAAACTTTTTCACACAAGCATCGCAGCCCCAAACTTTAAGAAACAACAACTTGGGTTTCTTGCTAAACCACAGTTCATATGCTCTCGTCTCAACGGATTTAGATGGTGCCCTTTTAACGTGAATGCAGCTGTCTCTAATGCATAACCCCAATACGACAATGGTAAGAGACATCATAGATCACACCATATCCAATAAAGTGCGGTTACGACGTTCGGACACACCATAATGTTGTGGTGTTCCAGGTGGCGTGAGCTGTGAAACTGTTCCACATTGTTTTAATTGAAGAACAAACTCGTAACTCAAATATTTGTCTCCGTGATTAGATCACAGAAACTTTATTTTCTTGTTACGATGATTTTTCCACTCACTCTGAAATTCTTTGAACCTTTCAACTATTTCAGACTTATGTTTCATCAAGTAGATATACCCATATCTGCTCAAATCATCTTGTGAAGGTTAGAAAATAACGATACTCGCCATTTAGCATCAACACTCATTGGATCGCATACATCGGTATGTATTATTTCCAATAAGTCAAGAGCTTGTTCCATTGTTCCGAGAACGGAGTTTTAGTCATCTTGCCCAAAAGGCACGGTTCGCAAGCATCAAATGATTCATAATCAAGTGATTCCAAAATCCCATCAAGATGGAGTTTCTTCATGCGCTTTACACATAATATGACCTAAACGGCAAGTGCCACTAATAGGTTGCACTATCATTATTAACTTTGCATCTTTTGGCATCAATATTATGAATATGTGTATTACTACGATCGAGATCCAACAAACTATTTTCATTGGGTGTATGACCATTGAAGGTTTTTATTCATGTAAACAGAACAAGAATTATTCTCTGACTTTAAATGAATAACCGTATTGCAATAAACATGATCAAATCATATTCATGCTCAATGCAAATGCCAAATAACATTTATTTAGGTTTAACACCAATCTCAAAAATATAGGGAGTGTGTGATGATGATCATATTAATCTTGGAACTATTTCCAACACTCATCGTCACTTCCCCTCAACTAGTCTCTGTTTATTATGTAACTCCTGTTTCGAGTTACTAATCTTGGCAACCGAACAAGTATCAAATACTCAGGGGCTACTATAAACACTAGTAAGGCACACATCAAACACCTGTATATCAAATATACCTTTGTTCACTTTGCCATCCTTCTTATCCACCAAATATTTAGGGCATTTCCGCTTCCAGTGACCATTACCTTTGCAGTGTAAACACTCAGTTTCAGGCTTTGGTCCAGCTTTGGTCTTCTTCACGGGAGTGACAACTTGCTTGTCTTTCCACTTGAAGTTCCCTTTCTATCCCTTTGCTCTTCTCTTGAAACTAGTGGTCTTGTCAATTATCAACACTTGATGCTCTTTCTTGATTTCTACCTTCGTCGATTTCAACATCACGAAGAGCTTGGGAATTGTTTACGTCATCCCTTGCATACTATAGTTCATCACGAAGTTCTAGTAACTTAGTGATGGTGACTAGAGAATCCTGTCAATCACTATCTTATCTGGAAGATTAACTCCCACTTGATTCAAGCGATTGAAGTACCTAGACAATCTAAGCACATGCTCACTAGTTGAGCGATTCTCCTCCATCTTTTAGCTATAGAACTTGTTGGAGACTTCATATCTCTCAACTCAGGTATTTGCTTGAAATATTAACTTCAACTCCTGGAATATCTCATATAGTCCATGACGTTCAAAACGTCTTTGAAGTCCCGATTCTAAGCCGTTAAGCATGGTGCACTAAACTATCAAGTAGTCATCATATTGAGCTAGCCAAACGTTCATAACGTCTGCATCTACTCCTGCAATAGGTCCGTCACCTAGCGGTGCATCAAGGACATAATTCTTCTGTGCAGCAATGAGGGTAAACCTCAGATCACGGATCCAATCCACATCATTGCTACTAACATCTTTCAACATAGTTTTCTCTAGGAACATATCAAAATAAACATATGAAAGCAACAACGCGAGCTATTGATCTACAACATAATTTTCAAAATACTACCAGGACTAAGTTCATGATAAATTTAAGTTCAATTAATCATATTACTAAAGAACTCCCACTTAGATAGACAACACTCTAATCCTCTAAGTGATTACGTGATCCATATCAACTACACCATGTCCGATCGTCACATGAGATGGAGTAGTTTCAACGGTGAACATCAATATGTTGATCATATCTACTATATGATTCACGCTCGACCTTTCGGTCTCCGTGTTCCGAGGCCATATCTGTTTTATGCTAGGCTCGTCAAGTTTAACTCGAGTATTCGCGTGTGCAACTGTTTTGCACCGTTGTATTTGAACGTAGAGCCTATCACACCGATCATCACGTGGTGTCTCAAAGACGAAGAACTTTCACAACGGTGCATACTGTGGAGAACACTTCTTGATAATTTTAGTGAGAGATCATCTTAAAATGCTATCGTCAATCAAAGCAAGATAAGATGCATAAAGGATAAACATCACATGCAATTAATATAAGTGATATGATATGGCCATCATCATCTTGTGCTTGTGATCTCCATCTCAAGCACCGTCGTGATCACCATCGTCACCGGGCGCGACACCTTGATCTCCATCATAGCATCGTTGTCGTTACGCCATCTATTGCTTCTACGACTATCGCCATCGCTTAGTGATAAAGTAAAGCAATTACAGATGCGTTGCATTTCATACAATAAAGCGACAACCATATGGCTCCTGCCAGTTGCCGATAACTTCGGTTACAAAACATGATCATCTCATACAATAAAATATAGCATCATGTCCTGACCATATCACATCACAACATGCCCTGCAAAAACAAGTTAGACGTCCTCTACTTTGTTGTTGCAAATTTTATGTGGCTGCTACGGGCTGAGCAAGAACCGTTCTTACCTACGCATCGAAACCACAACGATAGTTCGTCAAGTTAGTGATGTTTTAACCTTCGCAAGGACCGGGCATAGCCACACTCGGTACAACTAAAGTGACAGAGACAGACATCCGCCAGTCACCTTTAAGCAACGAGTGCTCGTAACGGTGAAACCAGTCTCGTGTAAGCGTACGCGTAATGTCGGTCCGGGCCGCTTCATCTCACAATACCGCTGAACCAAAGTATGACATGCTGGTAAGCAGTATGACTTGTATCGCCCACAACTCACTTGTGTTCTACTCGTCCATATGACATCTACGCATAAAACCTGGCTCGGATGCCACTGTTGGGGAACGTAGTAATTTCAAAAAATTTCCTATGCACACGCAAGATCATGGTGATGCATAGCAATGAGAGGGGAGAGTGTTGTCTACATACCCTTGTAGACCGTAAGCGGAAGCGTTAGCACAACGCGGTTGATGTAGTCGTACGTCTTCGCGGCCCGACCGATCAAGCACCTAAACTACGGCACCTCCGAGTTCTAGCACACGTTCAACTCGATGACGTCCCTCGAACTTCGATCCAACCGAGTGTCGAGGGAGAGTTCCGTCAGCACGACGGCGTGGTGACGATCTTGATGTTCTACCGTCGCAGGGCTTCGCCTAAGCACCGCTACGATATTATCAAGGTGGACTATGGTGGAGGGGGGCACCGCACACGGCTAAGAGATCCAAGGGATCAATTGTTGTGTCTTTGGTGCTAGCCCTGCCCCTCTATTTATATGTTGAGCCCCGGGGTCAAAACTTGGAGCAAAAGCCTCCTCAAAGTCGGTTTTTCCCGAAAGGCAAGAGTCCCACTCGGACTCCAGGACCAAACGCCACAATCCTTGGCATCTGGCCCACACGCCATGGCCTCGGCGTCTGGCCGAGGGCCAGACGCCAGGTTCTCCGGCGTTTGGCCCCCTGGCCTCCGCAAAACTCCTTTTGCACCGACCTAAAGCCTCATGGGCTTGACCCCTTGGCCTAACCATATCATCCAATATATGAATCTTTATGTCTCGACCATTTAGAGACTCCTCGTCATGTCCCCGATCTCATCCGGGACTCCGAACTCCTTCGGTACATCAAAACATGTAAACTCATAATATAACTGTCATCGAAACCTTAAGCGTGCGGACCCTATGGGTTCGAGAACAATGTAGCCATGACCAAACACGTTTCGGTCAATAACCAATAGCGGAACACGGATGCTCATATTGGCTCCTACATATTCTACGAAGATCTTTATCGGTCGGACCGCATAACAACATACGTTGTTCCTTTGTCATCGGTATGTTACTTGCCCGAGATTCGATCGTTGGTATCTCAATACCTAGTTCAATCTCGTTACCGCAAGTCTCTTTACTCGCTCGTAATACATCATCTCACAACTAACTCATTAGTTGTAATGCTTGCAAGGCTTAAGTGATGTGTATTACCGAGAGGGCCCAGAGATACCTCTCCGACAATCGGAGTGACAAATCCTAATCTCGAAATACGCCAACCCAACAAGTACCTTCGGAGACACCTGTAGAGCACCTTTATAATCACTCAGTTACGTTGTGACGTTTTGTAGCACACAAAGTGTTCCTCTGGTAAACGGTAGTTGCATAATCTCATAGTCATAGGAACATGTATAAGTCATGAAGAAAGCAATAGCAGAATACTTAAACGATCAAGTGCTAAGCTAACGGAATGGGTCAAGTCAATCACATCATTCTCCTAATGATGTGATCCCGTTAATCAAATGACAACTCATGTCTATGGTTAGGAAACATAACCATCTTCGATTAACGAGCTTGTCAAGTAGAGGCATACTAGTGACACTCGGTTTGTCTGTGTATTCACACATGTATTATGTTTCCGGTTAATACAGTTCTAGCATGAATAATAAACATTTATCATGATATAAGGAAATAAATAATAACTTTATTATTGCCTCTAGGGCATATTTCCTTCATGAAGACAATGCAAAGTTGAAGAATTTGAAATACTGAGGAGTTTCAAAAATGAAGAAAAACTCAAATTGAAGATTTTAACTTTGGGTGGTGGCGTAACCCACCATATAAGAAAGCTGATTTCAGACACCGCGTACAATTGTCGTAGGGCTCTGAGAATCAATTTCTTCATTAATTTCTTCACACTTAGAGGGTTAGTCTTCATTGGTTGAAGAAAAACGTTACTTCATGTGTTGCACATCTAAGTCATCAAGTCAGTATAAGTGTTAGGAGGTGTGTCCATTCCAGAGAACATTCGAAGATTCTAGGATATTTAGCTCACACCGCTACTTGCTAAATCTCTTCTCATCCAAGGGCTTAGTGAAGATATCGGCCAGTTGATCTTCAATGCTGACGTGGTCGATGGAGATGTCGCCCTTCAACACATGATCACGAAGAAAGAAAATGATGATGAATCTGGATGTGCTTGGTCTTCGAGTGCTGAACTGGGTTATGAGCAATCTTGATGGCACTCTCATTGTCACAGTAGAGAGGCACATTCTTCACGTTGACGCCATAGTCCTTGAGTGTTTGCTTCATCCATAGTAGTCGAGCATAGCATGATCCAGCAGCAATGTACTCAGCTTTTGCACTGGAGAGTGATACGCAGTTCTGTTTCTTCGAGGACCAACAGACCAAAGATCGTCTGAGGAAATGACATGTTCCTGATGTTGACTTGCGGTCCACGCGATCGCCACCATAGTCAGAGTCTGAATATCCAGTGAGATCAAAAGAAGAGCCCTTGGGATACCATAATCCAAGTGTTGGTGTGTGAGCTAAGTATCGAAGAATATGCTTCACAGCCTTATGGTGTGATTCCTTCGGTGTAGCTTGAAATCAGGCACACATGCAAACACTAAGCATAATATCCGCCTAGATGCACATAGGTACAAGAAAGAGCCAATAATGGAGCGGTATACCTTTTGATCGAAGTCTTGACCATTTTCATCAGGGCACAGATGGCCATTTGTGGGCATTGGAATTTTGACCCCTTTGCAATCTTGCATGCCGAATTTCCTCAATACGTCCTTGAGGTATTTCTCCGAGATATGAATATCCCATTGTCTTTGTTGATTTAATTTGAAGACCTAAAAAGAACTTCAATTCTCCCATCATAGACATTTGATATTCTTCACTCATCATATAGGCAAATTCATCACTATATCGTTGGTCAGTACAGCCAAAAATGATATCATCAACATATATTTGGCACACAAACAATTCATCATCATAAGATTTAGTGAAAAGAGTTGGGTCGAGTGAACCGGGTTTGAAGCCTTTCTTCATGAAGAATTCCTTCAAAGTATCATACCACGCCCGAGGGGCTTGCTTGAGGCCATACAGGGCCTTGTTGAGCTTGAAGACTTTGTCAGGATTCTTTGGATCTTCAAAACCTGGTGGTTGAGCAACATATACTTCTTCCTCAAGCTTACCATTGAGGAATGCACTTTTCACATCCATTTGTTGTAAGATAATATCATGATGGTTAGCATAAGCAAGTAATATGCGAATAGCCTCAAGTCTAGCAACAGGTGCAAAAGTTTCATCGAAGTCAATTCCTTCAACCTGTGTGTAGCCTTGAGCTACAAGCTGTGCCTTATTCCTCACCACAAGGCCATTTTCATCTTGCTTGTTGCGGTAGATCCACTTTGTGCCAATAATGTTGTGCTTGCGAGGATCTGGACGTTTGACCAGTTCCAGACGTTGTTGAGCTCGAACTGATGTAATTCTTCTTGCATAGCTTGAATCCACTCAGGCTCTAGAAATGCTTCATCTACCTTAGTGGGCTCTGTGATAGAGACAAAAGCAAAGTTCCCACAAAAGTTAGACAAATGTGAAGCTTTTGAGCGTGTGAGAGGACCTGGTGCTTCAATGTCATTGATGATCTTCTCGATTTGGACTTCGTTTGCAATACGAGGATGAGCGGGTTGTCTTCGAGGAATTTGATCTGCATTTTCTTCAGGTGCATTTTCCTCAGCACCATTTTCTTCAGGTGCGCTTGCTCGATGTTCATCATGTTCTGGAATGAATTCTTCAGCTGATTCTTCAGTAGGAATGACATCCTCAGTGGCTTTGAACTTGATAGAATCCTCAGGTGCCGGTTCATCTATCACGGAAGGTAGGTTCTCTCTTTGCTAGCCATTAGTTTCATCGAACCGCACATCCACAGTTTCAATAACCTTGTGAAGAACGTTGTTGAAGACTTTGTAGGTGTGCGAGTCCTTTCCGTAACCAAGCATGAAACCCTCATGTGCTTTCGGTGCAAATTTGGAATTGTGATGAGGATCTCTGATCCAACATTTAGCACCGAAGACTTTGAACTAACTCACATTGGGTTTCTTGTCAGTGAGGAGTTCATAGGCAGTCTTCTTGAAGAATTTATGAAGATACACTCTGTTGATGATGTGGCATGCAGTATCAATTGCCTCACTCCAGAAATGACGAGGCGTCTTGTATTCATCAAGCATAGTGCGAGCCATCTCAACAAGAGTTCTGTTCTTGCGCTCCATGACGCCATTTTGTTGAGGAGTATAAGGAGCAGATAACTCATGAGTAATACCAAGTTCATCAAGATAGTCATCAAGACCGGAATTCTTGAACTCAGTTCCATTGTCACTCCTGATGTGCTTGATATTCACACCAAAGTTGGTTGAGGCCCTCGAGGAGAATCGTTTGAAGACTTCCTGCACCTCATGTTTGTAAGTGACAATGTGTACCCATGTGTAACGAGAGTAATCATCAACAATAACAAAGCCATATAGAGATGCATCATTTGTAACAACAGAATAATGATTAGGACCAAAGAGATCCATGTGAAGCAATTCAAATGGTCGAGTGGTAGTCATGATAGTCTTCGCTGGATGCTTGGCCTTTCTCATCTTCCTAGCTTTACAGGCTCCGCATAAGTAGTCCTTGAGGAATTTGACATTCTCAATGCCAATGACATGCTTATTCTTCGAGAGCGTGTGAAGATTCCTCATGCCAGCATGACCAAGTCGTCGATGCCATAGCCAGTCTTCTGAAGCTTTTGCAAGTAAGCATACAACCGGTTGTGGTCCTAGACCCAATACCTGACTTTTGCCTTTGTCAGCGAAGATGATATGCTTTAAATGTGATGGTGATAAGGAGCATCCATCAATAGATTCTTGTCACCCATCATGTGATTCGTACATCCACCATCGAGGACCAACTCATTGGCTTTGGGTTGATCATCCTGCAGATGAATTAGTGCAACTTACGAACTCATATACTTCATCAGTGAAGAATATGACATCAATATCATCAGATCAATTTCATCAAGCAATAGAAAAGATAAATTGGTAGGAGGACGTGTGAAATGAAAGTTCATTTCATCATGATTAGCCTGCGTCCTATCAGGCACTGTTCAGGTCTCCAGCAAATTCTTCAGACATTTCGAGCACGTCTGGAGACCTGACCCTGCATAAGAGATTAGTACTTTTTCTTCACCACCCACATCTGAAGGGGTGGCAAAGAATTCATCACTCTGCGAGCACCATATGAGAAAGGTGGCATAGACGCCAGTCCACTTCGTTTCACATAAGAGGGGTTAGGGTAAGCATATGAATAAGTAGAGAAATTCTTCGAGGACTTATGAACATAATGATTTGAAGAACAATGCACGTATTCATAGCCCTTAGCTCTACCCTGTGAAACAGAAGGGTTAGCAGGATGATGATCATATGAGGACTTTGATCCTTTTGAGGAATTTGATCCACGAGAGGAATTTGGTTCATATGAAGAATTTGATCTGGAGTTCCTATTCTTCACAGGTGGTGTCATGAGGACATTCACCTGAAGACTTTCAAGGCAACTTTTGGGAAGCCAGATTTTCTTCATAGGGGAACCGTTCCTGCAGTTAGTGCCAACATATCTAGCAAATACTTCAGCATTCTGATTTTTGAACAGTTTATAGTTAGAGTCAAATGACTCATCAAAAGAATGAGGAGATTCACATGTAAAGCTAGATAAGTTGGATGGATCAACTGGAGGTCCCTTTGCAGCAACCCATGAGGTTTTGGGGTACCGCGGGCTTCCAATATGTTCCATCAGCATTGAGTTTCCTCTCAAAGGCAATACCCTCTTTCCTAGGGTTTCTATTGAGGATCTGCTTTTGAGCACATCACAAAGAGTCGATGCCCTTTGAGGCTTTTGTGCGTGCTGTCATGTACAATTCCTTCAGCCCTCGCATCATCAAGTGATACTTGCATTGTCCCCAGATGAGGAATTAGTGATAGCAGAGACATATGAAGAATTTGTAGCATTAGAAGCATTTGAACATTCAGGTGAAGAATTAGCAGTTTCACGTTCAATGCATTCCAGACATGGAGGTACAAATTCTTCCTGGGTAGCGTTGATTTGTTGAGCAAGTAATGAATCGCGCTCCTTCTGAAGATCTTCATAATCCACTCTTAGCTTTTCAAGATCTTGCTTTCTTTGAAGAAATTCATAAGAAAGCTTCTCATGATCAGATAAGAGAGTGTTATGATGACCTTGAATATTGTCAAACTTGGACTGAAGTCTCTGAAGATTTTCAGTCAAGGTTTTAGTGCAATCCATTTCTTCACCCAACATATCATCACTCTTATCTAGCATGTTTTGAACCTTTTCAAAGGCCTTTTGTTGTTTCACAACAATTTTAGCAAGTTTAGAGTAGCTGGGCTTGAGATTTTCATCAGATTCATCCTCACTAGAGTTAGAGGAGGCGTATTTAGTTACCTTGGCACCCTTTGCCATGAAGCAATAGGTGGGAGCGTAGTCATCATTGCCTTCATCGGTCTTGTTGGTGAAGCCATTTTCTTCAGAGTTGGAGATAGACTTGTTGACGAATGCAGTAGCAAGAGCTAGGCTCGCCACACCAGACTCGGACTCCTCAGATGCCTCCTTGTCCTCATGTTCCTCAGATTCAGCCTCAGAGTCCATTTCCTTGCCAATGAATGCCCGAGCCTTCTTGGAGCTACTCTTCTTGTGAGATGAAGACCTCGAGGATTTTGATGATGAAGACTTTGAAGGTTTCTTCTTCTTCTTCGCGTCATCAGAACTGTAATCCTTGTATTTCTTCTTCTTTGATTCCTTATCCCACTGAGGACAATCTTGGATGTAGTGACCAGGTTTCTATCATTTGTGGCATAGCCTTTTCTTGTAGTCACTGGATGAGGAATCATTGCTCCTTGAGGGTTTTCCAAAGCGACCACGTCTTGAGAACTTCTGAAATTTCTTCACGAGAAGTGCTAGTTCTGGCTCGCTTCTTGTGGTCACCAAGGCTACTAGCGAGTCTTCATCTTCGCACTCGAGATCGCCTTGGCCTTGAGCACGTGATCCGCCATAGCTCGAACCATAGAGATCTCTCTTCTCAGCAAGCTGGAACTCATGAGTATTTAGCCTCTCAAGGATATCAGCGGGATCAAGTGACTTGTAGTCAGCACGCTCTTGAATCATCAGTGCCAGAGTATCAAATGAAGAATCGAGCGATCTCAGCAATTTCTTCACCACCTCATGGTCGGTGATGTCAGTGGCGCCAAGCGCTTGAAGCTCATTTGAGATGTCAGTGAGGCGATCGAAGGTTTGCTGAACATTCTCTTTGTCGAGTCTTTTGAAGCGGTTGAAGAGATTGCGAAGAACGTCAACACGAGAGTCACGTTGAGTTGAGACTCCTTCATTCACTTTGGACAGCCTATCCCAGATAAGCTTAGCAGTTTCCAAAGCACTCACTCTTCCACACCGTCCTTTTCTCAGATGGCCACATATGATATTCTTCACTTAAGAATCGAGTTGCTTGAATCTCTTCACCTCAGTAGCGTTCATAGAAGGTGTGACTGAGGGAACACCATTTTCCACAACATATGAGAGATCGTTGTCAATTGCCTCAAGATGCATTCGCATCTTATTCTTCCAGTAGGGGAAGTCCGTTCCATTGAAGGTAGGACACCCAGCAGAGACCTTGATCATACTGCAATGACATAACTAAAACTCCAAAGCGGTTAAACCAAAATCACACGTAACAAGGAGTACCTTTTCTCGATACCAATTGAAAGTGCGTTATATCGACTAGAGGGGGTGAATAGGCGATTTTTATGAATTCTTCACTGAGGAATTTGCTGGTGAGGAAATTCCTAAATGAAGAACTACTAGCAGCGGAATAAGTACTCAGAAGTAAACATTACAGAATACAAGCATAGTCATCATGACGAGATGAAGACAAGCACAGAGTACAGAAAGGGTAAACACAGGATAACACAAGAAAGAAGGCAGACGATCAAGAAATTGGCGAGGAAATTGAGAAAGTCTTCACCAAAGTCTTCAAACAGATATGAACAGGCACACAACAACTGACATGAGGTAATGAAAGAGTTGAGGAAATAGAACCAGTAAGCTCGGTGAAGACAATGATTTGGTAGACCAGTTCCAACTGCTGTCTCAGTTGTACATATGGTTGGAGCGGCTGAGTATTTAAACTCGAGGACACCCAGTCCCGGACACACAGTCCTCACCATATTCTCCTTGAGCTAAGGTCACACAGACCTCGCCCAATCACTCATGGTAAGTCTTCAGGTGACTTCCGAACCTTCACAAACTCGGTCACTCGGCGATCCACAATTCCTCTTGGATGCTCTAGACCTTGACACCTAACCGTCTGGAAGAAGCATAGTCTTCAAAGGAAACAAGTGTCGGATCCACGCAGGATCAATCTCTTCAGTGATGCTCAATCACTTTGGGTTTGTAGGTGTTGGGTTTGGGTTTTCCTCACTTGATGGTTTTCGCTCAAAGTCCTCGGAGGATGGGATGCTCTCAAATGACAAGTGTCAGTTTCTCTCGGAGCAGCCAACCAGCTAGTGGTTGAAGGGGGCGGCTATTTATAGCCTAGGGAGCAGCCCGACATGATAATACATAAATACCCTTGTCTGATATGACCGTTAGGTGGGTAGATATTTTGGAACAGCTGGCGCATAGCACAACAACGGTCGGAATTTTGACTATCAAAATCCTCAGGGCTATCATGTTCCTCACTGTGTATGCAATTCACACTGGCGAATTCCTAACTCCTCAGTCAGAACAAAATTCCTCAGAGACTAGAAGAACTTCGTCTCACATCAAGAATATGGTGAATCGTATGAGATTTCCAATGGCTTCACTCGAAGGGATTGGTAGGTGTAGGATTTTGAGTTGAGCACCACATGGAAATTTTTCCTTAGTATTTCCTCGACCCCCTTTAACAGCACAGTGTTTCCTATGACTCAAGAAAGAGAAAATGAATCTACGAAAACAAAAGTATTCATGCTTCATGTTCCTTGAATGATTGTCAAGTCTTCAAGGTCACACCAATTTCTTCACTTTCAAAGTCTTCAGAAAGTCTTTAGAAATCCAATGTCTTCAGTTGAAGAACTTCATTTTTAGGGGTCGACTTTCTCTGTAAATATCAAACTCCTCATATACTTATTGTAATGCCCCGCATTCGACGCGCCAGATGTCCTCCAGTTATTCGTCATTGTTGCCATGTCATTTGCTTGCGTGTTGCATTTTGCCATGTTATCATCTGCATGTTTTTCAAAACTTGCATCTGTTCGGGTTCCGCCGGTTCCCTCAGTTGTCCGTTCCAAGCCCTTTCACACTCGCACGCGCCCGTGGCACCTCCGAAATATTATTTTATAAGTGGCATAAAAATTTTCTCAGAATGCGTTGAAACTTGGCGAGCGGTCTTAGTATAGTGTAGACAGAGCGCCTGTCAAGTTTCGTCGCATTCGGAGTCCGTTTGATAGCCCAACCGTCATACGTAGCGGCACCGTTGCCGGTTTATTCGTCGGACGTTTCCGGTCTCCGGAAACCCTTGTCGGGCTGCCCTTCTCTTCTCTTTCCTCAGCCCTCACCCCTCTACACAGCCCACTAACACCCCTAGGCCCAGCCTAGCCCCCTCTTGACTGGAGCCGTCCGATGACGATCGGAGGGCCAAAACCCCCCAAAACCCCTAACCCTAGCCCCTTTCCATATATAAACACACTCCTTCCATTTTTGGCAGCCTCCCACCTCCCTCCTCGAAATCTGAGCCCCCAATCATCAGCGTTGCCGCCTCTCCTTCGTTTTCCGTGCCGTCCACCTCGTCCGCCGCCACTTGGCGCGCAACCACTAGCCGCGCCGCCACCCGCCGCCGCTCCTGGCCTCCCGCAGCGCACCACGCGTCCTCCAAAGAGCCTCCGCTGCCGCAGGGTCCGCCAAGGCCCATGGAGCCCCTCCGAGCCCATCTGGGCCCGGATCTCGCCACCGCCAGGCCCGATCCGCCGCTCCTCGGTCCGCCCGTGCGGCGCCCGTCCCCACTGACGGCGAAGGCCGCCGCCTCACAGACGCCTCGCACCCCGCCACCTCGTTGCCGGAGACGAGCCCCGGTCGCCGCCGTCGACCCCAGGTGTCGCCTCCCCTGCTCGCGACCCTGCCTCCTTCCTCTTCTTCTCTCTCCCTCATATCCCTCTCTCTCTCTCTCTCCGGGATCCGCCGCCGCCGCCCTGGGAAGCTTCGCCGACCCCCGCCCCCACCGACCCGGCAAGAAGCCGGCCGGATCCCTTCGTTGGCTGCTGCGCGGGCCCTTCTGCCTCCTGGCGACCGGCGCGCGGGCCGCCTGCCATGGCCGCCTCCCCCCTACTCAAGCGGGAGGAGGAGGACGAGCGCTCGCTCGAGCTGGCCTCGTGCGTGAGTGGGCCCCGCGGCCCAGCCCAGTCGTCCCGCCGGCCTGCCCAATCTCCTCCGACCTGGGCCAAGCCCATGGGTGAGCCAACCCCCTATCCCTCACCCTGAGCACTTTTTAGCTCGTTTCGCTCACCCCGTGTTTTTTTTCATAAAAGCTGCTAAGTCCCGAATTTTCAGTGTTCTATTGCCCTGTTCGACATGCCATAACTCTCTGACCGTAGATCCATTTTGCATGCATAATATATCGAAATGTTCACTGTGAGATGGTATTCATTTTGTTCCACTGTGCCATGTTCATTTGGGTTCATCTTGATGCCCTAATCATCGTTGCAAGAGTGCTATATGATGTTAACTGCTGTCTGTTAACAGAACTTGCTGTTTTGTCTTTTTCATTGCATTTTGTGTGTGCGTCCTATGAGCTTGATATATACATGAGTTTTTAGCTACATCATTCCATCTTTAAAGTGGTGCAATCCATGTATTTTTGTGAGTCTTGTAGTGAGTGCATCAAGCTTGTTAAGTAGGGTACTTGCTGTCACTATTTTGCTAGCCTGAATCTGCTATATCATGATGCTATGTAAACCTGCTTCTACAAGTCATTGTATACATAATCTGGAGATGTTCACTAAGGATGTTTTGCTCATGTCATGCTCTATCCATTCATGCCCCTGGTTGCATTTATAGCCTGCTGTAACTTGTTGTTATCTTGCTCCGAACTTGCTAAATAATGTTGTTGTCAGCCTGTTAATATTAAGTTCAATGTTGCCATGATTGTTGTTAGTGATCCAAGCATGCTATGAACTTGCTCTTGCGATGTTTAGCTTCATAAATATGCCATATTACTGTTGGTCACCTTGCCATGCCATGTATTGCTCTGTGGTGAGTGGTACAAGCTCACCAACATGCCTACTTATTGTTGTTCCTGCCATGTATGAATCTGTCATATCATTTGCCATGTTTGCATGGATGATACCATCTTTTATGTTGATCTTTGGAATTAGTTCAGTAAGGGAGTTTTGTTCTTTGTGTTTAGCATTAGCACGCCATGCCTTTTTTACCATTATAAGTTCCTGTGACATGTTGTTTGATAGCCGTAAACATTGCAACCTGATGTTATTTCTGCCAAGTCTGAAACTGTTATAATTTGCAATCTTGCCATGTCCTTTTGAGCATGTTATAGTGTTTTCTGGAGATAGCTAAGTGTTCATGTTATGTCATGCTTTACCTGTATTTCATGTCCATGCCTTTGGTTATCATGTTAGGATGCTGTAGCATGTTGTTTTGATGCTTCCAAGATGCCTAGTTGCTGTTTTGGACAGTTTGTCCTTTAAACTTGTATAGAGTGTATGTGTTGAACCATTGCTCCGTTTTGAGTGTGCTCTATATGAAACTTGCTTGACTTTGCATGAAGTTTCATATTATCATGTTGCATCCTTGTTTTGAGAGTGTTTGCTTGATGTTTGAATGCATTTTGCATCAATGCCATGCATAACTTGTTTTGCTCATATCTTCTAGGCCGTAGCTCCGAATTAATTGAACTTTATATGTAACTTGACTAAAATTTCGTGTAGATCATTTTGGTGCATCTTAACTTGCTGTTTAACAACTTGAACATAAGGTTTATTCAGTCCTGGACCAATTTCGAAATTTGCATATGAGGACTTACCGGATTTGTTATATGTTGTTTCCGGCCTCATTTAAACTTGCTTTGATGTGTTGCTCTTGTATGCATCATCTCTTGCCATGAGTAGCTTCATGTAGCCTTGTCATGCATCATGTTTGGTTGTTCATCATGTCATGTATATGTGTGGTGTGTTTACCATGTTGTGTGCTTCTTCTTGATAGTTCCCGTTTCGTTGCGATCGTGAGGATTCGTTTATCTACGCCTTGTTCGTCTTCGTGGCTTCATCTTCTTCATGGACTCGTTCTTCTTCTTAGCGGGATTTCTGGCAAGATGACCGCTACCCTAAATCTCATTACTATCATTTCTATTCCTAGTTGCTTCGTTCTATCACTATGCTGCGCTACCTATCATTTGCTCTTCAAGCCTCCCAAATTGCCATGCCAGCCTCTAACCTTTTCACCCTTCCTAGCAAACCGTTGCTTGGCTATGTTACCGCCTTGCTAAGCCCCTCTTATAGCGTTGCTAGTGACAGGTGAAGTTGAAGATTGCTCCATGATGGACAGGATTATGTTGGGATATCACAATATCTCTTATTTAATTAATGCATCTATATACTTGGTAAAGGGTGGAAGACTCGGCCTTATGCCTGGTGTTTTGTTCCACTCTTGCCGCCCTAGTTTCCGTCATGCTAGTGTTATGTTCCTTGATTTTGCGTTCCTTACGCGGTTGGGTGATTTATGGGACCCCCTTGACAGTTCGCATTGAATAAAACTCCTCCAGCAAGTCCCAACCTTGGTTTTACCATTTGCCTCACCTTGCCCTTTTTCCCTTGGGTTTCCGGAGCCCGAGGGTCATCTCTATTTAACCCCCCCTGGCCAGTGCTCCTTCGAGTGTTGGTCCGAACTGAGCTGCCTGCGGGGCCACCTCGGGGAAACTTGATGTCCGGTTTTACTCGTAGCTAGTCTCATCCGGTGTTGCCCTGAGAACGAGATATTTGCAGCTCCTATCGGGATTTGTTGGCACATCGGGCAGCTTTGCTGGTCTTGTTTTACCATTGTCGAAAAGTCTTGTAAATCGGGATTCCGAGACTGATCGGGTCTTCCTGGGAGAAGGAATATCCTTCGTTGACCGTGAGAGCTTGTGATGGGCTAAGTTGGGATACCCCTGCAGGGTATAAACTTTCGAGAGCCGTGCCCGCGGTTATGCGGCAAATGGGAATTTGTTAATGTCCGGTTGTAGATAACTTGACACCAGATCTAAATTAAAACGCATCAACCGTGTGTGTAGCCGTGATGGTATCTTTTCGGCGGAGTCCGGGAAGTGAACACGGTCTTGGGTTATGTTTGACGTAAGCAGGAGTTCAGGATCACCTCTTGACCATTGCTAGCTTCACGACCATTCCGTTGCTTCTCTTCTCGCTCTTATTTGTGTATGTTAGCCACCATATCATGCTTAGTCGCTGCTGCAACCTGACCACTTTACCCCCCTTCCTTTCCCATTAAGCTTTGCTAGTCTTGATACCCATGGTAAAGGGATTGCTGAGTCCTCGTGCCTCACAGATTACTACAACAACAGTTGCAGGTACAGGTTATGCAATGATCATGACGCGAGAGCGATGTTTGCTTGTTTTGGAGTTCTTCTTCTGCTTCTTCTTCGATCAAGGGATAGGTTCCAGGTCGGCAGCCTAGGCTAGCAGGGTGGATGTCGTTTGAGTTTCTGTTTGTGTTTTCATCCGTAGTTGGATGGTGCTCTTATGTAAGATGATGTTGTATTCGTGTGGCATTGTATGCCTTTTGTATGTATCCCCGTCTATTATGTAATGTTGATGTAATGATATCCACCTTGCAAAAGCGAATCTATATGCGTTTCTATCCTTGGTGGGACCTTCGAGTCTCTTTAGGATAGTATCGCATATTCGGCATGACAAGTTGGTATCAGAGCCTCGACCGACCCTAGGAGCCCGCCTTGATTGATCGTGTAGTTTGGCCGCTATCGAGTCTAGAAGAAAACTTTTTTGGAGTCTATTTTAAGGAGAGTAGGAATTCTTTTTACTCCTTAGCCCCTTCGTCGCTCTGGTGAGGAATCTTGACGTAGGTGTTTTGAATTACTCCTGTTCCCTTTCAAAATTTCTTTAGGATCACGCGGTTAGTTTTTCGGTCGTTGGTTCTCAGCTCTTTTCATCCGGTGCATTTTCACGTCAAGTTGACTCGAGCCTCTTCTTTGCCAAGTTCAATCCTTAGTTGTTTTCTTTTTCCCACCCACCCACCCACCCCTTTTTCTTCTCGGAGCCGGAGTCCGTAATCGAGTATCCATCCTACTCGTGCGAAGTCTTTGCTTTCTTTCCTCAACGATTTCAACCGGTGTTTTCTCTTCAAGATATTCATCGGTTCCCCCTTCCAAGTTGCCTTTGTTTTCCCGCCCTCCCACCCTCTTCTTTCCGGAGCCCGAGTCTCTTTGGAGCATCAATTTCATTCGTACGGAGTCTCTTCAGTCTTCCCTCAATTATTCCAACCGGTGAATTCTCGTCTCGTTTGACATTCTTCATCTCTTTTCTTTTCCGGTGGATTCAATTCAAGTTTTTCGGTGTTGATCATATTCTTTTCCTCGGCTCAAATGTTTTCCCCTTGCTCGTTCGCCTCTCGCCAGTTTATCTTTTCGGAGTGCTCAAGACATCTCAAGAGATTCGTCTGTGTTTGAATTAATTCGAGGGTGTCACCTCATTCAAATATTTCATTTGTTCCGGTGCATCATCTATCTGTTCAACATCCCTTTCCAACGGTGTTTTCTTTTAGTGGGCCCTAACCCACAGGTCTTTTCCCAGGATCTTACCTGACTCTTCTGATTCTCCCGGGGTTATTCTCAAATTCTTTTCAAGTGTGACGTAGGATTGAATTTCATCAATCACATGCCTTCTACAAGATCTATTTCAAATTCTTTTCATTGTTGGCTCAACCTCTCTGCTTTTCATTCTACCGGAGTACCTCAGTAATTTTGGTGGTGTTTTTCGTCGTCATTTGAAGATCGAAGAAGAGTTTTTCCTCTAAATCTTGCCCGTTCTCCCGAAGTTTCGTGGTTCTAGCTTCATGTTATCCTCGCGAATTATTCCGTTTGTCAGATATTATTTTCTTACCCATCCGGAGTATGTCAGGAGTTTTTTTCCCATTTCTTTTCACCGGAGGCCATCGTTCCAGAAGAATTCTTCGTCCTCACATTTCATCGACCGTTATCCAATTATCCCGGTGCTTCGTTCAAGTATTCTTTAATCAGCTCATGATCTCGTTGTTCTTTTGCATCTAAATCCACTGTGGCATATTGGTTCTTCTAATTCTTCCCGGTGATTCAGTCTCTTTCGTCAGTCATTTTTGAATTATTACGGTGGTTCGGTCAAGATTCTTTTTCCTTGATTATCATTTTAATCTATTCGCTCTTTCGAATCCTACCGGTGGTTCATGAAGACTTTCTCAAGTTTTGTGCTATACCCCCCCTTAAACCTTTTCAAGAAGAATAAGTAGTATGCAAAAATCCATTGCTTGTCATCAATTTAATTTGATGAAGGATAAGCATACAATAAATCTTATTCTTATTTCATCCAAGTGAGTAATCCCTTACTTCGGAGTTTGTTCTTGATGAATAAATTCTAGTTCCAAGTGTTTGCATCTTTTCATTTCCGGAGTTCAAATTTCCTCGGCCATTTCGTCGGAACCTCCATCTAAATCATCGCAAGGCTCATCTTATTCTTTCATCCTTCATTCTATCTCATCATATTTTTGTCATCGGAGTTCTTCATGGTGGTTCTTCATGATTTAATTCATTCTTCAAGAGTTCATCAAGATTTTGTTGGTGGAGTTCAAGTATCTTTTCTTCTCGCATCTCGAAGTGCAATTAATTCTCAAATTCTTTTCAAGTGGAGTTTTGCATTTCTTCGTTATTCCCAGATATTCAAGCATTTGGTTGTGGCATAACTTCACCTCAAGTTTTGAGTTGTTTTGGATAAGTCCACAACAAGCTTATTCTTTCGTTGTTGATTTTCTCAACAACTCCGTTTAAACCTTCCTTATAAAGATGCTTTCAATTTCATTCGTGGCATAAGTTGTCATTTTCTTCTCCGTTCTTTTCATTCAATTTTTTTTCAATTCTTTCCGGAGGTTTTGTGTCATGTCTTCATCAAGTATCATTCCATCCTCTCAAGCTCGTGTTCTATTCCTCCATGTTTCAGCCGGAGTGCTGCCTAAATCCTTTCAGTCTTATTCATTTCTTATCTCGTTCTAACCGGAGTGGTTTCATAGTCTATCAGATTCCGTGAGCTTTTGTTTCTCGTCATTCTCGTCGTTCCTCTCTTCTTCTCGAGTGCTCTCGATTCTTTGCTTCTTGTCTTGAGTTCTTGTTTCACCTCATCTCTTTTCCCTTCCGTCTCGGTCCTAAGATCTCGGGACGAGATCTCTTGTTAGTGGAGGAGTGTTGTAACGCCCCGGATTCGATGCGCCAGATGGCCTCCAGTTATTCGTCATTGTTGCCATGTCATTTGCTTGCGTGTTGCATTTTGCCATGTCATCATCTGCATGTTTTTCAAAACTTGCATCCGTTCGGGTTCTGCCGATTCCCTCCGTTGTCCGTTTTGAGCCCTTTCACACTCGCACGCGCCCGTGGCACCTCCAAAATATTATTTTATAAGTGGCATAAAAATGTTCTCAGGATGGGTTGGAACTTGGCGAGTGGTCTTAGTATAGTGTAGACAGAGCGCCTGTCACGTTTCGTCGCATTCGGAGTCCGTTTGATAGCCCAACCGTCATACGTAGCGGCACCGTTCTGGTTTATTCGTCGGACGTTTTCGGTCTACGGAAACCCTTGTCGGGCTGCACTTCTCTTCTCTCTCCTCAGCCCTCACCCCTCTACACAGCCCACTAACACCCCCTAGGCCCAGCCTACCCCCCTCTCGACTGGAGCTGTCCGATGATGATTGAAGGGCCCAAAAAAACCCCAAAACCCCTAACCCTAGCCCCTTTCCATATATAAACACACTCCTTCCATTTTTGGCAGCCTCCCACCTCCCTCCTCAAAATCTGCGCCCCCAATCATCAGCGCCGCCGCCTCTCCTTCATTTTCCGCGCCGTCCACCTCGTCCGCCACCACTTGGCGCGCAGCCAGTGGCCGCGCCGCCACCCTATAGGATCGTTGAAGGTAAGAGTGTCTAGAGGGGGGGTGATTAGACTTCTCGACAAGATAAAAATTATGCCTTTTGACAAAGACAAGTTTTTCGCAAGTTTACAATGGAGATCAAGTCAAGCATCATACTACACATGCAATTCTAGAGTATGGGCAGCGGAAAGTAAATTGCACATAAAGTAAAGAGAAGTGGAGAAGATCAAACGCAGTTTGGAGACACGGAGATTTTTCTCGTGGTTCCGATAGGTGGTGCTATCATCAATCCACGTTGATGGATACTTCAACCCACGGAGGGTAACGGCTGCGAGAGTCCACGGAGGGCTCCACCCACGAAGGGTCCACGAAGAAGCAACCTTGTCTATGCCATCATGGCATACGCCCACGGAGGACTAGCCTTACTCGGGGTAGATCTTCACGAAGTAGGCGATCTCCTTGCCCTTACAAACTTCTTGGTTCAACTCCACATCTTGACGGAGGCTCCCAAGCGACACCTAACCAATCTAGGAGGCACCACCCTCCAAAAGGTAATAGATGGTGTTGGTGATGATGAACTCCTTGCTCTTGTGCTTCAAATGATAATCTCCCCAACACTCAACTCTCCTCACCGATTTGGCTGTGGTGGAAGAAAGGATTGAGTGGAAAGCAACTTGGGAAGGCTAGAAATCAAGTTTCATATGGTGGGAGTGGAGCAACTTGATCTCAACACAAGGGTAGGTAGTTTTCTTCTCGTAAATGTAAGGTAGGAGTGGTAGTTCTTTCGATGGCTCTCTCCACGAATGAAGAGGAGGTGGAGGGTATTTATAGCCTCCACACAAAATCCAACTGCTACACACATTTGACCAATCTCGGTCGGACCGAAGTTGACAACTCGGTGAGACCGAAAGTTCAAATCTTGTGAGCGTTGGGATTTTCGGTGGGACCGAAAATACAATCTCGGTGAGTCCGATTCTTCCAAAGACTAGGCTTTGCCATTCTCGGTGGGACCGACTTTATCATCTCGGTGACACCGATTTGATTCTGAAGGTTCTGAAGGTTGGCAACACTAGTTTCGTGAGACCGAGTTTGGAATCGGAAAACCGAAATTACTAGGGTTTGGCTATATGGCTGAGGTGGTTCATCTCGGTGTGGTGAGTTTATGGAATCGGTGGGACCGAGATTACTTATGAGTATATGTTGGAATTGAGAGGTGCTGATAGTCTAGGAGATGTATCACTAAGCACTTGAGCAACCAGATCATTATCATAACCTCATCCCCTTTTAATAGTATTGGCTTTCCTATAGACTCAATGTGATCTTGGATCACTAAACCAAAAATGGAGTCTTGAGCTTTTGCCAATGCTTTCCTTAGCATCTTAGGGGTCCACCTTTCCAGTCCTTTTGCCATGCCAGAGTGATTGACTTACCTAAAACATACTTGATAAAAGCATTAGTCCAACCACAAAGTATGTTGTCATTAATTACCAAAACCACCAGGGAGCAAATGTGCTTTCAATCTCCCCCTTTTTGGTAATTGATGGCAACACACAAAAGAAGATATCAAAGCTTACTGAAAGAAGGACAGAATTATCATTAAAGCTTTGACAAACATGTAGTACACAGACTCCCCCTACAAGTGTGCAAGATTTTCATAGATTATGGTTTTGGACTACCACAAGCACACAAGAGAGAAACGCAAGATGTGCTACATGCAGCTTGGCTATATGCATCAGAGCAGATGAGGATAAGTTAGAGATGATGCATATGTGCATGGTGATTTCTTGCAAACAAGTATTCACAAGCAAGTCACCATCATGCACATTCTGCAAGATGCATATACTTACCTTGAAGTTCCTTGGCATTGTACCTGAAGAAATAGACTTGGGAAAACAGGGTTAGATAACACAAGATTATTTCTTCAACCAACTGCAAGAACATCAAGAGAACCAAGCCAGGGATGACATGTAATGAGTGTCTCATAAGAGCACAAGCTTGAATCAGCAGACATGTCTCCCAAGACTAAAAGATTTTTCAATGAGCTCTGAGAGATTTTGCTTTTCATAAAATACCAATTGTGCTTTTCATAAGATACCAATTGTGAGAGCGAGGAAAGCAAAATCAAAAGAATGATGCCAAATGTAATATCCAATGTGGAACACGGCAAAGATTTGATGTGATCCTCTCCCCCTTAAGGTAAGATTGTTCTTCTTCTCCCTTTAAATCTTCTCTTCTCCCCTTATCTTCCAATCTCTTCTCCTAAGCTCCCCCTAAATCTTCTCCCCCTTTGACATCAAGTGCCGAAAAGGATAGTAAACTAGGAAGGTCAGGAAAGATGGAAGGAAAGAAGTGGGATCCTTAAGAATCACAACAGAGCAAACTAAATATGCAAAATAAATCATTTAGTTGAGCTGCAGAAGATGCTATCCTGAAAGGAAAATCGGTGACACTGAAGTGTGATGGATCGGTGGGTCCGAAAGTCAGAGACTTAGGACAGATCCTTTTTCGGTCAGACCGAAGTAATTCAGTCGGTGACGCCGAGTTTAATTCCAAGGAAATACAGAAATAATTCAGCTCACCTTGCAAGGATTGTTTCAAAGGATTTGCAATGAATTTGTAAATGATTTTCAGGGAATTGATTAGAGCCAAAAAGATATTCACAAAAACAGAAGAATTGATAATAAAAAGATTGCTAGATGAAGTTTTTTTTAAATAAGCAAGAAAACTCAATGAGAGAGCATAACAGAAAAGCTCCAAAACATATGTATTTCATCTAGACAGGGGTCGGCGACAAAGTCACCTATGTTTGAGTATATTGACTTAGGAGTCAACTGAGAACATTTGATCATAGGTCATACTCATCGTTTAAGCTCAAAATGGGGTTGCCATTTTTCGATTAAGCATTTGATGTGATCACATCTTATGAAGCTGCTTGTTCTCATGTCTTTGAGCAAAGCTCCTTCAAGATGTGAAAAACATACCTTGGGCTTGTTGTTGCTTTGTTCATGTAGGTGAACTTGATGTAGATGCTCATAGAATGTGAAGTTGGAGCACCATTTCAACTTGTGTAGTTCATCTTCCTACATGGGTTAGGCAAGCAAGGAAATACTCAAGAATATCCAAGATGACAAGAGTGAAGTACTAGATGTATATGGTGTCAAAAAGGATATGTGGAATTTTGTTCCTTGTACTCAACATCCCAAAGGGCTAGATACTTGGTCAATGACAAGATTACTCAAGATTTGAGTGTGTGGTAATCTTGTGGAATGTAGACCATCCAAGTACCTGCAAGGAGTTAGATGCAATACAAGGGGGCAAATGTGTCCAAGACATATGATCATCATCATAAGAGAAACATCAAGGATTAGTCAAGTAGGCTCATGCCTTGCATGCATCAATGAAGTTTTCACTCCAAGTTTGAAGCATCAATGATGTTCAACTCACTCCTTAAGCGACAAAACACTTTTTCATCAAGTGGTTTTGTAAAGATATCTGCAAGCTGTTTGTCAGTACGAACATGCTTAAGATCAATGTCACCCTTGGCAATGTGATCACGAATAAAATGGTGACGAACTTCAATGTGTTTCGTATGTAGAGTGTTGCTTTGGATTGTGTCCAATCTTAATCGCACTCTCATTGTCACAAAGCAAAGGAACATGCCTCACATGTATCCCATAATCCTTAAGCGTTTGTGTCATCCATAGCAACCTGAGCACAACATGAACCAGCAGCTATATATTACGCTTGGCAAGAGATAATGATACCGAATTTTGTTTCTTGGAGGACCAAGATACAAGGGATCGACCAAGAAATTGACACGTACCCGAAGTTGACTTCCTATCAACCCTGTCTCCGGCATAGTCCGAGTCGGAATAGCCAACAAGATCGAAAGAGGCCCTCTTAGGATACCAAATGCCAAAGTTAGGTGTATGTATCAAATATCTCACAATTCTTTTAACAGCTTTAAGATGACATTCTTTAGGGGCTGCTTGATATCGAGCACACATGCATACACTCAACATTATGTCAGGACGAGAAGCACAGAGATATAGTAGAGAACCAATCATGGATCGATAAACCTTTTGATCAACAGGTTCTCCATCTTTTGTCTAGTCATTATGTCCACTAGTAGGCATGGGGGTTTTCATACCTTTGCTTTCTTGCATGTTGAACTTCTTGAAGAGATCCTTGGTGTACTTTGTTTGTGAGACAAAAGTACCCTCCTTAGATTGCTTGATTTGCAACCCAAGGAAGAATTTGAGTTCACTCATCATGGACATCTCATACTTCTCCGACATAAGCTTTCCAAACTTCTCGCTAAAATGAGGGTTAGTTGAACCAAAGATAATATCATCAACATATATTTGGCACACAAATAGTTCACCATCAACCCTTTTCGTGAATAGCGTTGAGTCTATTTTACCAATCTCAAACCCCTTTTCAAGAAGAAAGCTAGTCAAGCATTTGTACCAAGCTCTAGGAGCTTGTTTAAGACCATAAAGAGCTTTGTGCAACTTGTAAACATGATTAGGCTTTTAGGATTCACAAATCCGGAGGTTGTTTCACAAATACTTCCTCCTCAATTTCACCATTTAGGAAAGCACTTTTAATGTCCATTTGATAGAGAGTAATATCATGGTGGTTGGCATAAGCAAGAAGAATGCGAATGGACTCAAGTCTAGCAACGGGGGCATAGGTCTCACCATAGTCCATACCTTCGACTTGTGTGTAACCTTGAGCTACGAGACGAGCCTTGTTGCGGATGACTTGTCCATCTTCATCTTGCTTGTTCAAACACCCATTTGGTTCCAATGACGTTTTGGTCATCATTGGGCTTTCTACCAAAGTCCAAACGTTGTTCCTCTCGAAGTTGTGTAGCTCTTCATGCATAGCGTTCACCCAATCCAGGTCTTCAAGCGCTTCTTCTACCTTCATAGGTTCAAGACTAGAGATAAATGAGTAATGCTCACAAAAGTTAGCTAGACGAGTTTTAGAGCGAGTAATTCTCCCGGAGTCGATGTCATTCATCATTTGTTCCACGGGATGATTCTTCTTGACTCTTGCTCGAACTCGAGATAGCTTTTGTTGTGGTCGCGGCTGAGCTTCCTCATCATCCTCATCTTCCTCTTCTTCTTCATTGTTGTTGGTGTTGTCTTGAGGCGGTGGAGAAGGAGGTTGTGGTGGATCTTCTTGTCGCACTTCCTCATCTTGGTGAGTTCCACTTGTGGAAGCCTCCATGTTGCCTTGAGGTTCATCTTGCCGTGAGGTAGGGGGCTCCACATGTGTAGATGAGGTACTCTCCTTCACTTCCATGGGACGAATCTTTCCAATAGATAAATCTTGAATGGCTTCCGATGGGTCTTTGTCTCCTACATCAATAGGCATTTGCTCTACTTGCGAGCCATTAGATTCATCAAACTTCACATCTACCGTCTCTTCAACCTTTCGGGTGAAATTATTGTAGACACGGTAGGTGTGGGAGTTTGATCCATAACCGAGGAAAAAGCCTTCATGAGTTTTAGGAGCAAACTTAGACCGACGATGCTTATCAAGGATATAGCATTTTGAACCAAAGACACAAAAGTATCCCACTTGGGGTTTGTTACCGGTGAGGAGCTCGTATGAAGTCTTGCCGAGGAGCTTGTGAAGATAAAGCCTGTTGATAGCATGACAAGCTATCTCGATGGCTTCACCCCAAAAGTGCTTCGGTGTCTTGTATTCATCAAGCATCGTTCTCGCCATCTCAATGAGCGTTCGGTTCTTCCTCTCAACAACTCCATTTTGTTGAGGTGTGTACGTAGCCGAGAACTCATGTAGAATCCCTTCCTCATCGAGAAAAGAGTCCACATGGGCGTTCTTGAACTCCGCTCCATTGTCCTCCGAACTTTCTTGATCTTCACCTCAAATTGATTTTGGGCCTTTCCGCAAAGGTTTTGAAGATCCTCTGAACCTGTGATTTGTCATCAAGGAAAAATACCCACGTAAATCTGGAATAATCATCAACTATAACTAGACCAAAGGAGTTACCACCAAGGCTTTTGTAAGCATTGGGACCGAAGAGATCCATATGAAGAAGCTCAAGCGGTCTCCTTGTGGTCATGATGTTCTTCACTGGATGACTTCCACCTACTTGTTTTCCTGCTTGACAGGCACTACAGAGTCTATCTTTGTCAAAGAAAACATCTTTAACACCAAGAATGTGATCACCTTTGATTAGTTTGTCTAAATTACGCATACCAACATGTCCAAGCCTTCTATGCCAAAGCCAACCTTTAGCGGATTTAGCAATGAAGCAAGTTCTAGGTTGAGCTTTCTTAGTGAAATCCACGATATATAGATCACCTCTACGGATACCGGTAAATACCATGTTATGATTGTCACGACGAAAAACTTGGCAATCTACTTTGGTGAATAGCACATTGAATCCAAAGTCAGCTAATCTAGACACGGAAAGTAAATTGTATCCAAGTGATTCAACAAGCATGACATTTTAAATGGAGCTATCATGAGATATGGCCACCTTACCAAGGCCAAGTACCTTACCCTTGGAGTTGTCTCCAAAATTCACATACTTGCGTGGACCATCGTTCTTTGCGAGCTCTCGAAACATGTCTTCATCTCCCGTCATGTGATCGGTGCATCCACTATCAAGAATCCACTCTTTTCCACCGGATATGTAGTCTCTCAAATTTGCCATAAGACTGAGACTCTTCATGATCTTGTCTAGCTCGGTGTCCAAATCAGAGTAATCATCATCATGCTCATGCTCATCATCATATTGACCCATAGATAGTTCATCATCAACACCTAGGTCAATTTGACAACTACTTGCATTAGTTTTGTCAATGTGACAATAATCATCGGAATGCAATACAAGAGCATTTCTAATTAGAACATTGATAAGTCCGGGATCACCCTTCTTTTTCATAAGATCACGAAGCTCAAAGAAGCATTTATCAAAGTTAGGATCATTGGGGCGCATCATATCAAATTCAATAGTCTTGTATAGAATTTCATCAAGACCTCTCAAAGAGTAGTCCGGATAAAGTTCTTCCAAGAACTTCCACATAGCATGGGCGCACTCAAAGTTTGTGACAAGCTCAAGTAAGTTATCGGGCAAGCCTCTAATGATGAGATTTACAGTTCTAAGGTTACGAAGCAAATCAAGCTCTTCATCCATAGTAGGGTGCAAGGGGTCAAATGGAGGTACATATGGGGTTTCAACATATTTGCGCAAGTTATACATCTTAAAGATAGCAAGCATTTCAATCCTCCACGAGTTATAGGACACTCCATCAAGAATAGGCACTCTATGGCTAACACTCCCAAACGTAGACACGTCCATCTTCCTCCAATGGTGTGCAAACCAAAGCAATGGAAACCAAAGCTCTGATACCAATTGTAGGATCGTTGAAGGTAAGAGTGTCTAGAGGGGGGGTGATTAGACTACTCGACAAGATAAAAATTATGCCTTTTGACAAAGACAAGTTTTTGGCAAGTTTACAATGGAGATCAAGTCAAGCATCATACTACACATGCAATTCTAGAGTATGGGCAGCGGAAAGTAAATTGCACATAAAGTAAAGAGAAGTGGAGAAGATCAAACGCAGTTTGGAGACACGGAGATTTTTCTCGTGGTTCCGATAGGTGGTGCTATTGTCAATCCACGTTGATGGAGACTTCAACCCACGGAGGGTAACGGCTGCGAGAGTCCATGGAGGGCTCCACCCACGAAGGGTCCACGAAGAAGCAACCTTGTCTATGCCATCATGGCATACGCCCACGGAGGACTAGCCTTACTCGGGGTAGATCTTCACGAAGTAGGCGATCTCCTTGCCCTTACAAACTTCTTGGTTCAACTCCACATCTTGACGGAGGCTCCCAAGCGACACCTAACCAATCTAGGAGGCACCACCCTCCAAAAGGTAATAGATGGTGTTGGTGATGATGAACTCCTTGCTCTTGTGCTTCAAATGATAATCTCCCCAACACTCAACTCTCCTCACCGATTTGGCTGTGGTGGAAGAAATGATTGAGTGGAAAGCAACTTGGGAAGGCTAGAAATCAAGTTTCATATGGTGGGAGTGGAGCAACTTGATCTCAACACAAGGGTAGGTAGTTTTCTTCTCGAAATGTAAGGTAGGAGTGGTAGTTCTTTCGATGGCTCTCTCCACGAATGAAGAGGAGGTGGAGGGTATTTATAGCCTCCACACAAAATCCAACTGTTACACACATTTGACCAATCTCGGTCGGACGAAGTTGACAACTCGGTGAGACCGAAAGTTCAAATCTTGTGAACGTTGGGATTTTCGTGGGACCGAAAATACAATCTCGGTGAGTCCGATTCTTCCAAAGACTAGGGTTTGCCATTCTCGGTGGGACCGACTTTATCATCTCGGTGACACCGATTTGATTCTGTATGTTCTGAAGGTTGGCAACACTAGTTTCGGTGAGACCGAGTTTGGAATCGGAAAAACCGAAATTACTAGGGTTTGGCTATATGGCTGAGGTGGTTCATCTCGGTGTGACTGAGTTTATGGAATCGGTGGGACCGAGATTACTTATGAGTATATGTTGGAATTGAGAGGTGCTGATAGTCTAGGAGATGTATCACTAAGCACTTGAGCAACCAGATCATTATCATAACCTCATCCCCTTTTAATAGTATTGGCTTTCCTATAGACTCAATGTGATCTTGGATCACTAAACCAAAAATGGAGTCTTGAGCTTTTGCCAATGCTTTCCTTAGCATCTTAGGGGTCCACCTTTCCAGTCCTTTTGCCATGCCAGAGTGATTGACTTACCTGAAACATACTTGATAAAAGCATTAGTCCAACCACAAAGTATGTTGTCATTAATTACCAAAACCACCAGGGAGCAAATGTGCTTTCACACCCGCCGCCGCTCCTGGCCTCCCGCAGCGTGCCACGCGTCCCCCAGCAGCCTCCCGCCGCCGCAGGCCCGCCCAAGCCCGCGGGAGCCCGTCTGAGCTCATCTAGGCCCGGATCTCGCCACCGCCAGGGCCTGATCCGCCCCGCTCCTCGGTCCACCCCGTGCGGCGCCCGTCCCCGCCGACGGCGAGCGCCGCCGCCTCCACGCACGCCTGGCACCCCACCACCTCGTCGCTAGAGACGAACCCCGGTCACCGCCGATGACCCCAGGTGTCACCTCCCCTGCTTGCGACCCCGCCTCCTTCCTCTTCTTCTCTCTCTCTCAGATCCCCCCCCCGCTCTCTCTCTCTCTCTCTCTCTCTCTCTCTCTAGGATCCGCCGCCGCCACCCTGGGAAGCTTCGCCGCCCCCCGCCCCCACCGGATCCGGCAAGAAGCCGGCCGGATCCGCTCATTTTCGCTGTGCCGGGCCCCTCCTGGCCTCCTTGCTGATCGGCGCCGGCGCCGCCTTGCCATGGCCGCCTCCCCCTGCTCAAGCGGGAGGAGAAGGACGAGCGCTCGCTTGGGCTGGCCTCGTGCGCGAGTGGGCCCCGCGGCCCAGCCCAGTCGTCCCGCCGACCTGCCCAATCTCCTCCGACCTGGGCCAAGCCCATGGGTGAGCCAACCCCCTATCCCTCACCCTGAGCACTTTTTAGCTCGTTTCGCTCACCCCGTGTTTTTTTCTTCATAAAAACTGCCAAGTCCCTAATTTTCAGTGTTCTGTTGCCCTGTTCGACATGCCATAACTCTCTGACCGTAGATCCGTTTTGCATGCATAATATATTGAAATGTTAACTGTGAGATGAGCTTCATTTTGTTCCATTGTGCCATGTTCCTTTGAGTTCATCTTGATGCCCTAATCATCGTTGCAAGAGTGCTATATGATGTTAACTGCTTTCTGTTAACAGAACTTGCTGTTTTGTCTTTTTCATTGCATTTTGTGTGTGCATCCTATGAGCTTGATGTCTACATGAGTTTTGAGCTACATCATTCCATCTTTATAGTGGTGTAATCCATGTATTTTTGTGTGTCTTGTAGTGAGTGCATCAAGCTTGTTAAGTAGGGTACTTGCTGTTACTGTTTTGCTAGCCTGAATCTGCTATATCATGATGCTATGTAAACCTGCTTCTACAAGTCATTGTATGCATAATCTAGAGATGTTCACTAAGAATGTTTTGTTATACATGTCATGCTCTATCCATTCATGCCCCTGGTTGCATTTATAGCCTGCTGTAACTTGTTGTTATCTTGCTCCGAACTTGCTAAATAATGTTGCTGTCAGCCTGTTAACATTAAGTTCAATGTTGCCATGATTGTTGTTAGTGACCCAAGCATGCTATGAACTTGCTCTTAAGTTCAATGATGCCATATTACTTTTGGTCACCTTGCCATGCCATGTATTGCTCTGTGGTGAGTGGTACAATCTCAACAATATGCCTACTTATTGTTGTTCCTGCCATGTATTAATCTGCCATATAATTTATCATGTTTGCATGGATGATACCATCTTTTATGTTGATCTTTGGAATTAGTTCAGTAAGGGAGTTTTATTCTTTGTCTTTAATATTAGCATGCCATGCCTTTGTTTGCCATTATAAGTTCCTGTAACATGTTGTTTGATAGCCCTAAACATTGCAACCTGATGTTATTTCTGCCCACTCTGAAATTGTTATAATTTGCAATCTTGCCATGTCCTTTTGAGCATGTTATAGTATTTTCTGGAGATAGCTCAGTGTTCATGTTTTGTCATGCTTTACCTGTACTTCATGTAAATGCCTTTTTTTATCATGTTAGTATACTGTAGCATGTTGTTTTGATGCTTGCAAGATGCCTAGTTGCTGTTTTGGACAGTTTGTCCTTTAAACTTGTATAGAGTGTGTGTTGAACCGTTGCTCCGTTTTGAGTGTGCTCTATATGAAAATTGCTTGATTTTGCATGAAGTTTCATATTATCATGTTGCATCCTTGTTTTAAGAGTGTTTTCTTGATGTTTGAATGCATTTTGCATCAATGCCATGCTTAACTTGTTTTGCTCATATCTTCTAGGCCGTAGCTCCGAATTAATTGAACTTTATATGTAACTTGACTAGAATTTCGTGTAGATCATTTTGGTGCATCTTAACCTGCTGTTTAACAACTTGAACATAAGGTTTATTCAGTTCTGGACCAATTTCGAAATTTGCATATGAGGACTTACTGGATTTGTTATATGTTGTTTCCGGCCTCATTTAAACTTGCTTTGATGTGTTGCTCTTATATGCATCATCTCTTGCCATGAGTAGCTTCATGTAGCCTTGTCATGCATCATGTTTGGTTGTTCATCATGTCATGTATATGTGTGGTGTGTTTACCATGTTGTGTGCTTCTTCTTGATAGTTCCCGTTTCATTGCGATCGTGAGGATTCGTTCGTCTACGCTTGGTTCGTTTTCGTGGCTTCATCTTCTTCATGGACTCGTTCTTCTTCTTAGCGGGATTTCAGGCAAGATGACCGCTACCCTGAATCTCATTACTATCATTTCTATTCCTAGTTGCTTCGTTCTATCACTATGCTGCGCTACCTATCATTTGCTCTTCAAGCCTCCCAAATTGCCATGCCAGCCTCTAACCTTTTCACCCTTCCTAGCAAACCGTTGCTTGGCTATGTTACTGCTTTGCTCAGCCCCTCTTATAGCGTTGCTAGTTGCAGGTGAAGTTGAAGATTGTTCCATGATGGACAGGATTATGTTGGGATATCACAATATCTCTTATTTAATTAATGCATCTATATACTTGGTAAAGGGTGGAAGACTGGGCCTTATGCCTGGTGTTTTGTTCCACTCTTGCCGCCCTAGTTTCCGTCATACTGGTGTTATGTTCCTTGATTTTGCGTTCCTTACGCGGTTGAGTGATTTATTGGACCCCCTGGACAGTTCGCTTTGAATAAAACTCCTCCAGCAAGGCCCAACCTTGGTTTTACCATTTGCCTCACCTAGCCCTTTTTCCCTTGGGTTTCCGGAGCCCGAGGGTCATCTTTATTTAACCCCCCCGGGCTAGTGCTCCTTCGAGTGTTGGTCCGAACTGAGCTGCCTGCGGGGCCACCTCGGGGAAACTCGATTTCTGGTTTTACTCGTAGCTAGTCTCATCCGGTGTTGCCCTGAGAACGAGATATGTGCAGCTCCTATCGGGATTTGTCGGCACATCAGGTGGCTTTGCTGGTCTTGTTTTACCATTGTCGAACAGTCTTGTAAACCTGGATTCTGAGACTAATCGGGTCTTCCTGGGAGAAGGAATATCCTTCGTTGACCGTGAGAGCTTGTGATGGGCTAAGTTGGGACAATCCTGCAGGGTATAAACTTTCGAGAGGCATGCCCGCGGTTATGTGGCAGATGGGAATTTGTTAATGTCCGGTTGTAGATAACTTGACACCAGATCCGAATTAAAACGCATCAACCATGTGTGTAGCCATGATGGTCTCTTTTCGGCGGAGTATGGGAAGTGAACACGGTCTTGGGTTATGTTTGATGTAAGCAGGAGTTCAGGATCACCTCTTGATCATTGCTAGCTTCACGACCGTTCCGTTGCTTCTCTTCTCGCTCTTATTTGCGTATGTTAGCCACCATATCATGCTTAGTCGCTGCTGCAACCTCACCACTTTACCCCCTTCCTTTCCCATGAAGCTTTGCTAGTCTTGATACCCATAGTAAAGGGATTGCTGAGTACTCGTGGCTCACAGATTACTACAACAATAGTTGCAGGTACAGGTTATGCGATGATCATGACGCGAGAGCGATGTTTGCTTGTTTTGGAGTTCTTCTTCTGCTTCTTCTTCGATCGGGAATAGGTTCCGTGTCGGCATCCCGGCTAGGTGGTGGATGTCGTTTGAGTTTCTGTTTGTGTTTTCATCTGTAGTCGGATGGTGCTCTTATGTAAGATGATGTTGTATTCGTGTGGCATTGCATGCCTTTTGTATGTATCCCTATCTATTATGTAATGTTGATGTAATGATATCCACCTTGCAAAAGCGTATCAATATGCGGTTCTATCCTTGGTGGGACCTTTGAGTCTCTTTAGGATAGTATCGCATATTGGGCGTGACACTTATAGACCTGTGTACACTCACAAACGCATCAGTCCCTTAACCTATTAGTCTTCAATACACCAAAATCACTAAGGGGCATTAGATGCACTTATAATCTCCCCCTTTTTGGTGATTGATGACAATATAGGTTAAGTTTTCAACAGGGATAAATATATGGAGTGTAGATACTGATGTTGAGGAATTTGATTGCAAGATATAGAAGAACTCCCCCTGAAGATGTGCATAGTGAGGAATTTTCTTTTGAAGCAATGCACACTTGAAGAGTATAATCATGGAGATCTCCCCCTATATCTTGTAATTCATACACGCATTTGATATATAATATGAAGAATTTGAAATGCATGATGAAATATGGTGACTGATGTAAACCTCAATGCCATCTACCATAAAGTCCCCGTATCATGACAACATAGCATAAATACTTTTCTAATCTGTTGTTTGAAACTATTGGCATACTTGTGCAGGATATATATATATATATATATATATATATATATATATTGATATGCAGTTTGTGCACTGGTTATAGGTGCAATTACACTTCGATATTTTCAGCTAGAGAATGAATAATTCAAGCAAGTACAGACCATGTTTGTAGTCCTTGTACACCATGTTGCATTTTGTGTTTTTTGGTGCTTGCATCATTTAGTGTTTATAATCTGAACTACTTTGGATCATTAGCTGGTTTTCAAAGTGCATGTAGCTCACATTTCTCAAGTTATGTTGATTTCCGGAGTGCAAGTTAAATGTTTTAAGTTAAATGTTTGCCCCTGGTAACTTGAATTCGTGGATCCGCCACTACACACAAATCATACACGAATGCTAGTACAAATAAAAAGAAATGTAGGGACTTGTGCTAGCTTGTTGTACAGGCTCACTGTAGCTCGGATTGCACTTGGGATGTTCCATGTACAAGTCCATGTTACCACTTGCTTGGATGTGCAGGCCTTGTGCTCCTTGCATCCCCCTCTGCATTTTTGACACGGAGAATGGTTGATCAAATAAGAGGAATCGACCTTGGTGTTGTACCAGAGGACAAATACTTACAAGGTTATACGGGTATGCAGGATGTGTACCAGATCCCGTAGCGCCGTCATGCTTCGCTAAAAAATGGATTTGCTTGTTTCAGATGATATCTCCAGAAGAAATAAGAGTTAAAGTCAGAGTTGCATAGGCGTGTAAGCTAAGAGAGCAGAGAAAGGATATCCAAACATCGTCGGAACAGTGCACAAGGGAGTGATGTGTGGATACCTAGTTCGGGCCGGCATTTGGGCATGCTCGCCTAGCTAGAGGCGGGTCACTTCGAGCTGTTGAGGGTGATGTTGGCGTTGGCTGGCCGCGCACGGATGCAGATCTTGAGTGGAAGCGGAGCGCTACGATGCGGTGGACGAGACCGTTGGTGAAGCCCCAACGGCCTCGGGGGGCGGAGGTGCAACGATGTGCTCGGTGAAGTAGCCCTGGTGAGCTGGGAGACGGCGTCGGTGAAGCACACCTGATGCGGTGGAACTCGGTGTCTGTGAGGCACGTCGGTTGCGGCGGCCGACGTTGTCGGTGGACCACCCGGTGCGGTGGACGAGGGCGTAGATGAGGTAGCTCCGGTGCGGTGGTGAAGCGCGACCGTCGTCTTCGTCTTCGTCGTCCGACACAGAGGTGGGGAAAGAGGCGAGACGAGGGGCGATTCGAACTTTGCTTGGGTTGGCGGTGAATTAGGGATTTGAGCAATCTGGGCGCAGAAGGGGACGGTGGAGAAGAGAGATTTTGCAGGGCTGGAATTGGGGCCGCTAGATATTTCAATCCGAAACATGGAAGCGCAAACTTATTTTGTCGTCGTCCTTTTTTTCGGGGGGCGGGAGTGGGGGAGGGAGGGACGAGGGAGGGTGGGTGGGTGGGTACTACGCGTCCGTCCGACACACACGAGCACCCTGACAGGACTATGCTTTGGTGCCTTATAAGGCACCTGCCATTGTGTCCATGACATGTGGGACCAACAGGTGGTTGGCCCACATGTCAGTGACCCAAAGGCAGGTGCCTTTAAGGCACCGAAGCAGCGTCCACCCCGACACGACCCTGGTCTGCCTGGTGCACCTACATTTTAGAATGCAAACGAATATTCTTCCATTTGCAAATGAATCTGTATGTATTTCCATGCCCGTGTTTTCCTTGCAATAATTAGTCATTCAAAACGAGGTACTCCCTCCGTTCACTTTTGTAAGTCGTTTCAGACAACTTAAAATGAACTGTTTTGCACATTGTCTGAAATGTCTTCAAGGTCTTATAAAAGTGAACAAAGGGAGTACTATAAATAAAATAATGAGGAGTTATTTGAAAAAAAAATCAAAACGGTATCCACGCTAACGTGGATTAGAGTGTGTGTCACATAATTAGTTATTTGAATTAGAGTGTGTGTCATGTAGCAATCTCCAATTCTAACGTGGATTTCACATTTCACTATATCCACACTACTTTTTTAATACAAATTCATATGTATATGATGAACACCATGGTAGTGAGAAATTTTTTGGATGGATTCAAACATATGACCTACAAAAAAGCACAACAAATGGAGTCAATGTTAACTTTTCAAAACTTAGTATGGCACGAATTCGAAATAATTATTCGTATGCATGGTCCTCAGTTCAAATCTTACAATGTACACCGAATTGAGACATCGATATTAAGTCCCTCTATGTACATTCAAATGTTGTTTTTAGCCCCCCCCACACACACGCTACATACTTCCTGTATCGGTCAATCTTCCTCTCCTAACCACCTTAGGAAGCTACTGGTTTCCAACACACGTTCATTCTTTCTCTCCATGTTTCGATCTCTAAGTCTCTCAACTACACAACCCCTTTTTCCACTCTGTTACCAAATGTATTTACCTCACACACCCGCCATTGCACCCCATGCCGAGCTCTCTCTCTCTCCCCCTTTCCCTCTCACCCTCTCGCGCTAAATACATGGATTGCCTATCTAGCCCCCCAACCTCTCGTGCGCACGCATGCACATTGTATATCTAGGTCACTCCCTCGAGACTGTCTCACTCTTTCTTCCGCACGGTGGGCCACACTCGCTCAATCTCGCTCTCTTTATCTGAGCCTCGTTTAACCTCGTTTTCTTTCACACACAAATGATATATATCCCTGTACGGCCTTGATCGACACACTCTATACTCTCTCACACAGATTGTCTATCTAGGTCAGTCCATCCAAGCCGCCGCCACTCTTTCGACCTCATGGCAGGCCACACTCACTCAATCTCTCTCTCTCTCTCTCTCGCTCTCTCTATGTCTCGATTGACCTCACTCTTTCTCGGACAAAAACGATATATCACCATGTTTGAGCCCAATTCGACCTATTCACATTGTATACTCTCTCACGCACATTGTCTATCTAGGTCACTCTCTCCAACCCGTCTCACTCTTTTGATCGCACGACGTCCCTATGTGATTGATTGACCTTGCTTCCGCCCATGCACAAAATATATCTACACGTCTGTGACTGGATCATCTCTCAAGCTCTACCTTACAGCCCTCACCCTTGCCAAAATCTCAATCGGACAATATCTCTCCAGAGTATATATATTTGTTCAATGAATGTCGGACCCCACTCACTTTGTCTCTCTATCTATATGTCTCTCGATTGACCTCGCTTTCTCACACCATATCTTCCACGCATTGAGGCTACTACCTCTCCATCCCTCGCAAAGCTAGAGCTATTTACATTGCGAGGGGCACTCCGACCTTGAATTAATTTGTGTAGGCATTTATTCCGGTCGGTTTAGATTATATTTTCATAGCATTTGGCCCACAACTACTCCAAACACCGTTGCAACCCCCGCAACTCCCCTAGTTGATTTCCCTCTGGCTGAGTCATTGCTCTCTCACACGTCCTTTCTCGCCTTCAACGTTGCACCATGGTATTATTGCAATAAACTATGTTGTTCTGTTTAATTATTATAAATAAGCTACAAAACTACACACTGATAGTCCACTTGGAATGGAACAAATTTTAACCCACAAATTAAAGTGCTACAAACTATACACCGAGGGGCCCACATGTCATGAAACAAATTTGGACCCATATACAAATTAAAAAAATAAAGGACGAGGATCGAACATGCGACCGGGCCTTCGAGCCACACGTCAATAGGCAACATACGTAGAACAACAATGTTTGTTGTACCCCCGTTTGTTCACATAATGTTTTTATATTACCACAGCCTATTTAATGGATAACATGTAATAATATTTTTAGTACTATTCGCCTTCACTTACTAGTGGGTTCCATGTGTGCTCTCTCTCTCCCCTCCCCTTCTGCGTTTAGACGCATAGGCAAACACGAAGAACTCGCGGGCGATGTTGCCGTTGACCATATCTGGACGCGTTCACAAGTCACAACACCAGTTTCACGTACTAGCAGCACTAGTCAATGTGTACGCGCAATGCACGTTAATTTGGAAGTATATTAAGTGCATGCGGATATTAAGTACTAGGATATTATTTGCATGTTATTATGTGATTAGCACTATTTTTGGCATGAAATTAACTGCATGCTAAACGTGTTGAGCTTCGAATCAAGCATTCTAGGTCGTTGGATGACAAGGAATACATGTGGCTTGATGACGCTTTATATTTAATTTGATACGGCTCTAGCAGAACATTCAATCGATCAAACCATAGATTTCGTTCAGTCTGACTCCGACTTTAAATTATACGACGATCGATATAAAATAAACGGAAATGATAAACATTCGGATTTTAAGCATGGCAATCCGAAAGTTTTTCATGGCAAATTTAGATTACGCGGCGGCGGCGGGGGCGTCTTGCGGTCGGAAGCGGCTCCTCTGCCGTTCTCTGTGTGTCATCGGGCCACTGACCGACGGTGACAGCGGCATCTTGCGCTGTTGTTGGTGTACTCCTGGACGTTGGCCTAGCTTCAAGGAAGGCCAAAATGTTCTGGACTTCAGAGTGAGTCAACTGGCGGGAGGAGGCGACTGGCGTTGGTGCAAGGAAGCGGTTGACGGCGGCCATCCATGCCGCTGAGGTGGGCACTGGCACCCGCGCGGGGACATGCGCTGTCAACGGCGCGGCGGAGACATTCGTGTGCACGGCACCGCACGCGCGCAGACGCCACAGACGCACAGCGCATGCGCTTAGCAGTGCACGGCACCGCACGGGCGCAGGCGTCGTGCGCGTCAGTGCATGCGTAGGCGCATGCTAGCAGGTGCACGGGGGCGTGAAAGTTGGTGGGGACCTCATGGAACCCCGTGGGATCAAGCTCGACGACAATGTGCGGCTCCCAACCCATCAATGCCACGGGGATGGGCGCTGGTGCAGTCGGGGCGACGGGAGCCGGAACGGGAGCGGGGATAGACGCGGCGTCTTCCCGCAAGGACAGTTCAGGCTCGTCCCAAAGCGCCTTATGTGCTTGAGACTCCGGCTGGGTGTCTTCCTCAGGAAACTGGAACGCTAAGGGCAGACCATCGTGATGCGGCATGGCGTATGAGGGAGTCTTGGACTAGGGGGTGTCCGGACAGCCGGACTATCATCGTCAGCCGGACTCCAAGACTATGAAGATACAAGATTGAAGACTCCGTCCCGTGTCCAGATGGGACTTTCCTTGGCGTGGAAGGCAAGCTTGGCGATACAGATATGTAGATCTCCTACCATTGTAACCGACTCTGTGTAACCCTAGCCCTCTCCGATGTCTATATAAACCGGAGGGTTTTAGACCGTAGGACAACACAACCATTACAACAATCATACCATAGGCTAGCTTCTAGGGTTTAGCCTCCTTGATCTCGTGGTAGATTCACTCTTGTACTACCCATATCATCAATACCAATCAAGCAGGAGTAGGGTTTTACCTCCATCGAGAGGGCCCGAACACAGGTAAAAACATCGTGTCCCTTGTCTCTGTTACCATCCGCCTAGACGCGCGATTCGGGACCCCCTACCCGAGATCCGCCGGTTTGACACCGACATTGGTGCTTTCATTGAGAGTTCCTCGTGTCGCCACCGATAGGCTTGATGGCTTCTTCAATCAACAACAACGCCGCCTGTGGTGAGACTTTTCTCCCCGGACAGATCTTCGTGTTCGGCGGCTTTGCACTGCGGGCCAATTCGCTTGGCCACCTGGAGCAGATCGAAAGCTACGCCCTGGTCATCAGATCAGTTTTGGAAGACTAAACTTCACGGCCGACATCCGCGGAGACTTGATCTTCGATGGGTTCGAGCCACAGCCGAGCGTGCCGCGCTGTCACGATGGCATGATTTAGCTCTGCTACCGGATAGTGCCCTGGGGGCCGCACACGAGTCCGCCCTGACCTTAGTTCGGAGCAGACCGCGCAGATCGAGGATAGGTGGTTGGACACCGCCTCTGCGACTTCTACGGTGATGGAGCCGAACACTAACCTTGTCCCTTATAAAGCTCGTGACTCCGAGGCGCCGGACTCCTTGCCGGACTCCGAACCTCCTGCGCCCCTGCCAATGGAATCCGATTGGGCGCCGATCATGGAGTTCACCGCCGCGGACATCTTTCATCACTCACCCTTTGGTGACATCCTAAATTTGCTAAAGCATCTCTCGTTATCAGGAGAACCCTGGCCGGACTACGGTCAGGATGGTTGGGATGCGGACGTCGAAGAAATGCAAAGCCCACCCACCACCCACTTTGTAGCCACTGTCGACGATCTAACCGACATGCTAGACTGCGACTCCGAAGACATCGACGGTATGGATGACGATGCCGGAGACGATCAAGAACCAGCGCCTACAGAGCACTGGAAGGAAACCCCAACCCATGATGTATATATGGTGGACACCCCAAAAGGAAGCGATAACGAGGAACAACGGGACGCGGCAAAGAATAATCCCGCCGACAAACAACCAAAACGGTGACGCAGACGCCGCCCTAAGTCCCGCCTCGACAAAAACAACACTCCTAATGACCCAGCAATGGAGCAGGGCAGACTAGTGGACGACGAACATGCAACCAAGCAACCATCCAAACATGATGAATCGGATAATCAATCCATGCCCGGCGAAAACAACAGTCCAGACGACCTCATGCCGGATACACCAACGGAGCATAAGAACCTTCACAAAAGACTCGTCGCCACTGCAAGAAGTCTGAAGAAGGAAAAACGGAAGCTCAACACAGCGGAAGACATACTCATAATGAGGTGGAGCAAAGTACTCAAGACCGCGGACAAATATGGCAATAGCCACCAAACAAAGAGCTACCCGAAGCGCAAGCTGCTGCCAAAATTCGACGAGGAGGCCATAAGCCCCCATAGTCAAAAAGCAAAGAGGCCGCCTGGCCAGATAGACGACCAGATGACAGGCCACAAGCTATAAGCGGCGCCGCACACAAGCCGACTCCTGATCCTCGGAAAACAGACGGCCCGGTGAGGTCCATTTATGGACCAAAAAAGAGGGCCCCAGGAAGCAACGCAACACGTCTAGTATTCGAAGACAACGGCACACCCAAATACAGGGGCGCCGCACACCCACTATGTTTCACCGATGAGGTGCTGGATCATGAATTTCCAGCGGGGTTCAAACCCGTAAACATAGAGGCATACGACGGAACAACAGACCCTGGAGTCTGGATTGAGGATTACATTCTCCACATACACATGGCCAGAGGAGATGATCTCCATGCCATAAAATATCTACCCCTCAAGCTCAAAGGGCCGCTCGGCATTGGCTCAAAAGCCTCCCAGAAAATACTATTGGAAGTTGGGAAGAGCTCAAGGACGCGTTTAGAGCAAATTTCCAAGGGACTTATGTCCGCCCTCCGGATGCAGACGATTTAAGTCACATAACTCAACAGCCCGGAGAGTCAGCGTGCAAATTTTGGAACAGGTTCCTTACCAAAAAGAACCAAATAGTCGACTGTCCGGACGCCGAAGCCTTAGCAGCTTTTAAACATAATGTCCGAGACGAATGGCTCGGCAGACACCTCGGCCAAGAAAAGCCGAGAACAATGGCCGCACTAACAAGCCTCATGACCCGCTTATGCGAGGAAGACGGTGGCTAGCAAGATGCAGCACCAGCGACCCGAGTACATCCGAGATCAGAGATGGAAATGGAAAATCACGGCGCAGAAAGGATCAACGCCGAAATAAAGAAAAAAGCCCAAAGAACACTGTGGTCAATGCCGGATTCAAAAGCTCGCGGCCGAACAGCAAAACACTGCCTCTTAAGGACAACAGTGACGAGCTATCCAACTTAAACAAGATCTTGGATCGGATATGTCAAATCCACAGCACCTCCGGAAGGCCTGCAAACCACACCCACCGAGATTGTTGGGTGTTCAAACAGTCCGGCCGACTCAACGCCAAGCACAAGGGGCTCGACGCGCCAAGCGAGGATGACGACGAACCCCACCAGCAGAGCACCGGGAAACAAAAGACTTTCCCACAAGAAGTCAAAATAGTAAACTCACTACATGTGATAGTATGGAAAAATAGTACGACACCCGCTAAAGCACGTGTCGCACGGTCCACCCCAGCGGAACACCGAGATTGGATGTTAAAACCAATTACTTTCGACCACCTGGACTATTCCAGAAGCATTCGAAACGCAGGATGGACTGCTCTGATATTGGATCCTATAGTCGACGGACTACAATTTACACAAGTCCTGATGGACGGCGGCAGTGATTTAAACCTGCTATATCCGGACACAATCCGCAAGTTGGGGATAGACCTTACTAAAATCCGACATAGTCGCACTTCCTTCAAAGGAGCGACGCCAGGCCCTCACGCCAAGTGCATGGGCTCGTTACTACTAGAAGTTGTGTTTGGGTCACCCACAACTTCCGACGCGAAAAGCTAATCTTTCATGTCGCCCCATTCAAAAGTAGCCATCAAGCACTATTGGGACGTGAAGCTTTTGTCCGCTTTCATGCAATACCACACTACGCGTCTCTTACACTTAAATGTCCGGTCCACGTGGCATCATCTCATTAAAAGGTCATTCAAGACCCCGGACACGGCTAGACGAGTCCGGCATAAAAATAAGCTAGGGGCTCCCTAGCCGCACACCCCTTTACAAGGGGCTGCGCGTATGAGCTAATATAAGCTCAGCTTTATATATTCATTCATATTTCGATTTTTTTCATTTTTTGCACGATTATTTTCAAACTAAGTTCCTCTCTTTTACAGATGAACAGCGTGTTACACCGGCCCGGATACAAAGACAACGGAGACACAAGCAGACGCAAGAGGGACCCGTTGTAAGGATTCTTTTGATTAAGACCCTGCGTAAACCTTTTTTACTGTCTCTTGTTGCTATATATCCCCTGGTTTCTCATTATAACCAGAGAGGAGGCTGACGTTTTGGCATCGGCTGCGTCAGAGGACCTTGCGTGTACCTGGACACTAGGGGCTTAGGGCATTGTTCTACCCGCTATCACAAAGACCGAATACCTTAGGGAGTGTTCGGCGTCTCGAGTTAGGCCTTATATGCATCAGCTATGAATCATGTTTTGGTCAAATGTTGGGTTTTCCGGCTCTGTGTTTTTCGCCTTACGTTCAGTATCATCGGCTAACGCGCACCGGAGAACTACTACGATTGTGCCCGGTTCGCCGGCGAGCACCTCAAGAGAGAAAGCAAAACCGATGTCATGATCTGAGAGAGACTAGTCAACCACTCGATCGACTACCGGAATGTTTAGAATTCCTCCTCTTTGGCGAAGGACCGTTTCCCGGTCAGGCACACACGCGCCCCGAATTCGGAGAGCGCGGTGCCCCTAGGGGCTATATCGTAGCCCCAACCTCGAACTCCTATGGCTAAGTGAAAGTGATAAAGCATTATAGTCCGGTTGCCTCGTTTGCTACGCTACCACCTCCTTCACAGGACCGAGACGTCGGATTAAGTGTGAAAATGCGCTATTTTTTGCAAACACCCCCGCACCTTGTGCGTGGGGGCTGAAGCCGACGACTGCCATCTTTCAGGTTATACACACGTATACATAAACGGCCACACAGGAGATATTTCAATACTTGAACGCACAAGTACAAACAGCGCTTATATTATAAACATCATTTTACAAACCATAACGTTCATTTGAACATGACATTTTTCGAGCACTGCGACTCTATTACACGAGCACCACGCAGAACCTCCCCAAAATAGTGCTTGGCGGGTAATCGGCTCTCATCCGAACCCTGGGTCGCAACAGCGGTGGCATCCATCTCTGTCCAATGTGTCTTCACACAGGCGAGGGCCATCCGCGCACCCTCTATGCAGGCCGACCGCTTCATCGCCTTGATATGAGGCACCGCCCCAAGAAATTACTGCAGTAAGCCAAAATAACTCTTCGGCTTGGGCCTATTCGGCCAGACATGAGTCACGATATCCGTCATGGCAAGTCCGGACAATCAATTCAGGTCAGCCCACTCGGCCAACCGATCTGTCAGCGGAAGGGAACGCTCCAGACTATGGAATTGAGACCAGAATAGCTCTTCCGTCTTGTGATCCTTCTGACTTCGGAAGTGCACAACGGCATCCGCCGCACTCGCCGCTAAGTCCATATAACGATCCTCCAGACCCCACAGCTGGCCAAGCTGAGCATACTTTGGATCCGTAAACCTTCGGCGCAGCAGAAAGGGCTTCCCAGCCACAATGTCTCCGGCCTGGCGCAGCTCCTCTTTTATAGCCTGCATTGCAGTAAGCGGCATCCTTGGCCCGGCGGTGGCCTTCCCAGTCTTCCGCGCCCACTAGCGCTCCCTTTCAAGAACCTCATTGCGGTTGGCAGCATCTTTTAACTTCACGGCCATTTCGACCATCACCTCCCTGCTTTGGCAGTGTGCAGCCCTTTCGGCTTCTAGCTCTTCGTCCGCCCTCGAGGCAGCCGCATCACTCGTTCTGGCTTGCTCCTTGGCTTGAGCAAGTTCTGCCCGAAGGCTCTCCCCAGCAGCGGCACCATCTGCGTCAAGCACACATATTGTAAGGGGTGGGCTTCGGCTCCCTTACTAGGTAACCACGGAGAAGAAACCTACCTTGCGACTCGTCAAGTCGCCTATTGACTAGCGCGATGTCCGCATCCGCAACATCGAGTTGCCGCTTTAATTTGGCAACTCCACCAGTCCGGCTAGCCACCGAACTATTCGCCACCTGCTTAGGAAAGGTGAAAATCAACACCTGGGATTTCGATCCTCGGCACGCTGTCGTTTTCGACACCCTACCGAGTCTCAGGGGCTACTATCTATACAGGGCGCACTTTATGTGTAAAACTATCAAAGAGTATGTCATTTTTACGTACCGCGAACCCCGCCAAGCAAACTCCCGACGAAGAATCCGAATTGGCGCGGATGAAATTCTTTCAATCACCGTACTCATCGAGGTACGATGACCTTCGAGATGGACGCCTCTCAAGCAGATCCTTCAGCTCCCGTACCGATACCGGTTGGTGCGAACTATTCGCCCCGCGGACTCGGGATACCCTCCGTGATGACACTTCAGCTCGTCCACCCTATCCGATGGTGCGGCGGATGGAGGCGTCTCGCTCTCCATCATCTCCGGACGGAGTTCCCCCGAAGACGAGCTCATCTGAGAAGGACGGAGATCCGAACTACAAGGTAAAAACTTAAGTTATCCTCAAAAGCACAAATAGGGATGTCCCTTATTACAAAACTCCCTTTTTTCTACTTATGGCTCGCTGGAGGTCTGGTTCTTCAGGGGAGATTGTGCGGCCGGAGCCTCTCCGGACGCAGGACCCTCCGGTGAAGATCTCTTCCCCCGCTTCGGGGCTTTGGCCTCCGGGTTTTCGGAGGCGGTCCTCTTCTCCCCCTGGAAGGAGGGATTCTCGACCCCCCTTCCTCAAAAGCCTCCTTGGTTGAGGCGGTAGTTCCTCTATTCTCCCCTTCGCCTTCCTTTGAAGACGCAACCTCCAGCATCCTGACCAGCACGGAATCCGGCACGGTGTCTAGGAGGGGGGCCGGACACCGTATTAGTTTTGCCTGCGCTATCCACTCCTGTTTAGAAGGAAATTGGTCAAAAGGCGAATCATAGAAAGGCAAACAAACGGTATGTCCGGACACGGAGCTACTTACTTGTGTATCCGGGCGATTGCAGCTTAGGCCGGCGTCCTCGGTCAATTCCGGACATGCCTCTCGTGATCCGAAGAACAATTTGTACATCTCCATGGGTGTCATACCCATGAAGTGTTGGAGATTCCGTGGTCCCTCCGGATTAAACTCCCACAGCCGGAGAGGGCGGCGTTTGCAGGGCAGGAGACGCCTAATCAGCATGACCTGCATCACCATGACCAGATCGATCTCCCTCGCTTGGAGGTCTCGAATCCGACCCGCAATAGGGGCACGTCCTTTGGCGGCCCCGGTTGAGCCCTTTTGGTCGACCCATGACATCAGCCGCTGTGGAGGGCCCGAGCGGAAGATGGGCGGCGGCTTCTGCCTGCTTCCCCCGGGAGCGGTTATGTAGAACCACTCCTGCTGCCATAAGCCGAGCTCCTCCTGGAAAGAGCCCTCGGGCCATGGAGCGTCGGCCCTTCCGCTCACAACCACCCCGCCGCACTCTGCTTGACGCCCCTCGATCATCTTCGGCTTCACGTCGAAGGTCTTAAGCCACAAACCGAAGTGAGGGGTGACGCGGAGGAAGGCTTCGCAGACGACAATAAATGCAGAAATATGGAGGATGGACACCGGAGCCAAGTCATGGAGTTCCAACCCATAATAAAACATGAGCCCTCTCACAAAAGGATCCATGGGGAAGCCTAAACCCCGACGGAGGTGGGATACAAACACGACATACTCGCCGGGCTCGGGGGTGGGGATGACTTGCCCTTCAAGGGCAACCTCACGAAATCTCGTAAGACAGGTACTTGGCCTCTCGCAGCTTTAGCACATCTTCTTCCGTAATGGAGGAGGGCATCCACCGGCCCTATAGGTCGGAGCCGGACATGGTTGAAGGTCCGAAGCGCTCGAATCTGGGGCTCTGGGTGTTGGAACTCGGGGCAAGGAGTAGATTCGATTGAGGATTGAAGAAAAGAAACAGGCCTTGGTCCCATTATGAAGAGGGAGAATACCAAGAGCCGACTCCGTGACTGTTTGGAACTCGCCTTCGGTGGAGGAGGCGTGGCGACAGGCGCGGTTGGGTTACCCACGTCCGTATTGATGTAAATCCCGGAATAAGGGGAACACAATCTCTGCTTCGACAAGACGTGCCAAGGAAACGGCTTCGCTAAACGCGTCGAGGTGGTATAATAAAAAACGATTCAAGTAAGGGCTTGGTAGTGGCGTGACGTCATGCCACAAAATATGTTAGCAGATGGACACTATCCTGGTGTTCACAATCTTCTATGAATTATTTGGAGGAGGAACCCGCCTTGCAATGCCGAACAATATGCGTGCTAGACTCATCATCATTGAAGCCTGGTTTATGGGCTACTGAGGGAGTCCTGGACTAGGGGGTGTCCGGACAGCCGGACTATCATCGTCAGCCGGACTCCAAGACTATGAAGATACAAGATTGAAGACTCCGTCCCGTGTCCGGATGGGACTTTCCTTGGCGTGGAAGGCAAGCTTACGACACGGATATGTAGATCTCCTACCATTGTAACCGACTGTAACCCTAGCCCTCTCCGGTGTCTATATAAACCGGAGGGTTTTAGTCCGTAGGACAACACAACCATTACAACAATCATACCATAGGCTAGCTTCTAGGGTTTAGCCTCCTTGATCTCATGGTAGATCCACTCTTGTACTACCCATATCATCAATATCAATCAAGCGGGAGTAGGGTTTTACCTCCATTGAGAGGGCCCAACACAGGTAAAACATCGTGTCCCTTGTCTCCTGTTACCATCCGCCTAGACGCAAAGTTCGGGACCCCCTACCCGAGATCCGCCGGTTTTGACACCGACAACGTACGTTTAGGTCAGGCTTCTTGGAGGTAGACGACAGGAGAATCGGAGAGGAAGAGAGAAAATTGTAGCGATACCGGGTAGTGCGGGGTTGATTTTAAACTACGGCGCCGGCAACATTAAAAGTGGGAGCAGTTGGGACGTAGGTAGGCGGCGGAGCCTGGTCGAAGGGCTGGCCTCCCAGTGAGCCTGCACAGCGGTCTGCTCTCACGCCTCCCTGTCAGCCGGCACAGCAGTCTGCTCGCACGCCTCCCGTCGACTCATCACGCGCTTGCTCGGAAGACACCTGCCGATGAGAAGTGAGGACTCGTGGCGGCACGAAAACGCCCACAGTTTCAATAGTGAAAGCGTTCGCGTTAACGTGACAATTCTTTGTTCCAAAATACCTTGGCTCTTCATTTGTGCAACTTGTCATAAGCAGCTTGTCTCAAATTGAAGAAAAAACTTACGAAGTAATATTTGTGCCATATCACGTGACCACGCTTAGTTTCAAGAATTTATGCTCACTTTTGGATTTTCTGAAATTTAAGATCCAGGATTTGAAACAATATCATAACCTGCATCATGCAATAAATTTTCAAGCCATACATCTGTCCTGTTGTATTTCTTAAGAAAGGATTTGGTCAAACATTTTGCTTAGTTAGACTTCAAACAATTTGTATATGCAGAGTAAAAGGGTAATCCCTCCGTACCAGTGCATTGCCTGATATATGAACTCAAGTACTAGGCATGAACAAACGGGCTTAATTCTGTGCTCATCCTGGTGTAGTAGTAGTAGTACTAGGCAATGCAGTTGACGGGTGACCTTGACGAGTGGCGACCGAGGGAATTGAACCGTGCTCGGCATGGTAGGTAACGTTGTCTAGTTACTAAAGCATCCCTCTATTGTTCATCGGTAGTCATTATGGACCGGGGACATGAGGGGAATTTCCTAGGGCTGGAATTCTGGCCGCCAGATATTTCGACTTGAAACGCTGAGGCTCGACTGGTTGGGGTTGCCTAATGTGAGTACCACGCACGCCACCGAAGGACACGAGCCCGGTTTTTTTTAGGATCAACACGAGCCAAGGTCTGACTGGTACGCCGTTGGGTCCTACTATTCGAGAATACTAAAGGAACCTTTTAAATTGCTGAACGAATCTATGTGTATTACAATACCCGTATTTTCCTTGCAAATACTAATCTCAACGTGGTAATTGATTTATGACGAGTTGTTGAATTAGAATGAGATTGTGATATAGTGATCTCAACGTGGATTTCACATTTCATGGTATCCCTAGTAAGTTTTCCGATGCAAATTCAAATTTAAGAGATGAACAATATGGAGGTGAGAAAACTTTGTATGTATCAAGCATATGACCACACACACACACACACACACACACACACACACAGAGAGAGAGAGAGGGAGAGACACGCACGAACACAACAACAATCCAATAAGTATAGTGCATCTATTTTTCCAAACCATGCATGTATGACACAAATTCAAAAATACTCCTTCTATTCCTAAATATTAGTCTTTTAGAGAGTTCAACAAGTGACTACATACGGAGCAAAATGAGTGAATCTAGACTCTAAAATATGTCTATATACATCCGTATGTGCCAGTCCATTTGAAATCTCTAAAAATACTAATATTTAGGAATGAAGGGAGTAAAATGTAAGACATGCATGGTCCTCAGTTCAATATTTAAAATGAACATGAAACTGAAACATGAATATTAAGTCTAGTACTACAGTACATGCAAATGTTGTGTTTTAGCGGAGCTATGACTGTCGGGGGTCAACCCCTCGACCTTAGATAAAATTGTGGAGCTCTGTTAGGGTTGTTTAGATTATACTTGTCCCCACCCTCCCAACCACCGATTGGTTGTGCACCCCCACCCCTCCTCCACAGGAGAATATCATGTGCCCCCATACCTTAGATGCTATATGCCGATACGAGTTGCTTGAGCTTGTAGATCTGAGATATAGCAGCTCACATGATGTGTCTTAATATTTTTACAGGAAACCTTGATGAGTTTGAGAATTGCACACAATTTGTACAAAAACTACTCAGATGCCCTTGGATCCCATATCCAACGACCTCGAATCTCGTATCACCGTAGCATCTAAGATGAAGGAGGACATCATATTCTCCTGTATGTAAGAATATCATGTGCTACCACACCTTAGATGCTTTGGTGGTACAAGCTCTTCGGAGCCGTTGGATTTGTGACCCAACACCTCGGTGGTTCAAATGGTTTGTTGCATAAAAGCCCCAAAAGAGTTCGGCCACTATTACAAGCACAAAGACTGCTCAGATGCCATTGGATCTCAGATCAAACAACCTCGAAGCTCGTATCACCGTAGCATCCAAGCTGCGATAGCACCTTATGTTTTCTCGCACGGGAGAATATGAGGTGCTCCCACACCGCAGATTCTATGGTGATACGAGTTCACTGAGATCTAACAGCCCACTGTAGGAGGTTTGAAACTTTTTTTCAATATACGGCTGATAGAGTTTGGGAAATGTGCAGAAAGTACAAGTACTACACATGTGCCATCTGATCACTGATCATACGACCTAGATGCTCATATCACCGTAGCGGGTAATTAAGCTACGGGGAGCACCTAATATGAGCAACGGGGAGCCGTTGGATCGAAGATGCAGCGGCACACACGAGGCTTCAATGTTTTATTTGCCAAAAAACCTTTGGAGAGTTTGGAAATTGTGCATAATTACAAAGACTACTCCCAAGCCATTGGATCTCACTTCCAACGGTGTCAAAACTCGTATCACCATAGTATCTAAACTGCGGGGTGGATGTGATATTCTATGCCGCTGTCATTTTTGATCGTAAACTTGCAAAATACGTGTAACTCGTGCCGTTACTTGTCTAACCGGGCAAAGTGTTTGTTCAAAAAAACCATCCTACACTGAAATATCGGAACAACACACGGGGGTCCCACTTGTCATTGATCAAATTTGGACCTAAAACTAACAAATCTGAAAGACGAGATTCGAACTGGCAACCTGGACTACAAAGGGTAAGTCGATAGCCTGAAACAACAACGGTTGTTGGCTTTGTCCCATAACTTGATTTTATACAGTATTACATTGAGTAGAGTAGAGGGAGTGCCTCGTCAACACGTGCATGATCGTTGTCTCACTTACTGGTGGGTCCCAGGTCTGCGATCTCAATCTCTCTTCTCTCCATCGTCTAACCTTTGCACGGGCACACACGAAGAGCGGCGCTATCTTGCCGTGGTGTTATTACAACTAAGAAAAGCTTGGAAAATAGAAGAATCACCTAGAACAAGAGACGTTGTGGCTGGTCGAGACGGAGCTAACCACATCTATCCTTCGTGCCACATTTGCATGATGAAGCTGTGTGGCTAGTGGGGTGTTTTCGACCGACTGGCTGGGTCCCGAGGTCAAACCGTAGGTACTAGAGTTACTGCCGACATCTGATACAGTATATTTTTACACGCACATTTTTCCTCCGTGCCGAGACGTGGCACACCCTACCGCGCGGTTTCGGGGTCCTCCCAGCTGGTGCACGCATATATTCTTCCTGACGTGGGACGCCCTACCGCGCGTTTTCTGGGTCCTCCTCGGTCGAAAGTAATCAAGCAAGTAAATGAGTCGTCAAATCACGAAAGACCACCTTTCCCGCCGAGTACATCAGTGAAGCACGGTGGCTAGCTAGTTGGGCTAGTTCGACTGATTAGCTAGGTCGCCGCCACATTTGTTTTTTCACCCTTTTTTTATCTACTTGCCGGCAGGTAAATTTAAATATCCACCATGGCGTTGCTCTGGTGTTTGGGTGCGGCAGGATTTCAATTTTTTGATTGACAGGAGCAGGCGCGGCTGGATTTTTAATTTTTTGATTGACGGGAGCAGGCGTGACAGCAATTAGTCATGATGACTCCGCGTGTAAAACCCACTACTCCCTGATGTGAGAAGTCGTCGACTGGTGTTTTACCGTGGTCAAAAACCAAAAGTTTCCCGCTCCTCGGCTGGCTCCCTCCGCCTTCCCATAGATTGCATTGCCTTTCAGCCGTTTCGCCCCCTTTGCTTCCTCTCCCCCTTGCTTCTACTTGGTGCCATGGCGGCGCCGCAGATCGCGAAGTCTGAGGTGAGGCGCCTGACATAGGAGCTCCATGCCAAGGATGCGGAGCTCAGGGCCAAGGACGTGGAGCTCCGTGAGCTCAAGGAGGAGAGGAGTGCCATGCTCCTCCGTTTTGTGCGGGAGTTCACGGAGCTTCAAAAGCGGCAGGCGTCCACCACAAAGATGCTCGAGCCATCGGCGGCGTCGCTGCAGAAAGTGGGAGATACGATAAGCCGTCAGGGGAGCCGGCTGGAGCACGAGCGGGCCGATCGTGACGAGGCCTAGGATCACCTCAGCCACTTGGTGAACCAAGTTGCCACGCACGTGTTGCGGCTGCGCGATGCCTACCGTCGTGCTAGCGCGACGATGCCGCCCGTCGGGCTAAACCCGTTCAACCACCCGGTCGACTTCAACGAGCTGCAGCTTCCTGACCTGGTATCCTTCTTCACCTATATCTCCGAGGAGCTGAGCCGTCTCCGCGCGATGGTGGGGGCTGAGCTGGACGAGGAGGGGTTGCGGGCTGCTGTCGCCGTTGCCGGGCGAATCCTTTCACGGCTCCGTCACCGGAATCCATTCGTGCCATTGGACGCCGTCTTTGACGAGCTGGTTCTCTCGACCGAGAGCGGGCTCTACGGGCGGTTGCACCCTGCATCACCAACGTCATGCGCCTCGAGAAGCAGTGGGACTTCGGTGGTGTTTAGGCGCCCTCTGCATGGGCATGTCCATGTCTCGGCGCAACATGACCGTTGGATCAAACTCAGACGGTGCAGATCAGTCACTGTAGCACAAAGCGTGTGGGTGTGTTTGGTTGCATTCTCATCTCAATATAGTTGTTTCCTCTTCGTGTATTTTTGTTAACCTACTAGTGTGGACTCATGCACCCTTCATGCACTCTGCCAAACACCCAAAAGTGGGTCGAGAAGGGAACTTTTGCTCCCATCCCGTGCACCCTTCATACACCCTGCCTAACACTATTCGTGCTTCATATGGTTCATGTTTCGTGGAGTATTGTAGCACCGTACTCTCCTTGCTCTGTAGAACTAGTTCTATTAACATTGATCTCACCGTTCATTCTCGACCGGACAGTCGAAAAAGTGGTACTATGTTAAATATAGGAGTAGTTGAAATGCGCACAACATCATTTGTTATCGTCATATCTTACTACACTAGCAACAAGATTGTGTAGTACTGACGTATAAACCACTACACATGCCTAGTAGTAGGAGCACTGTGTATGTTCAAGTGGCAGCCGTGTTTCGCACTCCTCCGTCATAAGAGTGGAAACTCTTGTTGTAATCATTTTTCTTCTTCAGAAAAACAATGAACACGCTCTACCGTGCGGAACCTCCTCCAGCCATGCACTAAATTACTCACTTTCTCCAACGTGTGGGACAGCTAGAACCTGGGTCCACCAGCCATGCACTAAATTACTCCGTAGTAGAGTGACAGTAGACTACCCCGATCGAAGCACCGCAGTAATGCCCAATGAGTCATCAAATCACAAAACCGCCTCCTTCTAGCAGTAAGTTGGACAGACGAATCAACCATCATTTCACTCTTCTCTCTCTGCTTCCTCTCTTTAAGAAAACCCCCACTCGCTTCACTTCTCCCTCCTTGTTCCTCCTTTCACTCTTCTCTCTCAGCTTCCTCTCTTGGATGGACACTGGAGCATCGGCCGACGTGATGTCTATGGCTCTGGCCAAAACCGTCGAGGCTCATGGTACGAAGAAGCGCAAGCACCCCGCCGAGACTACCGCAGACAAGCTCAAATCCATCGCCCTGTCCAAGCCCCCCTCTCTGGGATCCCTCATTAAGCAAGTCCAGGTAATGTCTCTTGTTGACGATCTTTTTCTCGATCTTGATCGTGTTTTTTCATCTAACACGCAGTACTAGTACTGGTAGTACAACTTTCTGGGTGATCTTGCATGTGATTTTGGTGTGCCAAATGACAGTTCTAAATTCCTCTTTTGACCAAAACATGCGAGAGGTTGGCACTGATTTCTTATAGATTACTTTCAACTACTCCCTCTGTCCCAAATTTCTTGTCTTAGATTTGTCTATATACGGATATATCTAATACTAAAATGAGACTCGATACATCCGTATCTAGACAAATCTAAGACAAGAATTTTGGGACGGAGGGAGTACTTTATGAACATCAATGCTACCTTTGAAGAGGGTATATTTGCCTCATTAACTTGTGTTATTGATATCTTAAGTAATCCCTCTGCTCTCATGCCTTTGAAGACATGTTCTAGTGTCTTTGTTCACTCATTTCTATGCGTATATGTAGTCATATATGGAGTATAATATCGAAAATCATCTTATATTTCTGAACGGAGGTAGTAATAAAAAATGGTTTCTGTTTGAATTAGAACCAGGTCCGCGGTGGAGATGAAGTTCTCAAAGTTATGCCGTGTGAACTGGAAGACCTGATGATGAGTTCTACTGCTAAACTATCCAGCTGCTGTGTCCTTGTCGCCACGTGTCCTGAACTAGTGTTTTCCTGTAGCTTTGTTGTCAGGCGTGTTCTCGAGGCTGTACTTGACCACAACAATTTCCTGGTTGTGCCTTCAATTACGAAGGGTGTGGTTCTTGTAAAGCTTCCCAACAAATCTGATGCAGCCTGTCTTCATCATCATGTTTATGAGTGGAAAGACCACTCTGTTTGGTTCTCCAAGGTTGACAAGATGGTGATGGTGCATGTAGACATCTCTCATGAAGTCCATGGCCTAGTCAGTTATGCGGGGTTCATCCCGTAGGTCGGTGGCAAGAAATAGTCTGCAGAATTTAATTAGTGCAACTTTGCTTGTCTGTAGTAAGTACTATTGTTCAGTACTTGATTTGTGTTTGTGAATCTTGTATTGTTTATTAGTACTGCCACTTTTGGTGTGTGGTCAGTCCTGAGAACGGTCTATGTTAATGTCTATCCACTCAATTCAATATGTATATTTTGAAGTATCCAGATCATCTTTTTTGTGAAGACGGTTTATCAATTATGGTTACACTCCAATATCGGTATGCATTGCAGGGTTTATCGCACCCACCAAGATTTCCAGTCCCATGGATGTTCGGTCCATATGATTTGTCACGACCTTTGGACTGTCCTGCTTGTGGGTAGGCAGGGCCCCTGCATGCCACCCGTAGTTGGACGATCAATCTTCGGTTTAGTACTTCAACAAAGTGATTTCCTGGTAAGGATTCACTCGTGTCACATCAAGTAAATCTTATTGATTTACTGTCTAAATCTTATTGATTTAATGTCATGTTTTCTTTCTTTTCCTACAATTTTACGATGCAGGTTTTGCCATGTGACATTCATCACAGAATAAACCGTTTGGTTTGCTCTACGATGGCTATTTTTGCAGGTTTCACTTCTTATGTCGTGTCAAGATGTGAAGGCACTGTCCATCACTTATATTACTGGAAAAAATTGGATCAGTCTGTTGTCCGAGTACAAGCTGAATCCCTATGATGAACTGCAGTTTGGTTTAACAAAAACGCCACAATTAGTCCTTCTCGCGTTTAAATGAAATGAAGAAAAAAACTAGATCACAGTCACAGATCCTAGTCAAGTTAGAAAGCTGATCATAGCAGACCAGACACGATCGCTGCTGTCTCGCACATCGGTACCACCTTCAGCAACAGATCGAGCACCGGCCATTGCTCTAGCACTAACAGTGGCAGCAGCTCAGTCTGATCCAGCTGAGGATTGGGCACCGACCGCGTCAGCGGATCAGTCTGATCTACCGGAGGATCGGGCATCGACACCGACACCTGCTCCGACACCGGCACCAGCTCTACAAGGAGCACCATCTCCGGCAGCAAAGAGGCCGGCAGACTGCACCAACACTTGCACTTGCATCTGCTCCGGCCCGTGCAGTTGCACCGGCAACAGACTGGGCTGCAGTTCGCACTTCATATACCAAAGTCCTTACTAAAACCGTCATGTCCACCTTCTTGGTAAGCATTGGCCGCCCAAGTGCTTCGTTCATTTTTATTTCCATGTTGTTTCACATGATTCACTGTGTTGATCTAACTGTTTGGGTATGTCTTCTTGTTTGCAAACAGAGAATTCCTAGAGCAACGAGGGAGTCGTTCAACAATCCGGGCGACCGTGGCCAAGTTTCTCTTACCATGCGCAACCTTGGTGTGAATGAACCTGCTCAATATACCGTAAGTACAAAGGATGGTCCCATGATGATTGATGCTAAAGGATGGTCAAGGTTCAAATCTAAATCATATCTTGCGGTAGGGGATGATGTCAAAATTGAACTTTCTCGGCAAGGAGAGCTGGTCCAAATCAACTTTGAAATTCTTCAGTAGGAGCACGCAACTGCCGAACTGATCTATCCTCCGAGAGATTTTGATGTAATAATCTAGCATGGTGAAACAAGTGTCCTGTGTGTATAAGTAGTACGACATTATTATTTATCACATGGTATATCGTTGATAGAATTGCAACTCTGATTGCTGGTTAGGAACTGTGGTTCGATTTCATTCCAACAGCTGTCGTGCTTTATTCAATTTTGTGTATTCGCCTTGCGACAGCATTTAAAACCAGCGCCGTACCGATTGCTTGCAATATGAAAAGCACTAAGGTAGAACACATGGGCCCCCAAACATGCAGGATGGGCCTGCGGTCCAAAGTCTAGAACCGTGAGCCTGTCTGAGTATTATATTCTCAGCTGGACCCCCATAAAAAAGTTGAACCCCCCATAATGCCCGTGCGTTGCACGTAACATCAAGATGCATTTGTATGAGTATTTTATCTTGTGAGAGAAAAGGATGAACGAGGGAAGGCCTTATTTGCAAATGTGGAGAGGTGTGTGGGAAACTTTTTGCAAAATTGCCATAGTTTCCTTCCTATCCGTCAGATATAAATTGGACGACCTATATTGCAGGATGGCATGCACATCATCATCACCAACTCGTCTATAGTGTGTTAAAAACAACTTTTTTTATAATTATATATGTTATATATATTCCCCTTAATTTTTCTTATGTATAAAGTTGTGATATAAAAGATATGTATATTTCTTTACAGAGGGAGTATCTCTCTGTCAAAAAATATATTTATGTGTAACTAGTTACTCCTGTCTTTCTACTTCCTTTCTCTGATATGTGGGGCAACCGGCAACGGGGTCCACGTGCCATATGCACAAATTAGAGTGCACAACTGCACGGTAGACACACGCCGGTCGTAGCGCCGCAGTAATGCCCAATGAGTCGTCAAATCACAAACCCCCCTTTCCAGCTTTAGCAGTAAGCTGGACGGACGAAGCGGCAATATTTCACTGGGCTGAATCCCTTCTCCTCGTGCCTTGTTTGGAGAAAACCCCTCTCAGCAATTGCATAGGGTTTTCTCATGGAGAACGAGGTACAAATTCTTCATCCATCCCCGATAAATCCAAGTCCCTTGGTCGCAGGTAATCCTAGGATGGCAGCCGCCGCCATTGACGCATTTTTCTTCCTACTGAATCTAGTGTGTTACATTTGCAGTGCCCAAAGTGCGAGTACCCTACAGGTTTCTGCGCTCTCGGTGAGACGCCACATTTGTTCCTTCTCATCCTAACACAGGATTTTGAAATGAGCACAGTATGTTCCTAGAATCCTCTTTTCTATCTGGGAGGGTGGGGTTTTTTTGAACATGCTGTTGACTAATTTGGAAATTTGGATTGCTATATTTGGATAAAAGGTACTACTAGTACGATGGTCAACACTGACGTGAAGGAGGAAGTTATTTCTAGATTTGGATAGGGAATACATTGTGTTCTCATATTATTTTTCCTGCAGTGTGTTATTTGCTCTGCCAGAGCACATGTACTCAAGATGCTCGGCCTTGCCATAACTGAATACACTAGTTTAATGGTCAAAGTAAAGACAAGCCATGGATATAAGTTCCGAGTTGGGTTCATGAACCAAGAAGATTGCTGCTTTTTTTATGGCCGAACTTGGATAAACTTTCTCAAGTGTTACAGACTGAAATTTGGCGCACGAATGTTGATGGAAATAGCAGAACCTGGTCTCATCTTTACTGCGATCTTCCACCCTGACGTCGTTCCAATTGTTCATCCATGTTAGTTATGTATTTGGTTCTTGCTTGTTGCCTCGATTACTTCTTAATCCACCTATTCTGTCTAACTAATCACAATTTAACTTTAGAAGTAGCAACGAATCTCTCACAAAGATGCTACTTCTAACTAATATTTTCTTATAATTGGTGGCACGTGTAGGTTTTTTCAGAGTTAAGCAGGCTGCTCGTTTGTTACTCTGTAATAACTCGGCTGTTACTGATGGCACTGAAGTTAACTGGGTCGACATACACAAGTTCCTACACTTTATTGATCGTCTTGAGGTCCTTGTGGGGAGTTTCAATGGTGGAAGGCCACGTGGGATATGTGTGCCACTGCTGCACTCATTGAACTGGTCCAACTGTGTCGAGAAACTTATGGTACGAGCTATTTTCTGTTATATATGTTGTTCATAAACTATTGCTTATACACAGCTTTTACAATTTGTGATCTTCTTGAAATGTAAACCGCCAGTTCTATTGTTCCTATACAGATGCCTGACCATGGTCGGGTCAGACTTGCGCTTGGTAACATGATGTTTATGTCGACCTATTCAATTCCCCTTGGAGGTGAAAAGATACTTATTCATGGGTGGTCTCAAATAATGAAGGCCCGTACATCTTGGAGAATAGGACAGAAGATTATGTTCATGCTTTTCCATGGCTCTAAAGCGAATATCCTGTTTATTGACCACATTGCGAGACGAAGACGCTTTCAGAAGGTTGTGGATGCGCGGGGTGGCGCCTGGGCCTTGTCCTGGGGCTTAGCGGCCTCACCCTTGGTTAACTGTAGGCAAAGTAGCACTGTTCGAGGCGTGCTTTGTACGGTTGAACCTGCATAAGTACTCATACTGCTTTCAGCTTTGGTTGTTAAGTTCCCCTGCTGGTTTTAGTTAAGGTTGTTAAGTACTCCTGCTGCTTTTACAGCCTGTCGTGTTTCTTCAGTCCTATCTTCCTCCAGCCGCCAAAACCAAACCAACACCGACGGGGCGGCCTGCTTCCACCTCCCACGGCTGGCTGCGCCTCAGCGCACGCATCGCCACCCCACCATCTCCTAAATCGTTAACGCCGACGCCCTCCGCGCGCTTTGGTGCGCTCGCCGCGGCACCGCCCTCTCGCGTTGTCAACATGGTCAACAAACAATAGGAATCGGCAGAAGTACATGGAGAGGATGATAGTAGGGGCCCACCACGTCAGCGTATGGAAAAATAAAATGCTTCCTCCTAGGGTTTTCCTGACATCTGGGACCCACGACATTGTGAGCGTATATAGTCAATAGACAAGAGAACAACACAAGATCGGCTGACACCTGGGACGTAGCTGCCCGAGCAGTATTTTTTTGTTATTGTTGAGACGGAGCAGGGTTTGAACTAGGCTGTGGCCCGTCTAGCCCAGGCTTATATTTTATGTTCACCATGTGACCAGCCCAGCTATTTTTTCTTTATGAAAATGTGCCCAGTTTATTTTTTCTAAAGAATACCCAATCCAGGCCTACTTATTTTTCTAAGCCCTGATGGGTTGCAACTGTCACATGCCTAGTTCCGGTATGCTCAAGACTAGCTAGTCATGTGTGCATCATGTTTAAATTCCATTTAAATTTGAATTGGGGATTTGTGAAACCCTCAGAATCATTTTTGGAAATGACCCAGATAAAAATTGCTCCAAAAAGGTCCAAGAAAATGTTCATGTTGCTCTCTGAAAATATTAGACAGAGGTAAAAATCAAACCAATATTTTTAGGAGCTCATAAGTATTTATTTTGGGCATTTGGAATTAATGCAGTAATTATTTGCTTTGGATATATATTGTTATATACATACAATATTGTCCAAAAATTGTGCTAGTTGATGAGGAGCTCTGGAATAATACCACTAGTTCCTGCAAAATTTGGCATAAGAAAATAAATTGGTTTAGTATTATTATTAAATCAAAACAAATGTCAGAAAATAGAAAAGAAAAAGAAATGGAAAAACTTACCTAGCGCCTACTTGCAGCCCACGGGCCCAAGACTATGCACTCTGGCCTGCCCAAGAGCCAAAGACTGGGCCCAGCCAGCCAGTGGCAGCGCCGTCGTCCCCTCCTCGCGCCAGAGGGATGGCGTGTGGTCAGACACCGCGTGCATGCGCGCCACGGCAGTTGCATGCCTGCCCTCTCCCCTCTTCGACCTGGCCTCGCCAAAAGTGCCTAGCTCCCCTGGCCTCACTCCCTCTCTCCTGCGCCTCTCCCCTCCTCTCTCTCGCTCTCTCCCGCGACGGCCGAACGCACCGGAAAGCACCGCCACACACCGCCGCAGCCACAACCTCCCTCTCGCCTCTCCGTCGTGCCCACGTGCCCCGCCGCTGTGGGCTACGCCTCCTCGTCGAGACGCACGGCGCCGGACGCCTTGGAGAGCCGCCATCGTTGCCGTCTTCATCTCCGTTCGCCGGAGATCGTCTTCGCCGCTCCGCCAACTCCAGGTCTCCCCCGAGCCTGCTGTGCTGCTCCGCGTGATCGCCGTGAGCATCTCCTCGTTTCCCCTCTCTTCTCCCCCTCCTTCCCGTGTCGTAGCCGTCGTTTCCACCATGGCCGAAGCCATCGCCGCCGCAGCTCCTCGCCGTCATGCCCACAGCCGCCATAGCTCGAAGCTGAGCTCGCCTTTGCACTCAGTGCACTCTGGTGAGTCGAGCGGACCCGCTCACAGCCTCCCCCGTGCCCCGCAACATCAAAACCCCGATGGCCGAACTCCGGCCGCCGCACTCGTCATCGCCGCCGTCGATCTGGGCCACCTCCGGCGAAACCCTTTGCACCGTTGGATGCGGCACTCCGCCAGCTCCTCGTAGCTCCTCTCCTTGTGACGTTTGGACGCCGGAACAGCGACTCCGGCGAAGAACCACCGTGGCTCGAGGTCGTCGCTGGCCGAACTCCGGCGAGGCCGACGTGGCTGTCATTAGCGCCTAATCCCGTAGCCTAAACCACTCCACCAGCCGCTGACCGTGGGCCCCAGGGCCAAGTCAAACCCTGGTCAGTGCGGGTTTGACTCGGGCTTAACCACTGTGTCACTGACGTGTGGCCCCACATCGAGTTTGACAGGTTAGTTGATCACGACGCATCTTGACCTCAAGCTGACGCAATAAATGATTTCTGGAATTATTTTAACTCAGGAAATTCCAGAATATTGTTTAAACTTCAAAAATCATGATAATTGAACCATAGCTCAGATTGAAATAATTTATATCTGAAAAATTATCAGAAAAATTCAATCTATCCATCTGTACCAGAATATGGAATTATTTATATCCATTTTAAGAGACTTAATTTAGAGTTGCGTTTGAACCCTTGGTTCAAATGGATCTCTTCCAAATAGAATGCTAGATGCATTAGCACAAACAACATCACATATACATGCCATGATCATGCATCATATTGTTGCATATGTTGTGTATTGATTGTCGACACCGTTCCTTCTCGATAGGTCCTGCTCCGGAGAGTGCTCCAGAGTACCTGTCTGTGGAGCAGTGCCCCCCTATTGATCTACCAGGCAAGCAAACCCCCTTGTTCATTCCGATACAATCCTACTCTCTCGCTCCTGCTCTCTGTTATTGCATTAGGACAACAACGATTCAATTGCTACTTTGTGCTGCAGTAGTTGAACCCTATCCTCTGCATGACCTGTCATTGCCACAGTAAATAATTGAAACCCACTAGCATGTGTAGGAGTTGATTGAAGCCATTGATGTGTTACTACCATGCCATGCCTGCTATTGCTTAGTGTCGGTGTACTAAAGTAGGGGTACCTTAGTATCCCGAACTTGTGCACGGGCAGTCGCAGCGCCCCGCGGCAAGGCTTGCCGGGTGACCGTCAAGGTCCTCCGTGGTTCCTCTAGAGCCATTCAAGAACAAAGTGTTCAAGCCGAGAAGACAAGGCCCCGGCAAGAGGAGCTTGCCGGGAAGGACAAGGCCCCGGCAAGAGGAGCTTGCCGGGAAGGCCAACCAAGGCATTTCAAGGAACTTGCCGCGACGCGTCGTGCGTCCCGGCAAGACCCGGCGAGCGACAAGCTTCCGGGCGCGACAAGACAACGACCGCGGCGAGGCGCTTGCCGCGGCAAAGCTACCACTCTGTACCCGCGCTCCAGCGCATCCGCCAACGTGTCGCCCTAGGGTCTTTCCAGGTGCGCGTGGCGAGAGGCTGTGCAGCTAGCGGTGCGAGGTGGCAAGTAGAGATGACAAGATGGCCATCGTGGCGAGCGGTGGCGCCCCTAACGGTCGCTTTTCTGCACAGTTTGGGCGACACGAATGGGCATTAAATGCTTTTGTCCCCTGCCGTCAGAGTTAGGTAGGATACATTGTACAAGTAGTTGTACCAACCACTCTTTTTAAATATTTGCCCTCGCCTACGTTGCCACCTGTCGGTGACCCCTTGAGCGTATAAAAGGAGGCCCATGCGCAACGTAGAGGGGGTTCGAAGCATTCGAAACCAGAAAACACTCACGCTCTCGAACAAGAACAGAATTCAATCACAAAGCAGCAGTAGGAGTATTATATATCCGGAGAGCTCCAAAGCTGGGTAAAATCGCTCGTGTGCTTCGCCTCGATCTGCTCTTCGTGCGATCTCCGCTCCCTGCCGGACCGAAAGGGGCTCCGGTCCCATAGGTGTTCGTTCCCACGACATCTATGGCGCGCCAGGTAGGGGGCGTCGAGGTTGTGTGAACCTGATCCGGCGTTCACGCGAGCTAGATCTTCGTCATCTTCATCGACATGCCACCGAAGAAGAATGCTTCGGAGGTGGATGCTCCGTCCGCGTCGAACCCACCACCACCGGAGCAAGCAGGTGGTGGGGTAGACGCCGGCGGAGGAACGGGCGCCGACGAGGGAGCTCGCGCTGCTGCCAGGTCCAAGGACAAGGCTGCACAAACCTCGGCATCCGTACATGCACTGCGCCCATCTCAGGAGGCGCGGGACCGACAGCGTCATGGTACACGCGGTACCATACGTTCGTTGGGCCAAGGCCAAGCTGGTGGATCTCGGGATGCTCAAGACCAACATGCACGCCAACATGCTGGCACGAGCGCGGCACGGTCGCCTGGACGAGATGCTGCTCCTTCTAACACAGTTAGAAGTTCATGCATATCCTGCTCCTCGCACTGTTCGCCACCGCCACCCAAGACTCCAGAAGAAGTGTTGGCCCGAGCTCAACTGCTCCTGGATTACCCTCCAACGGTGGACAAGATCGACGATTGGAGGGCCACCATTCATAGTCTCATCGGCTTCGCCAATAGCGACACTCCCCGGCAACCGAGCACATCGAAGCCGCGGCAAGACGCCCAGGCACGAGCCGATGGCGACAAGATCGGTGGGGGTGCAACCACCGTGCACTCTCCACCCCGAAGGCCAAGATCGCCGACTCGCCGGGTCAACCTCGACAGCGACTCTACCGCATCGTCGGATCCGCGAGCTCGTCGCGATCAGCGCCAAGTTCTTCAGGAACGGCAACAAGAGGACACTCGTACTCACATCGAGCACCGAAGAGAAGCGCGACGTCAGTCAGACCAGCGCGCTAGGCCCGCCGTCGACATGCATGCGCCAGGGGAGCTAGGCGACTTGCCGTACGCGGTAGGTTGCCCTGCGTTCACTTGTGAGCTGCGGCAAGTCCAGTGGCCCAGTACGAAGAATTTCAAACCAGATGTACCAGAGAAGTACGACGGCAGGTTGCATCCATCGGAGTTCCTCAGCATCTACACCATCGCGGTGCAAGCTGCCGGGGGACGCGACGACAAGATCCTTGCCAACTACTTCCCGCTGGTGCTCAAGCCCAATGTCAGATCCTGGCTCATGCACTTGCCGGACAACTCCATATCCTCCTGGGCAGATCTATGCCATCAGTTTGTCGGCGCCTTTACAGGCGGCCACAAGCCTCATGGCCAAGAGAGCGATCTTCATCTTCTCGCCCAGAAGGAAGGAGAGCCCCTGCGCAAGTATATTCAGAGATTCAGCCAAGTGCAGCGCAACATCCCAGATGTCCACCCGCCGGTCATTAGCGCTGCTCCATCAGAACGTGCGAAACCGCAGGATGCGGGAGGAGGTGGCGATGTGCAAGATCAGGGACGTCAGTGAGCTATATGCCCTGGCCGACAAGTGTGCACGTGCTGAAGAAGGGAGGAGACTACCCGCAACCTCAAAGTCACAAAGATGCTAGTTGACGGCGGGGCCGGCTTGAACCTGATCTCTTCAGTGGTACTCCAAAAACTCCAGATCCCCGATAGCGAGCTCGAAGAGACCGGAACATTCCAAGGAATCAATCCGGGAAGGAGCAAGCCGAAGGGGAAGATCACGCTGCCGGTAACGTTCAGCAGCGAGCTGAACTTCAGGACTGAGAGGGTCACTTTTGACGTTGCTGACTTTCCATTGCCTTACAATGGGATACTCGGCCGTCCAGCACTCGCCAAGTTCATGGCCGCCTCTCACTATGCGTACAACGTACTGAAGATGCCAGGTCCGATAAGCGTCATCTCTGTCCCTAGCGACAAGAAAGATGCTCTTATCTGCACCGACAAGATCTACCGAGAAGCAGCAGCCGCAACAGAATGCAAGACGCTTGCCGCTAAAGCTCCCGAGGGGAAGAAGAAGACCAAGTCCGGCAAGAGCTCTGATGCCCACTCCGGCAAGCGCACCTCTTCGGAGTGCTGCGCTACCGTCGAGGATGCACCATCGAGCTCCACCGGCAAGTGTAAGAAGAAGAAGGCAGCTCCGCCAGAGACCAAGAAGGTGTCCGCCAAGGAGGACGGCACCGGTGGTACCTTCACCATCGCTGCCACTCGACCCCAAATAGGAAAGCGCCGTTGCTTTCCTGCGGGCGAATGTCGACGTGTTTGCATGGCAACCGTTTGACATCCCCGGTGTTCCCAGGAAAGTAATTGAGCACCACCTTGCCGTTTGTCCTCACGCGCGGCCCGTCAAGCAGAAAGTCTGGAAACAGGCAGTGGAGTGCCAAGAATTTATCGCAGAAGAAACCAAGAAGTTGGAAGCAGCATGCCTTGTCAGAGGAGTGCTCCATCCTACATGGTTGGCCAATCCTGTAGTCGTGTGCAAGGCAAACAGGAAATGGAGGCTTTGTATTGACTTTACCGATGTTAATAAAGCCTGTCCCAAAGACCCATTTCCCTTGCTGCGCATTGACCAGATTGTTGACTCCACGGCCGGATGTGACTTGCTTTCATTTCTTGACGCATACTCAGGATATCATCAGATCGAAGCACCGAAGCGCGTCAAGGATGTACGAAGGCTTGCCGGCTGCGTGGCTGCTCTCAGCAGGTTTATCTCTAAGTTCTGCTGAAGCGCATCTCGCCATTTTTCAAAATATTGAAAAAGGCAGGTCCAATGAAATGGACTCCGGAAGCGGAGGCTGCGTTGCAGGACTTGAAGAGATACATGTCCTCCACTCCAATACTTGTCGCACCTAAGCCACAAGAGAAGTTGCTGCTGTATCTAGCGGCAACCAATCAAGTGGTTAGTGCTGCGTTAGTAGTGGAGAGGGAGGTGGATAATGAGCCAGCAACCACGGCAGGTGCATCCAGCGACAAGCAGGGGGCTTCCCCGAGAAGCTCTGGTCCCGACAAGGATAGATCTGCGCAGGCACAGGAGGAGAAACAGAAGAAAATGGTACAGCGCCTTGTTTACTTTGTCAGTTCCCTTCTACAGGGGGCTAGGTCAAGGTACTCTGGTGTGCAGAAGTTGCTTTTCGGCCTCCTCATGGCCTCGAGAAAGCTGCGCCATTACTTCCAAGCACATGAGATCATAGTTGTCACCGCTTCACCAAGAGGATCTTGCAGAATCCGTAGCAACAGGCAGGATTGTCGAGTGGGCACTGGAACTGTCAAGTTTTGGCCTCAAGTTTGAGAGCACCTCAACCATCCAGAGCCGAGCATTGGCAGAGTTCATAGCAGAGTGGACGCCAACACCAGATGAAGAAATTCCAGAAACGAGCATCCCCGTCAAGGAAGCAAACAAAGAGTGGCTCATGTACTTTGATGGTGCTTTCTCGCTGCAAGGCGCCGGTGCGAGCGTGCTACTTGTCGCGCCCACCGGAGAGCACCTCAAGTACGTAGTCCAGATGCACTTTCCCAAGGAGCAAGCGACAAACAATACTGCAGAGTATGAAGGTTTGCTTGCCGGTCTCAGGATCGCGGCAGACCTTGGCATCAAGAAACTCATTGTCAGGGGTGACTCGCAGCTTGTCGTCCGCCAAGTAAACAAGAACTATCAGAGTCCGTTGATGGAGGCCTATGTTGATGAAGTGAGAAAGTTAGAAGAGCACTTTGACGGCCTGCAGATGGAACATGTTCCGAGAGCTCAGAACGGCATTGCCGATGGCCTGTCAAAGTGCGCCGCACTTAAGTTGCCTGTGGAACCAGGAATTTTTGTGCTCAAACTGACTCAACCATCCGTGACACCATCAACTGGACAGAGCAAGAAGAGGAAATTGATTTCTGGTGACTACTTTCTGGCAGAGCTCCCCGAAGCCGCCGCCAAGAAGGTCCCCAAGATCAACACCAAGGGTGCTGAGGAGCAGTCTGCTTCGACAAGCCCTAGGGTTTGTTCCATTGAAGCAGACGCTTCCGACAAGTTTTGCTCCGGCAAGCTTGCCGGGGAACATCAAGCTCCGGCTGAGCCGCGGGTTCTTGCCGTAGAAGCGGATGTTCCCGCAGCAGCATATGTGCCTTTGGTCCTTGTTGTCGAGCCGCAAGCTCCAGCATGGGCGCAGCAGATTGTCCATTTCCTTCAGACAGGAGAACTTCCCGAAGAACAAGAAGAAGCGGAAAGAGTAGCCCGACAGTCAAGTATGTACCAGTTTGTCGATGACATACTGTACAGAAGGAGACTCAACGGTGTGAAATTGAAGTGTATTCCCCGGGAAGACGGACAAGAGCTGTTGGCGGAGATACGTGGAGGCATATGTGGTCACCACATTGGCAAGAAGAGCACTTGGCAAGGCGTTCCGCAAGGTTTCTTTTGGCCGACAGCCCTCCGTGATGCAATCGCACAAGTAACCAAGTGTGAAGCGTGCTGGCCCATTCCAAGCAGATACACCAGCCAGCTCAAGCTCTCCAGACGATCCCTTTATCCTCGCCATTTTCGGTCTGGGGCTCGACATCCTCGCCCCTTTCCCCGAAGCCGTCGGGGCTTTGAGTACTTGTACATCGTGAATCGACAAGTTCACAAAGTGGCCGGAAGTGGAAGCGAGGAGGAAGGTGACAGACACAATCGGCGATCAAATTCTTCAGTCGATTGTTTGCCATTTCGGGTACCTAACAGATCATCACCGACAACGGCACGCAATTCACGAGCCGCACCTTCATGCAAGACGCCCAAGATCTTGGCGCCAAGGTCATTGCCTTCATTGCTCACCCGAGAAGCAACGGTCAAGCGGAGAGGGCAATGCTGAAGTCTGCGCGGGCTCAAGACCAGACTTTTGACAAAGCTGCACAAGTGCGGAAAGAACTGGATCGAGGAGCTGCCGGTGGTTCTTTGGTCAATCAAGACGACGCCAAATCGAGCCACTGGCCAGACACCTTTCGCTCTAGTTTATGGAGCGGAGGCAGTTCTCCCCACGGAACTCAGATACGGTCGCCTCGAAAGTGCTCGCTATGATGAGTTTGAGCAAGAGCAGCTGCGACAAGATGACGCGCTGCTCCTAGAGGAAGATCGCCTTCAGCTCAGACGAGCTGCTCGCTACCAAAGAAGCTTTGCGCCGCTACCATAGCCGCAAAGTTAATGCCAGAAGTGTCGAGGAAGGCGACCTTGTTCTTCGGCGCGTTCACTCCGCCAAGAATTCCAACAAGTTGACGCCGAAGTGGGAAGGCCCTTACCGGGTGAAACGAGTCACTAGGCCCGGCGCTGTCCGCCTTGAGACCGAAGATGGCTTTCCGGTGAGCAACTCCTGGAACATTGAGCATCTTCGTAAGTTTTACCCGTAAGGCGCGGTTGTCGGAACCTGTTCCGGCAACCACCTTTTGTACAAGCCTTGCCACTGTTGCATGTAACCCTTTGTACAAAGCCGGGCGCAGACCCCATGCATAAATAAAGCTCATGTGCTCCGCACATCCTGTCAATTTCATGCTTTCTATTTTTTGCATGTATTATCTGACACCCTGTGCAGCACCTACCCCCGGTAAGCAATAACGAGCCATAAGGCTCCATACCTTTATTTTCTCTTCTTTCTTTTTCTCAAAGAAAGGGAAAGGTTCCCTCGTGCACAAGTTTGCCGGGGGGAAGGGGAAGATAATGGTGTGGACTAGGCGTCGTTCAAGAAAGTTTCACCTTGCCGGGAAGCAAATGACAGAAAAGCTAAGTTGCCAAAGTTTGAGCAATCAGTTTTAAAATTTTTTAAGTTATCTTCCTTGAACGACCGTGCTTTGTATGGAAAACCTATGCGCGGAGGAACCAACTTGCAGCTAGTTGCGCCCTTACTTTGTTTCGAGTCCGCTCAACAATTTAAGTGTGCTGCGACTAGTTGCGACAAGGTTTCTTGTCGGTGGCGGCACCGCCAAGAGAAGGCCGACGTCCGCAAGACTCAGCGCTTCATGCAATGGTACCTGCACCGGCAAGTTCCCTAAAAGCGTAGGGTAAAAACATACAAAGGAAGGAATCAAGTAGAGGAAATAACATAGCAAATACTGCCCAAAATAAAGTTATATTACAAGGTAACTTGTCGCGGCTCTAATAAATTGTTCTCGCAACATGATCAGCAGCGGCAAGAAAAAGAGGAAACGGGCGGCCTAATCTACGCGGCCACCATCAACCCTCCTGACCTCATTCACCTTGTCCACAATGGGTGCGACAAGGGCCTTGAGCGCTTCCAGATCAGCGTCTGCCGGCAGCTTCTTGAGGACGTTGGTGAGGTTGAGGTCTGGGTTGCGGAAGGCCACCTTCACCAACACCTTCTCCAGAACTCTGGCACAGATCGTGTGCGACTCGTCGGCCAACTTCTTTGGGATCTTCTCTTGGAGCCGCTGGAGGGCTGTCGCCACTTCTTTGAAGAACAGAGTGAGCTTGGCGCTGGGCTGGAGGTTCTCGTCGGAGGAGTACCCGAGATCCTCCACCCCCAGCTGCACCAGCTCCTCGTCAATGACTGCAGCGATGTTCACGAGGCCCTCTGTCCAGAACTCCACCGTCTCCCTAAAGGTGTTCTGGGTTTCGGCGGCCCTCGTCAGCAGCGTTTCGGTGCCCTTGATCTCCTCCTTCAAGGCCACCTCCCGCTCCTTGGCGTCGTCCAGTGTCTGGGTTAGTGTGGCCAGCTTCAACTCAAGATCGGCATTGGAGTCCTTGGCGGCTCTCAGCTCCTTGCCCTTCTCGACGAGACGACCCTGCAGTTCACCATGGGCAAGGGTGTCCTTCTCGCGCTCACGCTGGAGCGCGGCAAGCTCTTCATCCTTCATCTTGAGATCGCCCTCCAGCCGCGCCACCTTCGTCTCCAAATCCTTCTTGGTGGCCTCGGCAGCTGCGGCTGCGTCCTTTGCTTCCTTGAGAGCCCCGCCAAGTGTCTGCTCCCGCGCGGCAAGCTCCTCCTCGTGGCTGTCCAGATTGACTTTCCGCTGCGCCAACTCGCCTTCCCGCGCAAACAGTTCCTCGGCGGCAAGCCTCTGTTGCTCTTCAGCCTCGGCCTTCTCGAGAAGGAAAGCTTTCCGTGCCTCGATGAGCTGCGCCCGCTCCTCTGCAATGGACCGGAGGGCTTCCTGATTGCGTTCCCGGAGCTACTCCGCGCGCTTCTCAATATCTGCTCACGCCTGCGCGACAAGCGCTTCCCGGGATTCCACCTTGGCTTGCCGGGCGCAGTAGAGCGACACCAGCTTCCGGAGCAGCTGCTCCTCCTTAGACTCGCCGCTGCTGCTGCTCGGCGCGTCAACCAGTGTCAGCCCAGCAGAGGCGAGCACTTCTCCATCAAAGGTCTCTCCTTCAACCAGCGCCCTGGAGCTTGAAGCCCAGGGGAGCTTGATGAAGACACCGTCACCGGCCTTCAAGTAGGCGTCGGGCTGGGGCTCTTCGGAGCCTGGCGCTGTGTCGGCGGTGGAGGGATCGGCGGTCGGCGTAGCACCTTGCGCTCCTGCGGCCTCAGGGTCGTTAGTGCGATCGCCGGACCCCTCTCCAGCTCCTGCGCCAGCGGCCTTGGCGGCCTCTTTGCCGGTGGGATCATCAGTGCCGGCCTCTTCTTCGGTGGCGGCGGCGTCGTCAGTGTTGTCGCGCGCGTTCTCCTCGCCGGTGGCCTCGGTCTCCATCGGCTCCGTGGAAGGTGGATCTGAAGGCCGGAAGAGGGAGAAGAGTCAAGCAAATGTCCAAAAAGAAAATCAGAAGAAGAACCCAAGGGAAGTTTCAGGCAAGAAGGATTACCTATGCTGGGATCTACAGTCATGGGCTCCGCCAACGGGGGATTGCTGGTGCTGCCCCTTGCCGGAGATTCCTCCCTTGCCGGAGACTCCTCCCTTGCCGGGGACTTCTCCTTGCGGAGAACGCCCTCCTTGGGAATCCTCCCTTGGAGGCGTAGTCGAAGCAGATAGCATCTCAGGGGCGGCTTCCGGAGGCTCTTGGTGAGGCTGTTTTGCTCCTACACAAGCAAACCAACAGTCAGATATCAACAAAGGAAAGAACACCCATGCGCGCCCAACAGCAAGAAGAAGATCATATACTTACGCTGGGGGCTGCTTCGGGGAGTAGTTGCCTCGTCCGACAAGGTGGTCTCGGGTACGCCCCCTGCTGTCGCGGTGGGCTCGTCCTCGATGACAATTACCGGAGCCTTGTCTCTCTTCGCCGCTCTCTGGGCCAGGGTCCTGAAAAGGAATCAGTTCAGAGTAGAGGAGATCAGATGCAAGACAAAAACAACAAGAATTGAAGAACTACAAATACAACAAAGAAGCTTACTCTTCTTCTTCCTCGTCGGAGCTGAGTGCGGAGAGGTCGAAGTCAGGCCCACCTTCGGCGCGACGAGGCGGAGGAGTAGTTTCCCTTGGCCGCTTGGCGGGGGCAGCGGTGGTGGTCAGGCACGATCCCGCTCCAGTTGCCGCAGCGGTGCGAGGCGCTCCCGCGGCAACATTGCTTGTCGCGGCAGAGCGTGTCGTGCGGCGCGATGGCTGCTGGCTCGTCTGCCGCCCTGCTACATCCCCGGCCTTGCGGAGACGCCTTCTTGGTGGAGCTGGGGGCTGCGCTGGGGGCTCCGTTTATGCAAGCTACACCGAGACAGTGGGCCGCTCGCACCCTCGGCGGGCTCGCCGACTTCGGCGCCGAAAGCGGCAAGCTCTTCCTTGCCGCAAGCCATTCTCGCCGCAAGGCTTGCCGCCTCGCTGCCTCTGCCTCCTCCACGGTAAACCCAAACGCCGCTGGCAGCGGTTGCCGCCGCCTCCTCCGCTTCAGTGGCGTCGCTGCATCTCCTCCTCAGTGGTGTCGCGGTGAGGCTCCTCTGTTCGTCGGCGCGGATCGCTACATCCACCAGCCCGTCGAAGAACTGCTGCACAACGTCGTCCGCAGGCTCCTGCCAAGTGGGGACGATCCCATGGGAGTCGCACTGCGGCATCATTGCGCGGATGCGATCCAGCGAGGAGTTGTTGCACAGCGGAACGACACCCGCCGGCAATCTGAACCACTCGGGATGCTGAGGGTCGTGCTTGAACAGCTCCTTGAGCATCGCATCCAATTCCACCACAGTGAAATTGAAGTTGAGGCCCGGACGCAGCCTCATAATGTCCGCCGGACCCCCGAATTCCCAGGCGGGTCTCCTCCTCTCTTGTATGGGGGCGATGCGGCGGCGAAGGAAATCTGCGCCAACGGCGCCTACAGTGAGCCCGGCAAGCCTGAGACGCAAGATCCGGGTGGTGGCGATCTTCAGCTTGTCGTCATCCGCGGCTAGGGCGCTCCATTCGCCGCCGCGCACTACTGGGGCTTGGCGCAGGGTGGTGAATGGCTGCGGATTCTCCTCAACGATCCAGCACCATTCTGCTCTCCACTCCTCCCATTTGCTGTGGAGCTCCCCCTCCAGATACGTCTCCTTCTTGCCGGCTCTCGAGATCCAGGCGATTCCGCCGGACAAGGGCTCTCCTCTCTCGACCCGGGGCATGAAGTAGTGGCGGAAGAGGGCTACGTTTGGATGGACTTCAACAAAGTTTTCGCAGAGATGTGCGAAAACCGCCATGGTCAGGACAGCATTGGGGGTGAAATCAAGGAGGTGGAACCCATAGGTGTTCATGATATGACAGAAGAATTCAGAGAAGGGCGGGCAGAGCCTGCAGTAGAATAACAGTACGAAGAAGGGGTATCCATTTGGAGCCCGTTTCGAAGCGGCGGCGGAGAGTACCTTTGTGCGCGGGTGCGCTCGCGTCTCCGTCGACCAGAAGAGATAGTACCACTCCCTCAGCTCCGCCGCAGCGAGCTCGGAGGGGAAGGTTGCCCGCTCCTTCCGCAGCGCCTCGAGCCGCAGCGCCTCAGCCGACTTCACGCCCTTCCCGGCTTTCGGAGCCATAGCGGAGATGGTGGGGGAGATCGACGGCGTTGGTGGCGACGACGGCGATGGGGGGCAGAGCGTTGCTCTCTTTCGGCTTTGGAAGCGGAGGGGGGCGGCGGAGATTTCTGAGATGTGAACAGCAAATGGCGAAGGTGGGGGAACTGCCCCTGTTTCCCCTGCTTATAAAGAGGAGGAGGCGAACGTTACGCTTTTTCCGAATAAAGAATCACCCATGATCTCTCCCATGACGCCGCATTCGCCGTTAAGGGAGGGCGCGGTGGATACGGAGTCAAATTCGGCGTAACCCAGGCCGCGCGTGCCCGTTCCCTGTTTTGGGCCTGGCCCAACAGCCAAGACTGCAGGTGGCCCAGCCCGGGGCTCTGTCGGTGTACTAAAGTAGGGGTACCTTAGTATCCCGAACTTGTGCATGGGCAGTCGCAGCGCCCCGCGGCAAGGCTTGCCGGGTGACCGTCAAGGTCCTCTGTGGTTCCTCTGGAGCCATTCAAGAACAAAGTGCTCAAGCCGAGAAGACAAGGCCCCGGCAAGAGGAGCTTGCCGGGAAGGACAAGGCCCCGGCAAGAGGAGCTTGCGGGAAGGCCAACAAGGCATTTCAAGGAACTTGCCGCGACGCACCGTGTGTCGGCAAGACCGGCGAGCGATAAGCATCCGGCGCGACAAGACAACGATCAAGGGCGAGGCGCTTGTCAGCGCAAAGCTACCACTCACCCGTGCTTTCAAATAAGATCCGCCAACGTGTCGCCAGGGTCTTTCCGGTCTTGGCGTGGCGAGAGGCTGTGCAGCTAGCGGTGCGAGGTGGCAAGCGGAGATGACAAGATGGCCATCATGGCGAGCGGTGGCGCCCCTAACGGTCGCTTTTCTGCACGGTTTGGGCGACGCGGATGGGCATTAAATGCTTTTGTCCCCTGCCGTCAGAGTTAGGTAGGATACACTGTACAAGTAGTTGTACCAACCACTCTTTTTACATTTTTGCCCTCGCCTACAATGCCACCTGTCGGTGACCCCTTGAGCGTATAAAAGGAGGCCCATGCGCAACGTAGAGGGGGTTCGAAGCATTCAAAACCAGAAAACACTCATGCTCTCGAACAAGAACAGAATTCAATCACAAAGCAGCAGTAGGAGTATTATCTCTCCGGAGAGCTCCGAAGCTGGGTAAAATCGCTCGTGTGCTTCGCCTCGATCTGCTCTTCGTGCGATCTCCACTCCCTGCTGGACCGAAAGGGGCTCCGGTCCCATAGGGTTTCGTTCCCACGACACTTAGAGTGTGTCAGGTTTGATTCATTGGGAATGAATTGGAGTGCAGTGCTCTATGTTCTGATGCTGAGAGTTAAGTGTGTGAACACGATTTGGTAAAGGTAGCGGTGAGAGGCCATGTAGGAGTACATGGCGGTTTGTCTCACTGGAACCATCCTTAAGCACTGAGTTCTGTGTATTTTGTCCAATGACTAGCTACTACCACACATTGGGTTTCGGTAACTCGGCCCCACTCGAGTTATTAACCAACTTGGTCTCTGTCCAGGAGTTGCAACTAGTTTCTAGTGTTTGTAGGTAGTGCTATTTTTCTACCGAGTGGCACCCGACAGGTTGGGGTTGGGACAGACTAGGCACAACTGGCATGGTTTACAAAGTGGTACCCGGATGGTGGGCTTGGAAACCCTACTCACATCGTTTGGGGCCGTGAGCGACACCCCGGTCGGATCTCCTTGTGGATGGAACCCGAATAGTGATAAACCTGGACTAGAGTCTTGTGTGGTTAGTCAGGTCGTTGCCGACACCCTCACCAGGGTTCCGCTTGAAGGTTGTCGAGATACATGACGCGTACATGGCGGTAAGTGGCGAGAGCGTGTGTGAAGAAGTACACCCCTGTAGGGTTAACATGATCTATTTGAATAGCCGGGTCCACGGTTATGGACTTCTTGGATGCTTACGTGGTACATAGACAACTTGAAGCGGATACTCTAAAATGCTCAAGACAAGTGTGAGTGCTATGGATGGCCTTCTCGTAGGGAGACGGGGATGAATCCATAGTAGTGTATTATGTGGTGTTTAGTGGACTCGTGTGCGCCATCTTACCTCAAAGAAGTTTCTCATAGTCATAGAACAGGATAGCCACTGAGTCAAAGCTGGCTTGCTGTAACTAAACCCCACATTACCTCTTGATACAAATGCATGTATGACAGGATCTGATATAAGTCTTGCTTAGTACCTTTGTACTCATGTTGCTTTATTTATGTTTTTGCAGCGGAGACTTCGGTCTTACTACTTTCCGTGGACTTCGACAAGTAGCTTGTACCTCAGCTACGGTCTTGATCGGGTGTTGTAGATAGTCAGGCTCTTCAGCCTTTTTCATTTGTAGATTTCTGTACTCAGACATGTAATGCTTCCGCTTGTTGCTTGTTTGCTCTGAATGTTGGGTCATGTGACCCCTGCTTGTAATAAACGCTATGATGGCTCTTGGAGCCTTATCTATATGAGTTGTTGAGTTATGGTGTGATGCCATGTTGTACATCACATACTTGCATGTTATGCGTACGTGTAATGTGTATTGCTATGTGTGGGATTTGACTATCTAGTTGTTTATCCTTAGTAGCCTCTCTTACCGGGAAATGTCTCCTAGTGCTTCCACTGAGCCCTGGTAGCTTCTACTGCTCCGGAACACCTAGGCTGGCCGGCATGTGTCCTTCTTCATTCCTGTGTCTGTCTCTTCCAGAAAATGTCATGCGGTGTCTACCGGAGTCCTGTTAGCCTGCTATAGCTCGGATTCTCTGGAGTCCTGCTAGCCCAGCTACTATAGCCCGGATTCACTCGCTGATGACCGACACGTTCGATGCTGGGTCATGTATGCCTGTCCCTGTAAGTTAGTGCCACTTTGGATTCACGACTAGCAATGTCAGCCCGGTTCTTGTCATATGGATGCTAGCACCACTATCATATACGTGTGCCCAAAGGCGCAAACGGTCCCGGGCATGGTAAGGCGACACCCGTGGGAATACCGTGCGTGAGGCCGCAAAGTGATATGAGGTGTTACATGCTAGATCAGTGTGGTATAGAATCGGGGTCCTGACAGCTTTGGTATCAGAGCCTGACTGCCTGTAGGATTACCAAGCCAAGCTGGTCGAAGTTGAGTCTAGAAATTCTTTAGTTATGTAAGGGAATTGATTGTGGGAAGGAATGTAAGGCTCTTTTTACTCCTTGTACCTCATGGTCTTCTGATCTGAGTCATCCTACCTTTCCTACGGGGTTAAGGAACTACGCTTTCTCTTCCGTCTATCAGGATCATCTGTTACTACTCTGTATTCCCATAGGATTGGTTGATCGGAGTCATATCCCAGTTTTGAGTACTTCCGGTGTAGTCTGTTTAGTACTATCTCAGAACCTTGAGTGATGATGTTGAGTATGTTACTACCCCATTTTAGCAGAATTTCTCATTCTAAGCATTTTACTGCCGTTATGCTGCCGGAATTGCCCTAGGAGTTCGAGAGATACTAATTTCCTTGTTCTACATTCTACAGTCTATAGTTGCTGCTGATCCGTCCTTGGTTTCGTTTCTCAGGATGTCATCAGTTAAGCGAAGTTTTGTTGCTCGTAGCCAGAACCACGGAGATGGTAGGGATGAGGATCCTCCCGATCAATCTTCGTTGACAGAGTTCATGCTAGAGATGGAGAGGAACAAACGTGAGTCTAACCACCTGTTGGCACGTATCGAGGAGAACACCGCACATCAGTTCAAAGGGTCTGCAACCATTCATGACTTCATTCGCTTGCACCCACCTACCTTTCATCACTCCATCGAGCCACTCGATGCAGATGACTGGCTCCATAGCATCACTCATAATTTGTATTCCGCGAACGGAGCTGAAGATGACAAGGTCACCTATGCCACATACCACCTGGAAGGTCCTGCTAGTCTTTGGTGGCAGAACTATGAGGCTATGCTTCCAGCTGGCCAGATTCCTACCCGGGGGGATTTCACTGAGGCATTTCGCGAGCATCACATACCTCAGGCCCTCATCGATCGCAAGAGAGAAGAGTTCTGTAGTTTCACCCAGAGTAAGATGGCTATTGATGCTTACAGTAGAGAGTTTGAGAACCTCGCCCGCTATGCCACAAAAGAGGTGTCCACGGACGCCAAGAAGCAGGCTAGGTTCCGGAAGGGTCTCAACCCCAAGTTGCGTCGTGATCTCCACCTGCATCATTGTGATACATTCCAAGCTCTTGTGAACAAGGCCATTAATGCAGAAACAACTCAACTCACTTACGAGGAGTCTCGTAAGCACACCCGTGATTTGGGATCTTCCGCCGGCTCTAGCTCGCAGAAGCGCCAGATTTGGGTTCCAAACTCCGCTCTTCCTTCCGGATATTCACCGAGGCCATCTTATGTGGTGCCTCCCCCAGCTCAGTCGTATGTTCCACCCAGGCCTATTGGTAGACCACTTGTCAATGCGGGTCCACGTCCAACTTCAGGGACTTGCTTCACATGTGGGAAGCCAGGACACGATGCGCGTGACTGCTCTCAGACTAGTTATGCTCCACCCCAGCCCGAGAAGACTGTTCGCTGTGTTAAGCCATCAAGCAAGACGATTAGTGCCAAGCCAACCCGCACTAAACGTGGACGTGTGCATCACGTCTCAGCTAAAGACACTCATGATGATCCGGATGTCGTTCTTGGTTCACTCCTTGTCAATTGTCATCCCGCATCGGTTCTATTCGATACTGGAGCATCCCATTCCTTCATTTCTGAAAGCTATGCTAACTTGCACGACATGTCATTTTGTGATATGCCAACTCCACTTGAAATTCAAACCCTAGGGTCTAGATGGCAAACTTCTAGTGTAAGCCATGGTAACGAAATCCTTGGGTAAGACTTGTATTGCTTGCATCACTTATATCCCTCAAGTCTACAGATATTAACATCATCTTGGGTATGGACTGGATGAAATCTCATTATGCCAAGATTGATTGTTACACCAGGTCCGTTTAGCTTACACACCCATCTAGCAAGGTAGTCACTATCTCCACCAGAGTTGCAAAGCGACAGCTCTATTCTCTTAATGACAGCCCTCTTCCAGACCTTGAAGATATCCCGGTAGTCCGTGACTTTCCGGATGTCTTTCCAGAGGAACTTCCAGGTGTCCCACCTGACAGAGATGTAGAGTTCGTCATAGATCTTATCCCAGGAACCGCTCCAATCTCTAGGAGACCTTACAAAATGGCACCCTTAGAACTAGCCGAGCTTAACAAACAACTTGATGAGTCCTTGCAAAAGGGTTTCATCCTTCCTAGTTCTTCTCCTTGGGCTTGCCCCGTCCTCTTCGTCAAGAAGAAGGATGGTACGGACCGGATGGTTGTAGATTATTGTCCTGTTAATTTGGTCACGATAAAGAACAAATATCCGCTTCCCAGGATCAACGACCTGTATGATCAGCTCGCTGGATCCTCAGTCTTTTCCAAGATGGATTTGAGGTTAGGCTACCACCACATCAAGATCAGAAATGGGGACATTCCTAAGACAGCCTTCATCACTCGTTATGGCCAGTACGAGTACACCGTCATGTTCTTTGGTCTAACCAATGCTCCAACTACATTCTCTCGCTTTATGAACTCGATCTTCATGGAGTACTTAGATAAATTCGTCGTGGTTTACCTTGATGATATCCTTATTTACTCGAAGAACGAGGAAGAGCATGCTGAACATCTTAGACTTGTGCTAGAAAAACTCAGAGAGCACCGCCTTTATGCCAAGTTCTCCAAGTGCGAATTTTGGTTGCCAGAAGTGACCTATCTAGGCCACGTGATATCTGGTAAGGGCATTGCTGTCAATCCCGAGAGAGTGAAGGCCGTTCTCGATTGGACTCCACCTGAAACCGTTAAACAAGTTAGGAGTTTCCTTGGTCTAGCTAGCTATTGCCGCCGCTTTGTTGAAAACTTCTCCAAAGTAGCCAAACCCCTCACGGAACTTCTCAAGAAGGATAAAAGGTTTGAGTGGTCCCCACAGTGTGAGTACAGTTTTCAGGAACTAAAAAGACGCCTAACTTCTGCTCCCATACTTGTGCCACCGGATTTCACGAAGGACTTTGTTATCTACTGCGACACCTCACGACAAGGACTAGGTTGCATTCTTATGTAGGATCGTCATGTGATTGCCTATGCATCTCGACAGTTGCATCCACATGAGGAGAATTATCCTACACATGATCTAGAGCTTGCAGCCGTAGTATATGTAGTCAAGACCTGGCGACATTACCTTCTTGGTAAACATTGAGAGATCTACACCGATCACCAGAGTCTCAGGTATATCTTCACCCAACCAGATTTGAACCTTAGGCAAAGAAGTTGGTTGGAAGTGATCTCAGATTATGATCTAGGGATTACTTACACTCCAGACAAAGCCAATGTCATGGTTGATGCACTAAGTCGTAAATCCTATTGCAACAATCTCATGTTGCAGCAGGGCCAACTACTTCTCCATGAGGAATTCTGTAAGCTTAACCTTCACATTGCTCCTCATGGATTCCTTTCTACCTTGGTGGCGAAACCTACTATTGTGGATCGTATCATAGAAGTCCAGGAGCATGATACGGGAATCTCCCGAATCAAGAAAAATATCTCCAAGGGAGTAGCTGGTTGTTTCTCTATGGATGAACGAGGTGTTGTTTACTTTGGGAACCGCTTGGTGGTTCCGAAGAGTCAGCAATGCATCAATTGATTCTTAAGGAGGCGCATGAATCCCCTCTCACAATTCATCCCGGTAGTACTAAGATGTATCAGGACCTGCGCCAGAGGTTCTGGTGGACTAGGATGAAGAGAGAAATCGCCGACTTCGTTGCTAATTGCGACATTTGTCGTCGCGTTAAGGCAGAGCATCAAAGGCATGTTGGCACCCTTTAGCCTTTAGCCATTCCTGAGTGGAAATGGGATAAAGTTGGTATGGACTTCATCACCGGCTTTCCCAGGACCAAGAAAGGGAATAACGCTATCTTTGTAGTTGTTGATCGTCTCTCCAAAGTGGCCCACTTCTTACCTGTTCGAGAGAGTATCACCGCTAGTCAGCTCGCTGACTTGTATATTTCTCGAATAGTGTCACTTCATGGTGTTCCACTAGAGATCAATTCAGACCGTGGCAGTCTTTTCACTTCTCATTTCTGGGAGAGTTTCCAAACTGCCATGGGAACCCATCTTTCCTTCAGTACCGCTTTCCACCCTCAGTCGAGTGGTCAGGTGGAAAGGGTCAATCAAATTCTCGAAGACATGCTTAGAGCTTGCGTTATCTCATTCGATATGGATTGGGAGAAATGTCTTCCTTTTGCCGAGTTTGCTTATAACAATAGCTATCAATCCAGTCTCAAGAAAGCACCTTTTGAGATTCTCTATGGACGAAATGTCGAACACCTTTGAACTGGTCAGAAACCGGTGAAAGACAATTCTTTGGACCGGACATGATCCAAGAGGCAGAAGAGCAAGTTCGAATCATTCGTGAGAATTTGAAAACAGCCCAGTCTCGTCAAAAGAGCCAGTATGATCGTCATCATAAGGATATGACTTATGAAGTTGGCGACAAAGCTTACCTTCGGGTTACTCCTTTGAAGGGTACCCATCATTTCGGTATCAAAGGCAAGTTGGCTCCTCGTTACATTGGTCCTTTTCGCATTCTCGCTAAACGAGGAGAGGTTGCCTACCAGTTGGAACTACCCCCACATCTTTCCAGAGTGCATGATGTCTTCCACGTCTCTCAACTCAGGCGTTGCTTCTCGGATCCTATCCGTGGAGTGGACGATGAAACGCTTGATCTCCAGGATAACCTCACATATCGAGAGTATCCAATTCGCATTCTTGATCAAGCAGAGCGTGTCAGTCGACGTCATAACATCAAGTTTCTCAAGGTTCAGTGGTCTCATTATTCCGAGAGAGAAACTACATGGGAGCGAGAAGATCGTCTTCCACTGGAGTACCCCGCTTTCTTTCCGTCGACCCCTGAATCTCGGGACGAGATTCTTTCAAGTGGGGGCGAGTTGTCACATCCCTAGTTCTGGTATGCTCAAGACTAGCTAGTCATGTGTGCATCATGTTTAAATTCCATTTAAATTTGAATTGGGGATTTGTGAAACCCTCAGAATCATTTTTGGAAATGACCCAGATAAAAATTGCTCCAAAAAGGTCAAAGAAAATGTTCATGTTGCTCTCTGAAAATATTGGACAGAGGTAAAAATCAAACCAATATTTTTAGGAGCTCATAAGTATTTATTTTGGGCATTTGGAATTAATGCAGTAACTATTTGCTTTGGATATATATTGTTATATATATACAATATTGTCCAAAAATTGTGCTAGTTGATGAGGAGCTCTGGAATAATACCACTAGTTCCTGCAAAAATTGGCATAAGAAAATAAATTGGTTTAGTATTATTATTAAATCAAAACAAATGTCAGAAAATAGAAAAGAAAACGCAATGGAAAAACTTACCTGGTGCCTACCTGCAGCCCACAGCCCAAAGATCAGACAGCCTGGCTCGCCCAAGAAGACAAAGAGGTCGGCCCAACCAGCTGGCCGCGCCAATCGTCCCCCTCCTCGCGCCACAGGGACAGGGCGCGTGGTCGCCGCATGCCGCGCGCATGCGCGCCACGGCAGCTGCCTGCCCGCCCTCTCCCCTCTTCAACCTTGCCTCGCTAGAAGTGCCCAGCTCCCCCTGGCCTCACTCCCTCTCTCCTGCGCTTCTCCCCTCCTCTCTCTCGCTCTCTCCTGTGACGGCCGAACGCACCAGAAAGCGCCGCCGCATGCCGACGCGGCCATAGCCTCTCTCTCGCCTCGTCGTCGTGCCCACGTGCCCCGCCACTGTGGGCTACGCCTCCTCGTCGAGACGCACGGCGCCGGATGCCCTGGAGAGCCGCCATCGCCGCCGTCTTCACCTCCGACCACCGGAGATCGTCTTTGCCGCCCCGCCGACTCCACGTCTCCCCCAAGCCCGCTGTGCTGCTCCGTGTGATCACCGTGAGCATCTCCCCGTTTCCCCTCTCTTCTCCCCCTCATTCCCGCGTCGTAGCGGTCGTTTCCACCATGGCCGAAGCCATTGCCGCCACAGGTCCTCGCCGTCGTGGCCACAGCCGCCGCAGCTCGCAGCCGAGCTCGCCGTTGCACTCAGTGCACTCTGGCGAGTCGAGCGGACCCACTCGCAGCCTCCCCCGTTCCCTGCAACATCAAAACCCCGATGGCCGAACTCCGGCCGCCGCACTCATCGTCGCCGTCGTCGTTCTGGGGCACCTCCGGCGAAACCCTTTGCACCGTTGGATGCGGCACTCCGCCAGCTCCTCGTAGCTCCTCTCCCTGTGTCGTTTGGACGCCGAAACAGCGACTCTGGCGAAGAACCGCCGCGGCTCGAGGTCGTCGCCGGTCGAACTCCGGCGAGGCCGACGTGGCTATCATTAGCGCCTAATCCCGCAGCCTAAACCACCCCACCAGCCGCTGACCGTGGGCCCCAGGGCCAAGTCAAACCCTGGTCAGTGCGGGTTTGACCCGGGCTTAACCACTGTGTCACTGACATATGGCCCCCACACGTCAGGTTTGACCCAGGTTGACTGCTGACGCAGTGCTGACCTCAAGCTGACGCAATAAATGATTTCTAGAATTATTATAACTCAGGAAATTCTAGAATATTGTTTAAACTTCAAAAATCATGATAATTCAACCGTAGCTCAGATTGAAATAATTTATATATGAAAAATTATCAGAAAAGTTCAATCTATCCATCTGTACCAGTTTCATGCATGAAAAACTAACTTGTACATGCTGTATATGAGAAAACACATTATGGCATTTTAAGAGACTTAATTTAGAGTTGCATTTGAACCCTTGGTTCAAATGGATCTCTTCCAAATAGAATGCTAGATGCATTAGCACAAACAACATCACATCTACATGCCATGATCATGCATCATATTGTTGCATATGTTGTGTATTGATTGTCGACGCCGTTCCTTCTCGATAGGTCCTGCTTCGGAGAGTGCTCCAAAGTACCTGTCTGTGGAGCAGTGCCCCCCTGTTGATCTACCAGGCAAGCAAACCCCCTTGTTCATTCCGATACAATCCTACTCTCTCGCTCCTGCTCTCTATTATTGCATTAGGACAACAACGATTCAATTGCTACTTTATGCTATTGTGACGCCCCCGATTTAATCGTACACTAATCATGCACGCAAACGTGTACGATCAAGATCAGGGACTCACGGGAAGATATCACAACACAACTCTAAAAGTAAAATAAGTCATACAAGCATCATAATACAAGCCAGGGGCCTCGAGGGCTCGAATACAAGTGCTCGATCATACACGAAGTCAGCGGAAGCAACAATATCTCGAGTACGAGACATAAGTTAAACAAGTTTGCCTTAAGAAGGCTAGCACAAAGCGGGATACAGACGAAGAGGCGCAGGCCTCCCGCCAGGATCCTCCTAAACTACTCCCCGGTCGCCGCCGCCCTTGCACGTAGTAGTAGGCATCTCCATGTAGTAGTCGCCGCCGACGGTGGCGCCTGCTCTGGCTCCAACATCTGGTTGCGACAACCGTAAAGAAAAGAAAGGGGAAAAGGGGAGAAAGCAACCGTGAGTACTCATCCAAAGTACTGCAAGCAAGGAGCTACACTACATATGCATGTGTATATGTGTAAAGGGCCATATCGGTGGATCGAACTCAGAATGCCGAATAAGAGGGGATAGCTAATCCCGTCAAGACTACGCTCGCAGCCTCCGCCTTGCAAAGATGTAGAAGAGAGTAGATTGAAGTCCTCCAAGTAGCATCTCCAAGTAGCATCTCCAAGTAGCATCTCCAAGAGCATCGCATAGCATAATCCTACCCGCGATCCTCTCCTCGTCGCCTGTTAAAGAGCGATCACCGGGTTGTCTCGCACTTGGAAGGGTGTGTTTTATTAAGTATCCAGTTCTAGTTGTCATAAGGTCAAGGTACAACTCCGGTCGCCTTTTACCGAGGGACACGGCTATTCAATAGATTAACTTCCTGCAAGGGTGCACCACATAACCCAACACGCTTGATCCCATTTGGCGGACACACTTTCTGGGTCATGCCCGCCTCGGAAGATCAACACATCGCAGCCCCACCTAGGCTGTGAGAGGTCAAGACGCCGGTCTAAACCTAAGCCGCAGAGGTCCGGGCCCATCGCCTCGAGCACACACTCAAGACGTTGCGTGACGTGCCGGAAGCGTAACTAGCCCCTAATACAAGCGCAGCTTACGTTCCAATCCGCCGCCGCCGCTTGATTCTCGACGCCACGAAGGCTTGGCCGATACCACGACGCGGGATACCCATAACTACTCCCACGTAGATGGTTAGTGCGTATAGACCAAATGGCGGACTCGGATCAAATACCAAGATCTCGTTAAGCATGTTATTATGAAGCAACCATGACGCCGATCAGGGCCAGCCCACTGTCTCCTAAGTGGTCTCAACCTGCCTGCCGCGCTCCGCCACATAGATCCACACAGAGGGCCGTCGGGACAAAGGTCCTTTCAGCCCCCAATCCGTGAATCACTCGAGGGTACTCTTCGAGCGGACCCGACTTTAGTCACCATCTGTAGTATGTATATGCATAGTATATACCCGTGATCACCTCCCGAGTGATCACGGCCCAATAGTATAGCAAGGCAGACTGACAAGAATGTAGGGCCAATGATGATAAACTAGCATCCTATACTAAGCATTTAGGTTTACAGGTAAGGTATCAACAGATGTAGCAACAATGTCAGGCTATGCATCAGAATAGGATTATCGAAAAGCAGTAACATGCTACACTACTCTAATGCAAGCAGATAGAGGAGAATAGGCGATATCCGGTGATCAAGGGGGCTTGCTGGTTGCTCGGCAAGAGAGAGGGTCGCCAACACCGTGGTCGAACTAAGCGGCAGCAGCGTCGGTCTCGTAGTCTACCGAGAGAAGAGGGGAAGAAACAATGAATACAATGCAAACAGATGCATATCGATGCATGACAAGACAAGTAACGATGCTAGGTGTGCCCAATCACGGTAGTAGGTGATACCGACGAAGGGGGAAACATCCGGGAAAGTATTCCCGGTGTTCCGCGTTTTCGGACTGGTGAACCGGAGGGGGAAAGTTGCGTGTTCGATATGTTAGGGGTGTGTGGTGGATGAACGGGCTGCGTATCCGGGTTCGTCTCGTCGTTCTGAGCAACTTTCATGTATAAAGTTTTTCCATCCGAGCTACGGTTTATTTTATATTAATTTTAAAAGATTTAAATTGTTTTTAGAATTTTAATTAATTTAATTTAATTCAACATTATCCATAACAGTGTTTGCTGACGTCATCACGACATCAGCATGACATCAGCAGTCAACAGAGGTGTTGACTAGTCAAACTGACGTGTGGGTCCAGTGGGACCCACCTGTCATACTCTGTTTAAGTTAACTAGGTTTTAGTTAAACTAATTACTATTTAATTAAACTAACTAGTTAATTAGGTTAACTAAACATGATTAATTAACTTAATTAATTCACTAATTAATTAATACTTTTATTAAATATTATTTTATAATATTTTTTAACGTTCCCAAGGCGTGGGCCCATTGTCATAGGCTCGGGGCCTTAGCGCGCGACGGGGATACGATCTGGCTGGCGCTGGCGCCGCTGAATCTGGGCGCTGATGTGCGGCCGGCGCCGTGGGCGGCGGTGGTGGCGGCGTCGAGGCGGAGCCGGGAGGCCACTAGGCGACGTCGTGGCCTCGCTGGCACCGGCCGTGGCAGCAGAGAAGGCAGTCTTGGTGCGGCCGGTCGCAGGCACCACGGCGGCGAGTGGGGGGCGGGCGCGCCAAGGCGAAGGGCGCATGATGGCGCGGGACGCGCCGCACGTCGGCGGTGGAGGTCAAGGCCGGGCTTGGTCGACGCGGGCATGGCTGGCGCGCGTGGCGATAGCCACAGCGGGCGAGGAGCGAGACAGGTGGACGGCGCCCGGAGAGTACGGAGGACCAAGAGAGAGGAGGTCGGGGCCTCACAGCGGGTCTGTAGGGCACGGGCAGCGGGGGTCGAGGAGGAGGCGGAGACGAGCGACGCAGGGGAAGGGATCCGGCGAGGAAGCAGTCCGGCGAGGTCTTCGGGTGGCGGCGAAGTCGAGATTCGGTGAGGGAGTCCGAGGAACGGCGGGTCTGTGGCGACAGCGTCGGGAGCCGGCCGACGAGCGGTGTTTCGGGCCGACGATGGGGTTCGATCCGGTGGCGGAGAGCGCGCGGGGGGCACGCGGTGGCGTCTAGTGGCGGCGGGACAGCGACGCCGGGCGGGGCGTGTGGCGGCGATGGCAGGGGGTCGGGTGGTTCGGTCCCGATCCGATCTGGATCGGGAGGGGGAGCGAGTGGGGGGCGAGTGGGTGACGGGGTGGTTAGGGTTGCAGGCGTGGGGGATATGGGGAGTGAGGGTGGCCGGTTGGGCCGGCCTGGTTGGTCGTGGCCCTAGTTGGGCGGTGGCTCTTTGGCCGAGCCCCAGGGGTGAGTCTTTTTTTATTTATTTTTGTTTTGTTTTATATTTCGCTTTTACTTTTATTTTAGTTTCCTTTTGAATTTGGTTTTATAAACTACACCACTGGTTCCTAATTTAGTTTTAATAAGTATGCTAACGCCCTATAAGTTTTTGGCAATAAAACAAACAGTTTAATATTTTATCAAATTGAAAAGGGTAGGTAGTTAAATGTTTTGCTGCTGTTTTAAATAATTTAGTGCACTTAATCCTTTTATAAAATTGTGGTTTCTCCACCATAATTACCGATGCATTATTTGGCAACACCCCAACATTTTAGTTTTAATATTTGAAAATATTTTATTGTTTGCTTGATTTTGAATTTGAATTCGAACCGGTTTCGAACTAAAGCGAGATTAGCTATAATAATTGAGGTGACATGGCATCATTAACGTGGGATTACTGTAGCCTAATTACCCGGGCGTCACAATTCTCCTCCACTACAAGAAATCTCGTCCCGAGATTTAAGAGGGGGTCTAGGGGGAAAGGTCTGGTTACGAAATTCTAACGAGTCTTCTCGGTGTTGGTTGTTCTTCTCGAAGAGGTCGATCCATTACATTGATGTCTTCAGTTCTCTGCTTCGGGTCATCATGATGAAGTTGTCGTCCTTCCTTGGGGATGTTCATCGTACTTACGGAAAGGATAAGGGGTAGCTTCAAAAGGACAGACCTCTACAAGGTTGACTATCTGGTCGATAACATCGAGGAAGGTGGCGGAAGTTACTCTCGAATTGAATCTTAAGAAAATATCGAGAGCAAAGTAAGGAGGTACCATGAGAAGTTTCAAACGGATAGGCAAGCGTTTGATGCCTAATCAGAAGGTGAAAGGGGTTGGGCAACGAGAATAAGTATTGCGTCTGATACCAAAATAGATCACTTGGGACGGTGGTCCGTGAATTACATACGAGTCCACGACGAGGAATAACTCGGGAACAGGGGTGTACTGGAGAGTCAGTTTCGATCTGTGGGCTGTGGGTTATGGGCCCACCATGGGGTTGAAGGTAGGAAGGGGCCGACATCTTGCACGGTTATGATAGCAAGGCATGCCGAGAATAACTCGCCGCTTATCTCGGTAACAACGTCGGTACCAAGGGCGAGGGACGAAGAGAACCATTTTCCCGCTCGTTGAACAAGGCGGACCAATAGGCAAGGTTCCCGTTCATCGGTGTATTTCGGAAATGTCATCAACAATAGTAACAGGGTTTTGTGATTTAAATGGCGCACCGAGGTGTTTACATAGCGATGAATCATTATCGCTTAGATTATATAGATCACAAGAGAGGTCAAACAAACCAATGGAAAGGAAAAGTGATTATCAGGTTTAAACAGAACAATGGAAAGGAAAATGTGTCTAAACACATATTTCAAGGGTATATCCTTACCAAGGACAAGTAGAGAATGATATCCTTGACAGGATATAAGGTAGAAAAGCCTCTAGGTGAGGGGAGAGAAATTTTCCATATAGCGGTGTTTGGATAATTGAGCAAGAAACATTTAGCATTGGGCTTCAAAAGTCCTTGTTGAAAAGCGGAGTACCACGAACATGCTTTGAGATAGCAATGCACGGTGGTTCAATCAAGGGCCAGACTTTGGAAACACAAATGATCCATCAGGGGCAACTTATAAAATAGGTCTTACAACTTCCTCCGGAAAGAATGGTTATCCTTGCAAAAGAAATTATAATGATAGGTCCTCCAGCAGGGGCGGGGTGCTAGGCATGACATCATGTTACCGGGTCACATAAAGACCATTGTTATAACTCTTGGAAATAAGTTCCAATCATCATATCTGACCGAGATTCAGATCTGATTGGTGTTTGGATACCTCAGGCTCAGGATGCCTGAGAAGAAAAGGTACGACACAAGGTAACGAGGTGACATCGTAAGATTCTCGGGGAACGAACTATGGAAGAGAGTTCCAAAACTAGAGTTCATCATTAAATCAAGGAGAGGGTGAGGAGGTGAATGATTGACTCAGCGACAATCCATCAAGGTTAACAAAAGATGGATTACCACAATTATGTGAACAACGAGATAACATTTGTCAGATCAAATGGTAAAATGATGTATGCTCGAGGAAAAACATGCACAATTAAACATTGGTTGAAAGGTGCACCCGAAATATGGGCTGGGTTGCACGGCCAACATTGGAATGGTGATCCAATAATCAATAGTCCAAGAATGAACGACCGACCATTAACTTCAAAGCAATAGGGTTGCTAGAAGGGCGGAATCCAAACAGCACCGTTCATCTGTTGGTATCCTGGTTAGAACCAACACAAGGACCAAGAAATGAACGAAGATGGCGAGAAGTATTTCTATGTCAAGAATTCTCCAGAGGTGGAACAATTCTCACAACATCCTCGACATATAGATGGTAATATTTCAAGGTAGACTATAATATAAGCTAGATAGCAAGGAAATCAAGATACAACTCAAAACATGAACAAGTTTGTGTTGGGGGAAGGCAAGAATGTTGTCGATGATAACACAAATCATCGAGGGGCAAGGATGGTACTTCTCATCATGAATTCAATTGTTATCCTGGAAGGTATCATAATGTTGATGATGATCATGTTACATTTGTCGAGAAATTTCATGAAGATGTAATCGATCGGCGATGACATCTAGTCAAAGGAATGATGAAGCGAAAGGTTATTGGAACCATGGGTACGACACAAACTCGAAATCAAGCTTGCTGTTCAAGGCGAAATGATATGATGAGGAAAATCGACATAAGCTTAGCTCATCGTCAAAAATTGTGCTCCGGGAAGAAGGACCAGGTAGTACAGTTAAAAAGTTGCACGATAATGATATGGCCGATCAGGCTAGGAATGGCGTGATCGGGTACAAACTCGTACTTAGAGAAGATTATCCAGAGTTGTGGAACCATAGTGCAGACTCGGTTCAGTTATCGGTGTCTTTGAGTGTTTAATAACTCAGAGCCCATGAAAGATTGTAATCAGTGAGAATGTAGTACTTGATGAAGAACTCATAAGAAGTTATGCAGTTCCAAGATAATCTCGAGATACCAGGGGGGTAATACTCGAAGACGGATCCAAGTAGAGGTTGGACTGGGGTATTGATCCGTATAAGACAAATGTTTAAACTTGCCCGAGAATTGGGAACAAAGAAGAACAATATGGTCGAAACCATAACTACAAGGGGTCCAATTTAATAACACCGAAAGAATTACTCGAATGAGTAAATATTTGGCAAGAAGCTTCCATGATAAGTTCCACATCGGGTCCATGGGCATGAACGTAGAGTTCAAGGTCGACTCCCACTTCTCCAATGCATACCCTTTCATTCACTTCTCGCTTTCGATGAAGTTGTAGTGTTGAAATATTATCTGGCAAAATACCAGAAGAGTACGACTCGTGAAAACTTTTGAGTTCACACATATTAAGGCAGGCATAGGTTCAACCCATCGGGGCATTTTAGAAGCATATACCAGAATCTTTAGAAGTAATTAACTCAAGCTCGAAGGCAGAGCATGGTTGAGAAAGCAGAGGATACAATTTACCAAAGGCATTATGGATCAGAGGAAATGCTCACAAGGTTATTGAATATGAAGGGCGTTGTCAGATAAAACCCAACAAGGGAACCGATGGTCCACAAGGGATCTGATGTGAGCATCGATACTCAACCAGAGGAAGAAGAATGCACGGGCATCATATTATAGAACATCTGAACAATTCGATGCTTAGATAACAAAGGAATTATGATTTCCAAAACAAGGGATCAGAAGCAGACGCTCTGATCAAGTATGGATAAGTTGGATAGACCAGAGGCACAATTGACGACAAATAGTTTGGTCGAGAACCAGCTCATGTTCAAAAATGATGTCTGTGCCGGAAAGATAATTTAAAGGATCAACAGATGATTGCGTGCTTTCACACACATGTTGAATCGATAGGATCAAAATGATCGTGTCAAAGGATACTAATGAATATCGCTACACATATGGAAAGCATCCATATTGCACGCAGACAAGTATTTGCCGAGCAATAGTTTGAAGAGGATACTCGGAAGATCGGGTAGTATTTCCAAGTAATTTAAAAAGCATATGAACAACTGGGGATAAGCGGATACTCGATAAGTGCGAGAACTATCCGTAGGGGTATTCAGGTGACAAAGAACAGCAAGGCAATAAGCTCAAGGATTATCGAAACAATGACGAGTATTTCGGGGTATCTTGTAATAACAAGACTAACTGGGGATGAATGTAAGAATAACAACTGCCAGTAGTTATCCATAAGGTTTGACAGTGGAAGGGGAAGTGCAAACGCGATAGGCACAAGGTCTCGAGAGAATATCAGAGAGTATCTTCTTCTTCTGGTGCAAAAGGCGGTCATCGGTAACAAGGGGCTCTCCGGGAGAAAGTATTTCCGAGAACCTAAAGTTAGTTTTGTTTTTAGCAAAATCATTTAACCCGAATAGAAGAGAGCTCGAGTCCCGAGTAAAGATCAAGGAATAAAAGATCCTAATACCACCCAAATGGCGGCGTGGGCCTATAGGCCACACAGCCATGTTAGTAAAGGTTTTGCAATGACTAGACTCAACTTCGCCAAGGAGTTGGAAAGGGATTCTACAGCAATCGGCTCGATACCAACTTCAGACGCCCGATTTAATCGTACACTAATCATGCACGCAAACGCGTGTGCGATCAAGATCGAGGACTCACGGAAGATATCACAACACAACTCTAAAAGTAAAATAAGTCATACAAGCATCATAATACAAGCCGGGGGCCTCGAGGGCTCGAATACAAGTTCTCGATCATAGACGAAGTCAGCGGAAGCAACAATATCTCGAGTACGACATAAGTTAAACAAGTTTGCCTTAAGAAGGCTAGCACAAAGCGGGATCAGATCGAAGAGGCGCAGGCCTCCTGCAGGATCCTCCTAAACTACTCACGGTCGCCGCCGCCCGCACGTAGTAGTAGGCATCTCGAGTAGTAGTCGCCGTCGACGGTGGCGTCTGCTCTGGGCTCCAACATCTGGTTGCGACAACCGTAAAGAAAAGAAAGGGGAAAAGGGGAGAAAGCAACCGTGAGTACTCATCCAAAGTACTGCAAGCAAGGAGCTACACTACATATGCATGTGTATATGTGTAAAGGGCCATATCGGTGGTGAGCTGCAGAATGCCGAATAAGAGGGGATAGCTAATCTCGTCAAGACTACGCTCGCAGCCTCCGTCTTGCAAAGACATGTAGAAGAGAGTAGACTGAAGTCCTCCAAGTAGCATCTCCAAGTAGCATCTCCAAGTAGCATCTCCAGTAGCATCGCATAGCATAATCCTACCCGGCGATCCTCTCCTCGTCGCCCTGTTAAAGAGCGATCACCGGGTTGTCTCTGGCACTTGGAAGGGTGTGTTTTATTAAGTATCCAGTTCTAGTTGTCATAAGGTCAAGGTACAACTCCGGGTCGTCCTTTTACCGAGGGACACGGCTATTCGAATAGATTAACTTCCCTGCAAGGGTGCACCACATAACCCAACACGCTTGATCCCATTTGGCGGACACACTTTCTGGGTCATGCCCGCCTCGGAAGATCAACACGCCGCAGCCCCACCTAGGCACAAGAGAGGTCGAGACGCGGTCTAAACCTAAGCGCCGCAGAGGTGCGGGCCCATCGCCTCGAAAGCACACACAAGACGTTGCGACTGTGCCGAAGCGTAACTAGCCCCTAATACAAGCGCAGGCTTACGTTCCAATCCGCGCGCGCCTCGATTTGCCGGCGCCACGAAGGCTTCGGTGATACCACGACGTCGGGATACCCATAACTACTCCCACGTAGATGGTTAGTGCGTATAGACCAAATGGCCAGACTCGGATCAAATACCAAGATCTCGTTAAGCGTGTTATTATGAAGCAACCGCGGACGCCGATCAGGGCTAGGCCCACCTGTCTCCTAAGTGGTCTCAACCTGCCCTGTCGCTCCGCCACATAGATCCACACAGAGGGCCGTCGGGACAAAGGTCCTTTCAGCCCCCAATCCGTGAATCACTCGCGGGTACTCTTCGAGCGGACCCGACTTTAGTCACCATCTGTAGTATGTATATGCATAGTATATACCCGTGATCACCTCCCGAGTGATCACGGCCCAATAGTATAGCAAGGCAGACTGACAAGAATGTAGGGCCAATGATGATAAACTAGCATCCTATACTAAGCATTTAGGTTTGCAGGTAAGGTATCAACAGATGTAGCAACAATGTCAGGCTATGCATCAGAATAGGATTATCGAAAAGCAGTAACATGCTACACTACTCTAATGCAAGCAGTATAGAGGAGAATAGGCGATATCTGGTGATCAAGGGGGGGCTTGCCTGGTTGCTCTGGCAAGAGAGAGGGGTCGTCAACACCGTAGTCGAACTGGGCAGCAGCAGCGTCGGTCTCGTAGTCTACCAGAGAGAAGAGGGGGAAGAAACAATGAATACAATGCAAACAGATGCATATCGATGCATGACAAGACAAGTAACGATGCTAGGTGTGCCCAATCACGGTAGTAGGTGATACCGACGAAGGAGGAAACATCCGGGAAAGTATTCCCGGTGTTCCGCGTTTTCGGACTGGTGAACCGGAGGGGGAAAGTTGCGTGTTCGATATGTTAGGGGTGTGTGGTGGATGAACGGGCTGCGTATCCGGGTTCGTCTCGTCGTTCTGAGCAACTTTCATGTATAAAGTTTTTCCATCCGAGCTACGGTTTATTTTATATTAATTTTAAAAGATTTAAATTGTTTTTAGAATTTTAATTAATTTAATTTAATTCAACATTATCCATAACAGTGTTTGCTGACGTCATCATGACATCAGCATGACATCAGCAGTCAACAGAGGTGTTGACTAGTCAAACTGACGTGTGGGTCCAGTGGGACCCACCTGTCATACTCTGTTTAAGTTAACTAGGTTTTAGTTAAACTAATTACTATTTAATTAAACTAACTAGTTAATTAGGTTAACTAAACATGATTAATTAACTTAATTAATTCACTAATTAATTAATACTTTTATTAATTATTATTTTTATAATATATTTTTTTAACGTTCCCAAGGGCGTGGGCCCCGGCTGTCATAGGCCTTGGGGGCCTTAGCGGCGACTGAGGATCTGGTGGCTGGCGTGGCGCCGCCAAATCTGGGCGCCGATGTCGCGGCCCGCCGTGGGCGGCAAGTGTGGCGGCGTCGAGGCGGAGCCGGGAGGCCGAGAGGGCGACGGCGTCGTGGCCTCGTGCACGCCGGCAGCAGCAGAGGCAGTCTTGGTGCGGCCGGTCTGAGGCACCACGGTGAGCGGAGTGGGGGGCGGGCGCGGCAGTCGAAGGCAGCATGATGGCGCGGGACGCGCCGCACGTCTTGGTGGAGGTCAAGGCCGGGCTTGGTCGACGCGGGCGCGGCAGGCGTAGCGTGGGCGATAGCCACCAGCGGGCGAGGGAGCGAGACAGGTGGACGGCGACGGAGAGTACGGAGGACGAGGAGAGAGGAGGTCGGGGCCTCACAGCTGGTCTGAGGGCACGCAGGCGTGGGGTCGAGGAGGAGGCGGAGACGAGCGACGCAGGGAAGGATCCGCGAGAAGCAGTCCGCGAGGTCTTGGTGGCGGCGAAGTCGAGATTCGGCGAGGGAGTCCGAGGAACGGCGGGTCTGTGGCGACAGCGTGGGAGCCGGCCGACGACGGTGCTCGGGCCGACGATGGGGTTCGATCCGGGTGGCGGAGAGGGGCGCAGGGGGGGCGACGCGGTGGCGTCTAGTGGCGGCGGGGACAGGCGACGCCGGCGAGGCGTGTGGCGGCGATGGCAGGGGGTCGGGTGGTTCGGTCCCGATCCGATCTGGATCGGGAGGGGGAGCGAGTGGGGCGAGTGGGTGACGGGGTGGTTAGGGTTGCAGGCGTGGGGGATATGGGGAGTGAGGGTGGCCGGTTGGGCCGGCCTGGTTGGTCGTGGCCCTAGTTGGGCCGGTGGCCTGCTGGGCCGGAGCCCCGGGGGTGAGTGCTTTCTTTTTATTTATTTTTGTTTTGTTTTATATTTCTGCTTTTCTGTTTTATTTTAGTTTCCTTTTGAATTTGGTTTTATAAACTACACCACTGGTTCCTAATTTAGTTTTAATAAGTATGCCACTGCCCTATAAGTTTTTGGCAATAAAACAAATAGTTTAATATTTTATCAAATTGAAAAGGGTAGGTAGTTAAATGTTTTGCTGCTGTTTTAAATAATTTAGTGCACTTAATCCTTTTATAAAATTGTGGTTTCTCCACCATAATTACCGATGCATTATTTGGCAACACCCCAACATTTTAGTTTTAATATTTGAAAATATTTTATTGTTTGCTTGATTTTGAATTTGAATTCGAACCGGTTTCGAACTAAAGCGAGATTAGCTATAATAATTGAGGTGACATGGCATCATTAACGTGGGATTACTGTAGCCTAATTACCCGGGCGTCACAGCTATGGTAGTTGAACCCATTCCTCTGCATGATCTGTCACTGCCACAGTAAATAGTTGAAACCCACTAGCATGTGTAGGAGTTGATTGAAGCCAGTGCTGTGTTCCTACCATGCCATGCATGCTATTGCTTAGAGTGTGTCAGGTTTGATTCATTGGGAATGAATTGGAGTGCAGAGCTCTATGTTTTGATGCTGAGAGTTAAGTGTGTGAATGCGATTTGGTAAAGGTAGCGGTGAGAGGCCTTGTAGGAGTACATGGTGGGTTGTCTCACTGGAACCGTCCTTAAGCACTGAGTTCTGTGTATGTTGTCCAATGACTAGCTACAACCACACATTGGGTTCCGGTAACTTGGCCCCTCTCGACTTATTAATCAACTTGGTCTCTATCCAGGAGTTGCAACTAGTTTCTGGTGTTGGTAGGTAGTGCTATTTTTCTACCGAGTGGCATCCGTCAGGGTGGGCTTGGGACAGACTAGTCACAGGTGGCATGGTGTACCAAGTGGCACCCGGATGGTGGGCTTGGGAACCCTGCTCACATCGTTTGGGGCCTTGAGCGACACCCCGGCCGGATCTCCTTGCGGATGGAACCCGAATAGGCGATAAACCTGGACTAGAGTCTTGTGTGGCTAGTCAGGTCGTGGCTGACACCCTCGCCAGGCTTCCGCTTGAAGGTTGCCGAGATACATGATGTGTACATGGCGGTAAGTGGCGAGAGCATGTGTGAATAAGTACACCCCTGCAGGGTTAACTTGATCTATTCGAATAGCCGGGTCCGCGGTTATGGACTTCTTGGATGCTTACGTGGTACATAGACAACTTGAAGTGGATACTCTAAAATGCTCAAGACAAGTGTGAGTGCTATGGATGGCCTTCTCATAGGGAGACGGGGATGAATCCATAGTAGTGTATTGTGTGGTGTTTAGTGGACTCGTGTGTGCCATCTCACCTCAAAGAAGTTTCTCGTAGTCGTAGAACCGGATAGCCACTGAGTCAAAGCTAGCTTGCTGCAACTAAACCCCACATTACCTCTTGATACAAATGCATGTATGACAGGATCTGATGTAAGTCTTGCTGAGTACCTTTGTACTCATGTTGCTTTATTTATGTTTTTGCAGCGGAGACTTCGGTCTTACTTGTTTCCATGGACTTCGATAAGTAGCTTGTACCTCAGCTACGGTCTTGATCGGGTGTTGTAGATAGTCAAGCTCTTCAGCCTTTTTCATTTGTAGATGTCTGTACTCAGACATGTAATGCTTCCACTTGTTGCTTGTTTGCTCTGAATGTTGGGTCATGTGACCCCTCTTGTAATAAACGCTATCATGGCTCTTTGAGCCTTATCTATATGAGTTGTTGAGTTATGCTGTGATGCCATGTTGTACAACACATACTTGCATGTTATGAGCTGGCCGGCATGTGTCCTTCTTCATTCATGTGTCTGTCCCTTCCGGGAAATGTCACGCGGTGTCTACCAGAGTCCTGTTAGCCTGCTACAGCCCGGATTCTCTGGAGTCTTGCTAGCCCAGTTGCTACAGCCCGGATTCACTCGCTGATGATCGACATGTTCGATGCTGGGTCATGTATTCCTGTCCCTGTAAGTTAGTGCCACTTTGGGTTCACGACTAGCCATGTCAGCCCGGGTTCTTGTCATATGGATGCTAGCAACACTATCATATACGTGTGCCGAAAGGCGCAAACGGGCCCAGGCATGGTAAGGCGACACCCATGGGAATACCGTGCATGAGGCCGCAAAGTGATATGAGGTGTTACATGCTAGATCGGTGTGGCATAGAATGGGGGTCCTGACAGCAACTCTTTCAAGACGCCTGCAAATCTTGAAAGTAATATGAAATGGGTTGTAAATATAAAAACAGATGACAAATTGGCAATTACTTTATAATTTCTGAATTTTTTCACATTTTCAGATTCCTATTTCACTCGGCATTAACCTAATTTAAATATATCTTCAAAGTACTTTAAATCTGGCTCGACATTTTGGTATTAAAAATAGTTTGGAACCCACAGAAATATGCGAAATTGGCCCTGGCCAACCAAAAAAACAACTGCACTAAATTGCATAAGAAGTTGCCATGAGCTATATATAAATTATTAAAAAAAAGAGGGAGTCGTCTGACTTGTGGGCCTGTTTAGTTGACGCGTATGCAAGATTTTTTAGTTATTATATACGTCAACTAATGATTCTAGCAGACGTAACCGTTGGAAGTCAATCCAACGGCCGTCCTGTTTCTTCATTCTCTGATCTTCTTGCTCGAGCCGCCAAAGCAGCGCTAACGGGACCGCCTGCTCCCGCCTCCCGTGGCCGGCTGTGCTGCCGTGCAGGCCCCAACGCCCCCTACTACTCCCACCGCTGGCCAGGGCATCCCTCTACTCACCCACACCCCCTGTTATTCTGCGGCGACGGTAGCCTCACACCGCAGCCGAACCGGTGCACCCTCGTACTCCTCTTCGCACGGCCTTCCTCTACCGCGTCTTCCCCGGCTCCGCGTCGTCCCCTTCCTAGGCCTCGCCGTCGTCCACCACCGTGGTGCTCTTTGCGCGGCGTGGTCAATGTGGTCAACGACCAACTTCCATCGGAAGAGTACTGTACGTGGAGAGGCTGACAGCTGGGTCCACGGCTGCCGCAAGGAAGTGCCTCCTTATTACGTGGAAAATAATTATTCCTCCACCTGACAGCAGGGACCCACCTGACATGCCACTAGTATTTCACAAATGTTTCCCCCTGACTGCTGGGACCCACCGGACGGGCCATCAGATTTTCAAAAAAACGTTCCCTCATTGTCGGCTCGGACCCACCGGAAGTGCCTCCTTATTACGCACAAAAAATGAATACCCCCTGCTAGCTGGGACCCACCTTGGTGGGAGGATGACTTGTGGGCCTACTAAGTTGACTAGGACAGAGGCCTTTGTAAACTTTAGTCAATATATGAATGATTCTAGCTCCAGTGACCGTACGATGTCCATCCAACGACCGTAGTGCTTCTTCAATCTCTGGTCTTCATGCTCCAGCCGCCCAAACCAACGTCGGTCGTGCGGCGTGCTCCTACCTCCCATTGCCGGATGTGATGCCGCGGAGGCCTCACCGCCCCTACTACTCCCACCACTGGCCAGGCCATCCCTCTACTCACCCACACCCCCTGTTATTCTGCGGCGACGACAGCCTCACACCGCAGCTGAACCAGTGAACCCTCGTACTCCTCTCTGTGTGGGCACTGCTGCGTCTTCCCCAGCTCCGTGTCGTCCCCTTCCTAGGCCTCTCCGTCGTCCACCGCCGTGGTGCTCTCGGTGCGGCGTGGTCAACATGGTCAAGGAACGACTTCCATCGGACGTGGACTATACGTGGAGAGGCTGACAGTTGGGTCCACGGCGGCCGCAAGGAAGTACATCCTTATTACGTGCAAAATAATTATTCCTCCACCTAACAGCAAGGACCCACCGGACGGGCCATCGTATTTCACGAAAAAAAACGTTTCCCCCTGACTGCTAGGACCCACCAGCTACACCTTCACACGCAAGGAAGTGCGTCCGGGCAAAAAAACAAAACGATTCGCCCCCCTGACTGCTGGGACCCACCAGCTACATCTTCGCATGCAAGGAAGTGCCTGACAGTCGGGACCCACCTGGTCGAAGTGTATGTAGCGTTGTCATTCTGGTCGAGAATGTGTATGTACATACTGGTAGATGTAGAGGCGTGCACGTGTCGTAGTAGAGGCGCGCACGTAGCATGTACATGTACGTACATCAGCCAGTGTGCAAGAAAGAAAATACAGCCACGTATGTGTACATACGGGCGGGGTCTCGAACACCTACTCGCGCATACGTATGGCCAGGGCTCGTGTACATGGTTGGGTCGGGACGGAGAAACAACGTCGTCGTCATGTTCATGGGGAGCCAACCGGCTGGGTCGGAACGAAATGCGTCGTTATGTTCATCGGGAGGGCTTGGACGGAACAGGCGATGGAAACGAGGCCTGGCATACCACAGAACAGAGGAAACGACCTTCCTATGGAAACGAGGTTTGACCGGCCACGTTCGAAATGGGATCATGTTCATCGGGAGGGGTCCGGCGTACCGCAAAACAGAGGAAACTGACCTCCTATGGTCGAAACGGGGGTCCTGTTGATCGGGAGGGGTGTGGCGTACCGCAAAACGGACGAAACGGACTTGTGTTGGAGCGCAACGGTCGAAATGGGGGTCCTGTTCATCAGGAGGTGTGTGGCGTACCGCAAAATGGGACTCCACAGGATACTGTTCATCTCCACCGTCGACCTCCTCCAGCCTCCACGGGCTCCTGTTCATCCAGCCTCCACCGCGCTTACTCCACCGCCATCGCTCAATCACCCTCCATGGGCACCCCTCCACCGTCTACTTTTCATCCAGCCCTCCATAGGGTCGTCCTGTTCATCCAGCCCTCCCTGGGGTCCTATTCATCTAGCCCCAACCGGCTTGATCGATTGGGGTCCTGTTCATCCAGAGGCAACGCCACCGCCATCGCTCATTCAACCCCCCACCCCCGCAACGCTTCGCTCATCATCAGGCGTGTCGATCGGCTTCAGATTAGCAGCAGAGAGAAGGAATCGCCGATCGGGTTCAGTTAACAGCCATCGATCGATCACTCGGGTTCAAGAACGCGTAACTGCGAGGCAATCGCTCGGGTTCAGTTAGAGCACAACACCTCGCTCGGGTTCAGTTAGAGCCAACTCCTCGCACACACGTGCATATGTGTACGAGAGAAACGCGCATCGCTCGGCCCCCGACCACCCACCATAACCGGGAACTCCCTGAAATTTTCCTCGCTCTCGCTTCTACCATGATTTTTTCCGTCATGGACGGCCCAAAGAATGTCATGCAGCTGCGTCTCCGGCCTACCCAGGACGAAAAGCCTATTTTCTGCCATGATTTTTTGTCATAGAAGTAGGAGCCCACCACATCTACGATGATACCGGGTTTTGTCTCAATTATCGTCATAGAAGTGTCATAAGTATGCCAGAAAATTTTTTCGTTCGGCCCAAAATGTCACGGATGTGTCCTTTTTTGTAATGGGAGAGAGGGAGGGAAGCGGTCGAGCGACCAATGTGAGGGGGGTTCAGGTGCGATGCTACGCGCTGGACGGCTCGGGCGCGCTGGTGGGCTGCGACCCAATTGACTGGGCTGGTTGGCCTGGCCAGCTCGGGGGGGGGGGGAGGCTTTTCCTTTTTTTGAATTACTACAGAGGGGGAAAACTAAATAAGAAAAAATATATATTTTATATAAGACATATATATATATTAAAAAAACTCAGGGGAATTAATCCTACAACGTGGACATTTTTCAAGGGGCAAACAGAAACTAAAAAAAACATTTTCTGAAAATCCCAAATAAAATTCAAATTTGAATTCAAACTTTTTGGCAATATTTTCTTCTGACATTTTTGGAGTGTCATGTTTACTCCACTCATACTTTTTCTCAAGTATTGGTCAGGTATTTTTGAAATAAATTTCAATTGCCAACCAAGTTCGAATTAAAAAAAACTCAACTGCCTCTGGAATTCAAATGCCACTCAAATTTCAAACAACATGCATAGATGCTTAGCTAATAATTGTAAAACAATCCAGATTGAAAATTTGGGATGTTACAAACCCACCTTAAGATGAATCTCGCCCTCGAGATTCGGGTTGGCTAGCAAATAGGTGGCGGTGATCTCGGCGGAGATCTTCTTCTCGCTCCCAGGTGGCTTCCTCCTCAAAATGATGACTCCACAGAACCTTGCAAAACTTGATGATCTTGCTGCGGGTAACTCTGTTCGCAGTCTCGAGAATTCTGACGGGTTTCTCCTCATAAGTCAGATTACTGTTGAGCTATATGGCCTCTAGGGGCACTGTGTCTCTCAAAGGAATATCGGCCATCTCAGCATGACATTTCTTCAGCTGGGAAACATGGAAGGCACCTTGAACTCCGGACAATCCTTCCGGCAATTCCAGCTTGTAAGCAACTTCTCCACAACGTTCGAGGATTTTGTAGGGGCCAACGAACCTGGGTGCCAACTTTCCTTTAACACCAATCCTCTTGATTCCACGAAGTGGGGACACACGGAGATATGCTCGGTCTCCCGCTCCGTACGTTACTTCCTTGCGTTTACTATCGGCATAACTCTTCTGCCTCGACTGGGCTACCTTGAGTCTATCTCGAATCAGCTTGACCTTCTCTTCGGAGTCTCTCATAAGATCGGGACCGAAAAGTTTTCGATCTCCAACACCATCCCATAACAATGGTGTTCTGCACCTCCTTCCGTATAGAGCTTCGAAAGGGGCCATCTTCAGACTGGTCTGATAGCTATTATTGTACGAGAACTCTGCATATGGCAAATTATCATCCCAGCTAGACCCGTAGTCTAGTGCACAAGCTCTCAACATGTCCTCCAGAATCTGGTTGACTCTCTCGGTCTGTCCATCTGCCTGCGAATGAAAAGTTGTACTGAACTCTAGCCTCGTACCCAAAGTTTCATGCAACTTATTCCAAAACTTTGAGGTAAATTTTGTTCCTCTATCTGACACGATACTCCTCGGAACTCCATGCAGACATACGATCCTGGTCATGTATATCTTGGCTAACTTAGCGCTGGTATATGTAGTCTTCACGGGAATGAAATGAGCTACCTTGGTCAAGTGATCAACCACTACCCAGATGGAATCATAACTTGAACGGGTCCGTGGTAATCTTGTGATAAAATCCATTCCAAGTTTCTCCCATTTCCACTCGGGAATCGACAGAGGTTGAAGTAACCATGCTGGCTTCTTATGTTCCGCCTTTACTCGCTGGCAACCATCGCATACTACTACGTACTCGGCAATATCCTTCTTCATACCTGTCCACCAAAAACTTTCCTTCAAATCTAGATACATCTTGGTGTTACCGGGGTGAATCGAGTACGGTGAATCATGTGACTCCTGAAGAATTAGCTTCTTGAGTTCGGGATTATTGGGTACATAAATACGATCCTCGAACCATATAGCTCTGTATTCATCTTTACGAAACCCTTTAGCTTTTCCGTCATTCATCCTTTTCTTTGTCTCATCAATTTCCTTGTCCGACTTCAGGGCTTCACGAATTCTTTCGGCCAAAGTGGACTAAACTTCCATTGCTGCAACAAATCCTCTTGGAACTATCTCTAGTTGAAGATCTCTGAGGTCATCGACTAACTCCTGTGGTAATCCTCCTGCTATAAGCGTATTCACATAACTCTTACAGCTAAAGGCATCTGCTACAACATTAGCCTTTCCTGGGTGGTAATGCAATCTCATGTCATAGTCCTTGATCAACTCTAGCCATCTCCTCTCTCTATGGTTCAACTCCTTCTGCATGAAAATATACTTCAAGCTCTTATGATCTGTGTAAACATCACAACTGTTTCCGACAAGGAAATGTCTCCAGGTCTTGAGTTCATGCACTACGGTTG